>OU612047.1:119798574-121227949 GCA_914767935.1 Coremacera marginata
AAAACAAGAAGAAAAAGGGTGAAGTTTTTATTACGATTGACTGCAAACAACAAAATTTAACTATTTCTTTGATTTCTTATTTACGAAACACATATCCGTATACACTTCAACGCCAATACTCAAACATGTGAATTTAATCCGTCAATCAGCTCACACAAACGACGCCTTCAGCAGCATAATTTTATTTTATTCGACGTCAACACTCGTTCACTCAAACATGTGAGTTCGATCAGACGAAACTGACACAAAAGACGCGTTCGCCAGTATTGTGCTGATTTTATTCAACGCTGTACTTTGATGAATGAGCTGAGTTGAGTAAGAATTCCACTCAATGATTTAATCAAGCAAATAGTGAGTTTTGCAGTTCTCAGACTCACACCGGACTCGTAAGTTATTACTTGCAATTTTTTTATTATGCTCTTTGTTTTATTCGATAATTTTACAACAAATTGCAAAAAAAAAATATATGCGTGGCCGCCACGATCGGTAGAAGTAAAACACCAAGAAAAAAAAAATGTAATTTCTGGGAAGATTGCTAATTTATTTAACATTCCCTCCTTCAGTGCAACCATATGGTTAAAACCAGTCTGCCTTCATACCAGTAGTAGGGTAAGAACTGTCTTTTTTCATAAAGCCAACTAGTATTTTCAGCATAGCGATATCATGGGAAATATTAATTGTACCTTTTGTTTATGGCAAGTTACTGAAAAGTTCAAAACTCACATACAGAATTAGATCGCAGTTTTTTTTTACTTTTGTGACACAGTTGGTTATCAAGAGGATTTTTTTATATTTTAATTTGATGACTTAAGTCATCCCAGGCTCGATTCTCATAGCACAGGCAACAGATACTTCTACCTGGGTTCTTGTATCATGAGCCCACCTACGTCATAAACGGACAGTTTCCTAACAGTTGACAATAATTTGACAACTAATACGGATTAAAAAATTGTTATAACAATTGTTAGGTGTAGACGCAGCGTAAGCAAACCTTGAACAGTATTGCTTTTTAATTAATAATTGAAATGATTTAAATATGTTTGAGAATGGTAGACGTTTCATTTATTTGACTCTTGCTGTGGTTGCTATGTTTGTAGCATAATCAACAACAAGTCATAGTATCTAGTAAGTTGGCATCTCAGACCATTAGTGTTGAAACCGAGCGAACAACCAGGTTTCTTTCATTTATTCAGACGGTCTAAGTTCACAGTTTTGAAGCAGATTGCATCGTATGTATTTTGCTTAAAATCAAACTTTTCAATCGGGGTGCGTACTGTACGAATGGGAAATTTTTTTACTAGTACTTTACCCAGTATTTGATTATACATTTTTTTGAATTACAAAATGCTTGCATCGGGTCAACTTGATTTCAAAGAAATTTCCAGAATAATCTGTGATGGAACATATGATCATAATAAAAATATAGGACAACATTGTGTTAAGTCCTCCATTGTTTCTTTAAACAATTTTTATGATGGGTTCCAGCGGGAAATCAAGGAAATCAACTCTGAAATCACGCCTTCAAAGGATCACCCAAGTATTGCTGATTTTGCGGACATCTTCAAAGCATTCGATGTATACCCAGCTAATATAACAAAAGTAAAAAAGGCAGCGCCCAAAGAACTCAGCCGAATGAATTCCACACTATTGAAAGGAGGAGTAACTGCAACAGATGTCATACAAAAAGAAAACTCCAGTACGTCGTTAAATAGCTCGAAACTACAATCGGAAACTCTGATGTCTGCAGCAGATATCTATCAGGATTACATTAAATTCAAACAAAAATTAAATGTACTATTGCTGAAGCTACAGGAGAAAACATTGATTGAAGATTACTCATCAAAACTCAAGCAGATCAATATACTTGCTCAACAGCTTGAGAAGCTGCTGCCATCAGAAGAAACCTGTGTGCCGGCATTCAACAGGGAGGAGGAACTTAAACTTGAAAGAATAGTGCAAGATATGGAGAAGCTAAGTTTTCTTCAAGATAACCAAGATATGTTCAACAGTTTTAATGGGAACTCTATGACACGCTTGGAAAGCTTGGTGGATGTTCTTTCATATTCCCTTACATCTATCAGTTGCTTTAATACAATTTAAATACTTCAATTTACAATAAACAAAACTACTATTTAAATTAAAATATTTTATTCGCTTAAAATATCTTCATCGCAGTTATCCAAATGCTTTTGCAAATTTGTCTTCATCTGCGACACAGTGTCGTTGATGGCCAATAACTTGCGCACTGTTAAACTTAGGATTTCCATTTTCTGTCTATTATTTAACAGAAATGTTTCAAAGTCATCTAATGACTGTTGGGGTTGAGCAGCATTACCACCATTGTCAAGCCGTTGATCCTTTGAATTGTTGTAAGTTTCTTTGGTCGCAATTTTCTGATATAGCTGCATCAATGTTGCCAATGAATGGAGAGTTTCTTTGCTATATGAGTGGGCAACAACATTTGGCGTATTTGGTAAGAGCTTCTTGGACTGAGTTGCTTCAATTTGCAACAATACATTGTTGGTCTTTTCAATTATATCTGAGATCGAACCAATCTGCTTACTCATAGACTGTCTGCCAGTTTCTAGTTGAAGATTTTTCGCTGTATTTATTGTTTAATTGAATTAACGTATTGAATTTACCTAATTGGAGAAGCATTTCGTCGATAAGTTCCGAATTTCGAGTTGCGCTCATATTTGTATACAAAACGATCATTTTAACTACTTAAATAGAAACGTTGATAAATTTCCTTGCTGCAAAATTTATTTGCTTTGAACGTGCTCTCTTTAACAGTATGCCACAGTAACACATAGGCCCATATTAGACGATGTCCGTTTGTCCGACGAAAATGAACACTTCTTACTCTCTTGTCCGCTGGATGGTCACACGACAGAAAATTTAGGGCGGACACATTTGACATTTCATTTAGTTTGAGTACATTTTCTACTGCACTTTATTTTGTGCACTTTGAAAACAATTACTTTTAATAGCAACGTGGCGTAGATACAAAAGTGATGGAAAGTTTTAGAGTTGAAATTGTCATTCTATTGTGTTTTTATTAATACGCGGTATTTCTTTATTTTTTATTCAACATGGAAATCGATTACGACTTAGTAGCTTTAAATATAATAAAATCGGCAAATCAATACGCATCAAAAATAAAATGAATATCATTAAATTAATAAATGAGTTCCATTAATATATTTATAATTTTACTTACCAATTCTTCCAACACCACTTTCTTGTCAATATTTTAATAATATAACCTTCCAAAAGTAAGTGTTTCAAGCAACTATTTTTCCTTTATCTTATAGTAGGATATTAGTACTTTTCCTTAGAAAAACTACTTTTTAGCTGCTAAACTTTTATTTCACCACATCGCCACACTGTTGTGGCCGTTGTCTGCTGACATCAACAGCAGACAAAATGAACATATTTTGTCCGCCTTACAAAAAGTTCATCCGCTCTCACTCTCACTGTTTTTTGACAGTTTCACATTGAAAGCAACAACAAAGATCGGACAAACGGACATCGTCTAATATGGGCCATAGAAAAAAATGTGTTATGTTCGGAAATGCAACAAATCTGAGCAACGCTGCGCTGTTGATGCTTGTTTGCGCTGCTGATGCGCGGTCAGCTGATGCTGTTGCGTGACTTATGCGCAAAAGAAGTTTGCATATTTGAACACGCGTATGTTTTCAGATTAAAGCCCAACAAAAAAAAAAATAAAAAGTTAAATATACAGGAAAATGACAACCAATGATCGCCATTTGTGTGAATATAGCCTGTTGTCACTATCACCTTGTTAGTTGCTTCATACGAATAAACGAAAATAGGTGCTTACAGGTTCGCCTGGTAGAATGTCAGTTTTTTGATACGCCAGACCGCCACTTTTCTAAAACAAAACCGCCAAAATCCACCAACATTTTTTTTTATATAACTAGGAAACATTAACTTCACATAAAATACATTAATAACAGTCTCCCAATAAATAATTTTATTTTTTATCAAAATATTACATAAGCATGCCATTATATTCTTCCAATTGTTTACAAGTTCTATCCTCTGCTCTTGGTTAAGTGGTAAAACGTTTAAGCATATCTTTTTAAGCTAAGAACTTTCAAGCACATACTGAATTTGTTCGCATAAATTGAAATTCTTAAGATAGCCGTAAATAGCTCAAATTGCATCTTATTTCTTTGTTTGCTTTTTGTGTAATTTATAATTGACTATTCCTACACATGAATTAATAGTTGGTACCAAAAACATTTTATTACCACTTCCGCGAGTTCTCTAAAAAAGTTGTTGCCTACTCCATCCAAGTAGTTATAGATATTTAACCAGAAATCAGTAACATTTTTTGACACGTTGGTATGGAAAAAACTATACCAATCAACAAGTCATTCAACAAGTCCTCTGATTTTCATATTTACTTGTGGAGTCTATCGTATTCCAAAAACTTTAAAAAGTTTCACTACACATAACCTTAAATTTTCTGAAATCTTCAATGTATCTTGACAACAGAATAGACATAGTTGGCGCAAGTATTCAAAAGAAGGCAGCTTCAAATTATACCAAACCAATAACGGTCAGTTGCTAAAAATCACGTAGACATAGTTTTACTTTGGCAAAAGTTAGTCAGCAACAGCCCGCTAAAATACAATTAATTTTTAAGTGCTTCGCACCTCAAATCAAAATAAGAATAATGTGAATAAACTTTAAATAATTTTGAACATTTGTATCGAGTGTTTTCTTTGAAGACTTAAAGATAAATCGTGAGATAGTGAGCGCTCTAAAAAGTTGTCAACAAGGGCAAAGTTGTGGTTGCTGATGCAACAAGAAGGGAGATGGATGTACTGATACGCGTGTGAAAAACTATTTTTCTTTTCATCTACCAACAAGTCTGTCATAAAATTTCAACACTTCTATCAAAAATTATGATCAAGCCCAAATAGAATGAAAACCACGACAACATTCCATGCAAAAATGTAATCGATAATAACTTCCCCAATAAATAACTTTACTATTTTGATATTTCACACATATTTTGAAAGTTTGTCAAATTGGAAAACAATCACGTCTTTTCTCCTTTGAAATATCCTCACTGAACCATAAGCGAAGGTTTTGCGTAAATTGAGAGTTTTGCGAACATTGTTTTTCGAAATTCGAAAACTTGTTTTTTCGAAAGAGATTCCCATAAATAAAATTTTTACTTTTGAGAAATTCATAAAAAACTTATTTTGAGTCGAAAATGATTAATTTTTTATTCTTTTAGTAGGTAAAAATTCCTTGGAAATGAATAATTTTTTGTTCATAAATGACTTCAGAAATGAATCAAAAATGTTTCTTTTTTGCATTCTTAAATGAGATCCAAAGAGAATAATTTTTTTATTTCTATTTTTTTTAGAAATTAATAAATGTTACCTTTTTATATTCGAGTTAAAAAAGGAGGAATTTAAACCTTTTTTTTAAATTTTTATAATAGAAAATTAAAATGTTAACCTTAATACAAACGTCATATAAACGTTTTCGCTTCACTGATGAACATATTATCGATATTAATAATAAATAATACTATACAATAATGAAATAATCATTGAAAAAGGTTAATTTTTAACTCATATCCCAAGAAAAAATGGTTCGTTTCTTAGAGGCATTTTCATGCACTTATTTTATTTTCAAATTCGTCATACCTTTTACAGGAGTAGAAGTGTAACTTCTACCCAAAAATGGAATTTTTGGTATTGCTAATTTATTTCAGCAAGATTCCCTTCTGCGGTGTAACAGACTAGTTTAACATGATGATGTCAAAGGAAATATCAATTTGTACGTTTAAACTAATTAAAACCTATTTTACAACTGGTATGTTTATAACAGTTATCTAAATAGTTAAATATACGTACGCACAGAATTAGTTCAGTTGGTTATTAATACACCTTATTATTTTAATTTGGAGTTCCTGTCATCCAGCATAGATGACAGCCAGTGCTGTTTTTTTTTTTTGTTTGGGGAACTCACACCTCACACTCACACTGCAGAACTAACATAAAAATATTCATACGTAATCAATACTGTAAAAATCATGCCTCTGTGTTGAATAGATCAGACTGGCTCGAATGCACACACTCGCTATTGAGTTAAATTCAATCAAACCATGTGCTTCGTGTTGGCTCTGTGATTTTAATCAACGGTCGTCTTTGGATACATATTTCATGCTTGTTCGTTGGGCTCAACAACGATTATTTTCATCAAGAATGAAACGCAAAAATCAACACGTATGAGTTTTTTATGTGCAGACAGAGAGAGAGAAAGAGAAAACAAGAAGAAAAAGGGTGAAGTTTTTATTACGATTGACTGCAAACAACTAAATTTAACTATTTCTTTGATTTCTTATTTACGAAACACATATCCGTATACACTTCAACGCCAATACTCAAACATGTGAATTTAATCCGTCAATCAGCTCACACAAACGACGCCTTCAGCAGCATAATTTTATTTTATTCAACGTCAACACTCGTTCACTCAAACATGTGAGTTCGATCAGACGAAACTGACACAAAAGACGCGTTCGCCAGTATTGTGCTGATTTTATTCAACGCTGTACTTTGTTGAATGAGCTGAGTTGAGTAAGAATTCCACTCAATGATTTAATCAAGCAAATAGTGAGTTTTGCAGTTCTCAGACTCACACCGGACTCGTACGTTATTACTTGCAATTTTTTTATTATGCTCTTTGTTTTATTCGATAATTTTACAACAAATTGCAAAAAAAAAATATATATGCGTGGCCGCCACGATCGGTAGAAGTAAAACTTTTCTGGGAAGATTGCTAATTTATTTAACATTCCCTCCTTCAGTGCAACCATATGGTTAAAAACCAGTCTGCCTTCATACCAGTAGTAGGGTAAGAACTGTCTTTTTTCATAAAGCCAACTAGTATTTTCAGCATAGCGATATCATGGGAAATATTAATTGTACCTTTTGTTTATGGCAAGTTACTGAAAAGTTCAAAACTCACATACAGAATTAGATCGCAGTTTTTTTTTACTTTCGTGACACAGTTGGTTATCAAGAGGATTTTTTATATTTTAATTTGATGACTTAAGTCATCCCAGGCTCGATTCTCATAGCACAGGCAACAGATACTTCTACCTGGGTTCTTGTATCATGAGCCCACTTACGTCATAAACGGACAGTTTCCTAACAGTTGACAATAATTTGTCAAACTAAAACTAATAATCAAATAATAAACTAATACGGATTAAAAAATTGTTATAACAATTGTTAGGTGTAGACGCAGCGTAAACAAACCTTGAACAGTATTGCTTTTTAGTTAATAATATAAATGATTTAAATATGTTTCAGAATGGTAGACGTTTCATTTATTTGACTCTTGCTGTGGTTGCTATGTTTGTAGCATAATCAACAACAAGTCATAGTATGTAGTAAGTTGGCATATCAGACCATTAGTGTTGAAACCGAGCGAACAACCAGGTTTCTTTCATTTATTCAGACGGTCTAAGTTCACAGTTTTGAAGCAGATTGCATCGTATGTATTTTGCTTAAAATCAAACTTTTCAATCGGGGTGCGTACTGTACGAATGGGAAATTTTTTTACTAGTACTTTACCCAGTATTTGATTATACATTTTTTTGAATTACAAAATGCTTGCATCGGGTCAACTTGATTTCAAAGAAATTTCCAGAATAATCTGTGATGGAACATATCATAATAAAAATATAGGACAACATTGTGTTAAGTCCTCCATTGTTTCTTTAAACAATTTTTATGATGGGTTCCAGCGGGAAATCAAGGAAATCAACTCTGAAATCACGCCTTCAAAGGATCACCCAAGTATTGCTGATTTCGCGGACATCTTCAAAGCATTCGATGTATACCCAGCTAATATAACAAAAGTAAAAAAGGCAGCGCCCAAAGAACTCAGCCGAATGAATTCCACACTATTGAAAGGAGGAGTAACTGCAACAGATGTCATACAAAAAGAAAACTCCAGTACGTCGTTAAATAGCTCGAAACTACAATCGGAAACTCTGATGTCTGCAGCAGATATCTATCAGGATTACATTAAATTCAAACAAAAATTAAATGTACTATTGCTGAAGCTACAGGAGAAAACATTGATTGAAGATTACTCATCAAAACTCAAGCAGATCAATATACTTGCTCAACAGCTTGAGAAGCTGCTGCCATCAGAAGAAACCTGTGTGCCGGCATTCAACAGGGAGGAGGAACTTAAACTTGAAAGAATAGTGCAAGATATGGAGAAGCTAAGTTTTCTTCAAGATAACCAAGATATGTTCAACAGTTTTAATGGGAACTCTATGACACGCTTGGAAAGCTTGGTGGATGTTCTTTCATATTCCCTTACTTCTATCAGTTGCTTTAATACAATTTAAATACTTCAATTTACAATAAACAAAACTACTATTTAAATTAAAATATTTTATTCGCTTAAAATATCTTCATCGCAGTTATCCAAATGCTTTTGCAAATTTGTCTTCATCTGCGACACAGTGTCGTTGATGGCCGATAACTTGCGCACTGTTAAACCTAGGATTTCCATTTTCTGTCTATTATTTAACAGAAATGTTTCAAAGTCATCTAATGACTGTTGGGGTTGAGCAGCATTAACACCATTGTCAAGCCGTTGATCCTTTGAATTGTTGTAAGTTTCTTTGGTCGCAATTTTCTGATATAGCTGCATCAATGTTGCCAATGAATGGAGAGTTTCTTTGCTATATGAGTGGGCAACAACATTTGGCGTATTTGGTAAGAGCTTCTTGGACTGAGTTGCTTCAATTTGCAACAATACATTGTTGGACTTTTCAATTATATCTGAGATCGAACCAATCTGCTTACTCATAGACTGTCTGCCAGTTTCTAGTTGAAGATTTTTCGCTGTATTTATTGTTTAATTGAATTAACGTATTGAATTTACCTAATTGGAGAAGCATTTCGTCGATAAGTTCCGAATTTCGAGTTGCGCTCATATTTGTATATAAAACGATCATTTTAACTACTTAAATAGAATCGTTGATAAATTTCCTTGCTGCAAAATTTATTTGCTCTGAACGTGCTCTCTTTAACAGTATGCCACAGTAACACATAGAAAAAAATGTGTTATGTTCGGAAATGCAACAAATCTGAGCAACGCTGCGCTGTTGATGCTTGTTTGCGCTGCTGATGCGCGGTCAGCTGATGCTGTTGCGTGACTTATGCGCAAAAGAAGTTTGCATATTTGAACACGCGTATGTTTTCAGATTAAAGCCCAACAAAAAAAAAAAAATAAAAAGTTAAATATACATGAAAAAGACAACCAATGATCGCCATTTGTGTGAATATAGCCTGTTGTCACTATCACCTTGTTAGTTGCTTCATACGAATAAACGAAAATAGGTGCTTACAGGTTCGCCTGGTAGAATGTCAGTTTTTTGATACGCCAGACCGCCACTTTTCTAAAACAAAACCGCCAAAATCCACCAACATTTTTTTTATATAACTAGGAAACATTAACTTCACATAAAATACATTAATAACAGTCTCCCAATAAAAAATTTTATTTTTTATCAAAATATTACATAAGCATGCCATTTTATTCTTCCAATTGTTTACAAGTTCTATCCTCTGCTCTTGGTTAAGTGGTAAAACGTTTAAGCATATCTTTTTAAGCTAAGAACTTTCAAGCACATACTGAAATTGTTCGCATAAATTGAAATTCTTAAGATAGCCGTAAATAGCTCAAATTGCATCTTATTTCTTTGTTTGCTTTTTGTGTAATTTATAATTGACTATTCCTACACATGAATTAATAGTTGGTACCAAAAACATTTTATTACCACTTCCGCGAGTTCTCTAAAAAAGTTGTTGCCTACTCCATCCAAGTAGTTATAGATATTTAACCAGAAATCAGTAACATTTTTTGGCACGTTGGTATGGAAAAAACTATACCAATCAACAAGTCATTCAACAAGTCCTCTGATTTTCATATTTACTTGTGGAGTCTATCGTATTCCAAAAACTTTAAAAAGTTTCACTACACATAACCTTAAATTTTCTGAAATCTTCAATGTATCTTGACAACAGAATAGACATAGTTGGCGCAAGTATTCAAAAGAAGGCAGCTTCAAATTATACCAAACCAATAACGGTCAGTTGCTAAAAATCACGTAGACATAGTTTTACTTTGGCAAAAGTTAGTCAGCAACAGCCCGCTAAAATACAATTAATTTTTAAGTGCTTCGCACCTCAAATCAAAATAAGAATAATGTGAATAAACTTTAAATAATTTTGAACATTTGTATCGAGTGTTTTCTTTGAAGACTTAAAGATAAATCGTGAGATTGTGAGCGCTCTAAAAAGTTGTCAACAAGGGCAAAGTTGTGGTTGCTGATGCAACAAGAAGGGAGATGGATGTACTGATACGCGTGTGAAAAACTATTTTTCTTTTCATCTACCAACAAGTCTGTCATAAAATTTCAACACTTCTATCAAAAATTATGATCAAGCCCAAATAGAATGAAAACCACGACAACATTCCATGCAAAAATGTAATCGATAATAACTTCCCCAATAAATAACTTTACTATTTTGATATTTCACACATATTTTGAAAGTTTGTCAAATTGGAAAACAATCACGTCTTTTCTCCTTTGAAATATCCTCACTGAACCATAAGCGAAGGTTTTGCGTAAATTGAGAGTTTTGCGAACATTGTTTTTCGAAATTCGAAAACTTGTTTTTTCGAAAGAGATTCCCATAAATAAAATTTTTACTTTTGAGAAATTCATAAAAAACTTATTTTGAGTCGAAAATGATTAATTTTTTATTCTTTTAGTAGGTAAAAATTCCTTGGAAATGAATAATTTTTTGTTCATAAATGACTTCAGAAATGAATCAAAAATGTTTCTTTTTTGCATTCTTAAATGAGATCCAAAGAGAATAATTTTTTTATTTCTATTTTTTTTAGAAATTAATAAATGTTACCTTTTTATATTCGAGTTAAAAAAGGAGGAATTTAAACCTTTTTTTTAAATTTTTATAATAGAAAATTAAAATGTTAACCTTAATACAAACGTCATATAAACGTTTTCGCTTCACTGATGAACATATTATCGATATTAATAATAAATAATACTATACAATAATGAAATAATCATTGAAAAAGGTTAATTTTTAACTCATATCCCAAGAAAAAATGGTTCGTTTCTTAGAGGCATTTTCATGCACTTATTTTATTTTCAAATTCGTCATACCTTTTACAGGAGTAGAAGTGTAACTTCTACCCAAAAATGGAATTTTTGGTATTGCTAATTTATTTCACCAAGATTCCCTTCTGCGGTGTAACAGACTAGTTTAACATGATGATGTCAAAGGAAATATCAATTTGTACGTTTAAACTAATTAAAACCTATTTTACAACTGGTATGTTTATAACAGTTATCTAAATAGTTAAATATACGTACGCACAGAATTAGTTCAGTTGGTTATTAATACACCTTATTATTTTAATTTGGAGTTCCTGTCATCCAGCATAGATGACAGCCAGTGCTGTTTTTTTTTTTTGTTTGGGGAACTCACACCTCACACTCACACTGCAGAACTAACATAAAAATATTCATACGTAATCAATACTGTAAAAATCATGCCTCTGTGTTGAATAGATCAGACTGGCTCGAATGCACACACTCGCTATTGAGTTAAATTCAATCAAACCATGTGCTTCGTGTTGGCTCTGTGATTTTAATCAACGGTCGTCTTTGGATACATATTTCATGCTTGTTCGTTGGGCTCAACAACGATTATTTTCATCAAGAATGAAACGCAAAAATCAACACGTATGAGTTTTTTATGTGCAGACAGAGAGAGAGAAAGAGAAAACAAGAAGAAAAAGGGTCAAGTTTTTATTACGATTGACTGCAAACAACTAAATTTAACTATTTCTTTGATTTCTTATTTACGAAACACATATCCGTATACACTTCAACGCCAATACTCAAACATGTGAATTTAATCCGTCAATCAGCTCACACAAACGACGCCTTCAGCAGCATAATTTTATTTTATTCAACGTCAACACTCGTTCACTCAAACATGTGAGTTCGATCAGACGAAACTGACACAAAAGACGCGTTCGCCAGTATTGTGCTGATTTTATTCAACGCTGTACTTTGTTGAATGAGCTGAGTTGAGTAAGAATTCCACTCAATGATTTAATCAAGCAAATAGTGAGTTTTGCAGTTCTCAGACTCACACCGGACTCGTACGTTATTACTTGCAATTTTTTTATTATGCTCTTTGTTTTATTCGATAATTTTACAACAAATTGCAAAAAAAAAATATATATGCGTGGCCGCCACGATCGGTAGAAGTAAAACTTTTCTGGGAAGATTGCTAATTTATTTAACATTCCCTCCTTCAGTGCAACCATATGGTTAAAAACCAGTCTGCCTTCATACCAGTAGTAGGGTAAGAACTGTCTTTTTTCATAAAGCCAACTAGTATTTTCAGCATAGCGATATCATGGGAAATATTAATTGTACCTTTTGTTTATGGCAAGTTACTGAAAAGTTCAAAACTCACATACAGAATTAGATCGCAGTTTTTTTTTACTTTCGTGACACAGTTGGTTATCAAGAGGATTTTTTATATTTTAATTTGATGACTTAAGTCATCCCAGGCTCGATTCTCATAGCACAGGCAACAGATACTTCTACCTGGGTTCTTGTATCATGAGCCCACTTACGTCATAAACGGACAGTTTCCTAACAGTTGACAATAATTTGACAACTAATACGGATTAAAAAATTGTTATAACAATTGTTAGGTGTAGACGCAGCGTAAACAAACCTTGAACAGTATTGCTTTTTAGTTAATAATATAAATGATTTAAATATGTTTCAGAATGGTAGACGTTTCATTTATTTGACTCTTGCTGTGGTTGCTATGTTTGTAGCATAATCAACAACAAGTCATAGTATGTAGTAAGTTGGCATATCAGACCATTAGTGTTGAAACCGAGCGAACAACCAGGTTTCTTTCATTTATTCAGACGGTCTAAGTTCACAGTTTTGAAGCAGATTGCATCGTATGTATTTTGCTTAAAATCAAACTTTTCAATCGGGGTGCGTACTGTACGAATGGGAAATTTTTTTACTAGTACTTTACCCAGTATTTGATTATACATTTTTTTGAATTACAAAATGCTTGCATCGGGTCAACTTGATTTCAAAGAAATTTCCAGAATAATCTGTGATGGAACATATGATCATAATAAAAATATAGGACAACATTGTGTTAAGTCCTCCATTGTTTCTTTAAACAATTTTTATGATGGGTTCCAGCGGGAAATCAAGGAAATCAACTCTGAAATCACGCCTTCAAAGGATCACCCAAGTATTGCTGATTTCGCGGACATCTTCAAAGCATTCGATGTATACCCAGCTAATATAACAAAAGTAAAAAAGGCAGCGCCCAAAGAACTCAGCCGAATGAATTCCACACTATTGAAAGGAGGAGTAACTGCAACAGATGTCATACAAAAAGAAAACTCCAGTACGTCGTTAAATAGCTCGAAACTACAATCGGAAACTCTGATGTCTGCAGCAGATATCTATCAGGATTACATTAAATTCAAACAAAAATTAAATGTGCTATTGCTGAAGCTACAGGAGAAAACATTGATTGAAGATTACTCATCAAAACTCAAGCAGATCAATATACTTGCTCAACAGCTTGAGAAGCTGCTGCCATCAGAAGAAACCTGTGTGCCGGCATTCAACAGGGAGGAGGAACTTAAACTTGAAAGAATAGTGCAAGATATGGAGAAGCTAAGTTTTCTTCAAGATAACCAAGATATGTTCAACAGTTTTAATGGGAACTCTATGACACGCTTGGAAAGCTTGGTGGATGTTCTTTCATATTCCCTTACTTCTATCAGTTGCTTTAATACAATTTAAATACTTCAATTTACAATAAACAAAACTACTATTTAAATTAAAATATTTTATTCGCTTAAAATATCTTCATCGCAGTTATCCAAATGCTTTTGCAAATTTGTCTTCATCTGCGACACAGTGTCGTTGATGGCCGATAACTTGCGCACTGTTAAACCTAGGATTTCCATTTTCTGTCTATTATTTAACAGAAATGTTTCAAAGTCATCTAATGACTGTTGGGGTTGAGCAGCATTAACACCATTGTCAAGCCGTTGATCCTTTGAATTGTTGTAAGTTTCTTTGGTCGCAATTTTCTGATATAGCTGCATCAATGTTGCCAATGAATGGAGAGTTTCTTTGCTATATGAGTGGGCAACAACATTTGGCGTATTTGGTAAGAGCTTCTTGGACTGAGTTGCTTCAATTTGCAACAATACATTGTTGGACTTTTCAATTATATCTGAGATCGAACCAATCTGCTTACTCATAGACTGTCTGCCAGTTTCTAGTTGAAGATTTTTCGCTGTATTTATTGTTTAATTGAATTAACGTATTGAATTTACCTAATTGGAGAAGCATTTCGTCGATAAGTTCCGAATTTCGAGTTGCGCTCATATTTGTATATAAAACGATCATTTTAACTACTTAAATAGAATCGTTGATAAATTTCCTTGCTGCAAAATTTATTTGCTCTGAACGTGCTCTCTTTAACAGTATGCCACAGTAACACATAGAAAAAAATGTGTTATGTTCGGAAATGCAACAAATCTGAGCAACGCTGCGCTGTTGATGCTTGTTTGCGCTGCTGATGCGCGGTCAGCTGATGCTGTTGCGTGACTTATGCGCAAAAGAAGTTTGCATATTTGAACACGCGTATGTTTTCAGATTAAAGCCCAACAAAAAAAAAAAAATAAAAAGTTAAATATACATGAAAAAGACAACCAATGATCGCCATTTGTGTGAATATAGCCTGTTGTCACTATCACCTTGTTAGTTGCTTCATACGAATAAACGAAAATAGGTGCTTACAGGTTCGCCTGGTAGAATGTCAGTTTTTTGATACGCCAGACCGCCACTTTTCTAAAACAAAACCGCCAAAATCCACCAACATTTTTTTTATATAACTAGGAAACATTAACTTCACATAAAATACATTAATAACAGTCTCCCAATAAAAAATTTTATTTTTTATCAAAATATTACATAAGCATGCCATTTTATTCTTCCAATTGTTTACAAGTTCTATCCTCTGCTCTTGGTTAAGTGGTAAAACGTTTAAGCATATCTTTTTAAGCTAAGAACTTTCAAGCACATACTGAAATTGTTCGCATAAATTGAAATTCTTAAGATAGCCGTAAATAGCTCAAATTGCATCTTATTTCTTTGTTTGCTTTTTGTGTAATTTATAATTGACTATTCCTACACATGAATTAATAGTTGGTACCAAAAACATTTTATTACCACTTCCGCGAGTTCTCTAAAAAAGTTGTTGCCTACTCCATCCAAGTAGTTATAGATATTTAACCAGAAATCAGTAACATTTTTTGGCACGTTGGTATGGAAAAAACTATACCAATCAACAAGTCATTCAACAAGTCCTCTGATTTTCATATTTACTTGTGGAGTCTATCGTATTCCAAAAACTTTAAAAAGTTTCACTACACATAACCTTAAATTTTCTGAAATCTTCAATGTATCTTGACAACAGAATAGACATAGTTGGCGCAAGTATTCAAAAGAAGGCAGCTTCAAATTATACCAAACCAATAACGGTCAGTTGCTAAAAATCACGTAGACATAGTTTTACTTTGGCAAAAGTTAGTCAGCAACAGCCCGCTAAAATACAATTAATTTTTAAGTGCTTCGCACCTCAAATCAAAATAAGAATAATGTGAATAAACTTTAAATAATTTTGAACATTTGTATCGAGTGTTTTCTTTGAAGACTTAAAGATAAATCGTGAGATTGTGAGCGCTCTAAAAAGTTGTCAACAAGGGCAAAGTTGTGGTTGCTGATGCAACAAGAAGGGAGATGGATGTACTGATACGCGTGTGAAAAACTATTTTTCTTTTCATCTACCAACAAGTCTGTCATAAAATTTCAACACTTCTATCAAAAATTATGATCAAGCCCAAATAGAATGAAAACCACGACAACATTCCATGCAAAAATGTAATCGATAATAACTTCCCCAATAAATAACTTTACTATTTTGATATTTCACACATATTTTGAAAGTTTGTCAAATTGGAAAACAATCACGTCTTTTCTCCTTTGAAATATCCTCACTGAACCATAAGCGAAGGTTTTGCGTAAATTGAGAGTTTTGCGAACATTGTTTTTCGAAATTCGAAAACTTGTTTTTTCGAAAGAGATTCCCATAAATAAAATTTTTACTTTTGAGAAATTCATAAAAAACTTATTTTGAGTCGAAAATGATTAATTTTTTATTCTTTTAGTAGGTAAAAATTCCTTGGAAATGAATAATTTTTTGTTCATAAATGACTTCAGAAATGAATCAAAAATGTTTCTTTTTTGCATTCTTAAATGAGATCCAAAGAGAATAATTTTTTTATTTCTATTTTTTTTAGAAATTAATAAATGTTACCTTTTTATATTCGAGTTAAAAAAGGAGGAATTTAAACCTTTTTTTTAAATTTTTATAATAGAAAATTAAAATGTTAACCTTAATACAAACGTCATATAAACGTTTTCGCTTCACTGATGAACATATTATCGATATTAATAATAAATAATACTATACAATAATGAAATAATCATTGAAAAAGGTTAATTTTTAACTCATATCCCAAGAAAAAATGGTTCGTTTCTTAGAGGCATTTTCATGCACTTATTTTATTTTCAAATTCGTCATACCTTTTACAGGAGTAGAAGTGTAACTTCTACCCAAAAATGGAATTTTTGGTATTGCTAATTTATTTCAGCAAGATTCCCTTCTGCGGTGTAACAGACTAGTTTAACATGATGATGTCAAAGGAAATATCAATTTGTACGTTTAAACTAATTAAAACCTATTTTACAACTGGTATGTTTATAACAGTTATCTAAATAGTTAAATATACGTACGCACAGAATTAGTTCAGTTGGTTATTAATACACCTTATTATTTTAATTTGGAGTTCCTGTCATCCAGCATAGATGACAGCCAGTGCTGTTTTTTTTTTTTGTTTGGGGAACTCACACCTCACACTCACACTGCAGAACTAACATAAAAATATTCATACGTAATCAATACTGTAAAAATCATGCCTCTGTGTTGAATAGATCAGACTGGCTCGAATGCACACACTCGCTATTGAGTTAAATTCAATCAAACCATGTGCTTCGTGTTGGCTCTGTGATTTTAATCAACGGTCGTCTTTGGATACATATTTCATGCTTGTTCGTTGGGCTCAACAACGATTATTTTCATCAAGAATGAAACGCAAAAATCAACACGTATGAGTTTTTTATGTGCAGACAGAGAGAGAGAAAGAGAAAACAAGAAGAAAAAGGGTCAAGTTTTTATTACGATTGACTGCAAACAACTAAATTTAACTATTTCTTTGATTTCTTATTTACGAAACACATATCCGTATACACTTCAACGCCAATACTCAAACATGTGAATTTAATCCGTCAATCAGCTCACACAAACGACGCCTTCAGCAGCATAATTTTATTTTATTCAACGTCAACACTCGTTCACTCAAACATGTGAGTTCGATCAGACGAAACTGACACAAAAGACGCGTTCGCCAGTATTGTGCTGATTTTATTCAACGCTGTACTTTGTTGAATGAGCTGAGTTGAGTAAGAATTCCACTCAATGATTTAATCAAGCAAATAGTGAGTTTTGCAGTTCTCAGACTCACACCGGACTCGTACGTTATTACTTGCAATTTTTTTATTATGCTCTTTGTTTTATTCGATAATTTTACAACAAATTGCAAAAAAAAAATATATATGCGTGGCCGCCACGATCGGTAGAAGTAAAACTTTTCTGGGAAGATTGCTAATTTATTTAACATTCCCTCCTTCAGTGCAACCATATGGTTAAAAACCAGTCTGCCTTCATACCAGTAGTAGGGTAAGAACTGTCTTTTTTCATAAAGCCAACTAGTATTTTCAGCATAGCGATATCATGGGAAATATTAATTGTACCTTTTGTTTATGGCAAGTTACTGAAAAGTTCAAAACTCACATACAGAATTAGATCGCAGTTTTTTTTTACTTTCGTGACACAGTTGGTTATCAAGAGGATTTTTTATATTTTAATTTGATGACTTAAGTCATCCCAGGCTCGATTCTCATAGCACAGGCAACAGATACTTCTACCTGGGTTCTTGTATCATGAGCCCACTTACGTCATAAACGGACAGTTTCCTAACAGTTGACAATAATTTGACAACTAATACGGATTAAAAAATTGTTATAACAATTGTTAGGTGTAGACGCAGCGTAAACAAACCTTGAACAGTATTGCTTTTTAGTTAATAATATAAATGATTTAAATATGTTTCAGAATGGTAGACGTTTCATTTATTTGACTCTTGCTGTGGTTGCTATGTTTGTAGCATAATCAACAACAAGTCATAGTATGTAGTAAGTTGGCATATCAGACCATTAGTGTTGAAACCGAGCGAACAACCAGGTTTCTTTCATTTATTCAGACGGTCTAAGTTCACAGTTTTGAAGCAGATTGCATCGTATGTATTTTGCTTAAAATCAAACTTTTCAATCGGGGTGCGTACTGTACGAATGGGAAATTTTTTTACTAGTACTTTACCCAGTATTTGATTATACATTTTTTTGAATTACAAAATGCTTGCATCGGGTCAACTTGATTTCAAAGAAATTTCCAGAATAATCTGTGATGGAACATATGATCATAATAAAAATATAGGACAACATTGTGTTAAGTCCTCCATTGTTTCTTTAAACAATTTTTATGATGGGTTCCAGCGGGAAATCAAGGAAATCAACTCTGAAATCACGCCTTCAAAGGATCACCCAAGTATTGCTGATTTCGCGGACATCTTCAAAGCATTCGATGTATACCCAGCTAATATAACAAAAGTAAAAAAGGCAGCGCCCAAAGAACTCAGCCGAATGAATTCCACACTATTGAAAGGAGGAGTAACTGCAACAGATGTCATACAAAAAGAAAACTCCAGTACGTCGTTAAATAGCTCGAAACTACAATCGGAAACTCTGATGTCTGCAGCAGATATCTATCAGGATTACATTAAATTCAAACAAAAATTAAATGTACTATTGCTGAAGCTACAGGAGAAAACATTGATTGAAGATTACTCATCAAAACTCAAGCAGATCAATATACTTGCTCAACAGCTTGAGAAGCTGCTGCCATCAGAAGAAACCTGTGTGCCGGCATTCAACAGGGAGGAGGAACTTAAACTTGAAAGAATAGTGCAAGATATGGAGAAGCTAAGTTTTCTTCAAGATAACCAAGATATGTTCAACAGTTTTAATGGGAACTCTATGACACGCTTGGAAAGCTTGGTGGATGTTCTTTCATATTCCCTTACTTCTATCAGTTGCTTTAATACAATTTAAATACTTCAATTTACAATAAACAAAACTACTATTTAAATTAAAATATTTTATTCGCTTAAAATATCTTCATCGCAGTTATCCAAATGCTTTTGCAAATTTGTCTTCATCTGCGACACAGTGTCGTTGATGGCCGATAACTTGCGCACTGTTAAACCTAGGATTTCCATTTTCTGTCTATTATTTAACAGAAATGTTTCAAAGTCATCTAATGACTGTTGGGGTTGAGCAGCATTAACACCATTGTCAAGCCGTTGATCCTTTGAATTGTTGTAAGTTTCTTTGGTCGCAATTTTCTGATATAGCTGCATCAATGTTGCCAATGAATGGAGAGTTTCTTTGCTATATGAGTGGGCAACAACATTTGGCGTATTTGGTAAGAGCTTCTTGGACTGAGTTGCTTCAATTTGCAACAATACATTGTTGGACTTTTCAATTATATCTGAGATCGAACCAATCTGCTTACTCATAGACTGTCTGCCAGTTTCTAGTTGAAGATTTTTCGCTGTATTTATTGTTTAATTGAATTAACGTATTGAATTTACCTAATTGGAGAAGCATTTCGTCGATAAGTTCCGAATTTCGAGTTGCGCTCATATTTGTATATAAAACGATCATTTTAACTACTTAAATAGAATCGTTGATAAATTTCCTTGCTGCAAAATTTATTTGCTCTGAACGTGCTCTCTTTAACAGTATGCCACAGTAACACATAGAAAAAAATGTGTTATGTTCGGAAATGCAACAAATCTGAGCAACGCTGCGCTGTTGATGCTTGTTTGCGCTGCTGATGCGCGGTCAGCTGATGCTGTTGCGTGACTTATGCGCAAAAGAAGTTTGCATATTTGAACACGCGTATGTTTTCAGATTAAAGCCCAACAAAAAAAAAAAAATAAAAAGTTAAATATACATGAAAAAGACAACCAATGATCGCCATTTGTGTGAATATAGCCTGTTGTCACTATCACCTTGTTAGTTGCTTCATACGAATAAACGAAAATAGGTGCTTACAGGTTCGCCTGGTAGAATGTCAGTTTTTTGATACGCCAGACCGCCACTTTTCTAAAACAAAACCGCCAAAATCCACCAACATTTTTTTTATATAACTAGGAAACATTAACTTCACATAAAATACATTAATAACAGTCTCCCAATAAAAAATTTTATTTTTTATCAAAATATTACATAAGCATGCCATTTTATTCTTCCAATTGTTTACAAGTTCTATCCTCTGCTCTTGGTTAAGTGGTAAAACGTTTAAGCATATCTTTTTAAGCTAAGAACTTTCAAGCACATACTGAAATTGTTCGCATAAATTGAAATTCTTAAGATAGCCGTAAATAGCTCAAATTGCATCTTATTTCTTTGTTTGCTTTTTGTGTAATTTATAATTGACTATTCCTACACATGAATTAATAGTTGGTACCAAAAACATTTTATTACCACTTCCGCGAGTTCTCTAAAAAAGTTGTTGCCTACTCCATCCAAGTAGTTATAGATATTTAACCAGAAATCAGTAACATTTTTTGGCACGTTGGTATGGAAAAAACTATACCAATCAACAAGTCATTCAACAAGTCCTCTGATTTTCATATTTACTTGTGGAGTCTATCGTATTCCAAAAACTTTAAAAAGTTTCACTACACATAACCTTAAATTTTCTGAAATCTTCAATGTATCTTGACAACAGAATAGACATAGTTGGCGCAAGTATTCAAAAGAAGGCAGCTTCAAATTATACCAAACCAATAACGGTCAGTTGCTAAAAATCACGTAGACATAGTTTTACTTTGGCAAAAGTTAGTCAGCAACAGCCCGCTAAAATACAATTAATTTTTAAGTGCTTCGCACCTCAAATCAAAATAAGAATAATGTGAATAAACTTTAAATAATTTTGAACATTTGTATCGAGTGTTTTCTTTGAAGACTTAAAGATAAATCGTGAGATTGTGAGCGCTCTAAAAAGTTGTCAACAAGGGCAAAGTTGTGGTTGCTGATGCAACAAGAAGGGAGATGGATGTACTGATACGCGTGTGAAAAACTATTTTTCTTTTCATCTACCAACAAGTCTGTCATAAAATTTCAACACTTCTATCAAAAATTATGATCAAGCCCAAATAGAATGAAAACCACGACAACATTCCATGCAAAAATGTAATCGATAATAACTTCCCCAATAAATAACTTTACTATTTTGATATTTCACACATATTTTGAAAGTTTGTCAAATTGGAAAACAATCACGTCTTTTCTCCTTTGAAATATCCTCACTGAACCATAAGCGAAGGTTTTGCGTAAATTGAGAGTTTTGCGAACATTGTTTTTCGAAATTCGAAAACTTGTTTTTTCGAAAGAGATTCCCATAAATAAAATTTTTACTTTTGAGAAATTCATAAAAAACTTATTTTGAGTCGAAAATGATTAATTTTTTATTCTTTTAGTAGGTAAAAATTCCTTGGAAATGAATAATTTTTTGTTCATAAATGACTTCAGAAATGAATCAAAAATGTTTCTTTTTTGCATTCTTAAATGAGATCCAAAGAGAATAATTTTTTTATTTCTATTTTTTTTAGAAATTAATAAATGTTACCTTTTTATATTCGAGTTAAAAAAGGAGGAATTTAAACCTTTTTTTTAAATTTTTATAATAGAAAATTAAAATGTTAACCTTAATACAAACGTCATATAAACGTTTTCGCTTCACTGATGAACATATTATCGATATTAATAATAAATAATACTATACAATAATGAAATAATCATTGAAAAAGGTTAATTTTTAACTCATATCCCAAGAAAAAATGGTTCGTTTCTTAGAGGCATTTTCATGCACTTATTTTATTTTCAAATTCGTCATACCTTTTACAGGAGTAGAAGTGTAACTTCTACCCAAAAATGGAATTTTTGGTATTGCTAATTTATTTCAGCAAGATTCCCTTCTGCGGTGTAACAGACTAGTTTAACATGATGATGTCAAAGGAAATATCAATTTGTACGTTTAAACTAATTAAAACCTATTTTACAACTGGTATGTTTATAACAGTTATCTAAATAGTTAAATATACGTACGCACAGAATTAGTTCAGTTGGTTATTAATACACCTTATTATTTTAATTTGGAGTTCCTGTCATCCAGCATAGATGACAGCCAGTGCTGTTTTTTTTTTTTGTTTGGGGAACTCACACCTCACACTCACACTGCAGAACTAACATAAAAATATTCATACGTAATCAATACTGTAAAAATCATGCCTCTGTGTTGAATAGATCAGACTGGCTCGAATGCACACACTCGCTATTGAGTTAAATTCAATCAAACCATGTGCTTCGTGTTGGCTCTGTGATTTTAATCAACGGTCGTCTTTGGATACATATTTCATGCTTGTTCGTTGGGCTCAACAACGATTATTTTCATCAAGAATGAAACGCAAAAATCAACACGTATGAGTTTTTTATGTGCAGACAGAGAGAGAGAAAGAGAAAACAAGAAGAAAAAGGGTCAAGTTTTTATTACGATTGACTGCAAACAACTAAATTTAACTATTTCTTTGATTTCTTATTTACGAAACACATATCCGTATACACTTCAACGCCAATACTCAAACATGTGAATTTAATCCGTCAATCAGCTCACACAAACGACGCCTTCAGCAGCATAATTTTATTTTATTCAACGTCAACACTCGTTCACTCAAACATGTGAGTTCGATCAGACGAAACTGACACAAAAGACGCGTTCGCCAGTATTGTGCTGATTTTATTCAACGCTGTACTTTGTTGAATGAGCTGAGTTGAGTAAGAATTCCACTCAATGATTTAATCAAGCAAATAGTGAGTTTTGCAGTTCTCAGACTCACACCGGACTCGTACGTTATTACTTGCAATTTTTTTATTATGCTCTTTGTTTTATTCGATAATTTTACAACAAATTGCAAAAAAAAAATATATATGCGTGGCCGCCACGATCGGTAGAAGTAAAACTTTTCTGGGAAGATTGCTAATTTATTTAACATTCCCTCCTTCAGTGCAACCATATGGTTAAAAACCAGTCTGCCTTCATACCAGTAGTAGGGTAAGAACTGTCTTTTTTCATAAAGCCAACTAGTATTTTCAGCATAGCGATATCATGGGAAATATTAATTGTACCTTTTGTTTATGGCAAGTTACTGAAAAGTTCAAAACTCACATACAGAATTAGATCGCAGTTTTTTTTTACTTTCGTGACACAGTTGGTTATCAAGAGGATTTTTTATATTTTAATTTGATGACTTAAGTCATCCCAGGCTCGATTCTCATAGCACAGGCAACAGATACTTCTACCTGGGTTCTTGTATCATGAGCCCACTTACGTCATAAACGGACAGTTTCCTAACAGTTGACAATAATTTGACAACTAATACGGATTAAAAAATTGTTATAACAATTGTTAGGTGTAGACGCAGCGTAAACAAACCTTGAACAGTATTGCTTTTTAGTTAATAATATAAATGATTTAAATATGTTTCAGAATGGTAGACGTTTCATTTATTTGACTCTTGCTGTGGTTGCTATGTTTGTAGCATAATCAACAACAAGTCATAGTATGTAGTAAGTTGGCATATCAGACCATTAGTGTTGAAACCGAGCGAACAACCAGGTTTCTTTCATTTATTCAGACGGTCTAAGTTCACAGTTTTGAAGCAGATTGCATCGTATGTATTTTGCTTAAAATCAAACTTTTCAATCGGGGTGCGTACTGTACGAATGGGAAATTTTTTTACTAGTACTTTACCCAGTATTTGATTATACATTTTTTTGAATTACAAAATGCTTGCATCGGGTCAACTTGATTTCAAAGAAATT
Organism: Coremacera marginata; assembly: GCA_914767935.1. Lineage (NCBI taxonomy): Eukaryota > Metazoa > Arthropoda > Insecta > Diptera > Sciomyzidae > Coremacera > Coremacera marginata. The sequence continues at coordinate 119,822,951 of OU612047.1, forward strand.
TCCAGAATAATCTGTGATGGAACATATGATCATAATAAAAATATAGGACAACATTGTGTTAAGTCCTCCATTGTTTCTTTAAACAATTTTTATGATGGGTTCCAGCGGGAAATCAAGGAAATCAACTCTGAAATCACGCCTTCAAAGGATCACCCAAGTATTGCTGATTTCGCGGACATCTTCAAAGCATTCGATGTATACCCAGCTAATATAACAAAAGTAAAAAAGGCAGCGCCCAAAGAACTCAGCCGAATGAATTCCACACTATTGAAAGGAGGAGTAACTGCAACAGATGTCATACAAAAAGAAAACTCCAGTACGTCGTTAAATAGCTCGAAACTACAATCGGAAACTCTGATGTCTGCAGCAGATATCTATCAGGATTACATTAAATTCAAACAAAAATTAAATGTACTATTGCTGAAGCTACAGGAGAAAACATTGATTGAAGATTACTCATCAAAACTCAAGCAGATCAATATACTTGCTCAACAGCTTGAGAAGCTGCTGCCATCAGAAGAAACCTGTGTGCCGGCATTCAACAGGGAGGAGGAACTTAAACTTGAAAGAATAGTGCAAGATATGGAGAAGCTAAGTTTTCTTCAAGATAACCAAGATATGTTCAACAGTTTTAATGGGAACTCTATGACACGCTTGGAAAGCTTGGTGGATGTTCTTTCATATTCCCTTACTTCTATCAGTTGCTTTAATACAATTTAAATACTTCAATTTACAATAAACAAAACTACTATTTAAATTAAAATATTTTATTCGCTTAAAATATCTTCATCGCAGTTATCCAAATGCTTTTGCAAATTTGTCTTCATCTGCGACACAGTGTCGTTGATGGCCGATAACTTGCGCACTGTTAAACCTAGGATTTCCATTTTCTGTCTATTATTTAACAGAAATGTTTCAAAGTCATCTAATGACTGTTGGGGTTGAGCAGCATTAACACCATTGTCAAGCCGTTGATCCTTTGAATTGTTGTAAGTTTCTTTGGTCGCAATTTTCTGATATAGCTGCATCAATGTTGCCAATGAATGGAGAGTTTCTTTGCTATATGAGTGGGCAACAACATTTGGCGTATTTGGTAAGAGCTTCTTGGACTGAGTTGCTTCAATTTGCAACAATACATTGTTGGACTTTTCAATTATATCTGAGATCGAACCAATCTGCTTACTCATAGACTGTCTGCCAGTTTCTAGTTGAAGATTTTTCGCTGTATTTATTGTTTAATTGAATTAACGTATTGAATTTACCTAATTGGAGAAGCATTTCGTCGATAAGTTCCGAATTTCGAGTTGCGCTCATATTTGTATATAAAACGATCATTTTAACTACTTAAATAGAAACGTTGATAAATTTCCTTGCTGCAAAATTTATTTGCTCTGAACGTGCTCTCTTTAACAGTATGCCACAGTAACACATAGAAAAAAATGTGCTATGTTCGGAAATGCAACAAATCTGAGCAACGCTGCGCTGTTGATGCTTGTTTGCGCTGCTGATGCGCGGTCAGCTGATGCTGTTGCGTGACTTATGCGCAAAAGAAGTTTGCATATTTGAACACGCGTATGTTTTCAGATTAAAGCCCTACAAAAAAAAAAAATAAAAAGTTAAATATACATGAAAAAGACAACCAATGATCGCCATTTGTGTGAATATAGCCTGTTGTCACTATCACCTTGTTAGTTGCTTCATACGAATAAACGAAAATAGGTGCTTACAGGTTCGCCTGGTAGAATGTCAGTTTTTTGATACGCCAGACCGCCACTTTTCTAAAACAAAACCGCCAAAATCCACCAACATTTTTTTTATATAACTAGGAAACATTAACTTCACATAAAATACATTAATAACAGTCTCCCAATAAAAAATTTTATTTTTTATCAAAATATTACATAAGCATGCCATTTTATTCTTCCAATTGTTTACAAGTTCTATCCTCTGCTCTTGGTTAAGTGGTAAAACGTTTAAGCATATCTTTTTAAGCTAAGAACTTTCAAGCACATACTGAAATTGTTCGCATAAATTGAAATTCTTAAGATAGCCGTAAATAGCTCAAATTGCATCTTATTTCTTTGTTTGCTTTTTGTGTAATTTATAATTGACTATTCCTACACATGAATTAATAGTTGGTACCAAAAACATTTTATTACCACTTCCGCGAGTTCTCTAAAAAAGTTGTTGCCTACTCCATCCAAGTAGTTATAGATATTTAACCAGAAATCAGTAACATTTTTTGGCACGTTGGTATGGAAAAAACTATACCAATCAACAAGTCATTCAACAAGTCCTCTGATTTTCATATTTACTTGTGGAGTCTATCGTATTCCAAAAACTTTAAAAAGTTTCACTACACATAACCTTAAATTTTCTGAAATCTTCAATGTATCTTGACAACAGAATAGACATAGTTGGCGCAAGTATTCAAAAGAAGGCAGCTTCAAATTATACCAAACCAATAACGGTCAGTTGCTAAAAATCACGTAGACATAGTTTTACTTTGGCAAAAGTTAGTCAGCAACAGCCCGCTAAAATACAATTAATTTTTAAGTGCTTCGCACCTCAAATCAAAATAAGAATAATGTGAATAAACTTTAAATAATTTTGAACATTTGTATCGAGTGTTTTCTTTGAAGACTTAAAGATAAATCGTGAGATTGTGAGCGCTCTAAAAAGTTGTCAACAAGGGCAAAGTTGTGGTTGCTGATGCAACAAGAAGGGAGATGGATGTACTGATACGCGTGTGAAAAACTATTTTTCTTTTCATCTACCAACAAGTCTGTCATAAAATTTCAACACTTCTATCAAAAATTATGATCAAGCCCAAATAGAATGAAAACCACGACAACATTCCATGCAAAAATGTAATCGATAATAACTTCCCCAATAAATAACTTTACTATTTTGATATTTCACACATATTTTGAAAGTTTGTCAAATTGGAAAACAATCACGTCTTTTCTCCTTTGAAATATCCTCACTGAACCATAAGCGAAGGTTTTGCGTAAATTGAGAGTTTTGCGAACATTGTTTTTCGAAATTCGAAAACTTGTTTTTTCGAAAGAGATTCCCATAAATAAAATTTTTACTTTTGAGAAATTCATAAAAAACTTATTTTGAGTCGAAAATGATTAATTTTTTATTCTTTTAGTAGGTAAAAATTCCTTGGAAATGAATAATTTTTTGTTCATAAATGACTTCAGAAATGAATCAAAAATGTTTCTTTTTTGCATTCTTAAATGAGATCCAAAGAGAATAATTTTTTTATTTCTATTTTTTTTAGAAATTAATAAATGTTACCTTTTTATATTCGAGTTAAAAAAGGAGGAATTTAAACCTTTTTTTTAAATTTTTATAATAGAAAATTAAAATGTTAACCTTAATACAAACGTCATATAAACGTTTTCGCTTCACTGATGAACATATTATCGATATTAATAATAAATAATACTATACAATAATGAAATAATCATTGAAAAAGGTTAATTTTTAACTCATATCCCAAGAAAAAATGGTTCGTTTCTTAGAGGCATTTTCATGCACTTATTTTATTTTCAAATTCGTCATACCTTTTACAGGAGTAGAAGTGTAACTTCTACCCAAAAATGGAATTTTTGGTATTGCTAATTTATTTCAGCAAGATTCCCTTCTGCGGTGTAACAGACTAGTTTAACATGATGATGTCAAAGGAAATATCAATTTGTACGTTTAAACTAATTAAAACCTATTTTACAACTGGTATGTTTATAACAGTTATCTAAATAGTTAAATATACGTACGCACAGAATTAGTTCAGTTGGTTATTAATACACCTTATTATTTTAATTTGGAGTTCCTGTCATCCAGCATAGATGACAGCCAGTGCTGTTTTTTTTTTTTGTTTGGGGAACTCACACCTCACACTCACACTGCAGAACTAACATAAAAATATTCATACGTAATCAATACTGTAAAAATCATGCCTCTGTGTTGAATAGATCAGACTGGCTCGAATGCACACACTCGCTATTGAGTTAAATTCAATCAAACCATGTGCTTCGTGTTGGCTCTGTGATTTTAATCAACGGTCGTCTTTGGATACATATTTCATGCTTGTTCGTTGGGCTCAACAACGATTATTTTCATCAAGAATGAAACGCAAAAATCAACACGTATGAGTTTTTTATGTGCAGACAGAGAGAGAGAAAGAGAAAACAAGAAGAAAAAGGGTGAAGTTTTTATTACGATTGACTGCAAACAACTAAATTTAACTATTTCTTTGATTTCTTATTTACGAAACACATATCCGTATACACTTCAACGCCAATACTCAAACATGTGAATTTAATCCGTCAATCAGCTCACACAAACGACGCCTTCAGCAGCATAATTTTATTTTATTCAACGTCAACACTCGTTCACTCAAACATGTGAGTTCGATCAGACGAAACTGACACAAAAGACGCGTTCGCCAGTATTGTGCTGATTTTATTCAACGCTGTACTTTGTTGAATGAGCTGAGTTGAGTAAGAATTCCACTCAATGATTTAATCAAGCAAATAGTGAGTTTTGCAGTTCTCAGACTCACACCGGACTCGTACGTTATTACTTGCAATTTTTTTATTATGCTCTTTGTTTTATTCGATAATTTTACAACAAATTGCAAAAAAAAAATATATATGCGTGGCCGCCACGATCGGTAGAAGTAAAACTTTTCTGGGAAGATTGCTAATTTATTTAACATTCCCTCCTTCAGTGCAACCATATGGTTAAAAACCAGTCTGCCTTCATACCAGTAGTAGGGTAAGAACTGTCTTTTTTCATAAAGCCAACTAGTATTTTCAGCATAGCGATATCATGGGAAATATTAATTGTACCTTTTGTTTATGGCAAGTTACTGAAAAGTTCAAAACTCACATACAGAATTAGATCGCAGTTTTTTTTTACTTTCGTGACACAGTTGGTTATCAAGAGGATTTTTTATATTTTAATTTGATGACTTAAGTCATCCCAGGCTCGATTCTCATAGCACAGGCAACAGATACTTCTACCTGGGTTCTTGTATCATGAGCCCACTTACGTCATAAACGGACAGTTTCCTAACAGTTGACAATAATTTGACAACTAATACGGATTAAAAAATTGTTATAACAATTGTTAGGTGTAGACGCAGCGTAAACAAACCTTGAACAGTATTGCTTTTTAGTTAATAATATAAATGATTTAAATATGTTTCAGAATGGTAGACGTTTCATTTATTTGACTCTTGCTGTGGTTGCTATGTTTGTAGCATAATCAACAACAAGTCATAGTATGTAGTAAGTTGGCATATCAGACCATTAGTGTTGAAACCGAGCGAACAACCAGGTTTCTTTCATTTATTCAGACGGTCTAAGTTCACAGTTTTGAAGCAGATTGCATCGTATGTATTTTGCTTAAAATCAAACTTTTCAATCGGGGTGCGTACTGTACGAATGGGAAATTTTTTTACTAGTACTTTACCCAGTATTTGATTATACATTTTTTTGAATTACAAAATGCTTGCATCGGGTCAACTTGATTTCAAAGAAATTTCCAGAATAATCTGTGATGGAACATATGATCATAATAAAAATATAGGACAACATTGTGTTAAGTCCTCCATTGTTTCTTTAAACAATTTTTATGATGGGTTCCAGCGGGAAATCAAGGAAATCAACTCTGAAATCACGCCTTCAAAGGATCACCCAAGTATTGCTGATTTCGCGGACATCTTCAAAGCATTCGATGTATACCCAGCTAATATAACAAAAGTAAAAAAGGCAGCGCCCAAAGAACTCAGCCGAATGAATTCCACACTATTGAAAGGAGGAGTAACTGCAACAGATGTCATACAAAAAGAAAACTCCAGTACGTCGTTAAATAGCTCGAAACTACAATCGGAAACTCTGATGTCTGCAGCAGATATCTATCAGGATTACATTAAATTCAAACAAAAATTAAATGTACTATTGCTGAAGCTACAGGAGAAAACATTGATTGAAGATTACTCATCAAAACTCAAGCAGATCAATATACTTGCTCAACAGCTTGAGAAGCTGCTGCCATCAGAAGAAACCTGTGTGCCGGCATTCAACAGGGAGGAGGAACTTAAACTTGAAAGAATAGTGCAAGATATGGAGAAGCTAAGTTTTCTTCAAGATAACCAAGATATGTTCAACAGTTTTAATGGGAACTCTATGACACGCTTGGAAAGCTTGGTGGATGTTCTTTCATATTCCCTTACTTCTATCAGTTGCTTTAATACAATTTAAATACTTCAATTTACAATAAACAAAACTACTATTTAAATTAAAATATTTTATTCGCTTAAAATATCTTCATCGCAGTTATCCAAATGCTTTTGCAAATTTGTCTTCATCTGCGACACAGTGTCGTTGATGGCCGATAACTTGCGCACTGTTAAACCTAGGATTTCCATTTTCTGTCTATTATTTAACAGAAATGTTTCAAAGTCATCTAATGACTGTTGGGGTTGAGCAGCATTAACACCATTGTCAAGCCGTTGATCCTTTGAATTGTTGTAAGTTTCTTTGGTCGCAATTTTCTGATATAGCTGCATCAATGTTGCCAATGAATGGAGAGTTTCTTTGCTATATGAGTGGGCAACAACATTTGGCGTATTTGGTAAGAGCTTCTTGGACTGAGTTGCTTCAATTTGCAACAATACATTGTTGGACTTTTCAATTATATCTGAGATCGAACCAATCTGCTTACTCATAGACTGTCTGCCAGTTTCTAGTTGAAGATTTTTCGCTGTATTTATTGTTTAATTGAATTAACGTATTGAATTTACCTAATTGGAGAAGCATTTCGTCGATAAGTTCCGAATTTCGAGTTGCGCTCATATTTGTATATAAAACGATCATTTTAACTACTTAAATAGAAACGTTGATAAATTTCCTTGCTGCAAAATTTATTTGCTCTGAACGTGCTCTCTTTAACAGTATGCCACAGTAACACATAGAAAAAAATGTGTTATGTTCGGAAATGCAACAAATCTGAGCAACGCTGCGCTGTTGATGCTTGTTTGCGCTGCTGATGCGCGGTCAGCTGATGCTGTTGCGTGACTTATGCGCAAAAGAAGTTTGCATATTTGAACACGCGTATGTTTTCAGATTAAAGCCCAACAAAAAAAAAAATAAAAAGTTAAAAATACAGGAAAATGACAACCAATGATCGCCATTTGTGTGAATATAGCCTGTTGTCACTATCACCTTGTTAGTTGCTTCATACGAATAAACGAAAATAGGTGCTTACAGGTTCGCCTGGTAGAATGTCAGTTTTTTGATACGCCAGACCGCCACTTTTCTAAAACAAAACCGCCAAAATCCACCAACATTTTTTTTATATAACTAGGAAACATTAACTTCACATAAAATACATTAATAACAGTCTCCCAATAAAAAATTTTATTTTTTATCAAAATATTACATAAGCATGCCATTTTATTCTTCCAATTGTTTACAAGTTCTATCCTCTGCTCTTGGTTAAGTGGTAAAACGTTTAAGCATATCTTTTTAAGCTAAGAACTTTCAAGCACATACTGAAATTGTTCGCATAAATTGAAATTCTTAAAATAGCCGTAAATAGCTCAAATTGCATCTTATTTCTTTGTTTGCTTTTTGTGTAATTTATAATTGACTATTCCTACACATGAATTAATAGTTGGTACCAAAAACATTTTATTACCACTTCCGCGAGTTCTCTAAAAAAGTTGTTGCCTACTCCATCCAAGTAGTTATAGATATTTAACCAGAAATCAGTAACATTTTTTGGCACGTTGGTATGGAAAAAACTATACCAATCAACAAGTCATTCAACAAGTCCTCTGATTTTCATATTTACTTGTGGAGTCTATCGTATTCCAAAAACTTTAAAAAGTTTCACTACACATAACCTTAAATTTTCTGAAATCTTCAATGTATCTTGACAACAGAATAGACATAGTTGGCGCAAGTATTCAAAAGAAGGCAGCTTCAAATTATACCAAACCAATAACGGTCAGTTGCTAAAAATCACGTAGACATAGTTTTACTTTGGCAAAAGTTAGTCAGCAACAGCCCGCTAAAATACAATTAATTTTTAAGTGCTTCGCACCTCAAATCAAAATAAGAATAATGTGAATAAACTTTAAATAATTTTGAACATTTGTATCGAGTGTTTTCTTTGAAGACTTAAAGATAAATCGTGAGATTGTGAGCGCTCTAAAAAGTTGTCAACAAGGGCAAAGTTGTGGTTGCTGATGCAACAAGAAGGGAGATGGATGTACTGATACGCGTGTGAAAAACTATTTTTCTTTTCATCTACCAACAAGTCTGTCATAAAATTTCAACACTTCTATCAAAAATTATGATCAAGCCCAAATAGAATGAAAACCATGACAACATTCCATGCAAAAATGTAATCGGTAATAACTTCCCCAATAAATAACTTTACTATTTTGATATTTCACACATATTTTGAAAGTTTGTCAAATTGGAAAACAATCACGTCTTTTCTCCTTTGAAATATCCTCACTGAACCATAAGCGAAGGTTTTGCGTAAATTGAGAGTTTTGCGAACATTGTTTTTCGAAATTCGAAAACTTGTTTTTTCGAAAGAGATTCCCATAAATAAAATTTTTACTTTTGAGAAATTCATAAAAAACTTATTTTGAGTCGAAAATGATTAATTTTTTATTCTTTTAGTAGGTAAAAATTCCTTGGAAATGAATAATTTTTTGTTCATAAATGACTTCAGAAATGAATCAAAAATGTTTCTTTTTTGCATTCTTAAATGAGATCCAAAGAGAATCATTTTTTTATTTCTATTTTTTTTAGAAATTAATAAATGTTACCTTTTTATATTCGAGTTAAAAAAGGAGGAATTTAAACCTTTTTTTTAAATTTTTATAATAGAAAATTAAAATGTTAACCTTAATACAAACGTCATATAAACGTTTTCGCTTCACTGATGAACATATTATCGATATTAATAATAAATAATACTATACAATAATGAAATAATCATTGAAAAAGGTTAATTTTTAACTCATATCCCAAGAAAAAATGGTTCGTTTCTTAGAGGCATTTTCATGCACTTATTTTATTTTCAAATTCGTCATACCTTTTACAGGAGTAGAAGTGTAACTTCTACCCAAAAATGGAATTTTTGGTATTGCTAATTTATTTCAGCAAGATTCCCTTCTGCGGTGTAACAGACTAGTTTAACATGATGATGTCAAAGGAAATATCAATTTGTACGTTTAAACTAATTAAAACCTATTTTACAACTGGTATGTTTATAACAGTTATCTAAATAGTTAAATATACGTACGCACAGAATTAGTTCAGTTGGTTATTAATACACCTTATTATTTTAATTTGGAGTTCCTGTCATCCAGCATAGATGACAGCCAGTGCTGTTTTTTTTTTTGTTTGGGGAACTCACACCTCACACTCACACTGCAGAACTAACATAAAAATATTCATACGTAATCAATACTGTAAAAATCATGCCTCTGTGTTGAATAGATCAGACTGGCTCGAATGCACACACTCGCTATTGAGTTAAATTCAATCAAACCATGTGCTTCGTGTTGGCTCTGTGATTTTAATCAACGGTCGTCTTTGGATACATATTTCATGCTTGTTCGTTGGGCTCAACAACGATTATTTTCATCAAGAATGAAACGCAAAAATCAACACGTATGAGTTTTTTATGTGCAGACAGAGAGAGAGAAAGAGAAAACAAGAAGAAAAAGGGTGAAGTTTTTATTACGATTGACTGCAAACAACTAAATTTAACTATTTCTTTGATTTCTTATTTACGAAACACATATCCGTATACACTTCAACGCCAATACTCAAACATGTGAATTTAATCCGTCAATCAGCTCACACAAACGACGCCTTCAGCAGCATAATTTTATTTTATTCAACGTCAACACTCGTTCACTCAAACATGTGAGTTCGATCAGACGAAACTGACACAAAAGACGCGTTCGCCAGTATTGTGCTGATTTTATTCAACGCTGTACTTTGTTGAATGAGCTGAGTTGAGTAAGAATTCCACTCAATGATTTAATCAAGCAAATAGTGAGTTTTGCAGTTCTCAGACTCACACCGGACTCGTACGTTATTACTTGCAATTTTTTTATTATGCTCTTTGTTTTATTCGATAATTTTACAACAAATTGCAAAAAAAAAATATATATGCGTGGCCGCCACGATCGGTAGAAGTAAAACTTTTCTGGGAAGATTGCTAATTTATTTAACATTCCCTCCTTCAGTGCAACCATATGGTTAAAAACCAGTCTGCCTTCATACCAGTAGTAGGGTAAGAACTGTCTTTTTTCATAAAGCCAACTAGTATTTTCAGCATAGCGATATCATGGGAAATATTAATTGTACCTTTTGTTTATGGCAAGTTACTGAAAAGTTCAAAACTCACATACAGAATTAGATCGCAGTTTTTTTTTACTTTCGTGACACAGTTGGTTATCAAGAGGATTTTTTATATTTTAATTTGATGACTTAAGTCATCCCAGGCTCGATTCTCATAGCACAGGCAACAGATACTTCTACCTGGGTTCTTGTATCATGAGCCCACTTACGTCATAAACGGACAGTTTCCTAACAGTTGACAATAATTTGACAACTAATACGGATTAAAAAATTGTTATAACAATTGTTAGGTGTAGACGCAGCGTAAACAAACCTTGAACAGTATTGCTTTTTAGTTAATAATATAAATGATTTAAATATGTTTCAGAATGGTAGACGTTTCATTTATTTGACTCTTGCTGTGGTTGCTATGTTTGTAGCATAATCAACAACAAGTCATAGTATGTAGTAAGTTGGCATATCAGACCATTAGTGTTGAAACCGAGCGAACAACCAGGTTTCTTTCATTTATTCAGACGGTCTAAGTTCACAGTTTTGAAGCAGATTGCATCGTATGTATTTTGCTTAAAATCAAACTTTTCAATCGGGGTGCGTACTGTACGAATGGGAAATTTTTTTACTAGTACTTTACCCAGTATTTGATTATACATTTTTTTGAATTACAAAATGCTTGCATCGGGTCAACTTGATTTCAAAGAAATTTCCAGAATAATCTGTGATGGAACATATGATCATAATAAAAATATAGGACAACATTGTGTTAAGTCCTCCATTGTTTCTTTAAACAATTTTTATGATGGGTTCCAGCGGGAAATCAAGGAAATCAACTCTGAAATCACGCCTTCAAAGGATCACCCAAGTATTGCTGATTTCGCGGACATCTTCAAAGCATTCGATGTATACCCAGCTAATATAACAAAAGTAAAAAAGGCAGCGCCCAAAGAACTCAGCCGAATGAATTCCACACTATTGAAAGGAGGAGTAACTGCAACAGATGTCATACAAAAAGAAAACTCCAGTACGTCGTTAAATAGCTCGAAACTACAATCGGAAACTCTGATGTCTGCAGCAGATATCTATCAGGATTACATTAAATTCAAACAAAAATTAAATGTACTATTGCTGAAGCTACAGGAGAAAACATTGATTGAAGATTACTCATCAAAACTCAAGCAGATCAATATACTTGCTCAACAGCTTGAGAAGCTGCTGCCATCAGAAGAAACCTGTGTGCCGGCATTCAACAGGGAGGAGGAACTTAAACTTGAAAGAATAGTGCAAGATATGGAGAAGCTAAGTTTTCTTCAAGATAACCAAGATATGTTCAACAGTTTTAATGGGAACTCTATGACACGCTTGGAAAGCTTGGTGGATGTTCTTTCATATTCCCTTACTTCTATCAGTTGCTTTAATACAATTTAAATACTTCAATTTACAATAAACAAAACTACTATTTAAATTAAAATATTTTATTCGCTTAAAATATCTTCATCGCAGTTATCCAAATGCTTTTGCAAATTTGTCTTCATCTGCGACACAGTGTCGTTGATGGCCGATAACTTGCGCACTGTTAAACCTAGGATTTCCATTTTCTGTCTATTATTTAACAGAAATGTTTCAAAGTCATCTAATGACTGTTGGGGTTGAGCAGCATTAACACCATTGTCAAGCCGTTGATCCTTTGAATTGTTGTAAGTTTCTTTGGTCGCAATTTTCTGATATAGCTGCATCAATGTTGCCAATGAATGGAGAGTTTCTTTGCTATATGAGTGGGCAACAACATTTGGCGTATTTGGTAAGAGCTTCTTGGACTGAGTTGCTTCAATTTGCAACAATACATTGTTGGACTTTTCAATTATATCTGAGATCGAACCAATCTGCTTACTCATAGACTGTCTGCCAGTTTCTAGTTGAAGATTTTTCGCTGTATTTATTGTTTAATTGAATTAACGTATTGAATTTACCTAATTGGAGAAGCATTTCGTCGATAAGTTCCGAATTTCGAGTTGCGCTCATATTTGTATATAAAACGATCATTTTAACTACTTAAATAGAAACGTTGATAAATTTCCTTGCTGCAAAATTTATTTGCTCTGAACGTGCTCTCTTTAACAGTATGCCACAGTAACACATAGAAAAAAATGTGTTATGTTCGGAAATGCAACAAATCTGAGCAACGCTGCGCTGTTGATGCTTGTTTGCGCTGCTGATGCGCGGTCAGCTGATGCTGTTGCGTGACTTATGCGCAAAAGAAGTTTGCATATTTGAACACGCGTATGTTTTCAGATTAAAGCCCAACAAAAAAAAAAATAAAAAGTTAAAAATACAGGAAAATGACAACCAATGATCGCCATTTGTGTGAATATAGCCTGTTGTCACTATCACCTTGTTAGTTGCTTCATACGAATAAACGAAAATAGGTGCTTACAGGTTCGCCTGGTAGAATGTCAGTTTTTTGATACGCCAGACCGCCACTTTTCTAAAACAAAACCGCCAAAATCCACCAACATTTTTTTTATATAACTAGGAAACATTAACTTCACATAAAATACATTAATAACAGTCTCCCAATAAAAAATTTTATTTTTTATCAAAATATTACATAAGCATGCCATTTTATTCTTCCAATTGTTTACAAGTTCTATCCTCTGCTCTTGGTTAAGTGGTAAAACGTTTAAGCATATCTTTTTAAGCTAAGAACTTTCAAGCACATACTGAAATTGTTCGCATAAATTGAAATTCTTAAGATAGCCGTAAATAGCTCAAATTGCATCTTATTTCTTTGTTTGCTTTTTGTGTAATTTATAATTGACTATTCCTACACATGAATTAATAGTTGGTACCAAAAACATTTTATTACCACTTCCGCGAGTTCTCTAAAAAAGTTGTTGCCTACTCCATCCAAGTAGTTATAGATATTTAACCAGAAATCAGTAACATTTTTTGGCACGTTGGTATGGAAAAAACTATACCAATCAACAAGTCATTCAACAAGTCCTCTGATTTTCATATTTACTTGTGGAGTCTATCGTATTCCAAAAACTTTAAAAAGTTTCACTACACATAACCTTAAATTTTCTGAAATCTTCAATGTATCTTGACAACAGAATAGACATAGTTGGCGCAAGTATTCAAAAGAAGGCAGCTTCAAATTATACCAAACCAATAACGGTCAGTTGCTAAAAATCACGTAGACATAGTTTTACTTTGGCAAAAGTTAGTCAGCAACAGCCCGCTAAAATACAATTAATTTTTAAGTGCTTCGCACCTCAAATCAAAATAAGAATAATGTGAATAAACTTTAAATAATTTTGAACATTTGTATCGAGTGTTTTCTTTGAAGACTTAAAGATAAATCGTGAGATTGTGAGCGCTCTAAAAAGTTGTCAACAAGGGCAAAGTTGTGGTTGCTGATGCAACAAGAAGGGAGATGGATGTACTGATACGCGTGTGAAAAACTATTTTTCTTTTCATCTACCAACAAGTCTGTCATAAAATTTCAACACTTCTATCAAAAATTATGATCAAGCCCAAATAGAATGAAAACCACGACAACATTCCATGCAAAAATGTAATCGATAATAACTTCCCCAATAAATAACTTTACTATTTTGATATTTCACACATATTTTGAAAGTTTGTCAAATTGGAAAACAATCACGTCTTTTCTCCTTTGAAATATCCTCACTGAACCATAAGCGAAGGTTTTGCGTAAATTGAGAGTTTTGCGAACATTGTTTTTCGAAATTCGAAAACTTGTTTTTTCGAAAGAGATTCCCATAAATAAAATTTTTACTTTTGAGAAATTCATAAAAAACTTATTTTGAGTCGAAAATGATTAATTTTTTATTCTTTTAGTAGGTAAAAATTCCTTGGAAATGAATAATTTTTTGTTCATAAATGACTTCAGAAATGAATCAAAAATGTTTCTTTTTTGCATTCTTAAATGAGATCCAAAGAGAATCATTTTTTTATTTCTATTTTTTTTAGAAATTAATAAATGTTACCTTTTTATATTCGAGTTAAAAAAGGAGGAATTTAAACCTTTTTTTTAAATTTTTATAATAGAAAATTAAAATGTTAACCTTAATACAAACGTCATATAAACGTTTTCGCTTCACTGATGAACATATTATCGATATTAATAATAAATAATACTATACAATAATGAAATAATCATTGAAAAAGGTTAATTTTTAACTCATATCCCAAGAAAAAATGGTTCGTTTCTTAGAGGCATTTTCATGCACTTATTTTATTTTCAAATTCGTCATACCTTTTACAGGAGTAGAAGTGTAACTTCTACCCAAAAATGGAATTTTTGGTATTGCTAATTTATTTCAGCAAGATTCCCTTCTGCGGTGTAACAGACTAGTTTAACATGATGATGTCAAAGGAAATATCAATTTGTACGTTTAAACTAATTAAAACCTATTTTACAACTGGTATGTTTATAACAGTTATCTAAATAGTTAAATATACGTACGCACAGAATTAGTTCAGTTGGTTATTAATACACCTTATTATTTTAATTTGGAGTTCCTGTCATCCAGCATAGATGACAGCCAGTGCTGTTTTTTTTTTTTGTTTGGGGAACTCACACCTCACACTCACACTGCAGAACTAACATAAAAATATTCATACGTAATCAATACTGTAAAAATCATGCCTCTGTGTTGAATAGATCAGACTGGCTCGAATGCACACACTCGCTATTGAGTTAAATTCAATCAAACCATGTGCTTCGTGTTGGCTCTGTGATTTTAATCAACGGTCGTCTTTGGATACATATTTCATGCTTGTTCGTTGGGCTCAACAACGATTATTTTCATCAAGAATGAAACGCAAAAATCAACACGTATGAGTTTTTTATGTGCAGACAGAGAGAGAGAAAGAGAAAACAAGAAGAAAAAGGGTGAAGTTTTTATTACGATTGACTGCAAACAACTAAATTTAACTATTTCTTTGATTTCTTATTTACGAAACACATATCCGTATACACTTCAACGCCAATACTCAAACATGTGAATTTAATCCGTCAATCAGCTCACACAAACGACGCCTTCAGCAGCATAATTTTATTTTATTCAACGTCAACACTCGTTCACTCAAACATGTGAGTTCGATCAGACGAAACTGACACAAAAGACGCGTTCGCCAGTATTGTGCTGATTTTATTCAACGCTGTACTTTGTTGAATGAGCTGAGTTGAGTAAGAATTCCACTCAATGATTTAATCAAGCAAATAGTGAGTTTTGCAGTTCTCAGACTCACACCGGACTCGTACGTTATTACTTGCAATTTTTTTATTATGCTCTTTGTTTTATTCGATAATTTTACAACAAATTGCAAAAAAAAAATATATATGCGTGGCCGCCACGATCGGTAGAAGTAAAACTTTTCTGGGAAGATTGCTAATTTATTTAACATTCCCTCCTTCAGTGCAACCATATGGTTAAAAACCAGTCTGCCTTCATACCAGTAGTAGGGTAAGAACTGTCTTTTTTCATAAAGCCAACTAGTATTTTCAGCATAGCGATATCATGGGAAATATTAATTGTACCTTTTGTTTATGGCAAGTTACTGAAAAGTTCAAAACTCACATACAGAATTAGATCGCAGTTTTTTTTTACTTTCGTGACACAGTTGGTTATCAAGAGGATTTTTTATATTTTAATTTGATGTCTTAAGTCATCCCAGGCTCGATTCTCATAGCACAGGCAACAGATACTTCTACCTGGGTTCTTGTATCATGAGCCCACTTACGTCATAAACGGACAGTTTCCTAACAGTTGACAATAATTTGACAACTAATACGGATTAAAAAATTGTTATAACAATTGTTAGGTGTAGACGCAGCGTAAACAAACCTTGAACAGTATTGCTTTTTAGTTAATAATATAAATGATTTAAATATGTTTCAGAATGGTAGACGTTTCATTTATTTGACTCTTGCTGTGGTTGCTATGTTTGTAGCATAATCAACAACAAGTCATAGTATGTAGTAACTTGGCATATCAGACCATTAGTGTTGAAACCGAGCGAACAACCAGGTTTCTTTCATTTATTCAGACGGTCTAAGTTCACAGTTTTGAAGCAGATTGCATCGTATGTATTTTGCTTAAAATCAAACTTTTCAATCGGGGTGCGTACTGTACGAATGGGAAATTTTTTTACTAGTACTTTACCCAGTATTTGATTATACATTTTTTTGAATTACAAAATGCTTGCATCGGGTCAACTTGATTTCAAAGAAATTTCCAGAATAATCTGTGATGGAACATATGATCATAATAAAAATATAGGACAACATTGTGTTAAGTCCTCCATTGTTTCTTTAAACAATTTTTATGATGGGTTCCAGCGGGAAATCAAGGAAATCAACTCTGAAATCACGCCTTCAAAGGATCACCCAAGTATTGCTGATTTCGCGGACATCTTCAAAGCATTCGATGTATACCCAGCTAATATAACAAAAGTAAAAAAGGCAGCGCCCAAAGAACTCAGCCGAATGAATTCCACACTATTGAAAGGAGGAGTAACTGCAACAGATGTCATACAAAAAGAAAACTCCAGTACGTCGTTAAATAGCTCGAAACTACAATCGGAAACTCTGATGTCTGCAGCAGATATCTATCAGGATTACATTAAATTCAAACAAAAATTAAATGTACTATTGCTGAAGCTACAGGAGAAAACATTGATTGAAGATTACTCATCAAAACTCAAGCAGATCAATATACTTGCTCAACAGCTTGAGAAGCTGCTGCCATCAGAAGAAACCTGTGTGCCGGCATTCAACAGGGAGGAGGAACTTAAACTTGAAAGAATAGTGCAAGATATGGAGAAGCTAAGTTTTCTTCAAGATAACCAAGATATGTTCAACAGTTTTAATGGGAACTCTATGACACGCTTGGAAAGCTTGGTGGATGTTCTTTCATATTCCCTTACTTCTATCAGTTGCTTTAATACAATTTAAATACTTCAATTTACAATAAACAAAACTACTATTTAAATTAAAATATTTTATTCGCTTAAAATATCTTCATCGCAGTTATCCAAATGCTTTTGCAAATTTGTCTTCATCTGCGACACAGTGTCGTTGATGGCCGATAACTTGCGCACTGTTAAACCTAGGATTTCCATTTTCTGTCTATTATTTAACAGAAATGTTTCAAAGTCATCTAATGACTGTTGGGGTTGAGCAGCATTAACACCATTGTCAAGCCGTTGATCCTTTGAATTGTTGTAAGTTTCTTTGGTCGCAATTTTCTGATATAGCTGCATCAATGTTGCCAATGAATGGAGAGTTTCTTTGCTATATGAGTGGGCAACAACATTTGGCGTATTTGGTAAGAGCTTCTTGGACTGAGTTGCTTCAATTTGCAACAATACATTGTTGGACTTTTCAATTATATCTGAGATCGAACCAATCTGCTTACTCATAGACTGTCTGCCAGTTTCTAGTTGAAGATTTTTCGCTGTATTTATTGTTTAATTGAATTAACGTATTGAATTTACCTAATTGGAGAAGCATTTCGTCGATAAGTTCCGAATTTCGAGTTGCGCTCATATTTGTATATAAAACGATCATTTTAACTACTTAAATAGAAACGTTGATAAATTTCCTTGCTGCAAAATTTATTTGCTCTGAACGTGCTCTCTTTAACAGTATGCCACAGTAACACATAGAAAAAAATGTGCTATGTTCGGAAATGCAACAAATCTGAACAACGCTGCGCTGTTGATGCTTGTTTGCGCTGCTGATGCGCGGTCAGCTGATGCTGTTGCGTGACTTATGCGCAAAAGAAGTTTGCATATTTGAACACGCGTATGTTTTCAGATTAAAGCCCAACAAAAAAAAAAATAAAAAGTTAAAAATACAGGAAAATTACAACCAATGATCGCCATTTGTGTGAATATAGCCTGTTGTCACTATCACCTTGTTAGTTGCTTCATACGAATAAACGAAAATAGGTGCTTACAGGTTCGCCTGGTAGAATGTCAGTTTTTTGATACGCCAGACCGCCACTTTTCTAAAACAAAACCGCCAAAATCCACCAACATTTTTTTTATATAACTAGGAAACATTAACTTCACATAAAATACATTAATAACAGTCTCCCAATAAAAAATTTTATTTTTTATCAAAATATTACATAAGCATGCCATTTTATTCTTCCAATTGTTTACAAGTTCTATCCTCTGCTCTTGGTTAAGTGGTAAAACGTTTAAGCATATCTTTTTAAGCTAAGAACTTTCAAGCACATACTGAAATTGTTCGCATAAATTGAAATTCTTAAGATAGCCGTAAATAGCTCAAATTGCATCTTATTTCTTTGTTTGCTTTTTGTGTAATTTATAATTGACTATTCCTACACATGAATTAATAGTTGGTACCAAAAACATTTTATTACCACTTCCGCGAGTTCTCTAAAAAAGTTGTTGCCTACTCCATCCAAGTAGTTATAGATATTTAACCAGAAATCAGTAACATTTTTTGGCACGTTGGTATGGAAAAAACTATACCAATCAACAAGTCATTCAACAAGTCCTCTGATTTTCATATTTACTTGTGGAGTCTATCGTATTCCAAAAACTTTAAAAAGTTTCACTACACATAACCTTAAATTTTCTGAAATCTTCAATGTATCTTGACAACAGAATAGACATAGTTGGCGCAAGTATTCAAAAGAAGGCAGCTTCAAATTATACCAAACCAATAACGGTCAGTTGCTAAAAATCACGTAGACATAGTTTTACTTTGGCAAAAGTTAGTCAGCAACAGCCCGCTAAAATACAATTAATTTTTAAGTGCTTCGCACCTCAAATCAAAATAAGAATAATGTGAATAAACTTTAAATAATTTTGAACATTTGTATCGAGTGTTTTCTTTGAAGACTTAAAGATAAATCGTGAGATTGTGAGCGCTCTAAAAAGTTGTCAACAAGGGCAAAGTTGTGGTTGCTGATGCAACAAGAAGGGAGATGGATGTACTGATACGCGTGTGAAAAACTATTTTTCTTTTCATCTACCAACAAGTCTGTCATAAAATTTCAACACTTCTATCAAAAATTATGATCAAGCCCAAATAGAATGAAAACCACGACAACATTCCATGCAAAAATGTAATCGATAATAACTTCCCCAATAAATAACTTTACTATTTTGATATTTCACACATATTTTGAAAGTTTGTCAAATTGGAAAACAATCACGTCTTTTCTCCTTTGAAATATCCTCACTGAACCATAAGCGAAGGTTTTGCGTAAATTGAGAGTTTTGCGAACATTGTTTTTCGAAATTCGAAAACTTGTTTTTTCGAAAGAGATTCCCATAAATAAAATTATTACTTTTGAGAAATTCATAAAAAACTTATTTTGAGTCGAAAATGATTAATTTTTTATTCTTTTAGTAGGTAAAAATTCCTTGGAAATGAATAATTTTTTGTTCATAAATGACTTCAGAAATGAATCAAAAATGTTTCTTTTTTGCATTCTTAAATGAGATCCAAAGAGAATCATTTTTTTATTTCTATTTTTTTTAGAAATTAATAAATGTTACCTTTTTATATTCGAGTTAAAAAAGGAGGAATTTAAACCTTTTTTTTAAATTTTTATAATAGAAAATTAAAATGTTAACCTTAATACAAACGTCATATAAACGTTTTCGCTTCACTGATGAACATATTATCGATATTAATAATAAATAATACTATACAATAATGAAATAATCATTGAAAAAGGTTAATTTTTAACTCATATCCCAAGAAAAAATGGTTCGTTTCTTAGAGGCATTTTCATGCACTTATTTTATTTTCAAATTCGTCATACCTTTTACAGGAGTAGAAGTGTAACTTCTACCCAAAAATGGAATTTTTGGTATTGCTAATTTATTTCAGCAAGATTCCCTTCTGCGGTGTAACAGACTAGTTTAACATGATGATGTCAAAGGAAATATCAATTTGTACGTTTAAACTAATTAAAACCTATTTTACAACTGGTATGTTTATAACAGTTATCTAAATAGTTAAATATACGTACGCACAGAATTAGTTCAGTTGGTTATTAATACACCTTATTATTTTAATTTGGAGTTCCTGTCATCCAGCATAGATGACAGCCAGTGCTGTTTTTTTTTTTTGTTTGGGGAACTCACACCTCACACTCACACTGCAGAACTAACATAAAAATATTCATACGTAATCAATACTGTAAAAATCATGCCTCTGTGTTGAATAGATCAGACTGGCTCGAATGCACACACTCGCTATTGAGTTAAATTCAATCAAACCATGTGCTTCGTGTTGGCTCTGTGATTTTAATCAACGGTCGTCTTTGGATACATATTTCATGCTTGTTCGTTGGGCTCAACAACGATTATTTTCATCAAGAATGAAACGCAAAAATCAACACGTATGAGTTTTTTATGTGCAGACAGAGAGAGAGAAAGAGAAAACAAGAAGAAAAAGGGTGAAGTTTTTATTACGATTGACTGCAAACAACTAAATTTAACTATTTCTTTTATTTCTTTTTTACGAAACACATATCCGTATACACTTCAACGCCAATACTCAAACATGTGAATTTAATCCGTCAATCAGCTCACACAAACGACGCCTTCAGCAGCATAATTTTATTTTATTCAACGTCAACACTCGTTCACTCAAACATGTGAGTTCGATCAGACGAAACTGACACAAAAGACGCGTTCGCCAGTATTGTGCTGATTTTATTCAACGCTGTACTTTGTTGAATGAGCTGAGTTGAGTAAGAATTCCACTCAATGATTTAATCAAGCAAATAGTGAGTTTTGCAGTTCTCAGACTCACACCGGACTCGTACGTTATTACTTGCAATTTTTTTATTATGCTCTTTGTTTTATTCGATAATTTTACAACAAATTGCAAAAAAAAAATATATATGCGTGGCCGCCACGATCGGTAGAAGTAAAACTTTTCTGGGAAGATTGCTAATTTATTTAACATTCCCTCCTTCAGTGCAACCATATGGTTAAAAACCAGTCTGCCTTCATACCAGTAGTAGGGTAAGAACTGTCTTTTTTCATAAAGCCAACTAGTATTTTCAGCATAGCGATATCATGGGAAATATTAATTGTACCTTTTGTTTATGGCAAGTTACTGAAAAGTTCAAAACTCACATACAGAATTAGATCGCAGTTTTTTTTTACTTTCGTGACACAGTTGGTTATCAAGAGGATTTTTTATATTTTAATTTGATGACTTAAGTCATCCCAGGCTCGATTCTCATAGCACAGGCAACAGATACTTCTACCTGGGTTCTTGTATCATGAGCCCACTTACGTCATAAACGGACAGTTTCCTAACAGTTGACAATAATTTGACAACTAATACGGATTAAAAAATTGTTATAACAATTGTTAGGTGTAGACGCAGCGTAAACAAACCTTGAACAGTATTGCTTTTTAGTTAATAATATAAATGATTTAAATATGTTTCAGAATGGTAGACGTTTCATTTATTTGACTCTTGCTGTGGTTGCTATGTTTGTAGCATAATCAACAACAAGTCATAGTATGTAGTAAGTTGGCATATCAGACCATTAGTGTTGAAACCGAGCGAACAACCAGGTTTCTTTCATTTATTCAGACGGTCTAAGTTCACAGTTTTGAAGCAGATTGCATCGTATGTATTTTGCTTAAAATCAAACTTTTCAATCGGGGTGCGTACTGTACGAATGGGAAATTTTTTTACTAGTACTTTACCCAGTATTTGATTATACATTTTTTTGAATTACAAAATGCTTGCATCGGGTCAACTTGATTTCAAAGAAATTTCCAGAATAATCTGTGATGGAACATATGATCATAATAAAAATATAGGACAACATTGTGTTAAGTCCTCCATTGTTTCTTTAAACAATTTTTATGATGGGTTCCAGCGGGAAATCAAGGAAATCAACTCTGAAATCACGCCTTCAAAGGATCACCCAAGTATTGCTGATTTCGCGGACATCTTCAAAGCATTCGATGTATACCCAGCTAATATAACAAAAGTAAAAAAGGCAGCGCCCAAAGAACTCAGCCGAATGAATTCCACACTATTGAAAGGAGGAGTAACTGCAACAGATGTCATACAAAAAGAAAACTCCAGTACGTCGTTAAATAGCTCGAAACTACAATCGGAAACTCTGATGTCTGCAGCAGATATCTATCAGGATTACATTAAATTCAAACAAAAATTAAATGTACTATTGCTGAAGCTACAGGAGAAAACATTGATTGAAGATTACTCATCAAAACTCAAGCAGATCAATATACTTGCTCAACAGCTTGAGAAGCTGCTGCCATCAGAAGAAACCTGTGTGCCGGCATTCAACAGGGAGGAGGAACTTAAACTTGAAAGAATAGTGCAAGATATGGAGAAGCTAAGTTTTCTTCAAGATAACCAAGATATGTTCAACAGTTTTAATGGGAACTCTATGACACGCTTGGAAAGCTTGGTGGATGTTCTTTCATATTCCCTTACTTCTATCAGTTGCTTTAATACAATTTAAATACTTCAATTTACAATAAACAAAACTACTATTTAAATTAAAATATTTTATTCGCTTAAAATATCTTCATCGCAGTTATCCAAATGCTTTTGCAAATTTGTCTTCATCTGCGACACAGTGTCGTTGATGGCCGATAACTTGCGCACTGTTAAACCTAGGATTTCCATTTTCTGTCTATTATTTAACAGAAATGTTTCAAAGTCATCTAATGACTGTTGGGGTTGAGCAGCATTAACACCATTGTCAAGCCGTTGATCCTTTGAATTGTTGTAAGTTTCTTTGGTCGCAATTTTCTGATATAGCTGCATCAATGTTGCCAATGAATGGAGAGTTTCTTTGCTATATGAGTGGGCAACAACATTTGGCGTATTTGGTAAGAGCTTCTTGGACTGAGTTGCTTCAATTTGCAACAATACATTGTTGGACTTTTCAATTATATCTGAGATCGAACCAATCTGCTTACTCATAGACTGTCTGCCAGTTTCTAGTTGAAGATTTTTCGCTGTATTTATTGTTTAATTGAATTAACGTATTGAATTTACCTAATTGGAGAAGCATTTCGTCGATAAGTTCCGAATTTCGAGTTGCGCTCATATTTGTATATAAAACGATCATTTTAACTACTTAAATAGAAACGTTGATAAATTTCCTTGCTGCAAAATTTATTTGCTCTGAACGTGCTCTCTTTAACAGTATGCCACAGTAACACATAGAAAAAAATGTGCTATGTTCGGAAATGCAACAAATCTGAACAACGCTGCGCTGTTGATGCTTGTTTGCGCTGCTGATGCGCGGTCAGCTGATGCTGTTGCGTGACTTATGCGCAAAAGAAGTTTGCATATTTGAACACGCGTATGTTTTCAGATTAAAGCCCAACAAAAAAAAAAAAATAAAAAGTTAAATATACAGGAAAATGACAACCAATGATCGCCATTTGTGTGAATATAGCCTGTTGTCACTATCACCTTGTTAGTTGCTTCATACGAATAAACGAAAATAGGTGCTTACAGGTTCGCCTGGTAGAATGTCAGTTTTTTGATACGCCAGACCGCCACTTTTCTAAAACAAAACCGCCAAAATCCACCAACATTTTTTTTATATAACTAGGAAACATTAACTTCACATAAAATACATTAATAACAGTCTCCCAATAAAAAATTTTATTTTTTATCAAAATATTACATAAGCATGCCATTTTATTCTTCCAATTGTTTACAAGTTCTATCCTCTGCTCTTGGTTAAGTGGTAAAACGTTTAAGCATATCTTTTTAAGCTAAGAACTTTCAAGCACATACTGAAATTGTTCGCATAAATTGAAATTCTTAAGATAGCCGTAAATAGCTCAAATTGCATCTTATTTCTTTGTTTGCTTTTTGTGTAATTTATAATTGACTATTCCTACACATGAATTAATAGTTGGTACCAAAAACATTTTATTACCACTTCCGCGAGTTCTCTAAAAAAGTTGTTGCCTACTCCATCCAAGTAGTTATAGATATTTAACCAGAAATCAGTAACATTTTTTGGCACGTTGGTATGGAAAAAACTATACCAATCAACAAGTCATTCAACAAGTCCTCTGATTTTCATATTTACTTGTGGAGTCTATCGTATTCCAAAAACTTTAAAAAGTTTCACTACACATAACCTTAAATTTTCTGAAATCTTCAATGTATCTTGACAACAGAATAGACATAGTTGGCGCAAGTATTCAAAAGAAGGCAGCTTCAAATTATACCAAACCAATAACGGTCAGTTGCTAAAAATCACGTAGACATAGTTTTACTTTGGCAAAAGTTAGTCAGCAACAGCCCGCTAAAATACAATTAATTTTTAAGTGCTTCGCACCTCAAATCAAAATAAGAATAATGTGAATAAACTTTAAATAATTTTGAACATTTGTATCGAGTGTTTTCTTTGAAGACTTAAAGATAAATCGTGAGATTGTGAGCGCTCTAAAAAGTTGTCAACAAGGGCAAAGTTGTGGTTGCTGATGCAACAAGAAGGGAGATGGATGTACTGATACGCGTGTGAAAAACTATTTTTCTTTTCATCTACCAACAAGTCTGTCATAAAATTTCAACACTTCTATCAAAAATTATGATCAAGCCCAAATAGAATGAAAACCACGACAACATTCCATGCAAAAATGTAATCGATAATAACTTCCCCAATAAATAACTTTACTATTTTGATATTTCACACATATTTTGAAAGTTTGTCAAATTGGAAAACAATCACGTCTTTTCTCCTTTGAAATATCCTCACTGAACCATAAGCGAAGGTTTTGCGTAAATTGAGAGTTTTGCGAACATTGTTTTTCGAAATTCGAAAACTTGTTTTTTCGAAAGAGATTCCCATAAATAAAATTTTTACTTTTGAGAAATTCATAAAAAACTTATTTTGAGTCGAAAATGATTAATTTTTTATTCTTTTAGTAGGTAAAAATTCCTTGGAAATGAATAATTTTTTGTTCATAAATGACTTCAGAAATGAATCAAAAATGTTTCTTTTTTGCATTCTTAAATGAGATCCAAAGAGAATAATTTTTTTATTTCTATTTTTTTTAGAAATTAATAAATGTTACCTTTTTATATTCGAGTTAAAAAAGGAGGAATTTAAACCTTTTTTTTAAATTTTTATAATAGAAAATTAAAATGTTAACCTTAATACAAACGTCATATAAACGTTTTCGCTTCACTGATGAACATATTATCGATATTAATAATAAATAATACTATACAATAATGAAATAATCATTGAAAAAGGTTAATTTTTAACTCATATCCCAAGAAAAAATGGTTCGTTTCTTAGAGGCATTTTCATGCACTTATTTTATTTTCAAATTCGTCATACCTTTTACAGGAGTAGAAGTGTAACTTCTACCCAAAAATGGAATTTTTGGTATTGCTAATTTATTTCAGCAAGATTCCCTTCTGCGGTGTAACAGACTAGTTTAACATGATGATGTCAAAGGAAATATCAATTTGTACGTTTAAACTAATTAAAACCTATTTTACAACTGGTATGTTTATAACAGTTATCTAAATAGTTAAATATACGTACGCACAGAATTAGTTCAGTTGGTTATTAATACACCTTATTATTTTAATTTGGAGTTCCTGTCATCCAGCATAGATGACAGCCAGTGCTGTTTTTTTTTTTTGTTTGGGGAACTCACACCTCACACTCACACTGCAGAACTAACATAAAAATATTCATACGTAATCAATACTGTAAAAATCATGCCTCTGTGTTGAATAGATCAGACTGGCTCGAATGCACACACTCGCTATTGAGTTAAATTCAATCAAACCATGTGCTTCGTGTTGGCTCTGTGATTTTAATCAACGGTCGTCTTTGGATACATATTTCATGCTTGTTCGTTGGGCTCAACAACGATTATTTTCATCAAGAATGAAACGCAAAAATCAACACGTATGAGTTTTTTATGTGCAGACAGAGAGAGAGAAAGAGAAAACAAGAAGAAAAAGGGTGAAGTTTTTATTACGATTGACTGCAAACAACTAAATTTAACTATTTCTTTGATTTCTTATTTACGAAACACATATCCGTATACACTTCAACGCCAATACTCAAACATGTGAATTTAATCCGTCAATCAGCTCACACAAACGACGCCTTCAGCAGCATAATTTTATTTTATTCAACGTCAACACTCGTTCACTCAAACATGTGAGTTCGATCAGACGAAACTGACACAAAAGACGCGTTCGCCAGTATTGTGCTGATTTTATTCAACGCTGTACTTTGTTGAATGAGCTGAGTTGAGTAAGAATTCCACTCAATGATTTAATCAAGCAAATAGTGAGTTTTGCAGTTCTCAGACTCACACCGGACTCGTACGTTATTACTTGCAATTTTTTTATTATGCTCTTTGTTTTATTCGATAATTTTACAACAAATTGCAAAAAAAAAATATATATGCGTGGCCGCCACGATCGGTAGAAGTAAAACTTTTCTGGGAAGATTGCTAATTTATTTAACATTCCCTCCTTCAGTGCAACCATATGGTTAAAAACCAGTCTGCCTTCATACCAGTAGTAGGGTAAGAACTGTCTTTTTTCATAAAGCCAACTAGTATTTTCAGCATAGCGATATCATGGGAAATATTAATTGTACCTTTTGTTTATGGCAAGTTACTGAAAAGTTCAAAACTCACATACAGAATTAGATCGCAGTTTTTTTTTACTTTCGTGACACAGTTGGTTATCAAGAGGATTTTTTATATTTTAATTTGATGACTTAAGTCATCCCAGGCTCGATTCTCATAGCACAGGCAACAGATACTTCTACCTGGGTTCTTGTATCATGAGCCCACTTACGTCATAAACGGACAGTTTCCTAACAGTTGACAATAATTTGACAACTAATACGGATTAAAAAATTGTTATAACAATTGTTAGGTGTAGACGCAGCGTAAACAAACCTTGAACAGTATTGCTTTTTAGTTAATAATATAAATGATTTAAATATGTTTCAGAATGGTAGACGTTTCATTTATTTGACTCTTGCTGTGGTTGCTATGTTTGTAGCATAATCAACAACAAGTCATAGTATGTAGTAAGTTGGCATATCAGACCATTAGTGTTGAAACCGAGCGAACAACCAGGTTTCTTTCATTTATTCAGACGGTCTAAGTTCACAGTTTTGAAGCAGATTGCATCGTATGTATTTTGCTTAAAATCAAACTTTTCAATCGGGGTGCGTACTGTACGAATGGGAAATTTTTTTACTAGTACTTTACCCAGTATTTGATTATACATTTTTTTGAATTACAAAATGCTTGCATCGGGTCAACTTGATTTCAAAGAAATTTCCAGAATAATCTGTGATGGAACATATGATCATAATAAAAATATAGGACAACATTGTGTTAAGTCCTCCATTGTTTCTTTAAACAATTTTTATGATGGGTTCCAGCGGGAAATCAAGGAAATCAACTCTGAAATCACGCCTTCAAAGGATCACCCAAGTATTGCTGATTTCGCGGACATCTTCAAAGCATTCGATGTATACCCAGCTAATATAACAAAAGTAAAAAAGGCAGCGCCCAAAGAACTCAGCCGAATGAATTCCACACTATTGAAAGGAGGAGTAACTGCAACAGATGTCATACAAAAAGAAAACTCCAGTACGTCGTTAAATAGCTCGAAACTACAATCGGAAACTCTGATGTCTGCAGCAGATATCTATCAGGATTACATTAAATTCAAACAAAAATTAAATGTACTATTGCTGAAGCTACAGGAGAAAACATTGATTGAAGATTACTCATCAAAACTCAAGCAGATCAATATACTTGCTCAACAGCTTGAGAAGCTGCTGCCATCAGAAGAAACCTGTGTGCCGGCATTCAACAGGGAGGAGGAACTTAAACTTGAAAGAATAGTGCAAGATATGGAGAAGCTAAGTTTTCTTCAAGATAACCAAGATATGTTCAACAGTTTTAATGGGAACTCTATGACACGCTTGGAAAGCTTGGTGGATGTTCTTTCATATTCCCTTACTTCTATCAGTTGCTTTAATACAATTTAAATACTTCAATTTACAATAAACAAAACTACTATTTAAATTAAAATATTTTATTCGCTTAAAATATCTTCATCGCAGTTATCCAAATGCTTTTGCAAATTTGTCTTCATCTGCGACACAGTGTCGTTGATGGCCGATAACTTGCGCACTGTTAAACCTAGGATTTCCATTTTCTGTCTATTATTTAACAGAAATGTTTCAAAGTCATCTAATGACTGTTGGGGTTGAGCAGCATTAACACCATTGTCAAGCCGTTGATCCTTTGAATTGTTGTAAGTTTCTTTGGTCGCAATTTTCTGATATAGCTGCATCAATGTTGCCAATGAATGGAGAGTTTCTTTGCTATATGAGTGGGCAACAACATTTGGCGTATTTGGTAAGAGCTTCTTGGACTGAGTTGCTTCAATTTGCAACAATACATTGTTGGACTTTTCAATTATATCTGAGATCGAACCAATCTGCTTACTCATAGACTGTCTGCCAGTTTCTAGTTGAAGATTTTTCGCTGTATTTATTGTTTAATTGAATTAACGTATTGAATTTACCTAATTGGAGAAGCATTTCGTCGATAAGTTCCGAATTTCGAGTTGCGCTCATATTTGTATATAAAACGATCATTTTAACTACTTAAATAGAAACGTTGATAAATTTCCTTGCTGCAAAATTTATTTGCTCTGAACGTGCTCTCTTTAACAGTATGCCACAGTAACACATAGAAAAAAATGTGCTATGTTCGGAAATGCAACAAATCTGAACAACGCTGCGCTGTTGATGCTTGTTTGCGCTGCTGATGCGCGGTCAGCTGATGCTGTTGCGTGACTTATGCGCAAAAGAAGTTTGCATATTTGAACACGCGTATGTTTTCAGATTAAAGCCCAACAAAAAAAAAAAAATAAAAAGTTAAATATACAGGAAAATGACAACCAATGATCGCCATTTGTGTGAATATAGCCTGTTGTCACTATCACCTTGTTAGTTGCTTCATACGAATAAACGAAAATAGGTGCTTACAGGTTCGCCTGGTAGAATGTCAGTTTTTTGATACGCCAGACCGCCACTTTTCTAAAACAAAACCGCCAAAATCCACCAACATTTTTTTTATATAACTAGGAAACATTAACTTCACATAAAATACATTAATAACAGTCTCCCAATAAAAAATTTTATTTTTTATCAAAATATTACATAAGCATGCCATTTTATTCTTCCAATTGTTTACAAGTTCTATCCTCTGCTCTTGGTTAAGTGGTAAAACGTTTAAGCATATCTTTTTAAGCTAAGAACTTTCAAGCACATACTGAAATTGTTCGCATAAATTGAAATTCTTAAGATAGCCGTAAATAGCTCAAATTGCATCTTATTTCTTTGTTTGCTTTTTGTGTAATTTATAATTGACTATTCCTACACATGAATTAATAGTTGGTACCAAAAACATTTTATTACCACTTCCGCGAGTTCTCTAAAAAAGTTGTTGCCTACTCCATCCAAGTAGTTATAGATATTTAACCAGAAATCAGTAACATTTTTTGGCACGTTGGTATGGAAAAAACTATACCAATCAACAAGTCATTCAACAAGTCCTCTGATTTTCATATTTACTTGTGGAGTCTATCGTATTCCAAAAACTTTAAAAAGTTTCACTACACATAACCTTAAATTTTCTGAAATCTTCAATGTATCTTGACAACAGAATAGACATAGTTGGCGCAAGTATTCAAAAGAAGGCAGCTTCAAATTATACCAAACCAATAACGGTCAGTTGCTAAAAATCACGTAGACATAGTTTTACTTTGGCAAAAGTTAGTCAGCAACAGCCCGCTAAAATACAATTAATTTTTAAGTGCTTCGCACCTCAAATCAAAATAAGAATAATGTGAATAAACTTTAAATAATTTTGAACATTTGTATCGAGTGTTTTCTTTGAAGACTTAAAGATAAATCGTGAGATTGTGAGCGCTCTAAAAAGTTGTCAACAAGGGCAAAGTTGTGGTTGCTGATGCAACAAGAAGGGAGATGGATGTACTGATACGCGTGTGAAAAACTATTTTTCTTTTCATCTACCAACAAGTCTGTCATAAAATTTCAACACTTCTATCAAAAATTATGATCAAGCCCAAATAGAATGAAAACCACGACAACATTCCATGCAAAAATGTAATCGATAATAACTTCCCCAATAAATAACTTTACTATTTTGATATTTCACACATATTTTGAAAGTTTGTCAAATTGGAAAACAATCACGTCTTTTCTCCTTTGAAATATCCTCACTGAACCATAAGCGAAGGTTTTGCGTAAATTGAGAGTTTTGCGAACATTGTTTTTCGAAATTCGAAAACTTGTTTTTTCGAAAGAGATTCCCATAAATAAAATTTTTACTTTTGAGAAATTCATAAAAAACTTATTTTGAGTCGAAAATGATTAATTTTTTATTCTTTTAGTAGGTAAAAATTCCTTGGAAATGAATAATTTTTTGTTCATAAATGACTTCAGAAATGAATCAAAAATGTTTCTTTTTTGCATTCTTAAATGAGATCCAAAGAGAATAATTTTTTTATTTCTATTTTTTTTAGAAATTAATAAATGTTACCTTTTTATATTCGAGTTAAAAAAGGAGGAATTTAAACCTTTTTTTTAAATTTTTATAATAGAAAATTAAAATGTTAACCTTAATACAAACGTCATATAAACGTTTTCGCTTCACTGATGAACATATTATCGATATTAATAATAAATAATACTATACAATAATGAAATAATCATTGAAAAAGGTTAATTTTTAACTCATATCCCAAGAAAAAATGGTTCGTTTCTTAGAGGCATTTTCATGCACTTATTTTATTTTCAAATTCGTCATACCTTTTACAGGAGTAGAAGTGTAACTTCTACCCAAAAATGGAATTTTTGGTATTGCTAATTTATTTCAGCAAGATTCCCTTCTGCGGTGTAACAGACTAGTTTAACATGATGATGTCAAAGGAAATATCAATTTGTACGTTTAAACTAATTAAAACCTATTTTACAACTGGTATGTTTATAACAGTTATCTAAATAGTTAAATATACGTACGCACAGAATTAGTTCAGTTGGTTATTAATACACCTTATTATTTTAATTTGGAGTTCCTGTCATCCAGCATAGATGACAGCCAGTGCTGTTTTTTTTTTTTGTTTGGGGAACTCACACCTCACACTCACACTGCAGAACTAACATAAAAATATTCATACGTAATCAATACTGTAAAAATCATGCCTCTGTGTTGAATAGATCAGACTGGCTCGAATGCACACACTCGCTATTGAGTTAAATTCAATCAAACCATGTGCTTCGTGTTGGCTCTGTGATTTTAATCAACGGTCGTCTTTGGATACATATTTCATGCTTGTTCGTTGGGCTCAACAACGATTATTTTCATCAAGAATGAAACGCAAAAATCAACACGTATGAGTTTTTTATGTGCAGACAGAGAGAGAGAAAGAGAAAACAAGAAGAAAAAGGGTGAAGTTTTTATTACGATTGACTGCAAACAACTAAATTTAACTATTTCTTTGATTTCTTATTTACGAAACACATATCCGTATACACTTCAACGCCAATACTCAAACATGTGAATTTAATCCGTCAATCAGCTCACACAAACGACGCCTTCAGCAGCATAATTTTATTTTATTCAACGTCAACACTCGTTCACTCAAACATGTGAGTTCGATCAGACGAAACTGACACAAAAGACGCGTTCGCCAGTATTGTGCTGATTTTATTCAACGCTGTACTTTGTTGAATGAGCTGAGTTGAGTAAGAATTCCACTCAATGATTTAATCAAGCAAATAGTGAGTTTTGCAGTTCTCAGACTCACACCGGACTCGTACGTTATTACTTGCAATTTTTTTATTATGCTCTTTGTTTTATTCGATAATTTTACAACAAATTGCAAAAAAAAAATATATATGCGTGGCCGCCACGATCGGTAGAAGTAAAACTTTTCTGGGAAGATTGCTAATTTATTTAACATTCCCTCCTTCAGTGCAACCATATGGTTAAAAACCAGTCTGCCTTCATACCAGTAGTAGGGTAAGAACTGTCTTTTTTCATAAAGCCAACTAGTATTTTCAGCATAGCGATATCATGGGAAATATTAATTGTACCTTTTGTTTATGGCAAGTTACTGAAAAGTTCAAAACTCACATACAGAATTAGATCGCAGTTTTTTTTTACTTTCGTGACACAGTTGGTTATCAAGAGGATTTTTTATATTTTAATTTGATGACTTAAGTCATCCCAGGCTCGATTCTCATAGCACAGGCAACAGATACTTCTACCTGGGTTCTTGTATCATGAGCCCACTTACGTCATAAACGGACAGTTTCCTAACAGTTGACAATAATTTGACAACTAATACGGATTAAAAAATTGTTATAACAATTGTTAGGTGTAGACGCAGCGTAAACAAACCTTGAACAGTATTGCTTTTTAGTTAATAATATAAATGATTTAAATATGTTTCAGAATGGTAGACGTTTCATTTATTTGACTCTTGCTGTGGTTGCTATGTTTGTAGCATAATCAACAACAAGTCATAGTATGTAGTAAGTTGGCATATCAGACCATTAGTGTTGAAACCGAGCGAACAACCAGGTTTCTTTCATTTATTCAGACGGTCTAAGTTCACAGTTTTGAAGCAGATTGCATCGTATGTATTTTGCTTAAAATCAAACTTTTCAATCGGGGTGCGTACTGTACGAATGGGAAATTTTTTTACTAGTACTTTACCCAGTATTTGATTATACATTTTTTTGAATTACAAAATGCTTGCATCGGGTCAACTTGATTTCAAAGAAATTTCCAGAATAATCTGTGATGGAACATATGATCATAATAAAAATATAGGACAACATTGTGTTAAGTCCTCCATTGTTTCTTTAAACAATTTTTATGATGGGTTCCAGCGGGAAATCAAGGAAATCAACTCTGAAATCACGCCTTCAAAGGATCACCCAAGTATTGCTGATTTCGCGGACATCTTCAAAGCATTCGATGTATACCCAGCTAATATAACAAAAGTAAAAAAGGCAGCGCCCAAAGAACTCAGCCGAATGAATTCCACACTATTGAAAGGAGGAGTAACTGCAACAGATGTCATACAAAAAGAAAACTCCAGTACGTCGTTAAATAGCTCGAAACTACAATCGGAAACTCTGATGTCTGCAGCAGATATCTATCAGGATTACATTAAATTCAAACAAAAATTAAATGTACTATTGCTGAAGCTACAGGAGAAAACATTGATTGAAGATTACTCATCAAAACTCAAGCAGATCAATATACTTGCTCAACAGCTTGAGAAGCTGCTGCCATCAGAAGAAACCTGTGTGCCGGCATTCAACAGGGAGGAGGAACTTAAACTTGAAAGAATAGTGCAAGATATGGAGAAGCTAAGTTTTCTTCAAGATAACCAAGATATGTTCAACAGTTTTAATGGGAACTCTATGACACGCTTGGAAAGCTTGGTGGATGTTCTTTCATATTCCCTTACTTCTATCAGTTGCTTTAATACAATTTAAATACTTCAATTTACAATAAACAAAACTACTATTTAAATTAAAATATTTTATTCGCTTAAAATATCTTCATCGCAGTTATCCAAATGCTTTTGCAAATTTGTCTTCATCTGCGACACAGTGTCGTTGATGGCCGATAACTTGCGCACTGTTAAACCTAGGATTTCCATTTTCTGTCTATTATTTAACAGAAATGTTTCAAAGTCATCTAATGACTGTTGGGGTTGAGCAGCATTAACACCATTGTCAAGCCGTTGATCCTTTGAATTGTTGTAAGTTTCTTTGGTCGCAATTTTCTGATATAGCTGCATCAATGTTGCCAATGAATGGAGAGTTTCTTTGCTATATGAGTGGGCAACAACATTTGGCGTATTTGGTAAGAGCTTCTTGGACTGAGTTGCTTCAATTTGCAACAATACATTGTTGGACTTTTCAATTATATCTGAGATCGAACCAATCTGCTTACTCATAGACTGTCTGCCAGTTTCTAGTTGAAGATTTTTCGCTGTATTTATTGTTTAATTGAATTAACGTATTGAATTTACCTAATTGGAGAAGCATTTCGTCGATAAGTTCCGAATTTCGAGTTGCGCTCATATTTGTATATAAAACGATCATTTTAACTACTTAAATAGAAACGTTGATAAATTTCCTTGCTGCAAAATTTATTTGCTCTGAACGTGCTCTCTTTAACAGTATGCCACAGTAACACATAGAAAAAAATGTGTTATGTTCGGAAATGCAACAAATCTGAGCAACGCTGCGCTGTTGATGCTTGTTTGCGCTGCTGATGCGCGGTCAGCTGATGCTGTTGCGTGACTTATGCGCAAAAGAAGTTTGCATATTTGAACACGCGTATGTTTTCAGATTAAAGCCCAACAAAAAAAAAAAAAAAAAAGTTAAATATACAGGAAAATGACAACCAATGATCGCCATTTGTGTGAATATAGCCTGTTGTCACTATCACCTTGTTAGTTGCTTCATACGAATAAACGAAAATAGGTGCTTACAGGTTCGCCTGGTAGAATGTCAGTTTTTTGATACGCCAGACCGCCACTTTTCTAAAACAAAACCGCCAAAATCCACCAACATTTTTTTTATATAACTAGGAAACATTAACTTCACATAAAATACATTAATAACAGTCTCCCAATAAAAAATTTTATTTTTTATCAAAATATTACATAAGCATGCCATTTTATTCTTCCAATTGTTTACAAGTTCTATCCTCTGCTCTTGGTTAAGTGGTAAAACGTTTAAGCATATCTTTTTAAGCTAAGAACTTTCAAGCACATACTGAAATTGTTCGCATAAATTGAAATTCTTAAGATAGCCGTAAATAGCTCAAATTGCATCTTATTTCTTTGTTTGCTTTTTGTGTAATTTATAATTGACTATTCCTACACATGAATTCATAGTTGGTACCAAAAACATTTTATTACCACTTCCGCGAGTTCTCTAAAAAAGTTGTTGCCTACTCCATCCAAGTAGTTATAGATATTTAACCAGAAATCAGTAACATTTTTTGGCACGTTGGTATGGAAAAAACTATACCAATCAACAAGTCATTCAACAAGTCCTCTGATTTTCATATTTACTTGTGGAGTCTATCGTATTCCAAAAACTTTAAAAAGTTTCACTACACATAACCTTAAATTTTCTGAAATCTTCAATGTATCTTGACAACAGAATAGACATAGTTGGCGCAAGTATTCAAAAGAAGGCAGCTTCAAATTATACCAAACCAATAACGGTCAGTTGCTAAAAATCACGTAGACATAGTTTTACTTTGGCAAAAGTTAGTCAGCAACAGCCCGCTAAAATACAATTAATTTTTAAGTGCTTCGCACCTCAAATCAAAATAAGAATAATGTGAATAAACTTTAAATAATTTTGAACATTTGTATCGAGTGTTTTCTTTGAAGACTTAAAGATAAATCGTGAGATTGTGAGCGCTCTAAAAAGTTGTCAACAAGGGCAAAGTTGTGGTTGCTGATGCAACAAGAAGGGAGATGGATGTACTGATACGCGTGTGAAAAACTATTTTTCTTTTCATCTACCAACAAGTCTGTCATAAAATTTCAACACTTCTATCAAAAATTATGATCAAGCCCAAATAGAATGAAAACCACGACAACATTCCATGCAAAAATGTAATCGATAATAACTTCCCCAATAAATAACTTTACTATTTTGATATTTCACACATATTTTGAAAGTTTGTCAAATTGGAAAACAATCACGTCTTTTCTCCTTTGAAATATCCTCACTGAACCATAAGCGAAGGTTTTGCGTAAATTGAGAGTTTTGCGAACATTGTTTTTCGAAATTCGAAAACTTGTTTTTTCGAAAGAGATTCCCATAAATAAAATTTTTACTTTTGAGAAATTCATAAAAAACTTATTTTGAGTCGAAAATGATTAATTTTTTATTCTTTTAGTAGGTAAAAATTCCTTGGAAATGAATAATTTTTTGTTCATAAATGATTTCAGAAATGAATCAAAAATGTTTCTTTTTTGCATTCTTAAATGAGATCCAAAGAGAATCATTTTTTTATTTCTATTTTTTTTAGAAATTAATAAATGTTACCTTTTTATATTCGAGTTAAAAAAGGAGAATTTAAACCTTTTTTTTAAATTTTTATAATAGAAAATTAAAATGTTAACCTTAATACAAACGTCATATAAACGTTTTCGCTTCACTGATGAACATATTATCGATATTAATAATAAATAATACTATACAATAATGAAATAATCATTGAAAAAGGTTAATTTTTAACTCATATCCCAAGAAAAAATGGTTCGTTTCTTAGAGGCATTTTCATGCACTTATTTTATTTTCAAATTCGTCATACCTTTTACAGGAGTAGAAGTGTAACTTCTACCCAAAAATGGAATTTTTGGTATTGCTAATTTATTTCAGCAAGATTCCCTTCTGCGGTGTAACAGACTAGTTTAACATGATGATGTCAAAGGAAATATCAATTTGTACGTTTAAACTAATTAAAACCTATTTTACAACTGGTATGTTTATAACAGTTATCTAAATAGTTAAATATACGTACGCACAGAATTAGTTCAGTTGGTTATTAATACACCTTATTATTTTAATTTGGAGTTCCTGTCATCCAGCATAGATGACAGCCAGTGCTGTTTTTTTTTTTTGTTTGGGGAACTCACACCTCACACTCACACTGCAGAACTAACATAAAAATATTCATACGTAATCAATACTGTAAAAATCATGCCTCTGTGTTGAATAGATCAGACTGGCTCGAATGCACACACTCGCTATTGAGTTAAATTCAATCAAACCATGTGCTTCGTGTTGGCTCTGTGATTTTAATCAACGGTCGTCTTTGGATACATATTTCATGCTTGTTCGTTGGGCTCAACAACGATTATTTTCATCAAGAATGAAACGCAAAAATCAACACGTATGAGTTTTTTATGTGCAGACAGAGAGAGAGAAAGAGAAAACAAGAAGAAAAAGGGTGAAGTTTTTATTACGATTGACTGCAAACAACTAAATTTAACTATTTCTTTGATTTCTTATTTACGAAACACATATCCGTATACACTTCAACGCCAATACTCAAACATGTGAATTTAATCCGTCAATCAGCTCACACAAACGACGCCTTCAGCAGCATAATTTTATTTTATTCAACGTCAACACTCGTTCACTCAAACATGTGAGTTCGATCAGACGAAACTGACACAAAAGACGCGTTCGCCAGTATTGTGCTGATTTTATTCAACGCTGTACTTTGTTGAATGAGCTGAGTTGAGTAAGAATTCCACTCAATGATTTAATCAAGCAAATAGTGAGTTTTGCAGTTCTCAGACTCACACCGGACTCGTACGTTATTACTTGCAATTTTTTTATTATGCTCTTTGTTTTATTCGATAATTTTACAACAAATTGCAAAAAAAAAAATATATATGCGTGGCCGCCACGATCGGTAGAAGTAAAACTTTTCTGGGAAGATTGCTAATTTATTTAACATTCCCTCCTTCAGTGCAACCATATGGTTAAAAACCAGTCTGCTTTCATACCAGTAGTAGGGTAAGAACTGTCTTTTTTCATAAAGCCAACTAGTATTTTCAGCATAGCGATATCATGGGAAATATTAATTGTACCTTTTGTTTATGGCAAGTTACTGAAAAGTTCAAAACTCACATACAGAATTAGATCGCAGTTTTTTTTTACTTTCGTGACACAGTTGGTTATCAAGAGGATTTTTTATATTTTAATTTGATGACTTAAGTCATCCCAGGCTCGATTCTCATAGCACAGGCAACAGATACTTCTACCTGGGTTCTTGTATCATGAGCCCACTTACGTCATAAACGGACAGTTTCCTAACAGTTGACAATAATTTGACAACTAATACGGATTAA
Source organism: Coremacera marginata (assembly GCA_914767935.1). Taxonomy (NCBI): domain Eukaryota; kingdom Metazoa; phylum Arthropoda; class Insecta; order Diptera; family Sciomyzidae; genus Coremacera; species Coremacera marginata. Next base: position 119,861,420 of record OU612047.1, read on the forward strand.
AAAATTGTTATAACAATTGTTAGGTGTAGACGCAGCGTAAACAAACCTTGAACAGTATTGCTTTTTAGTTAATAATATAAATGATTTAAATATGTTTCAGAATGGTAGACGTTTCATTTATTTGACTCTTGCTGTGGTTGCTATGTTTGTAGCATAATCAACAACAAGTCATAGTATATAGTAAGTTGGCATATCAGACCATTAGTGTTGAAACCGAGCGAACAACCAGGTTTCTTTCATTTATTCAGACGGTCTAAGTTCACAGTTTTGAAGCAGATTGCATCGTATGTATTTTGCTTAAAATCAAACTTTTCAATCGGGGTGCGTACTGTACGAATGGGAAATTTTTTTACTAGTACTTTACCCAGTATTTGATTATACATTTTTTGAATTACAAAATGCTTGCATCGGGTCAACTTGATTTCAAAGAAATTTCCAGAATAATCTGTGATGGAACATATGATCATAATAAAAATATAGGACAACATTGTGTTAAGTCCTCCATTGTTTCTTTAAACAATTTTTATGATGGGTTCCAGCGGGAAATCAAGGAAATCAACTCTGAAATCACGCCTTCAAAGGATCACCCAAGTATTGCTGATTTCGCGGACATCTTCAAAGCATTCGATGTATACCCAGCTAATATAACAAAAGTAAAAAAGGCAGCGCCCAAAGAACTCATCCGAATGAATTCCACACTATTGAAAGGAGGAGTAACTGCAACAGATGTCATACAAAAAGAAAACTCCAGTACGTCGTTAAATAGCTCGAAACTACAATCGGAAACTCTGATGTCTGCAGCAGATATCTATCAGGATTACATTAAATTCAAACAAAAATTAAATGTACTATTGCTGAAGCTACAGGAGAAAACATTGATTGAAGATTACTCATCAAAACTCAAGCAGATCAATATACTTGCTCAACAGCTTGAGAAGCTGCTGCCATCAGAAGAAACCTGTGTGCCGGCATTCAACAGGGAGGAGGAACTTAAACTTGAAAGAATAGTGCAAGATATGGAGAAGCTAAGTTTTCTTCAAGATAACCAAGATATGTTCAACAGTTTTAATGGGAACTCTATGACACGCTTGGAAAGCTTGGTGGATGTTCTTTCATATTCCCTTACTTCTATCAGTTGCTTTAATACAATTTAAATACTTCAATTTACAATAAACAAAACTACTATTTAAATTAAAATATTTTATTCGCTTAAAATATCTTCATCGCAGTTATCCAAATGCTTTTGCAAATTTGTCTTCATCTGCGACACAGTGTCGTTGATGGCCGATAACTTGCGCACTGTTAAACCTAGGATTTCCATTTTCTGTCTATTATTTAACAGAAATGTTTCAAAGTCATCTAATGACTGTTGGGGTTGAGCAGCATTAACACCATTGTCAAGCCGTTGATCCTTTGAATTGTTGTAAGTTTCTTTGGTCGCAATTTTCTGATATAGCTGCATCAATGTTGCCAATGAATGGAGAGTTTCTTTGCTATATGAGTGGGCAACAACATTTGGCGTATTTGGTAAGAGCTTCTTGGACTGAGTTGCTTCAATTTGCAACAATACATTGTTGGACTTTTCAATTATATCTGAGATCGAACCAATCTGCTTACTCATAGACTGTCTGCCAGTTTCTAGTTGAAGATTTTTCGCTGTATTTATTGTTTAATTGAATTAACGTATTGAATTTACCTAATTGGAGAAGCATTTCGTCGATAAGTTCCGAATTTCGAGTTGCGCTCATATTTGTATATAAAACGATCATTTTAACTACTTAAATAGAAACGTTGATAAATTTCCTTGCTGCAAAATTTATTTGCTCTGAACGTGCTCTCTTTAACAGTATGCCACAGTAACACATAGAAAAAAATGTGTTATGTTCGGAAATGCAACAAATCTGAGCAACGCTGCGCTGTTGATGCTTGTTTGCGCTGCTGATGCGCGGTCAGCTGATGCTGTTGCGTGACTTATGCGCAAAAGAAGTTTGCATATTTGAACACGCGTATGTTTTCAGATTAAAGCCCAACAAAAAAAAAAAATAAAAAGTTAAATATACAGGAAAATGACAACCAATGATCGCCATTTGTGTGAATATAGCCTGTTGTCACTATCACCTTGTTAGTTGCTTCATACGAATAAACGAAAATAGGTGCTTACAGGTTCGCCTGGTAGAATGTCAGTTTTTTGATACGCCAGACCGCCACTTTTCTAAAACAAAACCGCCAAAATCCACCAACATTTTTTTTTATATAACTAGGAAACATTAACTTCACATAAAATACATTAATAACAGTCTCCCAATAAATAATTTTATTTTTTATCAAAATATTACATAAGCATGCCATTATATTCTTCCAATTGTTTACAAGTTCTATCCTCTGCTCTTGGTTAAGTGGTAAAACGTTTAAGCATATCTTTTTAAGCTAAGAACTTTCAAGCACATACTGAATTTGTTCGCATAAATTGAAATTCTTAAGATAGCCGTAAATAGCTCAAATTGCATCTTATTTCTTTGTTTGCTTTTTGTGTAATTTATAATTGACTATTCCTACACATGAATTAATAGTTGGTACCAAAAACATTTTATTACCACTTCCGCGAGTTCTCTAAAAAAGTTGTTGCCTACTCCATCCAAGTAGTTATAGATATTTAACCAGAAATCAGTAACATTTTTTGGCACGTTGGTATGGAAAAAACTATACCAATCAACAAGTCATTCAACAAGTCCTCTGATTTTCATATTTACTTGTGGAGTCTATCGTATTCCAAAAACTTTAAAAAGTTTCACTACACATAACCTTAAATTTTCTGAAATCTTCAATGTATCTTGACAACAGAATAGACATAGTTGGCGCAAGTATTCAAAAGAAGGCAGCTTCAAATTATACCAAACCAATAACGGTCAGTTGCTAAAAATCACGTAGACATAGTTTTACTTTGGCAAAAGTTAGTCAGCAACAGCCCGCTAAAATACAATTAATTTTTAAGTGCTTCGCACCTCAAATCAAAATAAGAATAATGTGAATAAACTTTAAATAATTTTGAACATTTGTATCGAGTGTTTTCTTTGAAGACTTAAAGATAAATCGTGAGATTGTGAGCGCTCTAAAAAGTTGTCAACAAGGGCAAAGTTGTGGTTGCTGATGCAACAAGAAGGGAGATGGATGTACTGATACGCGTGTGAAAAACTATTTTTCTTTTCATCTACCAACAAGTCTGTCATAAAATTTCAACACTTCTATCAAAAATTATGATCAAGCCCAAATAGAATGAAAACCATGACAACATTCCATGCAAAAATGTAATCGATAATAACTTCCCCAATAAATAACTTTACTATTTTGATATTTCACACATATTTTGAAAGTTTGTCAAATTGGAAAACAATCACGTCTTTTCTCCTTTGAAATATCCTCACTGAACCATAAGCGAAGGTTTTGCGTAAATTGAGAGTTTTGCGAACATTGTTTTTCGAAATTCGAAAACTTGTTTTTTCGAAAGAGATTCCCATAAATAAAATTTTTACTTTTGAGAAATTCATAAAAAACTTATTTTGAGTCGAAAATGATTAATTTTTTATTCTTTTAGTAGGTAAAAATTCCTTGGAAATGAATAATTTTTTGTTTATAAATGACTTCAGAAATGAATCAAAAATGTTTCTTTTTTGCATTCTTAAATGAGATCCAAAGAGAATCATTTTTTTATTTCTATTTTTTTTAGAAATTAATAAATGTTACCTTTTTATATTCGAGTTAAAAAAGGAGGAATTTAAACCTTTTTTTTAAATTTTTATAATAGAAAATTAAAATGTTAACCTTAATACAAACGTCATATAAACGTTTTCGCTTCACTGATGAACATATTATCGATATTAATAATAAATAATACTATACAATAATGAAATAATCATTGAAAAAGGTTAATTTTTAACTCATATCCCAAGAAAAAATGGTTCGTTTCTTAGAGGCATTTTCATGCACTTATTTTATTTTCAAATTCGTCATACCTTTTACAGGAGTAGAAGTGTAACTTCTACCCAAAAATGGAATTTTTGGTATTGCTAATTTATTTCAGCAAGATTCCCTTCTGCGGTGTAACAGACTAGTTTAACATGATGATGTCAAAGGAAATATCAATTTGTACGTTTAAACTAATTAAAACCTATTTTACAACTGGTATGTTTATAACAGTTATCTAAATAGTTAAATATACGTACGCACAGAATTAGTTCAGTTGGTTATTAATACACCTTATTATTTTAATTTGGAGTTCCTGTCATCCAGCATAGATGACAGCCAGTGCTGTTTTTTTTTTTGTTTGGGGAACTCACACCTCACACTCACACTGCAGAACTAACATAAAAATATTCATACGTAATCAATACTGTAAAAATCATGCCTCTGTGTTGAATAGATCAGACTGGCTCGAATGCACACACTCGCTATTGAGTTAAATTCAATCAAACCATGTGCTTCGTGTTGGCTCTGTGATTTTAATCAACGGTCGTCTTTGGATACATATTTCATGCTTGTTCGTTGGGCTCAACAACGATTATTTTCATCAAGAATGAAACGCAAAAATCAACACGTATGAGTTTTTTATGTGCAGACAGAGAGAGAGAAAGAGAAAACAAGAAGAAAAAGGGTGAAGTTTTTATTACGATTGACTGCAAACAACTAAATTTAACTATTTCTTTGATTTCTTATTTACGAAACACATATCCGTATACACTTCAACGCCAATACTCAAACATGTGAATTTAATCCGTCAATCAGCTCACACAAACGACGCCTTCAGCAGCATAATTTTATTTTATTCAACGTCAACACTCGTTCACTCAAACATGTGAGTTCGATCAGACGAAACTGACACAAAAGACGCGTTCGCCAGTATTGTGCTGATTTTATTCAACGCTGTACTTTGTTGAATGAGCTGAGTTGAGTAAGAATTCCACTCAATGATTTAATCAAGCAAATAGTGAGTTTTGCAGTTCTCAGACTCACACCGGACTCGTACGTTATTACTTGCAATTTTTTTATTATGCTCTTTGTTTTATTCGATAATTTTACAACAAATTGCAAAAAAAAAATATATATGCGTGGCCGCCACGATCGGTAGAAGTAAAACTTTTCTGGGAAGATTGCTAATTTATTTAACATTCCCTCCTTCAGTGCAACCATATGGTTAAAAACCAGTCTGCCTTCATACCAGTAGTAGGGTAAGAACTGTCTTTTTTCATAAAGCCAACTAGTATTTTCAGCATAGCGATATCATGGGAAATATTAATTGTACCTTTTGTTTATGGCAAGTTACTGAAAAGTTCAAAACTCACATACAGAATTAGATCGCAGTTTTTTTTTACTTTCGTGACACAGTTGGTTATCAAGAGGATTTTTTATATTTTAATTTGATGACTTAAGTCATCCCAGGCTCGATTCTCATAGCACAGGCAACAGATACTTCTACCTGGGTTCTTGTATCATGAGCCCACTTACGTCATAAACGGACAGTTTCCTAACAGTTGACAATAATTTGACAACTAATACGGATTAAAAAATTGTTGTAACAATTGTTAGGTGTAGACGCAGCGTAAACAAACCTTGAACAGTATTGCTTTTTAGTTAATAATATAAATGATTTAAATATGTTTCAGAATGGTAGACGTTTCATTTATTTGACTCTTGCTGTGGTTGCTATGTTTGTAGCATAATCAACAACAAGTCATAGTATGTAGTAAGTTGGCATATCAGACCATTAGTGTTGAAACCGAGCGAACAACCAGGTTTCTTTCATTTATTCAGACGGTCTAAGTTCACAGTTTTGAAGCAGATTGCATCGTATGTATTTTGCTTAAAATCAAACTTTTCAATCGGGGTGCGTACTGTACGAATGGGAAATTTTTTTACTAGTACTTTACCCAGTATTTGATTATACATTTTTTTGAATTACAAAATGCTTGCATCGGGTCAACTTGATTTCAAAGAAATTTCCAGAATAATCTGTGATGGAACATATGATCATAATAAAAATATAGGACAACATTGTGTTAAGTCCTCCATTGTTTCTTTAAACAATTTTTATGATGGGTTCCAGCGGGAAATCAAGGAAATCAACTCTGAAATCACGCCTTCAAAGGATCACCCAAGTATTGCTGATTTCGCGGACATCTTCAAAGCATTCGATGTATACCCAGCTAATATAACAAAAGTAAAAAAGGCAGCGCCCAAAGAACTCAGCCGAATGAATTCCACACTATTGAAAGGAGGAGTAACTGCAACAGATGTCATACAAAAAGAAAACTCCAGTACGTCGTTAAATAGCTCGAAACTACAATCGGAAACTCTGATGTCTGCAGCAGATATCTATCAGGATTACATTAAATTCAAACAAAAATTAAATGTACTATTGCTGAAGCTACAGGAGAAAACATTGATTGAAGATTACTCATCAAAACTCAAGCAGATCAATATACTTGCTCAACAGCTTGAGAAGCTGCTGCCATCAGAAGAAACCTGTGTGCCGGCATTCAACAGGGAGGAGGAACTTAAACTTGAAAGAATAGTGCAAGATATGGAGAAGCTAAGTTTTCTTCAAGATAACCAAGATATGTTCAACAGTTTTAATGGGAACTCTATGACACGCTTGGAAAGCTTAGTGGATGTTCTTTCATATTCCCTTACTTCTATCAGTTGCTTTAATACAATTTAAATACTTCAATTTACAATAAACAAAACTACTATTTAAATTAAAATATTTTATTCGCTTAAAATATCTTCATCGCAGTTATCCAAATGCTTTTGCAAATTTGTCTTCATCTGCGACACAGTGTCGTTGATGGCCGATAACTTGCGCACTGTTAAACCTAGGATTTCCATTTTCTGTCTATTATTTAACAGAAATGTTTCAAAGTCATCTAATGACTGTTGGGGTTGAGCAGCATTAACACCATTGTCAAGCCGTTGATCCTTTGAATTGTTGTAAGTTTCTTTGGTCGCAATTTTCTGATATAGCTGCATCAATGTTGCCAATGAATGGAGAGTTTCTTTGCTATATGAGTGGGCAACAACATTTGGCGTATTTGGTAAGAGCTTCTTGGACTGAGTTGCTTCAATTTGCAACAATACATTGTTGGACTTTTCAATTATATCTGAGATCGAACCAATCTGCTTACTCATAGACTGTCTGCCAGTTTCTAGTTGAAGATTTTTCGCTGTATTTATTGTTTAATTGAATTAACGTATTGAATTTACCTAATTGGAGAAGCATTTCGTCGATAAGTTCCGAATTTCGAGTTGCGCTCATATTTGTATATAAAACGATCATTTTAACTACTTAAATAGAATCGTTGATAAATTTCCTTGCTGCAAAATTTATTTGCTCTGAACGTGCTCTCTTTAACAGTATGCCACAGTAACACATAGAAAAAAATGTGTTATGTTCGGAAATGCAACAAATCTGAGCAACGCTGCGCTGTTGATGCTTGTTTGCGCTGCTGATGCGCGGTCAGCTGATGCTGTTGCGTGACTTATGCGCAAAAGAAGTTTGCATATTTGAACACGCGTATGTTTTCAGATTAAAGCCCAACAAAAAAAAAAAAATAAAAAGTTAAATATACAGGAAAATGACAACCAATGATCGCCATTTGTGTGAATATAGCCTGTTGTCACTATCACCTTGTTAGTTGCTTCATACGAATAAACGAAAATAGGTGCTTACAGGTTCGCCTGGTAGAATGTCAGTTTTTTGATACGCCAGACCGCCACTTTTCTAAAACAAAACCGCCAAAATCCACCAACATTTTTTTTTATATAACTAGGAAACATTAACTTCACATAAAATACATTAATAACAGTCTCCCAATAAATAATTTTATTTTTTATCAAAATATTACATAAGCATGCCATTATATTCTTCCAATTGTTTACAAGTTCTATCCTCTGCTCTTGGTTAAGTGGTAAAACGTTTAAGCATATCTTTTTAAGCTAAGAACTTTCAAGCACATACTGAATTTGTTCGCATAAATTGAAATTCTTAAGATAGCCGTAAATAGCTCAAATTGCATCTTATTTCTTTGTTTGCTTTTTGTGTAATTTATAATTGACTATTCCTACACATGAATTAATAGTTGGTACCAAAAACATTTTATTACCACTTCCGCGAGTTCTCTAAAAAAGTTGTTGCCTACTCCATCCAAGTAGTTATAGATATTTAACCAGAAATCAGTAACATTTTTTGGCACGTTGGTATGGAAAAAACTATACCAATCAACAAGTCATTCAACAAGTCCTCTGATTTTCATATTTACTTGTGGAGTCTATCGTATTCCAAAAACTTTAAAAAGTTTCACTACACATAACCTTAAATTTTCTGAAATCTTCAATGTATCTTGACAACAGAATAGACATAGTTGGCGCAAGTATTCAAAAGAAGGCAGCTTCAAATTATACCAAACCAATAACGGTCAGTTGCTAAAAATCACGTAGACATAGTTTTACTTTGGCAAAAGTTAGTCAGCAACAGCCCGCTAAAATACAATTAATTTTTAAGTGCTTCGCACCTCAAATCAAAATAAGAATAATGTGAATAAACTTTAAATAATTTTGAACATTTGTATCGAGTGTTTTCTTTGAAGACTTAAAGATAAATCGTGAGATTGTGAGCGCTCTAAAAAGTTGTCAACAAGGGCAAAGTTGTGGTTGCTGATGCAACAAGAAGGGAGATGGATGTACTGATACGCGTGTGAAAAACTATTTTTCTTTTCATCTACCAACAAGTCTGTCATAAAATTTCAACACTTCTATCAAAAATTATGATCAAGCCCAAATAGAATGAAAACCATGACAACATTCCATGCAAAAATGTAATCGATAATAACTTCCCCAATAAATAACTTTACTATTTTGATATTTCACACATATTTTGAAAGTTTGTCAAATTGGAAAACAATCACGTCTTTTCTCCTTTGAAATATCCTCACTGAACCATAAGCGAAGGTTTTGCGTAAATTGAGAGTTTTGCGAACATTGTTTTTCGAAATTCGAAAACTTGTTTTTTCGAAAGAGATTCCCATAAATAAAATTGTTACTTTTGAGAAATTCATAAAAAACTTATTTTGAGTCGAAAATGATTAATTTTTTATTCTTTTAGTAGGTAAAAATTCCTTGGAAATGAATAATTTTTTGTTCATAAATGACTTCAGAAATGAATCAAAAATGTTTCTTTTTTGCATTCTTAAATGAGATCCAAAGAGAATCATTTTTTTATTTCTATTTTTTTTAGAAATTAATAAATGTTACCTTTTTATATTCGAGTTAAAAAAGGAGGAATTTAAACCTTTTTTTTAAATTTTTATAATAGAAAATTAAAATGTTAACCTTAATACAAACGTCATATAAACGTTTTCGCTTCACTGATGAACATATTATCGATATTAATAATAAATAATACTATACAATAATGAAATAATCATTGAAAAAGGTTAATTTTTAACTCATATCCCAAGAAAAAATGGTTCGTTTCTTAGAGGCATTTTCATGCACTTATTTTATTTTCAAATTCGTCATACCTTTTACAGGAGTAGAAGTGTAACTTCTACCCAAAAATGGAATTTTTGGTATTGCTAATTTATTTCAGCAAGATTCCCTTCTGCGGTGTAACAGACTAGTTTAACATGATGATGTCAAAGGAAATATCAATTTGTACGTTTAAACTAATTAAAACCTATTTTACAACTGGTATGTTTATAACAGTTATCTAAATAGTTAAATATACGTACGCACAGAATTAGTTCAGTTGGTTATTAATACACCTTATTATTTTAATTTGGAGTTCCTGTCATCCAGCATAGATGACAGCCAGTGCTGTTTTTTTTTTTTGTTTGGGGAACTCACACCTCACACTCACACTGCAGAACTAACATAAAAATATTCATACGTAATCAATACTGTAAAAATCATGCCTCTGTGTTGAATAGATCAGACTGGCTCGAATGCACACACTCGCTATTGAGTTAAATTCAATCAAACCATGTGCTTCGTGTTGGCTCTGTGATTTTAATCAACGGTCGTCTTTGGATACATATTTCATGCTTGTTCGTTGGGCTCAACAACGATTATTTTCATCAAGAATGAAACGCAAAAATCAACACGTATGAGTTTTTTATGTGCAGACAGAGAGAGAGAAAGAGAAAACAAGAAGAAAAAGGGTGAAGTTTTTATTACGATTGACTGCAAACAACTAAATTTAACTATTTCTTTGATTTCTTATTTACGAAACACATATCCGTATACACTTCAACGCCAATACTCAAACATGTGAATTTAATCCGTCAATCAGCTCACACAAACGACGCCTTCAGCAGCATAATTTTATTTTATTCAACGTCAACACTCGTTCACTCAAACATGTGAGTTCGATCAGACGAAACTGACACAAAAGACGCGTTCGCCAGTATTGTGCTGATTTTATTCAACGCTGTACTTTGTTGAATGAGCTGAGTTGAGTAAGAATTCCACTCAATGATTTAATCAAGCAAATAGTGAGTTTTGCAGTTCTCAGACTCACACCGGACTCGTACGTTATTACTTGCAATTTTTTTATTATGCTCTTTGTTTTATTCGATAATTTTACAACAAATTGCAAAAAAAAAATATATATGCATGGCCGCCACGATCGGTAGAAGTAAAACTTTTCTGGGAAGATTGCTAATTTATTTAACATTCCCTCCTTCAGTGCAACCATATGGTTAAAAACCAGTCTGCCTTCATACCAGTAGTAGGGTAAGAACTGTCTTTTTTCATAAAGCCAACTAGTATTTTCAGCATAGCGATATCATGGGAAATATTAATTGTACCTTTTGTTTATGGCAAGTTACTGAAAAGTTCAAAACTCACATACAGAATTAGATCGCAGTTTTTTTTTACTTTCGTGACACAGTTGGTTATCAAGAGGATTTTTTATATTTTAATTTGATGTCTTAAGTCATCCCAGGCTCGATTCTCATAGCACAGGCAACAGATACTTCTACCTGGGTTCTTGTATCATGAGCCCACTTACGTCATAAACGGACAGTTTCCTAACAGTTGACAATAATTTGACAACTAATACGGATTAAAAAATTGTTATAACAATTGTTAGGTGTAGACGCAGCGTAAACAAACCTTGAACAGTATTGCTTTTTAGTTAATAATATAAATGATTTAAATATGTTTCAGAATGGTAGACGTTTCATTTATTTGACTCTTGCTGTGGTTGCTATGTTTGTAGCATAATCAACAACAAGTCATAGTATGTAGTAAGTTGGCATATCAGACCATTAGTGTTGAAACCGAGCGAACAACCAGGTTTCTTTCATTTATTCAGACGGTCTAAGTTCACAGTTTTGAAGCAGATTGCATCGTATGTATTTTGCTTAAAATCAAACTTTTCAATCGGGGTGCGTACTGTACGAATGGGAAATTTTTTTACTAGTACTTTACCCAGTATTTGATTATACATTTTTTTGAATTACAAAATGCTTGCATCGGGTCAACTTGATTTCAAAGAAATTTCCAGAATAATCTGTGATGGAACATATGATCATAATAAAAATATAGGACAACATTGTGTTAAGTCCTCCATTGTTTCTTTAAACAATTTTTATGATGGGTTCCAGCGGGAAATCAAGGAAATCAACTCTGAAATCACGCCTTCAAAGGATCACCCAAGTATTGCTGATTTCGCGGACATCTTCAAAGCATTCGATGTATACCCAGCTAATATAACAAAAGTAAAAAAGGCAGCGCCCAAAGAACTCAGCCGAATGAATTCCACACTATTGAAAGGAGGAGTAACTGCAACAGATGTCATACAAAAAGAAAACTCCAGTACGTCGTTAAATAGCTCGAAACTACAATCGGAAACTCTGATGTCTGCAGCAGATATCTATCAGGATTACATTAAATTCAAACAAAAATTAAATGTACTATTGCTGAAGCTACAGGAGAAAACATTGATTGAAGATTACTCATCAAAACTCAAGCAGATCAATATACTTGCTCAACAGCTTGAGAAGCTGCTGCCATCAGAAGAAACCTGTGTGCCGGCATTCAACAGGGAGGAGGAACTTAAACTTGAAAGAATAGTGCAAGATATGGAGAAGCTAAGTTTTCTTCAAGATAACCAAGATATGTTCAACAGTTTTAATGGGAACTCTATGACACGCTTGGAAAGCTTGGTGGATGTTCTTTCATATTCCCTTACTTCTATCAGTTGCTTTAATACAATTTAAATACTTCAATTTACAATAAACAAAACTACTATTTAAATTAAAATATTTTATTCGCTTAAAATATCTTCATCGCAGTTATCCAAATGCTTTTGCAAATTTGTCTTCATCTGCGACACAGTGTCGTTGATGGCCGATAACTTGCGCACTGTTAAACCTAGGATTTCCATTTTCTGTCTATTATTTAACAGAAATGTTTCAAAGTCATCTAATGACTGTTGGGGTTGAGCAGCATTAACACCATTGTCAAGCCGTTGATCCTTTGAATTGTTGTAAGTTTCTTTGGTCGCAATTTTCTGATATAGCTGCATCAATGTTGCCAATGAATGGAGAGTTTCTTTGCTATATGAGTGGGCAACAACATTTGGCGTATTTGGTAAGAGCTTCTTGGACTGAGTTGCTTCAATTTGCAACAATACATTGTTGGACTTTTCAATTATATCTGAGATCGAACCAATCTGCTTACTCATAGACTGTCTGCCAGTTTCTAGTTGAAGATTTTTCGCTGTATTTATTGTTTAATTGAATTAACGTATTGAATTTACCTAATTGGAGAAGCATTTCGTCGATAAGTTCCGAATTTCGAGTTGCGCTCATATTTGTATATAAAACGATCATTTTAACTACTTAAATAGAATCGTTGATAAATTTCCTTGCTGCAAAATTTATTTGCTCTGAACGTGCTCTCTTTAACAGTATGCCACAGTAACACATAGAAAAAAATGTGTTATGTTCGGAAATGCAACAAATCTGAGCAACGCTGCGCTGTTGATGCTTGTTTGCGCTGCTGATGCGCGGTCAGCTGATGCTGTTGCGTGACTTATGCGCAAAAGAAGTTTGCATATTTGAACACGCGTATGTTTTCAGATTAAAGCCCAACAAAAAAAAAAAAATAAAAAGTTAAATATACAGGAAAATGACAACCAATGATCGCCATTTGTGTGAATATAGCCTGTTGTCACTATCACCTTGTTAGTTGCTTCATACGAATAAACGAAAATAGGTGCTTACAGGTTCGCCTGGTAGAATGTCAGTTTTTTGATACGCCAGACCGCCACTTTTCTAAAACAAAACCGCCAAAATCCACCAACATTTTTTTTTATATAACTAGGAAACATTAACTTCACATAAAATACATTAATAACAGTCTCCCAATAAATAATTTTATTTTTTATCAAAATATTACATAAGCATGCCATTATATTCTTCCAATTGTGTACAAGTTCTATCCTCTGCTCTTGGTTAAGTGGTAAAACGTTTAAGCATATCTTTTTAAGCTAAGAACTTTCAAGCACATACTGAATTTGTTCGCATAAATTGAAATTCTTAAGATAGCCGTAAATAGCTCAAATTGCATCTTATTTCTTTGTTTGCTTTTTGTGTAATTTATAATTGACTATTCCTACACATGAATTAATAGTTGGTACCAAAAACATTTTATTACCACTTCCGCGAGTTCTCTAAAAAAGTTGTTGCCTACTCCATCCAAGTAGTTATAGATATTTAACCAGAAATCAGTAACATTTTTTGGCACGTTGGTATGGAAAAAACTATACCAATCAACAAGTCATTCAACAAGTCCTCTGATTTTCATATTTACTTGTGGAGTCTATCGTATTCCAAAAACTTTAAAAAGTTTCACTACACATAACCTTAAATTTTCTGAAATCTTCAATGTATCTTGACAACAGAATAGACATAGTTGGCGCAAGTATTCAAAGGAAGGCAGCTTCAAATTATACCAAACCAATAACGGTCAGTTGCTAAAAATCACGTAGACATAGTTTTACTTTGGCAAAAGTTAGTCAGCAACAGCCCGCTAAAATACAATTAATTTTTAAGTGCTTCGCACCTCAAATCAAAATAAGAATAATGTGAATAAACTTTAAATAATTTTGAACATTTGTATCGAGTGTTTTCTTTGAAGACTTAAAGATAAATCGTGAGATTGTGAGCGCTCTAAAAAGTTGTCAACAAGGGCAAAGTTGTGGTTGCTGATGCAACAAGAAGGGAGATGGATGTACTGATACGCGTGTGAAAAACTATTTTTCTTTTCATCTACCAACAAGTCTGTCATAAAATTTCAACACTTCTATCAAAAATTATGATCAAGCCCAAATAGAATGAAAACCATGACAACATTCCATGCAAAAATGTAATCGATAATAACTTCCCCAATAAATAACTTTACTATTTTGATATTTCACACATATTTTGAAAGTTTGTCAAATTGGATAACAATCACGTCTTTTCTCCTTTGAAATATCCTCACTGAACCATAAGCGAAGGTTTTGCGTAAATTGAGAGTTTTGCGAACATTGTTTTTCGAAATTCGAAAACTTGTTTTTTCGAAAGAGATTCCCATAAATAAAATTTTTACTTTTGAGAAATTCATAAAAAACTTATTTTGAGTCGAAAATGATTAATTTTTTATTCTTTTAGTAGGTAAAAATTCCTTGGAAATGAATAATTTTTTGTTCATAAATGACTTCAGAAATGAATCAAAAATGTTTCTTTTTTGCATTCTTAAATGAGATCCAAAGAGAATCATTTCTTTATTTCTATTTTTTTTAGAAATTAATAAATGTTACCTTTTTATATTCGAGTTAAAAAAGGAGGAATTTAAACCTTTTTTTTAAATTTTTATAATAGAAAATTAAAATGTTAACCTTAATACAAACGTCATATAAACGTTTTCGCTTCACTGATGAACATATTATCGATATTAATAATAAATAATACTATACAATAATGAAATAATCATTGAAAAAGGTTAATTTTTAACTCATATCCCAAGAAAAAATGGTTCGTTTCTTAGAGGCATTTTCATGCACTTATTTTATTTTCAAATTCGTCATACCTTTTACAGGAGTAGAAGTGTAACTTCTACCCAAAAATGGAATTTTTGGTATTGCTAATTTATTTCATCAAGATTCCCTTCTGCGGTGTAACAGACTAGTTTAACATGATGATGTCAAAGGAAATATCAATTTGTACGTTTAAACTAATTAAAACCTATTTTACAACTGGTATGTTTATAACAGTTATCTAAATAGTTAAATATACGTACGCACAGAATTAGTTCAGTTGGTTATTAATACACCTTATTATTTTAATTTGGAGTTCCTGTCATCCAGCATAGATGACAGCCAGTGCTGTTTTTTTTTTTGTTTGGGGAACTCACACCTCACACTCACACTGCAGAACTAACATAAAAATATTCATACGTAATCAATACTGTAAAAATCATGCCTCTGTGTTGAATAGATCAGACTGGCTCGAATGCACACACTCGCTATTGAGTTAAATTCAATCAAACCATGTGCTTCGTGTTGGCTCTGTGATTTTAATCAACGGTCGTCTTTGGATACATATTTCATGCTTGTTCGTTGGGCTCAACAACGATTATTTTCATCAAGAATGAAACGCAAAAATCAACACGTATGAGTTTTTTATGTGCAGACAGAGAGAGAGAAAGAGAAAACAAGAAGAAAAAGGGTGAAGTTTTTATTACGATTGACTGCAAACAACTAAATTTAACTATTTCTTTGATTTCTTATTTACGAAACACATATCCGTATACACTTCAACGCCAATACTCAAACATGTGAATTTAATCCGTCAATCAGCTCACACAAACGACGCCTTCAGCAGCATAATTTTATTTTATTCAACGTCAACACTCGTTCACTCAAACATGTGAGTTCGATCAGACGAAACTGACACAAAAGACGCGTTCGCCAGTATTGTGCTGATTTTATTCAACGCTGTACTTTGTTGAATGAGCTGAGTTGAGTAAGAATTCCACTCAATGATTTAATCAAGCAAATAGTGAGTTTTGCAGTTCTCAGACTCACACCGGACTCGTACGTTATTACTTGCAATTTTTTTATTATGCTCTTTGTTTTATTCGATAATTTTACAACAAATTGCAAAAAAAAAATATATATGCGTGGCCGCCACGATCGGTAGAAGTAAAACTTTTCTGGGAAGATTGCTAATTTATTTAACATTCCCTCCTTCAGTGCAACCATATGGTTAAAAACCAGTCTGCCTTCATACCAGTAGTAGGGTAAGAACTGTCTTTTTTCATAAAGCCAACTAGTATTTTCAGCATAGCGATATCATGGGAAATATTAATTGTACCTTTTGTTTATGGCAAGTTACTGAAAAGTTCAAAACTCACATACAGAATTAGATCGCAGTTTTTTTTTACTTTCGTGACACAGTTGGTTATCAAGAGGATTTTTTATATTTTAATTTGATGACTTAAGTCATCCCAGGCTCGATTCTCATAGCACAGGCAACAGATACTTCTACCTGGGTTCTTGTATCATGAGCCCACTTACGTCATAAACGGACAGTTTCCTAACAGTTGACAATAATTTGACAACTAATACGGATTAAAAAATTGTTGTAACAATTGTTAGGTGTAGACGCAGCGTAAACAAACCTTGAACAGTATTGCTTTTTAGTTAATAATATAAATGATTTAAATATGTTTCAGAATGGTAGACGTTTCATTTATTTGACTCTTGCTGTGGTTGCTATGTTTGTAGCATAATCAACAACAAGTCATAGTATGTAGTAAGTTGGCATATCAGACCATTAGTGTTGAAACCGAGCGAACAACCAGGTTTCTTTCATTTATTCAGACGGTCTAAGTTCACAGTTTTGAAGCAGATTGCATCGTATGTATTTTGCTTAAAATCAAACTTTTCAATCGGGGTGCGTACTGTACGAATGGGAAATTTTTTTACTAGTACTTTACCCAGTATTTGATTATACATTTTTTTGAATTACAAAATGCTTGCATCGGGTCAACTTGATTTCAAAGAAATTTCCAGAATAATCTGTGATGGAACATATGATCATAATAAAAATATAGGACAACATTGTGTTAAGTCCTCCATTGTTTCTTTAAACAATTTTTATGATGGGTTCCAGCGGGAAATCAAGGAAATCAACTCTGAAATCACGCCTTCAAAGGATCACCCAAGTATTGCTGATTTCGCGGACATCTTCAAAGCATTCGATGTATACCCAGCTAATATAACAAAAGTAAAAAAGGCAGCGCCCAAAGAACTCAGCCGAATGAATTCCACACTATTGAAAGGAGGAGTAACTGCAACAGATGTCATACAAAAAGAAAACTCCAGTACGTCGTTAAATAGCTCGAAACTACAATCGGAAACTCTGATGTCTGCAGCAGATATCTATCAGGATTACATTAAATTCAAACAAAAATTAAATGTACTATTGCTGAAGCTACAGGAGAAAACATTGATTGAAGATTACTCATCAAAACTCAAGCAGATCAATATACTTGCTCAACAGCTTGAGAAGCTGCTGCCATCAGAAGAAACCTGTGTGCCGGCATTCAACAGGGAGGAGGAACTTAAACTTGAAAGAATAGTGCAAGATATGGAGAAGCTAAGTTTTCTTCAAGATAACCAAGATATGTTCAACAGTTTTAATGGGAACTCTATGACACGCTTGGAAAGCTTAGTGGATGTTCTTTCATATTCCCTTACTTCTATCAGTTGCTTTAATACAATTTAAATACTTCAATTTACAATAAACAAAACTACTATTTAAATTAAAATATTTTATTCGCTTAAAATATCTTCATCGCAGTTATCCAAATGCTTTTGCAAATTTGTCTTCATCTGCGACACAGTGTCGTTGATGGCCGATAACTTGCGCACTGTTAAACCTAGGATTTCCATTTTCTGTCTATTATTTAACAGAAATGTTTCAAAGTCATCTAATGACTGTTGGGGTTGAGCAGCATTAACACCATTGTCAAGCCGTTGATCCTTTGAATTGTTGTAAGTTTCTTTGGTCGCAATTTTCTGATATAGCTGCATCAATGTTGCCAATGAATGGAGAGTTTCTTTGCTATATGAGTGGGCAACAACATTTGGCGTATTTGGTAAGAGCTTCTTGGACTGAGTTGCTTCAATTTGCAACAATACATTGTTGGACTTTTCAATTATATCTGAGATCGAACCAATCTGCTTACTCATAGACTGTCTGCCAGTTTCTAGTTGAAGATTTTTCGCTGTATTTATTGTTTAATTGAATTAACGTATTGAATTTACCTAATTGGAGAAGCATTTCGTCGATAAGTTCCGAATTTCGAGTTGCGCTCATATTTGTATATAAAACGATCATTTTAACTACTTAAATAGAATCGTTGATAAATTTCCTTGCTGCAAAATTTATTTGCTCTGAACGTGCTCTCTTTAACAGTATGCCACAGTAACACATAGAAAAAAATGTGTTATGTTCGGAAATGCAACAAATCTGAGCAACGCTGCGCTGTTGATGCTTGTTTGCGCTGCTGATGCGCGGTCAGCTGATGCTGTTGCGTGACTTATGCGCAAAAGAAGTTTGCATATTTGAACACGCGTATGTTTTCAGATTAAAGCCCAACAAAAAAAAAAATAAAAAGTTAAATATACATGAAAAAGACAACCAATGATCGCCATTTGTGTGAATATAGCCTGTTGTCACTATCACCTTGTTAGTTGCTTCATACGAATAAACGAAAATAGGTGCTTACAGGTTCGCCTGGTAGAATGTCAGTTTTTTGATACGCCAGACCGCCACTTTTCTAAAACAAAACCGCCAAAATCCACCAACATTTTTTTTATATAACTAGGAAACATTAACTTCACATAAAATACATTAATAACAGTCTCCCAATAAAAAATTTTATTTTTTATCAAAATATTACATAAGCATGCCATTTTATTCTTCCAATTGTTTACAAGTTCTATCCTCTGCTCTTGGTTAAGTGGTAAAACGTTTAAGCATATCTTTTTAAGCTAAGAACTTTCAAGCACATACTGAAATTGTTCGCATAAATTGAAATTCTTAAGATAGCCGTAAATAGCTCAAATTGCATCTTATTTCTTTGTTTGCTTTTTGTGTAATTTATAATTGACTATTCCTACACATGAATTAATAGTTGGTACCAAAAACATTTTATTACCACTTCCGCGAGTTCTCTAAAAAAGTTGTTGCCTACTCCATCCAAGTAGTTATAGATATTTAACCAGAAATCAGTAACATTTTTTGGCACGTTGGTATGGAAAAAACTATACCAATCAACAAGTCATTCAACAAGTCCTCTGATTTTCATATTTACTTGTGGAGTCTATCGTATTCCAAAAACTTTAAAAAGTTTCACTACACATAACCTTAAATTTTCTGAAATCTTCAATGTATCTTGACAACAGAATAGACATAGTTGGCGCAAGTATTCAAAAGAAGGCAGCTTCAAATTATACCAAACCAATAACGGTCAGTTGCTAAAAATCACGTAGACATAGTTTTACTTTGGCAAAAGTTAGTCAGCAACAGCCCGCTAAAATACAATTAATTTTTAAGTGCTTCGCACCTCAAATCAAAATAAGAATAATGTGAATAAACTTTAAATAATTTTGAACATTTGTATCGAGTGTTTTCTTTGAAGACTTAAAGATAAATCGTGAGATTGTGAGCGCTCTAAAAAGTTGTCAACAAGGGCAAAGTTGTGGTTGCTGATGCAACAAGAAGGGAGATGGATGTACTGATACGCGTGTGAAAAACTATTTTTCTTTTCATCTACCAACAAGTCTGTCATAAAATTTCAACACTTCTATCAAAAATTATGATCAAGCCCAAATAGAATGAAAACCACGACAACATTCCATGCAAAAATGTAATCGATAATAACTTCCCCAATAAATAACTTTACTATTTTGATATTTCACACATATTTTGAAAGTTTGTCAAATTGGAAAACAATCACGTCTTTTCTCCTTTGAAATATCCTCACTGAACCATAAGCGAAGGTTTTGCGTAAATTGAGAGTTTTGCGAACATTGTTTTTCGAAATTCGAAAACTTGTTTTTTCGAAAGAGATTCCCATAAATAAAATTTTTACTTTTGAGAAATTCATAAAAAACTTATTTTGAGTCGAAAATGATTAATTTTTTATTCTTTTAGTAGGTAAAAATTCCTTGGAAATGAATAATTTTTTGTTCATAAATGACTTCAGAAATGAATCAAAAATGTTTCTTTTTTGCATTCTTAAATGAGATCCAAAGAGAATCATTTTTTTATTTCTATTTTTTTTAGAAATTAATAAATGTTACCTTTTTATATTCGAGTTAAAAAAGGAGGAGTTTAAACCTTTTTTTTAAATTTTTATAATAGAAAATTAAAATGTTAACCTTAATACAAACGTCATATAAACGTTTTTCTTCACTGATGAACATATTATCGATATTAATAATAAATAATACTATACAATAATGAAATAATCATTGAAAAAGGTTAATTTTTAACTCATATCCCAAGAAAAAATGGTTCGTTTCTTAGAGGCATTTTCATGCACTTATTTTATTTTCAAATTCGTCATACCTTTTACAGGAGTAGAAGTGTAACTTCTACCCAAAAATGGAATTTTTGGTATTGCTAATTTATTTCAGCAAGATTCCCTTCTGCGGTGTAACAGACTAGTTTAACATGATGATGTCAAAGGAAATATCAATTTGTACGTTTAAACTAATTAAAACCTATTTTACAACTGGTATGTTTATAACAGTTATCTAAATAGTTAAATATACGTACGCACAGAATTAGTTCAGTTGGTTATTAATACACCTTATTATTTTAATTTGGAGTTCCTGTCATCCAGCATAGATGACAGCCAGTGCTGTTTTTTTTTTTTGTTTGGGGAACTCACACCTCACACTCACACTGCAGAACTAACATAAAAATATTCATACGTAATCAATACTGTAAAAATCATGCCTCTGTGTTGAATAGATCAGACTGGCTCGAATGCACACACTCGCTATTGAGTTAAATTCAATCAAACCATGTGCTTCGTGTTGGCTCTGTGATTTTAATCAACGGTCGTCTTTGGATACATATTTCATGCTTGTCCGTTGGGCTCAACAACGATTATTTTCATCAAGAATGAAACGCAAAAATCAACACGTATGAGTTTTTTATGTGCAGACAGAGAGAGAGAAAGAGAAAACAAGAAGAAAAAGGGTGAAGTTTTTATTACGATTGACTGCAAACAACTAAATTTAACTATTTCTTTGATTTCTTATTTACGAAACACATATCCGTATACACTTCAACGCCAATACTCAAACATGTGAATTTAATCCGTCAATCAGCTCACACAAACGACGCCTTCAGCAGCATAATTTTATTTTATTCAACGTCAACACTCGTTCACTCAAACATGTGAGTTCGATCAGACGAAACTGACACAAAAGACGCGTTCGCCAGTATTGTGCTGATTTTATTCAACGCTGTACTTTGTTGAATGAGCTGAGTTGAGTAAGAATTCCACTCAATGATTTAATCAAGCAAATAGTGAGTTTTGCAGTTCTCAGACTCACACCGGACTCGTACGTTATTACTTGCAATTTTTTTATTATGCTCTTTGTTTTATTCGATAATTTTACAACAAATTGCAAAAAAAAAATATATATGCGTGGCCGCCACGATCGGTAGAAGTAAAACTTTTCTGGGAAGATTGCTAATTTATTTAACATTCCCTCCTTCAGTGCAACCATATGGTTAAAAACCAGTCTGCCTTCATACCAGTAGTAGGGTAAGAACTGTCTTTTTTCATAAAGCCAACTAGTATTTTCAGCATAGCGATATCATGGGAAATATTAATTGTACCTTTTGTTTATGGCAAGTTACTGAAAAGTTCAAAACTCACATACAGAATTAGATCGCAGTTTTTTTTTACTTTCGTGACACAGTTGGTTATCAAGAGGATTTTTTATATTTTAATTTGATGTCTTAAGTCATCCCAGGCTCGATTCTCATAGCACAGGCAACAGATACTTCTACCTGGGTTCTTGTATCATGAGCCCACTTACGTCATAAACGGACAGTTTCCTAACAGTTGACAATAATTTGACAACTAATACGGATTAAAAAATTGTTATAACAATTGTTAGGTGTAGACGCAGCGTAAACAAACCTTGAACAGTATTGCTTTTTAGTTAATAATATAAATGATTTAAATATGTTTCAGAATGGTAGACGTTTCATTTATTTGACTCTTGCTGTGGTTGCTATGTTTGTAGCATAATCAACAACAAGTCATAGTATGTAGTAAGTTGGCATATCAGACCATTAGTGTTGAAACCGAGCGAACAACCAGGTTTCTTTCATTTATTCAGACGGTCTAAGTTCACAGTTTTGAAGCAGATTGCATCGTATGTATTTTGCTTAAAATCAAACTTTTCAATCGGGGTGCGTACTGTACGAATGGGAAATTTTTTTACTAGTACTTTACCCAGTATTTGATTATACATTTTTTTGAATTACAAAATGCTTGCATCGGGTCAACTTGATTTCAAAGAAATTTCCAGAATAATCTGTGATGGAACATATGATCATAATAAAAATATAGGACAACATTGTGTTAAGTCCTCCATTGTTTCTTTAAACAATTTTTATGATGGGTTCCAGCGGGAAATCAAGGAAATCAACTCTGAAATCACGCCTTCAAAGGATCACCCAAGTATTGCTGATTTCGCGGACATCTTCAAAGCATTCGATGTATACCCAGCTAATATAACAAAAGTAAAAAAGGCAGCGCCCAAAGAACTCAGCCGAATGAATTCCACACTATTGAAAGGAGGAGTAACTGCAACAGATGTCATACAAAAAGAAAACTCCAGTACGTCGTTAAATAGCTCGAAACTACAATCGGAAACTCTGATGTCTGCAGCAGATATCTATCAGGATTACATTAAATTCAAACAAAAATTAAATGTACTATTGCTGAAGCTACAGGAGAAAACATTGATTGAAGATTACTCATCAAAACTCAAGCAGATCAATATACTTGCTCAACAGCTTGAGAAGCTGCTGCCATCAGAAGAAACCTGTGTGCCGGCATTCAACAGGGAGGAGGAACTTAAACTTGAAAGAATAGTGCAAGATATGGAGAAGCTAAGTTTTCTTCAAGATAACCAAGATATGTTCATCAGTTTTAATGGGAACTCTACGACACGCTTGGAAAGCTTGGTGGATGTTCTTTCATATTCCCTTACTTCTATCAGTTGCTTTAATACAATTTAAATACTTCAATTTACAATAAACAAAACTACTATTTAAATTAAAATATTTTATTCGCTTAAAATATCTTCATCGCAGTTATCCAAATGCTTTTGCAAATTTGTCTTCATCTGCGACACAGTGTCGTTGATGGCCGATAACTTGCGCACTGTTAAACCTAGGATTTCCATTTTCTGTCTATTATTTAACAGAAATGTTTCAAAGTCATCTAATGACTGTTGGGGTTGAGCAGCATTAACACCATTGTCAAGCCGTTGATCCTTTGAATTGTTGTAAGTTTCTTTGGTCGCAATTTTCTGATATAGCTGCATCAATGTTGCCAATGAATGGAGAGTTTCTTTGCTATATGAGTGGGCAACAACATTTGGCGTATTTGGTAAGAGCTTCTTGGACTGAGTTGCTTCAATTTGCAACAATACATTGTTGGACTTTTCAATTATATCTGAGATCGAACCAATCTGCTTACTCATAGACTGTCTGCCAGTTTCTAGTTGAAGATTTTTCGCTGTATTTATTGTTTAATTGAATTAACGTATTGAATTTACCTAATTGGAGAAGCATTTCGTCGATAAGTTCCGAATTTCGAGTTGCGCTCATATTTGTATATAAAACGATCATTTTAACTACTTAAATAGAATCGTTGATAAATTTCCTTGCTGCAAAATTTATTTGCTCTGAACGTGCTCTCTTTAACAGTATGCCACAGTAACACATAGAAAAAAATGTGTTATGTTCGGAAATGCAACAAATCTGAGCAACGCTGCGCTGTTGATGCTTGTTTGCGCTGCTGATGCGCGGTCAGCTGATGCTGTTGCGTGACTTATGCGCAAAAGAAGTTTGCATATTTGAACACGCGTATGTTTTCAGATTAAAGCCCAACAAAAAAAAAAAATAAAAAGTTAAATATACATGAAAAAGACAACCAATGATCGCCATTTGTGTGAATATAGCCTGTTGTCACTATCACCTTGTTAGTTGCTTCATACGAATAAACGAAAAAAGGTGCTTACAGGTTCGCCTGGTAGAATGTCAGTTTTTTGATACGCCAGACCGCCACTTTTCTAAAACAAAACCGCCAAAATCCACCAACATTTTTTTTATATAACTAGGAAACATTAACTTCACATAAAATACATTAATAACAGTCTCCCAATAAAAAATTTTATTTTTTATCAAAATATTACATAAGCATGCCATTTTATTCTTCCAATTGTTTACAAGTTCTATCCTCTGCTCTTGGTTAAGTGGTAAAACGTTTAAGCATATCTTTTTAAGCTAAGAACTTTCAAGCACATACTGAAATTGTTCGCATAAATTGAAATTCTTAAGATAGCCGTAAATAGCTCAAATTGCATCTTATTTCTTTGTTTGCTTTTTGTGTAATTTATAATTGACTATTCCTACACATGAATTAATAGTTGGTACCAAAAACATTTTATTACCACTTCCGCGAGTTCTCTAAAAAAGTTGTTGCCTACTCCATCCAAGTAGTTATAGATATTTAACCAGAAATCAGTAACATTTTTTGGCACGTTGGTATGGAAAAAACTATACCAATCAACAAGTCATTCAACAAGTCCTCTGATTTTCATATTAACTTGTGGAGTCTATCGTATTCCAAAAACTTTAAAAAGTTTCACTACACATAACCTTAAATTTTCTGAAATCTTCAATGTATCTTGACAACAGAATAGACATAGTTGGCGCAAGTATTCAAAAGAAGGCAGCTTCAAATTATACCAAACCAATAACGGTCAGTTGCTAAAAATCACGTAGACATAGTTTTACTTTGGCAAAAGTTAGTCAGCAACAGCCCGCTAAAATACAATTAATTTTTAAGTGCTTCGCACCTCAAATCAAAATAAGAATAATGTGAATAAACTTTAAATAATTTTGAACATTTGTATCGAGTGTTTTCTTTGAAGACTTAAAGATAAATCGTGAGATTGTGAGCGCTCTAAAAAGTTGTCAACAAGGGCAAAGTTGTGGTTGCTGATGCAACAAGAAGGGAGATGGATGTACTGATACGCGTGTGAAAAACTATTTTTCTTTTCATCTACCAACAAGTCTGTCATAAAATTTCAACACTTCTATCAAAAATTATGATCAAGCCCAAATAGAATGAAAACCATGACAACATTCCATGCAAAAATGTAATCGATAATAACTTCCCCAATAAATAACTTTACTATTTTGATATTTCACACATATTTTGAAAGTTTGTCAAATTGGAAAACAATCACGTCTTTTCTCCTTTGAAATATCCTCACTGAACCATAAGCGAAGGTTTTGCGTAAATTGAGAGTTTTGCGAACATTGTTTTTCGAAATTCGAAAACTTGTTTTTTCGAAAGAGATTCCCATAAATAAAATTTTTACTTTTGAGAAATTCATAAAAAACTTATTTTGAGTCGAAAATGATTAATTTTTTATTCTTTTAGTAGGTAAAAATTCCTTGGAAATGAATAATTTTTTGTTCATAAATGACTTCAGAAATGAATCAAAAATGTTTCTTTTTTGCATTCTTAAATGAGATCCAAAGAGAATCATTTTTTTATTTCTATTTTTTTTAGAAATTAATAAATGTTACCTTTTTATATTCGAGTTAAAAAAGGAGGAATTTAAACCTTTTTTTTAAATTTTTATAATAGAAAATTAAAATGTTAACCTTAATACAAACGTCATATAAACGTTTTCGCTTCACTGATGAACATATTATCGATATTAATAATAAATAATACTATACAATAATGAAATAATCATTGAAAAAGGTTAATTTTTAACTCATATCCCAAAAAAAAATGGTTCGTTTCTTAGAGGCATTTTCATGCACTTATTTTATTTTCAAATTCGTCATACCTTTTACAGGAGTAGAAGTGTAACTTCTACCCAAAAATGGAATTTTTGGTATTGCTAATTTATTTCAGCAAGATTCCCTTCTGCGGTGTAACAGACTAGTTTAACATGATGATGTCAAAGGAAATATCAATTTGTACGTTTAAACTAATTAAAACCTATTTTACAACTGGTATGTTTATAACAGTTATCTAAAAAGTTAAATATACGTACGCACAGAATTAGTTCAGTTGGTTATTAATACACCTTATTATTTTAATTTGGAGTTCCTGTCATCCAGCATAGATGACAGCCAGTGCTGTTTTTTTTTTTTGTTTGGGGAACTCACACCTCACACTCACACTGCAGAACTAACATAAAAATATTCATACGTAATCAATACTGTAAAAATCATGCCTCTGTGTTGAATAGATCAGACTGGCTCGAATGCACACACTCGCTATTGAGTTAAATTCAATCAAACCATGTGCTTCGTGTTGGCTCTGTGATTTTAATCAACGGTCGTCTTTGGATACATATTTCATGCTTGTTCGTTGGGCTCAACAACGATTATTTTCATCAAGAATGAAACGCAAAAATCAACACGTATGAGTTTTTTATGTGCAGACAGAGAGAGAGAAAGAGAAAACAAGAAGAAAAAGGGTGAAGTTTTTATTACGATTGACTGCAAACAACTAAATTTAACTATTTCTTTGATTTCTTATTTACGAAACACATATCCGTATACACTTCAACGCCAATACTCAAACATGTGAATTTAATCCGTCAATCAGCTCACACAAACGACGCCTTCAGCAGCATAATTTTATTTTATTCAACGTCAACACTCGTTCACTCAAACATGTGAGTTCGATCAGACGAAACTGACACAAAAGACGCGTTCGCCAGTATTGTGCTGATTTTATTCAACGCTGTACTTTGTTGAATGAGCTGAGTTGAGTAAGAATTCCACTCAATGATTTAATCAAGCAAATAGTGAGTTTTGCAGTTCTCAGACTCACACCGGACTCGTACGTTATTACTTGCAATTTTTTTATTATGCTCTTTGTTTTATTCGATAATTTTACAACAAATTGCAAAAAAAAAAATATATATGCGTGGCCGCCACGATCGGTAGAAGTAAAACTTTTCTGGGAAGATTGCTAATTTATTTAACATTCCCTCCTTCAGTGCAACCATATGGTTAAAAACCAGTCTGCCTTCATACCAGTAGTAGGGTAAGAACTGTCTTTTTTCATAAAGCCAACTAGTATTTTCAGCATAGCGATATCATGGGAAATATTAATTGTACCTTTTGTTTATGGCAAGTTACTGAAAAGTTCAAAACTCACATACAGAATTAGATCGCAGTTTTTTTTTACTTTCGTGACACAGTTGGTTATCAAGAGGATTTTTTATATTTTAATTTGATGTCTTAAGTCATCCCAGGCTCGATTCTCATAGCACAGGCAACAGATACTTCTACCTGGGTTCTTGTATCATGAGCCCACTTACGTCATAAACGGACAGTTTCCTAACAGTTGACAATAATTTGACAACTAATACGGATTAAAAAATTGTTATAACAATTGTTAGGTGTAGACGCAGCGTAAACAAACCTTGAACAGTATTGCTTTTTAGTTAATAATATAAATGATTTAAATATGTTTCAGAATGGTAGACGTTTCATTTATTTGACTCTTGCTGTGGTTGCTATGTTTGTAGCATAATCAACAACAAGTCATAGTATGTAGTAAGTTGGCATATCAGACCATTAGTGTTGAAACCGAGCGAACAACCAGGTTTCTTTCATTTATTCAGACGGTCTAAGTTCACAGTTTTGAAGCAGATTGCATCGTATGTATTTTGCTTAAAATCAAACTTTTCAATCGGGGTGCGTACTGTACGAATGGGAAATTTTTTTACTAGTACTTTACCCAGTATTTGATTATACATTTTTTTGAATTACAAAATGCTTGCATCGGGTCAACTTGATTTCAAAGAAATTTCCAGAATAATCTGTGATGGAACATATGATCATAATAAAAATATAGGACAACATTGTGTTAAGTCCTCCATTGTTTCTTTAAACAATTTTTATGATGGGTTCCAGCGGGAAATCAAGGAAATCAACTCTGAAATCACGCCTTCAAAGGATCACCCAAGTATTGCTGATTTCGCGGACATCTTCAAAGCATTCGATGTATACCCAGCTAATATAACAAAAGTAAAAAAGGCAGCGCCCAAAGAACTCAGCCGAATGAATTCCACACTATTGAAAGGAGGAGTAACTGCAACAGATGTCATACAAAAAGAAAACTCCAGTACGTCGTTAAATAGCTCGAAACTACAATCGGAAACTCTGATGTCTGCAGCAGATATCTATCAGGATTACATTAAATTCAAACAAAAATTAAATGTACTATTGCTGAAGCTACAGGAGAAAACATTGATTGAAGATTACTCATCAAAACTCAAGCAGATCAATATACTTGCTCAACAGCTTGAGAAGCTGCTGCCATCAGAAGAAACCTGTGTGCCGGCATTCAACAGGGAGGAGGAACTTAAACTTGAAAGAATAGTGCAAGATATGGAGAAGCTAAGTTTTCTTCAAGATAACCAAGATATGTTCAACAGTTTTAATGGGAACTCTATGACACGCTTGGAAAGCTTGGTGGATGTTCTTTCATATTCCCTTACTTCTATCAGTTGCTTTAATACAATTTAAATACTTCAATTTACAATAAACAAAACTACTATTTAAATTAAAATATTTTATTCGCTTAAAATATCTTCATCGCAGTTATCCAAATGCTTTTGCAAATTTGTCTTCATCTGCGACACAGTGTCGTTGATGGCCGATAACTTGCGCACTGTTAAACCTAGGATTTCCATTTTCTGTCTATTATTTAACAGAAATGTTTCAAAGTCATCTAATGACTGTTGGGGTTGAGCAGCATTAACACCATTGTCAAGCCGTTGATCCTTTGAATTGTTGTAAGTTTCTTTGGTCGCAATTTTCTGATATAGCTGCATCAATGTTGCCAATGAATGGAGAGTTTCTTTGCTATATGAGTGGGCAACAACATTTGGCGTATTTGGTAAGAGCTTCTTGGACTGAGTTGCTTCAATTTGCAACAATACATTGTTGGACTTTTCAATTATATCTGAGATCGAACCAATCTGCTTACTCATAGACTGTCTGCCAGTTTCTAGTTGAAGATTTTTCGCTGTATTTATTGTTTAATTGAATTAACGTATTGAATTTACCTAATTGGAGAAGCATTTCGTCGATAAGTTCCGAATTTCGAGTTGCGCTCATATTTGTATATAAAACGATCATTTTAACTACTTAAATAGAATCGTTGATAAATTTCCTTGCTGCAAAATTTATTTGCTCTGAACGTGCTCTCTTTAACAGTATGCCACAGTAACACATAGAAAAAAATGTGTTATGTTCGGAAATGCAACAAATCTGAGCAACGCTGCGCTGTTGATGCTTGTTTGCGCTGCTGATGCGCGGTCAGCTGATGCTGTTGCGTGACTTATGCGCAAAAGAAGTTTGCATATTTGAACACGCGTATGTTTTCAGATTAAAGCCCAACAAAAAAAAAAAATAAAAAGTTAAATATACATGAAAAAGACAACCAATGATCGCCATTTGTGTGAATATAGCCTGTTGTCACTATCACCTTGTTAGTTGCTTCATACGAATAAACGAAAAAAGGTGCTTACAGGTTCGCCTGGTAGAATGTCAGTTTTTTGATACGCCAGACCGCCACTTTTCTAAAACAAAACCGCCAAAATCCACCAACATTTTTTTTATATAACTAGGAAACATTAACTTCACATAAAATACATTAATAACAGTCTCCCAATAAAAAATTTTATTTTTTATCAAAATATTACATAAGCATGCCATTTTATTCTTCCAATTGTTTACAAGTTCTATCCTCTGCTCTTGGTTAAGTGGTAAAACGTTTAAGCATATCTTTTTAAGCTAAGAACTTTCAAGCACATACTGAAATTGTTCGCATAAATTGAAATTCTTAAGATAGCCGTAAATAGCTCAAATTGCATCTTATTTCTTTGTTTGCTTTTTGTGTAATTTATAATTGACTATTCCTACACATGAATTAATAGTTGGTACCAAAAACATTTTATTACCACTTCCGCGAGTTCTCTAAAAAAGTTGTTGCCTACTCCATCCAAGTAGTTATAGATATTTAACCAGAAATCAGTAACATTTTTTGGCACGTTGGTATGGAAAAAACTATACCAATCAACAAGTCATTCAACAAGTCCTCTGATTTTCATATTTACTTGTGGAGTCTATCGTATTCCAAAAACTTTAAAAAGTTTCACTACACATAACCTTAAATTTTCTGAAATCTTCAATGTATTTTGACAACAGAATAGACATAGTTGGCGCAAGTATTCAAAACAAGGCAGCTTCAAATTTGAATTAACATTAAAAATTTCATTTGAAAAATTCATTCCGAAATCGATTGAATCAATAAGTAGACAAACGCAATCATTGCTCATGCTCTCATAAGCAGATCTTTTAACTAAAAAATAAGGTTTACAAATTTTTGAGGTAATCGAAAGGATTGCTATTCAAACATTGTTATACGCACTACTCATATCTATAGAATTACTTTGGAAAGACAAGTTAATTCGAAGCTTGAAGAATTGGATTTTAAATTGTTGCCTTGCGAATAAAGTATTAGAGGCGGAACAATTGACGGAAACGTTGTTGTATGACGACATAAAACTTAATCAATTAAAATACCACCTAAATACAATTATTCTATATATTTTGTATAGCTCAATGCGATAATTCAGTCGTATTTAATTTTTCTCCATTGTCAAACACAGAAAAAATGCCAACGTGTTGGCATTTTCATTTGATTGACAGCAATTGAAAAATTGTTTGAAGCAAGAAAATGAGTTGCATAAAGGACAACGAAAAGTAAATAATATAAAGCCTTGGTAGTACTCCACGTAATTGAAACTGTCACGCTACAATCAAGTATTATCATTTCATTTCATTATCATTTATATTTTTAATATACATTAATATAATTAAATATAATGTATTTATATTACTTATATCAATTATAAATATTTATTTTTTTCGGGCTATCTTTGTTTTCATTTTATAATTTTTATGTCTGTAATTGGATTTTTTTCTGTGCATTTGTTACCCGGACTATAAGTCCGAGTCATGACATTACCCAAAAACCATTTATAAAAGATAGTCGAAACCTTCATTTGAAATTTTATGAAAATAGCATTTTAGGACCTTCAAATAGGTTGAAAAAAGACAACCTCAAGTTTCGCACAAAGGCATTTTTAGGGCTTAAAGTAGATATAATACTGATTAAATAAAAAACATTCCGGATAATTGAGGTGGCCTTTTTTCATTTGTAAAAATGTTGTACACAATTTTGCGTTTTTATGAATTTCATATCCTTGAATAATATATTTTCTTTTTAATGTTTTACAGAAATACTCATATATTACTCTGTTTTGCTGCTCGAGAATTTTAAAACGAAGTGAAATAGGCTGCAAGATGAAAGTGTTTTCAGAGTTTTCAAAGTGTTAAAAAGAATTGAGTAATTTTTTTTTAACATAAATGTTTATTATACTTCTTTAGTTTGATTTTCACAATACAAAAAGTACAAAAAAAACAATACAAAAAATTTAATCAGAAAAAACTAAAGTACATTTCAATCGCTTATATGTAAAAATGAACAATCCCAATAGGCAATAAAGCTAGGTCTCCTCTAACGAAGGCGTGCATTTACTGCTACTTTTGGTGACACATGACATCCTCGCTGCTTCTGCGAGCGCTTCTTTAAGGCCTTATTTTTCGCTACCCACGGCAGAACAACAATTATATTTTTTCTACAAAAACTGGTTCTGCTTATATTTCAGGGTTACTTTTTCGTTAAAAGTTCAAATATATATTAGTTCAAAAATACTGAATAACAATCAACGTCATGACTTAGAAATATTCTTATCTGACAAAAATATGAAAAATAAAATAAAATCACAGAATAAATAGGTAGGTAGGTATACATACGTAAAAAGAAATAAAAAAAAATTTTTTTTTAATTGTTTTGGTTAACCTCTTCTTTAAGCCATTCTGGAGTGCTTATAGCAGGCCTCTTTAAAGCAGGGAGAGCGGAAGGCATGGAAAATGTGGCCATTTCATATAAAAAAGTATATGGGCTTGGCTACGAGTAGGGTAGGCCTCCGAAATCCATTTCAAGGGCTGCTAGTAGTCCTTCGAATACCTGCCAATGCCTAATGGGATGTTAAAGAAAATATTTCCAATACACAGTGGTTGGAATAGAGGGGAAAACCTGGCCATAATAGAAAAAATGGAGGTTTTTTTCAAAACAAAATAAAGTACTCTATTAAGAACTTATGACAGTCCAAAATGGCAAACAGGTTGAGCTCTTTTTCCCCATGTGGGCTTTGAGAGAGTCTGAAAGCGAGCCTTGCGCTAAACTTGGTCGAGACCATGGCAGAATTATAAGGTAGGCTCAAGTTTAGCGTTCTCACAGCTTTGTTATTGCAAAACTTGTTGTAATTGTATCATGGTCGAGACCTGTTGAAAAAAAATTTTGCGCTCGAAATTTTAATACAAGCTGTATTCAGTATTCATGCGTGATAAATTGTAATAGTGACCTCAAAGAAAGCTTGACAAAAATATTTGCAGCAAAAAAGTAAAAAAACTTTTTAAAAAAATACTCCACTTTTCTCCACTCCGATTCCTATCGAAATATAAATTGAATGGTGTACTTATGAAAATATAAAAAACTTGGCTGCGTGGACTTACGGGTCTCGTTTAAAGACGTTTACAAGGAGGCGTGAGGCATATTCCTGTTGACAGAGAATTTATTGATACAGAAACGATAACTAATACAAAAACTGAAGAGAGAATCAATTTTAAAATAAGCTTGAAAAAAATATCCCACAGCCATAAAATTTGGTCCGCGTAGTTCTTTTAAGCAATTTTTCGACATACCGTCATCGGTCCGTAATATCTTGCAAGTTGACGAAGAATTATTAGAAAATTGCAAAGAAGTGTTACATACAATGTCGTGTGGCTACGTTGTTAGTGCAAAAAATTTTCGAAATTTTTTCTTAGGGATTGAAAGAAATATGTTGAATTGTATAAGTGGTTTCCGATGCCCACTTCATGTCATTTCATACTCATTTATGGCGCCGACATCATAGCAGTTCCAATCGGGATTTTATTCGAAGATGCCCAGCAGTCCCGAAATAAAGATATATAGACCATTCGCGAACACAATGGAGGAACTCAAACAATGGAGAATGTATTTAAAAGACTCCTGGTAGCTAATTAGCTGGTTAGCTAATTGAATAGCACGTCTCAAAGAATCAGGGTAAAGAACAACTTCTCGTCTTATAAAGCAACCTCCAGTAGAGGTCCACAAGGCTCAGTTCTAGGTCCAATTCTGTTTGCCATGTTTATAAATAACTAGTAATTCCGTGTGGCGTTAAAACGTTAAAATGAAAAATATCTAGTGAAAGGTACTTTTGTTTTTATATTAAGGACTATTTTTACCTTTAAATCAAGGGTTTTTCTTTTAAAAATACACAATATTTAAAAAAAAAAATAAGACTTTATTGAACATCAACAGAGCAAGACCTTTAAATTACTACCCTATTTATGTTAATCGCGTCTATAGTATAGGTTTAATACTCATCACAAAAATGCGCTTGCGCAATAATATAAAATAGTAATCGCGTGTGGCGTTAGAACGCCAAAATAAAAGTATGTAGTGATAGGTAATTTTATTTTTATATTAAGGACTATTTTTACCTTTGAACCAAGGAGTTCATAGAAACTTTCCATGTTTCCATGTTTTTTTAAAAAAAAACACAATATTTAAGACAAAGACCTTATTACACATCTACAGAGCAAGACCCAATTTATGAAAATCACGGCTATATTAAAGATTTGATGGTCATCACAAAAAATGCGTTTGCGTTATAATAATATAGATAGATAGATATATTTTGTAAATGTTATCATGTGACTATACATGCTTGTGCTGGTGATCTGTGACTGTATATATCCAGACTATGGTATAAGAACCCAGGTAGACACATTAGAGTTGAGTTCCGAGAAATTGATATCCATGTTCTGTCAAACTCGGAATTCATATTGCCTCCTGTTGAATTTTCTAATATTTTGTGGGACAAAATAGTCTGTTGGGATTTTTTTGTCGGATAAAAATAATATGTAAAAATGCTTGAGCTTTTGCTTGTTTAATAATTAAAAACAAAATAATATGTATAAATGACTGAGCTTTTGTTTATGTTTACAATTTGCTTTCGAAGACTGTTTTGAGAAATCCTACTACCTTCAGTAGACTGTTTTTTTTTTAAGAGATATGACAGGACTGTATTTTGACACATGGATAAGAATTTTTGCTGTCATTTTAATGTGCCTACCTGGGTTCTTATACCATGGTCCAGACCCATTGTCCTCTCTGAAGATTTATGTGCTAGAGTCATTGAAAATTTAAATATTGTAGCAACTTGAGCAAGGATTACCTTTGCCTTACCGATCTCAGAAATACCATATCAGAATCTTGATACTCCCCCAATCTTCCTTAATGGCGTTGAGCTAAAATTTGTGAGTAAAGTCACAAGTCTAGGCTACCTGAAATGTAGGTTACATAATAAACTCTTCTTTATTCTGCGAAGATCACGTAAACTCCAGCGTAAGTAAAATCTACTTTGTCCTTTGAAGTCTACGTGACTGCAGCGTTCGTTCCTGTTGATGCTAGAAAAAAGCTAGCCCTACATCTGTTACTGCCAATATTATCTTATGCGGAAGTCGTTTACAGCAAAATTGACTCGAGATCTTTAATTTACGTGACTGCAGCGTTCGTTCTTGTTGATGCTAGAAAAAACAGATGCCCTGCATCTGTTACTGCCAATATTATCTTATGCGGAAGTCGTTTATAGCAAAATTGACTCGAAATCTTTACACAAAATTCAAGTGGCTTTCAATAATTCTGCAAGTTATGTCTACGGTCTTCGGAGGGTTAATCACATATTACTCTCTACCAACTAGTTATTAGGCCGTTACTTATTCAACTATCTCGAAGCAAGAAATTGCATTTTCTTATGATCATTCACTCGCGTTGTTCAGGTTATCTTTTTGGAAAGATAAAATGTTGTAGATCAAACAACAGCATGAACCTTGTTATTCCGAAATAAAAATTTTGTAACTCACTTCCAAACAAAATTGAAATTATTTGCAATAGTAAGTACTTTAAGCATTTAATTTTCGAATACTTCCCTTAACTCTATTCCTCCTTTAGCCTTCTCCAATTCTTTCTTTCTTAATATCTCTTTTATGATCTTATTTTTGAAGCGAAGCTTCAAATTTTTCTTTGATTTGGTTGAGTGAAATCTGAAAAACTTTCTACAGATTTTTTCTTGATTGCTCTTATTACAACAAGAAAATTTGATACTTTAATATTAAATATATTAAAAATATTTTTTCGCCGGCATCAGGATTTAACACGTACCCTCCGATTAAGAGTTCTATACACTATCCAGCAGGCCACAAAGCTTTGTTACAATCAGTTGTTGATTCCTTGTTAAGTATAACAGAAGCTATGCTGAAATAGATCGTCGCAATCTATCAATAGATAGAGGCTTGTGTATTGGCTTTACTACAAAAATTTGCTTCTACTTGCCACAAGATGTCACCAGCATCGGTGTGTTTTGTTTTTTGTTGATGTGAATGCGCCAAGGAAAACACGGATGCTGGTGACATCTTGTAGCAAGTAGAAGCAAATTTGTGTTATTTTTGTAGGATAGTCAATACACAATCATCTATGAATAGATTATGTTGCTATGCAGCAATATAGCTTCTGTTTTACCTTATATTGGATCAACAGCCCTTCGTAACAAAGGCTTTTTGGATTGGTGGATAGTGCAATGAAATCTTAATCAGTGGGTATTGTTTTTTAATAATTTGATATTAAATTTTCTTTTTGTGAAGGACGCAAGCAAAAAAGAAACATCAATTCTAATATAAGAAAACAGTGTTTGGAAATGTAATAAAATTTACTGGTGTGAATATTATTGTTTTTTAATTTTTAAATATAAAATAATTTTTTAAAACAAAAATTATTAAGCTATCAATCTGTGTAACTGTGAAAAAGCTTCGTTTCTCTCGTGTGTCCAACGACGAACCTGTGTTTTTTTTTAATATTTATATTCATATATTTTCATTCTTATTTATTGTTATTTGTTTGAGCTAGTTTTTCTTCTTATTCATCTTACTTATCTACTTAAATACCAACATTTGTTAATTCTTCGTTTATAATTGATTTTGTGATTATGTTGTTATTTAACCTTATTATGTTACATACTGGTGCGTATTGATTTCGATTGAATTTTCAAACTAAAAATGTTAAATTTTCTATGAGCATGAGGGCGTGGCATACTGGTTAAATGCGTGGTTCATAATTCGTAAAAACTAAAGTTCAATCCCATCTGACACAGAATGTCGGTCGTTACCTCTCTGCAGATAATGGCAAACCTCAGAGTAAAGAACTGTAAAGTTCGACATAGAACTTGGTCCAGTTCTCGATCATTTGTGTTGGAACATTTAATAACACGCACAACACAATTAATTATAAGCAGCTTGGTCAAAGTCCTTTTAAGGGCTGAAATGGCCAACTCGTTTTTTTTTATAAGGGCGTGGCATCTTCAGAACAACTCGCGAGCTTAAAGCGCTGACTTTATTTACATTGAACACATTTTTTTCTTGTTCAATTTTGTTATCTTATTGCTTCTTAAACACAAGATTAATTTTGTGAAAAATTTTGAAGTTTGTTGTTGTTAGTTTCAATCTTTAGTATTTTGGTATAACATTTAAAGTAAATAACATTTTTTTTATGTGATCATATTACATTTGACTTCTATTAAATAAATTTAATTAATTATTTTTAGGTTATTTATTCATAGACATCCTCCTTGTCGGCGACGTATTTGATGATGTCGGCAGGTTTAAGCAACTTTTCAGCATCAGAATCTGGAATTTCAAAACCGAATTCATCCTCCATTGCCATAATCACTTCAACATGATCCAATGAATCAAGCCCAAGATCATTAATGAAATGTGAATTAACATTAAGCTGTAAGAAAATCACATTTTTAATTTTTACATTTGATATGAATGTTCGGTTCATCAGAATTTTCAATATATCTGGCAATTGCAATATAATATTAATATATTTTTGATTTTCTAAAAAAACATCAATATTTTTACCTTGCTGGGGTCAATCTTGTCGTATAATTTAAGCACAAGTAAGACACGTTCGTTAATCAATTTCAACGATAGTGGTGGTTTAGATGAGTAATTACGAATAGATTGCGATTGCCAGAGACATCTGTCCTAACGAACCGAAAACGAAAAAAAAAAAAAAAAAAATTAGTATTGTTTGGAAATATTAATATTTTACCTTATCAGCAGTCACTTTGTCGTAGCTAGAAACTACTTTCAAAACACGATCACGAATGTCTTCCATAGTATGCTTTCCAGACGAATAGTTCCGCACTTGAACTGGGAGTGTGTTTAATTTCTATATATAACAAACAGATTTTTTTTTTAATTTACTTTGATGAAAAATAATTTTAATGATTTTAATTTTTAAGTATTAAAATAGTAAAGGGGATTGAACTGTTTCAAAATTCCTTCTTGTAAAAGTTTGGCTGAGAAATTTGAAATCAAATTAGTTTAATGGTTACACAATTTAAAAATCGGTATTATTTTACTTTCAATATTTTGAAAAATGTCACGAACTGGCCGAGTATTGATAAGTATAAACAAAGTCGAGTATTTTTTGAGTTTAAATAAAATTTCTTGAACGCTTATCATCGCCATATTAATAATCAATAAATATAAAAGACATGGATGCTTCTCGACACCCGTTATCATCATCTTAGTTCATCGCTGATGAATATATAAAAATAATAATAGGCTGACTGATAATATGCAAGAAATATTTTCTACTTCACCCCTGTACACAAAACGAATTGATATTTTTGGCTCAAAGCTGCACCAGTCGTTTATTTTTTACCGTTTGTCTCAAAAACAAACTTTCAAGCTTTTCATTTGAAGCCCCTTTATTCTAAATAACATTGTATTGCTTTTGCTTCAAGACATCGTAAAGAAATCTCCGTATATATGTATGTTATTTTTTATTTCAATATAGCGTTAATTAGCCGAGAAACAATTAATATGAAAAGTAAGTCTAGAAGATATAAACCTTAATCATAAACACTCCCAGAAGATTCAGCTCACAAAAAACTCATTCTACCATGAACAATATTTTTCTCCCATTATGAAACTACCATGAATAAATATATGGAAAATAAATATGTAGAACCTGCGCACAATCGTGCTTCTTATTTCCACCGTGCAATGTAACAACATACAGGGTAATTCTGATTTGGGCTAAATTTTTTTTTGGGGTGCTCAGGTCACATAATTCTTAACCAAGACGACCGAAGTTAAGCACCCGAAGTTTTAAGAGTTATAGGGCCTGAAAGACCCAATAGGTAAATAACGATAATTTTCACATTTCTACTCAGGTCACATAACTCTCAGCCCAGACTAGCGAGGGCATAAGTTTGTAG
Organism: Coremacera marginata; assembly: GCA_914767935.1. Classification (NCBI taxonomy): domain Eukaryota; kingdom Metazoa; phylum Arthropoda; class Insecta; order Diptera; family Sciomyzidae; genus Coremacera; species Coremacera marginata. The sequence goes on from OU612047.1 coordinate 119,900,346, forward strand.
GGCAATTTTACTTTTTTTTTGTGTCTTTATCTTTCTAACTAGCGAATAAGCTGGTTCTATAGCAATAGTGAAGTGGCTAGGAAAAAGGTAATGCAGAAAGGGTCAGTCTTGATTTTGTATTCATGGCTTATATAGTTCGAAGTAATATTTTCGAGAAAGCATGATATATCAGGTGTTTCAATATCGTTAAAGAACACGAAGAAAAATATTGTGATGAAAAAGTATAAATTTATTAACTGAAAATTGCCCACGATTTTTGGTATTATCTTTCTGACTTATCAGTGTGGCTATCGACCTGGAAAGTCCACCATAGACCAGATTTTCACACTACGACAAATCCTGGAGAAAACCCACGAAAATCAAATGTCGATTTTAAAGCTGCGTTCGATAGCCCGAGAAGGGATTGCCTATACGCAACAATGTCTGAGTTCGGTATACCTGCAAAGTTGATTAGACTTTGCAGAATGACGTTGAGCAACACACGCAGCTCCGTCAAGGTAGGAAATGATCTCTCCGAAACCTTCAATACCGAAATAGGTTTCAGGTAAGGCGATCCACTGTCCTGCGATCTCTTCAACATCATCATGGAGGGGATCGTACGAAAGGCCGGTGTGCATCGTAATGGCACCATTTTCTATAAAGGTTTCCAGCTCCTTGCGTACGCTGATGATATTGATATTGGCGGCAGAACCAAGAGAGATGTTACCGCTGCTTTCGCCGCTATCGAAAAGGAAACAGCCAAAATGGGTTTGACGATAAATGAGGGTAAAGCAAAGTATATGCTGTCTACAAACAAGGGAGCGCGGCGTTTAGACTCCCACGTTTCATCCGGCAGCTATGACTTTGAAGTTGTCAAGGAGTTCGTATACACCTTGGCACCGCTATTAATACAAACAACGAAATCAACCTGGAGATAAAGCGAAGAACAATAATTGCTAGTAGGTGCTACTACGGGCTCAGTAAGCAACTAAGTTCCAGAGCCCTCTCCCGATCGACAAAACTAACACTCTACAAGACCCTCGTTCTACCTGTGCTGCTTTATGGCGCTGAGGCATGGGTAGTTTCGCAAACTGACGCAGCCGCTCTGGGGGTGTTTGAGAGAAAAGTTCTTCGCAAAATCTTCGGTCCTGTTCGAGTCGCCGATGATTATCGCATCCGAATGAACCACGAGCTGTATGAACTCTACAAAGGCATTGACGTAGTTCGGCGTATAACTGTGCAGCGACTACACTGGCTGGGTCATGTCCATCGTATGGACGACGAAGCTCCAGCGAAAAAGGTGTTCGAAGGTGTTCCAAGCAGAGGCGCCTGGCGAGAGCTAATGAGGTCGGTCGAAACCCGGGTTGTTACGGGTTGTTACGGCCACCTAAGTAAGTAAGTAAGATTAAGCTGGCCCTGTGTGTAAAAGGTTATAAAAGGCCAGTTGTATGCAAAGAAAGTAGATTGAAGTGGAACTAATACTGATTACCTTAGGGTTACTGAAATCGGTAGTTCTGTACTAGTGCCAATTACTGCAGGGTATTTAATTTCATATCGTTTCATATCGCACAAAAAATACAATTCGCGCACAAAATCGCATTTTTCTTTCTGTCCATGTTAAAAAGTAAACATTTTCACAAACGTATGTATTTTTAGCTTTCGATACAAAAAACCGATTTTTTTTTTTGTTGAAATTTAACGTTATTTTTAACAATTGACTGAGCAGAAAAACGAAAAAATTGGCATAAAAAATGTCACGAAAGCCCACGGGGTTTTTTTCGTGTTGTACAGTGTAATTAAATACATATCTTTTTGTGTTTTTTATTTTAAACTAAAATTAAAAAAAATATCAAAAAGAATTTAAAAGAATCTCAAAAAGTAATCGGATTATTTTTCTTGATTTCTTTTGATTCTTTTTGATTATTTTCGTAATCTCAAGTAATCGTGATTATAATTTGATTATTTGTAATCGTAATCAATTACTAAGCAGGAGTTTCTCTTTGAAGGATTATAAAAGTATCTTTATATCTTATAAAAGTATCGTTATGTATAAAAATAAGTTGGATTTTGGAATAAGTTGGATTCATAAGGGTGGTCCATATTTTTCGATTTTTGAATTATCATCGCGGAATGTCCTTATTCGATTATAAACATCTAAATATGAAAGAGTTTTTTGTTTTGATTTTTTTTTTGTGATTTAGAGGTCGCTACGAGTTGTCAAAGTTTAGCCCTCTCACAAGAAAACGTCACTTGATGTCCGATTTAATTTACCGATTTTAATGCGTTTCGGATATTTGATCTAGGATAAAAACCTAAGATACACGTATTTTTTTATAGGTGCGGAAACTCAGGTTAAAAGGTTAAAAATGGCGTCCAAAAATTTCACATAAGTGCTTTTTTGGTTATATAAGTCATAAAGAAGCCGCCATTTTGAATTTTAAATTTTTGACTCCAGATTCGTCTTTATCGACCCTAAAAACCTATACCTGGTACCTGATTTCATGAAGATACGAGGTCGTCTTCTAGTTTTGCCACTTTTTCCTGCCATTCGTACCAATGTGCCTTGGTAACGACCTCTTTGATCCTCCCTTTATCGACCCATTTAAAATTTTAAAAAAATTTCTTATTGTTTCTTATGGTATATATTGAAATAATGTGTTGACCCGTAAAATTAAAAGAAACAATTATTTTTCTTAGGAATAAGGATCACCCTAATATACATATATAAATACAATATAAGAATTAACTACTGTGCGTTTGTCCTGCTAAAACTCGAAAACGACTGGATCGATTGAGACCAAATTTTAGCAGTAAATATGTTTCGTGTACGGCTTAGAAATAATTAAAGGCAGTATTAGATAATATGGCGTGACATCTGGCATACAAATGAAACACCTCAAGCGTGATATCTTGACCGATATTTGGCCGATTTGCATAAAATTTTGTATATAGGGGTTTTAGGATACGGTAAGTGTTTATGAGCTATATATTTTGATGTATTTTGAACACCAGATGGAGGTGTAGTACAAACTGTGTTGAAATACGCTAAAAACTCCTAAGCCGCTCATCAGATTAACATAAAAATGTCTATATAATGGTTTTAGGTAAGGCGAGTATTAGGCGCTATTTTTTTTACAAATCTTTTAAAAATATGCGAAAAACTTCCAAAGCGTATGTATACCCGGCGTCTACACAGGCAATCAATTATTGCCGATCAGCTCTCATTTCGCCAGACAGATATGAGCCATATCAAAACAAAGTTTTGTGTGTGGGCATATTATATCATGATTTAAGCATTTGTGAGATGGCGTCAAACAAGAATATTGTTGTTTAAAAAAAAAAAAATATTACAAGAAGTTGCTGAAAAACAGCCAAAAACTAAAAAACACAATTTGTTTTTAATTTAAAGAAGCGTCTTGCTAAGAAAATAAAACGAAACGAAAAAATGGCTGTCGAACTACCAAAATTTAAGTTCATGTCAAGCAATAGTTATCAAGATGTTTATCGTAAAATATATTGCTCTTCATGAGCAATGAGCGGTCTCAATTGGCAATAGTATCAAGATCGTCTGACATAAGTATCAAGATATAAAGTCTTGCCTGTGGAGACGGCCTATAAGGATTTTCAGGAAGGCCGAGTCTTTTACACATGTCCAAGTTTATTTCAATGCACTGTTTATGCAATGTTTATTTCGTGCACTCCAAGAGCTGCCAATCAAAGCACGAATAAACCTGTCAAACGAAAAAAAATTCACGAAGTGTTATACAAAAAAAAAAAAATTAAATTTTAGGTTGCTGAAAATAACAACTTAGTTGCAAGCAACTTAAACAGAAAATAAATAGTGGCAGCTGAAAGAACTTAATTTCCCCACATTCAAATGTGAAATCTGTCCATTTTAATGTACACGTTAGGTGGCGCTGCTATAAAGTTACAGGAAATTGTTTCCGATATCTTTTATCCGATTTGCATATAAATTTGTATATAGTGATTTTCGGGTACGGTGAGTGTTGATGACTTATCTAGTCTATTTTGAAGGCCAGAGGGCGCTGCAGTACAAATGTTTTAAAAAACCTTGAAGTGTGTGTCAATTTAATTCTAATCGAAATCCAACGCCAAATTTTGCACATAGGATATATATTTTTTAGTATAATGAGCATTCTATGTCTACAGAAATGCGCGGGTTAGACAGGGGGGTATGCCAATTTAAGTAAATATTGCACATATATTCTTTGGTATAATAATAAGCAGTCCATTGTCTAGAAAAGTGGGCGGTATTATACAAGGAGCGTGACACTTTCATTTTAATGGAACTCCCTTTACACCGTTTGTCCGACTTCAAACGAATTTCGCGCATTTTTTTTTATATTTTGGACAGTCCGCAGAATAAAAAGTATGCGAGATTAGACTAAGGGTAAGGGCGTGCCACTTTATATTCAATAAAACTCCTTCTACACCGTTTAGTGTAATGAGCAGACCGTAGTCTATAAAGTTGATCGGATTTGAGAAGGAGGCGTGCCAATTTAATTTTAATACTTTATTCCAGTGTGGTATTGATATTTGACATAGGGGTGGGGTGGGTAGGGTCTGTGTCAAGCATCATTTGATACATTTGAGTCATACATTTTTGGAAAACTATAAATCAGTTTTAAAGTTCATAATTTGAGTATGACAGCTAAAAAGCTTCAGATGAAAAAAAAAGTGTTTTCAACTTTCCTGGCCAAGGATAAAGCTTTGCTTAGATTCACGTAAAAAATAACTACAACAACAAGGAAATGTAAGCAATTAAAAACTTAAAACAGGCAATTTGAGCCGGGAACTTTATGGAATTGATATCTAAGTCAGAAGTGGATAAACAGAAGTGAATTTGATAATTTTAACTGGATTAAGAGCCTTTTTTTATAAGGATTGAAGCTTTAGCCGTAAAATTGGAAATTTTCTATACAGAAATAATGCCAAAAAATATGTGGTTGAGATTAGACTCATTGATCGTTGTGCATTGTGGGTTGTGTTGCGTTCCTAACATAACATACACCATGAATTCTACACCACTCCCGGGCGACACCGAGTATTCCTGCTAGTTATAGTATAATGATTACAATTATTTTTAAAAAATAATCTAATTGACTACTAATTGATTACTAATCGTAATCGCAATTTAACAGCTATGCTTCATATTAAGTTAAGTCATTAAACTTATACAAATTTCAAAAATTTACTTCGCCAGTTTGACAAAGATAAGTATATAATTATTGGACTGTCGAATCAGTGTGTATTGCGCAAAAACAAAACGAAAATTTCAATAAAATTTAACTGAAACTCCTCATGAACACCGTAACGCATTGAAAAGCCAATATATATGCTTAACTATACGTCATTTTTTTCTTTTAAAAAAATTTATAACGCTTTAGAGAAAAACTAAAATCGAAAAAAAAAATTCACTTCGTATGGTAGCGTGGTATAGTAGGTGAACAGGGTTTAAGAATTGAATTGTTTTTCTTTATATTTTCTCGGTTGCGCATTTCTTGATGTGTCTCTTTGATTTGTCATAGAAAAAAAAAATAGTTTATTACAAAATTTCAAATATCTGCATAATATAGAACCAGGAACGGTACTGTTGTTGCATTGCTATTGGATCATTAAACATGATTAAATAAAAAATGAAGATTTTTGATATTTCAGATCTTTCAATAAAATGATGTAATAAAGATAAATGAAGATAATTTATATTTTATTAACACTACCGAACTATTTTCAAATACGTGAACCTTCCATAAAGACCTTTGAAAAAATCCTTTGACCTTAAAATCCTGGCTATAATAACTTTTCCATCTATTTTTATTTTTTTTTTTTTTTTATTTGTTCATGTGTAATTCAAAAGCCACCAGGGCCAAATATACAAATTACTAGTATATAATGCGAGTTTATGATTAAGGCTAAACAGGTATTTAATTATAAAACTAAAATGAAAAATATATTACAAAATACATTATTAAATGAGTATTTAATAAAGATATTAGATATTTTACTTAAATTTCGACACTCACCACTTCCCTCAACAAATAAGATATAGAAAAATTAGTATAAGTACAACAAATTATTGAGTACCAGAATTAAAAAACAACAGGACCCGTAATATCGAAGCAATTTCGTAGCAAAAACACAACTCCGATTAAGTCAGCTCTCGTAAATGTGCCAAAAGATTTCTTTTATATGTATTTAGAGGCAAGAAAAACGTTTTCAAGTGGGATGGCAAGCAATTCCAAACTCTGGCTATTCGAATATGAAACGACCGCTCATACAAAGAGATCGAAATTTTCGGATACAGAATTTGAGGATTTCTTGTCGAGCGAGAAAAAATAAAATTATTCACAAGATAAGTGGGAAATTGATTTTTCATTATTTTAAAGAAAAACACCATGCATCTGTATCGAATAAATCTGGGGAAAGAACAATTAAGAAACTGCAGTGTATAAGCAGAGACATGATCACGAGGGCGTAGATGATAGAGGAAACGAATAATTCTGTTAAAAAGAAGCGTAATTTTTTTAAGGTTGTAACCAGTCGTACCAGAAAAAACTTCAATACAGTAGGATAAGTTGGAAAGCAATAAGGCATGAACTAGTTTAAGTTTAACATTATGTGACAGGTGCAAATTTAGACTGTATAGCTTCATGAGCGTAAAATAAATCCTTGAGCTTAGACTATTAAATGACAGACGATTGTCTAAGTATACACCTAGGCATTTCAGGTTATCAACAAAAGTTATAGTACTGTCCTCAATTTTGATGTTAAGGTTTAGATTAAGGTTAGTTCTAGTGGCGAAGAGAATTGCTTTTGTTTTATTTGGATTTATAGTAAGATGGTTTGTATTCATCCAATTACAAACATTGGATAGATTAAAGTTGATGACAGCTTCAAATACATCTAGAAACTGCTTATCACCATCAAATAAGAGCTGTATATCATCAGCAAAAATAAAAGGAGTACAGACACTAGAATCGAGGCATACAACCAGGTCATTAACATAGAACATAAATAGAATTGGACCCAGGACTGAGCCCTGAGGAACACCACTCAAGACAGTTTGCAAGTCTGAATTTGAATTCTTTAGGGAAACAAATTGTTTGCGATTGCGCAAGTATGAATTTATTAGATTGCAAGCAGGTCTAGAGAACATAAATTTCATATAGAGTTTTTTTGATTAAGTTGGTGTGGTCAATGCAGTCAAAGGCCTTTGAAATGTCGAGTGACAAAAGAACAGATAATTTATGTTCATTTAGAGTGCTCCTAATGGCGTCGGTAAGTCCCAAAACCAAAGAAGTGGTACTATGTCCATTTCGAAAGCCAGACTGGCAACTGTTAACCAGAGTATACCGGTTGGTATGGTCAATAATTTGCTCTTTAATAAGATTTTCAACTACCTTGGATAGTACCGGAAGAATGCTGATGGGACGGAGGTTATCGAACAAACTTGAGTTTCCCTTTTTCTTAATGGGGACAACACGGGATATTTTCCATTCAAGAGGAAAATTAGAAGTCGTAAAAATGCAATTAACAAAATGAAGAAGATATGTCTGTATGTATGGAAAAACAATTTTAATAAACTTTAAGGGGATATTATCGAAGCCCACTGCGTTTGACTTGATGTTAATCAAAGCAAGATATAAACCGTCCAGGCTAACACTTCTAAAAGAGAGGAAATTGCTATCATCATGTACAGGCTGATCAAGATTTGGTGTTTGTTGAGAATACTGATTGGTTTGAGAGGAAGCTAAGATTTAACTCATTAACATCAACTTCATCAATTGGAGAATCAGTATTCATACAACCATTGTTTCGCAGAATGTTCCACATTTGCTTACTACTAGTGCCTTGAAAAAAATTAGTGCCTTGAAAAATTTTTGCATGTGCAGTTTTTTAACCTTTCTCATAACTGATTTTGCCCGATTCCTGTACTTACAGAAAATTTTCCAATTGCTGTCGCTATGATCAAGAGAGTAGGCCTTAAACGCTAAATCTTAATCGAAAAAAATTTTCTCTACAAAGTTTATAAAATAGTTTTGGATACAATTTGGAATAAGATTCTGATTCTAAGTTCTGATTTAACTGTATCATGATTTATAGAAATAACCTGAAAATTGACTAAATGTTGCTTACTTAAAAGAGGCTGAAGCCTTTTGAACACTTTAAAATCGAAATTGCAAAATTTGAACGAACATAAAATTGAAATATGCAGATCTTGAGAGTTACAATAAATTATAATTTCTTGAATTTAAGGGATTAATTTTAAGATTATTATAAACTGTTCACAAACTGTTTTTACTGTGGTCAAAGATAAGCAAAAGTATACCCCTATTTACCTATGTGTTTTATGAATCGTACATGACTCGATTTAAAGTTTAATAGTTTTGAGCATATTTTAAATATTGATTAGATGTAAAAGTTAGATTATCCCATTAACACATATGAATAATTTTAGTGTTTGAAATTGCGATTTTGGTTGTCTCGGTTACCATATAAGAGCTATTGTTGGTGGTTGCACGACTTTTAATAGTGCTCCTTAAGTTTTTCAAATTACTAAAATTAAACCATGGCCGGAGACTCCACTTTTTAGATAAGAAAATAAGTGAGGTTAATTTCAAGCCAACATGAAATAAACTTTTTTGGGTCTTAACAAATTTAGTTCTTAACAGGTGATTGGATAGTTGTTATATCACTTACTTCAGTAGCGAGTCCATTCCATACCGCAGGAGTTGCAATTCTATGCATTAATCTTAGTTGTGGATGGGCAGTAGCAAGTGCAACTCTTCCCAGAGAATTTGCAGCAACAGCGAAGCGACCACAGCTACGAGCAATTTGCGTCAGTGACATGTTGAATATTCTTCTAAACGGAAATTGGATAAAGTTTGTAAACAGGTTAAATTAAACAAAATTCCGGCAAATTACTTATTTTATTCGTCTGGCTCGTCTAGAAGAATATTATGTAAAAACTTCTTTGGACGTGATTTTTGACAGAGGGACAAAAAAACCTGTATAGCATAAAATGTTAAAAATAGTGGGATTTTCTGCTGTAATAGACGTCAAAAATAGGTTGTTGCCGGTGGATTTACTTTACGGCGTATGAAAATAAAAAGTTAAAACATCTATCACACAAAAACAAAGAGCCATGCCACATGATCAGGGTGATTGTGGTTGGTATATTCACTACTAGCAAAGATCTTATATATAAAGATGCGCCAAAACCGTACAAAGCAACGGCACAGAAAAATTCAGAGTAGACTTACGCTAAATCTACACTTAAGGCTTAATCAGAATTAATAGCGCATTCTATTCTGAAAAGTTTGGAAGATTTTACTTTGAAAATAGTCACAATTCTCGCAGCACAAAATATGAAAAGTCAAAATTATTTTATTTTTATGTTGATATAACTAGAAAACAGAATAACGAACCGTCGAATTTCACAGGGCAGAATATTCTGCAGTTATACTTTTGCGGTCAACATTTGCGAGCAAATAACACGATTTATTTGAAGTCATCTTTTGCTTACAAAAGGGCAGACAAAATGCAGTATTCTTGAAGAAGGCAGAAAAATGCAGAATTTTTTTCTGAAAAGAATGCGCAGTAAGACAAATAGATTTTTTTAACAAAAAAATATCGCAAATTTGTGGCATTTAGCCATTGTTAGCTATTTTTGTTTTGGCTAACAATAGTGGGAAAAGTGTATAGGCAGCTTTAAGTTCACTTTATTGCTAAAAGTTATACAACTAATAAATAGATTGTCAATCGATGATCCAATTTAAGTCTGAAATTTAAAAATCCTTAAGTAGCACATTAGGCAGAATTTTCTACCATAGCTAAATTAGAAGAACGTTTCTTGAATTTTCACTTTTAGCTATTGTTGACTAGTTGCGGTGCTTAAAGTTCGGTTCTTAAGGAAGATAACGTCTTTTGAAACTGTTTCGTTCAGTTTTAATTGTTATGTTTTCTTGCGTTTCAGTGGCGAGTTTATTCGGGGTTAATTGCAAAATAAATTTGCTTTTGAATGGTTGGCGAATATTGTTATTTTTTTATGGTATATGTTATGCGTACAATCTTAAAATTTTATTATATATTGAATAATGGCGAAGTAATGCATTTTTTTTCTGAAAAAAGCAATTTTTGTTGAATTTCCACATATATAACCAGTTTTAAGAACGCCATCTATAAATTGACTGATAAAGTCATAAGAAATGGTGGAAAACTCTTCAACAAACATGAAACAATCTGTTAAAAGTCTTAAAATACCCGTATATCTTGTACAACTAGATTCTTCAGCGCGAGGGAATGAGTTACCCCATGTGGTCGCTAAGGGTAAAGTCCGTGGATAACAATTGTCGAGAGATGGGCAGCTGAGACTATATTATTGTCAGCAATTATTACAAATATCAGGTACCAAATATTGGTTCTAATAACATTTTTTTTTATTAATTTTTTTCTACACACTAAAAAATTTGTGTAGAATTTTTACACCGAAGGTGTTCCAGGAAGTCCTATACTATTTGGTGTTTAAAAATACCATGACAAAGTGCTAGAATTTTATATCCGAAAGGGCTTATTTTTTCCACACCAATAATAAATAACAGATAGGATGTTTGTTTTGTTCTCTATTAGGTGTCTATTTAGATACGAAAAATTATGTTTTTTTTTAACACCGAACGGTTCAATTTTTAACTATTCGAATGGATGGTTTTTAAAATTTTTATTTATTCAAATGGGGGAAAAAATAATTGTATACCAAATAAAATTGCAAACACGCTCTGAAAATCGATTTCGATTAAGTTCGATTTGAACCCATTCTTTTTTTTATTTTATTATAATTGTTAAAAATGTTTTAATTTTTTATAATAACAATTGCTCAGCTTTTAATAAAAGATAATATACAAAACTAGGATACAATTAATTAAGTAGAACCGTCTTACAACAACTTTTGCAGTAGCGCATAAATGAGCAATTTCTCGATTAGATCGACGTGTTGAAGCAGCATACGGCGACAACAGTAGCACTTCAAGCGTCGAGTGCATCGCCTTCTCTGTATTCAGCTTGCATCAGCCCAAAATAGGATTCCCATTTGCCGCAAATCAATGTATCGGAATAATCTTCGATGATTATGTGCACGATTGCCACTCGCCCAATATTTTTTGTACCAAATAGAAGAAAAATGTACCAACTTTTTTTTCTATAACAATTTTATTAACATTTATTTATAAAAATAGTTCATTGAAGTATATTTGGATATATGCTAAATATAACAACCATTTTCACCCCATCATACCCGATGTTGCACATATAGGCTTCTAAGTCCCGCTAATTGAATTTTTTTGTTCTTCAGTTTTTTTCATTATGTAGCCTTATGTGTTGTGCAAGCTTACAGCATTTTTTTTTTGCAAGATGCGCCCGTGTTCATTTAGTAGACGTTCTCCTTATAGTCAAATAAGACAAGATCATTTAGCAAAAAATGTGTTTATATAAAACGTGTTTAAGAACATTAAAATAGTTGTTTTATTGTAAAACCAAGTGAACAATATAATAAAATGAAGGTAAGAGAGTTATTTAAAAAACAAAATCACAAGAAAAGTGTTTAGTTTGTTCATAATAATTTTTTAAAAGTGCTGTGGCAACATCTTGTAACTAATGAACTAGGACACCAAAGTCTTCGAAATTTTTGTCAGTTCATATTTGAGTCAATACTAACACATATCTATCCTCAAAAAATGTTTAACGCCTTCCATTTTAATGCGGGCATGAACGGGCTAAGTTATTTTATATTTATAAAACATAATAACAAAATAAAAAAAGTTAAAATAGTTCTTTTGCGGACCAGATGTAATCAGATGCATTGCGTACGACGTACAACTCTTTAGAGAGCATTATGTCGATAAGTGTTTTAAGTTCTACGGGTGATATATTTCTAAGCATATATTTCAATATTTTGATTTTCAGTATAAATCAAAAAATTTGCTGTCAGCAGCTGCTGAGCTATGTAGATGGCCCATCAGACTATTAATTCAATTCTTTAAAACAAATTTCTCCTAATCCATTCTTCATATACCTAACTTTTTCCCAAAATGTAGCAACATCAGTACAATTTTATAAAAATTAAATAAATTCTCAAAGAGTGCTACCAAGTGATGATTTTTGTGAATTTTTTTAACACTTTTTACAAAATGCACCAAATCAGAAATAATGTACCGATGTGCCAAGTGAAATTAAATGCACCAATTTTGGCAACCGTGGTAAAAAAGTGGCAACCGTGATCATGTGCCACACGGCGGCCATTTTCACAAGAGTTCGCTAGTTATGAAGCATGTTTGCGAAAGTGCCACACATGTTGGTTTCTAGACAAACATTTTCCTCCATCACACAAGCTAAAAAAAAAACCACACCTCGGTGTAGCATACTTATTTGAACATGCCCATGTCCGCTGACATGTTCGTTCGTCTGAGAACCCCTAATGAACCGAATTCTCTGTATCCCTGCGACTTGCAGCTGTGGCACTTGGGTTGTGTTTTATTTATGTAGCACCACACAATTGACATTTACAACTTATATTGTTATGAAAATATGGACGAGGGAACAACTGAACTTTTAATTGAATTGATAAAAGAAGCGGAATGTTTATGGAACATTTCTCATCCCGAATACTCAAAGGTTAAAAAAAAGTTAAGGCATGGAATAATATTTCAAAAGAGTCTGGTATACCAAGTAAGTTTAGATTTCCCAATGCTTTATTCATTCCTTTCATTCGAATCGAGAAATAAAATTTTCCAGTTGAAACTTGCAAAAAGAAATGGAAAGGATTGCGGGATTCGTATGTACGAGATATAAATAGAATTAAATCTACTGATATAGATGAAACAACACAATGTTGGAAATACCGCGAAAGCATGAGTTTCATCAAGGATCAATTGCAGCGAAGAAAGTGGGTATTTTTGGTGTTGCTTGTAATTAAGGAATAATTGTACTTTATGGCTTGGTCCCCCACTTTGTGTTTTTGAAGCCTCTTAATCAAATGCTGCAAAGAAAGCCTGTCGCTCTCAAATGGCTTAAGAGATACAATCAGCCCTATTATGAATAAAATTTCCCCCAATTGAAAAAGGGCGCTTCGTAATTCGAGGCTGAATTATGTTCCGAATTTAGTTATTCGCTATACGAAATTTGACAAGCCCAATTACCTCATTTGAAAGTAATTCAGTTTGAATTAACATCCGAATTACGTAGAAATCGGTTTCGAAATTATTAAGTTCCGTGTAAAATTTATGTTAGCTATTAAACTCAGCTTTCGAACGAAACCGAGAATTCCGCCAAATTTTGTTTCACAGGAAAGTTATGGCCTCAAGACCTTACGGTGCCAGTAAGTGGGCACTCTCCCCTACATTTTGATTTGAAAATACAAAATTTTTAATATTAAAATCACATTTTTATTTGAAAAATTTTTGATTTTTACTACAAAAACGTGAAATGTTGCTTTAAAATAATTTTTATGCTGATGTAATTGCTCAACAATAATGGCAATGAGTTCAATCCCTATGAAAGTTTTTTAAGTTTTGGTTTGTTTTCAAGAATTCCAGTTTTACTCTTCTCTTCATGAAACTAATAAAAACATATAATCAATATAGGTTAACTTGAATTAAATAAACTAGTAATCCCGTGTGGCGTTATAACGTTCAAATGAAAAAATTTAGTGATGGTTAATTTTGTTTTTATATAAAGAACTGTTTTTACCTTTGAACCAATTAGCTATTTCATAGAAACTGTCTATGTTTCTGTTGAATTGTTAAGTAGCCCAGTTATTACTTATCATAGCATTATAATACAAATATATCACATACTTTTAGGCGTCACAAAGACACTTGGTTGGTTTTTCATAGAAATTTGTTCCAGCTTTTTTTAAAAAAAACACAATATTTAGGAAAAAATAAGATCTTATTGCACATCAACAGAGCAAGACCTTTCAATCACTACTCTATTTATGAAAATCGAGTCCATAGCATAGATAGATGGCCATCACAAAAAATTCGCTTTCATAATAATAAGTGGGGAGAGGGGAGCACTTACATTATTTTTTTTTTTTAATTTATTTTATAATATTTTTTTCTTGCAATTTAAGAATTTAACATGCTTCGCAGCGTTATCGCGGAACAAAACTTAATGCTGTTATAAGCACGTATGCTACCAATAAAATATTGAGGTGTTATTTTTATTTCAAAATTGCGCATTTTTAAATCAAAAACGAGTAAATTATAAATGAGCAACTTTAAACCAAATATGATAGTTCATGATATTAAAATGGGTTTTTCGCATAGGGTAGAGCTCAAAAAAGCAAGTTTTAATAATTTAAATATTATTAAACACATAACAATTCAATAATATTTAATTAATCAAATATATAAAACACAACATAAAAACTTATGGAAAAGTTCGTAATTAATTTACAAAAATGAATTTTCTGGTATAGCCCGACCATTAAAAAAGTGATTGATTATGTGTATATTATTAAAAGTATTAAAAGCTGCCACGAAAAATTTGTATTCGAAATCGCCGCTATTTTTAATACAAATTTTTATGACATCTGTATTGTATTGCATTATTTACACATGTTTTAAGAACCACATTTATAATACTCTACCATTTCACAATTACGGGCACAGTTTCCTTTTAAAGTTAATATATAGTAGCTTTAGAAAGATAACGCATTTAAATTGTCAACACCCTTTTACGTATTTATTCTAAAATTGACATAATCGCGTTCTGCATTTTGTCAAATTTTGTAAACAATTTTAATTTAATTCAATGTTTTTGCATTTTGTCAAATTGTGTAAGCAATAATGCCTCGAGTAAGCGGTAAAAATAAATTAATAAATGCTTTATGCTATAAGAACATGCCATAGCTGACAGTATTACCACAAAAGACAAGCATGTATCAAAGCCAGGCAATTTTATAATTTTCTGTTATCTAAACTTTGCATACAAAACAAAAATATTTACCAGTTGCGGGATTCCCAAACGCCTAAATGACGATTGTCGTTGTCGTTAACTAGCGAAAACAATCATTATCTGTGAAAGTGGCATGCACAATGACCGACGGTACTATTATTAACGTTAACTTTTTGGAAATCCACCTACTGATGGTGAAATGTTCTAAAGTCAAAAGACGGCAAAATTAACATACCAGATAAAATGAAATTGTGAGCACCCTAAATGTTAAATGTGTTGAAGACACACTTAAAAACTTGCACTGAATTTCAAACTAAACTATTAGCGTGCGACACTAAGCATATTTTGACTTAGGAGGCCCAAATACATACTATAATAAAAAAGAAAAAATATTCCTGACCGGCCCCTAAAGTAAAATTATTCCATTATTTATACTGATAATTGTTCCAATGGAACTTGCAGAAATAACAGACAGCATCATATTACGGAGGAAACATATGAAAGCGCTTGTGAAAGTTATCCTTTGAGGTTTAACAGTGAGGATAAAGCAGATATATTTGAATACAGTCTCGCTACACCGGAGCTCGATAACTCATTCCTTCCGTCCTCTTCTTCTTTTCGTCGAGCAAAAGTTCCAAAAATTATTGCTGAAGAGTCTTTCATGTCTACGTTAAAATCCGTTGAAGACTTCCTTATTAAGCGAGGTCAACCATCTCAGACTGTTGCTAATCGTTCTAGTTTGAGTCCCGAAGACGAGTATTTTTGCCGCAGTTTAGTAGAAAAGTTAAGCAAATTTCCGCTTATACAAAAAAATGAAGCCAAGATGAAAATGATGCAGTGCTTGTGCGATATGGAAGCTGAGCTAGATCAAACGTAATATGCATGTATGCTGCGATTATTTGTTTTATTTAGATTCAAATACGTTCTCCGGATTTATGTCTTAAATAGTTTTTAATAAAATATTTTTTAAGTGTTTGTTTTACAAATGAAGCAGTTCATCCACTAGATTAATCTATAGAAGGTAAGGGGCAGTAAGGTTATATGTTATGAAAATATGCACCATATTTTTTCTTTCTGAATATCCAAGGCGCGTACCCATAATTGTCGAATCGAAGTTCACAGCTCATAGAAAATCTGCAAGTGCTCTCTATTATCATCCGGGTTTCTTTCGTAGTCATACGCAAAATTGGCTGGTTTTGACAATTATGGGTTCTGAGAAGAGAGAGTTGTGAATATCTTGAAAATGTAATTTTACATGCAGTCATGTTAGTCTTGATCATGGTGTAATAAAACGAGGTAACCGCGTATTTTTCACCTCACAAAAATTTTACCCGCATCTGTCAAAAAGCGTTCAGCAGGTACAACCAAGATTCAATCATTATAAGGTTATCCAGATATTTGACTTAATTTATTTAAACAATAAGCACAGTTTCATTAGTATCGTAGACTTAGAATTTTTTTGTTTCATTTATTTTGTGATGAATATGTTGTTCTTATTAATTTTTATGTTGATTAAAAATAAATTTAATTCAATCTTATGTTTAACAAATGGAAATAAATATTTCGTAAACACATAAATTTATTATTGTTTCCGAGTAAAGAACTTATATATGTATATTTTAAATTTAATTGAAAATTTAAATTTTAACAAACAAAATATATTTTTAATATGTAATTTTTAATATGTAATAAATATAAAATTTATTCAATAAATAATTCGAATTTATTATGATATTAAAAAAATCAATGTAGTTTTCATAGCACAATGACCATGCGCAGTCTCTGTATATGTAAACCTGCGTAGTAGTAATACAATTTTTTGTAGCTATCCTATAGGAACAAACTAACTTGTTTTTAAGAACAACTAATAAAAAAACTAATTTAAAATAAACTAGTATATGAACCACTTTGAATTATATTAAGGCGGCATCCATTTCAATTCTAAATACTTTTTATTGCATTATATATGAAGTAATTGAAATACTACTTAAAAACAAGGCGGCAACTACTCTGATTTGGACATGTTTTAATTGCAAATTTTTACTAGATTACAAGTTTATAAATATTTAACCATGTTATTTCATCAAATATTATTTACTTTAGGCTTCACTAACATTTTTTTTCAAAAATACATATTTTTTTATTTACGACATTGAACTGCAAGACAGACGTGGTAAACACACTTTAAAACTAATCAAAACCCTGTGAAACGCCTGTGAAAAGCCTCAAAACTGTGTGAAAAGATTAAAACTTCTTTATTATTTAAGATATTCAAATTACAAACTGGTAGTGTTTAGCAAACATTGCACAATTTGTACTCTGTACGGAAATTGATGTATTGCTTAACCATTCAGCAAACACCTCATCACTTCATGATTTATGTATTTATGTATTTTTCAAAACAGTCATTTTTCAACAGTCAAAACATTTTTCAAACAGAAATTTAAAATTTTTATGCTTTTAAATTCATTTTCAGTAAGTGGAATATTAAATACTTTTCGATTGGTTATTTTAAAGTAATTAAAAAAGTAGTTTAAATATAACTAATTTAACAAGTAGTTGAAAATATATGCAGACGAAAGTCAATTGACTTATTTAGCGGACATAACCATACAAAATATGTTAGTTTGTTCTATGGAAAAAAGTCATCAGAATTTCAACTAGTTGTGGTTGACAAAAAACTACTTTTTCAACTACTTTTAAATTAGTTGATTTTCCTACAGTTGTTTGTAATGTAAGTTTTACAAACGTATTAATAGCAACGACAATACTAGCAGTTACATTCGTAAAATGATTCATTTCAAGAAACAACACGATGTTGCATTCGTGATTTCGGCACGAACTAAAGCAACAAGCATAAGAACGTCTTGCTGCTGACTCAAGCATTAATACATGATTTTTCTAATACAAATATGTACATTTTTTATCTTTGCTTTTACTATCTTACGAGTATGACTTTATTAAAGTTTCAATTCTTTCAATTCAATTTCAATTCTTTATTTAAAGTTTGTTTTTCAATTCCCCTTTGTGCGGTGTTTGTTTACTTTAGTGCAGTCAGCGTATGTAGTGTTGTTGTTTTAAAACAGTTTTGTGCAAGCTGCATTTTAATGTGCTAACCCTATAAGCACATTTTACATTCAGAAACACTTGCTCACAGAATAATTTAAAATTTTTTGCAATGGATTATTTTTCCATTGATAATATTGCTGCTTGTTCTCTTAACGAACAATGCAAAAACCAGAATATTCTGTACCCTATGTTCAGTTGTTTTGGTCCGTGTGAGCGAATGTTCCATGCTTCTTGTGCTGGTATTTCTAAATCGTGCCTTGACGATTTAATGTCAGTGTGGTCTTTTTTTTTAAAAAAAAAGTAGTGATACAATCCCAAGTTAGATATTCGTTTCATTGTCGATATAACTGATTTTTGGCATATATTTTATCTTTGTTTTTTGTTTCAAGACCCAAGATGAAACTTGTAGCGATAAAAGAAGATTGTCGAGCTATTAGTTGAGCCAACACAAAAAACTTTAATACAGCAATAATGTCGGACAGCCAAGCCACCATAAAAGCTTTAGCTGCGGTCAAAACCAACTCCAAACTGGTTAGGCTGTGTAAAGAGGAACTAGCCCGGCCGAGTCACCAACTTGGCATCTCCATAATATGGGTTCTCGGCCATATTAAAATTTATGGTAATGAAAAAGCGGATGAACTCGCCAGGCTGGGTTCTTCCCTTAACGTTTCCAGTGCAGAACCAGTCGCATTCCTACCAAGGGAAGGTTTCACTCTTACTACCTAGACATAGCTGGTAATAGGTGGAGAGGACTAAAAGAAAAACCTATTTTGATGTGGCCGAATTTTGGCCACATGCGATACTAGTTAGTATAAATAAATAGTATAGGTTCCATCTTTAAAAAACAAACAATTTTAACAGAAACTGCAATCATGAGAACTCAGTTTTTAAACACTCTTTTTTACATACCTTAAAAAAATTTGCAAACTTTTTTGTAGGAAATTGATTAAGAGGCCTCGATTTTTTTTTAAAAAAATCATCTGCCTCCTTAAACTAAAGCTGATTTTGTGTGGAATATAAAAGTGTTAAAAGTATCCGACACACATATAGTACATTCAAACATTTAATACTTTTAATATTTTTTCATTGTTTATGGATGAACAACAACAATTAAAATACAACTTATACACATCGATACAAAGTTATTATTTATCACCAAAATATTATATGTACATATATAATAGTCGCATTTAAAGCCATGAGTACCTTAGAAATAATGTTATGAACACGCAACATAACATATTTTTTTTTGTTGTTTTATTGTCCAGCAATCTAGAAATAAATAAAATGTTGAGAAACACTAAGTTGTGTGAAGTTTTTCTAAAGCTTACAACTACAAGATGGCCACTCTTATCGCGTGTAATGCCTGGTTCTGCACCAGTCTGAATATCGATGACACCATTTTTCCCTTTAACGACTTGATGTTCCAATCTAAAACGAATAAGTAAAAAGATGTTAGAACATGGATTGGAGATTTCCATTTAATTTTTTCAAACTTACGAGGCTCTATCAACGATGCCCAAAATATCTGCAGTGCCAACTGTGTCGATTATAAATGTACAGAACTCAATGGTATATGGTATCTCCAGTATCAAATCGCCTTTATCCTTCTTCAAATCCAATGGAATACGAATCACTAAAAGATTATCTCTATGATTGGTTAGCACAAAGTCGATCTTGTCCAAAGGTAGACGATGCTTTTGCTTGTAGGTTTTGCCATCGAGCACATAAAGAGCCTTGTTGCTCAGCAATATGAAACGATCGCGTGGCTTGTAACCATGGCGATCAAATTTAACACAGGTGGAACCATACTTAAGCATTTCACCACCAAAGTTTGCAGCAATAAAATTATTAATCTGAGCAGCGTGCTCCTTGGGAATGCGATCGTCAATAAACCACGCAGCCACACTAGTAGGATAGTTATTTTTCTTATCTGTTTGGGGGGAAAAAATTGTAAACTGGTTTCTGTACTAAATTGAGTAGCGGCTGTTTACCTTTAAACACCTTTTCGGCTAGAACTTTCAACTCAAATTGTCTCTTCTTCTCGGCGCTGAGTTGCAGGCGATAAATACGTGCCAGATGAAGCCTGTGCAAACGGTGTAGATAAGTTGATGCTTCTTGGCAGTGAGCGGGAGACGATGGCCATCTCTTGTCAAGTACTTTGCTGGGCAGATCCTTTGATAGCCGCATTAGCCACATACGCTTCAGGTTGGCAATGAAAGCTTCATTGTAGCCATTGGGTGCATCGTTGCGTGTAATGAATCCCTTGATGAAGGCACGTATCTTGACAGCAGCTTCACGTCGTTTGTTAGCCGCTTGTTGTGCCAAATAGCGACGACAGAACGATTGCAAAGTTATAACTTGATCACGTAATTTCAAATATTTTTGGCGTTGTACGCGTCCCTTCCAGCGCGATTGAATTATAGCAGCCAAGTCATGCTTTTTAACTTGAAACGCATCCTCGGTATCGAAAAGTGTTTTTGGAAAACGTATAAAGAGCTTTGTTTCGCCAATGCGATAATCTTCGGGTCCGTAATTGAGCTCTTTGGCTAGTATCTTGACACCTTCCTTGGCTGGGCCGTTGTAATGGGGCCAAGTAGCTTTGCTAAGGCACTTATAGCGATTCAAAAACATTTCATAGGTTCTGGAAGAATTAGTAAAAAAGAGATAAATTTAAAAAAAAGTTTTTTTAATATTTTTGTAAACTACTTTTACCTTCTGTATGCGAATCCGGCGCGGCGGACACGCAGATTCTCCATTAAACCAAGATACTTAACTTGATGCAACACCAGTTCGTCATTAAAGACGCCAGCAGTCTGTATATCATTAGGCTTAATGCATCTGATATATGAGGGTTCCTTGCACATAAGAATCTCCATGAGATTATTCAAGGATGCTTTGAATTGAGTGGCTGCCGTATCCGGCCGTTTTTTATTTTTGTACTCATCCTCTGGGAAGCACTCGCGTGTGACGTTATTACCAGCCTTGCTCATGGTTTCCTTCAGATCTCGGAAGAGCAAATCATTGTTTTTGTCTAGAAAACCGTTAACGTTGTACGTTACATCGCCAGCGTAATGCACTAAGCGGAACTCATTGCGACCCATGGTTTTCTGCACTTGGGTTGAGGACTTTTCATGGCAGCGGTAATGCGGATGTACCGCAAGTTTGTCAGTAAGCTTGGCCAAAAAGGTCATGTCCGTTGGATCGCCTGGACGCAAGCATTCCTCATCCAAAATCGAAATAATTCCTTTATGCTTCTCTTCGATTAGGTTGCAGATAACTTTGTTGTCAAAATACTCGACTGGCACCCACTCGATGCCTTCGCGTTGGTATTCATCCTGCTCGGATTTGAGTGTTAGCTCGATGAACAACTGCTGCAGCTTCTCGTTGCAGAAATTGATGCAGAATTGTTCAAAATTGTTTGTCTTAAATATCTCGAAGCCGTAGATATCCAGAATACCCATAACATTGTTGCGGGCACCATGCAAATCCTTGGCCTGTAACGAAATATTAAGACGTGCCACCAGCCAGGAGAAGAGGCGATCATAAACTGCCTTGGCGAGTGCATCGCGTGCATAGTAAGCCATTTCTCGACTTAATGGTGAGGTGACAACATCTCCCTGAGCATCGATAGTGCGATTTGTGAGTGCTGCAGAGAGTTCCGTGCTACTAACACCCAGTAGCTAAAACCGTGAATACGTTTTTCAAGGATTATTTTTTAATGTCAAATTTATGCATGTATATGTACCTGAGCAATGACCTGTACTAAATCCGTCTCCACAATCTTGGCTCGACCCTCCTCTTCCTTGAAGCTAATATTGCCCATGTGCAAAATACTACCAACAATGCTGAATATTTGCTTCTGCTCTTCCTGCGTAAAATCAATGACGCTCATGGCCTGTTGGATAACTTTAAAGTTCTCGGCATCGTTGATGCTGGAAACGGAACCATTAACCTGGAAAAATTTAAATATTATTGGAAATACAGAGAGGCTCGTTAAGGGTACTTTTATGTAATATAACGCGATTCTGAAGGCGTTTCGGCGTAAGTGTTAACAAATACATTTTTTTTTCAGATGATTACAGATCATGTTATTCTGCAAGCAAAATTGGTCCTACTTTTCTCGCATAGCGTCGTGAGAACGTTACGTACGTCATGACGTCACAAAAAACAAACATTTTTTTTATGCAAGGTAAGTGCGCTATCACCTTTTAACGCCCATATTTATTTTAACGAATTCCTGACTATCAAATGTGCATATGCTTGCACATGTTAAAACTAGTCCTCGATTTATTTCGTGGGAAAAAAAATTTAAGACAATCGCGCAAAATTGACAGCGAGCGCAGTCGATTAAAAATAGAAAAGGCGTGTAGAAGTTATTTTTTATAAATATTATATATATTTTTATATTTTAAAAATGTTTTTTAAATCGAATTTTAAAATGTTTCCGATAATTTATTTTGCTGTCGCCTTTTAGTTTTTGTATAAATAATTCAAATAAAAGAACATATTAACATCAATATTTTGTACGCTGTAATGCAAAAGGTGTTAGGCGGGCCTTATATGGTGCACTTACCTTAAACTAAACTTCATATCAATATGTCTGATAATTTTTTTTTTTTTGGTATTCTTTCAAAAAACGCCTTCAGAAGCGCGTAATATTACATAAGGGTACCCGTAAGATAGCTTCTTTAAATTTTAAGGTTTTGAAAATTTGCTTTAATCTTTACATACCCCATCGCTGAGGTAGGAGAAACTATCCAAGGAGCGCTTTAAATGTAATTCTGCCAGCAGCTCATCACTTGCACCCGCCAGAAGTTGATAGAATATATGAAAGTTTCGCTCTCCCGTATTCTGATGTACCACACGTGACTTCTCCAATAAGTAATTCAAAATGTTCCCGCCAATAGGAACACCCGTAAAGTTAAACTGGATGTCCATGTATTTGCCGAAACGCGAAGAGTTATCATTACGATTAGTCTTTGCATTGCCAAAGGCTTCCAAGACTGGATTACTTTTCAGCAACTTATCTTTAACACCTTCGACGGTACTTTGGTGACCGGAACAGGCGGCAATATACTGCAAGACCTTCTTTGAGGCCTCAGTTTTGCCAGATCCACTTTCACCTAAAATTGAAAAAAAAAAAATAGTACATGAGTTAAAAATTTAGACAACCGGTCGATATTGTTATCGGTATATTTGGCTGAGACAGTTAAAAATTTTTAGGAATTAATGTAAGGAATTAGCTAAGAGCACTATCGGCGCTTGGAAACCTATTGATATAATTTAAGTGGGGGTTTTTTTTTTATTAATCCGCACTAAAGATTATGGAGTGCAATTTAAAAATGAACTTTAATCTTTCCATTGCAAAAAAAAAAAAAATTAAGGTATTCACTTAAATCAAACGTGATTAGAGAAAATAGGTTCATTAAGATGACTAAACAATTATTCCAGTTCCTATTTTTATAGCTAATATGAGCGCTTTTGGAGATAATAAAATAAGCTATCGAACTTACAGTTTTTTATTAAAATTATATTCCAGTAAATCTTTTTTGATTGTGGTGATAGGTCTTGTATGACTTGGTGATGTATGTCATGAAACCGTTTCTTTGGCACCTAAAAAGCTCTAAGCTGGCTTAATTTTGTTGTACTTTAGGTTCGTCTGGTGGTCATAGAAAATAATTAATTTAAATTAATTATTTAAAAATATTAATTCAAAGTCCATAGAAAACCAAAGAATTTGGACAAATTTAAAAGATTTTGGGTCCTAGCTATCTTTTGAGCTAAACCGCTTTCTGACGATCAGGCCCGTAGCCAAGGGGGAGTTAGGTGTTCAAACCCCCTCTCCCCTTAGGGTCCAGAAAGTATAAAAAAAAGAACACAAATGAGACTATTAAAATCAAAATGTATTTTTTTTAGATAAACTGAGATAATTATGTTAATTTACTTGCAGAGGCAAAAGTTTAAGCATTTTCAAAGCCAATTTAAAAAACTTCGCTTAATTAATGAAAAATGTGTGTGGCAATATAAAAGATTAACTTTGCTTATACAAGTCATAATCATTATATTGGAATTTAGCTGCAAGGAGTTTGTATATTAAAGAACCGTTTTCAATTGTGAATTTTCATGCTCAAAAAGACCCTGATACTTGGAAAAATTTATATATGGAATTATACCTAGAACGAATATAACTTCATAAATTATAGAAAATTAGGTTGACTTTTTTCATGCAATACCTAAGCTTAATGGACCAAAAACCTTTGAGAAAGCATTTGTTTGAATGTTTTTTTTTTTTTAATTTTTAAAAGATGTATTATGCAAAAAAAAATTAACCACGAAAATTAACACATTATGGGGTATTCCACGTAAAGCGGATTCAAAAATTCTTTTCCAAATTACAGGTTTCGAAAAATCACATAAAATCTAAATATCCCCTTTTTCGAGAAAGGAGGATTACAAAATTTTATACCGTCCAAATTCTCAAAAGAAGAATCAACAATTAGAGTTTTTCAAACTTCGGCATTTTTAAAATTATTTTTTATTATGTTAAAATATTAAAAAACAAATTAGAAGTTCAAATTTATTTTTCATTTTTAATTGCAAATAGTTTAAATTTAAATCCACGACTGATTAAATTCTTAAATATCCAAGAAAAAGTTACTGTATGATAAAAATGTATCCAGCTGAGGAGTATGGTTTTCAAAGAAATACATATTTTGATGCGATAACTTAAATAATATATTGGGTTTAAGATATTGGCGCTATGCAAAAACCTGTTTTTCGAATAACGGCTTTTGAAAAATATCTGAGATTTAAATATGACTTTTATCAAAAAGTCAAAAAACTTAAATAAAAAAAATAAAAAAATATATAATAATTGTTATTGGAATTGAATGATTTTGCCAATCATGATATCAATTTTTTATGAGGAAATGGAACAGTTCAATTTCTAAAGATTTTAAAATATTTTCTTTTGAATGTAATTTCAATTGTTGAAATCGTCTTCGAGAGCAGTAATATTTTGGCCTTTAATAATAACTCGAACTAGGGTTCACACAGGTCCAAATACTTGTACACAAGCTGGGGATCAATAAAAGCGTAAGATAGCCGAAAAGAAACCAAATCTAAAGTATAACATTTTTTTGTTCTCCCGTTTATGTAAAGTGTCCCGTAAAAGTTGTGAATTAAGCTTCAACAAGTGAACTTTTTAAAAAAAAGTCTTCATTTTTCATAGCTAGTTTTAATTTTGATTTTAATAAACTGCAACAAATCTTACCTATTTTTATCTTTCAAACTAATATTGTTGTATTAGTAAAATTTTGTCATAGAAATTTTTACTTTTTGAGCTAATTTTCGGAATTATACTTTTTAAAAGGCAAAACATATTCTCAATTTGGACTATTTTTAAAAAACCATAGGCAAAAATCAGAAACTTAGTACTCAAAACTAATTTGATAAAAAATTCAATAAACTCTTGTCATCTCTCTAATGGTAATTTTTAAACGGGCATATTCACGAGTAGTCTCCGGAGAAAACGAATTTGTTAAGAAAGATTTCCATATCCTGGCGTTTAGTTTTTTACTGGTATCAACTTATATATTTTTTTATCAAAACCCCCCTAAGGTAAATCCTGGCTACGGGCCTGCTGACGATCGCCAAATTTGACTCCGTTTTTTGGTCCAAAATCCTTTTTGGACTTGCAATGGAAACTTAAGGACCACTATAAATTTATAAAATCGCAAAGGTAAGCAATTTTTTGAAATGGTCAAAAATTCCAAAGATTCCAAAGATCAAACTTAGACGCGGTACAGCTCTAGAACTTTGTGGGCTCCAAACCTACCACGTTTCACATTTCACAGGTTCTCTAAGTTCACCGCGTAGTTATAAAATATTTTGACAGATTTTGAAAGTAAATTTTTACTCTGTTTCTTTTTTACAAGAATCTATTTATTTATTAACCAAACAAGGTAATCTTATAATTTAACCTTATAATTTAACTTAATTTAAAAACCATTACTTTTTTAAATAGGGAGAGTACGCTAAGATGGTTAATCTTAAGTTTTGGTTGAGGCTTACACTAAGTTCGTTTTTTTTTTTAGGTTGTAATATGATATTCCTCCCAATATCGGGGAGGGGAGTGTGATGTAAACTCCCTATAGGGCATTCAACCGCCCCTTTATAGCCCTTTTGTGTGATTTTGGTGTGAGGTGTGATGTTTTCCAATAAGTCGAAAAAGTATCTTGAAACAGTGAATTATTAAGGATTATAAATAAGGGCATGATCCGTGGGTCCATACGTTGAAATAAAATGCTTGGGGGTATGAGATCTTTGCCTGTTATTTGGTCCTTAATTAAGGTACACCAATAATAAATCACGTCGCCGGCCGATGTCATATTTTGTTTTTGTAGACGAAAAAGGCGCAGCTGAGCAAAATATGCTTTTGCATACGCTTTGTTCAATATCTCGTTAGTTGCGATGCAAAATGGAATCAGTCAGTTTTTGATCGTTTAGCGGATCAAAATATGCTTGAGCACACGACATGTATTTTGTTTTTGTAGATCATCAAGCGGAGTCGAAAACACTCAAAATAGTTGACGACAAAATAGTAATCCAAATGCTGATATTGGTATTGATCAGTGCTGTAAAAGACTGCATTCAATTTGATTTTATTTAAAAAAAATTTGAAAGAATGAATAACGAAATAATATCATTCAATCAATGCCGAATTGATTCATAAATAAGATTTTTAATTCACATTCCATTTTCGAAAATTGATTAGTTATTCATTTCAATTATCATTTTCGTTATTCTGAATAATAAATCATTTTTTTATTAATATGAATGCAATTCACAAAGAATTTCAGAATTTTAAATTATTCTTTTTTATTCATTATTAATTTTTTATTCATTATGAATTTGTTATTCATTATTAATTTTTAATTAACTTTTTCGAATGCCTACAGCAGTCGGAAGGCAGTGTTTTTGCATCCAACAAAAAAAAAAAAAGGTGCCATGGCCAACATCCTGGAAGATCTTATAAGCAGAGGTGTATTGTTTCGATTTATTTATTTTTGGTGCGATACTATGAACTGGATAGTTCTGATTAAAATACTTTTTGGTCATTATGCCGCTTGTCATTATAAAGATTCAGTTACGAAAATGTAAAGCAGGGTAACGCCACGGTACATAGAGTTATATCTGCAATAGAACCTAGCGCTGCGCTACGTTGTGTTGCGATTTTGATAATTACTGTCACGTATCGGTCACATAATAAATTTGCACGAAGCTCTACTTTGTGGTTTTGGTTTCCACTTTTTGGATACTGGACTATATAGAACTTATTTTGTTGCCATGCGCTGCATGAAAAAGTAATAAACTCATTTTATTACTTAGACCCAGCCCACATCCGTGGAGACAAAAACGAAAAACGTGATGAGATCATTTAAGCATGCGAAAGACAACATAAGGCAAACTGGAAGCTGCACGCACTAGTATTCTGTTTGAGGAGCAGCTGGAGGAACGGTTTGGCGATCGCTCCATAATGTCTTACAGCCATACTTTAGCATTATCGGGTGTTCCAATTCAAAGTCTTCCTTCAAACAAAGGAATTCTCGACGGGAACTCTGGTACAAGAATGCAGGTAGTTAAATTTGACTTGTCTTTTGGTATCCTTAAATGGAGTTATAAGCCAATCGAGACATGGACACACGCCGAGCCATCAATTATAAGATAATTATTGTTAAACATGTTCCTATTTGTATGCATTCTTCCCTAAATTCGTGATCCACGGAGCATCCGTCTGTCATGCATGCTTACCGGTTCTCCGCTGAATACATCAAGGAATTTTGTATCTAATCCAACAACTGCCTGAATTTTTATACTGTAAAAACATTTTCAATTAAAAAAGGACTTTTTATTCCGTCAATTGGCTCAATAACTACAGGTATTCCACACTTGGCTCCAAATTTCCCAGCCAATCTCTCCAAAATTGTAGGCCATTTTAAAAACTGGTGGCTGATAGAAATAATCCACTTGCTGATTCTGAAGGCCCCGCGAAATGACTCCTAACGAAATAACTCCTAAGGCTGTGTGCTATTCGGAAACTTTTCACTCGTATGATGAAATTTTGACAGTCTGAATGAGAATATTTGGCAGTTGCGAGGTGAATATGATTGTCAAAAATTCATGTAGCCTTAGGGGCTAGTATAAGTTTTGACAATCGGCAAGAGAATTTTTGGCACAAGCATAAATAGAAAAAAAAAAACACTTGTAACTTCGTGCTTAAAATAACTAAAGTGAAACAAATAAAAGCTAAACTTTTTAGTTAATTCTAAACTAAAAAAGCACAACGAATTAAAAAATAATGGAAAACCCAACAAAACACCAAAGGAAGTTCGGCGTAATATGTAGAACTATATTGCATACTGTCCGCAATCCCATAAAGCCACTTGCTACTCGATAGCTAACCACTTCATACTCTATTGACCATCCATGATGCTTCGCTGGAATAAACTCCACAATTTTGCGAAAAGAGCTGGCAGACACTCTTAAATGGCATTTAAGTTTGTGCATTGTCTCCATTCAAAATGGCATTTAATGTTTCGGAATAACCTCTTGACCGAATATAGGTAATATCCTTAAAGGAATAATGTTTTAGGTAGTTGTCAGGAGCAGAAAAGCAAAAGCAGTATTTACTCTTCCCCCTTCCTTTAAAAAAAGTCATAAAGAAGTTTAAAACTTTTTGCTCCCGACAGCAAAGCAATCAGAAGTGAAAAATATTTGCATAAAATTCTGTTAATTTTCAGTTATATTAACAATTTTGCAAAATAAATGAAACTCTCGCGCTAATACACTAACGAAATCTAAAACACCAAAATTTCTAGATGTCAAAATTTCATTGTTGTTTTGGCACAGGAAAAATGACAATTTTATTTCAACAGACAGAAATTGTATTCAACTCAGTAACTTCTTTTCACCACGAGTGAAAAGTTTCCGAATAGCACACAGCCTAACAAAAAAAAAAAATTACAACTCCTAAAATTTCCCATACAAAGTTAGGAGTTATTGCTCATGAAATAGCTCCTAAATGTATGGAATTTTTTCACCAATGTTAGAAACTTTCATCTTTGACTGTTAGGTGTCGTTCCTTATGCAATAACTTCTAAAAAATCGCAAATTAAATAAGTCCTAATTTGGAGTTATTTCATTTAGAATTGTAAAGAGTTATTTCATCGATGTTAGGAGTTATTTAATTTTGCTTAAATGAGCCGTTTTTTTGTTATACACAGATCATCAATACCATTTTTATAAAGCCTGTATTGAGGAAAATGATTTCTCTTTCTGCATAATCGCTTCTTAAGAAATCATCAAACTTATAGAAGAAAATATTTCTCCAGCTTATAAGAACTTCTTAGCAGATGGAACTTTTTCTGTGGTGCCAGTTGGATGCTTGAATCAATTATTAATCATATACGTTGAATATTTCGATAAGGTAAGTATATTGTGTGGGGAACAGGGGGCGAACCTTCACATGGCAACGTGTCTGACCGCCTCAACCTGGCGAGGCCAGCATTATCCATGTCGAAATCGTCTCAAGTCGACTCAAACCTCCAAGTGGTGTTCCCTGGGCAACGGCAAACTGGCATCCGTCAGTTTGACGGCTAATTTGAGCGGCGGGTCACTCCATAGACCTTAAACATGGAATGTGCGCAGGGTTTGGGTCCCGCCACATTACTACTGCCCAATGAAAACTAAACCAGCCTCGGATAAGAACCCCAATTACGTTGACGACCACCGCAAACGAAAAACGGACAATGATTTACGGATATGCACCTGGAATGTCCGAACCCTTTATAGGGAAGGTGCCATTATCCAACTGGCGGAAGCCCTCAAAACGATAAAGGCTGACATCACCGCCATCCAGGAAATGCGATGGAAAGGGCAAGGCTGCTCTAAACAAGCACACTGCGATATCTACTACAGCTGTCATGCGGAGAAGCGCGAATTCGGATGTGGATTCGTTGTTAGCCGGAAACTACGCCACCTTGTTTCCCGGTTCACACCTGTGAACGAAAGATTGGCCACGATCCGCATCAAGGCAAAATTTTTCTACATAAGCCTTATTTGCGCGCACGCCCCGACGGAGGAAAAGGACGAAGCCGTCAAGGACGCTTTCTACGCTAGTCTTGAGGACGTATATGACCACCTTCCGGCTCATGACGTGAAAATAGTCCTCGGCGATTTTAATGCGAAAGTCGGAAGGGAAGGCATCTTTGGCCCCACTGTCGGTCAGTTCAGTCTTCACGAGACCTCTACGAACAACGGTCTAAGACTGATCGACTTCGCCGCGGCACGAAACATGGTAGTTAGTAGCACCAGATTTAAGCACCTCGACATCCACAAGGCCACCTGGCTGTCCCCTGATCAAAAAACGCGAAACCAAATTGATCATATTGTAATCGACGGAAGGCATGCCTCTAGTGTTCTAGATGTGCGTACATTTCGGGGGGTCAACATTGACTCCGACCATTATCTTGTTGCAGCCAAGATCCGCATGCGATTATGCAATGCAAAGAACATACGCACAGGAATGCAACGAAAGCTAGATGTCGCTAAGCTGCAATTACAACGGACTGCCGAAGCCTACTCCGCTCAACTCTCGGTTAAGCTCAACCAACCAACCTCTGGACTCGACGACGCCGGTGGACTTTGGGCGCATATATCCCACTCCATGCGCGCTGTCGCTGAAGAAGTCATTGGTTTCCGGCGCCCGCAACCTCGGAACCAATGGTACGATCAGGAGTGTCGCATCGCGACTGCAGTAAAAAACGCCGCATACAGAAAAACGCTGCAGTCAGCTGCAACGCGAGCCGTGCGAGAAAACTACCGCGAAAAGAGGAAGGAAGAGAGGCGCCTTTTCAGACGCAAGAAAAGAGAGCAGGAAAAGCGTGAGCGTGAGGAACTAGAGGTATACCAGGGCAAGAAGGATGCACGAAAATTCTATCAACAGGTTAAGCGTCTAACCCAAGGTTTCAAGCCCGGAGCATCCACTTGCAGAGACGAAAATGGAGATCTGAATACGGATACACAGTGTGTGCTTAGATTGTGGAGACAGCACTTCTCCAATTTACTTACTGGCGACGATTCCACCAATGCCGCCCATGGAGAGCGCAGTGCAGTGCCACCAATCGACGATGACGGAGTGGAAGTATCACCACCTAGCCATGAAGAGGTTCGAGTTGCTATCCAACGACTCAAAAACAATAAAGCAGCGGGTGCTGACGGCCTGTCAGCTGAATTGTTTAAAACCGGCGGCGATGAATTGATAAGGCGCATGCATCAGCTCATCAGCAAAATATGGCTAGAAGAAAGCATGCCCGACGATTGGAACCTCAGTGTACTGTGCCCTATACTTAAGAAAGGAGACCCTACAATCTGCGCTAGTTATAGAGGTATCAGTCTTATTTCCATCGCATATAAGGTTCTCTCAAGCGTACTGTGTGAAAGATTAAAGCCGATTACAAAAACACTGATTGGACCTTATCAGTGTGGCTTTCGACCTGGTAAGTCCACCATAGACCAGATTTTCACGCTACGACAAATCCTGGAGAAAACCCACGAAAATCAAATTGACACACACCATCTCTTTGTCGATTTTAAAGCTGCGTTCGATAGCCCGAGAAGGGATTGCCTATACGCAACAATGTCTGAGTTCGGTATACCTGCAAAGTTGATTAGACTTTGCAGAATGACGTTGAGCAACACACGCAGCTCCGTCAAGGTAGGAAATGACCTCTCCGAAACCTTCAATACCGAAAGAGGTTTCAGGCAAGGCGATCCACTGTCTTGCGATCTCTTCAACATCATCATGGAGGGGATCGTACGAAAGGCCGGTGTGCATCGTAATGGCACCATTTTCTATAAAGGTGTCCAGCTCCTTGCGTACGCTGATGATATTGATATTGTTGGCAGAACCAAGAGAGATGTTACCGCTGCTTTCGCCGCTATCGAAAAGGAATCAGCCAAAGTGGGTTTGACGATAAATGAGGGTAAAACAAAGTATATGCTGTCTACAAACAAGGGAGCGCGGCGTTTAGACTCCCACGTTTCATCCGGCAGCTATAACTTTGAAGTAGTCAAGGAGTTCGTTTACCTTGGCACCGCCATTAACACTAACAACGAAATCAGCCTGGAGATAAAGCGAAGAACAATAATTGCTAATAGGTGCTACTACGGGCTCAGTAAGCAACTAAGTTCCAGAGCCCTCTCTCGATCGACAAAGCTAACACTCTACAAGACGCTCGTTCTACCTGTGCTGCTTTATGGCGCTGAGGCATGGGTAGTTTCGCAAACTGACGCAGCCGCTCTGGGGGTGTTCGAGAGAAAAGTTCTTCGCAAAATCTTCGGTCCTGTTCGAGTCGGCGATGACTATCGCATCCGAATGAACCACGAGCTGTATGAGCTCTACGGAGACATTGACGTAGTTCGGCGTATAACTGTGCAGCGACTACGCTGGCTGGGTCATGTCCATCGTATGGACGACGAAGCTCCAGCGAAAAAGGTGCTCGAGGCGAGGGTCGCTGGTCAACGACGACGAGGGAGACCATGCCTCCGATGGATGGACCAGGCTGAGGAAGCCCTAACCGCGCTTGGTGTATCCGATTGGAGAAGGCGCGCGCAAAGCAAAGGCGCCTGGCGAGAGCTGATGAGGTCGGTCGAAATCCGGACACGGGTTGTCACGGCCATCTAAGTAAGTAAGTAAGTAAGTATATTGTGTTTTGATGTGTTGTTGTCGTCAGGAGTTAGTTCTTCTTTGAACATTAGAAATTATTTCATTTACCGTTAGGAGTTCTTACATTAGGATTTATTACGTTAGGAGTTATTTTGTTAGGAGTTATTTCGCGAAGCCGACTCTGGATACTATTTGTCAGGCTGGTGGCAGTTGTGCGATATGGCTGTGCATGTCATATACTAGACAAAGAGATAAAATACATCCTTGCCGCTCTATTCTGCGTTGCCTAAGGTTGCGAACATAGTGAATGCTTGTTGCTAAGCAGAACCGAAAAACACTTTGGAGCAATAAAGAAACCAAGTCATGCATCTCTTTTGCTACAATGTATCCCCAATGCAATTTGAGTTGTTTTTAATAACCGATCAGTATTTTTGTGGTACTCCTGTTGAAGCGGAAGTGTTTCTTGAAATCGTCATCTGAATACCCTCGAACAGTGCCAATAAACGTTTTGATATTTTCGTGGTGCTCTACTCCTTCCGCACTGTCGCTATCACTCAAAAATGATAGTGACGACACTGAGGATTCCGACGATGAATCTTCAACCAATTGAAGCAGTTCCACTTACTCACGATTCATGGTTTTTTAAAAAAGTTATAAGCTTGTAAATTTGTACAAAAATGTAGTTTCATTAAAATGCACACATTTGACAGTTAAGTCAAATATTTTAAATGCGTCAACTATTTGTCATTAAAATAACTTTTTTTTATGATCGAGTGTGTTTTTTTTCGTTTTTGCCTAATTTAATCCGGTCCACGTTTGAAAAAAATGCGACTAATAATGAAACGGAATATTATTGTTGACTTGACTTAGTAGCTCTTTCAGAGGGTCCAAAACCAGATTTTAAAGGTAAAGAAGTCAAATCCAAACTGGCGTTACGTACGATTTGGACGAAAAAGTGTTAAAAAATTAATGAAAAAGGAAAATTTTTAAAAAGGTTTTTTTATATAGTAATTAAGTAGCAGTATAAACAGTAAAAGAATTACAACAATCGATCATAAGGATTTAAAAATATAAACAAATATATTCGCTGGCGTGACGTTACAAAAAACAGAAGTAGTTTTCAACTTGAATTTCAACATTTGTAAAATTCTGCGAATTAGGCAAGACTTTTTGTATAAAACCTTTTTTAGAAGGTTTTAGAATAAGTTTATTTTTCAAGTAATCAAATTTAAAAATTTTTCCGTTGTTTTGTTATTAGGCTTTGTCAGCTAACGTGAAGTTACTGGCGTTACGCTTCTTAAATTTCCGTTGTAATTCAATTGGGTAATTAAGTAATTAGTTAATTAAGCAATTATGTAATTCAGTATTAAAAAACAAATTTAATATATTCTGCCTCTCCTTGCCTCCACCATTTTTCATTATTTTTAGCCAATGCCTTCCATTTGTACTAAAACAAAAACGCTTAAAAAACATTTACTAAACATTTACTAAAAAAAATTACATTTTTGAAACAGTGAAAACGATTTGATCATCATGGTAAATGAGTTTATGTAAAAATTGTTTAAATCAATAATATTCAATTTTTTCTCTAAGATATCATTAAATAATAAGTTTTTAATAATTTTTAATTTTTGGGTCGCGATGGACTTTTGAAGCGAAGCTTTTTACTCCTCGTTCTGTTATTTGCTTGGAGTGAAATCTGAAAAATTTTCGACAGATTGTTTCTTGGAAATTTGATGGTTTTTTTGTTGCTAGCGCTTATTACAACAAGAAAATTTAATACTTTAATATTAAATACTAAAAATATTTTGTTGCCCGCCCGTGGGGATCGAACCCTTATCCTCTTAAATGAGAGTCCAACACACTATCCACCAGACCACACAGACTTGTTGGAATCAGTTGTTAATTCAATATTAATTATAACAGAAGCTATGCTGCAGTAGATCGTCACCATCTATCAATAGATAGAGGATTGTGTATTTGCTATGCTACAACTAACAAAAATTTGCTTTTATTTGCCACAAGGTGTCTCCGGCATCGGCGTGTTTGTATTGTGAATGCGTTTGTGATGTTGTTGGTACGCGTACTACCTAGCGAAAAAATCTGTCGAAAATTTTTCAGATTTCACTCCAAGCAAGTCACAGAACGAGGAGTAAAAAGCTTCGCTTCAAAAATATATATGAAAGAACGCAAACGAAACAAAATTTAACAAACATTCTAGATGCCTTGCCGATGTCATGCATGCGTTTGTTAATTCCATATTTATTGATATCATCTATTTTTTGACACTTAAAAACGCACTTGTGGGCATTGCTAATTTTCTTCGTAGCAACAACACCACAAACGCATTCACTATACAAACACACCGATGCTGGAGACACTTTGCGCCACATTTTTGTTAGTTGTAGCATAGCAAATACACAATCCTCTATCAATTGATAGATATTGACGATCTACTGCAGCAAGCTTTTTTTATAATTAACATTGAATTAACAAACGTTTCTAACAAATCTTTGTGGCTTGGTGGATTGTGTATTGGACTCTCGTTTAAAATGACACGGGTTCGATCCCCACGGGCGGCTCATAAATATTTTTATTATTTAATATTAAAGCATTAAATTTTCTTGTTGTAATAAGCGCTAGCAACAAAGAAAACATCAAATTTCCAAGAAAAAATTTGTCGAAAATTTTTCAGATTTCACTCCAAGCAAATCACAGAACGAGGAGTAAAAAGCTTAGCTTCAAAAATTTGTTCAGTGCAGCCAAGTTCACAACCATGTGTGGAGAGTTAAAATGGAGAGTCGGTGGCATTATATGCCCGTATATGTAATTGGCGTGGAAATTTGAGATTCAACAATAAAAAAATAAGCAGTAAATAGTTATCTGTATATATAAAATTTATTTTATGTCATTTTAAATTTAAAAGTTAATTTATTAAAAAGAAAAAATCATTAAGCTATCAAATCTATGAAACTGCGAAAAAGCTTCGCTTCTTTCGTGTGTCCAACGACACACCTGTGTTTTTTTTTTTTTTTTTTTGGAAATGCCCTTGGAAAATATTTACCTGATATAAGAACACATTGTCCCTTATTTTCTTCAATCAGCGAACGAAATGCATTATCGGTCACAGCAAAGCTATAAGTTGTACATATAAAAAAAAAAGAATAGTTACTATCTTCATTTATGAAATAAAGCACTTCTTTAGCTTACATGTGTGGTGGAATTTCATAGAAGTGTTTATTTCTGTATTCCTTGATATCATTTTCTGAATAAATTGGCAATTGTTTGTAAGGATTCACCGAAATAAGCACTTGACCGATATATGTCTGAAATAAAAAAATAAAATAAAATAAAATAATACAATTTAAGAAATATTAGGATGTCTAACTATATAAAGGAAATATTAAATAAAATCATCTACATATTTTAACACTTTCTTACACAGTTTATGGTCTACAATTGCATTTTATGTTCGGAGACCATTTGACATTTAGAGAAAATAGTATTAATTTAATTTAAAGTTAAATTTACATCAAAATCAAATCATCGTAGTACAAAAGAGTTAAATATCAAGTTGACAATTTTTGTTATATGTATATTTTTTTATTACTTACATAAATAATGTTCTCTTGATAACGTTTCTTCAGATTATCGATGAAAGCCTCCTCGCTCTTGTAATTCTCCAACAGAACAAAATCCTGAAGACCCACACGATCACGTTCGTGCAGTCCACGCTCCATGGCTGGATTGTTGGCGGCTGAACTGTAAGTGTAAAGTTTTGCACAAATTAACATGAATTCAATTATTATCACCTGTCAAATTTTGTGCACTCGATTTTTCATCTTTATGCATTTCTGTTAATCCTAAATTCAAACGACAGTGAATTTGGCAAGAAAGCTAAATGTGTTTTGTGTGCAATGTATTTTTATGTTTTCTTTTTAAACTCAAAACAATAAAAGTTTCGTAATATGACAAGATGCTTTTGAAGTCAGCATCTCGCTGATTGATGTTCGATGTTTGGCGTATTCTTGCAAAATCATGACATGTACGAGATACACCGGTAAGAAATGTTTGTATTTAACCACGTTATGCTTATTTCATAACTAGCGTTGCAGCGGTGGGTAAAGAAGATAAAGCAAAAGCATTTGTTGGTTAATGTATGCACAAAGAGCATCCACATCAATTGTTGAACCCAAAGTTAAATTTTATTTACTTTTATTCTCATTTTAATTTTATTTTCTTTTTTTAGTTTTTAATAATACGAAATATTAAAAGGAAAAGTCAGGATTTTGAAATATCAGGTTGTGTTTGAGCATATATGGGTTGGTCTTTTTGAAAAAATGGATGTAAAGTCTACAAATTCTTAATTAACACTCTCGGATATAGAGAAATATTACCTTAACCCATTTAGTCGCAAATATCTACATCTCTAAATATCACGTAAACAAGCTAAAATATTAAAAAGGAAAATATTTCGATTGGTTTGAAGGCTCCTCTTAAGATTCTCGCCTTCAGAATTGTTCTACTAGTTGTATATAAATACAGTATACACGTGTTTCAAATTCCTGTACCATTTTGTTTTTTTTATTTTCAGGTAATTTTTACTATAGGCATACCAGGTCGTTCAATAAGTTTTTAGAATCAAACATAGACGACGCACTGTGGCTCAAGAATTGAATCCATTGGCCAAAATACCCATTTTTCGCGGTAACCGATTTATAAAATTTTTGCGCTATTTTGTAGTAAATATATCCAAAGATAGGCAGCCAAAAATGTAGGTCAAAATATCTAAAATTGTGGGCGTGGCATGCTGTTAAACACAACTGTTTTTGCTAATTTCAGAAAAGGTGGGTTTTTTATTTTTTCATCGAAAATGAATGTCTATAATCAAACTATAATCAGCAGAGGGTTGATTTTTTTTTTGTTAGGTGGGTTGGACTATTATCGTTAAATTATTGTGTGAGGCTGTAGTTGTACTATTTAAATTTTTACTATTTATATTGTAACACCCATGTTGCGAAATGTTTTCAAAATTGCTGTTATTTGTATAAATTTTAACTTAATTGGAATAGAACGTCTATGGATCAAAACGGCTCAAAAAAATGAAAGCATCCAGTTAATGGTGAAAGTCTCTCTTTTACCCCATATATACTTTTACACCCCCCACGATCCCCCCGTAGAAGCTTTTTTCGTTTTACTGAAACTACTCACACAACTATTCGAATGACGCTAATTTAAACGCATCCCCATAAGTATGCAATGATGTATTCTATTTAAACTTTAGGTATTTTATTGCATGCAATTTAAAGGATATTTCAGTTTACCCTTTATCCTTTTTATTCCAACTCTATAATAAAGGTACATATACAAAATATATATCCAGGTTCTGGTACTTAAAATAGTGCCTAGAGTTTTTTAACTAACTCATTTCATTCTACCTGTATGAAACGTGTGCAGTTTTGAAGATTTAGAGGTATATAGATCATTGATGCTCATTCTACAACATAGACATTTTTGCGTCTGTGTTAGAGAGCTTTAAGCTTCGTACTAGTGAAGTGTAGCAAAGTAAACATTGCGCTTCATTAAAAGCATTCATTATAAATAAATATTTTATCTGATCACTACCAGAAATCATTTTGAACACTATAAAAAAACACAAAAAATATGTATTATTTTTGTGTGCGTTAATAAAACTAAACAACGCAGTCTTCACCGCTTGAAGTGCCAAAGCGAACTGTGGTGATTTTTTATATGGGTGAGCTTTGTGCACATTTGTGCTCCTTTGAGTAGCAATGATATAGATACAGGTACTGATACTTGATTAGGGCTTAGGAAAGCACTACGGTATGGAAAGGCTTATAAGGAAGTGATATTCGGATACAATCTCAGTTGCTATAATATCTCAGCCATTGCAATTGGAAATAAATAAGTTGATTCAAAAATCATGGAGATATTCAGTTATGAAGAATTGACTGATAAGTATTTAATGCGAGCACACACACAATACAATCCAATCGTCAACTCGGTCGGTTGTTGTTCAAATCAAAGCGTGTATGGCTTTGTCAATTGTTCAGTTTGGCAGTTGTCGAGTTGGTTGAAGAAAAATCAAAAAATTTTGATTTTTCGAAATTGTCTCGCAAGTCTTTTAATTCGATTGTGCTGTATGGTCAAATCTTTTCCTTCAATTCAGTTCATACTGTGTGTGACCGAGATCCAATTCAATTGAAAGACTCAATTGACAATTGAGTTGCATTGTATATGGCTTGCATAAGAAACAAAAAACAGGAAGATTTTCTAAGCTACGTTCAAAGGAAAATAAAATTCGAAATACCTTTGGACATAGAAGAGAAATTATCTGTTTTCGTCAAAAATTTAAAAAAGCGCTACAGCCAGTATAACTACACGAAAGAAAGATTTTATAAACATAACGAAAAATGGCTGGAATGCGAGATTACAGTGCAGAGAGCTTCAAAAACTACCGACAAAATCATAACTTGATCACACACCACAGCGCTTGCTACAATCATTTAAAGAAAATGAGTTGAAGCAATATGGAAACTGCAAGTGAATTCTTTTTTTCAAATGGGGGATGGGATGGTTCTTCCGGACAAAAACCTTACAAGCAATTGTTATGCGAAAATACCTTGGACACGGATATGTTCATGGTGTCATTTGTACCATTGCGATTAAAAAAGATGTTGGAAGACTCAGAGCCATCGACCAGCGCAACACATACATGGGATATTGTAAAAATCGCACACCATCTTTCACGAAATACTGCAGGTCCATCAAATTTGAATTCAACAAGGAAACCCAAGATACCATTAAGAAAGAAGTAAGCGATATCAGAACCCAAATTGCACAGCTTCATCCATTACAAAAAGAAATGAACGGGCAGGAAATCGAAGTAAGCTACCAATTAGTGCTTACAATGATTGATGAAAAAGTAGACCAGGCTTTGACTGAAACAAAGGGTTCATCCAGCTGCATCATATGCTAAGCAACATCAAGCCAACTAAACCAAGTCCCAGACAAATCAATAGATAATACGAATGCATATGAATTCGGATTATCACCACTACATGCAAGAATACGATTTATGGAACACATACTGAAAATCAGTTACGATTTGAAATTCGGACCTACAAGATTAGTAAGAAACAACGACAACAACGAGCAGTTACGAAGTTTAAAAAAGAAACATGTCCAAGATGAATATCGAAAATATGGATTAGTTATAGATCAGCCAAAACAGGGTTCAGGCAATACAGATGATGGAACACAGTAAGAAGATTCTTCTCAGATCCGAAAAGAGCATCTGAAACAGCAATTGATTTAAACCTTATTTCCAGATTTAAAATAATCATCGAAATACTTGCATGCAATGAACAAATTGACGCGAAAAAATTTGGTGGTTACGCTAAGAAAACTGCAAAAATATATACAACGAAATACCCATAGAGAAATATGTCTGCAACAGTTCACAAAATCCTTTATCATGGAGAAGATGCCATTAAGTATTATTTAGTACAACTTGGAGATCTATCGGAGGAAGCTCAGGAAAAAAAGGAATAAGAATAACGGATTTTGAAGAGAACACAACACCAGAAAAATGTCACGCAATTGCACAAATGAAGATATTTTTAATATATTATTGGCCACGTCAGATTCGCTCATCTCTAGCATGCGACATCAATGAAAAGTGGAACACCTGAACTTAGATAAAGAAGCGAAAGAGCTACTACAGGACGAAAATAATTCGGAACTGAGTACGGAATATTTGCAAGCAATATTCGAACCAAATAAATAATAATTAAAATATGATTTTTCTTGTTTAAGTAAGATATATGTAATATTAGAAAAAAACTAATAGTAAGGAATGGAGCTTCGGCAGGGTACCGAAGCTAAAATAACCCTTCGGTGCCGTACTGAAGTATGTCCGAAGTCTTTAGACGTATATAAAATTTTCATGTATAATCTGCAAAAATATTTATGTCATACACTTAATTTAATTTTAACCTTAGCTGCCACATAGAGTAATTTGTAAACAAAGTTAAATGCCGCATCCACTTTTCTAGTATAAAGACTCCAAATTTTACCGAAAAATATATGTATGGGTTGGATAAACGACGTGGGCGGAACTTGGGTACATACAAACACGATGTCATTCTGTTATATTTATTTACGAAAGTTTTTAAATTTTGATGACGTCACTTTGTATTGAAGGTAGGCGTGGTTTTTATCCGATTTTGCCAAATATCAAAGAGTGGCTTATGTTAAATATCAAAGTTTGTATGCAAAATTTCAAGACATTTCTGTAATTTTTGCAGGTTTTGAAGCGATTTAAAGTTTTCAAGAAAGCCACTTTGTATGGGAGGTAGGCGTGGTTTTCATCCGATTCGGCCAAATATCATAGTGATAGTTTATATTACAAATAAAAGCCTATGTGCAAAATTCCAATACATTTCTGCAATTTGAGCAGATTTTTAAGGGATTTTATGGTTAATATAAGGCTACTTTGTATGGTAGGTAGGCGTGGTTTTTGTCCGATTTTTCCAAATTTCATTGTCAGGATTTATATTGAAAATTAAAGCTTATATGCAAAATTTCTAGGCATTTCATTAATTTTTGTGGATTTTGAAGAGACTTTACTGTTAAAATAAAGTCACGTTGTATGGGAGGTAGGCGTGGTTTTCATCCGATTTTTCAAAATTTCATAGTGAGGATTTATATTGAATATTAATATATTCAAAGAGATTCTGAAGAGATTTTACTGTTAAAATAAAGTCACTTTGTATCGGAGGTAGGCGGGGTTTTCATCCGATTTGGCCCATTCTCGAACTTGATCTTCCTTTTTTAAAAAGAAGCTTATATTTTGCTATAGCTTTAAAATTACGGCTGTAATAGTGTCGACAGACGGACAGACAGACGGACACACGGAAATCGACTCAGGATTTCAATAGCTGTAACGCCTCCTTATTGGCGTTACAAACGGAATGACATAGTTAATATACCCTGTACGCGTTGGGGTATAAAAATTAAAAAACCAAAAATGTCCCAATGTGAAAAATTATATTAATAATTAATAATAAAACGTTTTATTTATCAACATATGACTCTTTTTAATAAGTAGAGAATATTAATATAATAAAAAAAGGCATAATTTCTTACTAAGATTTCAAAAGTTAAAATTTGACCTTAAATTTCTCAATAAGTACCCAATCAATTTTAACCAAATTTTAAACAACAAATTCAAGGAATTATCTGTCAGTTAAAAAAATGACTCAAATATCTCAATTGATTCAAAAGTTATTGAAAACCTATTCTGAGCCACTGTGCGACGGTCATGTTCGACATATGGAAATGCCCATTTACAATTTTGTGCTATTTGAATATAACATGCTGATATACGACAACTTGTGAAAAACCTTATTAATTTCAATTGAATTTCTGGTGGGATTGAACCTAGGTTCTTACAGCTTACGGGCCACACACTTAACAAAGTGGCGTAGGTGTAGTGACATAAATTATTTATTAATGTCACTACATAATGCATACTGGCTAAATGTGTGGCCCATAGTAGATTATTTTCATTACCCTGTTTTTTTTTATAAATAAAAAATACATACACAGTCCGGTTGGATTATAAAAAAGTATTTTTTGCTCACCAGTTCTTATCAGCTAATAAATTAAATGAAGTTACTAATCAGGTGGTAAATCTAACTTGGATAGATTGCGTAAAACAATTGAACATACAAATCTATCTCAGCATTGCAAATTTGTTGAGAAATAATAAAATATTTTTCAATATAAGGCAGAACCTAACTGGAATCGTACAGTATTGCCATATGGCAACTAGCTTAAAATTTCACTTGGGTTCGTTTCGAAAATATGTACTTCCGGTGTAAGTCAGGTTTATATATAACTTCATTTATTTATTTAAATTTTAAATTTCTTATCATTGTACAAAATAAACATGCTTGCGCCGAAATCGTACAGATATAGTTGCGAGCAAAATAATATCAAGTTCCTTACGCTATTTTATATGGTTTCTTTTAGATCTACTAATTTTTTGGTTTTTCAAATGGGTTCTTTTGCAATTCATTAACATTAGATAAAAACATAAATTTATACCACAATCAAAAGTAAGTGAAAGCTTTTTATTGTACATTTTACTATAATAAAAAATGGGTTGTAGTCGTCAGGACTACCGATGGCAGCATTAGCTTCTTACCATTAGATGTAAAGTTGAATATAGTATTAATTGAAAGTAAAGATTTATAATTTTTACGGAAATTAAAAATTTGATGCTGTATGTAGACTTTTGACCTTTA
Source organism: Coremacera marginata (assembly GCA_914767935.1). Lineage (NCBI taxonomy): Eukaryota > Metazoa > Arthropoda > Insecta > Diptera > Sciomyzidae > Coremacera > Coremacera marginata. The sequence goes on from OU612047.1 coordinate 119,943,432, forward strand.
CTGTACATAGCGTAACCAAAATTCATAATTTTTTTGCTATCAATTTCATAAATAAACTCGAGAAAAAAATTTATAAACTTAAAAGTGTGTGCATGTGTATTTTTTCAATTAAAACTCCAATAAACCAAACGAACTCGTTTCGAATTCGAGGTGAAACCGAGATTTCGGATATTTATTTCGAAAACGAAGCTCGTTATCGATTTGCTATTGAATCCGAGAGCGGGAGAAATGCACATTTTATTCTCGAAACGAGATTTTCAATATAGTCGAGTTACTAACGAAATGAGAAGTTAAAAATTAGCAAATCATTTTCGAATAATTTTAGTAATTCGTTTTCGTAACGAAATTTTTTAAATTTTCATTACTTACCCAAATCGATAATTACGAAGGTTTTTGACCTACAATATGCATTGCTTGCAACACTTGGCAGACGATGTTCAAAATATTGGATCATTAAATAAATTCAATGCATTTAAATATGAAAACTTCTTATATTAAAATAAGCCTAAATCAAAGAAAAAATACAATTTTGTACTCAAAATTATAATAGGCAAGCAGAGCATTTGAGGACACTAAAAAGTTATGACAAAAGTAATATTGGTGATTTCAAGGACGGGACATTTTCTTTTCAAGCATCGCCTTAAGAAAGTGGTTTTAATTTTTACTCTTCTAAGAAATGTGTAATTTTATATAAAAATGTATTCACTATTCACGAATCGAATGAGAGATATCTGCAGCAGGATTCCCAAAAAGTTAACGATAATAATCGTTGTGGTTACCGGTCATTGTGTATGCACAGTTTCATAGTAAATGACAGTTTTCGTTCATCTGACAGGTTGTTTTTTATTCCCAATAGGCAATAAGGCTAGGTCTCTTGAATGAAGACATGAATTTACTACTACTTTTGGCGCCAAGACACATGACTTCTTCGTTGCTCCGACGAGCGCTTTTATAATTCGTGGTTTTTCGCAACACAAGACAACAACAGTTACATTTTTTACAAAAACTGGTTCTACTTATATTTCAGGGTAACTTTTTCGTTAAAACTTAAAATATAAATTTATTCAAAAATATTGAATAATAATCGAAATCATGACTACTATATAAAAATGATAGGTTGAAAATATTGCTATCTAACAAAAACATGTAAAATAAAATAGGATCAAAGAATATACAGTTGCGGTCAAAAAAATATAGCACCACTACATGGATATGTATACTTCTATAAGTAATTTATTTGTTAAGCTTAAATTTTTAGGACTTACTGTAGAATACTGTTATGCATTGTGTGCTCTCTCGCTGAGTGCGATCAATTTGCTAAAAATGATGATAGTTGCTTTTATTTCTTCAGTGTTCATGACACGTGTTCATTTTCGCGCAGTCAAAATAATAGCACCGCAGACTTTAATCACTTTAAAATTAAGTATTTTGTGTAAAGAAAGGTAAGAAAACTTTTATTTTTATTAATTATGTTTTGCTAATTTATTTGACATTAAGCAATTTTTTAATATTTAGAGAAAAAATGGGCAGAGGAAAACGTTGCAAGCCTGAAAAAAGGGCTCTTATCCGAAAACTTATTTCTGAAAGAAAAACCTATGCTGAAATTTCGAGACTGCTTGATTGTTCAAAAAAAAATTATACGAAATGCTATTTTGTATCAACAAAAAGAGGAAACTCATGGAAAGCGAGTAATGTCACCGAAGTTGGTTTCACGCCTTACTAGGTTATGTAAAAAGCAGCCATTCATGCCAACAGCGCAGCTCAAAAAAGAATTAAACGTGGAGGCTAGCGTGGAAACAGTTCGGCGACGCTAAAGAGATAACAAATTAAATGATCGAAGCCCCAGGAAAGTACCACTACTTCAAACATGTTGCAAAACGAATACATTTTGCAAAAGCTCAAAATAGAAACAGAAACAGCATTTTGCAAAAGAGAAACATTTTATTGACTGACGAGACCAAAGTTGTTTTGTATGGTGGCAGAGGATCCCGTTCTTACGTAAGAAGATCCCCAAATTCGGAATACAAGCCGAATTTTACCTCTAAAACACAGACCAAACACAGTGGAACAAGTATTATGGCATGGGCGGGGTTTTCATATTACGGTGTAGGTCCCATTCATTGGATCAAAACTACAATGGATCAGCATGTCAACATTATGCAGGAGGTGATGTTGCCTTATGCTCTTGATGAAATGCCTTTAATTTGGATCATGCAGCAAGATAATGACCCCAAGCACACGAGCAAGAAGGCGCTAAAGTGGTTCAAAGACAACAACATTAATTTCTTGGAATGGCCACCACAGTCACCGTTTTTTAAAACGATAGAAAACCTGTGGACTGATGTAAAGAAAGGAGTGGCTGATTGTCAATCAAAAAACAATATGGAGCTATGGGCTGCCATTAAACGTTCCTGGACAGCGATCCCTGTGGAAAGGTGTCAGCGTTTGGTTGACTCAATGCCGGCATGCTGCAAAGCAGTTATTGCTTATAAACGGTTTGCAACTAAATATTAAGTTAATCTTAATTTAATATTAAAACTAAAATAAAAAATGGAATTGTTCCTAGTTTTGCACTTTTCTTTTTGCAGAAACAAAAGAAAGATTAACTTTACTTATAAAGGTCATTAGCTTTATATATGAATCTAGCTGCAAGAAGTTTGTATATTTAAGAACCATTTTCAACTATGGATCTTGTTGCTCAAAAAGTCCCTGATATCCAACAAAAAATATATAATTGAATTTATACCTTTAAACGAATATAATTTTATAAATTGTTGAAAATAAGGTTGACATTTTTGATGTAATTTCTAAGCTTATTGGACACCAATGGTGAAGGCATTTGTTTGAATGAACTTTTTTAAAATTTTTAAAAGTTGTAGAATGCAAAAAATACATGAACCACGAAATTTAACCCATTATGGAGTATTCCACGGCAACTAAAACGTTTGCCCATTGAATTTTGTTGCATACTTGGTATTTTAGGCATCTAAAATCTCCAACATGGCACAGAAAATTTGAGAAATCTTTTCTAAATTACAGGTTTCGGGAAATCTCTTTAAATCCAAATTTTTCAAAAAATTTTATGAAAAGAAATTATACTGTGACTGTTATTGGGAATATATATAATAACAAATCGTCAAAATCATTTCCGAGATAACTAACATTTAACAGAGGTCCAAATGCTGGTAAAAAGCTTGGGATTAATAGAGGCGTAAGATAGGAAAAAAACCTAATCCAAAGTCTGTAATTTTTTGCTCTCCTGCTTATGTGAAATGTCCCATAAATGTTGTGAATCACGCTTCAACCGGTGAACTTAACAGTGGAATTATTAAAAAAAGTTTTTAAGTTTTCATAGTTAATTTTAATGTTGATTTTAATAAACTGCATTAGATCTTTTTATGTTACCTTTAAAACTACTTGTAATATTGCTGTATTAGTTAAATTTTGTGATAGAAGTTTTCACTTTTTGTGTAATTTTCTTTTAAAAGACAAACTTTTCAAAAGGTAATTAAAATTCTCAATTTAGACCTTTTCTTAAAAATTACCATTGCTCAAAATTAATTTGATAAAAAAATTCAATAAACTCTAGTCATCTCTCTTATGGTCATTTAAAGCACATTTACAAATAATCTTAACCCTTTCACGTGCAAAATTTTGTTAGGGGAGGCAGATTTTTTTTAGTAACCATTTTAGGATAATTTGGAATCTAGGAACTCGAACAAGTTGGGTTTATAGCGATTCGAATTATCGTTTGGATTTTAAAAATTGTTTTTCCGATACAACATCGTGCGTGAAGTATACAAATTTTTTCTTCAAATTTCAAATGAAAATGAAAAACTACAAACAATTTATTTGTAGTTGGTGGCTTCGCCACGGACGTTCCAAAAAACATACTTTTTTATTTGTGGGCGGTAAAAGGGGGTGTGGCCATCTCGTTCCCGAAAACAATCTACTGCCAAAATTTCAGTGCAAACGTTCCAGAAGTTTTGGAGTCTTAATGATTTCTTAAAAGTGAGCGTATTTCAAGTACAGTTGACGGCGGTAAGCATACAAACTTAATTACCAAATTTCAGTCTTATACAAACAAAACCGCTTGAAATATAGCATTTTCATTGATTAGTCGGTGGTAAAAGAGGGCGTGGAAACCCATTTTGGGTACAATTGCCGAAAGTAACCATACAAACTAAATTACCAAATTTTAGTTTCATAAAATCGAAACAGCCGGAAATATTGCATTTTTATTGATTTGTGAGCGGTGAAAGGGGGCGTGGTTAAGACAAAGTATGCAATAACCTAATCCAAGTAAGGACCCAAGTAATGCACGTTTTAAGTTAGAGCAAAATCCGTTCTAATTGATAGAATGCACAATAGACCTGTTTCTCTGCCTCTCAATTCTTCATTATTTGTACCATCTCTTAGATGAATGTATGAATCTACACGTAGCTCTTTCTGATGCGTTTTGATGTACGGTAGCCTTTCAGCTTCAATCTTTTTAAATTAATAAAATATTCAGGTTAATACATTGAAATATTAAGGTTTTTTAACACAACTACCTTAGCGTACATATCAACGGCATACTGTTGAAAAAGATCCTGACAGCGGTGTAAATGAAAATGAAAATAAACCGTCTTAGTTCCCCGTGATTGTGGTATACCAAAATGGTATCCATTTTCTCCATACACATAAATATGGGGGTATTGAAGAGCATCGTATGACCTATCTGTTTCTGTAATTCGCTGTATGCGATTTTCGCGAAGTGTTAAGACGATGTCCCTTCTACCAGTGGTGTTCCTCACTACTCATAATAATTGCGACTTCATCGCAAGACGGCTGGTTGTATCGACCTCGGTGTTCTCTTTACGGTAGCTTGTCTGCGTCAATAACCAACCGAACATTTGGTGGAGGAGAATGCACACTTGAAGCTCCTTACGTAGCTATTTACTGAATGATCCATCTCTTGCAACTGTACAACAATATCGCGCCGGACGGTTGGAATATACCTATATCGGAGATCTAACTGATCTTGGGATGAGCTTACGAAGTACAGCTGGAGGAACTGCGGTTGCTGGTTGTTATCAGGTCGAAGTGATCCAATATTGTGGTAAACTTGTCCCTGAACTTTAAATGCGGGCATATATCCACCTTCTGTGATGATGTTAGCACCGAAAGAAGTAATTTGAAATGCTTAGTTGTATGACCTTATAAATTTTAAGAAATGTTTTGATTCAGATGTAATGCCTCCAAGTAGCGTTTTTAATGGGTGTGGTGGTTCTGTCAACAAAGAAATTTCAACTTTTCCACTCGAACAACACAATGAAGGACTTTCAAGCTGCCATTTCTTAGCTCCGCAGTGTGTGCATTTTTTAGGCATTGATCCAATGATCGCAACATTTACCGCCTCATTTTGCATATTGAAAACGCAAGCCAAGGACAAGCAAAACACGAGAAGCAATAGAATTTTGTATACAAAAAAGTATTGCTTCTCGTGTCTTACTTGTCGTTGGTTTGCGTTTTCGATTTACAAAATAACGCAGTTAATGTTGAATATTCTACGTCGGGTGAGTAACTAAATGCCGCGTTACACAAATTCACTGAGTTCAGTTCAGAATTTCTCTGATTCGAAATTGTTGTCTTTTGATCATCAAGCCGCATTTGCCTTTGGCTCGTACGTTGTTGTGCTCTGTTTATCCTGTTTCTCAAAGAGTTTGCTCTAAGGCACAGCTCACGTGATTCTTGCGCTTCTTGCGACCTGTTAACAGCATTTCCGGTGGCATTTGCCCGAAGCCGCTGTTCGTGTCGTTCCTGCCCTTCTTGTGATCTGGTAAGTATATTTCTTGCGGCATTGATTCTAAGCCACTGCTCGCGTCGTTCCTGCTTTTCTTGTGATCTGGTTAATGAATTTCTGGCGGCACTTACCCATAGCCGTTGATGTGTCGCTCATTTTCAGATTCCTGCTGCCTGAGTCGTCTAGTGCTAGTAGCATTAGCAGAATTGCGACTCAGCCTACTTCGCTTCGGAGGTATATTCTATATAATATTTTTGTTTGTTTTAAAAACAAAATAAATGAAACAAATGTTTTTTAAATTAAAAAACAAAAAAATAAATTTACTTCTTAGTTCGATAAAAAAGTTATGGTAGAATTAATATGTTAAGCAGACTCTCCAAGACCGTGTACATAGGCTTTAATAAATAATTTTTTCAAGCAAAAAGAATATAAATTAATCCTTCTTTGCTATTAATTCAATTCAACTCAAATTAGCTCTATTCGAACAAGGTCGGGTACTCTGCTAGTGATTTATAATTATCAATAGGCTTACTACAGCTACGCCTATTTGAATGATATTGGCTGACAGTCAGCAAAATTTCCAAATTTTAGTCCAATACAACCAAAATCATATGAAAACCCCATCATTTTTATTTTTTTGTGGGCGGTAAAAGGGGGTGTGGCAATCCACTTTTCGTACAGCTGCCGAGAGTCAGCATACAAACTTAACTATCAAATTCTAGTCTAATACGTCCAAAACCGTCTGAAATATTGAATTTTTATTGATTTTTGGGCGGTAAAAGGGGGCGTGACAACATTTATATAGCCTATATTCAGCACAGTAATTTAAGGAATCGTTTGATATAGGTTTTATAAAAATCCGTAATAGTTTAGGAGTCTATTCGGAACATACATACATACAAATAAACAAAAATATTATATAGATTCTATTAAAACAAGAAGAATTTTTCAAATAAAACAGCTATAAACTGCTTAACCTTAGCCGAAGCAAAATATGATTTCCCAAACGTTATGCGCTATTTTAAACCGTCTGGATAAATCAGAACCGAATTGAAATGTGGTTTTATTCAATCGGCTTGAAATTTTCGAAACGGTTTGAAATTCGATATATGCTAAGGTTTTAACCAAAACGATTTGAATCGAACCGACTTAAGGCGTCGGATAAACAAGGTAATACAAACTCATCTTCCAGTTTATAACCTGGAATCTGATAAAAACGGATCTAACAGCAACTTGGAAATGAACCTATAACCTTTAGAGGAATCTCCCAATTCTTCGGAGAGTTCTCTGAAGAAAACAGAGCGTAAACGCAGACCTAACCAGTAAATTTTTGGTCATTTAATGGTGGATCTTGTGTGGATTCTCCGTTCTCGGCAAAAATCAGGTTCATGCTAACCATTCGAGCGACTGTTTCGTCGTATTCCAAGCGACATGGACGGTCTGTCGGCAATATTTTTTGAATCAATTGCACTTTATACGGAAATAAATGCAAATCATCCTTCAAAATGTACCGCAAAGTTGTTCCACTGACGCCAATCTACTGAGCGCGGGTGATATCAGAGAACTGCACAAGCCTACTTGAAATTCAAGCTTTTTCAAGTACTTGAATTCAAGTATGTATGCAAACATGAAAAAGCAAGCTTTAGTCTGCTTACAAAAATACCAAACAATTACAAGTCATCTCCCTGCTCTCTCGTTGAGGCTTACTATGTCGGGTAAGAAAGTTGAAAAGCTCGAAACGATCGGCAAAAGCTTGTAAGCTCGCAAGTATCCAATTAATTGAATTTAAAGCAAATATTCAAAGAATTCAATGAGCTTGTGTAGGAAAAGCGTAAGTGTATTAGGACTTTTTACGGTTCTGTGGACTCCGTGGTTGGCAATTTTGGAGGTAGCTGATTTCGGAATTGATATCAAAATTTAAAATTCAAGATGGCGGGTAGAGTTGTCAACTAGATTTTTTTGAATTTTTGCGAATTCTTGTAATTTTGAAATTCTGACAACGGATTTGATTTCGAATCTTGTCACAGTTTTAAAATTTAAGATGGAGGATAGAGTTGCCTAAATTTTTACCACAGTATTGCCACCTAGTGAAATGTATTTTTAAGAGTTTTAAATATCATTTAACAGTGTTCGGATGTCGCCGACTTCGAATCTGATGTCAGAATTTTAAAATTCAAGATGTTTACTTGTGTTGCCTAACCTAACTTTTTGCTATTTTTCCGAATTCAGTGCTGGAGCGAACATTAGGTAAAAATGGGTCGCTGAATCCGAATCCAAACACAAACAGAGTGGTCTATGTGTCCCCCATTTGCCATATTTGAAGAGGGACCCGAAAAACGTGTTTGGCTTACAATTTGACTTACAGTGGACAGTTAAACACGTGTTTCGACGATCTCCCCTAAAAATGTGTCAAAAAGGGGAATAATAGACCCCTCTATTTGTGCGTCTCAGAAATGCTTCCTCCCTTATAAACCTACAAAAAATGGTTAATAGTTACCTATATTGCTTCCCCTTCGAGTTATGGCTCTTTTTCTATTTTTTCTTAGATTTTGCGAGGATTTTTCGATATCTTTCGATTTTATGTTGATCCATATCTCGAAGGGGAATCAAAATAGGTAAAAACTAACCATTTCTTGGGGGTTGCTCAGGAATGAAGCAATTTTGAGACACACAAATAGGGGAGTCTATCTGCCCCCATTTGCCATATTTTTAAGGGGGAACCGAAACACGTGTTTGACTTACAGTTTGACTTACAATGGACAGTTAAACACGTGTTTCGACGTCTTCCCTTAAAAATGTGGCAAATGGGGAATGATAGACCCCTTTATTTGTGCGTCTCTGAAATGCTTCTCCCTTATAAATCCCCAAAAAATGGTTAATATTTCTGTGTATTGCTACATCTTCGAGATATGGCACTTTTTCTATTTTTTCGAAGATTTTGCGAGGATTTTTCGATATCTTTCGATTTTATGTTCCATATCTCGAAGGGGAAGCAAAATAGGTAAAAACTAACCATTTTTTGGCGGTTGCTAAGCGATGAAGCATTTTTGAGACACACAAATAGGGGAGTCTATCTGCCCCCATTTGCTATATTTTTAAGGGGGAACCGAAACACGTGTTTGACTTACAGTTTGACTTACAATAGACAGTTAAACACGTGTTTCGACGTCTTCCCCTAAAAATGTGGGAAATTAACCCAAAAAATAGTTAATATTTCTGTGTATTGCTTCCCCTTCGAGATATGGCACTTTTTCTATTTTTTCGAAGATTTTTCGAGGATCTTTCGATATCTTTCGATTTTATGTTGTTCCATATCTCAAAGTGGAAGCAATATAGTTAAAAACTAACCATTTGTGGGTATTTACTAAGGGGAGAGATATTTTTAAAACACACAAATAGAGGGGTCTATCATCTCTCTATTTTCCAGATATTTTAGGGGGGAGGGGGAGAGCGGGACTATATATGAAAACGATTCTAAAGGTTACTCCCTCAAAAAAAACAAACGGTCAAAAATCTTATTTAAATTTCACATTCTAAAAAAAAATAGAAAGTTTTTATTTTTTTGCCATAATTGTAGTTCAAATAGATAAGGCACTTATAAAAAATGTAATTTTTTAAAAAAATTGATTTCAGATAAAAATTGTGACAACCACAATGCACACAAATTGTCGATCCGGGTGAACTTACAATGTGCAGCAGCTAATATCTCCGGGATTTTTTAAGAAAAATGTTTTTAAATTTCAGTAAATGTTCTTTTATATATTCGTAAAATAACCTAAAAAAACAACCGTGAAAATTACGGTCCTTACCCACGCGGGCCGCGGCAGACCAGTTCTTTTTTTAATTTTCTCGTGTCACCTCACTTTGGAGACGAATTTCGATCACTTATAATACAATAACTTTGCTCGTAAATAAGTCTTATTTCAGAAAATGAAAGAATTTTTTTTTTACTTGTTTTTATTTTCATGTAGTGACCCATTTAAATGAGCATTAATTCGAATTTAGGTCAATGTCATCATATATCAATATTATTGCCACAATTTTAATATTTCAGTAGACTGTTATCATAGACCTTCAAGTTAATAAAAATAAGTACAGTGGTCGGTTGAATACAGTATGAGAAAAGGAATAAACTACCAAAGTTTTAGCAAATTTGAAAACAAAATGTTGAATCATTTCGTTCTTTTCGGCTCATACATGTGGTGTAAGATAGTAATCGAAGTTATTTTAAAATGTTTTTCCGAGTTTAATTAAACAATTGATTTTATCCATTTCGTTGTAATTTCTAAATATAACGTAATAATAATTAAGATATTAGTTGCAAAAACTGTTTGCCTAAGAAATTGAATAATTTTGATTAAAAATCAAGAACGCGCTTATCACTAGATCAATATTTTGGTTATGAAGTCATTATTCGATATATAACATATACTATAAAAATTGTATCGAGTGTTTCAAAGTGTTCTAAGTACCTTAACATGATGATACCGTTGTTTAATACTCCTTCTCAATCTGCAGCTTCCTATATGTATGTATGTATGTACTTAAAATGCACTAGAGATGATGAACTTCCGTTAAAAAACAAAAACACGCAATGTTAACAGCTTGAGTGGTTATGATTAAAATAACTTAACGCGCAGCCAGTTGGCCGGATAGCTGCTTTGCCGAAATCAATTGAACTATTAAAAAAATATCTGCACCTTTTGCACAGATCTACCGATGAGCGATTGTATCGACAATTCAGCTTAGTTGGCGTGGAGTATTTTTACGAAATTGTATTTATTTCTCCATCGGGCCCAAGGTATTGACGAAGATTAGATACTATTATGTATTGAAGCACGCACTCGTAGGTTTATTCTGAACACTATCTTATCGCTCCTCGCCAGTTTCAATTTGGCAAGATACTCGAATTAAATACACGATATTAAAGTAATTGAGAGCAACTAGCAGGTGTTAATGAAGAAATGACCGCGGTACATAGGAGGTACTCTCAAATTAGCTTCTAACTTCAATTTACTAATTAAAGAAATTATAATATTTTTACTACACAAAAGTGTTAATTTCAAGTCTTTGAGCGAATATTATTGCTTTTTAATCTCAACGTGCGATTGTTCGGGCTGTTGAGTATTCTCCAGATTTCGAACTGCAGCTGAATCTGGAGTAGAAATTTGTTTTAAACTCACAATAAAGCCCCGCAATTTTTGTTATCAGTGTGCTAAATAATGTATTTACTTTTATGCTTTGTTGTTTTTGTTGTTATGGTTAAAAACATGTAGAATCTAGACATACGTACACCGCGTTCTATTTGCCCTCTCCTCTAAATATTTGAAATTAATCATCAATTTAAAGCAACTGAAACTTTGAATTTAATTTTTCTTTTGGTCGCATTTAACAAAATCTTTTAAAACAAAGAGAAAAAAAAAATTCTTAGCTAAAGAATTTTTGTCAACAAATTCGTCTTTTTTTGTTTTTAAGTTGGTTCCGAACGGCTTATCAATACACCATGTAAGCCTAAAAGTATGCAAAGCAAATTGGTTTGCTTTTTCGTTAAAAGACTCGATTATATCATATTATAATACAGGGTGTAGTCATTAATCATTCTATACTATTATATAAAAGTAGCTGGAATACATTGCGCCGCACAGTGTGATAATTCCAGCCAAAACTAACTTGTATATTTTGTTTTGTAATATTATGACTTATTATATATATCAATCGACAGATAATTCTTCAACTAAAAGAATTCTGCAAATCTTGAAAATGCGTGAAGATTTGGACACAGCGTGACCTGCAAATCGATTATTTTTTCTGTGAATTTTCCAATTTTCGTCTTTGCATATCCCTTCTACCTTCTCAAAGTATATAAAATTGTATATTTTTGAAGAATACAGAATCTAATGCTTTTGATGGTATTTCTTCAATTAGATCAGATATAAAATTAGTTTGAAAAATATAATTTTTATAAAAATTATTAAAAAATCTGTAAATTTCAGAAGTGAAGAGGAAAAAAAACTATTTTTTGATTTTGCTTAAACTTTCAAAAAGTGATCGAGGTGCGTTTTGCATTTTTTGTTCAAATATATTTTTTTTTATCAATTTTTATCAATTATGTGATGCAGTTTTTCGCCTAAAATTATAATTTGTAAATTAAGTCATTTATACATACTTTGTGAGTCTGCTGTGGGAAAAATTTTAAAATGAAATGAATCATGTTTGATAGTTTTAAAAATTTCTGAATAATTATATTTTCAATACGAATTTAATTATTTAAATCCAGTCTTACAAAGTTATTCAACATTCAACCGGAAATTATTTTCCAACTTTGAGAGTAAATAGCTCCAAAACCATTTCTTGTTTTTTTTTTAAATTTTTTATATGTTATAAATCAACTTATTTAAAAAATATGTTGAAAAGATAGAGATGCTATTTTGCGTTGTTTTATTTTTACGTCATTTTTCGCAAAGGGTATTTTTGGATAATTTTTGGTAAAATTTACATAGAAAATTACGTTATTTCATTTTGGGGAAAAATTTTTTTTAGCTTAAAAGAGTAATGCTTATATAGAAATAAGTATTTTTTTAAAATTTTTAATTCCTTGGGTATTAACGCAAGAAAAATTTTTTTTCGTAGAACCTACTCCCGAACATGTCACCTGAAAAGATGTGGTCCGTAAGCGTAGAATTATCGGAAGGAGTTAGGATAATTACATGAAACTTGGTACACATGTTTATATGCAGCCAAATTCCTGGACAAACGATAATTTTTTAAAACAATAAGACAAACGAACACGCCCACCTCCCACAACCCACAACCCACAACCCACAACAGTGTAAATACTATAAAATGGCTTATAATTGAGGTACATATATAAGATTTGGTATGTGTGAAAGTTGCATCGAAACTGCGAAATATGCAAAAAATAGGCGTAGTCCGCCCACAAATACGACCACTTTCAATACAACCCTCAACGTTTAGAGATATTAAAAGTGTTATATGGGCATTTCCGTGGTGGCGCACGTGACGATCGTACGACTTTAATGAGTGAAAAAAGAATGAAAAGTTTAACTTGCAAGTCCTTATTTTGAATTTCCAATAGAATTCCAATAGAATTTCGGCTCTTAGATAGAAACCACCAAAACTGATACGTTACGTGACAAAAAATAGAAGTTGTTTTTGACTTGGATCACAAAATTAGTAAAATTCTGTAAATTGGCAAGAGTTTTTGTATAAAACTTTTTTTAGAAGGATTTGCAATAGTATACGTTTATTTTCAAAGTAATCAAATTTAAAAACCTTTTCTCGTTTTTTTTAATTGGGCTTAGTATGAAACGTTTTCGGCGAAAATGCCCATATAGTATATGAATTAGAGAGAGAACATTTTAAATGAGAGTATATATGATCGAATCAAGTTTTGTACCCGTTCTTATTTATCCTATGTAAATAAAGCCCATGAAATATTAATATTTTGAATGCACACCTTTTTAAAAAATTGTAATGCTTAGTTTTAGGACGCGAATTTTTTTTGATATCAGTCTTTGTGATTGTCAAAAACATATGGTTTATAAAGATAACGTTAAAATAAACAAAAGTAGTTTTACCTTATTAAATCAAAGTCTTTCAAAGTTATCATATTTATCAAAAAGTTCTCAGTGCAGTGAAGTTAACCAGTTGTAAAATATAAACGCTGGAAAATTTCTCACATTGAGTGAATTTATTTTTTGCTAAAAAAACAATGTTTTAGAAATGTCACCACCACTTTTTATTAGAGATGTTTTCAATTTATGGAAACAATCAAGGATTGATTGTACAATTCAAAAGCAAGAGTAGAATATAGAAACATTTTTAAAATCTTACTATTCAGTGCCTTGTTTAAGTAATGATACTCTTAGCAAAGTGCACTTTATTGCTTTTAAAATCCGTGTATGAAAATCATCTGCATTCGCAACAAAACATCATGATTGCCTCCAATCTCCTCTTCTTTGTTTTACTGACAGGTAAGATGATGTAAGTTAATTCGCGTTTTAGTAATTTAACTCAGATTCTCCTGGAACAGCGAGTTGGCTTCTGTAGATTTAAACTATAGGGCTCTGGAGAATTCGAGTTAAGGTAAACCTGAAATATGTTATGTATAGTTAATTACAAAAAACCAAGGGATCCTGTACCAGTAGAGGCATATGGAATATATCAGACACACAAGATACTCCTACTTTTAGAAAAACTGAAACCAGAGGGGGGAGAAAACCAGTGAATTTCGAAGAAGCATCCAGTCGAACAAAGCGCCGAAAAGTTTAGCAAATATGGCTTTGATGGTAGTTCAGGTCATAGTGTTTCCAAACAAAAATTTTCCTATGAAAACATGACTGATGAATTCTTGTTTATTGTTGCAATTGTTCCTCTGAAAATAACTAATATTGATAGCCAGGGAGAAGTATGGTTGAACAATACCCCATCATCTGTGTTATTTTACAGACCTATTAAACTTATTTTTATAAAAAAAAAACTTTCATTAATTCATAATGTAGAAATGGATTTAATGCAGCAAGTAGAAAACTTCTGCCATTTAAAACGAAAGTTATTGATTTTAACGTTGAAATTATTTTAAATTGTATTTAAGAATGGTTGATGGTGCAGTTACAAATGTTTTGGCACATAAACGAGCATCAATGAATTGTTATCTATGTGGAGCGACTCCATCTGTAACGAATTCTTTTCAAATGGTGAAATGGTGTATGAAATAACAAACATAAATATTTGTTTACTAAAAAATTTTAGTTTGATTCTGAGAACACTGTCAAGCCGCAAAAAAATAAATGCTACAAGGTTCAGTACACTTTTAAAGGATACTTTTAAAACATATGTGGATAATTATCCCTGGTATAATATGCCAATACTTACTTATTTACTTAGGTGGCCGTAACAACCTGTGTCCGGGTTTCGGCCGACATAATCAGCTCTCGCCAGGCGCCTCTGCTTTGAGCGCGCCTTCTCCAATCGGATACACCAAGTGCGGTTAGGGCTTCCTCAGCCTGGTCTCCCTCGTCGTCGTTGACCAGCGACCCTCGCCTCGAGCACTTTTTTCGCTGGAGCTTCGCCGTCCATACGATGGACATGACCCAGCCAGCGTAGTCGCTGCACAGTTATACGCCGAAATACGTCAATGTCTTCGTAGAGCTCATACAGCTCGTGGTTCACTCGGATGCGATAGTCATCGCCAGCGTTACCATATGGGCAGTTAATCCTGTTTTGGGCAGTATTTCGAGCAGGTAGACAGGATCATTTTTCTCCCAGGATTTGGGCAGGATTTTTTTTTATCCAGTTTTTTAATTTTCGTTGAATAAAAAAACTAGAAATTTTATGTTTATAAATTATATGTAAGTACTTATATAAAAGTAGCAAATAAAGTTGCTACTACTTTTTACATTCTTTCAAAAATTTGATCATGTGGCAGCGCTTTTTCTGTCATTGTTGCTGTCATCGTTTTTGTTAATTCTTTTCGCTAGCAAATTACAAATGGACAAATACTTAACAAAACCTGGTAAGACAAGGAATATTAAAAATGTTATAATAAAAAAATTTTAAAATATTTGTTTTTAGTCCTTTTATAAGAGCAGTATTTTCTCTAAAAATGCAGGATTTTTTTTCGAAAATTACAGGATTTTCAAAAAAACATATGGCAATGCTGGTCATCGCCGACTAGAACAGGACCGAAGATTTTGCGAAGAACTTTTCTCTCGAACACCCCCAGGGCAGCTGCGTCAGTTTGCGAAACTACCCATGCCTCAACGCCATAAAGCAGCACAGGTAGAACGAGCGTCTTGCAGAGTGTTAGTTTTGTCGATCGAGAGAGGGCTCTGGAACTTAGTTTCTTACTGAGCCCGTAGTAGCACCTATTAGCAATTATTGTTCTTCGCTTTATCTCCAGGTTGATTTCGTTGTTAGTATTAATGGCGGTGCCAAGGTATACAAACTCATTGACTACTTTAAAGTTATAGCTGCCGGATGAAACGTGGGAGTCTAAACGCCGCGCTCCCTTGTTTGTAGACAGCATATACTTTGTTTTACCCTCATTTATCGTCATACCCACTTTGGCTGATTCCTTTTCGATAGCGGCGAAAGCAGCGGTAACATCTCTCTTGGTTCTGCCAACAATATCAATATCATCAGCGTACGCAAGGAGCTGGACACCTTTATAGAAAATAGTGCCATTACGATGCACACCGGCCTTTCGTACGATCCCCTCCATGATGTTGAAGAAATCGCAAGACAGTGGATCGCCTTGCCTGAAACCTCTTTCGGTATTGAAGGTTTCGGAGAGGTCATTTCCTACCTTGACGGAGCTGCGTGTGTTGCTCAACGTCATTCTGCAAAGTCTAATCAGCTTTGTAGGTATACCGAACTCAGACATTGTTGCGTATAGGCAATCACTTCTCGCGCTATCGAACGCAGCTTTAAAATCGACAAAGAGATGGTGTGTGTCAATTTGATTTTCGTGGGTTTTCTCCAGAATTTGTCGTAGAGTGAAAATCTGGTCTATGGTGAACTTACCAGGTCGAAAGCCACACTGACAAGGTCTAATCAGTGTTTTTGTAATCGGCTTTAATCTTTCACACAGTACGCTTGAGAGAACCTTATATGCGATGGAAATAAGACTGATACCTCTATAACTTGCGCAGATTGTTGGGTCTCCTTTCTTAAGTATAGGGCACAGAACACTGAGGTTCCAATCGTCGGGCATGCTTTTTGCTAGATATTTTGCTGATGAGCTGATGCATGCGCCTTATCAATTCGTCGCCGCCGGTCTTAAACAATTCAGCTGACAGGCCGTCAGCACCCGTTGCTTTATTGTTTTTGAGTCGTTGGATAGCAACTCGAACCTCTTCATGGCTAGGTGGTGGTACTTTCACTCCGTCATCGTTGATTGGTGGCTCTGAACTGCGCTCTCTATGGGCGGCATTGGTGGAATCGTCGCCAGTAAGTAAATTGGAGAAGTGCGGTCTCCACAGTCTCAGCAAATAATGTGTATACGTCTTCAGATCTCCATTTTCGTCTCTACAAGTGGATGCTCCGGGCGGCTTGAAACCTTGGGTTAGACGCTTAACCTGTTGATAGAATTTTCGTGCATCCTTCTTGCAATGGTATGCCTCTAGTTCCTCACGCTCAAGCTTTTCCTGCTCTCTTTTCTTGCGTCTGAAAAGGCGCCTCTCTTCCTTCCTCTTTTCGCGGTAGTTTTCTCGCACGGCTCGCGTTGCAGTTGACTGCAGCGTTTTTTTATATGCGGCGTTTTTTACTGCTGTCGCGATACTCCTGATCGTACCATTGATTCCGTGGTTGCGGGCGCCGGAAACCAATGACTTCTTCAGCGGCAGCGCGCATGGAGTGGGATATATGCGCCCAAAGTCCGCCGGCGTCGTCGGGTCCAGAGGTTGGTTGGTTGAGCTTAACCGAGAGTTGAGCGGAGTAGGCCTCGGCAGTTCGTTGTAATTGCAGCTTAGCGACATCTTGCTTTCGTTTCCTGTGCGTATATTTTTCGCATTGCATAATCGCATGCGGATCTTGGCTGTAAGAAGATAATGATCGGAGTCAATGTTGACCCCCCGAAATGTACGCACATCTAGAACACTAGAGGCATGCCTTCCGTCGATTACAACATGATCATTTTGGTTTCGCGTTTTTTGATCCGGTGGCCAGGTGGCCTTGTGGATGTCGAGGTGCTTAAATCTGGTGCTACTAACTACCACTACGAAGTGGATCAGTCTTAGACCGTTGTTCGTGGAGGTCTCATGAAGACTAAACTGGCCGACAGTGGGGCCAAAGATGCCTTCCCTTCCGACTTTCGCATTAAAATCGCCGAGGACTATTTTCAATGCCAATAACTATCCACAAAATATTTGCTCATGGATGTGAAATAATTAAAAATTTTAATTTACCAATTGGACTTTTATCTGAAGACGCATTAGAATTTAGTCATAAGAATAATAAGAAAAACTAAGTATGCAATTACCTATTATAGGGCGCAAGTAATACACGTTTTAAGCTTGAGCGATGTCCGTTCAGCCGTTAAGATTTGTATAAAAGTCAAACAAACACACAAACAAACAAACATATCATGATTTTTATTAATATAGATCATCTATAATATTTGGTAAAAGTTGCTTTACTTGCTGGGTTCCATTACAAAGTTGTGGTGGTTTTAAATTTCGCAATAACATCATATGCAGATTAATTTTAAATGTTAGTTTATGTGGGAGAAGGCCGCATGAATGTAATAAATTAAAAAATTCACTTGGAGAGTTAATCACATCATCTTCATTAACAATCGTGTCGATTGACTTGTACATCCACATCTAAATTTTTGGTGGAAGCAATAGCTCTCCACATAACCATGCGGAAGATTTTTGACGCAAATTTTCGATATCTGGGTAAACATTTGAAACCAAATTGTCTATACTCGAAGCGCATGTACCAATGTATCTGAAACATGAAGCAATCCGTTGTCAAGAGCAATGTTCCTTTTCCTATTTTTAGTAAAAGAGGCATCGTTATCTCATCTTAAATGGACACGCATATTTGTTGTCAATTGAAGTTTCTTGACATATTGACACAACGGTAGTGTTTGACGGAAGTCGTCAAAGGATAAAAAAGTTATATCACCCATCACAAGACCTGATGATCTAACATCTTCTAACATGGTATTAACAGCATCGATATGGGCCTTATGTGTCATGGTGCATTCATCCCAAACAACTAATGATACTTCTTTGAGTACTTTTGCAATAGCACCACTTTTAAGAATTAAGCATAAATGTTTTGTTTTCCATGGTGAAACTGAAAGCCGCAACTTAAATGTTGAGTGAGTAGTTCGGCCGCCACTTAGAAGTGTTGCTGCGATTCCGGACGATGCTACTGCAATTGCAATTTTTCGTACATGACGAGCTTTAGCAAGAACTATATTAGTTAGGAAGGTCTTACCAGTACTAGGGCCATCTTCTTTAGGGCCATCAATAAAAAAATTTTTGTTCCACTTCATTATTCGTTACACTTTGTAATATTTTGTTGTAGACATTTATCTGTTCTGGAGTTAATTTCAGTTCATCCTCAGATATGTCTACTTCAGTATTAGCTCTTTGGTGTTCTGGCAATCCGAAATCTTTTAAACGTTTTCCAAGCATGTAAATCGTGCTCTCAATCGAAGCCAAGCCTTCGTTAAAAAAGGTAACGTATCATTGCAAGGTATTTCCTGATTATTTTGTTGTGAACGATGTCTGTTCAAAATATCATCTCAAAATTGATTTTTGGAATCGTTCCATAACTGTAACGCGTTGAACATTTGGCAAAGAATCAGCATTATTGCAAACACCTCTCTGAGTCGGAAAGCTTTTTCAGAGATGGCGGCATCAGACAGTGCATTTCTCCAATGATCGTCACTTTCACAAAGACCTATGCATGCCACGCGGCATGTGAGATGCAACACACCATTTACAGTTCTTAAATAAGTGAAACTTGTAGGATCCTTTATGTGTTTCAACAGAAGTCGAAGGTAAAAGTATTCAGAATAATTACAATGATTCGTGTAAACTCTACCTAGAGCCGAATCTCATTTAACTTCAACCCATCCTTCAACATTTTGTGCTCTTTTCCGTAGATTCTATTTCTTTAGTGTTCATGTATAATATGAAGAAACTTGACTGCAGAGCAATGTCTTCGCAAAATCATCACTCGAACATAGTATATAAAATGCAATCAATGTGATTTCAGGTTTTTCTTGCATCACTCTGTGTATGTTTTCTGCAGCAAAATATACTCTATGTCCGTTTTCCAAATGTACTGCCAAGTATATCAATGCAAGATAGAGTTCATGAAAAGTTATGGTGAAATTAATATGTTAAGCAGACTCTCCAAGACCGTGAACATAGGCTTTAATAAACTATTTTTTCAAGCAAAAAGAATATAAATTAATCCTTCTTTGCTATTAATTCAACTCAACTCAAATTAGCTCTATCCAAACAAGGTCAGGTACTCTGCTAGTGATTTATAATTAATTATGAATAGGCTTACTACAGCTACGCCAATTTTAATGATATTTGCTGACAGTCAGCAAAATTAACAAATATTAATCCAATACAACCAAAAACATCTGAAAAAACCATCCTTTTTTTTTTTTGTGGGCGGTCAAAGGAGGTGTGGCAATTCACTTTTCGTACAGTTGCCGACAGTCAGCATACAAACTTAACTACCAAATTGTAGTCTAATACGGCCAAAACCGTCTGGAATATAGCATTTTATCGATTTGTGGGCGGTAAAAGGGAGAGTGGCAAAATTTATCGTTTGATATAGGTTTTATAAAAATCCGTCGAGTAGTTTAGGAGTCTATTCGGAACACACATACATACATACAAACAAACAAAAATATGATATAGATAACATAAAAAATTATCAAAAAAATGCATGAAAATCAGCACTTCTTTGGTTCAACGGTAAAGTTTTGCATTTTTTAATGCAGTTTGAAGAACTATTCCAGAACTATTATTTCTGGCTGTTTGTTTTTAACAACCACACCAACCAAAATTTTTACGAAAACCTAATTTTTGGAGTTTATTTAAAAATGGTTTAGCTCACTGATGGTTATCGTGGCAGCCAAAAAATGTTGGGAATCATTATAAAATAGATCAAGGTTAACTTTTAG
Organism: Coremacera marginata; assembly: GCA_914767935.1. Lineage (NCBI taxonomy): Eukaryota > Metazoa > Arthropoda > Insecta > Diptera > Sciomyzidae > Coremacera > Coremacera marginata. The sequence goes on from OU612047.1 coordinate 119,963,900, forward strand.
CCGGTGGAAATAACAAATTCTTTTTATTTTGGCATTCTAACATAATATTACCTCTCAATTTTATGATGTAGATAGACAGTTTTGCATTCGTAAAAAATTATCTATGTAGATAGAAATATGATAAAATGCAGGATATATAGGACTAAAAGTGGGTTTTTTGTCAGCGATGAATTTGGCATCAAAAAAATTTTTCGTCAAAATGTAGATAGACATTATTGAATATAAGCCGTCGATATGATGTTTTATTTTAACTTGTTTATTTTGGGGGAGAGAACGTTTTAACCCATAAAACCCCCAAAACCCCCTGTGTTCACCTCAGGAGCAAGACAATGCTTAGAGGATAAATAATTAACAAATTAAGCCTAGCAGCTAGGCTTTTTTTTTGAGGTAAACAATGATCCTTAAAAGTAAGTTTAGTATCAAAAATTAAACAAAGCATTTTTAATGTTAGATTCTTTAGATCCTCTTGTGAAAAGGGGAACTTAAACGGCCGAAATTTATTTTATTGCAAATATGTAGAATAGATACATTCACATTTATATGGATTTTACTAAAGTGTTTCTGATTCACCGTGCCCCCCCTCATATGAAAGGTGCTTGCATAAAAATAGTAAAACGCCAAAAAAAAAACCAAAATTTTGATAAACTAAATGAGCTACAGTAAAAAACGTGATTTTCGGGCCCTCAGGGTCAATGTGAATTTATTAATTTTCGTACTGACATTAAAGCTACACGAAAATTACAAAAAAGTTCTATCCTCATGTAAAATTGGTCGCTTAATCCGATTCCGTACTCAGATTTGGCAAAAAATTAAATTTGCGGTCACCAGGAGCAAATAAACGCGAATATCGATGATGTTTTCCACTCAGTTATTATTTCAAATCTCTCAATCTGGTAGATAATGATGTTCTTCTCAAAATTAAACATTTTAGTTGTGAAGCCTGCTTAATGTAAATAATATTTAAAGAAAAAATTTTGCAAATCAAACAATATTTAGGCAAAATATAAATAAATAAATTTTAAAATAAAATTAAATAATTAAAAATTTTAAACATTTTTTCAATACTCAACTCTGATTGCACAAAGAACTTGGCGTTATTTTTCTAAAATATCATTGCCAACTTACGAGAAAGTGTTGAGCCGGCTATTACATTAAATTTTGTGAAAAAAACTGCTGTGAATGCTTCGATTGATCGTGTCATTGATGAGTTAATACACATTTGGTCAAATTTTTCTATTTTCTTACAAATCGATCCCAGCCTATGGACCAACGACAAAAGTTTTTTTGAAGCTGAAGAAACCGTGAGAAATATTTCCGTCGTTAATGACTCTGCAGAGAGGGCCATCAATCTCATGAACGGATTCAATGAGAAACTAACTACGTCGGAGGACGAAAAGCCAATCGTTCTTCAAGTAGTGGGAGCTCATCAGAAGATTTTCCCGTACAGGAGCATTTCGAAAAACAAATTATTACAAAAATAAAACAAAATATTCTTAATAATTTACGCATAGTAAGAAAATAGATACATTCGACCAAATGTGTATTAATTCATCAACGACACTATCAATCGAAGCATTCACAGCAGTTTTTTTCACAAAATTTAATGTAATAGCCGGCTCAACACTTCCTCGTAAGTTGGCAATGATATTTTAGAAAAATAACGCCAAGTTCTTTGTGCAATCAGAGTTGAGTATTGAAAAACATGTTTAAAATTTTTAATTATTTAATTTTATTTTAAAATTTATCGAAAAATTACATTCATTTAGTTAACCATATTTTGCTTAAATATTGTTTGATTTGCAAAATTTTTTCTTTAAATATTATTTACATTAAGCAGGCTTCACAACTAAAATGTTTAATTTTGAGAAGAACATCATTATCTACCAGATTGAGAGATTTGAAATAATAACTGAGTGGAAAACATCATCGATATTCGCGTTTATTTGCTCCTGGTGACCGCAAATTTAATTTTTTGCCAAATCTGAGTACGGAATCGGATTAAGCGACCAATTTTACATGAGGATAGAACTTATTTGTAATTTTCGTGTAGCTTTAATGTCAGTACGAAAATTAATAAATTCACATTAACCCTGAGGGCCCGAAAATCACGTTTTTTACTGTAGCTCATTCAGTTTATCAAAATTTTGGTTTTTTTTTGGCGTTTTACTATTTTTATGCAAGCACCTTTCATATGAGGGGGGGGGGGGGGGGGAAGCACGGAGAATCAGACGCAAAGTAGGATTTGGATGTATCTAATGTAGAATCTTACATTTTTCGAAGAAAATTTTGGCACCCGAACTTCAGGTTTGAAAAATGATATTCCATTTATATATATATAGAAATTTATAGAATATAGTTCCATTTATTATACATATATGGAATCGGTTACATTCCATTTATTTTGATTTTTATAGTAATGACATCATTTATAAAGCACAAATCGGGCGGCATAGCATTTAATATGGGTAGTCATGAAGCACGTTTTCTATGTGTGTTAAAGACATATGTTTTGTGTTGTTATATCAGTGAATCAAATATTTATCGTTTAAGAAGTCAAGAATTTCTTTACTGTTGCCAATCTAAAAAATAACTTTCAAGTTTTGTTTTTGTCATTTATATATATTTCGTTTTTAAGAAATAGTTCCAAACAATCGCTAACATGTGGTATTCTTTAGAAATGTGACAACAGGGGGTTGAACAGTGGTAACGAACTCTTTTTTTTTTCTTATAATGCAAATTGTATAGGTATGTGAAGGAGAGATGGTGGAATTATTGGTTTTTGTTATTTCTTTTAGTGGTTATCTTTTGAAATATTAAAAAAAAAGAAATAAATAAAAAACGTGTATTGGCAAATTTATTAGAAATCTTTGGTGTAACAACAAGCATAGATTAACAGAATAAAATCGCCAACATTTGACTCGCGTCTTTTTTTCCCTAAAATGTTACTCATCAAGATACGAATATGATGTCATGTCTTCAGATTGGAACTCATTGGAGTCATAATGTTATAATCAAGAAGTGTGGCACGTAATTTTTATATTTTTTTTATATACTTCGGCGTTTTTATTTATATTTCTTTTTAAATATTGCAATTCCTTTGACTGTGTTATGTCCGACAAAAATTATTTATCTTTGCATTATTTTTCGGTTATATACGTTTAGTCACTTCAATGACATTTTGATAGCTTAGGACTGTGATTATTTTGCTGGGTATTTGTGCTGCAATCTTGAACAAATCCCTCGGAAATAAACTTCCATCTTCTATCGAACAACCCAGCTATATGAACTTCATAATGATCTTCATATCAACGCGCGTTTTTCTGTTTGTCCCAACAACTGCCTAACCACTTGATCATTAAAACGTCATTTGTGTTGCGGTCTTTTATGACTGTATCACTGAGTCACACCAAAGCATTAAATTGTTTACATTTATATTTGTAATGATTTTTTATACGTGTTTTTTTTTTAGTTTTATCTTAAAGCATTAACCTTTCTTACCCGCATTTGCACACTTCAAGAGCTCAGTGATCGCTGACCCAGATGAGCAAATATGTATAAACATGTTAGCCGGTGTACGTTTAAAAAAAAAGTATATGTTAAAACTGTTTAGTGGACAAAGTATGTATTTAATGATATGATGGTTTGTTTTTGCGAAATCCTATTAATAAAAGGTGTTTTTTTTTAGAGGTGCCATTTTCCCACAGGGATTAAACTTTAATAAATTGATCAGAAATGGCAATGCTATTGCCATTTGAGCCCAATTTCGCTTGCCATTTTATCGTGAATAAACTAAAGGTAGAAAAAATCGTGGAAATTGTTCAAATTTATTTCGAAAATCGTGATTCAGTTCGGAAATGTTTACGTGCACCACGTCGATTTTACTCTCGACACAATTGTCCATCCGAGTACTCATTCAATAAACCATGGATCGTTTTTGCACCACGCATACTCTAATTCAGTGGAGCCCAAGAAATTTTAAATGCGGGCATTAAAAATGTTGCACATCGTTGTGTTTGTCAAAAAATTAAACAAAACAAATATCAATGCAATAAAATCACAAGACATGAAGTACACTACTGGTAGTCATGCAATGTCTAATATTTTCCGATGTCGTATATCGAAAAATATTCGCTGTTTTTTCATGGGTATCTTTTTTGTAGTTATTGGCTAGTGACGTATTTCAATCAGCTGTTCTTTAAGTTGTATTGAAAAAGTGGCAACTTTGGTTAATTATATGTTATAAAAAATTGGTTTCCGAAAGTATTCGGTGCTATTTACGCATCAAAATCATGCGGAAAACTTGGAGGTTTGTTCACTGACAAAAAATTAAATAAATTGTTACAAATTTTTACAAGTAAAGCGTCACGCACTTGAAAAACATGCAACGGGAGAAGACAACGAGAGCGTAAAAAAGTGAGAGAAAAAAGTAGCTACAAGTTTCTGCTAGCAAAATTTCTGTTTGCAAGAAATTGCAGCTACAGAAAAAAATTGTTTGTCAAAAAAAAAAAAAAAAAACCAAGTTGTCAAAAATTATTTTTTGCAGCTGTTTCCTATTAAAATGGATGAAAAAGAAATATTTTTACAATGTTGAGGAAAATATGTAAGTACAAATGTTAATGTCGGTGTGGCACAAGAAATTATTTCAATAATTTATAACCTTTTATTACAGTAGCAAAAACTGCCTGTGAAGAAAAGTCGTTCAATCAGATGTTAATTTGCAAGTTTCTACTAGTTCTCTGTTCACGTACTTTTTCTTATATTTTTCTCTATGTGACATTTATTTTCTTAATTCTTCTGTACTCTCTTCCTGCAAGTAAAGTACGTGAACAAACCTTATGCCGAATATCAGATTTCATACAAATTTTGACAATTCAAATTCGGCGTTTACACAGTTTTTCCGATTTTCGGTATATTCGGCGCATTTTCGGAATTGCACGAATACTCTTACTGTTTCTATTACATAACTTGCATTGACAAACAAGTAAGAGTGACAATCAGCTTAAGCATCAACATCGTTGAACAATTGCGCTGAACAGTAAAGGTGTTCTTTGTCTTTAACATTACGTTCAAAAAGTCCATAGGATGACACATAGATGGCGTTACTAGATTTTTTCCAAATAATTTTTATTTAGTACCAACCTTCAAACGATACGTATTTGACAACAATCTGACAGTTGATTCGTGAGTTATAGCATTTTGTGTGACACTATTTTGTGTGACGCACTACGCTGCGTCTACACCAGACAATTGTCATAAATATTTCATAATCTGTATTACTTGTCAAATTATTGTCAGCTGCAAGGAAATTGTCTGATTATGACGTCGGTGGGCAGACAATTGCAAGACAATAAATGACATTTGTTTCATTATTGGACGTTTCCTTTGAAAGCGAAAAAAGAATAGAAAATAATAAAAAAGCGCGGTTTTTGGTTGCTAAAATTAAAATAGAATAATAAGAATAAAAAAAAACGCGGTTTTTCGATGAGAAAGTTGTGAGATAAAAAAGTATAGTTTTTCGCACAAAATTTAATTTTTTTTTTCGCTGTCCAACGATCTCCAAGTGGCACAAGTAAGTGCAGCGTTAATTTTTGTTAATATCCTCCAAGTGCCAACACCAGCAACACAGCAAGTGCAACGCAAATTTCTTGCTCCTTTCGCAGGCCAACGTCCTCCAAGTACCACCACTAGCAACACAGCAAGTGCAACGTTAATTTTTGTTAACATCCTCCAAGTGCCACCACCAGCAACACAGCAAGTGCAATGCCTTTTTCTTGCTCCTTTCTTGCTTCTGTTGCTGGTGGTGGCACTTCGAGGAAGTTAACAAAAATTACGCTGCACTATTAAATTGTTATTTAATAAAACACTTATAAGCATAACTTACTTATGCTGCTGGAGGTAGCAATTGGATAACGTTGGCCAGCGAACGAAGCAGGAAATTTGCGCTGCACGGATTTGTGCTGGTGGTGATGGCACTTGGAGGACGTTGGCCAGCGAAAGAAGCAAGAAATTTGCGTTGCACTTGCATCTGTTGCTGGTTGTGGCACTTGCAGGATGTTAACAAAAATGGTTAAGAAAAATTTAACTAATGCACCGGGAGATCGTTGGCCAAAGAAAAAGTTAAATTTTGTGCGGAAAGCTTAACTTTCAACTTTCTCACTGCGTTTCTGTTTCGAAATGCTTTTTTTAACATTTCCTAGCATTTTTCCTAGGAAACGTCAAAAATTGTCAGCATACGTCAAATCGTTGTCAGCTCAATTGTCTGCCTGACAATTGAGACAATTGAGCTGCCGACTGAGAAAATGTAAGTGTGTTAGTAAAAAATTTGTGAGTGTATTGGGATTGTTAAGACAAATTGTCTGGTGTAGACGCTGGGTAAAGGTGTTCTTTGTCTTTAATATTACGTTCAAAAAGTCCATAGGATGACACATAGATGGCGTTACTAGATTTTTTCCAAATGATTTTTATTAAGTGCCAACCTTCAAACGATACGTATTTGACAACAATCTGACTGTTGATTCGTGAGTTATAGCATTTTGTGTGCAACTATTGTTATTGAAAAGAAAAAATTGGAAAAAGTGAATTTTGAGTTTTGATAAAGCATTGCTTTTTGATAAAAAAAATACAGTGGAAACCAAACAATGCCTTGATAAACATTATCCGGACAAATGGTGGAAAAGTGGATTGCTGAATTTAAACGTGGTCGTACCAGCACAAATGATGCAGAGCGCAGTGGACGCCCAAATCAGACTGTTATTCCACAAAACATCAAAAAAATCCACAAATTGGTTATGAACGATCGCAAATTGAAGGTGCACGAGAGCTAGCTGACATTGTAAAGATATCAGATGGTAGTGTTTTTACCATTTTACAGGAACATTTGTGTATGCAAAAGCTCTGTGCAAAGTGGGTGTCGCGTGTGCTCACAGTCGACCAAAAACAAAAACGAATCGATGCTTCAGAGGAGTGTTTTGGCGTCTGTATTTTGGGATGCGAAAGGAACAATATTCATCGACTATCTCCAAAAAGGAACCACCATCAACAACGACTATTACTGTGCACTTTTGGATCGATTGAAGGCTGAAATCGCCAAGAAACTTCCACATTTGCAAAAGAAAAAAGTGTTGTTTCACCAAGACAATGCACCGTGTCACAAATGAAAACGATGGCAAAATTGAGTGAATTGGGCTTAGAATTGCTTACCCACCCACCGTTAAGACTACCCACCCAGCGACTTTTTCCTGTTTTCAGATCTCAATAGAATGCTTGCTGAAAAGAAATTCAAGTCCAATGATGAAGTAATCGCTGAAACTGGGGGCTATTTTGACGAGAAAGAGAAATCGTACTATAAAAGTGATATCGAAAAGTTGGAACAACGCTATACTCGTTGTATCGCTCTCGAAGGCAACTTTGTTGAATAATAAAATCGAGTTTTATCAAAATTTTATTTTTTATTTACTTATCCTACGGACTTATTGAATGACCTGTTATGTTCGAATAAATTATCAAATATGACCAAGAAATGAAAAGGAAAAGTTATTTTAAAATTATTTTTTACTTTTTAGTGATTTTGTAGTCTGTTTTTTTTTATTTTTAAAAAGCTTTTATTTCTTCCTTTTTAGAGAATATGATAAATTTTCGAAAACAGTGTATAAACTACATAAATACAATTGTTCTTAAAAAATGTTTTCTATTAAATTGTGAAAGATTGTTGGTTATTTCAAATGTCTGTTTCTTAAATTTAAATTAAACTAGAATTGGAACTATTATACATAAATTAGATTAGAACTATTTCACGTGTTTTCAAATAGTTATGCCCATTCTTGTAACGAGTTTTATTACCCTAGCATCAATATTATTCGAGGTATAGTGTTTTTCTAATATTACCACGCCCCTTTGTTGAATAATCGCCCACTTTTTTACCGTTATTTGTAATAATTGTGCCTACGCCTGTACTTTATTTAAGTACCCCAGCTTTAATATTAACTGAGATAGTGTTTATCTAGTATTGCCACGTCCATTTCTCGAATAACGCCTAGTTTATTGACCGTAGTTTTTAATAATTCTACCTACCCTTGCACTACAATAAATTTCAGTGCGCTAGTGTCAATATCATTCGAGATACACTGTTTTTCTAATATTGCCACGTCCAGTAGTCGAATACCGCCCAATTTCTTGAGCGTTATTTGCGCTAATAATGCCTACCCTATACCAAATTGCAGTGCCATTGTATCAATAGTATTCAAGATATACTCTTTTTCTAATATTGCAACGCTCATTTGTCAAATAACGCCCATTGTTTTAACGGTAATTTGTATTAACTGTGTCTACCCCTGCACTAAATTGCAGTACACTAGTTATTATTTGAGATACAGTGTTTTTCTAAAATTGCCACCCCCATTTGTCAAATAATGCCCACTTTCTTGACCATAATTTGTAATAATAATGCCTAGCCCTATATTAAATTGCAGTACTCTAACCTTAAAATTATTCAAGATATACTGTTTTTCTAATATTGCCACGCCCATTTGTCGAATAACTCCCATTTTCTTGAGGTAATTTGTAATAATTGTGCCTATCCCTACACTAAATTGCAGTACCCTAGTGTCAATATTATTCGAGACACGGTAGTATTTAGTATTGCGAGATCTAGTATTGCCACGTCCAGTTCTCGAATACCGCCCACTTTTTTACGGGCACATCCGTGTTTATGATATCTATCTGTTCACCAAAAAGACTGTCAAACAGGCATATGGTTTAGGAGTTATCGATGTACATACATTTGAAAAAAAAGAAAAAAAAAAAAAAATATAAACAGAGAAAATATAAATCGGCTAAAAAGAGTGAGCATTCCAGTATTTTTGAAGTGAAACTTATAGCTGCGTATACAACAATACGGCGAGCTAGATGGGGGGTAAAACCAATGTAACGACATGGTTCTTATGAATTTGTTCATAAACTAAAAAAAATTATACTTATTAGAAAACAATGATATTATCTACTGCATAACTAATTGTAAATTTGTTAATTTCAACCGATTGATTTCTTCTTCACACGATCACAGCTCGGTAACGGTTAAGTTGGTGGTGTTTGTTGATACACCGTTGAAAAGGTGATTTCATTGCCTTTAAAATGAGCTTTCAAAATAAGTTTTATGTAAATTAGTTATTCTGCTAGAAACAATAACGTGAATCAAAGTCGTGAAATGTTAATTAACCCTGTAGCTCGTAAGAATGTAAAAATAGACCCCCTCCCCCCCTCCCATACGATTTTTTGCTCAGCTCGACATAACCTTTCAGCTCCGTAAATAGTTGCACTCAATTGCGGGACACCCTGTATAATGGCAAACGCAACATAAAATATGATGTCTTGTACCGAAAAACGCATCAACATTTTTAACTGTGTAGGAACAGTAAAATAAACTTATGCAAGTATGCTCGGTAGCATAAGGTCAGTGCTTCTGACCACGAAGCAAAGGTTTAATGGTCCTTTCTGCAGTTGAAATTTTGTGCATTTTTTAATAAAAAATATTCACAATTATACTGGCAGGTTTTGTTTTTTTTTAAGAAAAATTGAAAATAATTTATATAAATAAAGCCCGAGTTATAATCGATTACTGGTTATTTTGGATAAACAATAAATTTTTCTTGTTATCAATACTATGAAATAAATTCAAACATGTATGCTATTCTTGCTTTCGGGTTAGTTCGTACAAGGGAGGCAATGATGCGATGGACGCACGTTTAACTTGCATTCGAATTGTATACGGTTCGATGCGAGTACGGAAAGGGAAAAATGCATTATTCCCGCTATGGGTTTTTCGACAAATTTTTTCTTTTAAATATTTATAAGTAAAAATATAAAGCAAAAATATAAATATATAAATATATAAAGCATCAAGATCTGTCGCATATTCCATGTGGATCGAGCCTGGGTACTACTTAAATCATCAAATTAAAATAATAAATCCTCTTGAACTGCTATCGAATTCTGTACGTGAATATTGAAGTTTTCAGTAACTGTCAATCATAGCTATAAAAGATTGCAATCATTTGGCGCTGCATTCTTTGAAGTAACAATTAATGAATAAATTTTTTTGGTTGCAGTAGTTATCCAATTTCGTGAATATGAAAAATGAAGTACCAATCATATTGAATGATTTTGATTTATTAATCATTTTGTGCAATCATGACTTGATTTCATTGCCAACATTCGCAATCAATTGTGATTCGACTTGTGAATGCAATCAAGTAACACAAATTTAAAACTTTTTTCGCTATACAATACTTCAGAAAAATTTTGTGATGAATTTGAATCCAGTTCCCTTTTCGTTCCACCACGCCCAGTTTTTCAGATATTAACTTAAATATGGGAGTAAAATAGCTTTGCTTCTCTCGTGTGGCCGACGACGTATGTGTTTTTTTTTTTTTTTTGGATGAGAATTATCAATAACAATAATTTGGATATTCACTCTGCGTTTCACGATGCCTGGCAAATACGTGGCTGCAATTTTTCGCATTTTTTTTCAATAATTGAAATAATGAATTAAAAAAAAAGGATTTTAATCAAGGGACTTGAAGTCCTAACTGACTTGAAGTAAATTGAATGAAATCAATAACATAACATAAATGAATGTGAGACTGCAATAAAATTATTAAAAATGAGTGGTGATTTCAAATGTTCAAGCCAGAATAACCAAAAAGAATTATGTATTGCAATCAATTTTAAGGCAGACGGCGTTTCAACCATTGCATTTCATGAAGGCAGTCTGCTTTTTAACCATTTGGTTGCACTGAAGGAGGGAATGTTTATAAAATAAATTAGCAATCTTCCAGAAATTCTATTTTTGGGTTGGTTTACTTTATTGGAACTTCGACCCAGTTGGAGATTATTCCTTATTAATTTCGTATATTTTCTGTGTCTGTTGAAAAATTAAAATGGTAACAAAAAAACGTTAGTTATAAAATGTGCGATATGGTCAAAAGGTAAAACACAATTATATGTCGAAACATTAAAAAATCTCTCATTATACGTAAGATTCCACGTAAAGGACTTTCTAGAATTTTCTGGAATTGTTAAAAAAGGCTAAATATTAGAATAAGCAAATCTTATGGAAGGAACGCATTGAAAAAACTCATTATTAATAACATTATACGGAGAGCTAAGTTTGCATTACTAGCACAACGTTGGAATAAACCATTTAAATATTTAGATATAGTCTCTTGAGTTACTATCACAAAAGTATGCTCAGTTTTGTCTCAAAGCATGCATGTTTTCAGATAAATACTGAAAATGAAAATGCTTCTGCATTCTTCAATTTATCAAATCTAATATTTTATTATTATATTTGAAATCACTAAAAAAATTTACTCAAACTAAAAATGTGTTTGTTACGTTTAAATGCATTTACTATGATCAGGATCTTAGATCTAACTCTTGGTAGAAAAAAGCAGAATGTTTGTTAACAATCAAACTAATTTCTATCTTGTTTCATTTTCATGCCATTCATATATAAGTCAAATTTTTTTACCTGAAAAGTTGTTTACAAATTTACCTGCCGGTGTTTGTAACAGCGTTAGCAAAGCAACGGCGATTTAATGGGTGCACACTAGGGTTGACAATATCTGGGCTTTTCCTATCCCCGGGATTTCTGGAATTTTAGAATGCAATCCCAAGATTTGGCTTTTTTTTTTTTTTTGATTAGTAGAAATACAATTTAAAAATTTGGCACTGCATATGTTAGTATGGCAAATATGTTTCAATTATGAAATTCTAAAAAATGAACTTAAGTTCAAGAAACACGATTGTTAAGAATGCGTAAGTTTTATTAATTTAAAGCATTACTTTTAATAAAAATAACATTGGATTTCTTATTTTTTACAATCAATTAATTACCTTAAGGTTTATTTTGTACTTTTGCATTTTTTCCATAAAAATAAAACTATTTTTTTTTAGACTAAACCAACGCTCAGGGGAGGCCCCCATAAATACGAAAGCATTGTGTTGATTCGGAAGACGGGTAATAGTTAGTTGCAAACAGAAATGTCTTATTTTTCACACTCCTTTGAAAAGGAATATCAAAAATATGTTTGCATTTGTTTTCGAGTCAGAAAAAGAAAATTTAGAAAATTTTGCACAAATTTTGAATTTTTTCATGCGCTTAACTTACAGTTGGAAACCTATTATTTTGAAGAAAATTTGTTTACGTAAATACAAAAAGACATTGAATTTTTTTAAGAAAACACACTTAGTTTATATTTTTTTATTTTTTGTGTCACATGAAATTTTTATAAAAAGATCTTTTTTGAAAATAAACTTTAAATCACTTTGCTTCTGTACATTAAGGTTTATTTTGTATAACGGAATATTTTTTCCAAAGAAATAAAATTAATTTGCAACAAATCATTTTGTTTGAAAGAAAAGTAATTTTAAATAAATAGTGGTATTCACGATGTAGGGCACGTGGTCTGGCAGATGGGTACAAGAGCAAATTAGCTCTTAACAACAACAAAATACATTTGATGTAAATTAGCTACACGTTAGCTCTTTAGCTACACCAAGCCCTTGAGTAGATTTGAGTAGCTAAGCTCAGTGTTGCCGTTTTGGTCCAATCGGAATAGAATTGGTAGTTTTATATAAAAAAAAGATTTTGGTAGTTTGGGTGTTTCATTATTTTTGGTAACTTGGAAGTAGTTTGGTAGTTTTGAAACTCAAACTAATCTTCAAATTCCAAATAAATTCAATTTAAAAATATTTTTGATCTGCAAAATGGGATCTCAAAAAAGCATAAAACGTTATATAGTTATTTTTTTCAGATTTAACCAACACTCAGGGGATACCCCCTAGAAAAGCGAAAGCATTGTGCTGATTCGGAAGACGGGTGATAGTGAGTTGGAGGTTGGAAAGATAAAGTAGTGTCGGTGAAGATTTGATTTAAATTTTCACAGCTTGAAACTGCCTGGGAACACGCTCGCAGGGAGATTGTTACCATTTTAATGAGTAACTGAAGAATGAATTATCTCGGTAATGCGATGTCCTATTGGGCAATGAGGCAATGGTATAGAGATGGGCTTGGAGAGCTGCCCGATTATACCTTGATAGTACCTACACAGAAGGCTAAGGCAACCAACAAGGCGTCAATGCCCAAGAGAGTTGAGATAAGATGAAATATTATCGACCCCTATCAAATATATCGCACGTCGTTGAATCCGGTCCAGAAGCTCCAAATATGATCTTGAAGCCCCTGCCCAAATTTGCAAATTGCACTCCATTTTCGGCCTCATATATGACGTATAGATCATATGTAGATCATATAGAGTGAAGTATTTCTTTCCCCGTTTAAAAAAACCAAGGCACTTGGTTGCTTCTTTTGACACATCAAATATGTGATCATTTTAAGGAAGATCTGATTATATTGATATGCTCAGAATGTCAAGATCATCTGACTCTACAAGATCTACTCCGTTTATACTGAGAGGAGCAAAGAGGCAATTGACTCGCTTATGGAAACAAACAACACTGGATCTTGCTAGCTATATAGTTCTTATTCTTGCATGTATATATCAGAAATATATTTTTTTTTTTGCTTATTTATACTTTTTTACTACTCATAATTGAAAAGTGTACGTGTTTTGAATTTTTGGTAGGTTGTGAGTAATTTTGGTAGGTTTTAAGAAAAGATTTGGTAGGATAAATTTGTAAAAAATGGCAATACTGGCTAAGCTACCACAGAAAAATGCAACTCTGTGACTGACGTTTCCTTATATTTTACTTTGATTTTAAATGATTAGCTGCATTAAAAGCGAAGTGTGTTCACAATTTGTTCTGCTAGTTTGCTATTCAGCTCATCTACCTGACCATTAGCCCAACATCGTGAATACCACTAATGTATTTTTCAAATTATTGTACATTGTTTTTCAATATATCCATCAATATATCCGGGGATCATATCAAATACATTCTATTAACATATGTATATAAAATATTTTGGAGAACGAAAAGTTTATTTTAGTTGCAGTATAAATCAATCGCTGTTAGTTCAATGAAAAAGTTCTATAAGCAAATTTTTGTGCACGAAATTCATATCATAAATAACTGTAACGTCACTTTAGATTTTGACAAAAGAAAATTAAATCAGTTGTTGTTGCTGAGTATTATTGTATATTAAAATTATTGTTTAGTACTGCCGTTGAATTATGGAATCATAAAATTTTATGACTAATGCTTGGTTTTCACTATGTCATTTTCAATGGTCAGTTGCTGTCAATCAAATGAAAAATGACAACACGTAGGCATTTTTTCTACCTTTGACAATTTTGGAAAATGAAAAACAACTGAATTATCGAATTGAGCTATACAGAAAATATAGAATAATTTTGTTTAGGTGATATTTTACCTGATTACCTCTTATGTCGTGAAAACCAGGCTTAACTTATTGCTCATTAATCCCGGGAGTCACATCGACTTATACTGGAATTTTCGGAAAGTTCGGGATTCCATCCCTAGTGCACACATTAAATGCTGGCTCAAAAGAAAATGAAAAAACTATGGGCGCAGAATTGTTTCAACAGGAGAAGCAGCATTAAATGTCTTAACTTTTTGAATATCGTGTTTTGTGCAGCAAAAAAAAACATCAAGATTTTACGAGAGAGACTTGCTGGAAAACTAGTCTCCTTGCCAGTTTGGGCGGAAATCACTCTATTTTGACGTGGGTCACACTTCAAACTAAGTCAACAAACTACATATGTAGGTTAATGGCATGGTTTCAACTACGGGTAGAAGAGGTTTTATTGCCTTAACTTTTACGCATTGGTTCTTCAGTTCGAAGCGAATTAATTAGTATTCATTTTATAAGTTCTCTATGCTTACAATTTATTGATAAATATTTTGATGGCACAGTTAGGGCTTTCATCGATAGAAAGCGTAAAAAATATTAAAAATAAAAATATTTAAATTAATTCTGATGACACACGTTTGCGATGTCTTGAACATCAGACATGAGTTTAAAAAACTTTAAACCCAAGCTTAAATACCTTTCGACGTATATGGGGACTATTATTGTGGATTAAACTGTGCACATTTCTATCATATTAGTCTTCAGTTATGAACGAATATATGTACATATTTTACACATAGGAACAAAATATGAATGTTCTCATAAAATTTCGTTTTAAACAAAGTCTTCTATTGACTTCTTATTTAAACAATTTATCTAGAGCTCCGAAACAAAATAATGCAAATCAGATTTATACAGCAGAGTTAATTTTTTTGTAGGCGAAATAAGGAGTCCTATCTGAAGACTATGACTCATATAAAAAAGAAATTGATTCATGGTTAATAGTAGAAAAAAGGACATTAAATATTATATCGACTGTCGACTTCCGGCTTAGCAAAACACAAAATATATTAAAAGAACGAAAAAAACAAGTTTTTTTTTGTTTTCTTAAAAACAAATTTAATATTTAAGACTGAGAGCTTTGCTTCCGTAACGTCTGTCTTTATTTACTCTGATTGGTTTTTATAGAATTCAGATGAGAAATTTAATTTGGTCGAAACCAGTATTTGCTGACTTCCTACTATGATTTTGGGCCATTGCCCTATATCAAAGAAATAACGGCAATTCTAAATTCAAAGTATGTTCAAGGAAAAATTTGTATTAAGCTTACTTTGTGCAACATGTATTTGAATTTGCGAAGGGTAGACATTTATACCGTTGACATCTCGAATAATAAAAAGAAATGCTACTATAAAAATTATAAATATTATTGTTGATAAAGTAGTAGGAATAGCGCCATTGTGAATTTCGTTCATTCCCTTTGTTCACGATAGTCTATTTCTATTAGCTAATCGTCATTAGTCATAGTCTTTAACAGAAATTTTTCAGGCAACCCACTGCGTATATATTTTTTAACATACTAAATTTGATATAAAATACTTTTAATCGAGTAAACAAATGGGTGAAGGTCGTTTCGCGTCGGATCCTCTACTATATATTAAGTAAAAGAATTACATCAATCGATCTTAAGGATTTAAAGATATAAGCAAAACTATGCTCTGGCGTGACGTTACAAAACACAGAAGTAGTTTTCTACTTGGATTTCAAAATTTTCAAGACGCTGCGAATTGGCCAAGACTTTTTGTATAAAAACTTTTTAGAAGATTTTGAAAAAATATAAGTTTATTTTCCAAGTAATCAAATTTAAAAATCTTTTCCCGTTCTTTTGTTATTAGGCATGTTATCTGACGTGACGTTACTTATTAAATTTCCGTTGTAATTCAATTGGAATATTTCGTAATTAGGTAATTAAGTAATTTAGTAATTAAAAAACAAATTTAATATATTCTGCCTCTCCTTGCCTTAACCATTTTTCATTATTTTTAGTCAATGCCTTCCATTTTTACTAAAACAAAAACGCTTACGAAACATTTACTGAACACTTACTAAAAATTGCATTTGTGAAACAGTGCATACAATTTGGTCATCATGGTAAACGAGTTTATGTTCAAACTGCTTCAATCAATAACATTTAAATGTTTCTCTAAGATAATATCATTGAATAAAAAGTTTTTAATAACTTTTAATTTTTGGGTCACTGGCATTTTCGGAAAATGCCCAGAAAAAATTTCAACGTTTTTCCAGAAAAAATCTAAAATTTTAATGTTTTTTTATTTGGTGTACTTCTACGATTTAGATAATTTAAAAATACACCTTCTTTATATATTTTTTTTTTAAATTGCATTGGAGAAAATGGTTTCTTTCGAACAGTTTCAATTATTTCAAAAGTTGCCGTCTCTATATAAGCTTCAAAGTTTTAACACTTTTTTACTCAAACACAAATAGACAAAGGCTTATTCCATGTTGTGGTTGCTAAAGTTCGTACATATTCGAATGTAGATTTCCTTCTAAACATCGAGTTAACTCGCTGTGGAAACGCGAGTTGAGTTGAGTTTCGTTAAATCCACATAAACTCCACGAAACTTGTAAGATTTAACTAGGTTCTATCTGTCAAAGTTGAAACTTTGACAAAGCATTCATTTATAATAAGAAAAAAATGGCAAGTGGAACACTCAAATGTCAAAAAGAAATTGGCCACATTCAACGGAGTCAACAGTTGGCAACAGTTGTGTAAAAATTCGCTAAATGGTACAATCTCTTCTTTTTTTTATCATGGTCCCACAGCCCAAGTGTACCAGTTAAGGGTTAAACTTTGACTCTAAACTTTGAAACTTTTCTGACGCTTAGAGTAACAACACATTCAGAGAAAAACATCGCTCACTAAGGTATCACTGGCTGCATTCTGCCAATGCGAGCGCTATTGTAGCGATTTTTGCGCTGGATTTCTTTGAATGCGTTGCTACGTCAAACGTCAGATCTGTTGACAATTGACGTTTGACGTAGCTTGTTCGCTTGTTTTGTTTTGTTGAATTTAAAACCTAATTTCTTTCAGCTATGAGGTTTACTTAAAGCAAAACGTAGTGCTAGAGATGCTAATGGATGATGGTCTTGATATGGCTATTAAGGAGCACATTTCGGACCTCATTCAACTATTGCAAGGAGCAAAGGATAGTTAAAAACATTAAAAATAGCACAAGCCACGAAAATTTGCATTTATTTTAAGCGTTTCATTTGAGTGTTTGCAAATTCATTCAAATTGGCCCGCAAACAGCTGTTAAATGACATGACTTGCAACTGTTGAGTAGAAGTAGCATAATATTTCGCTAGGTAAAATGCATATCGCTCGCGCATAGACAGCTGCCAGCGCTGTCAAAAGTGTAGCCATTCATCCAAATTTTCTTGAGCGCTAGTGTTGGCAGAATGCAGCCACTATCAAAATAGTTCACAACTCAGTGAACTTAGAAACTCAGTACATATTCAGTTCATGGTATAATGATTTACAAGGCAGGAGTGACAGTTCTGTTGGCGATTTAGAGTTGTCAAAAACATATTGAAAAGAGAAAACGAAGAAGCAGCAAAACAGATGACAAGTTAAACTTTGTATTGATTTGACAACTCCCGATCGCCGCTCGTGAGAAAAAAGGTAGTTGTCAAGGCTACCTTGTAAATTATTTTATCATAATTCAGTTGATAAATCTGGATATTTTCACACCCATTAGGAAATATTTATACTTAAGTATCGTTGCGGTCGTTACATGCAAGTTATACTTTCGTGGTTGCTTAGCCAACCATTAAATTTTTACGAACTTTCTAATGAACTTTAATTTGTGTGTATCATGGTCAGATCTTGAATAAATCAAGTCCTCCATGGCTTAGTACATTACTAAATTGTATTATGAAGTTATTGGTCAGGATGTCATTGCGGTTGTTACTGAAATTTGTTGCGGTTGTTAAAAGTACGAAAAAAGGCAAATTTTAAATATATATCTCAGTAAATATCTCGTTTGGGTATAGAAAATTGGTACAGGAATGGGTACGTTCTTTCCAAACACCATGTAAAAATTTTAGCTTGGAACTTTATTTAGTTTTATTATATCACGGCATTAGGCAATGACATTTCATACAGTGGTGGGTAGAATCCTTTGTAGGGTGGGTAGGATTTCATAGATGGGCGTGACACTATTGATAAAATACAAGCGTATTAGTATAATAAAGTATTAAAAATGCTGAGGTACTTGAATTCGGTATAGAACTGGGTGGGATACTGTCCAAGCACGACGCTAGAAGTACACATCATAATAAGCTCAAGGTCTTTTCAAGAGCTGAAATGGTCAATTGTTTTTTTTTTTGCTTATTTTAATCATCACTATTCTTCGTTAATTCGGCTTCAATTATATTTGTTATTGATTACATATAAGTTATTAATTTCAATTTTTTAAATTCGAATTTTTAAAGTGAGTAAGCAAATTTCACTTGCGACTTTTCACTATTAATTAATAAAAAATTAAACTTAATTCAGAATTAATTTAACAGTTATGAAACTTGTAAAAATTTTCAAAATTCAACCTGCCAGTATTGAAAATCTTGGTACAGTAGTCTTGACGAAGACTAGAATGTACGCTTAACTATTCGTCAATTAGAGTAACACTTTTTTAATTCGAAATTTCTACTAACACTTAAAATAATTAAAAAATAAAATATTCAAAATATTATTACATATAATAACAATTTTAAAATAACTAAAGCTAACTAACTAAAATAACTAAAGCTAACTAACTAAATAACTAACTAAGATGAGTTGGTGTAGCGACCAACGAAACAGCTGTCTAATCTGCTGGTGGTTGTTCTGTAAAGAACATTGTTGTTGTGGCAACCTGTTGCTTCATAGAATTACTTGGCATAAAGCTCACATATGTAATTCTTAAAAATAAATTTTTTTAAGAATTGCTACAAACAAAATAGAAATTAAAAAATGCCACATTAAATAAATTTTTCATGTAAAGCCTTTTTATTTAATTAAATAATATTTGATCCTGTAGTAAACAAAGAGAGAAAGACAGAAAGAGAGAAAGAGAGAGAGAGAGAGCAGCAACATTGTTTGCAAATATTTTTAGTGACTTTTTCTTACAATTCCATGGAAGATTTTATAATATATAAGCATAGCCATGGCAGAATTATAAGGTAGGGCCTCTTCGCTTAGTGCCCTCACGCGTCAACGAAGAGTGGATATTGAAAAGGTTGGTTAGTTGTCAAAACGACGAATTTCGTAGAAATTGCAAATGAAGAAAATATTTTATGTTTCCAAGTTGCAAACAGTGCGTGTGTAAAATTTGTGATAATTTGAGTGAAAATATTATAAAAATAGTGTAATAAAAACTATAACATATGAAAGAAGTCTTAATATTGCAAAAAAAAACCTGTAAAAGTTTTAACCTAAAAACAACTGCCAAATGTGATCATAAAGAAATTCGCGATGAACAGCTGATTTTGACATCTAACCCGCTTTATTCTGCTTTCTACTTCATTCCTCACCGAGTCGGCCCTACTTTAATGATTTTACCGGAAACTGAAGAAGAAAGTGTAGTTATAATATACATTAACTTTGAATTTGAATAATTTTTAAAACTATGAAGTGTTTAAGATATAAAAATCAGAAATTGAAAAATAATTTTTCCATGGAAAATAGAAAATCACGTTGCGTGACCTCTAAATGTTAATATTATGAGTTCTGGTTTTTACATGCATCTCTTCTCACCTCTATGAATCTATTCCAGAGGGGATTTTAAAAAATCCCTCTATTCAAGAATTGCATTGAAAATATCAAATTGTAAAATCGGTTTTAGTTTTTTTCCCTATATTTTTCGATTTCGCATCATTTGGTGTGTTCTTAGTTTTGTCATAGAAAAAACCAGGTACATGCATTCAGATGTTGAAGCATAGTTATGTACCAACTATTTTTAAGCATGATTAAATAAAAAATCCAAACTTAAAATCATTCTTTTTAAAACGCGTAACATATGGTAAAAATGGCAGAAAAATTGGAGAAAACTACAGATTACAACAAATGATTTTAATTTTATTACGACTAGTGAAATATTCTCCCCTATAGAAGGAGGATAAGGCTCACCTATAGAAAGTTTTGCGTACGCCCTTGTCGAGATATAAAAGATATTTTTATCTTTGCTATTAGTCAGACAAGGAGTGCAAACTTCAATAAAAATAACATTTTATTGTCTTTATTACACTCTGTTTATTATTTATTGATCAAAAAATACAAAATCCCCTTAAGTGCTGATAAAATTTGCTGGAAATTCAAGTTTTTCTGCTGCACAAACATTTATGACTTATGACAATAATATACGCTGATATGAAGAAAGTTTGGCTTTCAAGTATTGTAGTTCAGCTGGTTATTTCGCTCAGCTAGCTTATTAATTTAAAAATAAAATTGAAGAATTGAAAAATTTCAAAATAATTACATTGAAAACAGTTGAAGTTGGAAATTTTGTCGAATAAGCATAAACTCAATAACCAGTGTATCACAGTGTGGGATCAGGGCGACGTTTCTGAGGAAATTAGCACGATTCTCTCAACTTGCAATGAAAAAAAGAAAAAGACAAAGTGTTGTAGATACTTCGTCAGATAAAATGAAACGTGCTTGTTGTTTAACCAAACGTCGTTATCATTCTGCAATTTAAAAAGTATATCAGTTATAGTCACTCGTTCTACAGGGTTTATCAAAGAAGACACTAAAATGATATTAAATAGATTTTGCTTTGTTTACGAAATTGAAGAGCATAAAAAATTTACTCAAAGTAAATATATTTATTTTGATTCTCTTGATTTCGTCGAAATATTTCAATCCCAAATTATTGGAAGTCGAAAGTTAAAAACCGAATATTGGCTGCATTCCGCCAAGGCGAGCGCTCAAGCAAATTCGGGTGAATGGCTACACTTTTGACAGCGCTGGCAGCTGTCTATGCTCGAGCGATGTGCATTTTACGTAGCGAAATAAATTACGCTACTTCTACTCAACAGTTGCAAGTTATGTCATTTAACAGCTGTTTGCGCTCCAATTTGCATGAATTTGCAAACAGTCAAATGAAACGCTTAAAATAAATGCAAATTTTCGTGGCTTGTGCTATTTTTAATATTTTAAACTATCCTTCAATTCAACCTTGCAATGGTTGAATGAGGTCCGAAATGTGCTCCTTAATAGCCCTATCAAGACCATCATCCATTAGCATCTCTAGCACTACGTTTTGCATTAAGTAAACCTCTTAGCAGAAAGAAATTAGGTTTTCAATTCAACAAATCAAAACAAGCGAACAAACTACGTCAAACGTCAGTTGTCAACAGATCTGACGTTCGACGTAGCAACGCATTCAGAGAAATCCAGCGTAAAATGATCCATCGCTACAATAGCGCTTGCTTTGGCGGAATGCAGCCATTGAAAATTTAAAATTAAAAACCGAAAAGCAAAAATCAGGGTTCGTAAATAAATATGAAAATGGATAAACGAAAATCAAATATTGAAAAATGAAAACAGAAATTTTTAATTCGGTAATCAAAAATCGAATATCGAAAATGGAAGATTAAAAATAGGAAAGCTGAAACTAATATCAAATGAATACCGAAAATTTAAAATTGAAAACAGAGACATAAAAATTGAAAATCAAAAATTAAAACTTTCAAAATCTATAATCGAAAATCAGGAATCGAATATGAAAAATGGAAAATTAAACATTGAAAAGCTGAAATTAATATCGAAAACTTAAAATCGAAAACTGAAACATTAATATTGATAATCAATTGCCGAATATTAAAAATTGAAAGCTGAAAAGCTTCAATTCAAAATCGCTAATCGAAAGTAAAAAGTTAATATCGAAAATAAAAAACAAATCGAAAATAAGAATTGGAAGCGGAAATTTCAAATTGTAAGTCGAAAATCGGCTATGAAATATCGAAAATCTGAAACATTTTTGTATAGAAAAATATTTATAATCCAACCGGCTTTGACCGGGATATTTAGAGAAGTAAACAATGTTAGTTAAATTTTAATTATATTCTTCTTTTAATATCATTCGAAAGATTTGTAACAATAGTTATTTACTAGCTGAATACCCGGCTTAACTCGATTTCATTCGTCGATTTGAAAAAACTTTTCACAAACTTTAGAAAAAAATTTTGTGTGCATCTTTCAAACCGGTAACTTTGGCAAAATAACAAAAAATTAGGAAAATCGTGTTTTGTGTGTGCGTGCCGCCGATCGCTTGCAAAAATATATTTTCAAGTTTTATATTTTACTAGCTTATACCCTAGCTATACCCTCCTTAAAGAGGGTGTAGCTTTAGTGAAGCCATACTTTTATAGTAAGTTCGTAACGAGTTTTATTGATGTGTGTCTTATTTCGAAAACTATACCGAATATTTGGGGTGTTGAAAAAGTACCACGCCCCTCGCCCAACGCCCATAAAATGTTACCAGTGGAACGGCATATGTAAATTGAGGTCGAATACTGCATTCCGAGACTGTGCGACCTTAAAAAAAAACTAAAACTGTTCGATATCGAAAATTTTAGATGTATTTAAGGTGCCTTTTACGATCGGCACCAGACTTCATAGGAACCCTCTCAAGGCTTTGGTATAAAAATTGGCTTAGCGGTTTCGGAGTCTTTACGTGATACACACATATACCCACATACGTATATACATTAAGTCGCCTCACGCTCCTTAGAAAAAAAAGTTGCTTAGTCCGGTTCTTCAAAATAATCCATGGCTTATGTTACGATGATCCCCAAAAAATTTAGACTAAAAATATGGCCTGGTATGGTAGTTAAAAAAAAAACAAACGGTCAGAAATAAGAGTAATAAAAAGTTCTTTTGCATCAAAAAATCTTAATTTTTTTCTGTCGGACGAAAGATAGTGCGGATTTTTATGGATTGTCTTAACTTTTTTCATATTATTTTCACTTAAATTGAAATTCATTTTTTCCCATACTACTTTTAGTCAAATAAATTGTGAAACGTAAAAAATGCGTACATTTTTTTGTAAATTAATTCTTCACTTTACAATATATTTTATCATCAATAGATAATTTATTTGACCAAAAGTAACATGGCAAAACAAAAAAAAAAAATTTTAATTTGAATTTTAGTGAAAATAATATAAAAAAAAAGTTAAAAAATGAATGAAAATCCGCATTACCTCTGATCCGACTGAAAAATTAAAAACTGATTGGTGCAGATAACTATTAAGTCTGGCCGTTTGTTATTAAGAACATAAGAAGATCGGTCAATGACATTTCAAGGGCTGAAATGGCCATTTCGTTTTTGTTTTTTTTTTTTTATTTCAAACTATCCCAGCACACGGATGGCTATCGCTACTGTCGAAATATTTCGGGAATCATCATAACATAAAGCGTTATTTTGAGCAACCGACCCAAACACCTTTTTTTGTGAGAAGCCTTAGTATACAAACATACATTTTTTACTCATAGATAGATGAGCAGAAAAAGAAGACATGGCAACACTTATACATAAAGTGACCGCCACTTGGTCCCATTGCACCTACATATCAAGTTTCACTATCAAAACATGTACAGTTTAGAAATTACAATGATTTCTGAAAAGTCGGCGTAGATAAAGTGCGACACGCCCATTTTTTTTAAGGGTTCTGACAGTAACCATATGAACTAATGTACCAAATTTTATTCTTTTACTGTAAATTTTGATTTATATACTTTTTACGGATTTGTCGGTGTGACAAAATTTATATATAAAGTGACCGCCACTTGGACCCATAGCACCTACATACCAAGTTTGACTATCAAAACGTTCACATCTCAGGAATTAAAATTATTTCTAACCGATAGCCCTGGCAGCTAGTGCTTACTTAGTTATTATTGTTAAATTGTAATTAACTATAATACATAAATAAATAAATAAATTAAATAAAATTATTGCTGAAGAGTGGGCACAGATATAGTGCTACCATGCACATTTTTTGCAAAGCTGTCGAGAGTAAGCGTATGAACTTAATTACCAAGTTTTAGTATTTAACGATGAGAATCGCCTGATTTATAGAAGTTCTATTGATTTGTGGGTAAAAAAAGTGGCGGCCGTGGCGTAGTAGAGTGTAGAGTGTGGTAGAGTGTGTGGTCCATATGGGAGAGAACCCTGGTTCGAATTCCACCTGACACAGAAAGTTTTTTCAATTGAATTAATTTTTCTGTTCGGCCGTCACCTTTCTGCTGACAATGGCAAACCTCAGAGAGTAAAAACTGTCATGAAAAGCTTCTTGAGAACATAAGCCGTTCGGAGTCGGCATAAAACTTGTAGGTCCAGTTCTCGATCATTTGTGTTCAAACATTCCACAACACGCACAACACAATTAATCATAAGAAGCTCGGTCAAAGTGCTTTCAAGGGCTGAAATTGGCCATTTCGCGTTGTTTTTTTTTTATTTGCGGGTGGTACAAGTTGGCGTGGCAAATTTTATATATATATATATACTGACCGCCACTTAGATCACTTGCATATGAAGTGTTACTATCAAAACGCGTACAACGCAGGAAAAAGCATGATTTCGAAAAAGTGGGCGTAGATGTGGTGCGACCACGCCCATTTGTTAACAGTTGCCGACAGTGACCTTATGTACAAAATTACTAATTCTTAATCTTCTAAGGTAAAAGCCGTCTAATATAAAGCGTTTTTACTGATTTGTGGGCGTTAAAAGTGGACGGGACAATATTTGTATATACATATATATATAGTGACTGTCACTTAGATCCATAGCACCTGCATACTAAGATTCCCTATCAAAATCGTGTACAACTCAGGAATATAGCATGATTTCGAGAAAGTGGGCGTAGATATAGTGCGGCCATGCCCATTTTTTGTGCATTGGCCGACAGTAATCAAATAAACTAAATTAACAAATCCTAGTCTTCTACGGCAAAATCCAACTGATATAAAGCATTTTTACTGATTTGTGGGCGTTGAAAGTGGGCGTGACAACATTTATATATACATAGTGACTGCCACTTGGACCCATAGCACCTGCATACCAAGATTGACTATCAAAACGTGTACAACTCAGGAATTAGCAAGATTTCGATAAAGTGGGCGTAGATATAGAGTGGCCTTAAAAACACTAAATTTAGTTAAAAACCAACCAAACATATTGTATATTTAATCCGTCATGATCTTAAATGCTTCAAAAAAAAATTGGATTTAGCAGGTTTTTGCCCGAATTTTCCGCTTGCTATGCTATGTTTTCTATTCGCCTGATAGGTGAATCTCAATTGCAGCGAAAGGGAAGGCGGTGGCGACATGGGGGCTCCTGCTAACTTACCCTGGCCGACCATGTTGCTGTGGGGGTCCCTTAAAAGTGCGGGTCCGGCACTGAATGTATTAGTGATTTTGACATATCATTTATTCTAAATCATTAAGTTTGCATTCTCATTCAAACAAACTCTGCTTATAATTTTAGCTAGCTTATGCAGTTTAAATTAGAATTTATTTGGGCTAAAATAGATAGTAGGTCTGTTTCCGTACTCACTTCAAGTAAACTTAGAGTAAAGTTCGAGTAAGAGAGAGTAATTTGATGATCTGACAAAATGAAAAAATTTGTCAAAAAGTACGAAAACGACTTCAAGTAAGCTTCAAGCACTGACATCTTTTCATTGAAATAAAATAAAAATTGAATTGGCTGGTTGATATATTTAAAAAATGTAAAATGAAATCACTTTTAGATCAGCTGGAAGCATCTGGTAGCGGTATATTTTAAAGATCATCATTTCCATTTCCGTTCAATTTGCATATTTTAACGATATTTTTATTAATTTGCTAACCACTTCCATAAACTTTTTACACAACACAGCACAACAATTGCATTTTTTACTTTAACAATCAGCTGTTTGAAGATTGAGATTCATGCTCGAAGAAATTTTTCAAATAAAGTTCGAGTAATTGAGAGTGACATTTTACTTGTTCTTCTTCTCTCTCGTGCTGGAGAAATACGTAAAGAAACGCTTTCGAGTAACTTCAAGTTACTTGAAGTGAGTACGGAAATATACCTACCATTTCATTGTATTAAATTTGAAAAAAAGTTAGCCAAGCTGCGAATCGTAGTATTCGGCATGATTTATATCTGTTTTCGCTTGATCCAAATCACTAGATTATACAACTGTTACGTACTAAGTATCACACAGAGCTAAAAATAATCGTTTTAACAAGCTGAATGATTTATATTTTTTTTTGGTGAGCGAATGTTTCGCCTTTTATTTCTTTTAGTGTATAACTCTATTGATGATTGTTTTTTTTTGTTATGATAAATTTTATATTAATGTGGTGGTTAAATTGCTGGCAAATTTCTAAAATTATGTCTGAAAGGCTTGGAAATGAATTAAATCTTAAGCCTTGATGCTTGAATTTTAAGGGGACTTATATCAATTTTTGTGAAAAATGTATCATAGATGTGTCTTATGAAAGAATGTGTCTTACAATTTTTGTATATTTTTAAAGAAGTATTTATTTTATTTGCTAAAGTATTATTAATTTTCTGACGTAATTTCTTCGTAATAAAAAATCCCCGAGACACCAAGAAAAAAGGACTCTTTTGGTGGGCAAGATATCTAGGAGTTGAAAAATCTAAAAAAAAGTAACAAAAACACACTTAAGACTAGAGATTGGCATCGAATTTTACAAAATTTTTTATTTGTAAAAAAAGTGTGTCTCGATAAAATCAAAATTAAAAAAAAATCTATAATTTGGTGCATAATAACCCTGTAGGAAAATCAACTAATTTAAAAGTAGTTGATAAAGTAGTTTTTTGTCAACCACAACTAGTTGAAATTCTGACTTTTTTCCATAGAACGAACTAACTTATTTTGTATGGTGATGTCCGCTAAATAAGTCAATTGACTGTCGTCTGCATATATTTTCAACTACTTGTTAAATTAGTTACATTTAAATTATTTTTTTAATTGCTTTAAAATAACCAATTGAAAACTATTACTGATGGCCAAAAGTTAATAATATTTGATGAAATAACATGGTTAAATATATATAAGCTTGTAATTTAATAAAAATTTTCAATTAAAACATGCCAACATCAGAGTAGTTGCCGCCTTAATATAATTCAAAGTAGTTCATATACTGGTTTATTTTAAACTAGTTTTTTAATTAGTTGTTTTTAAAAACAAGTTAGTTTGTTCCTATAGGGAATGTATATATAATGGTGGTCTTATAATGGTGTATAAGAATATGCATAGGATTTTGTAGACCTTAAAAACAAATGTCGACGTCAATCCCAAAAAAAAAAAAAAAAAGTTGCTTAAGGCGCACAAAAAATTTCAAGTCAATCTGCTGGTTAGTTTTTCCATAAACCTGCCCCTGATGTTTTTCTTGGTGTCTCAGAGATTTTATTATGACAAAGAAATAACGCCACAAAAAAAAAAAAAAGAAAAAAGATTTCTTTTTTAAATTAAATACTTCTTTTTAAATTAATTTCCTTATCCGTTATTTCGTAATCCTCTCATAAAACTCGACTAAATTTTTCACAAAAATGTATATAAGTCCCCTAAAGTTCGTTCTATATAATCAGAAGACCTTCGAGCCAATTTATAAGTCCAAGACAGACGTTTCTTTTATTTGGGCTCATATGTTTAGAGATTTTTTTAACAAATTCGAAAAAATTCCAAGAACTAACTCATCTCAACAATGTCCTTTTAAAAAACTTCTCGAATATGCAAGAGGAACTTTAAATTATATTTTTCCCCAGTTGTCTCTTGTTATGCTTGAAATGCAAAGTATTTTAAAAATTAAATTTAATTTAGAATAAATAAGCTTAAGAAGAAGTTTTAAGAAAATGTTTAAATCCAGATATGCGTTGTCTATAGTTGCAGTTCATAAGATGGGGACAGACAGTCCAATGCACTCTCATCTTTTAAATAGTCCAACAACAATTTTATTTATTCTTACTATCACAGTAAACAAATAATGCACACAGAATAAGTGCGTATCATTAAATTAATTTCATCATTCACCTCTTGAGGCAGAGTAAGATATGAAAATGAGAAATTATTTCTTCACAGTTTTGATCCACTAAAAAAAAAAAACCAGATTGTCTGGCTGCAACATCCAAGTTCAGGGAGACACAAAACAAAAAAAAAAGCAAAAAAAGAAACAAAATAAATTTACGTAAACTGGCATATCAACTTTTTATTTGTGAATTTGCAAAGGATTTTTGTTCCCCTCATTTTAAACGCAAACACAATGCAGGGCACTTGGATCTCATAAAACCGCTTTTATGTGTCATAGCGTGGTTAACGGCTGGAAAGAAGACAAGGATGCTTCTTCGTTTTAACGGCTTATATTCGACGACTATCACAGCACCAACGCATCTCAGCTCGCTAAGCTATAAATAAAGATAAATGGGCTCATCACAGAGAAAGTATCTGCAAACCGGCTGGATGTTTTTTCAACGAGTTGCATGGTTCATGGTTCAAAGGCATTTTTTGAGTTTTTTTTTTCTCTCATTATCTATTTGCAATTTTACCTGTTCTATCTTATCACGACTGTTGTGAAGTGGGTATCCTGTATGGCACTGTACTCTACTTCGTCTAACTAACTGCACTGGTGCAATTTATGGATTTTATTCAAAGTATGAAATACCACGAAATAAACGGGAATCGGGTTACGCTTGTATATGACTGCGTGATTTCACGATCGCGACACAGCAAAAACGTGTACAAAATTAAAATATGCAAGACCAAATTTAAAAGAACAACTTGTTTTTTTTTCGAATTAAAACAATTGATAAGCTCGATCACCGACTGTGCGAGCCGTTCACCCATACGTACGTTTCAGAAGACAAGCGATGACTGGTTCATTGTTTGGCTGGTAAGTCTTTTCTTGGCTGTTGACTCTCCTTGTATACCATTCTCGGCAACAGAAGCGCCTTCGCTCTTCCGCAGTCAGTCTTCGTTGCTTTGACTCTGATGTCGATATCACAGTTTCGTGGTTTCTTGATTGTTTTGGCTGATAAGTGCTTCTCGTTTTGCCTTTTGAACATTTGGATATGTCGTTCAGCTTGTTCGTGTATGTCACATAAACATAAACTAGGTAGATTTAACTAACCAAAAAGACAAGAAAATCTTTTCAAATTCAAGCTAGTTACAAGATACGCTTATAAATCTAATATAAATTGAAATATTTAGGAAATGCAACTTCAAAGTGGATTGAAAAATATAGAAGAAAATGAACAACTTAAAAAAATTTAAGTCTAAATCCCAGTATCTCAATTTAAAAATTCAACTTCTTCAACCTCAAGTTTTTTAACCAGAACTCTATGGTCGAGCAAACGAGGATATAATTCCAAAAAAACATTAGCTGGCAATTATTAAAAACAAAAAAAAAAAAAAAATAAACGAAATGGCTATTTCAGCTCTTGAAAGGACTTTGACCGAGCTTCTTATGATCAATTGTGTTGTGCGTGTTGTGAAATGTTTGAACACAAATGATCGAGAACAGGACCTACATGTTTTATGCCGACTCCGAACGGCTTATGTTCTCAAGACGTTTTAAATGGCAGTTTTTACTTTCTGAGGTTTGCCATTGTCTGCAGAGAGGTGGCGGCCGAACAGGAAAATTAATTCAATTGGAAAAACTTTCTGTGGCCAGGTGGGAATTGAACCAGGGTTCTCTAGTGTATGGGCCACACACTCTACCCACTACGCCACGACCAACATTTTGTGGTGGCAATTATTAGCGATATTTATTTATTGTCTTTATTTTTGTTTTTTATTTAACAATTTATTGTGTATTTTTTATTCAACTAGTTGGAATATCCGGTGGTGCCCGGGGGTATGTAGCATATGGGTAGAGGTGGAAATGTGTGGAACGTGATACGTAATTGTTTGCGATTTGAATTTTTTATTCATTTACAAACGTTGCTTAAAATGTTTAAGGCATTTTAAGGGCACAATCTGCATGACTTAAAATGGTATCCTTCAGACGATGATATTGTACATATTTTTGTGCATCTAATTCGAAGACACGTCGAGAACATATATTTGATGACAATAATGTTCTGACTTACAACAAGTGAGTTGTATTGTATATAATAGTCTTGAAAGACTTGTCGACCTGGTCTTAACTGCAGACAGTAACAATGTCATTGTTAAGAGGGCCTTTCATGCTCTGACTACTGTTGATGAATACCATCCACTATTGAGTATTTGGTACAAATCCGACAGGGAATATAGTAAATTCAAATTCAATGGACAAAGTATATGAATTCAATTTCAAAAAAGCTGACTTTTGAAGTTGAATCGTTTAATTCAAAGTAAGCTTAATGTAATTTTAGAATTCTTAAATGCAAATTGCCTTGATAATTCCATTAATTGTTTTTTTACCGAACTTTTTGCTTTGTTTTCACAGTCTGTACCATATAGCCTCAAATTTGCGAAAAATTCTTCATGACCCTAGTACACAAAGGATTTAAAAACTGTTTGCAACAACAGAAATAGGGCATGGAAAAAATACGTCTGTAGCCTTGACTCAAATGACCTAGAGACTTACAAGTGTTTATTTCTGGAATTTGAAAATCGCTCAGCCACATTATATCACGAATACTTAAATGATGTTAAGCTGAGAATATTGTCTGAACCAAAAAAATTTTGGGGATTCATAAGCACAAAAAAGAAATCCGATTCCCTTCTTCATTCAGAACTCTTGATGGTTTTACTGATGATACCGTTATAATTTGTGGCCTATTTGCCAATCTTTTTAAAGAATCATTCTGTTCAGATTCTTTTAATCCTGATGAAGAGTACTTTGAATATATGAATTCTGCACTCAGGGTTTCTTTGGAACATATAACCTTTACTCCAGAGGATATTTTAAAGAATATTGCTTCAATCAATGAGGATTTTGGCGCTGGGCCCGATGAAATTCCTGCCGCAGTGTTAACACAATGCGGTTCCTTTTTAAGTCGTATTGTTAATTATTCAATAAATCAATTAACGAAAGTTATTTTCCATTTTTTTGAAAAAAATCATTTATAAGTCCTATTTATAAAAAGGGTTGCGGGAATAATGTCAATAACTATAGAGCCATCGCCAAGCTCTCATCGATTTCAAAACTTTTTGAGCGGATCATGTACGATCGGGTAAAAATTCACTTTGGGAAAGTCATAACAACTCGTCAGCATGGTTTTGTTAATGGCAGATCCACTGTGACTAATCTTCTCGATTTCACAACATTCTGCTTAAATTCGATTGACTCTGGTAATTAGGTCGACTGTGTTTACACTGACCTTAGTAAAGCTTTTGATAAGTTACCACACCATCTTATTTTATTTAAGCTCAAGTTAATGGGATTTCCACAATATTTTGTAAACTGGATTAAATCGTATTTGGTGGAGCGATCTTATCAAATACGTTTAGTAGGCATATTGTCTTCTTAATTTATTACTGAACCAGGCGTTCCTCAGGGAAGCCACCTTCGGCCACTTCTGTTTATTTTAACAATCAATGATGTAACTCACATCATAGAACACTCTCATCTGCTTATCTATGCAGATGATATGAAAATTTATAGAACGGTAAATTCTAAAAACAATTCAGATCTACTCCAGTGTGATCTGAGATCTTTTGAAATTTGGTGTTTTAAAAATAATATTTTTCTAAATCCAGATAAATGCCAAACTATGACATTTTCGCGTAAAAGGAA
Source organism: Coremacera marginata (assembly GCA_914767935.1). Taxonomy (NCBI): domain Eukaryota; kingdom Metazoa; phylum Arthropoda; class Insecta; order Diptera; family Sciomyzidae; genus Coremacera; species Coremacera marginata. Next base: position 119,996,025 of record OU612047.1, read on the forward strand.
TAATTTTATTTTTGATTACAAGATAAAAGATACTGCTTTAAGTCGTGTAGATACAGTCAAAGACCTAGGTATATGCATGGATTTTAAGCTGTCGTTTAACATTCATATTGATAATATTTGTAAAAAAACATCTTCAATGCTTGGATTTATAAAACGCTGGGTCAAAGAATTTAATAGCATGATTACAACTACTTCGTTGTATTATGCAATTGTGCGTCCTCATTTGGAGTACGCAAGTCAAGTTTGGTCCCCAAGTTACAATGTGCATGTTGATCGAATTGAAAGAATCCAAGAACATTTTGTTCGGTTTGCTCTGAGGGGCTTAAGTGGAACGGACATATTAGACCTTCCTCTTTATGAGGATCGTTTGAAACTGTTAAAAATGCAGCCTTTAAGTGAGCGATGGAAATCTGGAGACATCGTCTATTTACACCAACTCATAGCAGGTGTATTCGATTCTCCAGAACTCCTTTCTCACATAAATTTTAACACTAACCGTAAAAGCAGTAGAAACGCTAACAACTTGATTTATTTACCATTAAGTATAACAAATTATATGGCTACTGCTCCTCTAAGCTGCAAGAGTTCCTTTGTTAACAATTATAGCACTTTTTATGTTAATTTGTCAAAAGGCCAACTCAAAAGTACTTTAAAAACAGTTGTGTAATTAGATCTATGTATACGCATGGTTAGTTGTTACGTCTTGTGTTGTCCCTGAGCCCAACCCATTCACTGGTGGGTAAATTTTTCCCACATAAACTTGTTTGTGGTCACTGGTATCCATAGCATTGATAGTTTTCAATGATTACTGGGTCGTGACTTTAGATGGGTTAATGCTGAGGAAGTGCGAAAAAACTGCAATAGCTGAATTCTACTGTTATTGCTGTATTGTGTATACGTGGCTAAAACAATTTCATTTAAAAGATTGCTATGGTTTCTTTTATCTGACTCACAAGGAAAGGTCCCCAGGTGTCACTCACAGATTTGAATAATTTTTGGATATGTGACGACGTATTTTTTTATACGTGCTCAATCGATAGTTTACGGATCTGTATTAACAAAATTCCTTTTCTGTTAATTATTAAGTTTCTATATTTTGAAAATTTTAAAAGAAACAAATATATTTTATACTTTTCAGTTATTAGCCCTTGGATAGTTGGGGTAATGAGTTACTTTAGGGTGGAAGCTATATTACTGGAGCGAGGTGTGGCAGCCAAGGGTTAATAACTGAAAAGTATAAAAAATAATTGTTTCTTTTAAAATTTTCAAAATGAGCCTGATTATTCTTAAAATGAGCATTGGAAGGATATAGAAACTTAATAATTAACAGAAAAGGAATTTTGTTAATACAGATCCACATGGTTTGAAAATAGGTTTTTAGTAATAACTTTTGATTGGAAAAGAATATTGGGATATTTTTTCAAATAAATTATTTTTGAAGCTATACTCTTTTATAAAAATTATAAAAAGAACATTTTTAAAAAAAATTAATTCCATCAATAAAATCGAAAGGGATATACCCTTGTTTTTTATTATAGAAATAGTTAATAAATTTTTGTTTAAAACTGAATCCATTTTTGTTAATAAATGTTTAACAAAAAAAAATGTGGTGTTTAAAATGCAATTTTTAATTTAAATTATTTTTACAACAAAAATAAATTTTACATAATTTTTTGAGGAAACATTGAATATTTTGGGATTCTTTTGAAAAAAAATATTAAAAATACAAATGTACAGTAATTGGTATTATTAAAATATTTTTTGGCAAGTACTTTTATTAAACTTTATAACAAAAAAAAAAAAAAAAATTTGTGAAATATGTTGAAAACTAACGGAGGTATTTACATAGAAATTCATATTTTTAAATTTCCGATGGTTTTTTCTTATTCCTTTGGGCAAACAAGTTAAAAGCACAAAGTTGTATAGAAGCCCTGTGATATATAAACTTTTCCGATCAAATATTTACACATACGGAAATTTGGAGAAAAAACCAAATTTTTGATACCCATATTGTGGTCTTCATCTCTAAAAAAAAAATTTTTTTTAAGAAAATAAATGCATATTTTAATAAAGAAAATTTTAATATACAAACTTAAAAATTTAAAATAACAAAAAAAGGTAATTTTTAAAATTCTCTTAAATCAAATATAAATGAAAATGAAACGATTTCAAAAATGCGCTCCTTATGATATCGACTAAATACTGTTAAAAATTACAACAACAAAATTACAATGAAATTTATTTCTTCAAAATGGATGGTCTTCATCTCTAAAAAAAAATTTTTTTTAAGAAAATAAATGCATATTTTAATAAAGAAAATTTTTATATACAAACTTAAAAACTTAAAAAAACAAAAAAAGGTAATTTTTAAAATTCTCTTAAATCAAATATAAATGAAAATGAAACGATTTCGAAAATGCGCTCCTTATGATATCGACTAAATACTGTTAAAAATTACAACAACAAAATTACAATGTAATTTATTTCTCCAAAATGGATGCCATCATGTGTGGCTTTAAAATACCTTTCGTTTGATACCATATTTGTAAATAGTTCTATGGAAAATAGTGAAAGTGTGGCAAAAAAACGAAATTTTCGCTAATTTTAAAACGTCATTCTGAAACCGTAAACTATCGATTGAGCACGTATAAAAAAATACTTCGCGTTAGATTTTTGTCCTCTATCACATATCCAAAAGTTATTCAAATCGGTGAGTGACACCTGGGGACCTTTCCTTGTCAGATTTTAAGTGAACTCACTCTCCATACTTCCTACTTATCAAATGCAGAAAAAGATTCTTTGGTTCTGTGATCCAACTCTTGGGAAGTTTGTTATTTTCTTTACTAATCTAATAGTTTGGCTCTTTAATATAAGAGTAGTTCTTCAAGTTATAAGCATTACTTGCATGCTTCACTTTATATATTAGTAGGTTAAGCCAAGTATAATGCACGTACCATAAAGATGTAGGGTGTGATAAATTGTTATAACACTTATAATTGCAATAAATTTATAAGTAAGTCAAAAAAAAAAATTGATATTGCTATCTGCAATAACAGAAAAAATGTTAACAGATTACCACGAGTCCACAAACAAATAAAATGTTTATCTAATATTATTATATAAAAATTTCTGCATCGAGACTTTTGTTGATATTCTTCCATTAAATGAATCATCACATATTTTTATTGTGTCAGTAGAATGAGTTAAGAATTTATGGCAATAACATTCATTATTAGGTAAAAATATTTTTTATATGTATAAATAACAGAAATATTTCTACATCTGTTTTTGAACCAAAAGATTTAACCTCTTTTTGAGATAATTGAAAAATATTTCGGTTATAAGTCACAATCAATGGCAAACCTTTGTCTCCTTTCTGACGAGCAAAACGTTTTATGTGATGATAAAAATTAACGATACTGAATAATCTTACATGATTGGTAACCGCAATAGACACAAGAAAAAAAAACTGAAGTTCGAAAATTGGATTTATTTTGAAAACAAAATTTTAGAGATAGTAGTGAGGGCATAGGTACGATATCCCCAAACATACAATACCCAAACATCATTTGCCCCACATTTTAATAAAGCTTCAAAATCATTATCCCCAATCACAAAATCCCTAAACACAAAATCCCCATAAAGAGAATATCAAAAACAAAATCCCCATATATACAAGAAAATACGGAATCAAATGTTATCACCATTTCGTGTAAGGGAAAACATAAAAAATGTGTTTTTTTACCATTGCTTTTTCGAATTGTTAACTACAAGATTAAGACTGGGACTTAGGCCTGGTCAATTTTTTCGGAAGAAAAAAATAGGCAAAGAGTATAGCAAAAACAGAATCTATGGTAAATTCTAAGAAACTTTGACAAAGGAACCATGGGTCTAAATTCAATATCGAGCTGCCGGAAATTTCAGTTCAGTTTGAAAGTGATGAATACGTTACAAAATATAACATTCACACATGCCCGAAGCCAAGGGAGGAGGGGAGATTTTTGGTGTTCAAACCCTCCTTAGGTCCAGAAAGTATGAAAAAATAACTGAAATGAGACTATGAAATTCAACATGTAATTTTCTTTTTAGAATAAACTGAGATAATAATGTTAATTTACTTGAAGATGCAAAAGTTTAAACATTTTTAAAGCCAATTTAAAAAACTTCGCGTAATTAATGAAAAATTTGCCTGGCCAAATGAAAAATTAACTTTGCTTTGTATATTTGAAAATGTATATTAAAAAAAAAAAAAAATAAGGTTGACACTTTTTATGCAATATGTAAGCTTATTGGATCCAAAACCTTTAAGAAAGCATTTGTTATGGATATGGATAATGGATATTTTTTTAAATTTTTAAAAGCTATATAATGCAAAAAAATTAACCACGAAATTTAACACATTATGGGGTATTCCACGTAAAGCGGATGAGTAAAAAGTTTGTCCATTCTATTTTGTTGTTTTCTTGGCATATAAGACATCTAAAATCTCAAACTTGGCATAAAAATTTAGCTCTGCGCGAAGTCTTTTCCAAATTACAGGTTTCGAAAAATCACCTAAAATCTAAATATCATTTTTTTCGAAAAAATTCTCAAAAAAAAATTTTTTAAAACATTTTATACCGTCCAATTCTTAGGGGATTTGATGATTTTTTTAATCATGTTACCAAATTCTCATAGGAAAAATTAAAAATAACTATTTTTTTGAACTTCAGCATTTGTAAAATTATTTTTTACTATGTTAAAAAACCTAAAAAGCAAGTTGGAAGTTCAAAAAATGTATTTTTAATTTTTTAATTTGCAAATAGCTTAAATTTAAATCCACGACTGATTAAATTCTTAAATATCAAAAAAAAAAGTAACTGTTTAATAAAAATGTATCCAGTTTTCAAAGAAAGACTTATTTTGATGCAATAACTTAAATTATATATTGGGTATAAGATATTGGTGCTGTGCAAAAACCTGTTTTCGAATGACGGCTTTTGAAAAATAATCTGGGATTTAAATATGTCTTTTATCGTAGTCGATTCCTCTGCTCAAAAAATTTTAATAAAAATAAATGTATAGTAATTATTATTTTAATTGAATGATTTTGTCAGTCATGATATCAATTTTATATGAGGAAATGGAACAGTTCCATTTCGAAAGATTTTAAAATATTTTCTTTTGAATATAATTTCAATTGTCGAAATCATTTTCGAGAGCAGTAATATTTTGGCCTTTAATGATAACTCGGACCAGGGTTTACACAGGTCCAAATACTTGTATAAAAGCTGGGGATCAATAAAAGCGTAAGAAAGCCAATAAGAAACCAAATCTAAAGACTAAAAGTTTTTTGTTCTCTCGTTTATATAAAATGTCCCGTAAAAGTTGTGAATCAAGCTTCAACAGGTGAACTTATTGAATAAAAGTTTTAATTTTTCATAGCTAATTTGTATTTTGATTTTAATAAACTGCAAAAAATCTTACCTATTTTTATCTTTCAAACTAAAATTGTTGTATTAGTAAAATTTTGTCATTGAAATTTTTACTTTTTGTGCTAATTTTCGGAATTAAACTTTTTAAAAGGCAATTACAAATTCTCAATTACAAAAATTCTCAAAAAAAACCGTACGCAAAAATCGAAAACTTAGTACTAAAAATTAATTTGATAAAAAAACTCAATAAACTCTTGTCATCTCTCTAATGATCATTTAAAAACGGGCATATTCACGAGTAGCCTTAAGAGAAAACGGATTTGTTAAGAAAAAATTTCCATATCCTTGCATTTAGTTTTTTACTGTTATCTTACATATTTTTTTATCAAAATCTCCCTCCTAAGGTACCGAAGCTAAAATATCGCCCCGCAGCCGTATTGAAGTATATTCAAAGTCTTTAGCCGTCTTTAAACTGTTTATGCATAATCTGCAAAAATATATGTGTCATACGCTTAATTTTATTTTACCCTTAGCTGCCACATAGAGTAACTTGTAGACTGCTCATTATGTTAAAGAATATATGTGCAAAATTTGGTTGGTAGTATGTGCAAATTCATACCAACGGTGTAAAATAATTTCGCTTAATATTAAAGTGCCACACCCCCCGTTCAATTCCGCCCAAATTCTTGACCACTGACTGCTCATTATTCTAAAGAATATGCAAAATTTGGGAGCAGTCGGACAAAGGCGATAGAAGGAGTTCGATTTAAATTAAAGTGGCACGCTCTTGCCTAATTCCGCCCAATTTTTTAGACTAATCACTGCTCATTATTTCAAAGAATATATTTGCGAACTTTGGTTGAAGTCACAAAAACGGTGTAGAAGGAGTTTGATTAGAATTAAATTGGCACGCCCCTTGTCCAATCCCACCCACTTTTGTATGCTTAAAACTTCTCATTATACTAAAGAATATATGTGCAAAATTTGGTTAAAATCGGAGAAACGATGTAGATGGGAATTTATTAAAAATAAAGTGCCACTCCCCTGTCTAGTACGCCCACTTTTATGAACTACAGACTGATTCTTATGCCAAATAATATGTGAGCAAAATTTGGTTTAAGTGGGACTAACGGTGGAGAGGGAATTCGATTATAATTAAATTGACACGCCCCTTGTTCAATCCCACCCACTTTTGTAGGCTTAAAACTTTTCATTATACTAAAGAATATGTGTAAAAAATTTGGTTGAAATCGGACAAACGGTGTAGATAGAGCTAGTCTAAAAATAAAGTGGCATTCCCCCTGTCTATTACCGCCCAATTTTATAAACTTAAGTTTTCTCAAATTACCAAGGATTATGTGTGAAAAATTTGGTTGAAGTCAGACACACGGTGTAACAGAAGTTCGATCAAAAAGTAAAATGCCACACCCACTTTTCTAATGTAAAGACTCCATATTATACCGAAGAATATATGTATGGGTTGGATAAACGATGTGGGCGCAATTTGGGTACATACAGACCCGATGTCATTCAGTTTTATACATTTACAAAAGTTTTTCTATTTTGATGACGTCATTTTGTATGGGAGGTAGTCGTGGCTTTTATCCGATTCTAACAAATATCATAGAGATATTTCATGTTATATATCAAAGCTTATGTGCAAAATTTCGAGATATTTCTTTAATTTTTGTGGATTTTAAGAGATTTTATGTTGAGAATAAAGTCACTTTGTATGCGAAGTAGGCGTGGTTTTCATCCGATTTGGCTCATTCTCGAACTTGGTCTCTATTTTTAAAAAGAAGCTTATATTTTAAATTTCATCGCGATAACTTTAAAATTACGGCTGTAATCGTGATCACAGACGATCAGACGGACACTCGGAAATCGACTCAGCAAGTAATGCTGATCAAAAATATATATACTTTTAAATAGAAATTCAGCTTGAAGTTGATTCAGGCTGAGGTCAGACGATGACCGTTTGAACGGCATTCAATGGACTATTTTTTACTCTCTTTCACATTTTTATTGCTGGTCTGTCAGACGGCAGCGAATTGATTGGCGTTCAATTTTTGACATTTCATAAATTCCATTACTTTTTCTCCTTCCTTTTTATTTCGTTCTATAAAAAAAATTCCTCTTATATTACCAGTTGTGCTTGGAAGGTATTATGGAGCTCATGCATGATGTAATCAATAAAGGTAGTAGTCATGGTGAAATTAATATAAGGTGTTCTCATCCGGAAAATCAGAAAAAATAGACTGCTTTAATTTGAAATTTTCATAGAATCATATATCAAACCATGTATGGAACTTGTCAAAATAAGGCAGCATGTCAAAAAACATATTGAACAATTTCATGGGATGGGAACACCTTATAATAATCCCACTATGGTAGTAGTGACAGTTGGCTTCACAAAATGGCTAGCATATGTTGTCATAGGCCTGCACATTTTACATTTGATTCTTTTTTTAAATTTTTTCGTTTTCTACTTTGCACCATTTTTGACAATCTTTTATTGCCAAAAGAACTGTCACTACCACCTTCTTGTTGGGTCATTCAATTATATTCACACAAACGGCGACCATAGGTTGTCATGTGCTTGTATATTAAACTTATTACTTATTTCCACTTTTTTCATTTTCTACTTTATACCATTTTTGACATTTTATGATCACCAAAAGAACCGTCACTATCTCCTTGTTAGTTACATCATGCAATTATATTCACGCAATCGGCGACCATTGGTTGTTATTTGCTTGTATATTTAAATTTTTATTAATTTTTTTACTTGTTCTTATTTTCGACTTTTTACGATTTTTGACAATCTATGAAAAATGTAAGCAAAACTTAGAAGTTAAAAATACAAGCAACTGTCAAGCTATGGTCGCCATTTGTGTGAGTATAGCCAAGAGCTCTTATTTTCATACAACTCTTTTTTTATTATGTTTAAAAGTACTACTATACTACTAGTAGTACAAAAGTATTACTGTTTTCAAAAAATTACTTTTTACCTACTAAAAGCCAGCATATTCGTTATTTTGCTACCTAGAAACACTGTCCTGAACGATGAATGCTGTCATGTGCATCGTTCACAAATGAACAAATTTTTATTGCTCTACAATGTGTTCATCAGCTCTCGCTCTCACTGATTCTTGACAGTTTTGCATTGAAAGTAACAACAAAACTTATCGAACGCCGATCAAACAATGTAGGTGTTCATACATCAGTCAAATGATTGAGGTATATCGCGATTTTTTACTCTCTTTAACTCTCTCTGAAAATATTGATTGACGCTTGCTCACACACGATTTTTTGATTGAAGCTCTGACGCAGGCATTTGTTACTTTTCTGCTACCTACTATTTTGTGAATTCATATCGTGCTGTGTGCATTACTTTATTTGGGTGTTTGTTTTATTAAGTTGTTTTGTGTGCATAATAATTTTACAAAATGGAAAACAATAGCGGAAATATAGTTGATCTTTTATGATTAAAACTGATCACGTTAGGAAATCAATAAGCCGGAAATTATACCTATTTGAATGACCATCGCATGCAAGTCATAAAAAAACAAAAGAATTAATGAACTTATGGCAGGAACTAAAGAAAGTACACCTCTTTTTCAGTTCAAAAAACTACCTTTGTTTTCAGCTAACTACTTTTCTTAATATAATTGCCTACTAAAAAGCAGACAAGTAAAATAATGCAACCCTTTGACTGATTGATGCAGGTCTGGAGCTCAATCAAAATTTTGACTGACGAGAGAAGATTTTGGAGTTCATTTTTGCTCTGAGATAAAGTTAATTTTTTTTTACATAGGAAAGCAACAACAAATTTTGATTGATTCAATCATTTGACTGACGTATGAACACCTCCAATCTTCGTCTGACCTCAGCCTAACTGCGCTTGCATTTGCGTCCGTCTACTCACTGGCGCAATTTACGCAAGAAAATTTTTACAGAGTACAATAATTGCGTTTTGACTCCATTACAGTTCAGGGCTAAAAAGTAATTGAACGTTTTCTTTATTCTCGAAATAAAATTTAGGGTGTATTTATGCTAAAATATTAAAATTAAATTGATTTTTTAACATACATTTTCAACATTTACCATAAAAAAGTCATGTTATGCAAATAGCAAGAAATAAATTATCAAAATCTGTATTTATTTGAATTCATATTAAAGGACCATCCCTGGAAATTTCAAAGAATGAACCAAGGTTGATTTATAAGGTTGTCGCAGGGCTGATCGCACTCTCTTCTCAGTACCCATAATTGTCAAAACCAGCCAATTTTGCGAATGACTACGAAAGAACAATTGATGATAATAGAGAGCACTTGCAGATTTTCTATGAGCTGTCAACTTCGATTTGACAATTATGGGTACTCGCTCTCTCCCTTGCGACAACCTTATAAATCAACCTTGGAATGAACTAGTTTCTTTTATTTTTTCTCGTTGTTGGCTATTTGCAACGAGCTGTCAAAAAACGCAATTTACGTATGAAAAATATAAATATTTTCAACTTTTCTTACGTAAATTGCGTCTCCAACGTTACGCACGTAAACATTGAACTCGCTCCAGTCAAGGTTGATTTATAAGGTTGTCGCAGGGCTGATCGAACTCTCTTCTCAGTACCCATAATTGTCAAAACCAGCCAATTTTGCGAATGACTACGAAAGAAAAATGGATGATAAAAGAGAGCACTTGCAGATTTTCTATGAGCTGTCAACTTCGATTTGACAATTATGGGTACTCGCTCTCTCCCTTGCGACAACCTTATAAATCAACCTTGGCTCCAGTAAGCTTTCATGTATTTATATTATGATTGCGCCAGCGAGTATACAGACGCAAATGCAAACGCAGTTAATGAACTTCCAGCCAAGGTTGATTTATAAGGTTGTCGCAGGGCTGATCGCACTCTCTTCTCAGTACCCACAATTGTCAAAACCAGCCAATTTTGCGAATGACTAAAGAAAAAAGGATGATAATAGAAAGCACTTGCAGATTTTCTATGAGCTGTCAACTTCGATTTGACAATTATGGGTACTCGCTCTCTCCCTTGCGACAACCTTATAAATCAACCTTGCTTCCAGCTTAATAACGCGGCGGCAACGCTGAGCGGTTGGAAAATCCAATTTTGGATTTTAGGAATTAGAGAGTGTTAAGCGGGGTACACATTATCGACCATGAGTGACACTCATGCTCAAATTCTCTCTTTTTACGCAGGTTCGCGTGTATGGCCACTCTTTTTCGTCATTCAACAGTCAACCACAAAAATTTTTGTGGTTGAGTGACAGTCAGCGGCCATATTTGTTTTTGACTGCTAATGTGTACTGAAAAGCTTCAGTCAAGCATAAATTTAGCAGCGCGAGCATGGATGCGGATACAAAGTTTTATACATAGATAATTTTAAACTCGGCGTTAAAGCTCTGCTTAAAAATGCTACGCATTTTTTAAAATACGCTCTGATTTAGGTTTGACTCATGATTGAAAAATATAAGGTTATTCGTATTTGTTCGTATTTGCTTCATTTGACAATGAAAAATATTTTGACGATCTGACAACAGTGTTTTGTGATATTGGAAAAAGGGGGTATGTTTCAGTGCTTCATTGTGTAGTTTTTTAGAGTAAATATGTAGTAGTTAATCAATGGTTTCTTACCAGGTAAATAAGTAAAAAAACTATGTGCTGTGCCAACTAAAAAAGTGCTTATGCAAATTAATAATAGAAAGTAACTGTTTTTTTTGTAAATTAATTGCAACCTCTTTTAATAAGTTTAATGTTATGTTATTGTGTTTTTATTGTATTTGATGTATTTTATATGCACAATTTATAATCGCATTTTTATTTATTTTTTATTTTTCTTTTTCTTTTATTTTTATTCCTTGATTTTGTTTAAAACAATTTTATTATTATTTTAACATTTTTTTTTTAAATAATTAATTATTTGGGGTGTTGTTGAAGTTATATATATATAAAGTTTAAAAGGTAGTATTTTAGAGGCAAAAATTGACAAATGTGATTATAAAAAGACATCGTGTTGAGAGCGACAAAAATACAAAAGCGAATATTGATACAACTAAACTAAAAATACTTACTTTTATTTTGTAGTACTTTTATTTCTAATATATTTATTAAATGAGTTTTCATTGAAGGTAAGTAAGTGAAAATAGTGTAGAAAGTTATAAATGCACAAAGAAAACGGATCATTGAAAGTAGCAGAACAAATTAATTGTAGTCAATTTAGTACCAAACAGGATGCAATTTAGGCAACCGTATGCGTTTTCGCTCGAACTACATTGCTCTCATGCTCTCATTTTAAAATAAGCATATCAATTGGAGAAAATGTCAAAAATACGAATAACCCAAGGTTGATTTATAAGGTTGTCGCAAGGGAGAGAGCGAGTGCCCATAATTGTCAAATCGAAGTTGACATCTCATAGAAAATCTGCAAGTGCTCTCTATTATCATCCGTTTTTCTTTCGTAGTCATTCGCAAAATTGGCTGGTTTTGACAATTATGGGTACTGAGAAGAGAGTGCGATTAGCCCTGCGACAACCTTATAAATCAACCTTGCGAATAACCCATGGCAGAATTATAAGGTAAGGTCATCACGGAGAGGAATGGAGTAGAAAGCAGAATAAAGCTACATTGATGTCAAAATCAGCTGTTCATCGCGATTTTCTTTATGCTCACGTATCGCAGTTGTTTTTAGGTTAAAACCAAGGTTGATTTATAAGGTTGTCGCAGGGCTGATCGCACTCTCTTCTCAGTACCCATAATTGTCAAAACCAGCCAATTTTGCGAATGACTGCGAAAAAAAACGGATGATAATAGAGAGCACTTGCAGATTTTCTATGAGCTGTCAACTTCGATTTGACAATTATGGGCACTCGCTCTCTCCCTTGCGACAACCTTATAAATCAACCTTGGTTAAAACTGTTACAGGTTTTTTTTTGCAATTTTAAGACTTCTTTCACATTTTATAGTTTTTATTACACTTTTTATATAATATTTTCACTCAAATTAGCACAAATTTAATACCAGCGACCGCACTGTTTGCAACTTGGAAACATAAAATATTTTCTTCATTTGCAATTTCTACGAAATTCGTCGTTTTGACATTAATGTTGCTTCTCATTATCCACTCTTCGTTGACGCGTGAGAGCACTTAGTATCATGGGCCTACCTTATCATTGTATGATGGAATAACCTTAGGTTTGACTGTTACTGTATAAGTCAAGAAAAGAACAAAAAATGCAAAATTTGTTCAATGATGTGTTGGCTGTATTGTTGTTTACTTTGGAAAAACTTCAAAGGAACTAAATTGAAAAGCCACAAATCCGAACAATTTCGAAAATGTCTTACAAAGAAATGGTATTCAATATATGTAAATAAAAGAGTTAATATTTTCTTTCTCTAAACTCTATTAAACTCTTTTAAAACATTAATTGTAGACACAACTGTTGTGTTTATATTTGCTATTATCAAATATAAATATATCACAATTTTTATAATATTTATTTTTTCGTGCGTGAAAAAGTCAAACTTTAAAAAAATGCAAATGGTTATGCTTAATATTTTCCCAACATGTCATTTTTTTTTGTTGATTCAGTTTGTAGAATTTGAGGGCAGAATTTTAAAAACTTTGATCTTAAGAGTGCAAAAATTCTGCATTTGTTCTCAGGTCCGGTTTACAGGCAAGAATTTTTTTCGAAAAAAGAACGGAAAAAAAGCAGAATTCTTAAAGAGAGCAGAAAAAATGCAGAATTTTTTGAGAAAAGAAAATGCCATAAGACTGCTTGTCTTCAAATTTCATATAGATTTTGCTCGTCAAAGTTTTTGATGACTTGCGTAACGAAAAATTTGATAATGTGAACTAAAACTTCAAACAGTTATTATTGGGCCTCAGACTAATGTACATGTTAGCCGACATGTACGATCATTCGAAAGCACTTGAGACGGTCGGACCGTCATGTCGGATGAAAATTAAAAATTTTCGATTTCTCTGCCGGTCGGTACGACATTTCGTTCCATTCGAAAGCGTGTTCAACTCGGTGCGTTTTTAATTTAATTAAAATTTTCAGCGAGTGAACAACAACAAAGTGGAAAAAAATAGTGAAGAAAATATAAATGGCAAGCACTGAATTTTGGATAGGATTTATTAGTTTTGGTGTAAAATAGAAAACTCAAATTAAAGCTTACAAAACTGAAGTAAAAATATCGATTAATTATAACAGCATCCAAAAATTCTTTAACCATTACGCCGATGAGTTCTGCGTGAGTGCATGTCCGAATGTTTAAAAGCTCAAAAAAATATTCCTTTAAGGTTAGTTACTCACTGCGACAAAACAGTTTCAAAACAATTTTCTACACATTAGATGAAATTGGAGTGCGCTCCATGGTGAAATACTTATAAGGTGTTCTCATCCCATGATATTTTTCAATATATTTTTTGACATGCTGCCTTATTTTGACAGTTTCATACATGGTTTGATGTTTGATTCTATGAAAATGTTAAAATAAGGCAGCTTGTTTTTTTCTGATTTTCCTGATTTTTTTCATCATGAGTGCGCTTACTATGTTTTGAGACAAAGGCAACATTTTTAGTTTCGCAGCCCAGCAACTTTTGCGAAACAAAACTGTTTCGCTATGTACATATTAAAATGAGTATGCGCTCACCCAAAACTTAGCGTATTTGTGGAAATCAATATGAAAGACTTTATCGTTAAGTATAGATAGAAAAAAGAAAATAGATGATGATATTAAACATTAATTTTTTATTAAGGAATAGGTTCTAATAATATTTCTTTAACAGGGATGAATTTGTTATCCGTTTTTTGTTTTTTTCTTTGTCTTCATTGAATAAGAACACCTAGAGTGTCCTTCTTCTCGAAAATCATTTTTACGAATGAGTAGCAAAAACACCATTTGCAGCGAAACAAATTGTCTCAGTGAGCGCACGCAACATGTGCATGAAAACAAAATTGTTTCGAAACTGTTTTGTCGCACTGAGTTTCTAGACTTATTTTGTCGTTGCACAATGTCGGCTGACATGTACGTTCGTCTGAAACCCTAAATCAAATTATTGTGCTGGCAGTGCTGTGCTTGAAGCTTTCCATTGGCTAGCTTAAAAGCTGTGGTTTTTGTTTAGAAAAGTTTGATTAAATAGAATGGGCTGAATTTTAAAATTATCAGGGAAACAAAGCGTTTTTAAATATTTTTACTACAAAAATAAAACAAATTGTGCATAAATAAATTAAAAATAAACATATTTAATGGTGTGAGTGAGTTCAAGCAGTGTTTTTTTACACGCACTATTTTGACATTTCGTTTTGTGCTGTCATATGCTTATGTTTTATCTTTCGCCTGACAACAACGTCGAAATTTCTGCGTCGTGAAGAAGTCGGTAGAAACAATTTTTTCTTTAACTGCGCTTCCATTTCTTTATGATTTCATTATCGTTTAATCGCTGTCCCACGAATGCGTTGTGATTCTTTTGTCATCGAGTTTGTGAATATTTAATTGCAATTGGGAGTTTTCTTAATTTAACACAATTGGTGGGACAAAATCAACTCACTGGTGTGAAGAATTTATGCTGTGGTCATAATTGTGGACTTCTGATCGACGAATCGTGGGTCCTCACCAATTCGCAGTCTAGACGATAGCCGTAGCTGAGTTGGGTAGGTTTGGAAGAAATTTAATTTATAGTAAGTAGCTTTAAACTAGGTGGTGCAAATCTGCTGGCACCACATTCCTTGATATTTTAACACAATTTCAAGGGCGTTGTTAGGGGCATGATAGTAAAAAAGATCTTATTTTTTGTCTAGGGTGAAAAATAAATCAAAGACCGGTCGACCGATAGCCTTTGTATAAGCAATATTTTAATTTTTAATTATGTTTCATTTAAATAAATAAAAAGACTGGCATTGACTGAGATAAGCTCCTCAAAGATAAAGCATGTTACCTGTGCTCCCCATGATTAGATGTTAACTCATTTACGCAGTTCAACTATGTAGTTTGTCACCTATGTAAAATAAAAAGTTCTTTATAGATATCAGACCTCAAACCCATAGTCAAGTCTTGCCTCATATAAGTGCAGTCTTGCAACGCTACTCTATTCCCTTTGATTATAAATAAGTCGTAAACAAATTTGCTCTAACATGCACAATGTCTGATATATTCTTCATAAAGTAAAGAGAAGCCATAAAGTGTTGTTTGTGGTAACAATGAACTTTAGAACGTAATGAAAGTCAAACAAAAATGTCAGCAAACAAATTAGAGTTGTACATACATAAAAATGCTAAATGAATTTGTTTTTAGAGTTGTTTCGTTGTCAGACAGTCGAAATATTGTATTACAATAATTTTCATTCGCTGCTATTGATATTGTATAAATTTTACGCTGCTCTGCTCAAAGATAAGTTTAAAGCGTTTAATCTGCTCTTTGTATTTGGGTTAATTATTGTTTAATAGAAGCATGCCTACAGCTCGATTGGAAATAAATGAATCATTTGTTTGTTTATGCATGATTTAATGCGTTTTAAAAAATTCCACTGTTTTAAAAATTTTTGTTTATTTATTTACATATCTACTCAGTAAAAACACTTTCAAGACGTTCTCATCGCAAGTGACTTAAAAATGTCTCGCAACGTAAACAACTCGTCGAATATCCCGAACTATGGAGCCACATCGAGCAGCTCAAATTTGCCTGATGTGAACTTCTCTGGCTTCAGTCCAACTGAGTTCATGTCACTCAGCGAAGACATTGCTTACAATATCAATTTAGTCAACTCCAGTTGGAAGCAGCTGGAAAAGATCCTCAAATTAATTGGTACACCACGAGAACAACCGGCGACACGGGAGAAAGTTCATATCATTCATGCAAAGACGAACACCCTCATTCAAACCACGAGCAAAGATCTCCAGCGTTTGACATCGGTTGTTCGTCGTGGCGATAAGCAGCAGAAGCTACAGCTAGAAAAGCTTACAAATGATTTTCTTAGCGTGGTGGAAAAATACTCTGGAATACAGCAGAGAATCACCGCAGCCATGAGGCGCTCTTTTACCCAGTCCGAAAATGTGCGACAGCAGGACGAAAAATCCTATGCAGCCGCTGAATCGGACCAAGCAGAACTGCTACAGCGGCAACTGGAAACTCAAGCCGGTCTGCAGTTCGAGCAGGATATGCTTGTAGAGCGCGAAAGGCAAATCAAACAAATAGAGGCAGATATTCTGGATGTTAACTCAATTATGAGAACAGTTAGCAGTATTCTTCAGGCGCAAACCGAACAAGTTGGTAAGTATTTCAATCACTAACTCCATCGTTATGCGATAGTTTTTATTAATTCATTTTAAAATAAATATTTCAGATATAATTGAAACCAGTATTGAAACCACTGCAACGGATGTAGAGCTCGGTCGTGAGGAATTGGCAAAGGCTGCTGAACATCGTCAAAGCTACCGTCGCAAAATTTTAATACTTCTAGCGATTGCTGTGATAATAGGCTTAATTGTAACTGGCATAATTGTTGACAAGTTAAAGAGTTAAACTATTTATTATTGAAATATTAAAAGGAATCATCCAATTAGATGTATTTCTAATACATTCAATTGTTATTTAAAACTTATTCATAAATCATTATTTTTGCAAAAATACAAAAAAATATATAATTTTAATTAAAATATTGTTATAATAAAAATGCTATGAAATAAACAAATGGCTCACAAATTATCACAAGTAAAGACATTTTATTTTTCTTATATCGAAGCAGAACTGCATAGAAAAAAGTAAAGTGTTTAATATGGCGAATAAACTGTGTTTTCGGTATTTAACAATTAATACCACAGTGGATTCGTCTTGATAAGAATAAAGAAAATTAAATTTAAAAAATTAAAGAATTGCCCTCTGAGAGTGCAGAATTTTTTAAATTTTAACCTGAATTCAAAAAATGTTGACCTGTTCTTGGTCGAGAAAATAACATAAAAATGCAACATTTTTTTTTTAATGTTGTGTTGGTTACTTTGTTATAATTTTTACTTAGTTTTCGCATGAGATGATTTGACATTGTTTCAACATCATACAGATTAAAACCCAGATTATAATAGACGGAACGGAACACAGTCTAATGTCATCGTAGCTTGGCGTAACGCTGACAAACGGTGTAGTGATTATAATAGCAACGGCAGAAGAATTCGTTATTTTGTTTAAAAATTTCTCATTTCACAACAAATTACACTAATTGTTCTTATTTTATTATTTTCAAGCATCAGTTCAATCAAATTTTATCAAAAGTCCAATAAACAAAACAAATACAGAATAAATAAAATTACAGCAAATGTCAATAAACAGAACGTAGCGGAAAAATCAAACTTCTGTAGATCTCAACTTCACGTGCCGCTCCGTTCCGACTTATTTTAAACGCTCACATAAGAAATTCATACAATAGACACATACATCTCTCAAAGTTCTACAATGTTTCGTTCCGTTTATTATAATCAGCCCTTAATGCAGTATAAAAGTTTAAAATTTTTTGAATTAAAAATTTTGTGTTATTAGCTAGTAATTTTACAAGAACATTAATAAGAAGTTGAAATCTTATTTGATAAGTTCGTGAATTAATAAGGTATTTCAGATTTTGAAAATACAACATATATTGACAAGAAAACATACTTTTTATAATTATTGAAGTGGTACCCTCAATTCAATTTAATGCAAGTCATTTCTTTATATCATCTTTATTCTTGTATTCCTAAAAGTATACTTAGAACTATTCATTGAAATAATAACCAATTTGGCAGCACTGAAGTCTACCTAGCTGTCACAAAAGCTAATGATCATCAACTATTTGCTTGATGTCAGTTAAACAATAAACACATGTTTATACACTTTTGCGATTTAACTATTTTGGTCAATTCCAATGGCACAAGGCAAGTTTAAGAAAGCCAAGCTCCCGGCTAGCATCCAGAAAAAACAAAAGCAGAAGAATGTTGCTGCATTCACAAGGAGATCAAGTAAGCAATCTTTTATTAGAGATTTCTTTAACTTGGAATGCTTTAATTTATTATCTTGCAGATGCACCAATTCAACCGAAAAAGGGAAAATTCACTGAAAATCAAAAAATCAAGCAAGTAATTTCGAAGAAAGTCAACAAAACAGTCGAAAAAGAACTACGTTCGCGTGCTTCTGAGGGTCACATAAATTTAAGCAAAGCGCAGCAGGCAGTGGCCAAGCATCATCAGACATTAGAGACCACCACTGCTTTTACGACTGCTGCTGCCAATGTGTAGACCGCTTTGTACGGAGGATAAGTTAATAAAACCAAAGTGCAATTACATAACTGATTCTATATCTATAAAATTTTCTACTTCATATGGACATAACTGTATTTCAAAATAGCCTCAATATAAAGGTTATCTTTATATAGTTTAAGTTATACGCGGGTTGAGACGGAACAAAAATAAAACCAGGTCGTCGCAGCCTCATATAATAAGCTAAGCTAGCTCAAACTAGCTAACCTACGAATACTGTAGACGATATGTGAACAGTGAATTTACTTGCCTCGTAATCAATAAAAACACGATTTACGCGTTTGTTGCGTACAAAAATTCATGAATTGTAAACTTGATTTTGTTTTTTGTTTATTTTAAATGTTCAACGCTAGCTTATTTAGGCCCCTATTATGTAGAACAACTCAACTAAGTTGACTAGATTCAACTACATTTTTTTTCGTATAATGTATTACATACATTTCAGATGAACCATGTAGTTTGCCCTAATCTTTTAAGAATTTTCAAACTCCATGTTTCAACTGAAATGTATGCAATACGTTGTACGGAAAAAGTTTGGTACGATAGCTCTAACTCTCTTTTATTTTTTTTCGGACGTAAATTTTGATCTTGATTTGTTAAGAATATGGTTCAATCACCATAAGTTGCTTATTAGCGAGAAAACTAAATTCATGGTTTTTAACTTAAAAAGCTCATCAACAAATTATGATTGGACTTAATATTATCATTCACCGAATTGCGTTAGGTTCTGTTTAGGAAATACTTCTGTTAACTCTATTACTTTCAACGGTAATAGAAGCTGTAGACTCAAGACTGTTTCAAAATTGAGTGAACAATTCAAATACCTGGGTCTTACGTTGGACTATCAGCTAAATTGAAAAAATCACACTAATTATCTAAACAAGTATCTGAAAAATGTAGTGAGGCAACTTTACAACCTTAGTTTATACGGTCATAAACCGATCTTGAAAATGGTTTACAATGGCTTGTTCAAATCCAAAATACAATATGGCATTTCTTGCTGGGGTGGAACACACAAGCAAAAGCATGCTTTACGCATTTTATGTGGTGCTAATCGAATGTGCCCTAGTTTTAATTTGTTCATTCAGCAAGGGATTCTTCCCATTAGACATTTATACTGCTACAAAGTCTTAAAAATCTTCTTCGACAATTCTGGTTTTTATGCAGTTAGATTTCACGATAATTACAATTTGCGAGTTAATATGGGTAATTTCGTAGCTATTCCGGCAGTTCAGAAAGCACATATTTTACGGTTATTTTTTCATCACAGGACCACGCTTATTTAATGCTTTACCATATGATCTAAAATGTGAGAGGGTAAATAAGGCATTTTTGAGGAACGTTCGAAAATGGTTGTTCTCAATTAGCTACTCATCCTTGGCCACGCTCTTTTATGGCCACGCGGGTAGCTAGTGTCTGCTAATTTGGTTCTTTCTGATTAATTCTCATAATAAGCTTCATTTATATGCTGTTCATTTACTCATTTCCGTATTTAATTTAGTTAATAAATTCAATTATTTGGATTAGCCTGTTTATAAAAATATTATTTTATATCCTAGACTGGTAAAACATTATTTACTCTCTAAGTCAATATATTACTACTTAACTTGGCAATTAAAATTAAATCTTGTAAATTTGTAAATTCACTCGTTACATTCGACATTTGTTTTGTTCAACAGAATATAACTACTAATTCATTTAAAGCATCTAGATATGTATTCTAAGTATAGTTATCGAATATGCTAAGTATAATAAAATGAATTGTCTTTACTTGAAATAAAGGAGATTGAATAAATAAAAAATAATAAAAAATCTAGTCAATTTAGTTGAGTTGTTCAACATATCAAAAAATATATAAAAAAACTTTTTTAAAAAATAACCTTACAACCAAAACAAAACCAATTTACTAATTGCATTCGTGAAACAAGTAGAAAATTAAGAGCTTAGTGGATCACAGCAAGAATCACGATAAAAGGCTACTGATGAGTTGGTGTAGCGGCCAACGAAACAGCTGTCTAGTCTGCTATGTGATTGATACTCTATATAGGGTATTGTTGTTGTTAGTTGTTATTCCTTCAGTTGTTTTCTGCGGAAAGCAACATTTACCTTGAGCTCGATAAAATATAACCTTTAATAATTGAAAAATTATTGGAGTTATATAAACACAACTTAAATTTTTTTTTATATAATTTTTATTTTGTACTTTTTTTTTAGGTTTATTATGAACATCTTTTATTTTGAAAGGTTTACATATAGCATTTTAATTTTTTAGACCATTTACCTTAACAGTACATATTAACATTATTTATACCATTTACATTATTTATTGCATTCTATACTTTATGATGATATAGCATTTTTATTGATTTGTGTGTGGGAATAGGAGGTGTGTCCAAATTTCCAACCCCTATCTCCTTCTTGATGTAAATGTGCGCTAAATTTTCAGCTGAATCGGCCTAGTAGTTTTGGATATATGTACATATATCATTTTTATTGATTTGTGGGCGGTAAAGAGGGTGTGGCAACATTTTTTTCTAACCCATGCAATACTTGAAGGACATTTACTGCCAAAATTTCAGCTGAAACAGCCCGGTAGTTTTGGAGATATAAGAATTTGTGGGCGGAAAAAGGGGGTGTGGTGACATTTTTTTCTAAACCCCATTTTCTACTTGAAGGAAATTTACTACCAAAATTTCATCTGAATCGGTCTAGTAGTTTTGGAGATATAGCATTCTTATTGATTTGTGGGCGGTAAGAGGGGTGTGGCAACATTTTTTTTCATAATATTGCATTGTCACCGGGCTTACACATGTATGATAAATTTTAGCATAATCGGAGACCCACAAGCTGTCGAAAAATTGTTTGCAAGATTTGCGGACATACATACATACGAACGAAGCAAGTTAAATAAAAGCTTATAAAAAGGGGCATAAATAAGCTTGCATTGAACATTTAAAATAAAAAAAAAAACAAAAAACATAATAGGTGCCTTAATTTCACTGCATAATCATCCAGCCCTAATTTGCATGAAATTTCGCCTGGAATTCACGGAATTTTTTATAAAACATTCAAACACAAATATTTGCATTCATCGTCAATTTTTATGATCACAAAAAAAAAACTAATGAATGCTCCCTTTTTCAATTCAGGGGGCAATTCTATTCTTTATAGGGCTGATTAAGTTATTTAACTCTTGGCGTTTCTGGACCATCCCTTTCTTGTCATTAACTTTTTCAGGGGACCATAAGAAAACGCTGGTGCGATTTGAACGACACCAGCCTTTTTTGAAGGATACTATTACTGAAGGATTAGGGAGGGAAGCAAATTAATTTCTACTTTGGTTCAGTATTTGAAAAGTTTGAAAGTTGAGATATATTGCAGTTTTGAATTTAAATCTATTACATCTTTGGATGAGGCTGACAACGTTTGTGGCAGAGAACTGCACAAGCCTACTTGAAATCGATTTCAAGTACTTGCTTAAAATACAAGTTGAAGCTAGCTTTAGCTTGATAATTTTTAATCAAGTCTGACTTGTGATTGAAAATAAATAAGCCCACTACAGCTTGCGACTTGCAAGTATGCTAGCTTACAAGCGAACGGCACGAAGTCCCAAGTAAAGGAAAGATTGATGCCTTCGGCAAAAAGCTTGAAAAGCTTGAAATTGAAGGCAAGTATCCAATATAAAAGCAAGTAACCAAAAAATTCAATAAGCTTGTGTAGGAAAAGCTTAAGCTTATTTGGACTTTTAAGAGTTCTGTGGACTCCGTGGTTGGCAGTTTTAGGGGGTAGCTGATTTTGAAGATGTAAAAATTTAAAATTCAAGATGGCGAATAGAGTTGCCACCTTGATTTTTTTGTGTATTTTTGCGAATTCTTGTTATTTTGAATTTCTGACAACGGATTTGATTTCGAATCTAATATCACAGTTTTAAAACTTAAGATAGAGGATAGGCTTGCTAAACCTAATTATTCACCATAGTGCTGCCACCTAGTAAAATGAATTTTTAAGAGTTTTAAACACAATTTAACAGTGTTAAGGGGTCGCTGACTTCGAATCTTATGTCAGAATTTTAAAATTCAAGATGGTTATTAGTGTTGCCACCTAAAATTTTTTATTTTGACGAATTCGGTGCTGGAGCAAACACTAGGTAAAAATGGGTCGCTGAGTCCGAATCCGTTGCCAGAATTTCAAAATTGTGTAATTTTTTTATAAGAGTGTTGCCACCTACCAAAATGTATTTTAAGAGTTTTAAACACCATTTAAGAGTGTTAAGGGGTCGTTGACTTCGAATCTGATGTCAGAATTTTAAAATTTAAGATGGTTAATAGCGTTGCCACCTAAAATTTTTTTATTTTGATGATTTCGGTGCTGGAGCGAACAATAGGTAAAAATAGGCCCCCAGTTGCTATATTTTTAAGGGGGTCCCGGAACACGTGTTTGACTTACAATTTGACTTGCAGTGGACAGTTAAACACGTGTTTCGACGTGTCCTCCCTAAAAATGTAGCAAATGGGGGATGATAGACCCCTCTATTTGTGCGTCTCAAAAATTTTTCCCCCCTTATAAAGTCCCAAAAATGGTTAATTTTTACCTATCTTGCTTCCCCTTCGAGATATGGCACTTTTTCTACTTTTTCGAAGACTTTTCGAGGATTTTTCGATATATTTAAATTTTATGTTGTTCCATATCTCGAAAGCGTAGCAAAATAGGTAAAAACTAACCATTATTTGGGGGTTTCTAAGGGAGGAAGCATTCTTGAGACACACGAATAGGGGGGTCTATGTGCACCCATTCGCCATATTTTTAGGGAGTAGCCGAAACATGTGTTTGACTTACAATTTGACTTACAGTGGACAGTTTAACACGTGTTTTGACGTTTACCCCTAAAAATATGGCGAATGGGGGCATATAGACACCCTATTCGTGTGTCTCAAGAATGCTTCCTCCCTTAGCAACCCCCAAAAAATGGTTAGTTTTAACCAATTTTGCATAGATCATATTTTTTATTTTTAAATATTTCAAATTATATTTTATAAACTTAAGAAGTATTACCATAAAGTTTATATCTGTGGCGATAAACAATAACAGCTTAAGTCTGATTTGTATGTTTCGAGAAATCGTGCTTCAAAATTTTCAATCCCATATAAGTTGTATGAAATGTTCATTGTTTTTTTTTGTCATTATTTTGGCTAGGATTACGGTTAAAGCTACAGATTTTGTGTGCATATGAAGATATACTCGTAGAATACAGCTGCATCACTAACTCAATTCTGTCTTAAGTCGACTTAAGCGGTTATTAGTTATGGCCACAGATATATATTTAAGACGGGTTGAATTTTTTTACCTCCAAATATTTTTTATAAACCAATTAAACGCCAATGGTTTTTCACACTGCGACTCAATGCTATTTTTTCTTCCTTCTCTGTGCACACGGGCGTTGTAAGCAAAATCTCCAAATAACCTTTCGTTGCCTATATACGACCACCAGTACTCAGCGAGCCAATATTCACCAGAAGAATTTTCGTTTCTGCCCAGTTTTTCCACTCGTGCGCCCTTCTTGTCGCCGTCCGTACGAACACCCAACAATCTTCTTAGCAAATAATATGAAATTTTCAACTCAATATAGATGTCAGGCATATGACCAACAGCACCCAATACCTGCCCTACCAAACGATCTGCACGACAGAGTGTAGGATCAATCTTTGTACCAACACCGATCAGATCTTCGGGCACTCCATATTGCAGTTCATTCTGTTCGGTGTATAGCGAAACAATACGTGATAAAATCGGTCTGCACGTAATGTTGCCTTCACTATCCTTCGTGACAACGCCCGGTCGCACCTCAATCTCCTGTCCAACTTTCAGTACGCCAGACAGAATTGAACCACCAGCTACACCTCCTTTCAAATCGTTAACCTCACAGCCGGGCTTATTAACATCAAACGAACGAATAACGATCAGTCTCGGTGCAGCACTGAAGTCACTCACTGGCACTGGAATTTTATTCACAATATATTCGCATAAGACATCAATATTGTATTCCAATTGCGCTGAGATTGGAATAATAGGTGCACTCTCAAAACTTAACTAAATGGCGTTATAAGTATGTATACTGCCGCTTTCATTTGAAAATGCGTTTATATTTCAAAGATGGCGATTTTATTTTAAGGTATTATTTTTATTTCAAAATTAAGTATTTTTAAATCAAAAACGAGTAAATTAAAAATGAGCAACTTTAAAACAAATATGATAGTTCATGATTTTAAAATGGGTTTTTTCGCCTAGTGTAGCATTGTGATTGTCACAGTATTGGCTACATTTGTATGCTTTTTAATGTTGTATATAATGGGTCCGCCATCTAACGTTTTTTTTTTCAACTAGTGCTTATTTCGTGAATGGTAACACTTAGCACATGTCTGATTTGACAGATAATTAGTTTTGTCCTTCCGCTGAACGAATATGGCTGTGTATACGCTTGAACAACGCTGGGAAATATTGCCTGCGATCGACTTACAAAAGATGCCGATTTTGCCAAAAAAATCATCTTTTCAGGTGAAGCTCATTTTGATCTTGGCGGGTATCCCGCACGCATACATTGAAAAGCCGATGCACCCAAAACGAGTCACTGTTTGGTGCGGATTTTAGTCCAGAAGCATAATTGGGCCATTATGGGCCATTCTTCGAAAATGAGCAAGGAGTGGCCGTTACAGTCAATGGCCATCGTTATCGGGCCATGTTGAACGAATTGTTGTTCATAAAAATTGGGAGGATATTGGCAACATTTGGTTTCAACAGGACGGCGCTACGTGCCACACAGCCGAAGCTACACTCGATGTTTTGCGCCCTGTTTTTGAAGATCGCATTATCAGCCGCAGAGCTGATGTCGTTTGGCCACTTCGGAGCTGCGATTTGACACCGTTGGACTATTATTTGTGGGGTGCCCTCAAATATAAGTGTTACGCCGACAAGCCAGAGACAATTGACGCTTTAAGGGACAATATTAGTGAAGCCATTGGTCAAATATAGCTGCACACAATCGATAATGTGCTTAAAAATTGGACCGATCGTGTAGGCTACTGCATGGCCAGCCGAGGCAGCCATTTGAATGAAATTATTTTCCATTATTAACCGGAAGGATTGTACATTCAAATAAAAAATGAAATTTGAGAAAATATTCAGTAGTTTCTTTTTTTGCATTTAAAAAAAAAAAAATTATTTGGCGGACCCTTTATATATAGTGGCGGCCGTGGCGTAATGGGTAGAGTGTGTGACTCTTACGCCAGAGAACCCAGATTCGAATGCTCCATCTGCACAAAATTTTTTCAATTGAATTAATTTTTCTGTTCGGCCGTCACCTCTCTGCGGACAATGGCAAACCTCAGAGAGTAAAAACTGCCATGAAAAGCTTCTTGAGAACATAAGCCGTTCGGAGTCGGCGTAAAGCATGTAGGTCTAGTTCTCGAACATTTGTGTGCAAATATTTCACATCACACACAACACAATTGATCATAAGAAGCACGGTCAAAGTCCTTTCAAGGGCTCAGATGGCCATTTCGTTTTATTTTTTTTTATATATATATCTGCGTTCTTAGAGGTTAATTTCAACAGATTAAATTTGTGATAACACTAATAAACATTTATTGCTGAGCATCTGGTATCTTGCTGACGCCTTTCTGATGTTTTTAACTTTTTAGATAAATATTTCTTTTTAAAACCTTGAAATTTCAAAAACAAAAAATATTGCACAACTGTGTTATTATTGGTATATAACACTCTGAGGACTCATATTTTGAAAAAAGCGAGGAAAATAGAATTTTCCAAATTTCTTATTTTGGCGCCATAAATGCTAGGGTGATCAGGATCCCATTGGTTTCGTCGAGAGAGTGGAAGAAATGGCTGAGGTCTGTGGCATTGATCTAGATGCTCTGCCACGAACCTTGCCGGAGTTCCTTAAATGAAGGGCCGCCATGTGGCTTCGCAATAATGATGCCCACTGGGCAGGATGATCCACTTTTCGGGCTTCCTGAAGCCTCGCTATTTGGAAAGATTAGAGGAAGAATACAAAACCCAAGAGAAAATTTCAAGGACTTTGTGTTCTTTTTATAAACTATGATGAGTTACGAGGGATTCACAGATATCCAGAAATAGGAACTCATTTTTTGGAATATTAGCCACCAATATCAACTTTATATCCACCGGAAAGACTTTTAGTTAACTTGTTTCGTTGGCAAAGGATTTTGATATGCTCCTTGCTAGCAAAACACTCACTCGTCTGCTAGCAAAACACCTATTCGGATGGCACAAACACAACAAAGGGGAGGAACCCACCGCCCGCTTGATGATACAGGGAGTGCAGTTGGAGAAATAGAAAAACAATCGAATGCTGTCGAAGAAATTCGAGAAACAACAAACGACCACATCTAGAGCGAGGGCAGGCGCGGTCGGTAATGCTCCTACCTCGCGCCCAGTAAACACACTTACAATGGATGGCAATCGAATCATCGCAACGATTGCCTTGGAAGGAGAGCTTCTGGATGTCACCATTGACATCGGAACTACTCGAAGTTTTTTGAGTGAAAATATAGCTAGCAAAATTGGTTCAGAGAGTAGCATAATAGCTACACAGGTTGAAGTATGGTTTCTTATGAAAGGCCGGGGAAGGTCAGAAAAAAACTAGTCATAAGAATCAGACTAGGATGAAAGATCTGACTGATATCCTTGCTCATTTGTCCGAAATCGTCGATCCGCTCATCATAGGGCTTGACTTTCTTCGAGAAGTATAGGCGAACTTCAGAATAGCGGGACAAACTATTATCCAAGGAAGCCAAGAACATAATCTTCGTTGACCCATTACTTGCACTGTCATGCGTAGCGGAACTGTAACTAAATAAGGATACACCCTCTAAACTATGATCCAGACAAAGCGCTTATCCACAAGGAAGAGAAGTAAAGACACTGCAAATTGCAAGTACAGGCAGTTCCCAGCCATGACCTAAAATCTATTCAGAGTAACCACATCAATCTTAGTCGCGCCCCCCATAGCCAGACACAAGAATCAGCGATAGACGAATTCTTGCAAGAAGAGTTGGGAAAATTTGAGGCGTTATCCGGAGTATCCAACGTTACTTCACATCGGATTATCATGCGCTATGATCAGCCTATCAAACAGAGGTACTATCCTAAGATCCCAGCCATGCAGAAATTTGTAAACGAAGAAGACGATGAGATGCTGAAACAAGATTGTATAGAACCCTCGCACAGCCCTCACAGTGCTCCAATTGTGCTAGTCTGGAAAAAGACAGGAATCTGGGGGATTTGCATTGTCTACCGCCAACTTAGTGCTCTGCTTATGAACCGTTTCAGAAATCGGAATTATAAAGGTCGGTTAAATTTTAAGGGCCGATGTTAAATGTGAACGACACCTAAACATCAAATTTTTTTCTGCATTTCATTTGACATTTCTTAATTTCAGACTAACTCAATTTGAACCATGGAAAGATACACAATCGAGCATCGCGTTAAAGTTATTCAGGCTTATTATGAAAATGGGCGTTCAAATCAAAATGCATATCGTGCACTTCGTGATTGACCGAAAAGTCAATTTAATAGTCCAAATGTGCGTACAATCGGAAAAATCGTTCAAAAATTTGAGCAAACCGTGTCTGTAGGAGATGTGAAAACACTAGTGCATGCTCGTACAGCTCATACTGCAGAGAATATTGCTGCTGTTCGCGATAGTGTAGCTGAACAGCCGTCCACCTCAACTCGTCGTCGTGCCCAACAATTGCACCTTTCACGCTCGTCGTTGATGAACATTATGCATAAAGACTTGCATTTACACGCTTACAAGGTGCAATTGACGCAAGAACTAAAGCCTCTTGACCATTTCAAGCGTCATCAATGGTCAGAATGGTGGCAAAAAATGGCAACAGTGGATGATCAATTTTCAAAGAAAATCATCTTCAGTGATGAGGCTTATTTTCCCCTCAGTAGATTCGTCAATAAGCAGAATTGCCGCATTTGGGCGAATGATAATCCCAGAGTGATTGTCGAAAAACCAATGCACCCACAAAGAGAGACTGTTTGGTGCGGTTTATGGGCTGGCGGCATCATCGGGCCGTATTTTTCCAAAATGAGGCCGGTCAGGTAGTTGCTGTCAATGGTGTTCGCTATCGTGAGATGATATCGAACTTTTTATGGCCCGAATTGGAAGATATGCATTTGGACAATATGTGGTTTCAACAGGACGGTGCCACTTGCCACACAGCTAACGAAAACAATGGCTCTTTTGCGCGACAAATTCAATGGCCGTGTTATCGCACGTGGTGGCGATGTCAACTGCCCGCCAACTTCTTTCTTTAGGGTTATTTCAAAGAAAATGTGTACGTCGCTAAGCCAGCAACAATTCAAGAGCTAAAGGATGAAATAACTCGGCACATTAACGGCATAAAACTTATGCCTCAGCGTCATCGAAAATTTGAACCATCGGATGGAGGTGTGCCGCCGAGGTCGCGATATTTTGTTCCATACATAATTGAACCATACCAATATTATCATAATAAAAAGAAATGACAATAATTTCCTAAATAATTTGTGTTTTATTCAAAATCAACATCGGCCCTTAAAATTTTACCACCCTTTATAAGTAGCATTGATCTTGAGAATAGGTACTGGCAATAGGTTGAGAATAGGTAAAGTAT
This sequence comes from Coremacera marginata, assembly GCA_914767935.1. Taxonomy (NCBI): domain Eukaryota; kingdom Metazoa; phylum Arthropoda; class Insecta; order Diptera; family Sciomyzidae; genus Coremacera; species Coremacera marginata. The sequence continues at coordinate 120,025,446 of OU612047.1, forward strand.
TAGGCATTGTACTGCTTATACAGTTCCTGAAATAGGATTATTCCAATGAAAGGTCATGCATTTTGGTCTCCATTCCGTGCCGGCAAGTTTCCAGAGTGCCTTGGATTAGGTGATCGGGCCAGAAACGGAAACTCTTGCTTTCGCATATCTCGACGACATTATATCACCGGGGCATCCTTGGAAGAACACATGGACAATTTTCGCGAGGTATTTCAAAGACTTTGTTTTGAAATGTTGGAAAATGCAAACGCTTGCAGAAAGAGCTGAAGTACTTGGGTCATGTAGTGAGTGACGAAAACATGCATACACAGGGCCGTATGAAGGCTAGATGCTGCCCCGGGGCAAAGAAAATTTTGCCGCCTTTTTTTTACATTCTCATTTTTAATTTTGGAGAAAACTTACATTAACAAAGCTGTTTTTGTTGAGTTTGAGTTCATTTTGTTAGTTTCTTTTATTTCTTATATTTCCCCTGCGTCTAAACTTTTTGTAACACTTTTTAGCGACGATAAGGAAATCTAATGCCACATTTTTTTTGTATGAGCTCCAAAAATCAGATAAGACTAATTTGGAGAAGAGAAAAACGAATCTGAAGTTCGTTTCTGCGAATGAATTTCAAGCGCAAGCGCCTGGATAAATTTCAAATGTATAGCAAAAGCCTAAAAGGTATTGCAAACCGAGAATAATTTCCAGCCCCACTTGTGTAGTTTGGTCGGCATGTGTTCTCGAATTAGAGTGCCCTGCATTTTAGAACACATTTACTCGACAACACTAAGACGCTGACGCATTGGAATTGAATCGCGTTACTCCAAAGCATCAGCTTGAAATTTGATTAAAATATCCCTATGTCAAGCGTAGAAATTCGTTTGATCAACCAAAAAGAAAAAACTGAAGGAGAGAGAACTATTGAATCTGATCATTTGCGGAATCAGATGTGTTTCCAAAGTACCTCAACAAACTCGTTGTACCTCAAAAGTACCTCAAAACTCAAAAAAGAATTGACGCTAAAAAACCAGTTCTTTGATACGTAGATGGAGGTTCTTCGTTTTCCAAATAATTATTTTCAATTCAGGTCAATCATTTCTTATATCGCTTGCAATCTCATCGATGAACCAGCATAATGTAGCAGCTTGGCCATCCTCTTCTTGCAACTCAATTAGTCTTTTGTTTTTTAGTCTTTTGTCTTTAGTCTTTTGTAATCTTAAAGGCAAATTAATGCGAATTTAACAATTAATGCCCAGGTCGGGTGTTTTGCTTGTACAAAACCATTTATAACGTCCTCATAACTTAGTTCTTGTCCATAAATAGTTTTCAATAAGTGTTAATGTAGAAAATTAGAGTTCTTCTGAACAGCTTGTAGCAGGAATACTGAAATAAGTTCTTAATATTACTTCTATATCTGGAAGCGTGTCTCACCGACATTTTAATTTAATAGAACTCATTGTTTTTTGGAAATGTAAACGAGTTTTTATTGAATTATATAGCAGAAATTTGGAGGTTATTGACGAAACATTACATCGTTCAAATGGCCTCGTCGACTTTTCTTGCACACTCGAGCCCTTTTCATAAAATTTTCCATGTTATTCTGACATAATTCTGGATCAATTGCAACAATGGCCTATTGGATTTCTTGTTGTTGGGTCATCATCAACGCTGACCACTGCCATGGCTATATTTTCGTCCGAATGGGCGGAACGGGAACAAATACTCCTTTTCGCATCCAGAACAGAATTTAAAAATGTCTGGAGAATCTCTTCAGAATCAACAGAGAGAATCCTGTTGATGATAAATATCTGATGATAAATAAATATCTCTCTGTTGTTACTAATTAAAAAAAGTACAAAAAATAAGCGCAAGCAACAAAAAAAAAGAAAAATTTTTCTCCTCCAAATATGGCAATTTTGCTTATTTATGTTGCCGTTAGGCCAGAAATGTGCCTCATCTCTTAAGATGATTTGACGGTAAAAATGCGGAGGGTAAATTGAGAGGTGAACTCTCAATTGATTTTCACCCTATTCACTGAACGTTCGACGCAAACGATGGTCTAATGGCACCAGTTGGATTTTATAAGAGAGTAGGTAAAGGTTTCCTTCTTTTTAAATTTGGGTCTTCGGTCTCACTCATATCTACAGCGGCGATGACTTTTTCGATAAGCACAGTATAAGCTCTAAGTGGATGAATATTGTCCATAAGAGTAAATGTAGATATTAATCGATTTTATCGCAAGTTTTGCGTATAACCTGTTCAGATGGACTATTATGCTTTGTAAGTTTCCCCAAGACAAAACGTGCATTTTAAAAATAAATTTCAACGATTTCTAATAAGTTTATTTAAAAATAGTTTGCGCTCAAAACGTTGTTGCCCAAAGATTTTCTCAACACGAAACTTAAAGTAACTTTTTAAATAAGCTACGAAATTGTTCTGCAGTTATTTCGATTTCTGCGGCCATCAAAATGATTCCACCTTCTTAATAAACTCAACAAAGCTTTTTTAAGATTTTGCAATGCATAACAACAATATTTTATTGAATGATACCTTATTATAAGTCAGAAAGACCAAATATTCATTATTAGCATTACTTAATTAATTGTTAATTTTAATTTAATTTAATTTGTATTTAACATGTTAAGGTAATACTTGCTGTAGCCCAAAAAGTTATCGATTGCATGGCTTAGTTTGTTTGCCTCAAACATTTGTCGCTCGGAATTTGTCCGCTCAAAAATTTACAGCACGCTTCAAACTAGTTGATTGATTTATTTTGAATTCCTTTATAAGCTAGCTACGAAAATATTTTGCCGACTTATCAGTTCTGCTGCAACCAAATAGATTCCGTTCCTAGCTTTTTGTTTTCCTCAAAATTTTTCAGTTACAAAAATTTTGCCGCCCCTAAAATGTTGCCGCCCTAGGCCCGAATTCTAAACCTAAAGGAAAATAAATTATGAAATATACATATATATAAAAATATATAAATAAATATAAAATCTGCAATAGCTGCATGCATTTTATTTTGATATGTAAAAGCAATCACTCAATCTCTAAAAACAATAATGAAAAATAAATCCGCAAACCACTTAATTGCTCGAAGTTTATTTATTGAATACACAAACCAAACAAAAGCAAAAAGCACTGCCAACATATAAGAAACAAAGCAACATATTTAAAAAATCTTTGAAGTAAGTAGACAAAATACAGAAAACTTCACTAATGTTTGATATGGCAGCGCCACATTTGACAACTGCTTGTGTATAACAGTTTGAATGTACATATCAAACAAAAGCTTGTCAAATGAGCTAACGATAAGCTTCGTTCGAAACAAGGTTGATTTATAAGGTTGTCGCAGGGCTGATCGCACTCTTTTCTCAGTGCACAACCTTATAAATCAACCTTGGTTGGAAATACATATTTCCGTTTGAATTCAACATCGTTTGCATAGCCATCGTTCGTTGCATGCTTCGTTGTAATCTTGTATCCTTTTTGTTTGGTTTTTTTAATAAAAATGAATTGTTTTTGTTTAATAAAATTGCATGTTTTATTGAAATTATTCCATTTTTTGCACGGTTTTGTGGGCAAAAGTTTACAAGTTTTCAAAGGTACACGTTTTTTCAAAGTTTTGGAACACATCTCTAAATTTACCAATTGTCGCTTGTATTTTTTATACGAATTTTTTTACACGTTTTACTTAAAAACGTATCTACCGTGTAAAAAGAGAGTTGAGTGCATATATGATTAAGAGTCTTACTAATAAAAAAATGCTAAAATATGTGCCACTGTAAAAATAATAACTAAGAACTTAATAATATTTTTGGCGTGAATCTTGTAATATCTTACCATGGTTTTTACTTTTCGAATTGAACTATACGTACAATTTTTCTTGTGTTGAAAAACTGTTCAGTGGGGGGTGACTGTGTGTCGTACTCCTCTGGCCCTTTTTCGTCCCTTCGTGCGGGTCTGCCCATTTCCATCGAAATAAAAATAAAAACAAGAACAAGTTTTTGTTACGTGAAGCGAAGTGAACCAGACTTCAGTTAGTTTATAATTAAAAAAATTTTCGTTTTAACCCTCTCACTGAACTGGATGCATACATCCTTGAGTTTTTATTAAAACCAAGAATTAGTACTCGGAAATTACGCAAAGTATTCAGCAGCCATAAATTAAATCAAACATTATCTGATTTTCCGGTGTTGTTTTGGTGATTATGTTTGTGCTGACATGGATTTATGATATTGCAAGGCTAAGCGAACCCAAGTAAGAAATTATACTTAACGCGCACTGCACACTATCTACAAAAGTGCCTAACTCTTCATTTTAAAAGTGGTTTCCATTTTTTAACCTTTTCCGTTTTAACCTTCGTTGTCTTCAATATGCGATTTATTTCAGATTAAGACTTGTACATTAATGCGTATAACGGCAAAAAAGGTCACCGGTCACCACCCAGGTAGCACCTAAATAAGCCTTGAGTAAAGCTTTATATGAGGAATTAATATAGGGGGAGAATTTAAAATTTCTTGAATAATCCTTAAAACAAGTGGATTATTGAAATATGCAATAAAATCCTTTATTCAAGAACTTACATAAAGTTTTATATAAGTATATGAATAAAGTGGCGGCCGTGGGGCAGTGGGTAGAGTGTGTGGCCCATACGCCAGAGAACCCTGGTTTGAATCTCACCTGGCACAAAAAGTTTTTTTAATTGAATTCATTTTTCTATTTGGCCGTCGCCTCTCTGCAGACAATGGCAAACCTCAGAGAGTAAAAAACCGCCATGAAAAGCTTCTTGAGAACATAAGCAGTTCGGAGTCGGCATAAGACATGTATTTTTTATGAATAAAGTTTTTTCTTTTGCCATTATTACAGTGCTTTCACAACATATACTGTCCTGAAAAATTTTCAGCCTGAAAGTATGCACAGAAAATTAATTTGAATGTTATCAGCAGGAATCGGATTTTGTTGCCCTTAATGCGGGATATAGGGCCCATACACAGGCGTACATCTCCTACAACATGTACGCGTACCGTGTTTTGTTTTTGCCACTCACTACCAGCCAATTCCTCGAACCTTGACCAAATTTCTCTAAAAATGTTCTCAAAAAATCTATTTTAACTGACCATACACCAAAACGATAAGTTTGTGCGTGAACACCGCTACTAACTGCATGACTTGCTGTACAACATAAAGGTTTATCTGCTTGAAATCAAAAATTTTTGATATTGTCTTCGCAAACTGACGAACCTTCAAATTGATCCGCCAACAGCGTCACAAACGAGCAAACATTTCCACAAACCTGCTAAGTTCGTGAACATGTTCGCCTGTGTATGGACCCTATTACATGTCTGTGATCTTGTGTGCCACACGGCCGCAATTTTTGAACCTGTGTGAAGCAGCGAGTGTTTGAACATAAAACATTTAAAAATGACCTAAAAAAATTACAAAATGCCCAAGGAAGCATTAAAAATTCCCTAAAACCCCATAAAAACTCCTCAAAACTTAAATTAACGATATATTTTTAAATGTTTTTAATTAAAATGTTTGCAATTGCATTACGTTGCAATAAATTATAATGGTTGTTTTTTTTTATTATCAATATAAAACATCTATAGTCGGTATTGTCTTATATATCGAAACACTGCTTTCCATTTTAACACAGACATAACGGCGAATATTTAAATATTTAATATTTATTTGGCTCGTGGTTTGTATAGAATATTGCTTTACCTTTAAAGAAATTTTGAAAATTATATTTTGTTTTTTTAAAAAAACCATAACATTTTTGGATTCGGTACCTAATGAACGGTGATTTGCATCATCAGAAAATGTCTAAGTTAGAGCAGAAAAAAGTTGGCATGTCAACAAAATCCAAGCCCTGTTTATCAGTAAGGCTTTCGACCAGTTGTAGAACGGGCTTTGATACTGGTATTAAAATAAAATTACAAAATAAGGTTTATTATAATAAGGTTTACAAAATGACCATTCGTTGTTTTTTGATGATTAAACCCGTGACATCTTTAGAAAATACGGAGTAAAATTAAAATCCGTCAATCTTTTTAAGGGACGCTTTATTAAACTCTCTTTGTTAATTAATAAAATAGTGAACAGATAGTAAAATATGGATATGATCGTCGATTATACTTTCATAAATTTTCAACAGGGTCATAGTTGTGTGGATTTATGAATCGTGACATATCCGTTTTGCCGTTTCATTTACTATTTCAACCGATTGGTTCTGAGTGGGTGGGTGGTAATCATGCAATTCGTGAATTTCATGTATTTTAACGAAACTAGTATAAATCATAGATAGAAATTAATCGCCTAAACTGCTCTAACAACTCGGTCGTAATGCAATGCATCTAAAGTGCTGCAACTGTTACGAATTGAATCAACTTGTCGAAAGGATACACATAAGATTTTGATTTTGAGCTAATTATTTCAAGCATTATCTCGACAGTTAAATTCAATGAAATGTGTTGGTAACACAGTACAGCAAAATTCTAACTTTTAACTTATGACAATAAATTTCATTAGAAAATTTCAGTGAGAGAAAGCGAGTTTCTTTAATTTCATATGAAAACTGAATTTCCAGACAAAAAAGCCCCAAGTGAGGTGATTGCGTGCTTTTTAAAAAATTAGGCCGTACTTTTTTGGAATCTCCAACGATATCCGAATAATTGGATCTTTTTAGAGTTAACCTGGAAAAAAAGATTTTTACTTCACTTTTATAAAAGAGTATATAGATATAGATAATAGTATAGATATGGATGGAATGGATTTAGAAATATTTTCTTACGACTTTCAATAAATAAAATGAAGAAGGTCTTATTTAATAATATTTGCATAGGTCTTATTTTAGTGAATGAAATTATACACTAACGCTATGAAGTGCCAGTGTGACCGTTGGTCGACTAAAGGGGCATAATTACCATTTTTCGGATGCCATATTCCTAATTTGACTTTTTCAAAGTTGTTTTTATTTGCCACTTTTTCACAATAATGTGTGACTTTTCCACTTTTCCAACAAAAAAAAAAAAAAACGAAAAAAAATCCATCCGTCTTAACTCATTATTATGTTTAAACCATGATACAATTATAAGGTAGGCTCACATTTAAATGGCTGCTCAAACAATAAGTTTTGCAACAACAAAGCTGTGAGAACGCTAAACGTCAAATGATAAAGGCAACATCAACAATAAGAAAACTAAAATTCGATCAGCCGATTTTGACATACAGCTTCCGTTTTGCTCCAACTTGAGCCTACCTTATAATTCTACCATGGTTCAAGCTATAGATTTGCAACCCTTAAAATTTCGTGACCGTGTAACGATTTTTATGTATTTGCATTTCAAAATCGAGGAGTATACCTTCTGACACATTTCCAAATGTTGATTTCTCTAAATTTTCTCTATATTCATTAATATCCATTAATTTGAATTTTTTCCCGTGGGGATCGAACCCGTGCCCTTTTTAACGATAGCCCAGCACACTACCCACTTGGCATAGAGTATAAATTATTATGTAGAGATTGCATCAACTCTGCTAAATCTCCGGCATGTGTTAACAGAGGTTAACAGAGTGTTTTTTCTTCATGTTTTTAAGTGAAATAACTAAGTGGCATTATATGCCCGTATATCTAATTGACGTGGAAATTTGACATTCAACAATAAAAAATAAGCAGTAAATATGTTTTCTGTATATATGTAATAAATTTTATGTTATTTTAAATTTTTGAATTTAAAAGTTAATTTATTAAAAAGAAAAAAATTATTAAGCTGTCTGTCCAACGACGCACCTGGGTTTTTTTTTGTTAGTTGGTTTCTTACTTTACATTGTACTCTTACAAATATATTTTGTGGTTTGATTCATTATGCCGCTTTTATTTTTGAAATCCATCTTAACTTCCTTTTTTAAATTTGTCAACGGTTACTTAACGCTTTACTAAAACTTGAAAATTTAGCCAAATAATATCCCAAATTATTATTAACAAAACAAAAATAAGAAATAAATTAGATGTTTTCCTTTGGAATACTTGGGACAAAAGATTATTAAAAAAAAAACCATTGGGATGGACAACAATGTTCAAGCTTTAACGTAACAAAACCTATGATAACAAATTTAATAATAATATTTATAACTAATGCATAAACAATGTAAAAAACAAACATTAAAATTACCTGAATTAGTTATCTTCAAATTATCTCAAATGTGAATAAAATAGTAGAATTTTTTTTATGCATTAAATACAACCATATATTTTGTATGTTTATAGCTTGTTATAATTTTGTATACAAATGAATTTGCTATTATTTTTATTTTAATAAAAATTAAAAATATATGCTTAACAAATCGTTTTTTAGAATGGCAGTTTTTGTGATCAAAATGCATTTTTTTTTCATATTGAGTAGTTTTTTGAAGAAAAAATTTGGCAAAACTCTTTTTCTGTTTCTAGGCAGAGTTTCCATGTAGAGAGTCTCTTTTCTGAGCACTGAGCAGCATTTTGTGGCGAATCCAACGTAATCTTCTACTAGCTGTCAGCAATGTAAGCGTCGAAGCCAATCACCAAATGACTACTTGCAAGCAATTGATGAAATTTTACAATAAAACAAAACTTTTACGACAAAATTATTGATTCTATATATATGATTCTGACTTTTTTGTTAGAATCGCGAAGATTTTTTATTTCTCCATACATCATATTCACATATGGCAAGAAAGGACCTGAATTTAATAAAAATTTCCATTTACATCAGATTATTGGCCAGAAACTTCTCAGTTATGTAATAATTAAAAATTCTAAGTTTTCATGAGCAATCACCAATAAATTATTGTAAGGATAATAAAAATTGCACTTTAATCGGTGCAGTGGATCATGAGCATACCTCCGTCAACGCAAGAAAGGCAATTTTTTAAGTTTCATTTTAATATAATAGTAAGATTGAAAATGGAAAAAAGCTGTGGGAACTATTCTGTACTTTTACAAAAAAAAGTCTACCAAAGAAGTTCAAAAAAGGCATTTTATTGATACAAGAAACATTAATTTACGCTATTCATTTTCAACAAATTTCTATAGGTATTATTTTTTGACGTAGAATTACGTTTTACAGCGCGGTTTGCATGGGGGTATTTTCACAAACTTTTTCAAGGCCATGCTAACGTTTTTTCGGGGACACTTTAGGGCCTCATACAGCCTTTAGTATTCATCGTACAAAGATAAAATGTATGCCAAAATATCAGTCATTTTGTGCATAAAAGGAATAACTAACTTTGGATTTTGTCACTTATTTCATAAAGCCACACGATAGCAAAAGAAAAATTCACATTTTTGTATGAGAAAAATGCATTGATGATGCAGTTGCTGCTGACGTTCATATGCTTGTTGCTTTAGTTCGTGCCGAAATCTCGAACGCAACATCGTGTTGTTTCTTGAATAGAATCGTTTTATGAATTTCTCAAAGCTTTACAAGCAATGCATGCGTATGTAAATACTTGCGCCGCTAAGAAGTTTTCAGTCTGCTGGCAGACTCCAATCAGTTGGGCTGGTGTCGCCTTGTCCGCCAGATGCCGGAGAAAATAAGACGTTGCAATATGAAGAAGCGATGCAAAGTTCATTATATTAGTTTATATTTGGTATTAAAAAAATTTGGCGCTACTACATATAAAGCATTATGTAAATGAAGCATCGTTTTACGAATATTGTTCAGCAACTGCTTGTGTTGTAATTAATTCGTATGTATGAAATATTTGCATACATATATTTCTTTCGTTTTTGTAGATTGTTAATGTTTTTGTTAAACTTTAGCAAGATTAATACAATAAATAATACATAAATAATACAAAAAAAATATATTACTACTTTGCAGGCTTACATATACGGAGACTGGAGGCTGGCATGGTTGTTATGCTATTAAAAACTTCATTTATTTGTAAAATATCATAATAAATTCGATTTATATACAATACTAAACTAATTTTATATATGGTCATTTCAGTGGTGGCGCACATGACGATCGTATGATTTTAATGAGTGAAAAAATAATGAAAAATTTAACTTACAAGTTCCTTATTTTAATTTTCCAATAGCTTACTAAGCACACTATACAAGGTGTAAAACCTAAGAGTTGTCAAAAGTTGGGCTCTTAGACAGAAGCCACAAAAAATGATACGTTACGTGACAAAAAATAGATGTGGTTTTTGACTTGGATCACAAAATTAGTAAAATTCTGTAAATTGGCAAGAGTTTTTGTACAAAACTTTTTTTAGAAGAATTTGAAATAGTATAAGTTTATTTTCAAAGTAATCAAATTTAAAAACCTTTTCTCGCTATTTTTTCTTAGCTCTTTTTTTTTTTATTTTCTTAGTATGAAACGTTACGTGACATGGCGTTACGTGACATTTTTTCGACTTAAAATTTTTACTAAAACAAAAACGTATACGAAACATTTACAAAACATTAACTAAAAAGGAAAATTACATTTGTGAAACTGTGCAGACGATTTGATCATCATGGTAAATGAATTTATATTTAAATTGCTTAAATCAATAAAATAAAAATGTTTCTCTAAGATAATATCATTTAATAATTTTCGTGGCACTGTGGACTTTCCGGCGGAAATGCCCATATACATATTAAAAATATATTTTGCTTGTTCAAATTTAAATATTCAATTAAATTTAAAATATATACTAGTTCTTTCCTGCAGGAAAAATAATAAACTCATATTATTCCCAAATATTTATTTAAATTTTTTTAACAAAAGATTGAATTACATATATTTTTAACCAACATAAAAATTAACACGAAGCACAAATTCATCAACAATTATACCAAACAAAAATTCTATTTCTATAAATACATGCTATTAACGAGGGTCTCGTTAGGTGAACTTTGAACACAGGGTCGGAATTAGGTGGGCGTTAGGAGGGGCTGCAGCCCCCGGCTCCGAGCAGGCAGGAGTCCCGCAGGAGATTCTGTGAAAATGTCTAATTTAATTTTTTGACTGAATTTTTCAATCCAGGAACAAAATTTAAATTTTCTTTAAATTTATAATTTATAAATTTATAATTTATGTTCCTTTTTGCTTGCGTCTATTATAGCAAAAGGATGCAATATGAAAAAAATTTGTTTGTCCTTTATGGATATGAAAATCATACCCCATCGCGTGATAGTTTTATACACTAACCACCAATCCAAAAACCTTCGATAAGCAAAGTAGGTTACATTAGCAGCTATCTAAACCAATCAAAATAACGGAAAACAATGTATCTTCTACTTACTACACGTTGTCATAAGCATCGATAAGTAGGTGTTTTTGTTTTTGTTGGTGTGAAAGCTTTGTTGTTTTTTCTTGCCTAGGCATAACGGAAAAGAAAAATTAACATTTATGTATAAAAATGAATATTTTGATCATTGAAAGATACGAGCTAAATGCTCTGTCCTTAACTATGCCCCGTGTCGATTTTAGCCCCAGGCCCCGCTATGAGTTAATCCTGCGCTGTTTGAACCATCTTCCAAGCTTCGAGTACTGATAAACAAGGAAATTATAAAAAATCATTAAAACAATTTATGAAACAATGGCGTAAAATTTGGTTACAATTTCAATTTTCAATTTTGTCCACCTAGATTGCTCTACTTGAAACACTGTCCGCTGGTAGAAAATGGGTTAAGAGCCAAACTTTATATTAAAAGCGAGTATAAAGTTGCAACCTGTATGCTTGACTAGTGAATGTTGTACTTTGTGGTCAAAGATATATGTTTTGAAGCTTTGAGAAAATGTAGTGTTCAGTAGCGGGATTCCCAAAAAGTTAACGATAATAATAGTTGTCGTTATCGGTCCTTGTCCATGGCCCACGTTCTTAGTAAATGACAGTTTTCGCTAGTTAACGACAGCGACAATCGTTGTTAAGGCGTTCGATACCAAAACATCTATGGCTTGGTATCAATAATCAATGACAGAGAAATTTTAAATTCGCTTCGAGCTCAATGTTAAGTTTGCTCGAATGAAGCAGTTAACGAAAATTCCCCATCTTAAAATTTTTACTTTACCTATATATTTTGGAAAATGAAGCACAACGTAAACTTTTGTTATTTATTTCAGCATAAAACTTCACGTTTCAGTATATAAACAATCTATAAAAGTACCAACAATTTTGTAAGCTTTTATGTGAGCTCATATCCCCAGGCACAGTTCCTTGTACTCACTTGTTGGAACAACATTTTAAAGCTGAGTCTTCTACCTTTAGAATGTTTGTATGTATGTTGAAGCAGCGATAATATGCTGCCTTTTTAGTTTGCTGGGGTGTAGTGTCGGAATGTCATGTAGCTGGCACCTCCAAACCAATTGTGAGGAAATTGGAATATTTTATCAGAAATCAGTTTGCATTCAGAAACATTCAAAAAAACTTTCGCCAGCATTCTGCTTGTGCGTAACTTCCTTTATCGACGCCGTTGCAAGAGCCCTTAGGTTCGATAAGTTTTGGAAAAGTTTTCACTTCGTTTATCGGAACTTAACAATAAGAAGTGTCACCGATTTCGTTTTATGCCTTTCAACCGCACCGAACACCCTGCCATACCCTAGCATATCTTATTCAACTGTTAGTGAGTTGTGCCTTTAGCGCATCTTAGTGTTCGGGCTGTGTGTCAAAAGTTCGGTGCGCTCTAGAAATTCTATGCAATGATGACAAAGTCCTTGGGTGGTGAGCATACGGTTGCACAGCCATTTTTAGCTTATTGAAATCTTTTAACTGTTCAATTGTTATGACTATCGTGTTGTTGGTGGCTTCTTTTCTTTTCCTTCTGGAATGCGACCACTAAGGCTGCCTTTATGTGAAATTGCTTGTTCTTTATTTCAGAATCATTTCAGATAATTGCTGAAATAGTTTTCACACAAACTTTTCCCTTGGCTGTGATACACTCATTGGCTGCTCATTTCCAATGCAGGATTAAGTTTAGCACAACTTTTTGAGGCAACGATATGGCATTGTGTGGAGTTTGGAGCTGAATTTCTTATGAATAACTAAAAAATAAATTAAACTGAACAAAAAATACAACAAATATTGATAACAATATGAAAAGGAAGAATATTGAAGTTACCGAAAGAAATGTAGGCAGCATGTGTATTGATGCATTAAAGATTAATATAAATTCAAATTATCTCAATGCTTAATATTTCCACTTTTAGATAAAAAAGGCTTTGACGTGTGATCGATATAGGGAGGGATTTTTGTAAAAGTTGAAAGGAGAGTGCCACAAATCTGTACAGTCTTTAAACACAAATTTCCAGATGATGCAATTGTCTGACTTGAACCCAATTTTGAAATATATTTTTAACGTTATATATACTTCGCACCAAGTCCCACAAATTTTTTGTGGACGGAAAATTTAAAAAAATCCGCTAATGAAAAGGATTACGTATCGGTATACATTAATGCTTCAATTATGAAATTTGGTATAGAATACGTTTGGGTGGAAGTAAAAGTTTGAAAAGAATTACTTTCAAGCTTAACGTAAAGGTACGATACTTATGCTCCGTAAAGTTACGTTATGGATCTATTCACACAAAATGGGTGGCAGATGAGGTGTGGGTGTGCTTAAAATAAATGTTGAAGAGGATTAATAATAGAACCATCTCATATATCCCGCTCTGGGGAACAATGCGGAAGAAATATGAGCAATATTCGATAGTTTTTGTATTTTTTATGTGGGGACCCTCAGAACGGTGGCAGAGTGGGTGTGTCTGTGTTTAAAAGATATGTTGAGAAGGTTAAAATAGTGGGACCAGCTTATACATTTGAATACTCTAGGGGTCAATTCGGGAGAGATTTGAACTTTAATTGACAGTTTTTGTATTGGGACCCAAAGAAGGGGGAGGGGGTAAAATAAGGGGGTAGGTGTGTTCGAAGAAATTTTGAGGGGTAAAATTAATACGAATAATGGCTCATACATTGTTTTTTTCGATATTTATCTTTTTTTGTGTTTTTGTGGGATGACTCCCAAGATGGTTACAAATAAGGGTTGGTATATTGAGACAATAGGATCTGGTGATATATTTTACCTCTCCATGGGACACCCCGGGGAGCTATTTCCCCGTGTTTTGCCAAATTTTTTCCCCCTTAGGACCTTTTTTGAGCGAGTGCAAAAATTGTAATGAATTGAATTCGTCATTGCCAAGACTCGCGAGCGAGAAACATAAAACGCATCAAATACAGAGAGCGCTCATCAGTTCAGTTTTTTGAGGTCGCAATCTTTGAACGACAACTTTTAAGGGAGGTTTTAGGCGAAAGCAGTTAAAATGAAGGCAGCAAAGAGTAGCATTGCTGCCGTGAAAAGACAGCACCAAGAAGAACAAGCTGGTTCATCAAAAATAAGTCCTCCTCGTACTAGAGCAGGACGTAAGATTTTTAAAGAGACTACACTTTCGTTCAAAGGCAGTATTCTAAATATAGCTAAAACTCGTTGTGATGATGTAGCCAAAGTTGTTGCTGCTCGAATTTAATTTGAACATGACTTAGTCTCTGCCGAGGCTTAGTATCATAACGATTGCTACAATTCTTTTTTGAAACCGACCACAGCGGATCAGAATGGGAGAAATATTTAAATACATATATTGAAAATAGCTCAGCTCAGACTCAGCAGCAATCGGAAATATATTCATCAAAAAGTTTATGTGAGCTTTCAAAATGCCAAAACCGTATCTGCTAACCGTAAGATAGTTACTCTACTACAAAAGTTATAATTATTTATGGAATTCGCTTTCTTTTTACTATGTACGAAGCTCCAAAAAAGTTACCTGCTTGAATAAACTCCGAAACTTATCTTTAAAAAAAAAAAAAAAAAATACTTATAATAAAAAACAAGTGCAATCAGCTTGTCTTCCCCCAACCTCTACTACTGCTTAACAACATCTTTTCCGGGTATATTATCAAGTTCAAATGTGGCTTGGTAATAAAATGGATCCAAAAGACTGGGATTGAAAGTTAGTTGACGATACATTGGAACTAATTCATACGTTACTATGAGGGTTACATAGTTATTACACTATAAGGGTGCAATGCTAAATGCGGCTGTAAAAAGGTTGGACTGTTTTGTACATTAGCATGTACCAATTGTCAAGGTCAATCGTGCTCCAATGTTAAATCGATACTAGATGAGGATAATTATGATATCAGTGATGAGACATATGATGCATCACTTTTACAACAACATATTTGTATCCAGCAGGAAGAAGCAGAAGAAGAAAAAGAAGAAAAAGAAGAAGAAAAAGAAGAAAAAGAAGAAGAAAAAGAAGAAGAAGAAGAAGAAGAAGAAGAAGAAGAAGAAGAAGAAGAAGAAGAAGAAGAAGAAGAAGAAGAAGAAGAAGAAGAAGAAGAAGAAGAAGAAGAAGAAGAAGAAGAAGAAGAAGAAGACATAACACTTGAAGTTCCATTGGAGAATTATGAGTCCGACGAATAATTTCTCGTCGAATAGGCCTACCGAGGAAACCACGTTGAAAAAGCGCCAACCACACTATCTCATATGTGAAAACGTGTGCAAATTACGAATAAAATAATTTTTTCAATTGTTTGAATCGCTATATCACGAAAATGGCGATACTAAAGAAAACAAGTGTTGGGATAGTGAGAGAACCGGATGATCTACAATTTTTGTCTGAACTATTTTTGATGTAAAACTCACCGTTTAGCTGGAAAGCGCGAAAAACCCATTTTTGCAAACTTTACCATAATTTATTTAGAGATTTACCATAATTTAGATTTTTTTTAGAGGATTTTTCACAATTAATATATATTTTCACAATATAATAGTATACTGAACATTCATACCAATTTTTAGCTCTATGGGAATTTTTGTAACCTTCAATGTCTTATTTGACTGGACATTTAACGAAAGAGTGTTCAAAATGAAGCGTTCGTGAATGAAATAATATTGATTAGGAGTGTAATTTTTCTCTTCACTTGATAGTTTTACTGAATCCTTGGTGGAACGAATTGGTTTTTTGTTTGTTTAAGTTATATATAATCGTCATATAAATATAAATAATCGTAATTTTTGGTCTGTTTTTTTTTAGTTAAGACATTTTGCAATTTTGTGCAAAAGGGCCAAAACACGCAAAATTATAAAATTATATAGACCAAAATGAACTTCGAGATTGATTAAAAAAAATCGGAAAAAACACAGTGTTGCCAACTTTTCAATTCTAAAATCCACCGAAAACATGAAAAAAATTGATTTTTCCTCGAAAATGCACCAGATTTTAAGATTTTCCAAAATGTTCAACACTAACTTATATTAAAAATGAAAGTTTTTTATTCACCCATATCTCACGCTTTTATTTACCCTTAGCTAAGCTATCCTTCTTGAACGTGAGTGAGAAGGTCCTCGGCTTCCGTCCAAAAGGAAAAAAAGAGTGGAATAGCGAAGCCTCCTGTTCGTTAATCGAAGAAAGGCGAAATGCCGTCCATTAAATCGATTGACCGTCCCATTAAATCGAAAGAAGGATCCCTACTAACATCTGGTGCCGAACAACTGAACAGATGGCGCGAGCACTTCGAAAGCATATTGAACTCGCCAACAACAACACCCAACAGCGATACGGCCGCAGTGCCTACAACAGCAGCGAGGCTAAACACCTCCCCACCATGATTATTGGAGATCGTTGCGGCTATTAAACAATTAAAAAGCAACAAGGCACCAGGCTTTGACGATATCCCTCCAGAGGTCATAAAAACCGATGCGACGATGTCTGCTAAACTATTTCTACCGTTGTTTAATGCGATTTGGAGCGATGTAAAGCTTCCATATGATTGGCTGAAGGGAGTCTTAATTAAACTTCCAAAGAAAAGTGACCTTTCACTATGTAACAACTACAGCGGAATTATGCTATTGTTGATTCCATCCAAAATATTTGCAAATATATTGCTGAATCGCATCTCCGAACACCTAAATGGAACAATAAGGAAGCAGCAAGCCGGTTTTCGCGCTCACCGCTCCTGTATAGACTAGATCAACACCCTAAGGATCATAATCGACCAGGTCAACAAATGGCAAACATCACTTCACCTCGCATATATTGACTACACCACAGTCTTCGACAGTGTCTCGCGACATTCTATCTGGCGAGCACTCGTAAAGAGAGGCGTGCCAAGTGAACTGATAGCGCTTGTAAAATCCCAGTATGGCAGCTTCAGATGCAGAGTGCTACATAATGGCATGTTGTCAGAACCTTTCGGCACAAACTCCGGCGTACGGCAAGGCTGCCTGCTTTCTCCGCTTTTGTTTCTAATTGTCATCGATCAGATCCTTTACGATACTGTCCACGGAAAGAACAGGGTTCTTTTCTGAAACTTTGCAGAAACTCTTAAGGATCTTGACTATGCCGATGACATATGTCTTCTCTCCGTGAAAAACTCAGACATGCAACAAAAGCTGAACGACCTCGTTGTCAATTCCGAGAAAGCTGGCCTACACATCAACATCAACAAGACAAAAGCGATGTGCGTCAACCCCACAAACATTTACTCAGGCCTTAACATCGGCACGGAAGCAATTGAGTACGTAGAAGACTTACAATATCTCGGCAGCATCCTATCCCTTAACAATAGCGTGTTAAAAGACATACAAGCAAGGATAGGAAAAGCTAAAGGTGCTTTCGCCCAACTGGGAAGTATTTGGGACTCGTCTCTACTCTCTATCCATACCAAGCTCCGTGCTGTCAGTTCTTTTATATGGTTGCGAGACTTGGCTCACGACCGAGGCGATAAACAGCAAAATACAGAGCTTCGTCAACCGTTGTCATCACCGTATTTTAAAATTTGGTGGCCCAACACTATAAGCAAAGACAGCTTGCTTAGAAAATGTGACATGTTTCTGATAAGGCAAGCGATCAAACTGAGGACATGGAGCTGGATAGGCCACACTTTGCGTAAACCACCCACCGAAGTATGCCGCCAAGCTCTCGACTGGAACCCGCAAGGAAACCGAAGAAGAGGACGCCGTAAACTGACATGGAGGCGATGCCTGGAAAAGAGGTTACCGAGTCGGGATATTCCTGGGTCCAATTCAAACAGATGGCTCAAAACAGAACGAGATGGAAAGGGGTTGTTGAGCTCGAGGAAACGATGATGATGAGCTATGCTAAGCATGCAAAAACGCACGCAAAAACGTAATGCATGATAACTTTCTTACGAGCGTTATCAAAACGGAGACTACTCCATAGTGAGTGATAAAGGTGATTATGATTGCCAATTATTTTTCAGAAATGATCCATTTCATAGGTTTCACTTAAAATACTTAAATAAAACTTATTAAACGTATCTTCAGCTTAAAATGGCTTAGGCTTTCGTATATTTGTAAATGAAATTATATAATAAATCAGTAATAGTTTAAATTTTTAAAAAGTCAAAATTTTCTTTAACAGGTTTGTACAAACCTTGAACATTAATAAAACAACATTTTTATAAGTTTTCATTTAATAAAATCAATTATTTTCCCTTTCTAAATATGATGCGATGACAGGTAGTTTTAGCGGCAGAAATATTGAAATAGATGCTCAAAATATCAAAGTCGATTTATGCCACACGATTGCATTTATTTTTGGAAAGTAAAGAAAAATTTATTTTTTATCGAATACTGTTAGAACACAAAAAATAGTGCTTAAGTGTATGTTTTAAGCACATTTGGTGCCACTAAAGTTAAAAAAAAGCACTAAAAAAATACACCAGGGTGGTCGAAAAAGCACCCAGTTGAAAAAACAGTGGAAAAACCTGTATTGGCAAAACGAACCCTTTGTAGAGCACCTCATTGCATGGATCCAACGAATACACACATATTGCATACGTGCCTAAATTTGTGCCTAAATTTTGTTAATTTACATTTGGTACATTTAAAGGTTTAAATGACTTGAAATTTACTTTATTTTATTTGCATCGATCAAAGTTTTTGTTATAGTCAGTTATTGTTTTTTTATTTGCGAACGTAATAAATGTGCTTAACGGAAACACAGCGAGCAGGTGTTGACGGATTTAGTTGTGCGACAGGCAGAGACGCAGACAGAACGTTTGTTGACTCCGAGACTGTTGTTACTTTTTTATAAATTGAATTTCTTTTGAAAACATTTGAGTGAAAAAGTTTTCGCACAACTTGAAGTAGTTTTACGTGCCGAGAAGGAGTAAAAATTTGCGCATTATTTTATTTTTTTTATTTGTTAAAAGATTCTGCTGCTTGGCTGTCTTTCCCACTTGAAACTGGGTAAGTTTTAGGCACTGACTCAGGTGGATGCAATAAGAAAACGTCCATCAAGCATACAGAATGTGCTACCATTATGCTAAGAAGCTCGTAAAGAAGTTTAAAGAAAAATCGGGTTGGAGAGAAAGCGTAGGAAAAACTTTAATGAATTTTTTTCATATATAAACAAACACACACTCATACAAACACATTTGTTCCTTTTTGATGCCAAACTTAACGAAGTTTTCAAGTACTCGTTGTAAAAACTTTAGCTAGTTACTCTTGTATAAGCAAACATAAGAAATCGTGGTAGCCCTACAGGCAGCCATTCCGAGCAGACTATAGGGCAGATTTTGGTTGTACCCTAGAGTTCGTTTATGCAAAAATTTCGATTTCATAACCAGGATAAAGTTTCTTCAACATTCCGAAATGAACTCGCTTGTTGCTCATCATATAAAAGAAATCAAAACTTAAGGAAACATAAAACACTGCAAAAACACTTGAATTGAAGAAGAAGAAGAAGAGGACTGAAAACTCAAATAAGAAAATGCATTAGTAGAATTTTTGGCGAACAAACAATGAATTTAATGGAATTCTGCAATAAGATTCGGAATTGAAAAGTTTGAAAGCAAATTAAAATTTCGAAAAGACAAGAACAGATAAAATCTTCAGAAAATAAATTAAATTTTTCTGAATATTATGCGTACAAATACTTGTATAGAACTATTGTGTTTATCTGTTTGTCAAATTAAGGTATATCAAGTTTGTCCCATTGTGCTAAGTTTAGTTTTGGTACCACGAGCAAAAATTTTCAGTTTTAACCAAAAAGCGTCAAAAGTGTTAATTTAACAAAAAATAAGACACAGTTTCGATAGTATCGTAAGTGTGGACGTAGAATTTTTGTTTAATATATTCGTTGTTATTGTTCATTTTTGTGTTGGTAAAAAATAAATATAAGGCAATCTTTTGTTTAATAAATTGAAATAAATATTTCGGAATAATATGAATTTATTATTTTTCTGCAGATAGGAACTTATATATATTTTTAATTTAATTGAATATTTAAATTTTAACAAGCAAAATATATTTTTAATATGTAATATATATAAAATTAGTTCAATAAATAATTCGAATTTATTATGATATTTTCAAAATAAATGAAGTTTTTAATAGCATAACAACCATGCCAGCCTCCAGTCTCCGTATATGTAAGCCTGCAAAGTAGTAATATATTTTTTTTGTATTATTTATGTATTATTTATTGTATTAATCTTGCTGAAGATTAACAAAAACAATAACAAACTACAAAAACAAGCGAAATATATGTATGCAAATATTTCATACATACGTATTAATTACAACAACACAAGCAGTTACTGAACAATATTCGTAAAACTATTGCTGATTTATATAATGGTTTATATGTAGTAGAGCTGCATTTTTTAAATACCAAATTTAAAATAATATAATGAACTATGCATCGCTTCTTCATATTGGAACGTCTTATTTTCTGTGTTCATCAGGCGGACATGGCAACGCCACCCTAACTGATTGAAGTCTGCCAGTAGACTGAAAGCTTTTTAGCGGCGCAAGCATTTATATACTGAGGTGTGGATAATGAAAAGGTTCGTTAGATGTCAAAACGACGAAGTACGTAGAAACGTCAAATGAAATAAAAATATTATGTTTTTAAATCGTAAACAGTGCAGACACGTGCGTTTAATTTGTGATAATTGTGCAAGTAAAGCGAGAAGAAAATCTTGCACACCAAAACCAAGGAGCCATAGGTTACCTTCAAGGCATCAGCATTGCCCTCTTGTACCTTCGCCAGCTGCATGGTGGCCAGCAGCAGTTGATGGCTTGACCATGCGATGTAGCACCAACTTAATTTCCTCCCAAAAAGTTGCAAACAGTGCGGTCGCGTGTGTTAAATTTGTGATAATTTGAGTGAAAATATTATAACAGTGTAATAAATACTATAAAATGTGAAAGTCTTAAAATTGCAAAAAATCTTCAACAAATTCTAACCTAAAAACAACTGCGAAACGTGAGCATAAAGAAATTCGCGATGAACAGCTGATTTTGACATCTATCTCCCTTTATTCTGCTTTCTACTCCATTCCTCTCCGAGTCGGCCCGGCGCAGTGAAATAACTCCCAAATGAAATAAGTCCCAATGAAATAAGTCCCAATGAAATAAATCCCAAAAAAAATGAAATAACTCCTAAATCACAAAATGAAATAAGTCCCAAAATTAATGAAATAACTCCCAACCGGAAAATAAAATAAGTCATAATTACTTGGGAGTTATTTCATTATGAAATAACTCCCAAAGTGAAAAATGAAATAAGTCCCCATGAAATACGTCCAAAAAAAAAAATTAAATAAATCCCAATCGATGTAGTAAATTTTTGTATATTTATAAGGTCTTAAAAAAAAACAAAAATTGATTTCAAAATTATTTCAAAATGTAAGAAAAACAAAAAAAAATATTTCAAAATTATTTCAAAATATAAAAATGTATGAATAATTAGGATTTAAAAAAAAACTTGCATAGAGTCATCCACTCTTTGACGGCAAATTGGGCAGTTAATTTGTTGTTGACCAAGGCTTTGGGCCTGCAACTTAAGGATGCACGCACTGCATATTTTCAAATGTCTGCATGGAATCAATAAGACATTAGGCGCTACTTCAAAGCAAACCACGCATAACAACTGGGATGATGACATTGGCTCATTAGGCTCAACGACTTTCTCCTCATCATCCTCTTCTTCTTCTTCCAAAAACTCCATTTCTTCGAAGACATCCTCATCCGGTTCCATATCTGTAACAATGTAATTTTTTGGAAATACCATGCGGTCTAAAAAGGCTGTTGCTGTTATAGCTCCCGACCGAAGCTCTTCGCCGGCTTTCTCAATAAGTTGGGCTTTATCAAAGAATTTTTTCTTTCTCTTTTCTTTGCCCATAGCTCCACCACTGTTTGCCAGCAACTCAAATACTCTAGATTTAGAAAATTCTTCCTTTTGAAGAGTTCTTACAAACTTAAAAAAATTACCCTGCTTGGGTATTATTTTTCCAAGATATCCATTATATGCTTCTACTGCTGAGGTTGTACGAGTTGCTGTTCCGTAAACTGATATTCCATTTGCTCCGATCTGTTATGAATTAGAAAAACAAGAAAATAAATAAGTTAAAAATTACATATAAATTCATTTATCTCTCTTTTTTTCATAAAACTTACCTTCGTTAACCATTGATTTTGAAAATACTCCAAAAATGAAAAAAATTTGTAATGATGATCGAAAGTTTTTATATCGTTCTTAATTATTTGAAACGATGTTGGAATATGAGCGGCAGGCAACAAAGGAATTGCCAAAAGCTTATGGTACTCCAGATATGCTTTTTTATTTTGTCGAATAAACGCTGCTAGTTCTTTATGCTTTCTTTGTATCTGGCGTTGTACCGCTTGGCAAAAGTGAAACCAACATCCATTAAGTGTTGAATTTTCAAATACTGTTTTCACTGCCTTGCGAAGACTCGCTTCATAGTCGGTTAAAAATGTATGGAAATTTTTTGGGAGTTATTTCATTTTTTTTTTGGGACTTATTTCACTTGGGAGTTATTTCACTGCGCCGTCGGCCCTACCATGATACAATGATAAGGCAGGGCCGCTTCGGTGAGTGCTCTCACGCGTCAACGAAGAGTGGATAATGAGAAGGAACATATATGTAAAAACGACGAATTTCGTAGAAATTGCAAGTGAAGAAAATATTTTATGTTTCCAAGTTGCAAACAGTGCGGACGCGGGTGTTAAATTTGTTCTAATTTGAGTGAAAATATTATAAAAAAAGTGTAATAAAAACTATAAAATGTGAAAGAAGTCTTAAAATTGCAAAAAAACCTGCAACAGTTTTAACCTAAAAATAACTGCGAAACGTGAGCATAAAGAAATTCGCGATGAACAGCTGATTTTGACACCTATCTCGCTTTATTCTGCTTTCTACTCCATTCCTCCCCGAGTCGGCCTTACCTTATAATTCTACCATGGGCCCTACCTTATAGTTCTGCCATGCGTATGGATTGCTTGTAAAGCTCTGAGAAATTCATAAAACGATTCTATTCAACACACAACACGATGTTGCGTTCGAGATTTCGACACGAACTAAAGCAACAAGTATATGAACGTCAGCAGCAACTGAATAATCAATGCATTTTTCTCATACAAAAATGTGAATTTTTCTTCGTTTCTCTTGCAATCGTGTGGCTTTAGTATAAAAGTAAAAAAATCCAAAGTTAGATATTCCTTTTATACACAAAATTACTAATATTTTATGAATATTAAAGGCTGTATAAGGCCCTAAAGAGTCCCCCAAAAAACGTTAGCATGGCCTTGAAAAAATTTGTGAAAATACTCCCATACAAGCCGCGCAGTAAGACGTAATTCTACGTCAAAAGTTCTGAAGACATAAATTGAAGAGCACAAAATTTTGCGTCATGTTGAATACCATATCTTAAAAATAAAGGCCTGACTATAATAGACAGATGCTGGCAGACTGATCTTTGTTTATTTTTATTTATATTATTTTGTGTATAAATTTAAAAAAATCGCACAATTAAACGCAAACAAAATCACAAATTGTATAGTGACACTTCTCAAAGTCAATGCATGGTAAATATGGGTATTTTTTATTCTGACAACAGCCGGCTGACTTTCCGTTTAGTTTTTGGCATTAGAGTATGCCAGCATGTGTCTATTATAGTTAGGCCTTAACTCTTAATATGAGCGAAATATTTTTTTTTAAGTTAATAAAATGTATGCCTGTTTCTTGGATAATTCTTTATTTGAAATACCAAAAATTTCTGAACTCATTCTAAGAAAACATTTGGTATTTTTATTTTCGCATCATCGACGTGATTGATAACCACCCTGCAGGAAAATCAACTAATTTAAAAGTAGTTGATAAAGTAGTTTTTTGTCAACCACAACTAGTTGAAATTCTGACTTTTTTTCATAGAACGAACTAACTTATTTTGTATGGTGATGTCCGCTAAATAAGTCAATTGACTGTCGTCTGCATATATTTTCAACTACTTGTTAAATTAGTTATATTTAAATTATTTTTTTAATTGCTTTTAAATAACCAATTGAAAACTATTACTGATGGCCTAAAGTTAATAATATTTGATGATATAACATGGTTAAATATATATAAGCTTGTAATCTAATAAAAATTTTCAATTAAAACATGCCAACATCAGAGTAGTTGCCGCCTTAATATATTTCAAAGTAGTTTATCAATCACTGGTTTTTAAGTAGTATTTCAATTACTTCATATATTGAAGTGGATGCCGCCTTAATATAATTCAAAGTAGTTCATATACTGGTTTATTTTAAACTAGTTTTTTAATTAGTTGTTTTTAAAAACAAGTTAGTTTGTTCCTATAGGGCATCCATTGTCTTACGCTTAATGAACATTTTAGTATTTTTAACTAATACATCGAAGGAGGATCGAACTGAGGATTTTTCTATTTCGATTTCAAAAATTCATTCAGTTCATCGCTTCATTAAAATGCGTTTGTTGTTGTTAGTGCTCCTTTTTGGATGGCATAAATTAAATTAGCATTCAAAATTATGTTAGATTCTATTTGTTTGAGTTTTTAAGGCCTTATGTCAGTGTAGAAAAAACCTCAACAAGAAAAAACTTCTTAAAATTTTTTTCCCTTTTTTTTGGGTTGGAATAAATTGTTTTTTACGACACAAAATATGCCACTTTTTTAAGGAATAAATAAAAAATTTTTAATATTATAAAATTTTCAAAATGGCGCTACAGGGCAGCTTTTAAAAATAGAATTTGGCTTGGAGCAGAACTCAAACTATTTTCATTCATTGCATTCAATTTTAACTGTAGTTTCTGTAATCAATTTTAAAGAGACGCACAGTAGACTCAGCCCATACAAAGTTCGACAAAAATAGGAATGCTCCTATGCTAATGAATATTGGTATGAATGGTTAACTTAGCTACTTAAGACAAATTTCAAGAATATTTTAAATCGGTGCCTCTCTAGGGGTGCCTCCGTAGGACTTATAATAATTTTTTTTACTTTATTTTGTAAGGGTGGTACGTGCAAAGGTTGGCAGATCTTAACACACTCTGTCAGAAATCTACAAAAATAGAGTAAATGTGCAACTAAAAATAATCGAAATCGGTGTGACTTAGGATTGCCTCCCTTGGACCTATATTAATTTTATATATGAATTTTATATAGGCCACGGACATTTTTGAAACGAAGTTTTTTACGCCTCGTTCTGTGATTTGCTTGAGTGAAATTTCAAAAACGACACTTGTTAATTTCGAAAGCATTTTTCTTAGAAATTAATGTTTCTTTGTTCTTTACGTCTATTATAACAAGAAATTGTAATTTCAATATATTAAAAATATTTCTTCGATCCTCCGAGGGGAATTGAACCCGCAACGTTGTGATTAGAAGTTCAAAACAATAACAATGAATGTAGCACGTAATAAAATAAATAAAACAATAATGAAATGCAATAAAGTTTACTGGCGTGAATATTATCGTGTTTTTTAATTTATTTTATGCTATTTTAAATATTGTAATTAAAAAGCTATTTTATGAAAAAAACCACTAAATTATTAAATCTCTGAAACTGCAAAAAAAACTCGCTTCTCTCGTGTTTCCAACGACGCACCTGTGTTTTTTTTTTCTTATAACACAAAAAATTCATATAAAAAAATCCTAAACACGCTAAAGGTGGTCAATCAATCGCCTTGCGTTCAAAATTATACAAATTTTGATCGCTCTACAATGTGTATATCCGCTTTTACTCTCACTGTTTTTTGACAATTCCCATTGAAATCAACAACAAAAACTTTTGAACTCCGTTCAAACGATCACCGTTTAAGACAATACATGCCAAACGAAATAAAAAAACTCACACAACTTGAGCTGCTTGCATGTATGTGTAACGATTAAACCCAATAGGCAATGAAGCTAGGCCTCTTCTAATGAAGGCGTGCATTTACTGCTACTTTTGGCGATAAGACACATGACTTCCACGCTGCTTCTGCGAGCGCTTCTATGAGGCCTAACTTTTCGCTACCCAGGGAAGTACAACAATTATATTTTTTCTGCAAATACTGGTTCTGCTTATATTTCAGGGCTACTTTTTCGTTAATAGTTAAAATATATATTAGTTCAAAAATACTGAACAACAATCAACGTCATGACTTAGAAATATTCTTATCTGACAAAAATATGTAAAATAAAATAAAATCACAGAATAAATAGGTAGGTGGTATACATACGTAAAAAGAAATAAAAAAAAATATTTTTTTAATTGTTTTGGTTAACCTCTTCTTTAAGCCATTCTGGAGTGCTTATAGCAGGCCTCTTTAACGCAGGGAGAGCGGAAGGCCTGAAAAATTTTCTCGTTTCATATAAAAAAGAAAGTATACTTGGATATGAGTGCGGAAGCATTTCGAAATCCATATGAAGGCCTGCTAGTAGCGCTTCCAACTACTGCCATTGCCTACTGGGAAGCTTCTGACTGAAATAAATGGAACGTCTAAGTATTTTGAAAGCTTTCTGAAAGCTTTATGTACAAAAATAATAACAATGGACGTGAATAGAAAAATGATGAAATCACATCAAAATATATTATGTGTTTATTGTTTATTATTAATGCATATGTATATAATTATATTTACTATTATCTAGTATTTAATATATCTATGTACATACATATTCGTCTGATTTTGTTGTGTCTTTTATTTGTTGTGTTCGTCTCCACCCAAGAAAACTTTTTGCGGTAGGAAAATTGGTATAACACCAGAGGGCACTGTTATAAAAATATTTTACAAAACTGGGAAAAACTCCCAAACTGCTCATACGATTTACATAAATATTTGTATATAGGAGGTTTTGGATATGGTGACAGTTTTTGCGATTTTTATTTTGGTCCATCTTTAACCAAAAAGGGCACTGTAGTACAAATCTTATGTATAATATATGTTATTTTTTATACCCATGGCCGCCAAATACTTTTAGTAGTTTTTAAAGTATCAAATGTAAATAAATATAACAAAACATCGCATCGCTTCTTTATTTCATTCTCTTCGGTGTACAAACACGGTACACCAACGTAATAACATTGGAATCAAGTGAACAAAGTCACATGACCCAGCCTGCTTCGAGCCTGCCTGCAGACTGAAAGCTTTTTTACAGCGGAAGAATTTATATACGTATATATTTCTGAAAAAGCTCTTAGCTCGCGAGCTAATTATGTTCATAGCTGATTTAAATACATTTTTGTGTAAACCTAAAGTTTTACTCCTTTTTAAAAAACCGAAAGTTTTTAGCATTGACAGTTAAAATAGCTGGTTCATTTTATTAAATTTGTGATTTCGCTTTAAATAATCTTTCTCTCAAATACCGCACTCAAGCGCTGTCGTTGAAAGAGGTTTCAGTCATATGGATTTCATAGAAAATAAGTTGAGAATTCTATTAGTTTCGATGGCCTTAAAGCTATACCCTGTATTAAATTAACACTAAGTACGCTAAATAAAAGATGTTCAAATTATAAACTGCCCAAAAGACTTGTTAAAAAAAAATACAATCTGTACAATTAGTACAGACAGAATCTGGTTTAACAAGCACGCCTGCCATAAGGCTTAAGACTTGGGTCTCCAGACCTAGGGTAATAGTTCATGAAACAGACAACCAGAACTTATGTGTTTACTATAACATGGACCCGGTGTAGCAACACGAACATGGAAGCCGTTTCACAAACACAAAGCATAACCCAGTGCCCTGCTGATTAGGAACATTATGCAATAAATTACATATTGCCCGTAATAGCAGTACCAGTTTATATTTCAGTAGTGACGTACCTTCAATCCATCTACTGGTGAAGACGGGACCTACCCAATCTCTTGCATATTAAGACAGATATGCCAGCCCGGTCGTACCACCGCGCGACCCTGCCGGTCAATCTAGACCTGTGTAGCATTCACACAACCACAACCAGTACGAGTCTCCCCGAAGGGCCAGTCCACGACAGTCATCTGGGCAACTCGATCCCGTCAATGAGGATCCAGAACATCCCCACAAAGAGACCAAAAATGCACTCATGCAATTATGAAGGAGTGCACTTTTATACGTGAGCGTGCTCAATGAGCACTGAAAATTCTAACAGCTCACAGCTGCCGGCTCAGTTGAGAGCAATTACACTTGACTGGTACCTACAGAGGAGGACCTGATTTTGCCACTCTTATTCTGTCAGATCTAAAGATCTCAGATCTAAAGATCGCAGATCTAAAGATCTAAAGATCTCCGGATGATCTAAAGATCTCAACATCCAGATACAGTTTTGTCCTTGTTCTCAGGGACTGCCGTGCTCAGTATGAGAACCCATGTTTAACCTTAGTGACCGCCGTGCCAGTTTGAGGGACCAATTAAAACATCGACGAGCAAACCCCAAAGGAAAGCCCGAGAGTCAACATGTTAAGCACGCATGTTAAAAGACTCACATCCAATTTTGATCGGCCATTTATAGTCTCAATGCGGTGGATAGATAGGGTCTACCCCATTTGACGGGTAAGACTGTCCCCGTACTAACAGGTTTTAAGGTCAATTGCTATACCTTCGCAGGCTTGTTTCATATCGATATACCGAATATGATCTACTACCATGATGGGTGCCACCCCGAGCTCTTGGTTGGCCCTATCAGTTTTTGAGTTTGCAGGACGTATCCTACAAACAACCATCCTCCTTTATCCTGGCCTTGGACAGGCAGGCGCAACTAAGTTGCTAACCTGGCGGAGTTGTACAATTAGTACAGTAATTTGGTAGTTTTACCTGGAAAGTTTTCCGGGAGTTTTGAAAATGGATACTTTCACCATTTTTGTCTCTCGCACCGCCATATTGGCAAAATGGCGCCTAAAACCAGTTTTATGCCAATAGCTGCATTCCCGTGCTCGTTGATCAAGAGCGAGGTTCTATTTTATTCACAATGCAAAAACAAAAATTAGAACTAGCTCATCTTCTGGCTCTTTTTTTGATCTTAAAATGCTGTCAAGTTTAAAGCATTTTTTTCAATACGAACATAGTGGCATTTTGGGACTTGCGGGAAAAAACACATACTATCTATTTTGATGTTAAATTTGGTGAAGAATCTGATTCTGGACTTGGAATCACCGAATAATTTAGTCCGGTGTCACCAAACTCCCTAAGAACTGAGATTTTCGATTATTTTTATACTATTTTTTTCATGCTTACCCATTAGGTCGATCCTGATGATTTTTCAAAAACTTTTTATGCAATATGAGAGACCATTTTGTGTGCACAGTAACTAAAAAAAATCAAAACTACAGCACAAAGAAGACCAATTCAAGGTCTCTAAAATATGTCCTTAATATTTTTTTATAGGACTATCGGTTTTAAAGAGAAAGTTGTTTTACTACCTATCCCAATGACAAATTATGATTTTTTTTTTTTCATTTTCCACAGTGTATAACTTGCAAAAAAAAAAGAAATTAGAAAAAATATGTAAATACTTTTCTAGCCTTTTAAGTACTATCGACATGCAAAGTACCAAATTTTTACAAATATGTGAGCTTCGAAAAGCGTCCAAATTGACGTAGAATCACCGATACAAGTCAAGTTTCAACAGGTATAAATTTTATCCTGAATTTCGGTTTTTTTAATTTATTTTCTTGTAGAAAATAGTCCAAGACTATGTTTTAATCTTTCGTGCTGTTTTTTCAAACTTTGCATTTTTGGATTTTTGGGAATTTTTTTGTAAAAATACTCAAACTCGAAATTTTCAAAAAGGTACACTCAAAAGGTTATAGCAACAAAATGCATAACGACCAAGTTATTCAACATAACTACACAATTTTTTGCATCTGCATTAAGTATAGTTTAAGAAAAGATTTCCACAAGACTTCACTTCAATTTCTTCAAATTTGGATTTTTCAGATTTTTTAAATGTGGAAGAAGGTTTTCACAAGAGGTTTTCGTCCAATTTTCATGTTTGATAGCTTATTTTAAAGAAAAATCAATCACAAAACGAAATGCGAGCCAGGTTTTTTCAAAATTTACAACTAAACGAAAGTTATTTGGGTTTTTTTAAAGAATTAGCACTTTTTTCCCATATAATCCAGTACTGACATGTACCGATGTCTGTCGGCCCGGATCCACGTGTTCCTAGGTACACCAAATTTTTTTTATATTTCTTTTAACATCATACAAAGAAATTAAGGGGGTAAACAAAAAAAAACTTCAATTAAGAAGTATTAGAGAGGGACATTCTAATACATATAGCCATGAAAGTATTATGGTGATAATTGGCACAGGTGAGCAGAAAACACACGTTTCTTAATATCGTAGCCCACAGAGTGTAAAAAAAAAATTTACAAACAGTAGTAACCCATATTTTAAATATTTTTTCCTAGAGCAGTTTCACTTTGTTAAATGCAGAAGTTGAAAACGACAATTAAAAAGGCAATTGCAAGATTAAGAAAAAAAAAATCTTGAATGCTCTTTAAAGTAAATATTTTAATATACAATAAGTTTTTTTTTAATTATAATAAACAAATTTCTTAAAAAAAAAATTTAAAAAAACATGTATTTTTTGTCTTTCCACGGAGAAAGATCCCTTAAAAGCTTCCTTGTGGCACCATTTAAAACTTTTTAATATGGAAAAATGAATATTTGTAACTTGGAAATTATGTAAACATCTGGCAATTTTGTTTCGTGAATTAACATTTCTTTCAATCCAAAAAAAAAAAAAAATGTTGAAAAGGTTTTTTCATGTTGTAGCTTCTACACAGACGTAAGGCCTTAAAGCTTTTTGGTAAAATAGTTAAAGGCACTTTTATACATTCATACATGCAAATATACATCAAAAATTAACGAACCAGAAAATATATTAAGAAATCATACAAATATATGCAGGATAATTTTTTGTTTTCATGCATATTTTTGACAAATGAAGCATTTAATAAATTCAGAGAAACACAGACTGAGCCGTTGGAATAATTTTTAATTCCTGCAGGTTTGTAAGGATAAGAGAATATTTAATAGTTATTGATTTTTTCACGAAGCATGATTTCATAGTTAAAGCATAACATATAAAAACTTCATCCTTGTTGAACTTTGAACGTATATAAAAAAAATATAAAGATATATAAAATATAAATATAATATAAAATATAAATAAAAAGATTGTATTGAAATTTGCACTCTTAAAAATGTGATTCGGAAAATGTTTTTCACACAGCTTCTACTAAAACTCACACATGTTTTGTTTGCCATGTAAGAAATAATTTAATTTTTTATTAAACTAATTTTTTTATTTTTTGTGTTTTTGAAAACAAATGTATCTCGAAAGCGTACGCGTTCGTTATGACTCTTACATGTAATCTTAAGAAGGCGCACTTTTAATTAGAATAAGCACAATAGAAGCTTTAATTGTGGCTCTGCTAATTTTAAATGTAATTAGCATAATAATATTATTTCCAATACACGTATCTCCTTTCAAATTATTTTTCAAAATTAAAAACAAGCGTCCTTTGAAAAAAAAACGAAATGGCCATTTCAGCCCTTGAAAGGACTTTGACCGAGCTTCTTTTGATCAATTGTGTTGTGCGTGTTGTGAAATATCTGCACACAAATGATCGAGAACTGGACCTACCAGTTTAATGCCGACTCCGGACGGCTTATGTTTTCAAGAGGCTTTTCATGACAGTTTTTGCTCTCTGAGGTTTGCCATTGTCTGCAGAGAGATGACGGCCGAACAGAAAAATTAATTCAATTGAAAAAACGTTCTGTGTCAGATGGGATTTGAACCAGGGCTCTCTGGCGTATGGGCCACACACTCTACCCACTACACCACGGCCGCCACATTCATTATATTTATTATACCATTTATTTCATCTGCTCAAACCGATATATTTGAGAAAGGGAACGTTCCAAAGAATCTTAAGAATAATTCTTTTGTGTGTATATACCATAGATGGGCAAAATGCATTGACTTAATAGTGCATTAAAAATATCATTTACACTATTCATCTAGTAGCAATGCAAATTAAATTTCCATTACCACTAATATGTAATGATAATGGAAAAATAAACTGCACTACCATTAATATGTAATTGTAATGGAGTAATGGAAGGAACCAATGAAATTTAGTGGTAATGAAAAATTTTAATGATGGAAAAAATTTGCATTACCACTAAATTTTTAATTACATTATATTAATTTTTAATTTAAATTAATTAAATTAAATTAATTTAGATTAAGTGCAATTATAATGCAATTTTTTCCCATTACCACTACATATTAATGGTAATGCAATTTTAATTTGCACTACCATTGGGTGGATAGTGGTAATGGAAAATTAATGGTAATGGAAAATATTTGTAGTTCTAAGGTAGCTTCAGTGCAAAAGTTGTCAAGAAATCGGAAAACCAAAAAACTGCCTGGCTTGAAATCTCTAAAAATTTGTTTTCATATTTTTTTTTTGCAAAAGCAAACAATAATTTATGCTGCTTCGAACATAGACAGATCAGGTACTAGTGAAATTTTATAACAAACTTAAGCTAAACTGAACCCTCATTAACACAAAAAATGTTCTACCTGCCACCACTGTACGTGTTTGATCTCTTGGAAAATTTGCATGCATTAGTTATTTTTAGTGGTTAATTGAGATCTATGGGGGATTTTGTAAAAAAGTGTACCTTAACATGTGCTCCAGTACAAAAGTAATCGAAAATATGGTAAATAATGTTTTTTTTTTATTTCTATGCTGACACTTCTGAACTTAGTTCGATCTCTCTGAAAATCTGCATGAATAAGTTGTTTTTAATGGTTAATTAATATCTGTGGTGGTTTTTGTAAAAAAATGTACTGTAAGATGGGCTCCAGTACAAAATTAGTTGAATATAGGTTAAATAATGGTTTTTGTTTCTATGCTGACACTCTAGTACGTAGTCCGATCTCTCTAAAAATTTGCATCCATAAGTTGTTTTTAATAGTGAATCGATATCTATAGTATTTTTTATGAAAAAATGTACCGTTAGATGGGCTCCAGTACAAAAACATACGATTTTAACAGAAAACCGCTATTTGGGGAACCAGGAGTTCATTAAAAAAAAAAAAATATATATATTTTCTGCATTGTCTTTCCGTCCTATTTCATTATTTAGGGGTGGAAGTGGGTGTTAATTTTTCGATAGACCCTAATATATAGTGATTTAATTAAATTTTGATTACTAACGTCTTCGTATTGTTTGTATCGTATTACTTAAAAGTCGTTTTTCTCAAAACTACGTTTTTAAAAACTGCTGACAACCTAGCTCAAAAACTACTTGATCGATTCTTACAATATTTGGAAGGACATTTTTTAATAACAATTTAACCAATCTGAATGAAAATAAAAATGAAAATAAAAATAGCCTTTTAAAATCGTTTTATTAAAATTTCAAAAAAAAAAATAGGTAAAAAATATAATCTTTTTTCCAAGTACTTAAAAACTTTTAAAAAAGCCTTCTTTTTAAAATTCTGTCGCATAGATAGGAAATATTTTCATTACGTTTAAAAAATTGAACACTTTTTTTTCGGGCCAAAAGAGGTATTTTACAGCAATCGTTGTAGCCCGCACCATTCTTGTTTAAAAAAAGAATCTTTTTTAAAACAAATGTATATTTTACCAAATTTGAAAATTTTAAAACTCCAACAAAAATTTCTTCTAATAAAACCATCACCTCAATATTACTCTTTTCCATTCTCCTCTAAATGTATTGCCGGCCTCAAGTATTTAAACACTAACTATTTTCCTCCACATAATTTTTTTAAAAGGTCTCTAATGATCCATCAACAAGGGCATCCATATTCTACAAAAATATTTTTTATAAAACTTTATTATAGGTCTCTGAATACATCAACTATAGCTGCTTTTTTTTGTCCCAAGATCTAGATCTTGCTTTGCATTGAAAACACAAAAACCAATTGAAGCAGAACAAGTCTTGCACCAGTTTTTAGATCTAAATTGGATGTGTTCAGTATACATATTTTAGTTCGCCCAAACTCTAGCAAATGTCATTGATTAAGTACTGATGTAAGCAAAATACGAGCTTAAACCGAGAAAAAAGCTGTAGTTAAATCACCTAAGTCGGCTTGGGTGAAGAGAATTGTATGGGAATTATAAACTTATGCTTATTCACCTAAACAATTTATTGTTTAATACATTGCTTTAAAACACATACTTCGATACCCTGCAAAAAAAATTTTTTGATTCACAGATGTCAACCGATGCTGTATTAACAGATTCAGTATGTCGCAGTATTCTGTGGATAGCTGCAGTATAGCTTCAGTTGTTATTAATATTGAATAAATCACTCCGCGTAACGAAGGAGTTTGGCTCAATACGTAGCGTAGTGTCTTCATACACAGTGGTATCGGGTTGGTGTGGGTTCGAATCTTAACGGCATGCGAAGGTAAAATTTTTGTATTTGATATTTAATTTAATTTAATTTAATTTAATTTGATGTTAAGAAAGAAACGGTGTTGATAAAAGAAAAATTTGTGTTGTTGCCGATTTCAGTCAAGCAAATCACAGAACGAAAGGCGGCAGCTGCAAAAAAAAAAAACAAAATAAAAAAAAACAAAAAACATTTAAAATTCAATTCTATTTTTAAAAAGTAGTGTATAAAAATTATCAAATACTTGGTATATTTATCACCCAAA
This sequence comes from Coremacera marginata, assembly GCA_914767935.1. Classification (NCBI taxonomy): domain Eukaryota; kingdom Metazoa; phylum Arthropoda; class Insecta; order Diptera; family Sciomyzidae; genus Coremacera; species Coremacera marginata. Next base: position 120,060,415 of record OU612047.1, read on the forward strand.
TAAAAATGGGCAAGTCAACATGTAAAACTTAGGCGTTTTGATGAAGTACTTGGGAGGCTGAAAACTGTCAAAGACATCTTATACATTATACTAGGGTTTTTATCAATTTAACATAAGCTTTTTTCTGGGTGTACTTTTTTTTTTTAATAAATGTTAAATCTAATCGGATCATAGACAGAAAGAAACGCAGCTTATGTCAAAGGCATATATTTAGAAGTTTTCTTACTTTTTATGTTTGTAGATTGCTAAATTAAGTTTTTACTTAAAATGCCGATGTGCTCGTTATTTTTTCTTTGTGTCTTCTTTCAGTCAACGATATTGAAAAAGATCGGAAACTGTCGCACAGTGTTATTTAACATATTTTTCATAAAATCGTTCTTTCCACTTAGTGTATAGAAAAAAACAAAAACACTTTAAAGTAACATTTTGCTTGATATCTTTGGATATAACAGCTCAGTAAGTTTTAGATAAAATCGAGAGATTTCACCTAAATATTCTATTTCAAGAAATCTCATTCTTCCACACTGTTTGCCTAGTCAAATCATTCGAATAGGTGTAAAATAGTGCCGTATATTGACCCTCACTTAGTGTCAATAAATTTAATAGAAATGGGCAATTCTGCACTGGAACAATATTGTTTACATACGAGATTTCAATGTGTATGTAATAATTTAAGAAGAGGTCGCTGAACTTGTTTGGATAAGAACGTTGTGGTTGAATTTACGAGAGTAACTTTTATTGACAGCACTTAAAAGTGGATTTCGATTCAACAAACTAGTTCATATACATACAAGTTTTAGAAACTTGCGGCTTAACTCTAGAAATTTTGTTGAATCATGCTGTTTTGTTTATTTATGATTTTTTAACAAAAAAAAAAAAAAAAAAAACAAATTGCGAGCTGCTACTTCATTGTGTATCACATTAATGCGGCTTACAGACCAAACCATTCCAGCAAAAGTCTTTAATGTAAACTTTATTGTTGCCTTTTCAGTTTCAAAGAAGTATTTGCTTTGGCTTTTTAGCGTAATTTTTACTATTATCCTTTAATGATAAACTGGGTTTAAATGTCTATCTAGAAATCGGTCAAAAATTATCAACAAATAACTAAATTTAATTAATAATAACTTTAAAATAAAAACTGTGAGTTCCTTGAAATTACTTAGAATGTATTAAATTTGAATAAATATTGAATAAGGCTCAGAAAAAGTATATGAAACTTTAAAAATAGGTCAGAATAAAAAGGATTTTGCTTAAAAATAATTGGTGGTTAGTTAGAAACTGGTTTTATCTGTTAATTGGGACTGAAACTGAACTGAATTGTTCACCAACGTGCTGGCCAGTTTTCCAAATTTGGTTGTCTATGAACATTTTCGACAAGTACACGGGATTTTTTATACACCACTTTGTATGAGAGGTTGGCGTTCTTCCGGACCGATCATGCCCATGTCGTATACATTATACAACCATTTTAAAGAAAAAATAGAACCAAAATTTCAAAAAATCTCTTTAGTAATATGGGAGAAAATGACTACTATCTTTCACTTACAACATATTCCCAGATATATGGAAAGCTGCCATGGCTCTTCCTGTCGCAAAATCTTCATATGCATCTGTACCCAACGATTACCGACCTATTAGTATATTACCTGCGTTGGGGAAAGTTTCTGGTTTCAGGACAGGCCACAGTTGCTCTACTGCTATAGTTAAAATACTTGATGACATTAGAATCTCATATGATCAGAACTTTGTTACTCTGCTGGGCCTTGTCGATTTTTCTAAAACATGCGATTCTGTCAAACATTCACTACTTTGCAATAAGCTTTTTAGTCATAGCGTTGTAAATCTCATTTACAACTACTTGGAAGGGAGAACGCAAATTGTTAAAGTACGAAACACTTATTCGGCTCTTAGAACAGTTGAGACTGGAGTTCCGCAAGGGTCTATTCAGGGGCCTTTACTTTTTTTCTGTTTTTATTAATGATATTTTTTTAAGTTTATAAGTATTCTTCTGTTCATGCTTACGCAGATGACATAACACCGTGGTAGAATAAGACAAGGTAGTGTTAGTAGTTAAAATGCTCTCTTGTGCTGGGTACCGCACCTGTCAAAATCAGGTTTCTACAAATAAAACCAAAACAAATAACAAAATTTGCAAGTTACAATATTCTATGTGTTTGACAGCTGCGGTACCCACCGCTCCAAGACAACACTACCTTGTTAAATATACCTTGACATACCACTTTATCTTTCTCGTCCGCCCAGGCTCTTAGAACACATATCCTATAGGCTGAACTATGACTTGGCTTCGTTGAATAACTGGGCTAATGCAAATTTGCTTTGTATTAATACCTTGAAATCTAAAGTTTTACCCATTGCCAGAAGTGACTCGTGCTTCATTGATATTCCTCCACTGTTCATTGGTAACCAGGAACTTGAATTCGTGTTTAAAGCTAAATACCTTCGTTTTATAATCAACTCTAATTTAACTTGTATTAACCATATAAGCCATACCATAGGAACAATTTACTTTACTTACGGATTTCGTCAAACTTCACGCACCTTGAAACTCGACGCACACTAGTCGTTCGGCTCATCATACCTCACATCACTTTCTCTGAAGTTGTTTATTGTCATCTAGATTCACTATTGCAGCATAAACTCTTTTAATAGCGTTAAATGGCTAGGTATGTATATGGAATCCATCGCTTTGATCATATTTCTCAAATAAGTAATATCCGTAACATATTATTCCTACACCAAATTATGCATTCTCAAAGCCCTCACTATCTCTTCGAAAAAGTGCAATTTTTCCAGTCTCAACGATCAACTAACCTAATTGTTCCTAAATATAACTACCTTAGCAGTTTCTTCTTCATCAGCACCGTCAGACTTTGGAATGCATTGCTTAACTCACTAAAACAAATCACGTCGCGAGCCAGTTTTAAACATGAAATTGTTAATCATTTCATTACTTTAAATCTATAAATCATTGCTCTTTTTATGCTATTATCATAATTCTATTTATTCTGATATCTAGGCGTATTATCTTTATTATATTAAGTTACTAGCTGAATACCCGGCTTAACTCGGGAGTTAAATAATTTTCGATATCATTCGTCGATTTGAAAAAACCTTACACAAACTTTAGAAGGAATTTTGTGTGCATCTTTCAAACAGTAACTTCAGCGAAATGAGCAAAATGTAGAATGCAAAAGTGGACATTTTTGAAAAACTCAGAGTAATAACGAATTGTTGGCAGTTCGCGAGGAAACTGGATAAAAATGAAATAAGTATTGAAAATAAAAATTTAAATGTCAAAACAACGCCAACTTACGAATCAACTGACTTGTGCATGAATTGACGCGTATTAAAATACCACAGAATTCAGTAACAGGTGTTGTGATATAATCGAAAAAAGAAAGTTCAATATAATTCACATAAAGAAGAAAAGAAGATATTTATCAACCTTAGCGCTTTGCTTACTGTATACTGTATTAAATAGATTTTAAAAAAAAATCCTGGAACCCGATCGCAGTGCCACCTACCAGGTCCAATTGCGAATCTGAACTATCCAGGGATCCACTTAAACACAAGGAAAAAATTTCACCAACATTGGTGCAGCCGCTTAGGAACAGTTTAATAACAAACACACGTACAAATTGTACAACAGCGCTCTTTACTTTTCAACACTGAGCAAAAAATATAGCGCCAGAACCCTTGCCGTACACAAAAAATTTGCATCTAAATCAGATGGGCGGCTTTGGAGTTTCTTATAATTTCTTAAGAGATTTATACTACAGCGCCCTCTTGTGTTCAAGATAGCGCAAAAAAATAAGTCCAAAACACTCACCGTATCAGAAAACCCCTACATACCAATTTTCATGCAAACCGGATAAACAGCTTAGAAGATTTTCGACGTTTTTTAAAATATTTGTACACAGCGCCCTCTTGTGTTCACGATACAACAGAATAGATAAGTCCTAAAAACTCAGCGTATCCGAAAACCCCTATGTATAAATTTTCACGCAAATCGGATGTACAGCTTAAGAGTTTTTCGACTTTTTTAAATATTTGTACTACAGCGCCCTCTGATGTTCAATATAGAACAAAATAGATAAGTCATAAAAACTACCATATCTCAAAACCTTTATATACAAATTTTAATGCAAAGCGGATGAATGGTTTCGGAGATAAGCAGGATTTTTTACTGAATATAAGGTAGCCTATATTTTGACCGGGGGTATAAGGAATCTAGATATCAAGTTTCATATAAATCCATCCAGTGGTTTCCGCGTGATGCTCTAACAGACAGACAGACAGACATACAAAAATTTTAAAAATGCGATTTTTGGACTCAGCGTCCTTCAAAATGTCCATAGCAAAAAGAATTTCAAAAAAATATTTCATGTACAGATTTTTTTTTTTACTATTATATTTATATATAAAGATACAGATTATGTAGAATATATTGAATTACGGACATACTATGTATCTCATATTTTAGTTACCACAAACCATTAATATGAGTATTACCAATTGAAGCACAAGTCAATTATAGTGTAAATATTGAATAAACAAAATATGTTTTATGCAAGGTTGATTTATAAGGTTGTCGCAGGGCTGATCGCACTCTCTACGCAGAACCTATAATTGTCAAAACCAGCCAACTTTGCGAATGACTACGAAAGACAAACGGATGATGAAAGAAAGCACTTGCAGATTTTCTATAAACTGTCAACTTCGATTTGACAATTATGGGTACTCGCTCTCTCCCTTGCGACAACCTCATAAATCAACCTTGGTTTTATGGAATTTTGTATTGTAATTTTTTTGATAGGCTTTCTCTCTCTTTCTCTTTATCTCTTACAATAAAATCTTACTTATTTTAGAAGAGAAAGAGTGCACACAAAGAAAAAGTAACAATGCTTTACATTATACACGATATACTGTTTATTTTTTTCACAACAATGACGGGATCACCAAAAGGCCTCAAAATTGGATTCCCTAAACGTGACCAAGGATGGCCAAGATTACAAATCACGATTACTGATTATGATTACATGTATTCATATTGCACTGATTACTTGATTTTATCAAATATTCAGAACAATCATGCTATGGGATTACATAATTTTTTAAAAAATCAAGTAGTCGCAACAAGGAATTACACGATTTTTTTGATAAATCGAGTGGTTACTTCTTGTAAAAAAAAAAATTAAACATTTGCCTGTATTTTTTTTATGTAAGTATTTGCTATTTATGGTTATCATACTTATGCTTATCTTCGGCATCTATTAAAGTGCTGTTAGAGCTTGTAATATAGGTTTTTTTGAAAGAAGTGATAATGGTAGTAAGGGCTGTAGCAAGCGAAATATTGCTCTCAGAACTAACAAATTTTTTTTAAAAATTAAAAAAATACTAAAATTATAATGAAAATTAAAACTTTTTGGGGGGGAAAGGGGGGGAGGGGAAGAGGCTTTGAACTAAATTTTTTCGATATTTATTTGAAGATGTTTAATTGGATAATTTTAAAATAAGCAAAAAAATGTTTTTTTTAAATAACTTCAAATAGAATAGTTTGCTTCAAATAGAAAAATTACTGATAAAAAGGCTTTTCCAAATGTTGACAAATTTTTATTATGAACTTACAATGCATTTAAAAGATATAATTTTTATCAAATGATCACAAAATCAAATGATCAAAATTATTTTAGAAACAAATTAAGTTCAAAACCTCCCCATAAAACTTTCGTTTTTATTATAATTTAAGTGTTTTCTAATTTTGAAAAATATTTGTTAGTTCTGCGAGCAATATTTCGCTAGCTGCGGCCCTGACGTTAGTGCTCAGAAACCTTTTCTGTAATTTGCTTGCCTCAGTTTTACTATGAGCACAGTTGAATCACTTATGAAAAAAACAAAATGGCCATTTCAGCTCTTGAAAGCACTTTGACCGAGCTTCTTATGATCAATTGTGTTGTGCGTGTTTTGAAATATTTGAACACAAATGATCGAGAACTGGACCTACAAGTTTTATGAAGACTTCGAACGACTTATGCTTGGTTTTCATTGTGTCAATTGCTGTCAATCAAATGAAAAATGCAAACGTGTTGTCATTTTTTTTTCTATGTTTGACAAGGGAGAAAAATGAAATACAACTGAATTATCAAATTGAGCTATGCAAAATATATAGAATAATCTTATTTATGAGATATTTTAATTGATTAAGTTTTATGTCGTCATTCAACTGACATAGTGAAAACTGGGCTTTATGTTCTCAAGAAGCTTTTCATGGCAGTTTTTACTCTCTGAGGCTTGCCATTGTCTGCAGGCAGGTGACGTCTGAACAGAAATATTAATTCAATTGAAAAAAAATTCAGTGTCAGATAGGATTTAAGCCTGGGTTTTTTAGCATACAAGTCACGCACCTCAACCAGTATGCCACGGGCGCCACAACCACCACTTACTAGAAACTATTTGTACAGAAAAGTCGCATTAATTACGTGTTGCAAAAGCTAAGGTGTTTCAGCCGTTGAACTTGGAATTCAAAAAATTGTTATATTATTGTTGTTGCTTGCGGACGTCTTCTTCAAATGGCAATAGTTTTTGAATAAATCATCGTACGGCACAATTTCAGAGTTCATTTCGAAGGGAAAGAATAGTACTTTATGATAGAATAAGAATAAAATAATTTAAAAAATGTTGTGCGTCCTTTATCCAACCCGAAAAGTAGCCATTTTTCATGTACGATTCTGAGCACGGATTCGAACTCTACGCAAAAAATTTCTTCGGAAACGTTCCTTAGCTGGCCAATACTAAAGCAACCACATTATTTGCAGACCTTTGTTACTGATGCACATATAATTATTTCTTATTGTAGAATAAAGACTTACTGCAAGATTTGTAGATAACGGTATGTTTTGAAAGCAATGGACAAGCAAATTCTTAGTACACCTATTTATTAGACAGCAACAGATTTTCTGTATACTTACATTTTACCTTTACCGAAGTTGTACGCTTAAAACGTTGCACGTTTTTTAGTCACATTGTATAATTATTTTGCAGACCGTAGCCTTTTCGAAAAAACATTCAAAAGGCATTCTCATCTTTTCTGGAAGGCATTTCAAATAGCGTTTAATATCACTTCAAGTTCAACAAAACATTATCCATTCCAATTTTAGTTAAGTCATTTTTCATTAACTCTTTGTATACTGGATTACACGCAACAAAAGACTTCGATCGGCTGATAACATCGAACACTTCTTCTTTTATTGAATGTCTCAAATAAATCTTTCTTTGAAGAAATTCTGGAAGCACTTCTGGAGAAGGCTAAGGAAGCATTCCACTCAATGACATGCATATGCTAAAAGAATGTCTTCTGTGTATGAAAGGGGAATTCAAGACTTTCTCTTCCACTTTACTTTACCTTCTTTTGGGAGCACATTTTTTGCAGGGATATTAAACCTTTTTCAATTGCCATAGTTATTATGTTAATACACGTATACATCAATGTTACACGACAGAATTTTTTGTTACCACTTTTCGTTTTACGATAACTGCTTCTACGATCTTCGGAGTTTTTGGTTTGTTTGCGTCTTCATAGCAGTTATATAAAAGACGCAAGCCAGTTCAGTGTTTATATCAGAATCAAAGAAATGGTTAAGCTGGGAGGTTCTTCGCAATGTTAAAGTATTTAGTTTGCGTGTTCATTGTGGCAGGCGCTGTCACAGCCTACGATTTCACCGATTCCGACTTTAGTATGTAGCGCAATTACAGTACATTAACATTTTTAATCAAATACAACTTTCGTGTTATTTTTCTAGATGAATACCTGTTTGAGGAGTTGAGATCTGACTATGATGATGCCTTTGATGTTTTGTTCCGTAGTCGTCGCGATACTGAAGTAGCAGCTACTGCAGAGAAGAAAGGATGCAGTCGTCGCGATTACAAGAAGGATTTCCATTGCTGCAATAATGACAAAATCGATGTTCATCATATAGAGTCATACAAGGACGCTAAGAAGGTGTGCTTTATGCAAATTCGTGGAAATAATTGTAAGATTATTACGCCAACATTTTAAGACACATTTTCTTAAAATTTTATATACTACACAGCGGAAGACAGCTTTGATCCGTTCGACTGCCAGAAGATGCAACAGGTTAAAGATCAGATGGTCTGCATTAGTGAATGTGTTTCTAAGAAATTTAAATTAATCGATGAGACTGGTGAGCTACAACGAGAAACTATATATGAACAAGTTCGTAAAACTGTGGGTGAAAGTCAATGGAATAAGGCTGAATTGGAGAATATTGTCGATAAATGCATAGCCGAAGTTGAGAAGAAGAACGCTGCAGCTACCAAAGAGGAAACAAAAGGTTGTAATCAATGCCCATTGAATATGCAACATTGTCTTTGGAGAGAAGTCTTGAAGGGCTGTCCAGTGGATATGCGTGTCGATTCATCGAAATGCAACAAAATCCGCGAGCGTTTATCAAAAGATGATACCTCTACTTTGAACAAACATTTTCTAAATTATTTTAGTCGCATGCGCCAAGAATAAAAAGAATGTATGGGCCGTGAAATAAATGTATCACCTTTGAGAAATGAATATGATTGACTCACTTACTTAGTTTTTGTTGAACTGCTTATATGGATTATTAAAAAAAAAGAAATGTTTATTAAGAGATGACAGCTAGAGCTAAAAGTGACGTAATAAGATAAGTAATTCGAGAGGTTTTTGTGCATTACAAAAATTGTGCATGTCCAACAATCAAACAAGCTTGGGATATAACGAAAAAAAGACGGAAAAAAGTATTGGCCATTTCAGCCCTTGAAAGGACTTTTGACCGAGTTTCTTATGATCAATTGTGTTGTGAACAGGGATAGAAAATAACAATTATTTTTTAATTTTCTGACCAAAAGATCATGTATAAAAACTTATTGTATAATAATTTTAAATGTAGCAATATGATGCTAGGGAGTCAGAGATCCCGCTTTTTGCATGATTTTTTTCATGATTTTTAAGACAAAAATTACCTTAAACCAGCTATTTATGACCGATTTTTTTCCGATCAAATATAACAATTATTTTTTTATCGTTATTTTTTTCGATCAGAAATAAAAGTCATTTTTTAATCGTTATTTTTGCGATCAGAAATAAAAATAATTTTGTAATCGTTATTTTTTCGTTCACAAAAAAAGTTATTTTTTAATCGCTATATTTTCGATCAGATATAAAAATTATTTTTGAATGTTATTTTTGCAATAAAAAAAAAGTTTTTTCTTTAATCGTTATTTTTTCGATCAGAAATAAAATCCTTTTGTGGTCGTTATTTTTTCGGCCAGAAATAAAAGTAATTTTTTTATCGATATTTCTTAGATCAGAAATAAAAACCAATCGTTGATCGATATTTTTCCGATCAGTTTAAAAAAATTATTTTTTGACTTAAATAATATCGATTAGAATTTAAATCAAATCAATATTTACGCATGTTATTGGATTCAAATTAGAATGCTATTGAGCATATAACAAATAAAATTCATACTTACCACCCTTCGGACCCACGTTTACTATCATACAAACAAGTTGTCTTGGACAAGGATTTTATCTACAATTTTGACAAAGATAAGGACACGATTTTTGACATGGATTTGGAAAAGTATTTGGATAAGTACTTTGTCAAGGATTAGTAAAAGTGTTTGAACAAGGATTTGGACATGGACTTGGACAAGGACTTGCGCAAGGATTTGGATAAGGAGTTGGACAATAATTTGAATAAGGACCAGACCAAGCTTTTAAACAAAGAAAATGTGGAAAATAGTACTAGTAATCGAAAACGGTAGTATTAAACAGTAGTAGATATGGAAGTAGATAGGAGGGTTGCTGATTTATAATCAGGTGTTAGAATTTGAAAAACTTGTTTGACACTAGAGTGGACCTCCTCAAAACGTTTTTGCTTACTACATATTCCAAATGGCAGTATTAGACAGTCGCTGATTTCAAATTTGATGTTAGAATTTAATAATTAAATAAATAAAATAAAATAATAAAAATAATAAAAATAATAAAAATAATAAAAATAATAAAATATAATAAATAAAATAATTTATTGATAGCGATAATCGTTATTTGCGGTCCCTGGTTGTGAAATGTTTGAACACAAATAATCGAGAACTAAACCTTCAAGTTTTATGCCGACTATTCCGAACGGGTTATATTCTCAAGAAGCTTTTCATGGCAGTTTTTTACTCTCTGAGGTTTGCCATTATCTGCAGAGAGGTGATGGCCGAAGAGAAAAATTAATTCAATTGAAAAACTTGCTGTTTCTGGTGGAAATTCAACCAGTGTTCTCTGGCGTATGGGCCACACACTGTACCCACTACGCCATGGCCGCCACCGTCGAAAAAAAGTGTAGTTTTTGAGATTGATGAGATGAGATTCTACACAAGATTTCACAGAGAGAGGAGTAAAAAGCTTCGCTTCAAAAAATAAAATACGTGAAATTGTTTTAAAATTAACTCTTTAACGCCCAAATGTTGTGATTTTTACCTTGACCTCGTGTAACATGATGAAACAAATTTAATACAATTTGAAAAAGCCACATTCTTTGTTATTTGAACATCGCTCTTTCGAATGAGGTGCATAAAATTTAAAAAAAATTGCAGTTTACCGCTCATTTTTGCAGAAATACCCAAAAAAAAAATGCAAAAACGTGTTCCCGATGGTTCGACTTCAAAGATATGCAGTGAGAAATTTTTTTTTCATCCCTCAAATTGATAAAATTGCGCCCGAAAGCAAATTTTTTCTTTGATTTTTTGATAAAAAGTTAAAACTTAAATAGTTTCTCTCATTTTTTGTTAACAATAAAAAAAAAAATTAAAAAAAAATTTAAACAAAAAAATGATTTCTAACACCGCTCACCTCCTCGTGGCGGAAATCGAACAACTTTGAAGACTCAAAGGCAAAGAACGGGGGCTTATAATAAAAGCTGTAAATATTTTTTTATAGCAACAAAATTTAATTTTTGATAAATTTATATTTTTTCAAAAATATAAAAATGTAAACAAAAAACGTAAGAAATGATTTAAGTGTTAATTTTTTTATCATTACCCGAACAATTGAAAAACAATGAAAAATAAAAAAAAAAAATTTGCTTTCGGACGCTATTTTTCCAATTTGAGGGATGAAGTCGATCCATCGGGAACACGTTATAAGTGCATTTCAATGCACTCAAGATCTGGTATCATCGAAAAAATCGCGGTTTAAAACAAAAAGTTAAATTTTAATTTTTTGGGGTTTTTTCAAGTTTTTTGAACTTCTATGCACCCCATTCTAAAGAGCGATGTTCAAACAACAAAGTATGTGGCTTTTTCCAATTGTATTAAATCATCATTACACGAGGCTAGTGGCGGCCGTGGCGTAGTGGGTAGAGTGTGCGGCTCATACGCCAGAGAATCCAGGTTTGAATCCCCCATCAGACAAAGAACGTTTCTTCAATTAATTATTAATTTATTTATTAATTTTTCTGTCCGGCCGTCATCTCTCTGCAGACAATGGCAAACCTCAGAAAGTAAAAAACGGGCATGAAAAGCTTCTTGAGAACATAAGCCGTTCGGAGTCGGCATAAAGTTGGTAGGTCCAGTTCTCAATCATTTGTGCTCAAACATTTCACAACACACAGAACACAATTGATCATAAGAAGCTCGGTCAAAGTTCTTTCAAGGGCTGAAATTGCCCTTTTTTTTTTTCGTTACACGATTTTGAAAGCTAAGGTAAGAATCAGAACATTTGGGCGTTAAAAGAGTTAAGAAATCATTTGTTTTTTGTTTTTAATCATCTTATAAAGCGGCCTTAAGACTCAAAAAATTAGTTAAGATCGAGAAGTTATAGCAAAAAAAAAAAAAAAAAAAAATTAGTCTCTTCGATTTCCATAAATTTTTTATATTTTCTTTGACGAAGTTCAAGTTCTTAAAGTTTCCTGAATTTGGTATTTTTTATAAACAAGAAATTTACAAGATGATTTACAAAAAGATTAGATGAAAATATTAAAAAAAATCTAGAAAAGTTTAAAAGAATATAATATAAATAACACATTTTTATTATAAGTTTCTACTCTCTTTTTTACAAATTTCATCTGACATTTTTTACAAAAACAAAAGTTAAAACATTTGTAATACGTATTATTACTTTTTGTGAACATTTTGATTTTAAATTTACGAATTTGAAAAAATAATAAAAAACCTAGAAAGACGCACTATCTTGACTATTTTATTGTCGTTGTATGTATGGTGGATGCGTATGCAGTGATTTTTAGAATAATGTATGGAGAATGAAATATGAAGAAATTTCCAATGCAAATATTTTTACATATGTGAAAAATACGATCGAAATAAAGTAGGCAATAATTTACGGTACTCTATTAGTTGTCATGGCAGCTGCATATCAGCTGACTGCTGAAATGAATTCAGTATGAAAATGTATTTGAACGAATTCGACCGTCGACAGTTGGTTTATAAATACTGCGAAGATTTTCCAACGAAAAAGAAAAGTCAAATTTTCTATTATTTCAGCGAGCTAAGTTTAACAAAAACATTTATTTACAAGACCATTGTGCTTAAAGAAGAGGAAAATCCTGTAAAAGGCAGTCTGGTAGTGGAAAAACATGTGCTTTGCAGAATTTTAACACACGTGCCAAATTAAAGGCTGAAACTGTAGGTATAACTGCAAAACCGTACAGGGAACTAGGAAAAAGGTACAAAGTTGATAAAAAAATGATAAAAAAAATACTTAAAAGATAAGAAGATTGATAAATTGGTGAAAAAAAACTGCTCCAGCCGATCAAACAGCCATCGTTGATCGATTACGTCTTCTTTCCCGAGATCTGTTTTCTGCAAAATCAAGGAAGATTTGCATCATGGATGACGAGACCTATTTTACGGTCGAAGGAAATGAATGGACCCCGAAGTTTTATTTAAAGCCTGCAGGTTTTGAAATTCTCGATAAAGTCAATAAAAAAAGTACCCGGGAAAAGTTTTCCCATCAAAAAGAAGTCGATGCCAATAAGCGAATTCGGCGTGAGCGTACCTGTATTTATCAAAGCCGGTTAAGCTGTGAATGCGGACGTTTACATCACAAAATCCCTTCAAGAAATGTTCAACAAGTGTCATAAAAACGATTAAATTATTTTTGGCCGGATTTGGCGTCGTCATACTATGCCCGGGCAACCCAAGACGCCTTAAGGGGTTTAAACATTGACTTCGTGCCAAAAGAAAAGAATCCACCAAATGTTCCACCGCTTAGAACGATAGAGACTTTTTGGGTCATTTTGAAAAGGAAGGTTAGGTTAGGTTGAAGCAGCTGTCTCCTTTGAGACACCCTTAGGCCAATGAGGCCCATTGTGATACCATGGGTTAATTTCCTTCTCTATTTTAATCAGTTTGAGCTGTTGACAAAGCTAAGGATTCGGTAGACCGAAGACTCTGAGAGATCACCGAGATCTTTATAGAACCATTTACCTAAATGAAGGTGGGGATTTTTAGCTAGCGCTATCGGAAATCGTGCATGATAACCTCTTAGGCAGTGTCCTGTTAGGATACCTATCATAGTACTAAGTTGATCCCTTATCAGGGATATCAGTTCTTTCGAGCATTTAAGGGTGATTTTTGGCCAAACCTGACGCGCTGTATGGCATGTGCTTCCCGTTAACCATCTAATGCTGGCTTTATTTAGGGATAGCTCATTTGTGAATAGCTTACATGTGGTGAGGGATATACCAATACTTTCTTTCTCTACGGAGAGTTGTTTGGTTGTTGCAGTGCGAGCGAGTTCATCTGCTTTGCAGTTTCCTAGAAAGTCTCTGTGTCCGGGAATCCAGCATAGGTGTATTTTGAGCTGCTCTGCCATCTCTTTTAAGGATATGCGGCAGCGAATTACTGTTTTAGATGTTGTTTTAACAGATTCTAGGGCTTTCAAGGTGGCCTGATTGTCAGATAGTATGTATATTGGAGGTTATTGCATTCATGTGAAGCCAAGTTACTGCTTCATGTATTGCGACTACTTCCGCTTGGAAGACACTGCAATAGTCGGGGAGCCTGAAGGCCAGATTAATGCTCAATGTATCAGAGTAGACTCCTCCTCCAACCTTGCCATCTAATTTTGATCCATCTGTATAGAATCTGATGACATTGTTTGGTGGAAGGTTTCCAACCGCCCACTCTTTGCGGTAGGGAATGGATACATCAAATTACCTGTCAAAGAAAAGTTTTGCGTGATGTAGTCTATGGATGTGGGTATGGGAGGAAGGAACTTGCTTATGCTAGAGTGTTTTAATGTGCCCTCCCTCCAATGAGAGGTGGCCTCTAGACGGATGGCTATTTTGGTAGCTATCTGTTATACTAGGATATCAAGTGGTATAAGGTGGAGCATAGTATCTAATGCGTCTGTAAGCGTCTGAAGAGGAAAAATGTTATCGAGAAAAAAAATTTTGATTCATTGATATCTAAGTCAGGTGAGGCATATTGATACAAAGCGTATTCAGAAGGCGATGCGTAAAGTGCCTCTAAATATAAGAAAAGCCGATAGATATGGTTACAAATACTTTTTGTAACTGAAATTAATTGTTAGTGGTTTGTACTGTAAAAATTTCATTTTTAAAAATAAAAATTCTGTGGACGTAAAGGTGTTTGTTCATTTTCCATTCCCCATACGGTAGTTGCACAATATTTGCACAAATTTTGTTTTCGAAACCTTTCGAAATCGTGTTCAATAGAATTGTTTTTATTGTTCAACAAAATAAAAGAATATTACTCAAAAGGCATAAAGCATTCGTCATCTATAAAATGTTATCTGACAGTGCATTTTCTTAACAATAAAAATCAGACAACTCCTTCTATTTTTGTCACTTGTTTATATGGGCTCAACAAAGTAAACTACTAAGTTTTATTATTTTTTAAGTTTTGATTAGAAATTAAAAGGTTGCATAATTAATTTATTCAACTATTGCAATATCAAAAATTTTGTTTTGCTCTCTTAATTATTTAATCTATATGCTTATATAGTGTGCCCTCTATAGGTGCTCTTTTCGAGCACGTAATAAAAATTTCAGCTAGAACGAGAAGCAGTCATCAATTGAAAAACACTCTTCCAAAATGGCGTGGCGTCATTATTATGCCAAGTTATGCCGTTCCAGTGAAAAATCAAAACATTCTAAGTGCATTTCGCATTCGTTAGCCTTTGTGTAGCTCATAAATGCGAAGTGCATTTTATTGGAAGCCATGCGAAGTGCCACGCCCCTATGCATATTCAAATAACTCTATTTCACTTAAATCCTTTCGAATACAAATTTCGAACGCCATTCATTTGCATTGCCTGCTGCATGATGTGGATCGACCAACAAAAGTGCATGTCAAACGGTTTCAACTAAAACTATACCGTGCATTTGGGATGCAAATGAATCGAGAATGCAGCCTGGGTAAGGTACCTGGAATAGCAGTTGGTAGGTAGCATAGTCATTTGTTGTTGGTATTAAACGATGAAGTGATGCACTTTGATTTGCCATGAATAAATAATTAATGCTTCCGATGCGAATTACTTTTGATGTTTATGCAGGTAATAGTATTCAAAATAAATAAATTCCTAGATTTAATAACTATTCAAATGATGGAGCAAATCCTAAACTCCTTCAACTTAAAATTTATACGAATTCGTTAACTTTCAATTATTTTTTATAGCAAATTATTCATTAAATTTTAAGCAGAAATTAAGAATCAGTAAAAATATCTCGAGTGACGACTCTCAATTAAAAAAATCACTCCCTAACTTCATAATATAGCACATGAAGTAAGACATACAAATTTGTTAACGCCAACCATTATGATTAAATCGAAGTTAAATAAAAAATTGTCAATAAATTGTTTCGAATTATCGAATGTGTCGAGTTTTCAATTACTGTCAGACGCTATCTTTGAATTTATCTTGAATGAAAGTACAGTTAGTTTAAAGTGTTCCCTTCCATGCTGTATGCACATTATTTGGTCTATTTTAATGCAATCGATTTCATTACGGAAACGGAAATAGCTGCAGCGGAAATGTCCACGCAAACTGCTTAAGACGTAAATTATGTCAACCAGGGAATGCTTTTCCCCCATTTCCCCCTCTCAGTTCCAATTTTGTGTTGGCAACATACACAATCTGGAGTGGGGTGTAACTGCAATACACTTCGATAGTGCTGGTCACGACCTTTCATTTATACCTAAGTTCACTTACGACGCTGTACTATTCACAGCCACATATGCTGGCTTTATCGCCATATTTCTTTTGTTTCATTTCCTCATTACTTCAGTTTTTTTTACTTATATTCTTGGATTAAGTCGGAATAGGTAGCCATTTAAGCGAATTTGCTGAAATTGCTTGAATTGGGTTTTCGATTCGATTCTATTTTCTAGTCCGTTGCAGTGGAAGCTGTTGTATTTGTGGAAATGTGTTTACGTTGTTGTCGTTTACGTCGTTCTATAGCTTTACGTTTTTATGGCTAAACGCACAGCATTCACGTTATTATTGGGATTTCTGACACACCCTGTGAAATGTGATTATAGTCCAGAATATGACGCATACTTTTAGGCTATCTTGGGAATGGAATGTGTAGTGGTGGTCCAGAACTCTGAATGAGGTTCCATTGAAATTCGCTGTTTTAAACAATTTTTTATTTCCATTATTTTTACAAAATAAAAATAAGGGTATTTATACAATGTCGACAACGCGCCGAATATGCCGAAAATTGAGAAAAATGTAAGCGCCGAATTCTTTGGTTTAGACTTATTATAGGAATTCTAGCTGGTTATCCGTCGACTTAACCGACTTAACCGTGAGCACCGGTGGATAGACACAGGAGTAGCGGAAATGCTCCATTTTATAGTAGAAGAAATAAAGGAAAATGTCGAATCATTTCAGGTGGATGTGGAAGTATAACTAACATGGATGTTTACTAATGATTTATTTTTGCTGTTTATAAGCCAACAGTGCAATGCTTTTATAATAAGGTTTGTGCTCAATCTCCACAGCCTAAAAAAGTGTCTTACATTAATGCTGCGACCTGGAGAAATAAAACCGGTGTCGGTCTTCCGCACTTGTCCTGATTTGCCACCACTGAAATCTACTTAGAGATATCTTTGGTCGTAGCAAATGCGTCGATCCTTCATTCATTTATGAATCGACTAGTGTTGGTGCCGATGAAAGCATAAAAGAAATTAATTTTTTTAATTTGATTGAAGTTTTTCATGATGATTGTGATGTGACTGTGACTTGTAATCGTAAACAGTCTCTCGTTGAGAGTGAGCTTGTAGATGAGGCCATCACAACATAGTCGCAAAGGTTTTGGTTATGCAAATAATAAATTACAAAGAAAAAGTTCGAGTCCATTCGACTTGCTGCTTAAAATGCAGGGAAGCAGGGGCCGAATCGCGCCAGTGTTCTTCGAGCAAACGCGTTCGTAATTTTTCCGATTGGTATTACAGCAGTCGTTATCGAACAGAACTTATCGAAATTTTGAGTTATGGCTCTCGATTACGAGCAGTCGTTCGAATGCAACCATACGAAACTTCACTCGATACATAAATTGCGGTCGAAAAAAAATTTCAATTGTCAAAAACTGTTCAGAAATTAAAAAAATTTAAGTTAAATTTTATTTTCAATGCCATATAAAATAATATTGAATATATTTAAGGAAAAATATTAACAAAATAAATGCTTTATAAAAACAATAATGTCGGAGTTTATGCTGGAGCAAAAAAATTTTGCAAAAAATCTTTTGCCGAATTGCAGCCAAGGGAAGGACATGTTGGAAAGACTTTGGGAGCAATTGGCGAAGAAATTAAATACTGCGGGCCTGCATTGCCAGAAAGTGAAACTCTACCAAAACTGGCAAAATTTTTATTTCGATGTGCAAACGGGAAATTTAATTTCATTTTAGTAAATTTTCGCAGTGATGAAAATAAGTTTTTTAAAATGTTCCTTACTCTACATTAACACGGGGTTACTCGAGACAGTACTGTTAAGACAGTAAAGAATACGTATGAGTTGTCAAACTTTGTCTCTGTGAAGAAACTTCCAGACAGGTGGCAAACCAGTTGACGAAAAGTGAAAATGTTGAGATTTTAGGAATAGTTATTTGCTAAAAATTTGAGATCATCAAATGATTCTGTTTATACGGATAGATGCTGTTTATACGGACTTCAGTAAAGACTTCGGTCGAGTTGACCATAGCATGCATGCTAACACGTAAATTAGAAGAATTTGGTATAACGGGAACCATACTAAGTTGGCTAAAATCATATCTCGACGGCAGATCGCAGTATGTTAAATTCCAAGAAATTCCGTCGAAAAAATTGCAGTCTTCGTAGGAGTTCCGCAAGGTAGCCACCTTGGTCCTCTTCTTTTTAACTAATTTATATCCGACTTGTTAGAAGTCCTGAACGATATCCCACACCTTATGTATGCAGATGATTTAAAAATGTACTATGCAATCAAATCAGTGGCAGATCTGGACACAATTTTGTCCATAGCCAGCAAACAGCTCGGTTTTATAAAGAGACGAGCGAATGAATTCAAGAAGACTTGGTTCACTACATCCATATACTGTGCATTAGTGCGGCCAATACTTGAATATGCCTGCATAGTTTGGAATCCGTCTTTCGATTCCCATAGTAAAAGAATCGAATCTATTCAAAAGCAATTCTTACTATACACGTTGAGAGACAAATACAACCCCCGCGATTATAATAGCCTTCCTTCATATGAATACAGACTCAGACTTTTAAACTTGATACCATTATCATCAAGAAGATCATTATTTGGTTCATGTTATTAATGGTTCAATTGACAGCGAATATTTTTCTAGTATGATATGCCTCAACGATCCAATAAAACGTACTAGGAATACTCGGCTGTTAACTATATATCAGCACCAGACTAAATACGTAAACAATGAACCCATCAATCGAATCGGTAGAGAATTCAATAACGTTTCCGTAAACTTCTTCTATGTCCAAATCCTCTTTCAAGAAAACCCTGTTTAAGTTCCTCATTAACCAAAATTAACTAAGGCTTAAGTTAAATTATATGTATATTAAGGTGTCTTGAAAAAAAAAGTTCCATTTGTACCCATCTAAAAATGAACCTTGATGTGTTTTATTCCCAAGGTCCCAAAATATTTTGGCAATAACGAAAGCCTCCACACTCTAAAAAGTTTTTGTTGAAATTTACTGCAATAGTTGTAGGCAACAGTTTAGCTACTATAACTGTAGTAAATTTACACACCTTTATAAAGTTCAACATTTGTTTTTACTATTAGTATGTAGTAAAATTCAACAGTTGGTGTTTAATTTTGCTTAAAATATATGGTAATATTTAAGCTTTAATACATGTATTGTAGTTTTTTACAACCTTACAACCTTTAAATGAATAATAGTGGTATTCAATTAACGCCGTATTTGTGGTGTACATAGCGTATGTACCATAACTTCATACAACTTACCATACAAACGCAGGTTACATCACAAATACGTCGATCATTTAATACCACTAATATTCAAAAACTTTAGTTTACTTTGACTACAATAATGTAGTAATATAAAATTTACTACTGCTATTTACTAATATTTAACATGTGTTTGGCAATAAAAACTGAAGTAAGCTTCAACTAATTTTATGATTGATTTAATTTTAATAAAACACACAAATCTGAATAGAAAAAAGAAAAACTTTCAAGTCCGTTGCACCAAGAAGCTATATCAATTTGTCGTTAGAGTTATAGAAATAAAACAAAAATAAAACAAAGCATTTTTAAAATCAATTTTGAAAAATTTATTAAGCACTCTCACACTCACATTCCTATATAAATATTGAGTACATTACAAAGCAAAAAATATTTACAATCTTAGCTTAAAATTAAAACACGTTATTTAACAAAATTTTTGTAGTTAGAGAAGCGTGTACCGGACTGAAAAATAAGCTGCTTACTTGCTCATAACCAAACGTGAATGAGAATATGGTGCGATTATACAATTGATGTTGAAAATTCAACACACATACATATGTATATTGGCAATGAAATTTATGATGAAAAAAAAGTTTAATATTAAAATTGCAGCGAAATTTAACATTGCTTAATTTTACTAAAGTTTGTATGTAATTTTAAACATTGAAAATTTACAATGAAACTTGCAGTGAAATTACACTCCAATTGAATTTTAAACAAAAAATTACTATTATAGTTATAGTAAATATGTATTTATTTTTTAGAGTGCAGTGTGCTAAACCATTTTGCAAAAACCTCCAAAATTCATGTTTTTCGTAAATATTTTGGCTGGTGTAATAATTGTAAACAAAAAGTTGTGAGAAATTATAGGCCTGAAAACGTTCTTCAGATCGCCATCAAAAATTTTTGAAAATTTGCTATTGGATAAGAGAAAATGAATTTTTTCACCTATTTTTGAAGAGAAATTTTTAAGGCGGCGCTTCGAAGAAATTTGGACAAGTGTTGATGATGAAATTTCAAAGTTTCACTGCAGTTCAACATCAAAAAACAAAATTACATCAAGAAAACATTACAACAAAAAACATTCTAAAAAGGATTTTATATAAATAAATTATCTATTTTCAATCGAGAAATTTTGTTGCTTTTGTAGCTATTTACTTGAATTTAAGTGAATAATACGATTCTCAATAAAAACTTTTTAAAAAATAAAAAACCGACTACAAAATCACTACAAAGTAAAAAATAATGTAAAATAAGTTTTCCTTTTAATATCTTGGTCATAGTTGATAATTTATTTAAACATATTATTACATTAAAAAACTTATTATTTTGTTTTTTTCTAAATTTCTTTATGAATACAAAAGCTTTTAAGGTCGGCGTTAATATAATCAGACTTTTAATCAGAAGCGCCAACTTCAAGGCTTTTGTAATCATAAAGAAATTTATGACAATAAAACATATTAGAAAAAATAAAATAATAAGTTTTTCAATGTAATAATATGTTTAAATAAATTATCAAATATGACCAAGAAATTAAAAGGAAAAAGGAATTTTGTAGTTGGTTTTTTTAAAAAAGTTTTTATATCTTCCTTTTTAGAGAATATGATAAACTTTCGAAAAAAGTGTATTAACTACATAAATACAATTGTGCTTAAAAAATTTGTTCTATTAAATTCTGAAAGTTTGTTGGTTATTTCAAATATCTGTCTCTTAAATTTAAATATGATGTCACATGTTTTAAAATAATTATATCCATTCTTGTAACGAGTTTTATTACACTAGTGTCAATATTATTCGAGATATAGGGTTTTTATAATATTGCCACGCCCCTTGTTAAATAAGCGCCCACTTTCTTGAGCATTATTTGTTATAATTGTGCCTACCCCTGACTTTCATTTCAGTACCCTAGCGTCAATATTAACTGAGATAGTGTTTATCAAGTATTGCGACGCCTATTTGTCGAATAACGCCTTCTTTGTTGACCATAATTTTTAATAATTTATAAAAATTTTTTAATAATTGACCGTAATTTTTAATAGTTCTGCCTACCCCTGCACTACAATAAATTTCAGTGCCAATATTATTCGGGATACACTGTTTTTCTAATATTGCCACACCCAGTAATCGAATACCGCCCACTTTCTTGACCTTAATTTGTATTAACTGTGTCAACCCCTAGACAAAATTGCAGTACCCTAGTGCCAATATTATTCGAGATACAGTGTTTTTCTAATATTTCCACGCCCATTTGTCGAATAGCGCCCACTTTCTTGACCATAATTTTTAATAATAATGCCTACTCCTATACTAAATTGCAGTACTCTAGTCTCAAAATAGTTCAAGATACAAGGTTTTTCTAATATTGCCACTCCTATTTGTCGAATAACGCCCATTTTCTTGACGGTAATTTGTAATAATTTTTAAATTATTGCATTTACAAAAAACATTTAAACATTAAAAAAAAAAAACAGAGAAACCGACGAACTTGAGAACCTCCTCCATTTTGAAGTCGGTTAAAAAGAAATTAGGTAAAAGGTCCCTTTGAGCTGTTTAAAATTAAAAATTGCATTCTTAACCACCTTTAATTTAGTAAAAATTTTGATTATAAATTCGCAAAATTACATTAGTAACTGCCATGTCATATGAAAGTAGGCTGAAAATGCAATTTTGAATTAATTAATTAACGATAAATTCACAGTTAAAAGGTTGTCCCTATTGATTTGGCCACCCACTGTATTTGTTTCTTAGCTTTAACATTAAAAGTTTTTATGCTTTAAGCATTTATTTAAGCATGCATTTATTTTTATTGATTTTTTTTAATTATGTAAAAAAAAAATTAATACGATATTAACCTCATGCAACCATATGTACATTAAAATTATACATTTAATTAAATATGTTCGTTGGATACTTTAAAACTTGTTTTAAATATTTTTTTTTGAATTGATCGTATTTGATAAACTTTTGTTTTGGAAGTGAAACTTTTTTCTTAAATGTGAAATTTTTTTTTTGGATTACTGTAATTTTTAGATTACTCGATTACATTGGATGTCATCGAGTAATGACATGACGCAATGATACTTCAAAAAACGAAAAATAATTAGCACCCTAGTGAGCAGCCTATAAAATTATTTTCCTTTTTAAGTATGTTCCTTTAATTTTTTAAATTGATGTGGCTTTAAGGAAACTTAAAAAAATGTTTGTAAAATATTTATGAGAGTTACGAAATAACGGTTAAAGATATTGATTTAAAAGTTTTTGCATATATATAAGGAAGTATATAATTAAAAACAGATTTCTTTATTTTATGTGATGCCATTTCTTTGTAATAATAAAATCTCTGAGGCACCAAGAAAAAAATTTTGGTGGGCAGGATATGTCGGACTTGAAAAATCTGTTTCAAAAAAATGTTAACTTAGGGGGCGTGCATTAATTACGTGTGGTGTTTAGGGGCACGGGGGAGGAAGTTAAGTCGAATATCACCTGATCTCACGTGAGGGTGAGGGGGTTATCGCAAAAATTATGTAGTTTTTTATCCGCAAGAAACAGTGTAGAACTTCAGACACCTGGAGAAAATACAGCTTCAGGCAGCGATCTGCATAAGAGAGGCGCTGAAGTCAACTACAACGAAATCGCTAGAAAGAATTCTATGTATAGACCCCCTAGACATACACACAAAACTAATAGCCGGGAAAACGGCACCGCGCCTTACCGCGACAAACAACATGCAATCACACATCATTTCAATATTAATATCTTTGTAGACAGCCAAGCGGCGATCAAATCCATGGTCTACATGGTCTGCGATCAAATCTAGAAGCTCTGCTTCTATCAGGTCTACAAATGTACTGGCAGGCAGGAAAGCACTAGATGCACTATGCACTTCAAAGAGAGTGCGCATCTACTGGGTGCCAAGCCACGGGGGCATTGATGGAAATAAGAAGACGGATAGACTAGCAAAGGACGACGACGAGTTGGGATCAGAGTCTATACAACAAGTACCAATCAAACGACAAGAGCTGTACAGAAACCTCGAAGATACGGCCGCACAAGCAGTGAGTCGTAGATGGAGCGATACGACAACATGCAATATCTCAAAAATCATGTGCGACACACAATCCTCTGTTCATATTGACACGATCGCGCAGAGATTCCAGGACACTAGTGGGTATCCTCACTGATCACTACATGGCGGCAGCTCACGCGAATAAGATAGGCATCACAACGGATGACAACTGTAGGAAGTGCAAGAAACCAAGCATGGCTGGGACCCTGGAACACCTAATATCGAGACTGAAATACTTTGACTCACCGACGTTTCCGTCAGTACAACTTGTGGCCAACATCTCTCCAGAAACCCTTCTAAGATTCCCGAATTCAACGCAAATCTTTACCGACTTAAACTAACGCCTTACAGGCTGCTTACACCCGGTATCACTAAGGACCAGAATGGTCTATGTGAGCCTCCGCCAGGAGGCGGCCGGATTAACCTATTCTAATCTTTCTTCTCGTTATGTTCTCTTTCGTTTTTGTAGTGTTTTTGGCATCGAGGGGAATTCCATTTATTTTTTGTGTTCTCTTCTATCTTCTGTTTTGTAAGCAGCATACCTACTCTTAGAACCGCTTACATGTCCAAACAAATGCCATATAGAATTGTATACGGACGTTGAAGACTTCGCGCCATATCGCATTCACAAAATATTCGGTTACATCATTTGTCCATTTACTACTGAGTAGCTTCCAAGCAGCTCCTATTTCTTGTGAAGCAGTTTCGAAGCTATTTCATAAGAAAGAAAACCTCGACATTGCTCCAAACGATTTTCGAAGAAGCTTCTTACAAGTGCTTACTAGGGAGGTTACTCGCAATAGCTTCTTGGAAGTTTAATTCGTAGTTGGTCTGTCTTCCATAAATTATAAGAATACTGTTTTTTTTGCTAACATTTCTGTTAGGTATTTATATTTAATATTCTCCTTTATTCATTCAATATTGTACATCAATCAAACAAACACTAAATGTTAATAAATTTCTTAAATAAAATTCAGAGACAAGTTGCAGTAATAGAATATGAAATAATCTCTAATTCTTTGCTCATATTTTATACCGCACAACGATGTTAACAGCAACCTGGTTCCAATTTACGGTTCCTAGCGCACAATTTTTTTAGTACCTGAAAACGTTATTTTGACAGCTTGTGCGGTGAAAACTCTGCTTCCGAACACATGGGGGGCCAATAAAAAAATTAGCGCCAGGTAAACTTTCCAAAATGACATAAGAAGGAAGCATGAGAGAACGAAGAAACAACAGACAGATATGTCGAAGAATATCAAGTAGCTAAATTCGCGTGTTCGCGTGTCGTACTCGTATGCCACGCAAGTGTCATCTGGTTTCATCTACGTGGAACCGGGACAAATAGTTGGCTGGCTCGATTCTCGATTACATACAGCATGTGCGGCAAATTGCGGAAAATGCACACAAAACACTAATAAAAATGCAGATTATGAAAGGCAGGCACAAACCCTACAAATATTCACAGCTGGATAAGATGATAACTACGAAAAGTGGAGCAAAAGTGAAAAAATTATAAAATGGAAAGAAAAAACAGAAAATGTTGCTGGGAAGTGAAAAAATACCTTGCCACTAGCTTGACTGAGCTAAAATAATATCTCAACATAATGAAGATCGATGTCGTCGCCTGTTAGGACAATTTAAAAACTATTCTCAACAATCGAAGCCAACTAAGGTTTAAAGGTGCTATACGATCAAAATTTAAAGCTTTTCATGTATAAGTATTTTGTGTCTGTTAAGATATTTTTTTTTTAAGAGAAATAGAATTATTACGTCTAAACATGATTTAGTGTAAAATAAAATCGCAATTAAGTGTAAATAAACTAAGTCAGTTACTGATTCATTTGCAACATAATCTTTGGCCATTAAAAGTCTAACAACAACAACAACATCAACGCGACTTCTGTTTGGTCCAGATCTAGTAACAAACTTCTTATCGGATGAAAGAAAGAAGTTTTTGCCTCACATCCTCTGAGATCCGTTAAATGGAGTGGACTAACTTTCATAATTACCAGCATCAACGCCAACATTTCAAAGTCTGTTGCTTGCCGCCAACTTTTAATGTACATATTGGGCGGGCGGCTTCCAAGTTTTCAGCCAAATGAATAAAAAGTACTACGAAGTATGAAGCGAAGACTAAGAACCATGCCACTGCCTTCTTTTTGACCTTGCCTTTGGTATTAAAGCGAAAATATATTATTGAGTTTTGTTTTGCCTGTAATGAGCTTTAAGCAAACAGCTACTTCCCTCTATAAATTAGGAACGAGCCACTTGGAAGGCACCGTTAGAAGCTCTAGTCCAAGGTAGTTTTTAAATAATTTGCAGTTGAAGCCAAGAACCAGACCAGAGGAAAGAAATCATGAAGGCACCAATCAGGTCTTAAGAAAGAACTTTCATTGAAATGCAATTTTTGCTCATTGTTTTCTTTGGCTACTCTTTTAAGCACACTGTGAAAATGAATTGATTTTCTCTAATTTGGAAATAAAGAACTATTTTCAAGACTAGACTAGATTTGAATCAGCAGACAAAAATTGAAAGAAATAATTTGCTATTATGCCATATTTCTTGAGAAGAAAAGTTTTAATTCAGTATTGTTTTATTTTAAGTGTAGAACTTGAAAAGTTTTTGTTTTGGCAATTAATACTCGCATAATGAGAGAAGTAAAGACAATATTTAGGTACTTTTACTGCGACTGCTTTTTTGCCCCTCGAGCGTATGAAAAGTTTTCTGTAGGCGTTCTTCCATTTATAAGGTTTTTATTGTAATTTTGATTGTTTTATGATATCACGTAGAATGCTATGAATAAAATCTTAAATGAACTTAGTCTGTGTTGAAATGTAATTAACTTTTAGCAATTTAAAGTTCTATTAATGAAGCGATTTAGCAAATGTTCATTACATTTAAATATTTAAGTTTACATATTTGAGTATATCAGTGAAAAAGCTAGAGCAACATAAACATTATACAGCAAGGTAATTTAAAATTTTTCCAATATTACAGTCATTCATTGATGGAAAGTTACCGGTTTGATTTCAATTGTAGGTATGAGAGAAAGATGCACAAATCTATAAATAAACAAAGTCATCTTTTTGTGACTATTCCCTTACTACACCGAAAAAAACAGATCAAGATCAATTTAACCATTGCTGTTCAAATTGTTCTCCTTAAGAATATCGTTTTTCATATCATTTTGCTAATGAATAGATTTATCTGACAACATATTACTGAAATATGAGCTGAAAAATTGAAGAACTAATATGAAAAAATCTTAATAACAGTACGTTCAAAAAGTCCATAGGATGACACATAGATGGCGTTCCTAGATTTTTTTCCATACGATTTATTTTTAGTACCAAATTTTAAACGATACGTATAAAAATTTGACAACAATCTGACAATTGATTCGTGAGTTATAGCATTTTGTGTGCAACTATTGTTATTGAAAAAAAAAAACTGATATAAGTGAATTTCGAGTTTTGATAAAGCATTGCTTTCTGATAAAAAAAAAAAATACAGTGGAAATTAAACAATGGCTTGATAAACATTATCCGGACTCAGCTCCATCGAGACAAATAGTAGAAAAGTGGATTGCTGAATTTAAACGTGGTCGTACCAGCACAAATGATGCAGAGCGCAGTGGACGCCCAAATCAGACTGTTATTCCACAAAACATAAAAAAATCCACAAATTGGTTATGAACGATCGCAAATTGAAGGTGCACGAGCTAGCTGGGATTGTAAAGATATCAGATGGTAGTGTTTTAAACATTTTATACGAACATTTAGGTATGCGAAAGCTCTGTGCAAAGTGGGTGCCGCGAGAGCTCACAGTTGACCAAAAACAATAACGAATTGATGCTTCAGAGGAGTGTTTGGAGTTGTTAAGCCGCAATAAAATCGAATTCTATCGTCGATATGTGACAATGGATGAAACATGGCTTCACTATTATACACCAGAATTTAAAAGACAGTCAGCTGAGTGCAGTCGACGAACCGAATCCAAAGCAAGCAAAGACCCAACAGTCGGCTTGTAACGTGATGGGGTCTGTATTTTGGGATACGAATCGAATAATATTCATCGACTGTCTCCAAAAAGGAACCACCATCAACAGCACTTTTGGATCGATTGAAGGCTGAAATCGCCAAGAAACGGCCACATTTGTAAAAGAAAAAAGTGTTGTTTCACCAAGACAATGCACCGTATCACAAATCGATGAAAACGATGGCAAAATTGAATGAATTGGGCTTCAAATTGCCTACCCATCGGTATAGCTGATTTCAACTGTATTAGGGGTACATTTTGAACAAATTGGTGCATGAAAAAATTGATGATCGTTTTTTTCTATATACTACTTAGCTACTTAATGAATTTTGATGTGGTTTTTACCATAATGTAGGTAATTTCTTCCGGAAGGGTTAAGTGTAATTTTTTAGTGTAAAAATGTACAATGATTTTTTTATATAATATTGTGTCCTCCAAATGAAAAAAAAAAATTATAAGAAATTGGAAGTTAAATAATATGCATTTTTTTTTTAATTATTTTTAAAATCATTAAAACGAGGGCTATATGACAAAAACGTTTTATATAAAACCTTGAAAGACACCGGGTATTTCAGTTAATCTCTAATAAAACTAAGGGCAAAAGACCATCATTGACAGCACAACCAACCGATTTCCGGGAGGTGTTATAACTATCCTAGTTAAACATATTTCTAGAAACTCGATAGTGCTACTTTAATATTTTTATACATTAAATTGACTGACATTAAAAATGAAGAAATAATCTAATGAGTTATTGTCGATTTGATCTATAACTGACATTAATGATCTCAAAATTAATTATTTGTTTGAGAAGGCAGAGTATTTAGTAATCATTTCATACTTAAACAAAGCATAATTTTAATCCTTTTGCCAACATACAGCTAGAACTGTAGACAATATAAAAAAGGAATTGTTTTTCCTTTTTGATGCAAAAAAAAAAAATATCACAAACAGGTAGTTGCAAATTTGCAAAAAGTAATTCGAATAGTTTAGACTAAAAACCAATCGAGCGACGGCTTCAGAGACTTCACTTACACTCTGCATCATAAATTTTCCACTTTTGTTCGAATGTTGTGATGTTATTCTAGTAGGATGCGAAGTAGTACATGGAGATAGAACTTTTGTTGTGTTCAATTGTTTGCAATGACCACCTGCGAAAACTTTTTTGCATACAATTTTTTGTGATTTGTTTTTATTTTCATTCTCAATGCATTTGGGCGATTTTTTGTTTTGGCTATTATTGTTCGCTTTTTCAATTTGTAAATAAGGTATATTTTGTGAGAATTTGTTGTTTCTGTTGACAGTTTTTTTTTTTTTGTTATTTTTTATTTTCACATTTAACACTTTTGATTTATTCGTAGACGATTTAATCGCCTGCTTTATTTATTTTTTGAGCCATAATATGCGACCATGAAAATTAAACCTCTACTTTAAATACGTTCTTTGTTATTGGCAGCTTGTCTGGATACACCTGAGATTTGGAATTTTGTTTTGTTGATTTTTGTTTTCAGAGACTTAGAACTTTACAAGTCTACATGGGTTTTTGCAATTTTTTTCGTTGCGATAAAAAGTTGAGTGTTTTATTTTTCAAAAGAAATTTATGTATAATATTAAAACAAAGTTAAGTGAGTAAAAAAAATTTCCGAACAAAATTAGTAGGGGAAAGTGGGGAATCGTGTGCCTTGGGGAATCATGAGACACTGCTATTTTTCGGCAGTATGTACAACTGTCAACGTCGTCTCATAGCCTAAGCATATTTTCACTTGGTAGTTGACCTGTGTATGCGTACATTTTGCTCTGTGCGTTACTCGCTCGAAAAGAAGCTTCTGCAAATCTGTTTCTGCGTTCTTGATTTACTTCAGTCTTGAACGTATCGCTACGAACCAACACAGGTTAATATGCTAACTATTCCCTGTAGGAAAATCAACTAATTTATAAGTAGTTGATAAAGTAGTTTTTTGTCAACCACAACTAGTTGAAATTCTGACTTTTTTCCATAGAATGAACTAACTTATTTTGTATGGTGATGTCCGCTAAATAAGTCAATTGACTGTCGTCTGCATACATTTTCAACTACTTGTTAAATTAGTTATATTTAAACTACTTTTTTAATTACTTTAAAATAACTAAAAGACAATAAAATTTCTAAAGTTAATAATATTTGATGAAATAACATGGTTAAATATATATAAGCTTGTAATCTAATAAACATTTTCAATTAAAACATGCCAACATCAGAGTAGTTGTCGCCTTAATATAATTCAAAGTAGTTTATCAATCACTGGTTTTTAAGTAGTATTTCAATTACTTCATGTATTGAAGTGGATGCCTCCTTAATATAATTCAAAGTAGTTCATATACTGGTTTATTTTAAACTAGTTTTTTAATTAGATGTTTTTTAAAAAAAACAAGTTAGTTTGTTCCTATAGGGTTATCATTGGACCTTGTCCGGTCTTTCAACATACAAAAGGAATTTTGCATGACAGTTCAACAAGTCACTCACACACCGCCATATTGCAAGCCATATCTTGTGAGGAATCATGAGCCACTTTTGGTGTGTTCATGTTTTTTCATGCAAAATGGAGAATGTGAATAAATAAAAAAATATATTTATTAAATTTTTTTTTGTTTTGTGTTAATTTTCAGCCACCATGCCACGTTATTATGCAAAACAAGATAAAAAGATTGATTTTTTTCACGTGCCTAAATTGCGTATCTGATTGATCGTGCATAACCCTTATTTTCATTTTCTCAATTGAAATGACTTAAATTGTGATTTGCAGTCATTTACTAATGCTTGGCATCGAAATTGTTTGATTTTGACTAAATTAAGGCGGTGGCTTAATTGACGATTCCCCTATCATTTTTGAAAATCTCGAAAACATTGATTTTTTGCAAACAATAAAAACTTGAAAAAAAAACAAAAACAATGGTCAAAATTTACGTTTGTCCCTGTAGAATAAATAAAAATTGTCACTCAATAAAAAAAAAAAAATTGAAATTAAAATTTTAATATAAATTCTAAAGGATGATCCAATAAAAGCTCTCTACTTTGTTATCTCAAATCTTTATTTAGAATTTTAGTTCCTAAGACTCAATGTTTAAAAATTATTTCCTTCAAATGTTGCCCACGACTAACTCTTAAATGGTCAATTCTGTGGGTCCAATTTTCGACAACTTTTCCTTGAATAACACGAGTTATGTTGGTTTCCAAAGCGTCAATAGTTTCGAGTTTGTCGACATAAACAAGTGATTTAGCATATCCCAAAGAAAGTAATCCAATGGCGTCAAATCACATGATCTTGGTGGCCAATTAAAGGACCATTTCTTGAGATGATGTTTTCATCGAACGTTTCTCTCAGTAGAGTGATTATTTCTCCAGCTGTATGGTATGTTGCGCCATCCTGTTGAAACCAGAGGTCGGCTACACCAATATCCTGAATTTTTGGCAACAAACACTGGCTCCATCCGCATTTTTGAAGAAATACGGTCCGATGATGCCTCCTGTCCATAAACTACACCAAACAGTACGTTTATAGGGATACATTAGAAGCTCTTGGATTGCTTTTGGTTGTTCATCGGCCCAAATACGGCAATTTGGCTTGTTAGCGTAGCTGTTCAACCAGATAGTTTAATTCTAATCGATCTCACTTGTTTGTCCGATTTAAACCAAAGCTTGCACACATATGGCATAAGGAGCAGTCCGTAGCTGTGGCGCTTTAGTATTAATCGAATTCCATCTACAACATTTTTCAGACTTCAACCAAATTTAAGGCAATAATGAGTAGCCCGTAGTCTAGAAAAGAATGCTGTTTTAGACTAGGGGGTGTGTAACTTTAATTTAAATACCTTATCTCGGTAAGTATCTACACCATGTTATTAATATTTTCCATAGTAGTTGGTAGGATCTGTCCCTAGCAACATGCAAAACGTGAGCATTCAGGGCCGTATTAAGACTAGATGCCGCCCCGGAGTAAAGAAAACTTTGGCGCCCAAATTTATAACACGCTTCAAACTAGTTTATAGATTTATTTTGAATTTCTTTTTAAACTAGCTACGAAAATATTATGCCGCCCTATCAATACGGCTGCAACCAACTAGATTCCGTTCTCAGCTCTTTTCCTCAAAATTTTTCAGCAATCAAAACTTTTCTGCCCCTAAAATGTCGCCGCCATAGGTCCGAGTCTCAAGGGCCTAGGTGTAAATCCAGTACTGCGATTATCTAAGAATATTTCCTTGTTAATAAAAAAAGATTTTTTTAACATTAGAATAACAATACAATACTTATATTATAAACTAAGACAAAGTGGTTACGCAGAAATATTTAAGTAAAATTATTTGTAAAATGTTAATAAAATGTTAATAAATAGTAGGAATAATAAATATATTAATTCCGTTTTATAAACTATTTTTATACTCCAACGCGGACTGCGTAAGGGAGTCATTCCGTTCGTAACGCCAATAAGGAGGCGTGGCAGGTATAGAAAAGTGTATAGAGTCGATTTCCGAATGTCCATCAGTCTGTTCGTCTGTGATCACGATTACAGCCGTAATTTTAAAGTTATCGCGATGAAATTCAAAATATAAACTTCTTCTTAAAAAATAGAGATCAAGTTCGAGAATGAGATAAATCGGATGAAAACCACGCCTACCCGCCACACAAAGTGACTTTATTTTAACAGTAAAATTTCTTAAAAATCCACAAAACTAATGAAATGCCTTGAAATGTTGCACATAGGCTTTGATATATAATATAAACCATATCTATGCCACTTGGCAAAATCGGATGAAAACCACGCCTACTTCCCATACAAAGTGGCTTTATTCTAAACTTAAAAAAATTCACAAAAATGGAAGAAATATCTTGAAATTTTGCACATAAGCTTTGATATATAACACGAAATATCTGTATGATATTTGCTAAAACCGGATAAAAGCCACGCCTACCTCCCATACAAAATGACGTCATAAAAATAGAAAAACTTTCGTAAATGTTTAAAACTAAATGACATCGGGTCTGCATACATATATTCATCGGTATAATATGGAGTTTTTACATTAGAAAAGTGGGTGTGGCATTTAACTTTTGATCGAACTTCTGTTAAGCGTGGTTTTCACTATGTCAGTTGTATGACGACATAAAACTTAATCAATTAAAATATCACCTAAATAAAATTATTATATATTTTTTGTATAGTTCAATTCAATAATTCAGTTATTTTTAATTTTTCTCCATTGTCAAACAGAGACAAAATGCCAACGTGTTGACATTTTTCATTTGATTGACAGCTATTATCCATTGCAATTGACATAGTCAAAACCAAGCATTACACCGTGTGTCTGACTTCAACCAAATTTTTCACACATAATCCTTGGTAATTTGAGCAATCTTAAGCTTATAAAATTGGGCAGTAATAGACAGGGAGCGTGGCACTTTATCTTTGGACTAGCTCTATCTACACTGTTAGTCCGATTTCAACCAAATTTCTTACATATATTCTTTAGTATAATGAGAAGTTTTAAGCCTACAAAAGTGGGTGGGATTGGACAAGGGGAGTGTCAATTTAATTATAATCGAGGTCAAGTCAGACCGTTTGTCCGACTTGAACCACATTTTGCTCACATATTATTTGTCATAAGAATCAGTCTGTGGTTCATAAAAGTGGGCGTACTAGACAGAGAAGTGGCACTTTATTTTCAATAAATTTCCATCTACACCGTTTTTCCGATTTTGACCAAATTTTGCACTCATATTCTTTAGAATAATGAGAAATTTTTAACATACAAAAGTGGGTGGGATTGGACCAGGGGCGTGTCAATTTAATTCTAATCAAACTCTTCTACGCCGTTTTTGTGACTTCAACCAAATCTCGCAAATATATTCTTTGGAATAATAAGCAGTGATTAGTCTAAAAAATTGGGCGGAATTAGGCAAAGGCGTGCCACTTTAATTTAAATCGAACTCCTTCTATTGCCTTTGTCCGACTTCTTCCAAATTTTCAATATTCTGTAGAATAATCAGCAGTCAGTAGTCAAGAAATTTTTGACGGAATTGAACGGGGGGCGTGGCATTTTAATATTAAGCGAAATTATTTTACACCGTTGGTATGAATTTGCACATACTTCCAATCAAATTTTGCACATATATTCCTTAACATAATGAGCAGTCTACAAAATGTCTACAGTCTACAAAGGGTCAAGAAAATTAAGCGTATGACACAAATATTTTTGCAGATTATGCATAAACATTTTAAAGCCGGCTAAAGACTTTGAATATACTTCAATACGGCTGCGGGGGGGTATTTTACCTTCGGTACCCTCCCGAAGCTCCATTCGTTACTAGGTTTTCGTAAAAATATTCAAACTCAAAATTTCCAAAAAGGCATACTATTAGCACAAAATTTCGTAACAACTAAATTATTAAACGTAATTGCACCATTTTCTTAAAATTTTTAAAATTTGGATTTTTGCTATTTTTTCAATACAACAAGAAAAGTATTAGATTTTTATCCAAAAGTAAAAAATCCTAACTCAAGTAATTTAAGACCGATTTTCATATTTGATTACTCATTTTAAAGAAAAATTAAATAAAAAACGAAGTGCGTACCACGTTTTTGAAAATTTGAGCTTAAAAAATGTAATTAGGATTTTTGTTTTTTGGGAAAATAGCATTATTTTCCCATACAAATCAGATTTTAAATATAGAAGTCGCTTGCGGCACGTGTTTATATCAATTTTTTTTTCCTGAAAACTTCACAGTGTACCTCTCTGATGTTACCTTCGAAAAAAAATAAGAACCACTCTATTATATATACATTTTCAATACTGGAATTCACTGGAATTTTTCGACAAAAAATTGGATATATTTTTAAGAGTTCTTGAAGTTTCAAATAAGAAATCTATGTCTTATGATTTTTTATGATTTTTTTCTGTGTTCGATATGACAGAAGAAGGCACTTAAAAATTTTTGAAAAAAGTGAAACTTGACTTTTAAATTCTATTATAATATTTATGGCTTTTTTTTTGTTTTTTGCATAAAATAGCTCAAAACTATTCTAAGTTTATTTCTGGTTTAATTTTTAAGAATTTGTGTTTTTGGGTTTTAGGGATTTTTTTTCTAAAAATACTCAAAATCGATATTTCTAAAAAGGCATACTTTTTGCAAAAAATTTCGTAATGACCAAATTATTGAACGTAATCGCACATTTTTTATATTGAATTTCTATTCTTTGATAGTTGAACTATCGATTTCATCAACAATGGATCTAGAGGATTTCTTTTATTGCGTTTTCTTACCATTATTAAAGAGTATTTCACTTTTATAGCTCCACCTCTAAACTCACTTATCAGTTGTTTCTCTGAATATTTTTTGTTTTTCCTCAATTTAATGCATTTTAAATGTTTTTACCCAATAAAACCTCATTGCAAAATCATAAGGAATACAATAAAAAATGGTGAGCCAAATATAAAAAACTCCTCATATTATTTCATGTTCCTAATTAAATGAGACGCCATTAAAATAAACTAACGCACTGAAACCTGAGAACAAAAGTGTGAATAAAAACGGGTAATTAAAAGACTATGTTTTTGAATTTTATTAGTGTTTAGTTCACATAAAAAAATATTTCGTAGAAAGTAGGAAGAAAAAAAAAACTTAATTAAGTTTATCATTTTCCATATAAATTTATACGGTGTGCAGCAGTCTAAGTTGTTTTGTTTTGATGAGTTCTGTATTTATCTACCTTTGAAAAAAAAAAAAAAAATTTCAAACCTCGAATTAAACCGTATCGAGATGCTTGCCTTTGAATAAAAATTTAATTGCATGGGCTGTGAAGAACATGCAGAGGATCTGCTGATTACAGGTGCACCAGCGAAACCCCGCTGACCAAAACTTAAACACATACAAACGTTGTACAAGCTTGCATCAACGTTCTCTACGGTCGGCAACGCATTTTAATGCTTTGCGCCGTGCATTACGCAGCGCATCCAAAAATGTTCATTGGATTATTTGAAGCCTTATATGCTGCAGGTGAAATGTACGCAATTCATATCTTTATTCCATCTTTATCCTTACATGTAGAGAATAACGTATGCTGCTGCTTAATTGAGGACTTTAGGTTAGAATTAAAGTCAAAAAAGTCGAACAGGTGATTTTTGTTAGGCTTAAAAAGGATTTAAGCTTTGTTCGGTCAAATGGTGTTGAGCCATTAATTTATGGTATACACAGAGATATTTTTTACACGCCTTTAATAGCTGAAGAGCTATGCACAGCATTCTTAAGGGAATTATCCCAATCGACCAACTTCCTTTGTTGCAACAAAAGCCAATTGAAAACTTTTTGTTTTTGCTCTCTTGATGTCACCGCACTTTAAAATTTATTTTTATCTTACTTCAATTTAAGTGCTTTTGAAGAACCGCTATAACTTTTAAATTTATAGACGCCAAACTATAAACGTGTAGAGTTAAAGACATTAGGGCCAAACAAAGACCATCAATTTCAGCAGACACCTTCATCAATCCTAGGTACAATAAGAAAATCATTCAAAGAATGCGACACACCGTTTTTTTTTTTGGCACATAAAACAAATGAAAAAGGTTTTCTTGACCATGCCAGTTGCCTTTTCTGGCCAATTTTTGTAAAGAAGGTAACGAAATAGTATAAAAATCTATTTAACAATTTTTGACATTTTTTGCACATCTTATTGTTTGTATCCGTTTTTGTACTCGACGCAGGCATGCTGCATGCCATTAATCAAGCATCAGGACCCTGGTGTCTGTTTTTGAGGTTCGATTAATTCTGTCCGTAGCCAATTTGAAGGTAGCTTAAAACGCTTAAAAAGCATACTAGAAATAAGAAAAATTTAAAGTTATTCTAATCACAAAAATTTGGTCTCACTGAAATTGGTTGAAAATGAAAATGGTTTTTTGAAATGAAAAATAGTAGGGAATGGAGCTTCGGCAGAGTACCGAAGCTAAAATACCCCCCTGCGGCCGTATTGAAGTATATTCGAAGTCGTTAACCGTCTATAAAATGTTTATGTATAATCTGCGAAACTGTTGTCTTATGTCTGTCTGCTTATTTTAATTTTACCTTTAGCTGCTATAAGGAGTAGTTCAGTTTTTTTTTTCATTTTTTAAGCTCTGAACATATATTTAACAAAGTTCATATATTTTGATAAGTCGGTTTAGAGATCGAGGTTTTGCCGTTCGGGTAACGAATGACACCAGTGTGGCTGAAATGTTACTGCATCTTTTTAATTGCTAACATCTCAATACTGTTACAGTTGTTTTTTACACAAAATCACGTAAAGCTATATCTATGACCGGCAAAGATCCACCAAATTTCCACCTGAAACGTTTCAGCTGTGAGTGTATAGTGGAATTATGAATCTTAAATCTAAGATATAGTTTTTAAAGGACATTTCTACTCCCATTTTCCAGGTTTTGCATGTTGCTTGGAACAGTTCCCACCAACTTCTATGCCAACAATTAATACCATGTTGCAGATATTTGCTGAGATAAAGTATTCAAACTAAAGTAACACGCTCCCTTGTTTAGTCCCGCCCACATTTCTAGACCACCGACAATTCATTATTCCAAAGAATTTATGTATATACCTACAAAATTTGGTGAAAGTAAAAAAAAAAGCGGTTTAAACGCGGTTGAAGTCGGAAAAATATTGTAGAAGGAATTCGATTAAAATTAAAGCGCCACTCCCCATGTCTTATCTCGCCTACTTTTTTGGAGTTTGGAAATTTATCGGACTATTAACCGAAAAGTTTACGATTTAATTTTATTGTATTTTCCCATTCGATTAACCGAAAAAATAATCGAAAAATAATCGAATTGCTAGTAAATGATGCAATTTCACAATTACCACAAGTAGCACATTAGGCGAAGCTTTAAAGAAAGTAACAAATAAAAGTCATAAGCACAGAGTAAAAGCAATGACTGCTATTTCAAGCGAAGTTCGGAGACAACTGATACGAAAAAACGGAATCGCTTAAGGCTCTCCGGAAGTTTTTCGAAGACAAAAATAGACCCATTTAAAGAATTTGTTTGAAGTTGTTTTTTATTTAAGACTAACATTTTTTTATGTTATTAAAGTATAACTATTCTAAATTTATCCCTGAAATTTTGGACCAAAAATATTCGTCGATAAGGTAGAAAAGAGCAATGCCGCGAAAGACCTTAAATTTTGCGGTGAGCAAGATATCTGGAGTCTTGTTCATCTGAAAAACTTTTTTTTCGGCTTAGTAAGGAGTTCTTGGACGTTTAATCGTTCGATTTTTTTTCTTTTGGATACATTTTTTTTTTTTATTTATACCCTAAAACGACCCCAATATTGTGCATAAAAAATGAAAATTTTATTTTTACGCCCACCATTTTGTCAAAAAATTAATATTTTTCAAAAATCAACGTATAAACGCCCAAGACCTCTTTACAAAACTAAATAAATTTTTGTTTTTTTTAGGTCAACCAGTCTGCAGCTATCCTGCTCACCGCAAGTTTAAGGTATTTCGCGGCATTGTACTTTTCTACCTTATCGATGTATATTTTTGCACTAAAATGTCAGGAATAAATCTTGAATAGTTATACTTTAATGAATGAATGAATCTTTATTTAAGTAGTTAAACATTTAAATGTCGATATTTCTTAATAAAAAATGTACAGAGATTTGTGCTAAATACATTACATCTATAGAATAATATAACAGTTATAT
Organism: Coremacera marginata; assembly: GCA_914767935.1. Taxonomy (NCBI): domain Eukaryota; kingdom Metazoa; phylum Arthropoda; class Insecta; order Diptera; family Sciomyzidae; genus Coremacera; species Coremacera marginata. The sequence continues at coordinate 120,098,774 of OU612047.1, forward strand.
TAAGAGAAAAAAATAATGTAGGTACATTACAAAATAGCGATATTTGCGAAGGAAAAACTACTACAAAAAACCTTCGATTAAAGGTGCAAAAAAGAAAGAAAAGATGAAAATATATGTATACATATATGTATAATAATAAGTGAACAATTTTACAAGAAAATAATATAAATGCATTAATAAATAAATTAGGGTGGAAAATGCCTAGAACCGAAGATTTATTATATTTTAACTGACATCTAACTTTATTATAGATAAAATTTAATAATTACGGCATTTTAAAAAAAATACTAATTTGGAACAAAGTTATAAATAGGAATAGGAATACAAATATACATAAATATTAAATATTTTTAAAACATAGACTTTAAAATCTTTTTATATATTTCTAAAGATGTTATAGTTAACTTAGTATAGATTAAGTATTAAATTAATATTATTTATTTATTTATTTAGCCAAACAAGGCAATATACAAAGGCAAAGGCAATATACTTATTCTAACTTATTCTAATTGTTTTCGGACATAGAGCAAAATAATTTAAATCTATTCGTTGTTATAGCAATACGATCCTGAATCAGACGTTGTTCTTCACGTGAAGTTTTCTTGTGGAATAGTGCCATGGTAAGCTGAGTGCCATTTTAAGCAATTTGTTTTGACTAATTTGAAGTTTATTTAAATGCATTTTGGCACAAAAACCCCATACAGGGCAGGTGTAGAGTAAAATAGCCTGAAATATAACTTTTACAATAATAATTTTATTTTCATTGCTGAGCTTAGAGTTTCTATTTAATAAGGGGTACAATTTTTTAGCTATATTGAATTTAGTGATATTATTGTTTATGTGATCCCTAAATAATAATTTTTTGTCTAGTATGACACCAAGGTATTTAACGTTGTTGGACCATGGGATATTAAAATCATTTATTCGAAGTTCAGAGCTAGGAAAGTAACAAGGATTTCTTTTTCTAGAAAAAAAGATTGCTTGTGTTTTACTAGCGTTAAGTTTAATTTTCGAAATATGAAATTAGGTTATTTAAAGCGCACTGTAATTTTATCACAATGGTTTGACCAAATTCGTGCGAGTAAAATACTCCTGTGTCATCCGCATATGTAGCAATTTCGCAATCAAAGTATTTGGGCATATCAGAACAAAAAATTATGTAGAGAAGAGGACCTAAAACAGAACCTTGTGGGACGCCTGCTGGAACTTCAGTGAAGTTTGAGGGCTCATTTCCTATATACACGCAAAAAAATCGGTTAGTTAAGAAACTTTGAATTATTTGAATAAGATAAAGGGGGAAGTTTAAATTAATTAGTTTAAAGATCAGACCATTTTCGATGTATATTTTTGGACTAAAATGTCAGGGATAAATTTTGAATAGTTATACTTTAATAATAAAAAAAAATGTGTGTCTAAAATAAAATACAGCATCAACATTTTTTTTTAAAAAGGTGTATTTTTTCTTCGAAAAACTTCCGGAGGCTCCTAACCACAAACCGCATTTCAAAGCTCTTGTTTCTGAATACAATTTCGAACAAATAATGCAAATTTTTTGATACTTATTTTAAAGCCACGCTCGTGGTGAGTTACTTACAGTTTTGTAAAAATATGTTCAGTACTTTTAAAAATATTTCATAAAATTTTTAGTTTTGTAAAAGTGGCAAATCCTAAATTGCTCGCAGTATGGGAATTATTATTAAAAAGACCGAAATTAAAAAACAAGAAATTAATAAAATTTAAAATAATTTTGTATCCTTAAAAATTACTTTTTACTTAATGTTATAATATGCACTACAAAGGACAAAATAAAAACTTTCAAATGCCTTGATTCATAAAGAAATTGGTATAAATTATTATAATAAGACGAATAAGACAACATTAAAGTAACAAGTTATTCAACATAATAATACGTACACAACTTAATATACAACGCAAAGAAATTGATAAAAAACCCTGCAGTAATTCGCACTAGTACAGAACTACCGATTTCACTAGCAACCTAAGGCAACCAGTATTAGTTCCACTTTAATCTACTTTCATTGCATTCAACTGGAAAATTTTACGTGAACATGTCATAGACAGGGGTCAATTGCTACCTTTTACATTACCATTCCACTAGTCACTTCACTAGTGATACAGGGCCAGCATATTGACTAGTCAGAAAGATAAAAAAACAATAAACCGTTGGCACTGTGAAAGCAATTTTCAGTTAAAAAATTTATACTTTTTCATTACAATATTTTTTCCCATGTTCTTCAACGAATTTGAAACCCATTATATATCATGTTTTCTCAAAAATATTACTTTGAACTATTTATATATAAGCCACTGTTATAAAATCACGACGTCAGAAACAAGCAGTACAAGCTAGAAGTTGATTGAGCTGACCCTTTTATGCAGTACATTCCCTGCAGTGGAACAAACTAGTTGAAATACTAGTAAATGTATAAGGTCAAAAAAAAAAAAAAAATACCAGCACTAGTGCAGCATATATGATTTTTACATTGCGCAAACTGGTTATTTTCCTGTGTTGATGCCATAAGAAAAGACAATTGTCCTATTCTCGATATAATTTGAGGTAGTATTTTTACTGGCATTTTTCGAATTAGTTGTGATAATAGTATTTTTACTATCATAATACTATCATAATACTAATACTATTCTAAATACAGAATACTATCATAATTAAAGTAGGATTTTTACTTGTATGATTTTGACCACCTGTGTACTGGTATATTACTGGTAAGAATCGGTATTTTTAGTCCATTATGTTATGTGTTTTACCTCTTTCCTGTTCGTGAGAGTTTTATTGTTAAACCTCTAATGCTCAGGTGCGACTCTAGGCGGGGTTCATGCCGATCGATATAAAACCGTAATCTGTGGAAATCAAATTGTTTTCATCGAAGTGTGTTAACGAATTTTCAAAGCACATTTCAGTTTTTACCCCTCGGTGCTTGATCCGTTTGACAACTATTCAATTGGAAATGAAATGTCATCGTATTTTACCGAATTAAATTAATTAAAAAAAAAATTGATTTTCAGTGAACTAAAAAACACATTAATTGAAGTGAAAAAAATACTGGTGAATAGAAAATTGTTGATTATATTAATAACTGTTTTACTATTAAAAATCTAAATCGCACCTTTCTACTTATTTTTTGTATTTATGCCCAAGCCCGCCTCTAAAATGAACGAATTATCAAAATGAAAAACGAACTTCAGATGAGTTTTTCTTCTCAACAAATTAGTCTAATCTGATTTTTGGAGTGCAAGCAAAAAATGTGGCATTAGAGGGTTAATTTAAATTATTGTATAAATATTTACCGCGTTTTTAAAACTTAAAACTTAATTTTTTTTTTATGTGTGGCAATCTGTGTAAAACAAGCAACTAGCAAAGCACTAGTACAATTATGACTACTTAGTTATGAGCTAGAAAAACAGCTGGTATTTTTTAAGTAGTTTAAAAGCGACTGGCTAGTTAATTTTAAAATTAAGCAAATAGTTATTTTTATACTAGTAAAACACCTGGTATTTTTGAAGTAGCTGCATTACAGATATTAAATCATCTTGTAACTCTTTGTCTAATAAGATATGAGTTAAGTGTCTAGTATTTTTTTGACTAGTTTTAACTAGGGTGTCAAATTCATGACTATTATGACTTTCCACTACAGGGTTGGGTTAAAGAAGGATCTAGTTCGTATAGAACTAGTAAAGTAGCTAACGAAAAAGGAGCAATTGGTTACTTTCGATGCTGGCGGGAACTAATTAAAAATTACTTTTTCACTGGAATTCACCTTAAAGCCCAAATTCATCTGCCATCGACTTACATAGGCACGAAAGCTATTCAGAATCAAACATATTCAAAAAGTACGGTTTCACGTCTTGTAAGTTCTGGAAAACAATTTGTTGATATCGATTGCCCAAATATAATCAACGATACATGAATATAATAGCTATATGGGTGGTGTCGATCTTATCGATGGACTAATTGGCCGATTCATAATTTTTTTTAAGACAAACAAATAAACAAATAGTGTTTTTACATATTTACTTGATTTAACTATGGTGAACACATATATATTGCAGGCCCGTACACAAGGGTTAAGTTTTAGGTGCCCTGCGCGAAGTCTTTTCCAAATTACAGGTCTCGAAAAATCACCTAAAATCTATATATTCTTTTTTCGAAAAATTCTCTGTAAAAAATTTTTTAAAAATATTTCCTACCGTCCAATTCTAAGGAGATTTGATGATTTTTTAATCATGTTACCAGTGCTCATAAGAAAAATTAACAATTACTATTTTTTTTAACTTCGGCATTTGTAGAATTATTTTTTATTATGTTAAAAAAATTAAAAAAGCAAGTTGCAAGTTCAAGAAATGTATTTTTAATTTTTTAATTTGCAAATAGCTTAAATTTAAGTCCACGAGTGATTGAATTCTTTAATATCAAAAAATAAGTAACTGTTTAATAAAAATTTATCCAGTTTTCAAAGAAAGACTTATTTTGATGCGATAACTTAAATAATATATAGAGTATAAGATATTGGTGCTGCGCAAAAACCAGTTTTCGAATTATGGCTTTTGAAAAATAATCAGAAAAAATTTTTAATATGACTTTTATCGGAGTCGATTCCTCTGCTCAAACAATTTTAATAAAAAAAAATATATAGTAATTGCTTTTGGAATTGAATGATTTTGTCAGTTATTATATCATTTTTTATGAAGAAATGGAACAGTTCAATTTCTAAAGATTTTAAAATATTTTCTTTTGAATATAATTTCAATTGAAGAAATCGAGAGCAGTAATATTTTGGCCTTTAATGATAAATCGAACAAGGGTTCACACTTGTCCAAATACTAGTACAGAAGCTGGGGATCAATAAAAGGGTAAGATAGCCAAAAAAGATACCAAATCTAAAGACCAAACTTTTTTTCTTCTCCCGTTTATGTAAAATGTCCCGTAAAAGTTGTGAATCAAGCTTCAACAGGTGAACTTATTGAAAAAAAGTTTTAATTTTTCATATCTTATTTTAATTTTGATTGTAATAAACTGCAGAAATCTTACCGATTTTTTTCTTTCAAACTAATATTGTTGAATTAGTAAGATTTCGTCACAGAAATTTTTACTTTTTGTGCTAATTTTCGGAGTTATACTTTTTAAAAGGCAATGAAAAATTCTCAATTTGGACTATTTTCAAAAAACCATACGCAAAAACCGAAAATTTTGTATTAAATATTAATTTTATAAAAAAATTCAATAAATTCTTGTCATCTCTTTAATGGTCATTTAAAAACGGTCATATTCACGAGTAGTCTTAAAAGAAAACGGATTTGTTAAGAAAAATTTGCATATCCTTGCGTTTAGTTTTTTACTGGTATCTACTTATATACTTTTTTATCAAAATTCTCCCCCTAGGTATATCCTGGCTACGGGCCTGATATATTGTGTTATGAATGATCAACAAGCTTGACCCCAATAATAGGAAATTTTACCAGCTATTTTCGAGCAGATATTGCTTTGTACACTGTACAATTTTACGATGGCGATGCGGGTTAATTAATTAAACTCCAGGACGTCCACACACTGCTGTTAAAAATAAAGGGTTCAACGCAAAAGACTTTCCTACCGCACGTAGACGTTCGATATGATGGAGTAGAACATATGTCAGTTTTACTGCTAAACGTACTGCTAAACCTGTAAATTTTCCGGCAGCACTTCCGAAACACAAACTTTATGTCAAAAATGCAATTTATACCAATATTTTTCTGGGGAAAGGATGATTTTATGATTTTCATCACAAACTAAAAAAAAAATACGCTGTTGTTGTATGGATTGTTCGGCTTTTCGTTAACATTGGCAAAGAAATTAAAATTTTATTTTTTTTTTTCACTATTAATTTTAGATGTTGTTTTTTTAGTAGGGGAGAGTGTCCACTTACTGGCACTGTAAGGTCTTGAGAACATAACTTTCGTGTGAAACATAATTTAGCGGAATTCTCGGTTTCGTTTGAAAGCTGATTTCAATAGCTAGCAAAAATTTTAAACGCAACTTAAAAATTTCGAAATATACGATTTTGGCAGTCGATTTTGCAAAAGTCTTGAAAATTGACCGTCCAAAAAAGGTGCCCAGGTGCTGGCACCCATTTACACTTCGCTGAAAAATATTAAAAATGAAGCATAAACACTAGTTTATTAATTTTTTATGTGTTATTTATTCTTTCAGTGGCTTCTACTGACCATTTGAATTGAAAAAAATTATTTGGAAGGTTTTATTAGCAAATTAAATGGAAATAAATAAAAAAAAAATTAATTAAAATTGGGTGAAAATTATGTTTCGCTGAAAAACGTGTCTGAAAGTAGACAAAAACCACAGTTCAACGACAAATAAACAATTTAAAATCATTTAGAACATCATTCGCTATCAAAGCAATGACAATTGTAAGCTTTCACGATGTTCCGTCAAGCGTACGAGCACGTGGGCACTGACGCTATTCTGACATGACGCAAAATATTTTTTTTACATTTCACAATAATGTTGGATGGCTCGTGGAATTTTGATGAATAAAGAACAAACTAAGAATTTCACTCAATTTTACCTTTTCATATTGATGTAAAATACTTGAAAATTCTCTTAACAAAGATAACCGATATTAGATCAGCTTAGAATTTTTAGTATTTTTTACTTTTTGACGACCGTGCGGCTACAGCAACACGTACATACCAACTCAATGATTTATGAAAAGTGATCGCTTTTTGAGATGATACTTTGACACTAAGCACAAAGTCGCTGTCATCGCCACAGAAGTCAGAACTGATGGGTGCTAGTAGTTGGGCAGTGCCAGTAGGAGGGCACTCTCCCCCTACTTAACCATGCATATCCTATGCAACAAAAGTAATCGTGTTGATATTTGTTTTTTTGGATTTCTTTCTAAGGTCTAAGTTTTTGGATCCTATCATAAAAAATTTGGAATCTAGAGGCTTAAATAACACACTTAAATAAATATTGTACCTAAATAAATAATTAGCAGTATGGTCAAGCAAACTTGACTGCTTTCTGTTACATTTTGGGTAGCATGAGTTAATTCTTGCGGATAAATTGTATGGGAACTATACGTTGCAAGTGGCCATTCAATGCTGATTGCATTATTATTGTTTACAATTATTAATTTTTGTTATTTGGCTTCACATCTGGCGATCTGTAAGGTCAGTTGCGTTTGAAGGTTTAACCAGAAAGATAGGGGATCGCATTGATTAGGTGTTTGCACGTTATACTTTTATCATTTTGTTTAGTTAAGTTAATAAAGTTAATCATTTATGTGTGTTTTTAAATGGTTTTAATAAAGATTATATTTTAGTAAAACATTTTAAGAATTTGCAATCTTTTATGGACAAAAACAAAATATGACGTCAAAGCTATTGTCTCTTCTTATTTTTTTTTAATTAGGCTCAGAAAAACTTCTCCACATTGGACTGTTTTTAAGCTCTTACTTACAAAAACTAATCCAGCCTATTTTGAGGGCCAAATCGAATGAACCCGATCAAACAGAACCCGACATTGCGTTGGCACAATTATTTAAAAAAATTTTCGTAACGTTTCGTATGATAGAAAAATACTTTTTCAATTTCAGAGCCTATCACGATTGTTGTATGTTTACACGACTTATTAATAAATTTAGTCAATTTGGGGTTTAAAAGTGTATTTTAAAGTGTTTTTCATAAAACTGCCACACATACGTAACAATTTTCTTCTACAAGAAATAGGCAAATATTGTGCGAACAGCTAAATTTGGCAAACATGTAGAACATGACAAGCTACACTAATTCGATTCGGACTCCAATTTGCGATGATTTTCAGTTTGAAAGCATCAGCTTAGTCGTGATGGAGAGCAACAGAGTTTCCAATTTCAATTAATCGCTTTTTGACAAGAAACAAAAAAAAACTACCCTTAAATTCTAGCTATACACCGACAAACATTTGCGGCAAATTGCAAAACGTCCAATAGTCAAAACAAAACAATTCGTTGGATAAACTGCACAAAACATGCTGACCGTCGTATTTCAACGAAATTTCATGTTAGTTACATCAATTCAAAGGATTTCCAATGAATTTTCTCCAACAGTGTCGAACCTTTCGAATCGTCACTGCATTCAGACGCCATTCGGACGCTGTAACAGCAATGCACACACACACACACTATAGTTAAAAAGTCAAAAGACCAGTACGACTAACAATTAGAGCACGCCTTCAGGTTCTGCAGCACCTGGTAATTGCTCCACAAACGTCATGTAATTTTTCTTTAACGAATGTTAAATGACTTCTTTTTGTTCTTTTCGTTCTTTTGCTTTGTAGTTCATAGTTTTTATTTTCCCTTTCTTTGTCTTCGTTATATTGTTGACCACAAAAGAATCTTTGATTTTTCATTTCATGGTCATTTCTCAATCTTTGTTCTTTTTCGTAATGTGTCCTTGTGTTCACACATTCGTCATTATTGTTTCGGCAAAACAGAACAAAAGATATGATATAAAGTGAACCTTATTGTTTGTTAGAAGCTGGTCCTACCGCCTTGTGTCCTATCACCTTGAATTAGGATTTTTTTTTTCAAAAATTGCAATATATTCTTACATTTACCGATATTTTTAAGCAAATCGTTACTTATAATACAAGTAAATTTATAAGTATATATAAGTATATTTAAAATGATTTATATATTAGAGCGAATAATTTAGAGAAACTTTATTCAGTATAGATGACATATCACCGGGCGCGAGGGAATCTATTTTTATCTGGAGGGGAGAAGGGACGAGAGACATAACAGAATTTGTTTTTGAGCAAAGTATCTATATAATATTTTTGTTTGTTTGTATGTATGTATGTATTTTCTGAAACTACTCGACGGATTTTTATAAAACCTATATCAAACGATTCCATAAATAACTGTGCTGAACATAGGCTAAATAAATTTTGCCACGCCTCCTTTAAGCGCCCACAAATCAATAAAAATGCTATATTTCAGACGGTTTTGACCGTATTAGACTAGAATTTGGTAGTTAAGTTTGTATGCTGACTGTCAGCACCTGTCCGAAAAGTGGATTGCCACACCCTCTTTTACCGCCCACAATAAAATAAAAATGGTGATTTTTTCAGATGGATTTGGTTTTATTGGACTAAAATTTGGTAATTTTACTGACTGTCAGCAAATATCATTAAAATGGTCCTAGCTGTAGTAAGCCTTTTCATAAATAATTATAAATCACTAGCAGAGTACTCGACCTTGTTCGGATAGAACTAATTTGAGTTGAATTGAATTAATAGCAAAGAAGAATTAATTTACATTCTTTTTGCTTAAAAAATAATTTATTAAAGCCTATGTTCACGGTCTTAGAGAGTCTGCTTAACATAACAATTTTACCATAACTTTTAATGATCTCTATCCTGCATTATATGTATATATACTTGGCAGTACATTTTTAAAACGGACATAGAGTATATTTTACTGCAGGAATCATACACATAGTGATTCAAGAAATACCTGAAATCACATTGATTGCGTTTTTTAAACTCTGTTCGAGTGATGATTTCGCGAAGACCTTGCTCTGCCAAGTTTCTTCATATTAGACATGAATACTAAAGAAATAGAATCTACGGAAACGAGCACAAAATGTTGAAGGATGGGTTGAAGTTAAATAAGATTTGGCTCTAGGTAGAGTTTACACGAATCATTGTAATTATCCCACATACCACGTGGCATGCGAAGCTTTAAGTCTTCTTGAAAGTGACGACCATTGGAGAAATGCACTGTCTGATTGCGCCGTCTCTGAAAAAGCTTTCCGACTCAGAGAGGTGTTTGCAATAATGCTGATTGCCAAATGTTCAACGCGTTACAGTTATGGAACGATTCCAAAAATCAATTTTGCGATGATATTTTGCACAGACATCGCTCACAACAAAATAATCAGGAAATACCTTACAATGATACGTTACTTTTTCTAACGAAGGCTTGGCTTCGATTGAGAGTACGATTTACATGCTTGGATAACGTTTAAAAGATTTCGGTTTGAACCCCAAAGAGAATATACTGAAGTAGATATATCTGAGGAGGAACTAAAATTAACTCCAGAACAGATAAATGTCTACAACAAAATATTACAAAGATCAACGAATAATGAAGTGCAACAACAAAAATAAAAGCTAAAGTTCGTCATGTACGAAAAATTGCAATTGCAGTAGCATCGTCCGGAATCGCAGCAACACTTCTAAGTGGCGGTCGAACCACTCACTCAACATTTAAGTTGCGGCTTTCAGTTTCACCATGCAAAACAATATGTTATAACAACAATGCGATTGCAAAAGTACTCAAAGAAGTATCATTAGTTGTTTGGGATGAATGCACTATGACACATAAGTATCATATCGATGCTGTTAATACCATGTTAGAAGATGTTAGCTCATCAGATCGTGTGATGGGTGGTATGTAACTTTTTTATTCCCTGACTACTTCCGTCAAACACTACCGGTTGTACTTACAGCCACCCGAGCTGATACAGTAAGAGTTATCATGAAGAAATCAAATGTGTGTCAATATGTCAAAAACTTCAATTGACAACAAATATGCATGTCCATTTAAGAGGAAAAGGAACATTGCTTTTGACAATGGATTGCTTTATGTTTCAGATACATTGGGTACATGCGCTTCGACTATAGACAATTTGGTTTCAAATGCTTACCCAGATATCGAAAATTTACGTCAAAAATCTGTCGCATGGCTATGTGGAGAGCTATTGTTTCCACCAAAAATTCAGATGTGGATGTACAAGTCAATCGATACGATTGTTAATGAAGATGATGTTATTCACTATCCAAGTGAATTTTTTTAATTTATTACATTCATACGGCCTTCTCACACATAAACTAACATTTAAAATTAATCTGCCTAAAATGTTATTGCGCAATTTAAAACCTCAACAATTTTGCAATGGAACCCAGCAAGTAAAGCAACTTTTACCAAATATTATAGATAATCTATATTAATAAAGATTTGTGTTTGTTTGACTTTTATACAAATCGTTAAGATCGCTCAACCTAAATGGCTAAACGGACATCGCTCAACCTTAAAAAAGGTATTACTTGCGCCCTATAATAGGTAATTGCATACTTAGTTTTAACCACGCGCCCTTTTACAGCCCACAAATCAATAGAAATACAATATTTCGGACTGTTTCGATTGTATGAGACTAAAATTTGGTAATTTCGATTGTATGGTAACTTTCGGCAATTGTACCAAGAATGGGTTTCCATGCCCTCTTTTTCCGCCCACAAAACAATGAAAATTGTATATTTCACACTATTTTGATCGTATAAGGCTGAAATTTGGTAATTAAGTTTGTTTACTTACAGTCTGTTTGTTTGTTTACTTACTTCTGGGAAACTTTTGGCAGTAGATTGTTTTCGAGCACGAGATTGTTTATGAAAAAAATGTTTGCCACACACCTTTTACCGCCCACAAATTAAAAATATATGATGGTTGCTGGAACGTCCGTGGCGAAGCCGCGGACTATCGGGTCCTGATAGTTTTTTATAAAAGTGTTGGTAAAAAACTACACCACAAAGAAGACCAACTCAAGATCTTTTAAATATCTACTAAACATTTTTTTGCAGGACTAACGGTTGGAAGGTGTAGTAGTTTTACTACTGTCCAAATGTATACCGTGTATACCGGGTATACGTGTATACCGTGTATAACTTGCAAAAAAAGAAACACACAGTTGCGTCGTTTGACATACGAGAGAAGCGAAGCTTTTTCATAGTTTCATAGATTCTACGCAGATTAAAAACGTATCTGCGAAGCAAAACTAGTGAGGACCGGTTGAACGGATTGGCGTTGTTGAACATGCATCGTGACATGGAAGAAAAGTGCGAAAATGTAATTGGCATTATATCGAAAAAGCCAAAAAAAATTAATATCATTTTATAATATAAAAAACAGTTGATTTGATTAACTGATTACTTATTTTAGAAATATACGATACATATCGTCGTTTGGCGTGCAATACCTCATATCAGCCACTTGCAATACCGCGTATATTGCAAAAAGGCCAAAATTGCAATTTGGATTTTAATTCAATTTGATTTAATTAATATAGAGGTGATTTTTCATTAAATGTTGAATTCAGAACAAAGCAAGTATCTTATTTCAATAAATGTTTTTAGTTTAGTTAAAAATCCATTTAATACCTTAAAAGAAAGCAGTTTTTCTGCACTCCTGTAGAATTTTACTTATACCGTGTGTGTGTATGTTCAAGTTGCTGATACGCGGTATTGCACTCGCAACGACGATACATATAGCCATGGACACATAAATAGCACAAATGTCAACTTATTTTTTAAACGTTTCATTTAAACCTAATAATGCATTCATTAACTGTAGTTATAATTTTTGAGACTCCAGTGTGACGTTGTTTAAAACTCCGAGAGAGATGTACCGTTACTTACTTTTATTTGCTCAGGCCATCTCTTTCTGTATAGGCATGTACGATCTGCTGTGGTCATATAAATAGTACACATGTTAGTTGGTGAATAAAAGTTAACAAAATCGGGTGTTAAAATTTTAAAGTTTTAATCAGTTAATTTCACCGATTCTAAATAAAATGGGTCGTGGCAAACATTGCACCCCGGAAAAAAGTCTATAATTCAAGAACAAAGCCGAAAAGGCAAAAAAGCATCTGAAATCGCGGATATTCTCAAAATTTCGCGAAAAATGGTTTATAATGTACTCAAGCTGGTTACATCAAATAGTTCAAATAATTTCGAGAATAAGCCGCACCATCCTAGATCGCGTAAAATCATCGCTGCTACTGATAGACTTATAGTTCGCAAAAGTAAGACTGTTCCTTTCAAGTCAGCAAAGCAAATTATGAGGGGAATAAATAAAGAAAATAAGCTTAATGTTCAAGAAAACTAGTATCTAGGAGACTACATGAAGCTAATCTTTATGGACGCATTTGCCGAAGAAAGCCGCTCTTAACAAAAAAAAATGTAAATGATCGTTTAGCGCTTACAAGGGCCCATGTGAATAAAGAATTTTGGAAGAACGTGCTCTGGACTGATGAAACTAAATTTAATAGGGTTGGACCAGGTGAAAAAACTTTTGTTTGGCGACCCAAACGCCAAGAATTGAATCCGAAGTATACAAAAAAATTATTAAAGTATGCAGGAGGGAATTTAATGGCTTGGGGAGCTTTTTCCTGGCACGGCGTTGGGCCAATTTTTCGTATACCAGGAATAATGGACAAAAATATGTATTAAGATATTCTTAATAATCAGATGGAACCATTTGCTTTTGAGAACATGCCTATTAGGTGGACTTTTATGCACGATAATGATCCAAAACACACAGCAAAGATTGTGATTGATTGGCTAAAAAAGGAAAAAATAAATATTTTGAATTGGCCGGCTCAAATCCCAGACCTCAATCCCATAGAAAATTTATGGGATGATGTGAAGGTCAGCATAAGCAACCAAAATTTTTGAAATTAAGATGAGTTATGGAGTGGAATTGAGATGTCTTGGTACTATATTCCGAAGGATAGGGTCAGGATAGGGTGTGGAGAGTATGGAATGAAGATGTCGGGCTGTTTTGGACAATTTGGGATAGAGGGCCAAGTACTAGTAAGCATATTCGTAAGTTCATTGTAAAATAAAAATAAATCAGTATGTCCTTTTTTCAGAATCCAAATTGTGCTATTTATACGTCTACCTCAGCTAAGGAGCAATTCCTGATTTTTCATTAATTCTCTAATTTTAAATTCGTAATTACAAAGTTACTACTGATTTTAAGTTTTTAATGTTTAACCTCAAATACCATGAAATAAATTCTTGTTTTCCTCTATGTATTTTATTTAAATTTATGTGAAACACCCTACATGTATTTTTGTGCTATTTATGTGTCCACGACTGCATATAGCGTACATTAATATTTTTAGAATTCCCCCCTACTCCATATGATTGCAATTTACACAGCTCCGCTAATGACATGCATTAATAAAACTTTCAGATTTTGCTAAATTTAACTTAAATATGACAAAAAATATTCGCACGATTGTAAAGTGACAGCCAAATTTCTGCCCAAATGTGAATTTTGTGATAGTAATATTTTGTTCACTCATCGCTTGAATTTTAACTTTGAAAATGTTTTCCTTCTGAACTTACTTTAATAAGCTTAAACAGGATCATTTTAATGCAATACAATACAACCCGTATTATCTCAGTTGAACAAACGATGATCTATTTGTTCTTGCCTTTAGGTATTCTGCATATTTACGAGTACAACCGTTAATCCTCATCCGATTTTAAGTCTGTTTTAATAAGATTTTTTTTTGTTCTTGTTTCATTTCTGTAGCTCTTCGTTATAAAAAGAAATTTTTTGCTTGTTGCTGCAACTTCATCTGCTGGTTAAATAAAACTCTTTTCAACTGTTCGGTATAATCCGACAAGTCCAGGTGATACTCAGTTTAAAAAATCAATACGATTTTTGCACTTTGACTACCTACCTACTCGGAGTGAATAAGTAAACCACAGCAAAAACTTTTTGCCAGCAACCTGTGGCATGAGGTGGCAGGCTGTTTTTTTTTTCTTGTTTTTTCGACATATTCGTTTATTAAAGCAGGACTTTCGGTGCTGTTGTGGTGATTGTTGTTGTTGTTGTTTTTGTTTCCGATGTTGATTTTTTGCATTTGTAAATTGTACGCAGTAAAAAGGGGTTTTTTCGCCGTTTATATTTTTGAATATTTGGCAGATGGCAAATATTTTTTTTCTGTATTATCAGATATGATAATTTTTTGTTTGATTTTTGACCAGCATTTGTTGGTTTTGTTATTGTTGTTGTCGTCGGTGGATGCAGTATGTACGTTGAGACAAAATGTAGCTGCATCTGTTGCTGGCTGCTCAGAGTGCAGTAATCGATCTTTTATGGTTTATTTACTTCCGGCATTGGGTGGAAAATATTGATGACAACTAAGGTGCAGATGTGGATTTACATCCGGTTGTCGATGGCTAACCTTATGAGTTCCTCAAAAAACAGCGCGATATCAAATTGAATTATTTAATTTTTTCAACATTTTGGCAAAGAAATATTTTGTTATCTCAAACATCTTTAAAAGTAATGAATTTTAAATGGAAGAAAAGAACATAGAAAATTATCTTGTTAATATTATTTCAGTCACTTCAGGCGACTTGTTGTCTCAGCTTACCGTGGCTTAGATTAATTCACCTGATAAACGCTAAAATCTAAAACTGCATCAATCAATCGAAACTTTGCCCTGATTGTGCAGCACAACGCAGGCAACCGCAATTGGAAACCTCAACAGGAACTGAGGTAAACTGAAACCAATATCCTGAACATAGGATCTCTTTTGTACTACTTTACAAACTGGAAGTTAGCAAGCAAGTAGAAAAAATTTATCGCCATTGAGATCCTGAGTTTAAGTTCTTCCACCGCACAGAATATGCGAACTTCGCACAGTAGCTGCTCGTATGTCAAGTCGGAAGTAGGTGTATATGTTGTGGTTGATCTACGGACAAATGTTAGACGAAAGATGGTGCAAGCAAACCAAGTCACACTGCTTTGTCATCGTACTCAGCGCGATTATTCCGAGTGCTGCAAAATTTGGCATCTCAACATATGTAGTAAAATGGATGAGTTCTGTCAGGTCGTGAGTTTGATATAGGAGCATGGCAGGAGACATGGCAGGAAGGGCTGTCAGCGTTGGAGAAGATGTTGAAAGATGATATGTACACATGTGTGCTTTATTTTGCGCAGAGTTCATAGCTCCTGCGCGTATTTATTTAAGCTGGCATTGGCAGTTAAACACGCAATTTTACTGGGCGAACGGATGGATACTCATTGTCGTCAAATCTAATAGTGTGTAAAAAAGAAATATGAGCGTTGTAAGGAACACAGGTGTGTGTGAGGGCGAGGGCGAGGGCGTGTTTGTTTACACTTCAAAGTGTTTTTATTTTGCAGTTCCTTGATATAATAGAAAAAGAGAAAAATATGCTTTAGTTGGAGCAAATGGGACTCTTTCCATAACCACAAACATTGGAATTAAATGAAATAACTCGACGCAGTATTCTTATTTTTGGTTTCACGTGGGTTTTTTTATTCAATGATTTTGAAATATGAAAGAAATTATTTTTGATTCCAAGATTTGATATGGTTTCTTAGAGATTGGGCGTTTTTAAGAAAATCTTAAGAAGTGCTTTTTGTAAACATTTATGAGTGCCTTATTCACTGCTGTTTTCTCAAAGAAATACTCTTGGTAAAATTGATAAATAACTTTTGGTAATCCTTAACAAAACCAAATCATGCGATCGATTAAATTTTATCATAAATGATTTATTTTGTTGTCATAATATCATAACATAATATCGAAAAACAGTGTACGAAAAAAAGAGTGTTTGTCATAGGCAATAAGTGACTGAAACATTTAAAGTGTTTGAAACAATATCGCTGTCAATATATGTTCTATGTTGCTTACTTCCACTAAAATTATTATCAATCTCAAGTTCAACAAAAATATGTATGTGGCCGCCACGCATACACGGCCAAAAATCTTGAGGTAAATTCTAATAAATCCTCTATTGAATATATGACGACACCGAAACCACATTAAAATTCAAGTGACGTCAAGTATTAAATATACGTTTTATTCCCTCGTATGATTTAATTGCAATATGCAGTTGTATTAGAATATTTTAAGCAAAAATAAATAATAACAAAGCCTGCAGGACTCGAACAGCAATTTCGAACTCGAAAAGCAATTCGATAACGAATCATGTAAATCATATAAAAAAAAACGCCAAGAATTGAAACCACGTCATCTGAATGCTAGTCCGGCACCTTACCCACTCGGCTTTTTCAGATGCTGATAAAAGATAAAAGCCAGCATTCGCGGACATGGGCTCGAACCCCAACTTGGTCCAAAAAAAAAACATTTTTTTTTTTTTTTGTTATTTAGGTATTTTTTTAAAGATTTGGTTTTTCAAAAGTTCGAAATTTTTTTTTTTATCATTTTTTGACCAACTTTCTTTCGGCTTCGTTATACATTCGTCAAAACCGAAAAAAGCCATTCATTAACGAGTCGCCAAATCTAAAAAATGCAATTCGTTAACAAGTCGCCAAAAACTATAAAAAACAATCGTTAACGAGTCACCAAAACTATAAAAAGCAAATCGTTAACGAGTCGCCAAAACAACAAAAATGAATTTGTTAACGAGAACTTATTCATATAAAAATCTTGAAGAAATTATAAGTGGAAATTATTTATATAAAGAATAAGCATGAAATAACAGAAGAAAAAATATTTCACAAAATTTTTTTCATATTAAAATTTATATGTAAGTCTTTTTTTCACTTAAAATTAAAAAAAAATTATCAAATTTAAAAAAACAAACATTCGCTTAAATGAAATGAAATGAAAAATACATTTCTTAAAAAAATTTGTATATTGAAAAGTCGGAAAAAATTGTTTTTTGTTTCAAAACATCTTAAATGGAGTTAAGGAAAGTCATGATTTCAATCGGTGCTTTCTTTAAGCATTAAGCCAACCTCTGATGAGGTCGGTATGAAACTATTCGAAAACTTAAAAAAAAACGATTCACAAGCGAATCGTTAACGAATTACCTCTCACCACAATGTTTATTGGGTTGTAAATAAAAATGATACACACACATACGAACTGAATGCTGCATTCTTAAATTTTCTTATTAACTAAAATTTTATCTTTTGAAGAGTTTAAATTTAAAAAATTTAAAAAAAAATTAATGATTCCATTCAATTTATTAAAAATGAGTGTACGATTTTTGCTGTTTGGTAGAAGAAGGACAAAAATTAAAAATGTTTATCTTTTACTATTTTATAGTCTTACTTAAAATGTTTATTCATTTAATGATTTGAGTTCAATTAATCTGCCCATAGCACATATTATATCATACTTTCATTCCATACCATGATACACTATATAGAAAAAACGCACATAAAATCATTGAATGAATTCATTGCCCGTAAGAACAAACCATTAATTTTGCGTCAAAGTAAGCGTTCATTGGCTCAATGTATACCCGATCATGTTTTTTAAGTACCTTACATTAAACCCAAAAATTGTATTGTTCCAATGTACACAATGTACACAAAAAAAAAAAAATTTCAGAAACTCTATAAAAATAGCAACTTATCGTTAGAAATCGGGCTTCATTTAGCGCCATGACCGATTTTCTAAAAATGAAGTACATTGTCTTCAAAACAAAGTAGCTGCTTCCTGAAATAAAGACCTCTGCTTATCGAAATTAAGACCTCACTTTGTGAAACCATGTAAAAATGCCCTCTTTTAATGAGAAACCTCTATAAAATATAGAAAAATCCATGCTTATGCATTGAAGCTACGGTTCCTTTGGATCCGGGCAGCATATTTTTCTGAGTGTAGATTGTTCTTATAGACAATGTAACATACATTGATTTTAATGTACAGATTCATAAAAAAATTGAGATTGATGTATGGTATTCATACAGCCAAAGAGCATATTCTTTGGCTCAATGAACAATGCATTGTTTTTTTTTAAAGTGCAGTTTCATACAAATATTGACATTAAAGTACGATATTCACATAGCCAACGTACCTATATATTTATTGACTCAATGAACAAAAAAATGTTTTCAAAGTATACAAAAAAGTATTGCTTTTCGTGTCTTACTTGTCGTTGGTTTGCGTTTTCGATTTTCAAAATAAAGCAGTTAATGTTGAATATCTACGTCGGGTGAGTAACTAAATGCCGCGTTACACAAATTCACTGAGCTCAGTACAGAATTTCTCTGGTTCAAAATTCTTGTCTTTTGATCATCAAGCCGCATTTGCCTTTGGCTCGTACGTTCTTGTGCTCTGTTTATCCTGTTTCTCAAAGAGTTTCCTCTAAGGTACACTTCACGTGATTCTTGCGCTTCTTGCGACCTGTTAACAGCATTTCCGGTAGCATTTGCCCGAAGCCGCTGTTCGCGTCGTTCCTGCCCTTCTTGTGATCTGGGAAGTATATTTCTTGCGGCATTGACTCTAAGCCGCTGCTCGAGTGGTTCCTGCTTTTCTTGTGATCTGGTTAATAAATTTCTGGCGGCACTTACCCTAAGCCGTTGATGTGGCGCTCCTCTTCAGATTCCTGCTGCCTGCGTCGTCTAGTGCTAGTAGCCTTAGCAGAATTGCAACTCAGCCTACTTCGCTTCGGAGGCATCTTCTATATAATATTTTTGTATGTTTGTTTGTATGTATGTATGTTCTGAATAGACTCCTAAGCTAATCGACGGATTTTTATTAAACCTATATCAAACGATTCAATGTTGAAATGAAATTATTTTTACAAAACTGTTATTCTTCATAACTCTTGATTTTTAATAAAACACTGATGAAAATGAAAAAACAAGAAATAGACTTTTTATTTTGATAAAAAAGTTATGGTAAAATTAATATGTTAAGCAGACTCTCCAAGACCGTGTACATAGGCTTTAATAAATAATTTTTTCAAGCAAAAAGAATATAAATTAATATTTCTTTGCTATTATTCAATTCAACTCAAATAAGCTCTTTTTGAACAAGGTCGGGTACTCTGCTAGTGATTTATAATTATTTATGAATAGGCTTACTACAGCTAAGCCCATTTTAATGATATTTGCTGACAGTCAGCAAAATTACCAAATTTTAGTCCAATACAATCAAAGCCATCTGAAAAAACCATAATTTTTATTTTTTTGTGGGCGGTAAACGGGGGTGTAGCAATCCACTTTTCGTACAGTTGCCGACAGTCAGCATACAATCTTAACTACCAAATTCTAGTCTAATACGTCCAAAACCGTCTGAAATATAGCATTTGTATTGATTTTTGGGCGGTAAAAGGGGGCGTGGCAAAATGTTTATAGCCTATATTCAGCATAGGCTATATCCGACGATGACGGAGTGGAAGTATCACTACCTAGCCATGAAGAGGTTCGAGTTGCTATCCAACGACTCAAAAACAATAATGCAGCGAGTGCTGACGGCCTGTCAGCTGAATTGTTTAAAACCGGCGGCGATGAATTGATAAGGCGCATGCATCAGCTCATCAGCAAAATATGGCTAGCAGAAAGCATGCCCGACGATTGGAACCTCAGTGTACAGTGCCCTATACTTAAGAAAGGAGACCCTACAATCTGCGATAGCTATAGAGGTATCAGTCTTATTTCCATCGCATATAAGGTTCTCTCAAGCGTACTGTGTGAAAGATTAAAGCCGATTACAAAAACACTGATTGGACCTTATCAGTGTGGCTTTCGACCTGGTAAGTCCACCATAGACCAGATTTTTACGCTACGACAAATCCTGGAGAAAACCCACGAAAATCAAATTGACACACACCATCTCTTTGTCAATTTTGAAGCTGCGTTCGATAGCCCGAGAAGAGACTGCCTATACGCAACAATGTCTGAGTTCGGTATACCTGCAAAGCTGATTAGACTTTGCAGAATGACGTTGAGCAACACAGGCAGCTCCGTCAAGGTAGGAAATGACCTCTCCGAAACCTTCAATACCGAAAGAGGTTTCAGGCAAGGCGATCCACTGTCTTGCGATCTCTGCAACATCATCATGGAGGGGATCGTACGAAAGGCCGGTGTGCATCGTAATGGCACCATTTTCTATAAAGGTGTCCAGCTCCTTGCGTACGCTGATGATATTGATATTGTTGGCAGAACCAAGAGAGATGTTACCACTGCTTTCGCCGCTATCGAAAAGGAATCGGCCAAAGTGGGTTTGACGATAAATGAGGGTAAAACAAAGTATATGCTGTCTACAAACAAGGGAGCGCGGCGTTTAGACTCCCACGTTTCATCCGGCAGTTATAACTTTGAAGTAGTCAAGGAGTTTGTATACCTTGGCACTGCCATTAATACTAACAACGAAATCAGCCTGGAGATAAAGCGAAGAACGATAATTGCTAATAGGTGCTACTACGGGCTCAGTAAGCAACTAAGTTCCAGACCCTCTCTCGATCGACAAAACTAACACTCTACAAGACGCTCGTTCTACCTGTGCTGCTTTATGGCGCAGAGGCATGGGTAGTTTCGCAAACTGACGCAGCCGCTCTGGGGGTGTTCGAGAGAAAAGTTCTTCGCAAAATCTTTGGTCCTGTTCGAGTCGGCGATGACTATCGCATCCGAATGAACCACGAGCTGTATGAGCTCTACGAAGACATTGACGTAGTTCGGCGTATAACTGTGCAGCGACTACGCTGGCTGGGTCATGTCCATCGTATGGACGACGAAGCTCCAGCGAAAAAGGTGCTCGAGGCGAGGGTCGCTGGTCAACGACGACGAGGGAGATCATGCCTCCGATGGATGGACCAGGCTGAGGAAGCCCTAACCGCACTTGGTGTATCCGATTGGAGAGGCGCGCGCAAAGCAGAGGCGCCTGGCGAGAGCTGATGAGGTCGGTCGAAATACGGGCACGGGTTGTTACGGCCACCTAAGTAAGTAAGTAAGAATGTTCAGCATAGTAATTTAAGGAATCGTTTGATATAGGTTTTATAAAAATCCGTCGAGTAGTTTAGGAGTCATTTCGGAACATACATACATACATTCAAACAAACAAAAATATTAAATAGATTTTGTTTTAATTTTTTATCAACCTAATACAGCGTACTAATCACAAACCGAAAAAAATACAGTTAAATCTATGTTTAAGCCGAGCAAAGGTATAAAAGGCATTCCACCATGTGTAGCAGCTTGAAAAAACCAAGAGCAAGACCAAGTAAGAGCTAAAGTAACGTGCGAAGGAGGAATTTTTACTCTTAAGCAGTAATCGAAAACAGTATTATAAAAAAACTGAAACAAACATAACAATTTGCACGGAAGGGGGTGGTTCAGGACCTTGTGCCAAAGTGTGATATAGGGGAAGGGGGGGAGTGCGCCTAAAATTGGCCAAAAAACATGTTACGTAATTTATGAACCGCCCTTATATTAAAATCTGTCCAATTTTTATATAGCTTCCAAATCTGCTCTGAAATTAATATCGATATTCCAACTAGAGGCCAATGCACCACCTCAAGAATTAAGGAAGCAGTTCAAACAAAAAAACCAGATACTTTTTATTAGAAACTCTTAAAGCGTAGAGTCTCGAATATCAGCATTATAAGAAATAGAAAAGAATTCTATCGATGTTTTGAATTCTTTAATACTTGGTTGAATTTTTGAAATTTGTTTATAAAATGTTATTGCGACTACAATAAACAGCACTTTATTAAATGTAATTATGTCAGAGGATTTTGGTTGTCAATGACATTTGCTCCATACATGGCTTTATTTAATTAACATTTATGTGATAATTGCATAAATGGATTTTAATGTGTTTTGAATTAAGTAACCGCACGCATTTCAATTAAGTTTCAATTGGAACTCAAACGTTGAATTGAATAAAATTAACTCTGATGTTAAGCCAGGGATTAAGTCCAAACAACATAGCTGTGGACATTTTGAAAACATGTCATGGCTTTTATCAGACAACAGATTTAAAACTTCAAGCAGGTTGCTTTGAAAGTGACACCTTGTGACAGTTGGTAGCAGTGCGGATGGAGCATTTGCAGAACCAGTGACAATGTTTTTTGTTTGGCAAGCTACGGCGAGTGGTTCCACGTATGATTTCAATTGATTCACAGCAAAAATAACAACAACAAAAGAACAGGGGGAGTTTATAGACTGATCGGTCTAGTTTGATCTGTACCTCGACCGTGTTAAATTCAAATAATTTCAAAGACACTCCCAAAAAATTTCATATGAAACTTTCTACAAGTTATGAGAAGCAGGGGCTGACAATACAAAAATAAGGATCACAGAAAATACAGCTCACTCCAATAATAAGCAATAAATCTTAAACTTTTAGTAAAACTTATCTATATTTCACAGAAAAAAGAACCCATACATGTATTTACCAACGACTAAGACAATATATTGCATTTCAATAACACATATTTTTTAAAATATGCAAATAACACCCAGAAAGTTGTTATTAATGACTCCACCCTCCTTTTTCACCCACCAATTACTCCTCCTCGTATAGCTTCCAAACCGCTTGATAATGAATCCATTAAATTTATCAGCATTTCTCATGCAACGTGCCAAAAAATGCGCGCTCCCCTTAAAAGCTTTGCATATCCAACAGATAACCACATGTGTATTTTGCTAATGTAAAACTCCCGATTAAACTCCAGCCTGCTAACGCTCCCTAATTTCCCATATTAGCTAACAAAAAATGTCAAAATAGCTTTTTACGTGACTCAACAAAGGGGGGAAGGGGGAGGGCATGAAATAAAGAAAACACAAAATTGTTACATATATTTGTTTATTCAAATTTCTTGCACACGCATTGTCTGGCAATAAAACAATAGCAACAACATAAAAGTGGCCCACCCACTTATCAACAAAACAGTGAAAAAACACATAAGAGGCGATAAAGGTGGGCGGAGAATCTTGCCTGCTTGTAATTTTGACGATGGCTCAGTTTATGTTGCCAACAACAATCACAACACTAATAGAAACCTTGTGGTTAAAGCCATCCACGTCAATGACGCGGCGACATGTCAGTTGTTTTGACACATACTACAGGCGAAAACGACCTCATATACAACATTGGCAAACCCTGCTAAGAGTCGGCTTTCCGTCGCAGGTCCTGGCTTATGTCTAAGTATTTGGTTGATGTAAATTTATATAAACACATAATTAAGTAAACAAACAAACAGACATACGCCGGGAACACGGAAGCAAAGTCAGTTTCTTTGATTTTCATTGTTTTTATCCTACTGTTTTTTTTTTTGTTTTCTATATAATAAAATTGGTTGAAATACTTTTGCTATTTAATAAACTAGGTCAAACATAGAATATTATTAGGAATATAATGTTGTGTGACATGAATATTTTATCTTAAAGATACAAAATGTAGGAGCGACATATAAACAACTTAGTTTAACTCTTTAACAGTACAGTTATCTGGCTTGAATTGAATAAAATATTTTTTTTGTTAAAAGCAAGTAAATGCCCAACCAAAATTTGACGAGTGGCTCCGTAACGAGTAAAGACGAAAACGTCCGCTTTAATGCAATTCAATTTTGTTGCCAGAAATGAACAATCGTAATATAACGAAACTGAACGAAACAGCTTCTCCAAACGTTTTGTTCCGTAAAAAAACGATCTCCAAGTGGTGGCATTTTTACATTTACGTACAATCAGTGGCATAGGCGTAACCAAGGGGGCTCAGCAGAACCCAGCTACACCCAAAATTTTTGGATAAACTTTTTTTTATGGTGTCTCCGTTATGTGCTTAAGTGATTTACTTTTTAGTAAGCTCTCAACTAAGCAATTTGTATCCTAATATCATAATTTTATTAAGATCATTTCAATGTGTTTAAAATGTTTTAGTATTCATACTTTCCTCTACTCTGCCGTCATAAGGAAGAGTGCGGCATCTAGCATGAAATTCAAAATTTATTTTATTGTATTTTCCTTATTATTATCCATTCAACCTGTTTAAGATTTAAAACAAAAATTCCAAATTTTTGGCCCCAAGCCTCAATACTTTAATCTAAATTGTCATTATTTGTTTATTTTTTTTTTTTAATTTATATACACAATTTTTTTTCAGTCATAAAAAAATGAATTTGACACCCCTATTATGAATTCATATGATACACGATAAACGCTTGCATTCTGTTGTGCGGTATTACGTAATTACGTTTATCGTATTAAATCCGATAGATAGCGTTTATCGTAAAAGTATGGTATTAGGAAACGATACGTATCAGCTGTTCAATTTCATACGTTTGCAAGCGGCTAAATATTTTTAGACGCTAGATTGCTGCATTAATGGAAAACATTTAATTCTGAATCTTTTTGAAATATGTAAGTAGTAAAATGATAAAAATAGGTTTGTGAAGTGGAGTAAGAACGAAAAACTGAAATTTTTCCAGGCCGAGGGTTGTGAGCACACAAGTTCAATTGGATCGTCTAGAGTCTTTAATGGAGGAAAATACGGGCATAGCAAGAGGAGTATGTCCGAAATCCCTAGCAAAGTCACCTAGAAAAATCAGTCACGATAAAAACTCATTTGGGCCTCCAGTACGCTCAACGGACGAATGGCAACGGGTAAGCAAATAAGATATATTTTTTCCACCGAAGTAACAATGCAATAAAATTATAGGTTTGGAACGATCTTAAGTATAAAACGAAGAATAAGAGTGCGCACAACCATGCAGAAAACATCGCAACTGGAGGTGGGCGAAATAACACCGTATCACTGTCAAGAATCACTTGGAAGAGACGGCGGACCGGCTGATTAACTATGGCACATACTATAATCCACCAGGTGAGGAGTTCGGAATGGAAAATTCCAAAGAAACCGAACCTGTTACGGATACTGAGGTCTTCCGATCGGCCATGGTGTCCAGGTGCACGATAAAACACCAAAAAGAAGACGGACTAATAGAAGACAGACCCCCAAATTGCGCTGCTGGAGCGGCAAGCGAATGACCAGGCAGAATTTCAAAAAAAAAACTTTGAGTACTCTCAAAGAAATTAAAAGTAGTCTTCAAAACATTGAGTCCTATAAAAAGAAGTTATTATTTAAAAAAAGACAAATTAGCTCTTACAAGCAGGAAATCAAAAATAAAAATAATGATCGGCTAGCAAAGCTAGAAATAAAGGAAAAACTGCTAGAATTGAAGGAGAATAATTATAAGCAACGACAGTGAGTAGTGCTGTGCCCCTAATTTTAAGATTGTAGAAAGAAATGCGAACTGAATTTTAATTTTTTTTACGTTTATGCCAAAAATGTGATCTCATATCTTTTGTTTCTTACGCAGGGAATGATTTTGTACCTGTAGCATTGAAAATGCTTTATTATTATTTTTTTTTAATAAAAACGAAATATTTAATGCAAACACGATAACACATTTCTTATTATTTCCTCTGCTGCTTGTCGCCTGGAGGGGGCATTATTTGCGGTGGTTTCTTCAACTTCCAAGTTTCCATCCTTACTTACTTACTTAGGTGGCCGTAACAACCCGTGTCCGGGTTTCGGCAAACATCATCAGCTCTCGCCAGGCGCCTCTGCTCTGCGCGCGCCTTCTCCAATCGGATACACCAAGTGCGGTTAGGGCTTCCTCAGCCTGGTCCATCCATCGAAGGCATGGTCTCCCTCGTCGTCATTGACCAGCGACCCTCACCTCGAGCACTTTTTTCGCTGGAGCTTCGTCGTCCATATGATGGGCATGACCCAGCCAGCGTAGTCGCTGCACAGTTATACGCCGAACTACGTCAATGTCTTCGTAGAGCTCATACAGCTCGTGGTTCATTCGGATGCAATAGTCATCGCTGACTCGAACAGGACCGAAGATTTTGCGAAGAACTTTACTCTCGAACACCCCCAGAGCGGCTGCGTCAGTTTGCGAAACTACCCATGCCTCAGCGCCATAAAGCAGCACAGGTAGAACGAGCGTCTTGTAGAGTGTTAGTTTTGTCGATCGAGAGAGGGCTCTGGAACTTACGCTTACTGAGCCCGTGGTAGCACCTATTATCAATTATTGTTCTTCGTTTTATCTCCAGGCTGATTTCGTTGTTGGTATTAATGGCGGTGCCAAGGTAAACGAACTCCTTGACTACTTCAAAGTTATAGCTGCGGTATTAAAAACCTGGGAGTACAGACGCCGCGATCCCTTGTTTGTAGAGCACATACTTTGTTTTACCCTCATTTATCGTCAAACCCACTTTGGCTGATTCCTTTTCGATAGCGGCGAAAGCATCGGTAACATCTCATTGGTTCTGCCGACAATATCAATATCATCAGCGTACGCAAGGAGCTGGACACCTTTATAAAAAATGGTGCCACTACGATGCACACCGGCCTTTCGTACGATCCCCTCCATGATGATGTTAAAGAGATCGCAAGACAGTGGATCTGAAACCTTGAGACCTTGCCTGAAACCTCTTTCGGTATTGAAGGTTTCGGAGAGGTCATTTCCTACCTTGACGGAGCTGCGTGTGTTGCTCAACGTCATTCTGCAAAGTCTAATCAGCAAAGGGCGCGAGCGCTCAGCAAGCATCGGAGCCGGCTCTTCAAAACTCCAATCGGCCTTTTAAAAATATTCCGTGCTTTGGAATGCCGTTTATTATATAAATTTTGCAATGAAACTTCCTCGGGATTTCTAAAAGGTGTTAGCAAATAAGACACTAAAGCATAGCATCACCTTGAACGATTAAAATTAAGTTGACTCCATTAAAATCAAGTTGACAGACTTAATAACATACCTTCTATCCTCATTTTTTGTGAGTAACTTAAATCACTAAAATGTGTCCTTCTTTTGATATTTTTTAAAGCCATAACAGGTTTTAATGCAGCCAGAAAAGGCAGGGGTAGACATTTCGAGGACTTGTTTGCTAGAACGCTCCAGTTTCTTCCATATTTTGCCCATCTTTTATTCCAGTTCACTAAGAATGACTTCAAAATTTCAGGAGCTGGAAGGTCCATTTCTTTTTCTTTTAAAAAAAATGTCTATTTCTTCCGCTTTATCAAACGGATTTACGCGTTTCCTCCGTATCTAATAGTATGTTCACACTAAGGCCGAAAAGCCGCTTTTTGAACAATAATGGCTTTTCAGCTGAAAAGCTACATGATATTAAGTTTTTCGCCATAGAAGAACTGTCAAATGAAAAGCTGATATTTGTTTGCTTTTCAGCGAAGAACTCTGAAAAGTTAGAAAACAACCCTGGTTCGGATGTCTGTTCGTTGAAGTTAAGTCAAAATCTATTACAAAAATTCAAGTTGTCACTGATATTTGACATTTCGTCTGTCTGTTTTCATTTGTTGTGATTTATAGACCCAATTAGAAAAAATCTTAAAATGGAAAAAAAATACAATGAGCGCGTAAAGTGGAGTGACCTTCACGATGCGATATTTGTGGAGTTGTGGGAGATAAGTGATGCTGCCATCACGAGAGTACAGATTTGCTCCTGACGTAAGTTTAATATATTTGCCAATGCCTGCCGACGTTCACTTTGGCGTTTACAAGTTTTGCTACCCAGCAATTCGGTGTTTTTTTGCCAGTAATCTTTTAAAGCCAATTATAACGTAATAGCCATCGATATCCAAATAAACGGAATCATTTTTGCAAGAAGAAAAGGTATTCTAAAGAATTTTATTTGCTAAGCCAAGCACAATGAAACAAATCGCTATAATAACAAACATATGGCTACTGTCTGTCAAATGAAAAGCTGTTTTCAAGTGTGAACACCTTTTTCTGAAAAGAGGTTTTTCAGCTGAAAAGCGGCTTTTCGGCCTGTGTGTGAACATGCTATAATCCAAAAGAACAATGAAAAATAATACGTACTTACTAATATACCTCAATATTATGTTACTTACAATCTTCAGCCATTTTCGAACAAGGAATTTCACTTTTTACCAGGTTTTATTTATTGTTATATATTCACTTTAAATACAACACAATATGACATATTAATGAACTTTTTATTACTTTTAAATTGGAGCCTACTTCACCAGTATTGCCTATATCTACCATATTGGACAAATAGCGTATCATCGGATTCAATACTGAAAATTGTAACAATTTGAATTTAACCGTTATATCACGAATTATTAATATGCTAAAACTAATAAATACCTGACTTCTTCACTTCTTTATTAAAAAAAAAAAACAACAGTGTTTTCTAGATTTCATTGTTTCAATATACATTATTTTTTAATTTACTTTACTGAGAGTATAGCTTTTCATTCAAAATTTTCTAACTCCCGCAACTCCTCGCAAATAAATTCTGTCGCATCTTCAAGGTGAAAGTTTGAAGTTGTCAGATCCGAAGTATTTCGAGGAAGCATAAAAGTAACAGCTCAGTAAAATTTAAAAAAATATTACAAAAAACTTGAAAGAAGGCGCGACTTAAGGAACCCGTATCTTACCAACAAAATACAACTGGAAAAATCTTTTTATTTAAGAAGCACGCCTAAGGTGCTCTTATTCTAAAAAATTAAGTTTGCACCAATCCCCATCTTAAATAAAGATTCTACAATTGCTAAAAAAAAAAAAATGGTTTTAGAAGCTAAACTTTGGATGACTATAGAGACCAATTCTTTGGATCATATTACATGCAAAGTGTGTTTTTTACATGGTGGATATATCCAGATAACAAAAAGTAGCAAAAATAAGCAAACCCCGTTACTTCGGAATAACCCTGAATGCGAGAGTTTTGTCTATATTTCTCCCAATGTGCGACGCATAACACCCAAGTAGTATTTTTTGTTGACAGTTTGGCCTGTTTGAAGGAACTCGTAATGCACCACACCACGATAATCGAAGAAAACTGTCAAACCTTGGTTTTTGACTTGCTTTGACGTGGTTTTTTTGGTCTCGCCTCTTCTTTGGCACCGTATTCACCCTTTTGATCGGCTGTTTCCGGGTCGCAAGCGTACACCCAAGTCTCATCTCCAGTTATGATGCATTTTATTTTGTTTTGATAGTCGAAAAGCATTGTTTCACACGCATAACGTGGCACTGTTTTTCCATGAAATTAAGCGTTTTTGACACCAATCGAGATTCACTTTTCTGAGGCCCAAACGGTCTCTCATTATAATTTTCACTGATCCTTCCGATATTCCAACAAGGTCAGTAAAGTCTTGGGCTATCAATCGACGATTTTGCAGCTCCAATTCTTTGATTTTATTGTCGTGTAGCTCATCAGTTGATGCTGATGGTTGTCCTAGCCGTACCTCGTCTTAAACGCTTTCTCGCCTCTCTTTGAACATTTTGTATCACTCATAAACTCTTGTTTTCGATAGAGCTTGCTCACCAAAGGCCTTCTGCAATATTTTCAACGTTTTGGCAGCAGAAATTTTATTCCGCATAAAAAATTTAATGGAACTGCCTTGTTGAATAGTTTACAGACATTATAAAAAAACGAAAAAAACACTTTAAGCTATTTACAAAAGCATGCGTGACTCAAACACTAGTGAATATTTTGACGTGTAATTTAGCTGTTAGTGACATTAGTGTCACCTTGGAAATAAAAACATTTGTCCCCATTGGAATCCCAAAAAAATTTTAATTCAAATTTTACGGTAATTTTTGACCACAGCAGTTTATATAACTTAAACAATATTTGCCCTGATGGTTTTGTTGAATATATTAAATATTGTGTTAAATCAAAAATTAAAAAAAAAACGCCTACAAATAAAAAACTTTACTTAAGTTACTTTAAGGTTAAAATGAAGGAAGAAATCCGTGGCTTGCCTTGCATTACTTAATGGAACGTAGTAAATAACGACATATTTCTATGAGATTTTTTTTTATAAACTTGTATGTCCTTAAAATAAACTCAACACAACTCAACATATTTTGTTTCAATTCGTCAAATAAATCCTGTGTCACTCCCTGTGCACTAGCTAATCATCTGTAGCTGATAATTTATTCGACTGATGCATATTTATGAGCTCTATGGCGGAGCTGGTTTAACTTTGTAATGCGATCACATGTTGACACATACCACCATTCCTTGGATGTATCGTTTGCGACATATTGATCCTGATTGTTAACATGCGGCAGCTACAATCTCCTGCGTCTCAACTCGCCCCTGTGTTTTCTACTCAAACTAAATCCATTCCAAGTATAAGGTTTGTTTTTTCCCATTTAGTGTAACGTTAGTTCTGCGATTATTATGAGTGCGGGTTGTGTGCTTCTTGGTTGCTTTGGTTGATTCTCGTTGTTTTCTCTGTTGTAATTTTATCCGTTCACTCTGCTTGCATCTGTCGCTGCTGTGAAAGATTTCGGTGTGGTTTTTCTATATTACCAAAATGTGGTTGCGGCATGCGACATACCGGGCTTGTCATGCTTCTAATTACCTCCGGGAAGCAATGTCAGTTTTCTTAATGGTGAGCTGCAACTAATTAGAAATCAATTTGTTATACTCTAGCAAGCATTTCCGTAGGAGAAACATTCAAATCTCAGCTACTTTTTTCGTTATTTGTTGAAATAAAAACACCTGCTTCGTTGCGAACTAAAAAAAGGCCATCAAGTTAAATTTTAATATGATAGAAAAGCGTTTTTATGCACTTAGCTTAACTTTGTTCAACAGTTCTTTTTGTATCATGGCTTAGAACTTTTAAATATGAAACTTTCAAACTCCTCCTATTTGCATCCCCATTCTATGCATAACACCTGCCTGCCTTGTGTCGTTGTCGAAGCTGAAATATATGATTGATTGCCCCGTTTTCTTAATTCATGACCCTAAATGCAAGGTACTGACATTTATAATATGCTACTATAGAATAAATATAAGAAGCTCATAAAAGTCAAAAGCAGTTTTTATGAAGCGGAAAATATGATTGATGAAATGAAAAATTTTAATATTTTCCCAAGCTCAGGCGGCGACATGTGATGGAAGAGGTTAATTATGTGATATTAGAGCGTAAAATATATGCAAATAATCATTATGGTTTTGGTTGTGAAAGCTCTTTTGTATTTGAGCGACAAAATCCAGATTATACAATTTTGAACAAAGAACACACATAAATGTAAGGATTCAGAAATAATGATCTTAACAACACACAGGTTCATATAAAACACACATTCACTGAGAAAATGTGGCTTCACAATAAGCCAATAATAAGGTTTTTCTTATTGAGAAAATGTGGTTTATATGGGAAGTACGCGTTGCATTTGATCTAGAATTGAAATTTTTTGTGTTGTTACTTAATTTCGCCTAAAAAATATTGTTACTAAACATGATGATCCTAGCTTTTATAGTTTCTGAGATGTCATCCTATAATCGGGGAAAGCGCACTGTACGATGGGTGCCGCGTTTGCTCATAGTGGACCAAAAACGAATTCATGTTACGACTTCTCAGCAGAATTTGGCAGTGTTTACGCGAAATCCGACGGAATTCTTCCACCGATTCATAACCATGGATGAAACATGGATCCATTTCTACACATCAGAGTCAATGCAACATTCAAAACAATGTTGTTCTCTGGGTGAAAGTGCTTCAAAGTCTCAAAAAATGCAAAAATTTACCAGAAGGTTATGGCCTCTTTATTTTGGCATGCGGTTTGAAAAATATTCATCGACTATCTTGTAAAAGTTAAAACCATAACTGGCGCATATTATGCATAATTATTACATATATTGTTTGAAAATTGAAATTGCAGAAAAACGGTTGCATTTAAAGAAGAAAAGCAATTCTCATTCCTCAATAATTCCTTGTCACGACAATGCGCCTGCTCACTCATCGTTAGTTGTGCAAGCAAAATTGCACGAAATCGGGTTTTAGTTGGTTTCTCAGTCACCGCATTCACCAGACCTGGCCCCCAGCGACTTCATCCTGTTTTAAAACCTGAAGAGATGGCTCACCGGTAAGCGATTTTTCTCAAATGAGGAACTCATAGCCGACACTGAGACCTATTTTAGAGAGCTTGTAGAACATTGTTGCATCCAGGAAAAAAATCTGGTTAATTTAACCAAATTTTATTTTAACCAAATTTTAACTAAATTTCAGGTTAACCAACATGAATCGTCAAGTTAAGATTACCATAAACAATTCAGGTGAATTTCACCTGTTTATGTAGTTAAATTCCGGTTAAAACCTGTTTTCGTAGTTAAAGTCAACTGACAAATGTGGTAGTCTTAACCAAATTTGAATAAGTATTTCCTATAAATCTAATTTATTTTTTTGTCCGCTATTTTTTACATACGTTTTTGCAACCCACATTCGTCAGGTGAAAGCTACGTGGATCTGGTTAATACTATGTGGTTGACTCTCCTAACTAAATTCGTCAGGTAAAAAGAACCTGGATCTGTCTATCGACTTTAAAGTAATGAATGTTGAGAAACGAAACCAATTTTGGCCAAAATTATCTTTCAATTATTCCAAACTTGTTGATCCACCTACACTCAGAAAAAATTTCCATAACATCTAGAAAAATAGCACCCAACATTCGGTAGAAAATCGGGATTCATTGAGTGCCATGCCCGATTTTCTTAAAACTAAGTACATATTTTTCGTCAAATTGACAGAAATGTGAAATAGTTTAAAGGAAGCTGTCCAATAATTTATGAACTATTTCGCTAAATTGAAGATACTAAGCGTAATTGTGTTGAAATTTCTTCTTCCATTTGAGTAAATTTTTCATAAGCACTTAATAGAAGCACTTAATTTGCAGGCTAAAAATCGCTTCGGTAGCCCTGCGGTCTAAGCGAACCGATTACTAGTTAAGAGGTCCGCGGGCTGAGACAATTTTTTTTTTGTATTTTTTTTCAATTTTTGATATAAAACTAGTAAAAGTGGAGCTTCGGCAGGGTACCGAAGCTAAAATACCCCCCGCGGCCATATTGAAGTATATTCGAAGTCTTTAGCCACGACATACACGATGAAATTCAGTTTTATATATTAACGAAAGTTTTCCTATTTAGATGACGTCACTTTGTATGGGAAGTAGGCGTGGTTTTGATCCAATTTTGCCATATATCATAGAGATAGTTCGTATTATATATCAAAGCTAAAGTGCAAAATTTTATTAATTTTTGTGGATTCTTAAGAGATTTAACGTTTAAAATAAAGCCACTTCGTATGGGAGGTAGGCGTGGTTTTCATCCGAATTTTACAAATTTCATAGCCAGGATTAAGACTTAAGAGCAAAATTCATCTGCCAAATCTCAAGGCATTTCTTTAATTTTTGTGGATTTTGAAGACATCTTACGGTTAATATAAAGTCACTTTGTATTGGAGGTAGGCGTGGTTTTCATCCGATTTGACCCATTTTCGAACTTGATCTTTCTTTTTTAAAAATAAACTTATGTTTTGAATTTCATCGCGATAGCCTTAAAATTGCGGCTGTAATCGTGTCGACAGACTGACAGACGGGCAGACAGACGGACACACGGAAATCGACTCAGGAGATGATGCTGATCAAAAATATATATCTTTTTTATACCTGCCACGCCTCCTTCTTGGTGTTACAAACGGAATGACAAAGTTAATATACCCCTTACGCAGTACGCGTTGGGGTATAAAAATATGCGACGCAAGTTTTTTTTATGATAGAAAGTAGTTTTTTTTTTAATTCAGGAATTTCTAATGTTATTGTTATACTGAAAGAAAAACTTTGTTGTGAATTTTATTTAAACTTCGTCCAAGCTGAGGCTCGAACCTTGGCATCGAACATTGCAGTCAAACGACTGCCCACTGAGCTATTGATTGCGTTAAGAATTAGGAATCAAAACGTCTTTATGAATTGCGCATAGTTTTGTTGTTGTTTAAAAGCGTTGATAAACGCATTTTTTTGTAGAAATATAAGGAAAGCATTCTTGAAACTAATCACATGTGGCTTATAAAACAAAGAAAAACTAAAGAAATATTTGAGTATTGCCTCATCTTTTAAACCAAATAAAAGAAATCATTGCTGTACAGAATTGCAAGCAGTGAAATTGATATAAAGATAGTTTTTCTTCAAATTACTGCTGTTTTTATACAATTTCTGGAAATATTAACACTTATCACAGCCATCTTTATCTTTTATATTAAAGTAAAAACTTGTCTTCAAAACATAGAAGCTGTTTTGATAACGCTTCTCGGAATCAAGACTTCACATCATTAAGCCATGTAAAAATTCCTTCTTTTTAGGAGAAACCTCTATAATATATAGGGAAATCCCTGTCTGTGAATTGAAGCTATGGTTTCTTAATTTAAGGGAAGCAGATTTTTCTGAGTGTAGTCTAAAAAATCCAAGCTTGTATTGTACTTACAATAAAATTTTCTGTAAAAAATTACTTAACTTTGAAGAGATCTGATGCCTTAAAAATATATTTGGTTACATTATTTAGGTAAAGTTTTTGTCTTATTCTCAAAATTATACTACACATTTTAAGATCGATGAAATATTTTTATTCTATATTTTTGTCTATGAATCGAATCACTGTCTACATGTTAGGGGCTGTTCATAAATTACGTAACATGGTTTTGGCCAATTTAAGATCCCCCCTCCCCCTACGTGACGTCACACTTTTTTTTACATTATTTAGGT
This sequence comes from Coremacera marginata, assembly GCA_914767935.1. NCBI lineage: Eukaryota > Metazoa > Arthropoda > Insecta > Diptera > Sciomyzidae > Coremacera > Coremacera marginata. The sequence continues at coordinate 120,133,911 of OU612047.1, forward strand.
TTTTTTATAATTTAGCAGTTTGTAATGAAGTATATGGCATTGTTCTATTGTGTTTGACCAACAATAATATGAAAAATTTTACCATGTGAATAGAGCCAAGCGCCAATGAAAGTTTATCTGACTTTAACAGTATAATTGAAATTGGCGATAATTGGAATGCAAATGTTCTTTTTTTTTAACTAAACCAACGCTCAGGGGATGCCCCCTTTAAATGCGAAAGCATTGTGCTAATTCGGAAGACGGTTGATAGTTAGTTGATAGTTAGAGGGTGGAAAGATGGAGTAGTGAGGGTGAAGATTTGCTTTAAATTTACACAGATCAAAACTGCCAGGGAACACGCTCACAGGGAGATTATTCCACAATCTCACTGTGCGACTAAAAAACGTATTATCTCGGTAATGCGTGTTTCTATTGGGCACCGATGCAATGGAAAAGGGATGGACTTGAAAAGCTGCCCGAGTAGACCTAGGAAATAAATGAACTGGTTGCGTCAGGCCATGTACCTCCCTTGAACACTTCCCATGGTAGAACCTATACAAATGTTTTCATATCCAGAAGCTCCAAATAAAATCTTGAAGCTCCTGCCCAATTGTGCGAATTGTACTCCATCTTAGGCCTTATAAAAGAGGTATAGATCATTCGAAGATCAGATGGGGTGAAGTATCGTTTGCATCGTTTTAAGAAACCTAGGCACTTGGCCGCTTCTTTCGACATATGGAAATTGTAATCATTCCAGCGAAGGTCTGATTGTATCGATATGCCCAGAACGTTTGAGCATTTGACGCCAAAAGATCCACACCTTTCATATTCACGGGAGCTAAGAAGAAGTTCATCCGCTTGTGGATTAACAGGCAACACTGGGTTTTGTTTGCACTTAACTCAAGTGCAAGTTAGCAAGACCCCACTCGGAGATTTTTTTTAAGTCATTAAGATGTGTGTAATTTCATTTTGCCTCTTACTCTCAATCTGCAAAGAACTCAGGCGTTTTTTGAAAAAAAATGATTTGTCATTCATTGCTGTCGTCCGCAAACGAATGGATTGAGTTATGAGTCGATGACAGAAAGTTGGCGATAGAACTGAACCCTGCGGTTGAGGGCATGCTCACTGGACGAAATGCCGTCGATTACGACACGGATAGTTCTGTCCTTAAGGAAGCACGTGATCCACCGAGCAAAGATACCACCGATACCGTATGCAATTAGTTTAGAGACGAGTGTTTTATGTCACACTCGGTCAAACGCCTTTGAAATATCCAGAGCAACAACCCTGCTATCACCGAACAGGTGAACGCATTGGTTCCATTTTTCTGTAAGGAACGCCATAAGGTAACCAGTAGACCGGGCCCTACGAAAATCATAGTGACGGTCACTTAGCAATTCGTTTTGCTCCAGATAGTTCATTAGGTGAAAGTTTAGTACGCTCTCCATAACTTTGGAAAGCGTAGAGCATATTGCAATGGGTCGTTAGATTGCAGGATTCGTGGCATCGCCCTTTTTAGGTATCGGCTGGACATTTGCGACCTTCCAACAAGATGAAAATACTCCTGTCCTGTAGGAGATGTTGAAAAGGTTGCGCAAAGGCCGAGCCAGTGTAGAAGCACACGTTTTAAGCACAATTCGAGGTATGCCATCTGAACCAGAGGCTTTGTTTATGTTAAGATTTGCAAGGACTCTTTTGACTGCTCTCGTTTGAAAATATATCTCCTTCATTGAAGAACAACTAGTCCCGACAGAGGGCAGTGGCTGACTGCTATCACAGAATGTGGAATTATGTGCAAACAATCCAGCCAAGAGGTTCGCTTTATCAACCGAGTCAGTGAAGATTTGGTCATCCTTTAAAAGAGTTGGAATCGACGAAGACGTTTAATTTTTAACTCTTTTAACGTATGACCAAAAGTTTTTGCTCCCTTTAGGGCAGAGAAGAACCTGTTTTCTAATGCAAATTTCGTGAAGAAACTTTTTGCGGTCTTAAGTTGCGTTACAGCGATTCCTAGGCTCGATGCGAAGTCTATTAATACTCGTATCAGCATTCTTATCAGAACGCCAATTCTGATAGGCTTCCTTTTTGGACGTGACTGCAAACCTGCAAGTCTCATTAAACCATGACTGGTCTTTTGGCTTAATGCTTTTCATCTTATTGGGGATAAAAGACCGCATACCCAATAAGATAATTTCTTGTACCATCCGTGGCATTCACATTTCTGTCAGCGAAACATAATTTCCAATTGAAGTTGCTAAAATTTTTATTTAACGCTGTCCAATTTGCTCTTTCATAAAACCATGCAGTCCTTTTCGTCGCTTTGGCATAGAGGTGTGAAGGTTAGAATATGAAAAAACAGCGGAGATGGTACAATGGTCCTAGTTACCAAGAGGTGCATTGACACACACATCAGATTTTTCATGATGAGAAGTCAGAAAAGGTCTAAGATGTTATGGCTTTGCAAATCATTTCTTGGGAAAAATGTTGGTTCATTCACTAATTGAATCAATTGGTTCCATTCAGCAAAAAGCTCAACATATTGTTCTTCAGGTGAAGTGTGGCTTGAGTGACATACTCAAGCCGAGTTGTGGACATTGAAATTGCCGGCAACAATGATTTCGCGGTCAGGAAACAATTCCGAAATGTTCGTAATAAATGTGAAAGATGAAAAGTGAAAATTGTTGTTTGTCTTAGTTTTTTTATAACACTTTGATGTTCGCTTTGAACGTGAAGTTATAACAGCTGCTTTCGATGACAGCTTTAGAGTAAGAATTCCTACTTCAGTTCAGCAAAATGTTTTTTATCTGCTACACTTGTTGAAGGTGTTTCAAATGGCTTTTATACCTTTGCTCGGTTTAAACATAGTTTTTCTGTTTTTTTGGGGAGGCTATGATCCGTTCGTTTTATTATGTGCGTTTTTATTGTTTAAAATAAAATAAAATATTATATTATATATATATTATAAAATATAAAAAATAATAAAAATAAAATGAAATTTTAATAAAATTTAAAATTGTGAAAAGAGAACTCAAAAATTTTGCTGTGACGTAACGCAAGGCCGACCTCCTCCCCTTTAAAAGTGTTACGTTATTAATGAACAATTCCTTAGCTAAGCTCACTATTTAAAAAAACTTGTATTTAAACATTTCTTATTGAGTTTCAAATGGGGCTTATTTATATAGCTAATTTTAAAATGCTTCAAAATATTTTTGCTTGTTCAAAAAAAAAGAAAAAAAAAATTCGATTCTGAATTATGCAAATTTTTTTTTTTTTTTATTTAAGCCATAATGAGTTCATTTCAAAGTACTAACTTTGTTTATTTTTGCGACTTAAAGGCGTCTCATTGCGAGGGCAAGAAACTGTTTCATAATAAACAAAAAATTGCACCTATACTTTAAAACAACAAAGGCACTGAGCTAGAGTTGGGTGCTTTCAATGATGATGTTTTTATTATCTTTGCCGCAAAATACAATTCAGCCGGTCTGTATAAAGAAGAACTCTGCTGTTAGTCTTGCATGTTATGCGACAACAAAATATTTGCTAATCCAATTTAATCCTGTCTCTAATCCTATTTAATCATTTGGCAGAATAGAAAACCTAGTAAATATTATGCTACACATCTTTATACGACGAAAATACGGACAGACATCTTGGAACCCAGACAATGACAGCATAAAATTTGGCATTATTGCACTCTGGCTTCTGTGTGAATGTGATGCCGACAAACGACTGGCCGGAGGCTCTTCTAAGCCATGAACGCTACAAAAACAGCCGTAAAGTCGGCGTTGCTTGTTTCGAATTAAAAGCAGGATGGGTTTTAGTTGAATGTACAACAGATTTAATGACAGTTTTAAATAGCCTAATTCAGGTTTTGTTTTTGATAAAAATTCAAATAAGTTCCAAATATATGAAAACAGTTAATTCTACCGATAAGAAAAAAAAAATTTGGTCTGAAAAGAGTTTGGAAATTCTACGTGAAGATTTAATTCAGTCTTGGAAGAGTTTGGAAATTTTTATAAATATTTGGAAGTTGCAGGACAACCAAATCGTTGCACTACTCACTTAAAAGGATTGCAGCCTTTATTATAAAATTAAAGTTTTTGGTTTTTTGGTTGAAAAGAATTCAAAATTACCCTTGGCTCTTTATTTTTCTTTGTAAATCATTCACCACAGTTGTGGATAGCAATTTTTGAACACTTCTTTATATCTTTGTATTTCATATTGTGTAAGAAGTTTTGGCATGAATGATTCTTTGGTTTCCTTTACATGAGAGAAACAATTGAAATTAAAATCCATCTTTTTATATTTTCTGTTCTACTACTTAGGTATTGAGATGTTAAATTTTGTTGATTTTTTAAAATTGTTTTTTTACTGTTTTTGTTTGATGTGCTTAAGACGCCTTGCCTCTACGCACAATGGCAGTGCTAATCCTTCATGTCCTCTACATCACCAAAAGGAGCGCTTCAATGGTTTTACACATGCTTGGCTGGCTGTGCACACGAATGTTCGAGACTGCCTGAATGGTAGAGAGTCGGTGAAGTTAACTAAGGATCACAGCATCTTGTTTGTGGCAGCTCAATGATCGCTCCTTCCGCTCTATTCTTGTGGCTGCGATCTTAATGCTCCTATGATTTACTTTGAGGATTTTCTGACATTTTTTGAGGCTTTGCATGAATAGCGTCTGGAGTTTTGGGCACAATTGTTTGTATTGTGAAGGTTTAATTGGGTTTACCACCGCCTTTTGTGCTTCGGAACAATAAGTACCTAAAAACTCAAAATAAGCGTCCTACTTAGCACGGGCTTGAGAAGCTGCTGTTGGAGTTACGCCTCTTTTGATTTCTTCCATACCAAATATAACTCAAACACAATGAATGATTTTAATGAATACAAACAATGAAAATTTTTAAATGAGTGAATATTTATTTAAAAAATATACTGAAAGCCCAATCTTTATGAAAATTCTCACAATTAAAGTCAATCTTTGTCCATTTTTTAAATTTCTTTCGACTTGAGCGCATTGTAAAAGTTTTCACAGCCACTTTGAAATCAAATCAAGTGGTCCTGCAGGACACCAATTTCCATATTTCCAGCAATTTCCATAACTTCCTGCTTGCTCCGCCTTATTGGCCTCTATCGGAATATCATTGCTCTCTGCTGCGGAAGTCGACGGCCTACATTTTTGAAAAGAGCAAAAAAAGTCCCATTTAGGCAATTAAGTGTTAAGAACTTCCTGCTTTGATAATCATCATGATATCATAATTACAGAAATAAAATTTTGAAAATGCTTCCTAGTAGTCCGTTGTGCTCATGCACTGGCGAGGCGGTCACTTCGCAAATGGTCTTCAGCAGGCATGCAGTACCGTTCATATCAAAATGCTCCAGATATCCGACCACACTGCGATAGAATGAGCTACGTGTGTGTAGCGGCGAGCGTCTGATTCTGCGGTTATTAATGGTAGTCACATTATTACCAATGCCTAAATAATACTGATCTAAGTCCCACTAAAAAAAAACCGCTTAGTAAAGTACAAAAGTGTGTCACATCTAAAACTTACTCTATCAATCCATTCGTTGTATGAGTCATTTGAGGGCAACCCCCAGTTGGCTTCGAAATTGAAGGCCATGTAAACATCACGATTTGGCAGATCCAGCGGCATGGCCACTGCGGCAAGATACTTAAATAAGCGTAGTAAGGTTTTTTAATTGTTACGTGAAAGCGTTTGTTTTCAAATTATGTTTGTTCTTACACCGATGGAACCTCCACGTGGAAAAAATAGGATCCCTGTGCAACTTGTGCAGAGTCCGAGCATCAACAAGAAAAACGCTGGAAGTATTGTGAATGTGTTTTGTCTGTGCAGCATCATGTTTTCGACTGATTCGCATGAGGATGGCAAAATAATTTCACAATCAAGTTGCTTGTTTGACCATAATAATATAAACAGGGTGTGTATTCAAGAACATGGGAAGTGAAGAGGGTCTTTTATTCAGTCAGGCTGTTTGTCAATCGGAAACTTTTTAGTCTAATCATGAAGTTTTGGTACAGTGGGAAGGAGAATATTAGGCATTTGTGAGGTGAATATGATTGTCAAAAATTCTACTAGCCCCAGGAGTTAGTAAATATTTTAACAACAGGCCAGAGAATTTTTGACTGAAGCAGAAGTAAATAAAAAAAGTTTGTTAGCTCTATTTTGACGACATATTTCTTTAGCCCCATGTGCTCGTATATATTTTAACAACTGGCCAGAGAATTTTTACTGAGGCAAAAATAAATAAAAAAAGTTTGAGAGCTCTATTTTGACGATATATTTCTTTAAAATGGAAAATGTAAATAAAAAACAAAAGAAGTGCTACGTCACGTTTAAGTATGTTAACGTTTTTATAAGCAAGTGCTGATAAGTTTACAAATGTATTTTCAGGAAGAAATTCGAAGCGCTTAATTTTATTTGAAAAGCGAATTGCATTGGATATGAATTTTAATGGAAAAAATGCCAACAGCAACGAGGGATGGAGGTGATTAAGTTTATTGTTAGTTTATATAACTTGTTCCTCCCTTTGCAGAATTGTAGCGAATTCCTTGAGAGAATCATTGAAGGATCCCTCCAAATACCAGTGGAATTTCCTTGTAAAAAAATATAAAGAGCTGACAAGGTAGGGAGAAGATGTTACTGACGAAATGTCGGAGGAGGCAAAAGATTGGCCATTTTTTCAGGCGATAATACCCGAGTAACGCTGGGTATACAGCTAGTAAAAAATAATTTTAAGAATAGTGAAGTTCAAAAAATGTAACTGTTCCATTTTCTCATAAAAATTTTTTATTATGACTGTAAAAATCATCCAATTTCTCATAAAAACCACTGTGTAATACTTTTTTATAAAAATTTTTCGTGAGGAATCGTCTTCGAAAACTTACATCATCTAACTTAAATCACCTTAAATCAAAAGATGACTTTTTTTAAAAACACTTACTCAGATGAACTAACTTTTACAAAAAGAATTTAACAGTGATTTTTATAGAAATTTAATAATTTGTTAAGTTGTGTTTCCAAATTTCATATGGCCAAAAAATTTTACATCTATTAAACGAACTTTCTTAATTTTGTAATGAAAATGATAACTTTTGCATCTTCAAGTAAATTTATAACAATTTAAAAAAAAATTTAAAAAAAAAATTTTTTTTTTTTGGTTCTAACAAATTCCAACTTCTAGGAGGTAAAAATGGATCTGCAATGAATTAAATTTAATGCAAATCATATTTTTAAAAGTTTTTTAATCGGTTTTGTGAATTGCATTAATTAATAGAATAAAAAAGTATTTTGAAAATAATTAAAAAAATTTCCTAAAATTATTTCCTAAAAATTAGGTTGGTTAAAAGTTTCTAGACACTCATTAAACAGTCCATTTCTCACTCTTAAGCCTTCTGCAGAGTCAGTCAGTATAGCTTCCCTCTGAGCTGATTATACACCTTCTAGTTGAACAGAATCGCTTAAGGGTTGAAAATCTTCCTGTAGAATGTAAATATTGTGCAATATAAATGCAATTAAAGCAGTTTTGATACAGTTTTTTGATCTCAGTTCAAAGTTTCTATTAAAGAAGTTCCTATGGAACAGTTATTCCGGCCTTGCTATGTGCTGCATTGAATAGCTACTGAATATCGCTGCAAGGTTCTTTGAATGGCGTAATCGCAGCCACTGGGTGAATTTAATAAGGATAACCTTTGCCACCAAAATAGGAAGTATCCATTTGGCGGGTAGCATCCATTGTTGTAAATTGGGCAGAAAACCCTATAAACACATTTGTAAATTTGTAATATCTATCAACCACGGCTCGGGCTTGTATTGAGCCGATTTTTTATCATTTATGTACTCATAGTGTTTGTTGACAGGACATTGAATACGGATATGGTTACCATCAAATGTACCAATAAAGTTTTTAAAAACATTTGTCTTAGTTTTTCTGTTAAATTCTGAAATCTGCTAAAATATTGCACCAATCCATTGATATTCTTCCATGTTTCCATGACTTATTAAGTGTTGGAGTTTTATTATTACAGCGAGCGTTTTGTGAATTATTTTGCAGACAGTAGTGGCTCAATCCCATGAATCCTTCTGCCACTCAATAGCTGCATCCGCATGACATCCAATGCAGGAAGCCTGCTACTTCATATTCCTTGAACCGTCTATAATGCTTCGTTGCAATAAACTTTAAAATCTTACTAAAAGACCTGGGCTCTCATCACGTATGACGAGAATCGTTTGACGATGTCGTTTTGACGATACTTTATTATCACGTAACCTAAAAATTTTACTATCGTCATAACGATATCATTTTGCTTGTGTCATGTGGCATCGTTTTGACGATTGAATTGACACGATATATAATTTGCGATTGTTTGTGCTTTTTATTTGTTACTAGCTGAATACCCGGCTTAACTCGGGAGTTGATATAAATAATTTTCGATTTCATTCGTCGATTTGAAAAAACTTTTCACAAATTTTAGAAGGAATTTTGTGTGCATCAAACCGGTAACATCGGCGAAATGAGCAAAATGTAGCTTTAACATCTGAAAATTATGAGAAAAATTTAGAGAAATCGTGATTTGTGTGTGCGTGACGCCGATCGCTTGCAAAAATATATTTTCAAGTTTTATATTGTATTCGATAGATTGCATATTTTTGAAAAAAAAATCAGAGCAAAAACGAATTTTTGGCAATTTGCGAAGACACTGGACGAAAATTTAATAAGCATTTAAAATAGAAATTGAAATGTCAAAACACCGCCAACGTATGACGCAACTGAGTTGCGCATCTGTTGATGCGAACTCAAATACCACAGGATTCGGCATCAGCTGTCCTGATTTGCAAAAAAAAAAAACGAAAGTTGAATATAAATACACATAAAGAAGAAAAGAAGATATTTATCACCCTTCGCGCTTTGCTACGCCTTACTGTTTTTATATTTTGCCTGTCTGAAGAAATTTAAATATTAATGGTCAATAAACGAAAATAAACTAAACTGTATTTTGTCGTACAGCGCCCTCTGATGTTCAAGGTATAACAAAATACAAAGCATCAAAAGACTCACCGCACCCGAAAACCACTTATAAAAATCATACTTATCGGATGAGTTGTTTTGAGTTTTTTGCGTTATTTGTACAACAGCGCCCCCTGTTTTTGAGATAGAATAAAAAAATAACGCCAAAGCCCTTTCCATACTCGATAATCAAATCCTATATATCCGATATACAAATTTTAATCTAAATCGGATTAGCGGCTTTCGAGTGTTTCACGATTTCTTAAGTGATTTGTAATGCAGCACCATCTGGTGTTTAAGATAGCGCAGAAAAAAAAGTCCAAGATACCCACCGTATCCGAAAACTCCTATGCAAAAATGTTCACACAAATCGGATGTACAGATATGAGTTTTTCGAGATTTTTAAAACATTTGTACTGCAGTGCCCTCTGGTGTTCAGTACAGAACAAAATAGATAAGTCATCAAAACTACCGTACCCGAAAAACCCTAAATACAAATTTTCATGTAAATCGGATGAATGGTTTCGGAGACATAATATAATAACAAAATTCGTGGAACCCGATCGCAGCGCCACCTACCGGGTCCAATTGCGAATCTGGATTATCCAGGGATCCACTTAAGCACACACAAAAATTTTCATAAAAATCGGTGCAGCCGTTTAGGAACTGTTTAATAACACACACACGTGCAAATTGTGCAACAGAGCCCGCTACTTTTCGAGAATGAGCATAAGAGATAACGACAAAACAGTTGCCGTACACGAAAATCCTTTAATAAAATTTTTCATCCAAATCGGATGAGCGGATTTCTACTTTTTCCCTATTTCTTAAGAGATTTGTACTACAGCGCCCTCTGGTGTTCGATATAGTACGAAAAAGTAAGTCAGAAACAGTCACCATATTAAAAACCCCTATAAACCAATTTTCATGAAAATCGGATAAACAGCTTAGAAGTTTTTTAAAATATTTGTACACAGCGCCTTCTGGTGTTCAAGATAGAACAGAGTAGATAAGTCATAAAAACTCACCATATCCGAAAACCTCTATTTACAAATTTTCATGCAAATCGGATGAACGGTTTCGGAGATAAACTATAAAAACAAAATGTCTTAAACATGATCGCAGCGCCACGTACCGGATCCAATTGTGAATCTGAACCATCCAGGGATCCACTCAAACACACACAAAAAATTTCATCAAAATCAGTGCAGCTATTAACGAACAGTTTCATAACATGCACACGTACAAATTGGACAACAGCGCCCTCTAGTTTCGAGAAAGAGCAAAAAAGATAGCACCAGAACCCTTGTCGTTCTCGAAAATCGCTATTTACAAATGTTCATCCAAATCGGATGAGCAGTTTTGAAGTTGTACACGATTTCCTAATATTTGTACTAAAGCGCTCTCTGGTTTTCAAGATAGCACAAAAGAGATAAGTCCAAAATAATCACCGTATCAGAAAACCCCTATTTTCCAATTTTTATGCAATTCGGATGCACGGCTTAGGAGTTTTTCAAAATATTTGTACTACAGCGCCCTCTGGTGTTCGAGAGAGAAATGAGTAGATAAGTCAAAAAACTCAGCGTGTTCGAGAACCTCTACATACAAAATTTCATGTAAATTGGATGAAAGCTTTTGGACTTTTTCGACTTTTTAAAACTATTTGTACTACAGCGCCCTCTGGTGTTCAAGATAGAACCTAGTTTACACGTCATAAAAACTCACCGTTTCTGAAAACCTCTATATACCAACTTTCATGTAAATCGTATTAGCGACTTAGGAGTTTTTTGACGTTTTTTTAAATATTTGTACAACAGCGCCCTCTGGTGATCACGATAGAACAGAGTAGATAAGTCATGAAATCTCACCGTATCCGAAAATCTCTATATACCAATTTTCATGTAAATCAAATGCACGGCTTAGGAGCTTTCGAGGTTTTTCAAAATATTTATACTACAGCGCCCTCTGGTGTTCGATATAGAACATTGTAGATAAGTCAAAAAAACTCAGCGTATCCGAGAACTCTACATACAAATTTTCATGCAAATCGGATGAACGGTTTCGGAGATAAGCTGAAAAAACGAATGCCTGGAGTCCGATCGCAGCGGCCCCTATCGGGTCCAACGTTTTTTACTGGCTAAAAAGTAGCCTTTATGTTGACCGGGGATATAAGGAACCTAGATCCCAAGTTTCATTTAAATCCATCCAGTGGTTTTCGCGTGATGCTTTAACAGACAGACAGACAGACAGACAGACAGACAAAAATTTTAAAAATGCGATTTTCGGGATCAGCGTCATTCAAAATCTCCATCGCAAAAGGAATTTCAAAAAATATTTCATGTACAGATTTTTTTTTTTTACAATTTTATATATATATAGATAGATTATTTCATAAAATTTATAAAAGTTAAATGTTTTAGAGCCTTAATTTAATTATATTTTTGTTTGACGATAAGGAAAAGGAAAAAAAAACATTTGCTGAGACAACGTAGGATTCTTAGAGATAAATTGAGTTCTTGATGCCTTCCATTAAAATGGTATGTGTTGTGTTTACAATATTCTAGTATAAGTAGTGTGAATATATTGGTGTCAAAAAAATTCAGTTTGCGAGTTTGCGACATAATTGTTGCTGTTCATCAACGAAAGTGATTAAAATATTAATGTGCTAAGGAGCAAAAATTGTGCCTAAAATATAATTTTGAACACATTAATACGGAAATATTTGATAAAATAGTTAACGAATCTTACATTTTCACTGTAAATATCACGTCGAAGCACAAAAAACTAATAAAAAATTTACGAAAATGTCACAATTTGTACAAAACATATGTTTTCTAGTGACTTTAAAACCTTATCAAACTTTTAAACCTTAGAACTATAGACGAGACGATAGTGATCCATTTATATGAAGCAAACACTTGACGATATCGTCGTATAGTATCGTTTGAAGGATGTTCGTTTTTAAAGTTACGTGATGAGAGCCCTGAACATAGATAACTTCACGTGATTTCACATAAAAAACCGACTGCAACAGTATGGAGATGTAAGCAATTAGAACGAATGAATCTTTATTCAAAGTAGATAAACATTTTAAGGTCGATATTTCTAAAAAAAAAAGGTATAGAGATTTGTATTAATACATTACATCTATAGAATAATATCACAGTTAAATTAAAAGAATATTCTATGTATAATACAATAATTAGGGATAATTGCGAAGGAAAACTTCTACAATAATTCTTCGATTAAAGATAAATAATAAGGATAGAATAAAAAAAAATCTATGTGGAAAAATGACTAGAATCGTTCATTAAATTATAAATTAAATGGAGTATAATGTTTAATATATAATAAAAACAACATTAAAGAAGTACAATGTATGGATAAGTAACAAAAAACAAATTTCTAAATAAGTAATGATCAAAAGCTAGCATAGGTACATACATAATGAACATATTTTAACTAAATATTTTTGAAATATATTATTTTACAGATATTATTGTATATTATATTATATATTATGTATAATAATATTAGTTATATTAGCTATCTTGATAAAGATTATGTATTTGTTTTCGGACATTGAGCGAAATAATTTAGATCTGTCTGTTATTCTGATTATACGATCCTGAATTAAATTTACATTGTTCTTTACGTGGAGGTTTCTTGTGGAATAGTGCCAAGGTAAATTAACCCTCTAAGACTACTTTTTAAAATAATGGGAGAAAATAGGTCGGATAATTTTTCTAAGGCAAATTATAGCTCCTAAATTCTAAAATGAACTTAGAAATGTTGTAGAAACTTTCGTTTAACTGTTAGGTGAGAAAATTTGAATAATAAGGCACTCTTCAGGCTTTCAGCGAAAAAAAGTCTGTTGCGAATTAGGTTGTCTTACAGAGTTTAGGTTAACACGCACTGTGCCAAGGCTATAAATACCTTTGGCACGCAGATAGACTATCAAAGGCAGCGGCGTATAAAAGTTATCTAAATAAACGATGTGGTGCTTAAAACTTTGTACGCCTTTTGTTAAGCGTGCAGCTATGTTGGCCGAAGTACCAAGATCTGGATGAACAGGCAAGATCACGTTATCACCTGCACCACTGTATGTCTCGGAGCGGTAAGCATATCCAAAAGAATCACACAGTACAAAAAGCTTTACACCCCATTTGTGAGGCTTATTGGGCATATATTGTCGCAGGTGGTGCTTAATTTTTGTGCTGTACATATGTTCGTCTACACAAAGGCGGGCTTGCACTGGCACAGAGTCAAACCTTTGGTTAAGGTGTTCTACAAGTGGGCGAACACGAAACAGTGGATCGTAGCCTGGTTCGCCCTTTTTGATCCGCTGGCTCTCATCACGCAGTGAGAAGTACTGCATAATTAATTCGAACTTCGGGTCATGCAGTTTTGAACAGGTCCAAACGCGTTTTTCCCCAATAGCTTTTCATATTTGGGTACCGATAAATGGACATATAAATCAAAATTCCGATGAAGTGGTGGATGTCGTCTGTGTTTATTTTGAAGGTATTTGCGATGTTATCAGTTAGAGCTGCTCGCATGGTTTCCTCAACGATCATATCCATAACATTGGCATCGAAAAAATAGCAAAAAAAGCTGTAACGGTGTTTCGTGCTCTATTATTCGGGCTGGGAGCGAAGAATTTCCTTGAAAGGCCATGTCATCGACATGCAACTGCATCGATTGCTGTCGCCTTATTATTTTCCCCGGTTCTTTCGTTATTGATTCAATGCCTACGGTCAAAAATTAATTAATATTTGCATACAATTTCGTAATTGTGACCTCTTACCAGAGCCAATGAAGCCACCGGAAGATGGTATGGATATGCTTGCTGAATCTTCAATTGATGGCAATGGTGATCGAGGCCTTTTTATAGTTTTTAGGTAGGCTCAGACTCCTGCACTGTATTTTGCAAGTCTTCAACTGTGATGCATACAAATGACATTGTCTCAGCATCATCTAAAGCTGCGTTTATTTTTTCTACCACATCAAACTCGTCATCTTAATAATTTTTTATATTTTTATGAAGTAAAGTCATATATAAAACAAGAACGAACACGAAAATTGCGAGTATTTGTGAATTAGCTGCTGGCAGCAAAAGTTCACTTGAAGCTCCAGAAGTTTCTCAAGGCACTTATCACTATTTCACTGCTACAACACACAAGTTTTATATATTCACAAATATTCAACTTGATTTTATTAGTTAATAAACATACCTTTGACAAAAAAAATATGGGTTTAATTAATTTGTTAAATTTCACTTTTATTAACACAATAAAACACAATGTGCACCAGTCAGAATTGTATGCGCGAAAAACATGAGGCTTTTGCAAATCACAATAAAAGTATCGTTATAAGCTTCTGCGAGCTTTTGAATTTAGTTTGGTGTGTTTCTGGGGAACAGCCAAATAATATTCAGGTGATATCAAAGCTTTTACTTTTTTTGATATTGCGATATGATAATATTATAAGTGTCTTGAGACACTGTTACGTGTTAGAGGGTTAAGTGTAATTTTAAGAAGTTTATTTTGACTAATTTGAAGTTTTTTCAAATGCAATTCAGCACAAAATCCCCAAACAGGGCAGGCGTAGAGCAGGATAGCCTGGAATATTACTTTAACGATGATAACTTTATTTTCATTGTTAAGTTTATAATTTCTTTTTATTAAAGGAAAAACATTTCTTAGCTATATTGAATTTAGAAATGTTATTGTTTATATGATCTCTAAATAGTAATTTTTTATCTAATATGACTCCGAGATATTTTACGTTATTTGACCATGGGATAACAGAATCATTTATTCGAAGCTGAGAGCTAGGAAAATAACAAGGATTTATTTTTGTAGTAAAAAACACGGTTTGAGTTTTACTAGCGTTCAATTTAATTTTCCAGTTTTCAAAATATGCTATCAAGTTATTTAAAGCGCACTGTAATTTTGTCACTATGACTTGACCAAATTCATGGGAGTAAAAAACTCCTGTGTCATCCGCATAAGTAGCAATTTCACAATTAAGGTAATAAGGCATATCAGAACAATAAATAATGTAAAGAAGAGGACCTAAAACAGAGCCTTGAGGAACGCCTTCTCAACATCCAGTAGATCTAGGGCAGTCGATTTTTTAATACTAAAATTTTTTTAACGTGATTAAAAATCCTTTTCACTTGATGAACAGTGCTATGAAAATTGCGAAGTGTTCATCTGGGATGATTGCATTTTGTTGCAAAAAAACACATATCTTTGCTTTTAAAATTTTTTAAAAAATTTTACTTATGCTACTCAGCAAGCTTTTTGGACGATAGTTTTGAGGAATTGGAACTACCTTAGCAACATTCCAAGTGCCAGGAAAATAGCAGAGTTTTAAGCACATATTAAACAATAAACACATGTACTTTAGAGCTGGAATAGGAAGCTGTTTAAGCATGAAGTTTTTTACTTCATCAAGGCCCGCAGCTTCTCTAGGCCGAAGTTCCTTAATCAAAAATTTAACTGTTTTAACTGACACTAACGCAACAAAAACAGAATCTACAGTACACGAATTGGATTGTCTAATGATATCATTTACTAAATTTGTACTTGATTGACTACCTAAGTTTTCAGACACACGGTGGTTGTTCAGGAAGGTTTCAGAAAAATAATTAGCATTTTCTTCATTCACTATTGTTGTATTGTTATCATTAGCAAGAAGTGGAATATCCATATGCTTCTTTTTTAAAAGCTTGGCAATATCCGAAAAAGGTTTTGAGCATTTGTCTTCGCCCCTGCCGCCTTTGACAATCATGGTTGCAAAAAAATCGAGTTATATCATGGTTAAATTATAAGGTTGTCACAAGGGTGAGAGCAAGTACCCATAATTGTCAAATTTAAGTTGATAGCTCAAACAAAATCTGAAAGCGGTAAGTTGGGAAAATGTAAACAAAAAAGGGATTTGAACTGATTTTGACAATTATGGGTACTGAGAAGAGAGTACGATCAGCCCTGCAATAACCTTATAATACAACCATGAGTTATATCAAAGTAGTGTCTAGAGAGATTATGAGTAGTGCTAGAGCAATTATAAAAAATTTATTTGAGTTATTTTTTTTCAAACGTCAGGTTGAAGCGATTTCAACTAGGAGCAAATATTCCATAGGAGTAGATTTAGAAAAAAAAGATATATAAAATTGTAAAATCAATGTGTACTTTCTAGAAAAGGATTGTGTTAAGAAAAAGGAAACATTTAATTAGAAGTATTTGCCTTTAATATGATGAGTTCTGGCCAAAATTTATTCAACAATTTGTAATTGTAATTGTGTTTTTATTTAGATTCTGATGCAGAACTAATAAGGATGGCATGATCGATAATTATTGGTTTCATTGTCAATAATTAACCGAACATATATTTTAATTGAATGAACTAAAAGAAAATAATTAAGTCTTTCCTATAATCCATCACCATACAAAATAACAACAATGAAATTGCTTGCTATCTTAGGCAATATCCTGCCACACTGGAGGCCATTGGATATATCTTGTTTTGAAGCAATCAGCTGTAGGGATTTAACTTCATTTGCACGGAACACATTTTTTCTTGGAATTTAAAAAAAAAAATCCATACTATATTTCACAAAAAACTTAACTGTAAGAGGTGTGTAAGGTCCTGATATACATGCACATTGACATTGCTAACTCAAAAATTTCCGAAATTTGATATAACTTGATTTGTACGCTTGCTCTTCATATACATTTTTTATTTAACTCATAGTAGACTGGAATTTAATTTCAAAAATTTTTGTGACTATAAAAAAGTCAAATAATTTTTTTATTTATTTAAGTCTATTTAAGTCTATGGACACGAATTCTTACAGACTCGAAATTACAAAGGTCGAATAAATTTCAAAAATACTTAAAAAATACTATACAATAATGACCTCATAGAATTTTTGGACATTGAAAAATCTGAATTACAAATTAGATTAATATCATTAAACAATTTTAGATTTCTGTAAATTGGCGCATTAGAAGCATAGATAGTCAAAAAACAGTATTTATATAAAAAATGGTATCAAAATTACGGAGAGCTCTTGTACGGACATTAAAGTGTATCCTACGGAGAAGTTCAGGACAGTCTACTGACCCAGACACAATTCACAATAAGTAAAGTACTGATAAAATTTGTCTTCTAGTTCTTAGGTTTTTAAACCAATCAAAAGGCAACGAGCGTTATATGGCGGAAGAACATTTTCAAAATTCATAGTGCGTAAAGCGAACCTAGTGAAAGATCTCTGGTCCCTTTCAAGCCAAGCTTTGTGCAATTTAAAGAATGGATTCCATATAACTAAGGCATATTCAAGTCTTAAACGAACAAGACTAGTAAATAAAGCCTTAAGTGTATAAGGATCTCTAAAAGATGAGGCATTACGCCCTATAAAAGCTAGCATTGCATAAGTCTTAGGTATAATATATTCCAAATGAGCACGGAAAGTAAACTTAGAATTAAAATCTTTTCCAAGGTCTTTATATTGACAGCCAGATAATAGAGAAGAGTTCGAAATATAATAAGAGGAAAACAGAGGTCTAATGGACTTAGAAAAAGACTATTTAGATTAGTAAAGATTATGTAGAATACACCAATTGTAAAGTTTATTAACTTCACTCTGAAGAAGAGCGCTATCAGATTCATTCCTTATTTCAAGGAAGATCTTGAGATCATCAGCGAAAAGCAGACAATTACAGTGCACAAACAAAGATGTAATATCATTAATGAAAATAACAAACAATAACGAACCCAAAATACTTCCTTGCGGAACACCAGATATTGCGCAAAAAGGAAAAGACTTAACATCATCAAAAGCAACAAAATCCTGACGATTATGTAAATACGACTTAAGCCATTTCAAAAAATAGGAATGAAACCCTAACAACTCACATTTTTTAATTCAAATAGGATGGGATATTTTATCGAAGGCTTTTGAAAAGTCAGTATAGATAACATTAACCTCACAACCGTCTTGAAACGATTATAGACAGTACTCAGAGAATAACATTAGATTAGATATAGTAGAGCGGCTCATAACGAAACCGTGTTGACACGGAGAAATTATGTTTTCCACCGCGAAAAAATTTTATCTCTGACAATTTACGCAAAAAGCTTTGAAATAAGATTTAGTTTAGAAATAGGCCTGTAGTTGGCTACATTATTTTTACACCCAGATTTGTGAATCGGTGTTATAAGAGCCACTTTCCAGCAATCAAGAAATACACCAGATCACAACGAGTTATTAAAGATAACTTTAAGCAGATAAGGAAGCTTTTCGCAAAATTTTTGAAAAAAAACATTACATAAACCATCAGCATCAACACTGCTCGATGCTTTTAAGTCACGAATGCCATTCAAAATATAAACCTCACTCAATAATAGTGATCCGAAATCTAAAGGCTGTAGTACAATGTTGGAATTTTCATAAGTACAAATTCTTGGCAAATCATAGTTTGACCTGAAATAATCTGCGAAAAGATTAGCTGTAAGATTAGTTGGATTATTTGAAAATTTGTAATAATACTAGATGAGAGTATGTTTGAACAACCTTTTTTTGATTTGACAAATCGCCAAAGGGATTTAAGATTTGTCTTTATATTGTTTCAAAATTTTATCAAATATTGATTATAAAGGTATTTATCTAAGAAATTGAACTCTCGCATATAATGCCTGTATTTAAAAAAGAAATAACTTTGATTGGTACTTAAAAACTTTTTAAAGAATTTAGAACGTACATTTTTTAAGGTCTCTAGTATATCATGGCAACTTATGAATGCATTCCCTAACTTTAGGAATGTATTCATTGCAAACTATAGATATTACTGTTTTAAAAGTATTAAAGCAATATCAGCGTTATTTGCCATATCAAAATTGCAAATTTTAAAATTTAAATGAAAATTTTTAGTATTAGTAGGAAGAGTAAAATATTTATAAACTGAAACATCTAGTTGTTGAAATTGGAAATGCAGAATCATGAATATTATAATTAATATAACTAGATACAAAAATAAAGTCCAATAATGTGTTCAAGCCATTAAAGCAATTATTAATTTCAAAATCAGATGTATACAAAAAATGTTAGTTTGAGATAAAATTGAAGAGTGAAAAGTGATATATTCTTTGAGCTTACGTTTATAATTTCTCCATAAATTCTGTGAGTTGTGATTTATTAAATGCCATATAAATTTAATAAAATAGTGCGTAACCAGAGCAAGCAAATTTGTGGAGCAATATCAAATAGCTCTACAAGTGAAATAAATTGTGAACATGAAATAAACGATTCAAGCATTGTGGATGTGATTTGCTCCAACTCCGTCGAAAGTACGTCATCAGATGCAATTTCACGGTTTCAATATAAGGCAAAAAATAGCATGTTGTAGTGTAAAGCACAGCATGACCCACAGGAAAAAAATATAATAATATAACAATATAATTGAATTTAACTCAATACAGTTTTATACAATTCAATACGGAATATAATTTAAAATAACATTTCATGTTAATTAATATACTTTTATACTTAATATAAACGTAATTACACTTTATTTTGTTAATTAAGTAATTATTTTGTAAAATGAAGATTGCAAATATTATCAGTTTTTTCTGTATTTTATTAACTTCATTTATAACTTTATTTACTTCTGCACCGTTTTAACCAACAAATAAAAGAGAAAGAAATTAAAAAGGCAGAAAGCTCAGGTAAGTAGATTGATCGAGTCACCAGGAGTGATTATTCTAGGGCTGGGCCATTATTCGTAGTAATTAATGGTTTGATCAATCAGATTCGAGAAAAAGTGGTTAACCGATTAACCAATTTGTTCACCAATCCAATCTTGTTAAAGCTTTCATTAAAGTATTTGTTCTCAAATAATAAATAACAGTTATTAGTAGGGCAGGGATTTCTATGCAAATGCATGTTTTAATTGAATATCTTAAAAGCGAATCATGAAATTTCTTGAAAATGGCATGCAATCGTGTTTGCATATTTTAATTTATTAATAATTAATTTTAATTAATTTATTAATTTCACAATTAATTACTTAAAATGCATATTTGGTATATATATGCAAATATATATTCAAAAATTTCGTTAATTTTTTCATCTCAAACCCATTTTAAAATTTGTAATTTCTCTTTAATATTTGATACGACATCTATTGGTTGATATAACTTTGCAGGTGGATAGAAACTGCAGAAAAATTAAAATCTCTAAAGGAATTGAGGAAAATTTTAATCAATATGGGCTTAAATAAAGATATTTTTTTTTAACTTTTTCTGTGAGCGAACTGATTTTATTCAAATATGCTGCTATTACATCTGTTGACGAAAGAAGGTTATTTTCAATGTTTAAAAATTTCTTAAGACCCAATAGGAAATTCTTTATTTTTGAAAACTTAAACAATATTTAATCGTTTATGCCAATAAGGCCATAACTCAAGGTTGATCTCATAATTGCGATAATTGCAGTAATTTTTGTATGATAATTTTAATGTTTTTGGTTTTTAAAAGTTTTTGTTTTTTATAGGTTTTTTTATAGTTTTTGTGTGTACCCAAAGTTGTTTAGTTTTAATACCTTGTTATTTGAATTCCACACAATATTTATACAATATTATTGCTCTTTTTTTTCTGAATATAAAATATATGAATACAAATATTTTTATTGCATATTTTAATGGCTGTAGTGTATTTTTGTTGCATGATTTTGAATTTCAAGTTTGCATAATATGCGCATATTTGTGAGTTTTTAGTGCATGGAAATTCGTGCCCTAGATATTAGTAATATTACAATAACGGGTTTTTTCAATTGTGTAAAAACAGTTGTAAGAAACTTACAATAATACTTTTTTCCAATTATTTAATAATTGTTGTCAATATTATTTTCATAACTATTATTAAGTATGACTTAACTTTAATTATTATTAATTAAATATAAATTGATTGATTAAAGTTATGAAACATAGTAAACAATTATGCAATTATGTATAGAAATTAGTTTTTACTAACAATTATAAGAATTGCTTTCTGGCAAGTTTAGTTAATAAAATAAAAAAATTAACATAAAGAAAATAGTTTCTTTCTATGAGTATTTCAATATTTATATCAAATTGACAACTTTTATTTATTACTAACAATAAATATTTACAATTTACAATTATCAAAGGTTACAAATAATAGTTAATCATTTTAATGATAATTATCATAATTGGTGAAAATAAATCATTATAAACTTTATATAATAATTGCAATAAATAAACACATTTAATTCTTATACCTTTATACATCGCCAATTTAAATTTTGTGTGCATCTGCGATTTTTAAGGCGACTCAGAAGCTATGACTATTTTCAAACGCACCCAAAACCATGCGATCAAATGCGTTTGCTAATGAGCGAGGTGCAAGATTCAAATAGCAATGAATTTTTCAATTTTTTGTTGCAGCTAAGTTACAAAAAATAATATTATTTATTGACAAATAAATCAATTACTTTTGATATCGCTATTCTTACTTTTTATACGAATACAATCACATTAATATCGAATATAGGTAAGGATAAAACATAGTTTTAGATATTAACTTTTTCTACTAGAGTTGTTGTGCGAAGCCCCTGCAAGAGCGAGGCCCCGGTTTGCCCGCCTCATTACCCCCTAAGGCCACAACTGATCGTGACACCGCATATTTAAATAAATGACTGATGATTGCTGCTATATTCATGAACATTTCTTATCTAAAATTTCATGAAATATTCTTCGAAAGTGGTATAGTAATAATAAAAAAAAAATTGTTTAAAATAAACAAGTACCTCAAGGCTCAGTACTTGGTCCTTTGTTATTTACTATGTTTATAAACGATATTTTCTGCAAATGCCACCATGTCACTATGCATGCGTATGCTGATGCCCTCCAGTTGTACTTGTCCAAGCCCTTGGGCCTAGTAGAAGATCTATGTGCCAGAATTAATGAGGACTTAACTGTGGTATCCTCATGGGCGGCAGAAAGCATGCTATTGTTGAGCCCTCTGAAATCATATGTTTTACCAATATCTAAAAAACAATTTTGTCATGAGGATTTACCTCCAGTTCTTCTAACTAATGTGCAGCTGAAACTGGTTAGTACGGTCACCAATCTTGGTTTTCGTATAAACTCATCTCTATCTTGTTGTGATCACATTAATTCTTGCATAAAAAAAGTATACTATGTGCTTCGTAATCTTCGAATGACATCAAGCTTTGTCCCTGTTGAGACTAGGAAAAAACTGGTATTGCAGCTGTTGATGCCGATAATAACTTACTCTGAAGCCGTGTATTGCAATCTTGATTCACGGTCGTCGCACAAGCTTCTGGTCGCCTTTAATAATGCAGCCCGCTATGTATATGACCTAAAAAAGTTCGATCATATCTCCGCCTATAGCAAAAAGTTGCTTGGCTGTAGCCTACTTAAATACCTTGAAGCGAGACATTGCATCTTTTTACACCGGATTATTTACACTCGAAGTCCTCCTTATCTTTTTGAAAAGGTTAAATTCAGCAGATCAAATAGAAGCATGAACCTCGTGATCCCTAGATATAATTTCGTTAATTCTAGTAGATTGTTTTTCGTCAGCGTTATAAGGTCGTGGAATTCATTACCTGATAGTATCAAAACTGTTTCCAATAAGCTAAACTTTAAGCATTTAATCTTTGAATACTTTTCCTGATTTACTCTTCCTCTTTAATTCGAGTCATTTTGAGTTCATTATAATGTAATAGTTTTTAGTTTGTTCTTTTGTATTTCTGATGTTGTTATTTCCTTTGTTAAAGCGGCATGCAAAAGATTTATTCTTATATGTCAACAATTTTGTTAAATAAACATAAACATAAACATAAACAGACGCTTAATAAATAGATTCTAAAAACGTGTTTTTTGTTTCCTAAGAATTTAAGTAAGTAAATTTGAAGTAAAGAAGATTTCTTAAAAGTCATTAAAAGTCAAAAGTCATCAAAAACTTTAATTTACATATCGTATACTGTAGCTCTACAGAGAGTCAAACTATATTTTTAAATATCCAATTAATAAAATACTTAATATATCATTATCAATATAGCATAGAGAGCTGTATTGTTCAGTAAAATCTCATTATTTTATCTAAATTAAGTATGTGTTTGTAGTACAATTTTGTTTTGGGAAGTAAAATAAATATTAACATATAAACATTTGGAAATGTTAACAAATCACCGAAATTAAAATAAAAGAGACAATTTAACGCACTATACAATTTTGTAAGAAATGTCTGACAAGAGAAAAATACCTTATCTTGCAGATTGAGGGTGACCCTGTATAGTTTGATGACTGTTGCATATTAGCAAGATTGTTGCAGTTCTTAGGTGCAATTAGAATGGATTGTATAATAGGTTTAACTCAATGCTTTTGTTCAGAGAAAATATCATGGTGCACTGTAACTAGAACCGGTAATATTTGGTACACTGCTTCGTTTTGCTTAGAATCTTTGTATGACCTAAAAAAAACATGTAGATTGGAAAAGTGTTAATTGCAAGAACGTGTTGGCCAATTTCGCTACTCTACGCTAGGCCAAGAACGAACGGCTGTTTCCAGCTCTAGAGAGTTAAGTGTTGAAGCGTTGTTCTGAATTTTCAGGCCAAAAATTAATGATTTTTGTGGTATTTTACAGGAAATCTTTGTCATGTGCAGGTATGTACAAAATATTTTACATGTAGTAAGCTTAAAAAGTTCACAGAAAAACAATTTCTTTTTTTTTTATTGCCGTTTTTGGTTTTGACTAGCTGAAGAAGGCACCTGAAAAATAAAAGAGCAAACAGTCCCAACAATAGCTCCGTCCTCATCGGTTTGAAACGCGAAAATCAAAAATAGCCTCATTAAGAACTACCTCCTTTAGTTCGCCTTCGTAAAAATTAGTCAAAATAAAAAAATCTGAGGGCGTATTTTAGCGAAAAAAACGAAAAATGCTAAAATCTCGCACACAGACTGAAGAAATTACCGAAAAATGTAAGTCAATAGGTTAGTTCACGTACTTTACTTGCAGGGAGAGAGTAAAAGATGAATTGAGAAAAGAAATGTCACAAAGAGAAAAATAGTAGAAAAGCACAAACGTTTCTTTTTTTCATCCATTTCAATAGGAAATCTGCAAGAAATAACTTTTGGCAGCTTGTGTTTTTTGACAAATAAATTGTTTCGGTAGCTGCAAGTTCTTGCAAGAAGAAATTTTCAGCTACTTGCAGCTGAACTGCACTCTTTTACGCTCTCGTTGTCTTCTCGCGTTGCAAGTTTTTCGAGAACGTGAACTTGTTACAATTTGTAAAAATTTGTAAAAATTTTTTGTTAGTGAACAAACCCAATACGTTCAATTGCGTTTTATGAATCACTGGTACTGTTTTGTAAGCTGACATTTTGAAAAAAAGGCGAAACAGAAGAGTGTTTCGTATGTATAAAATCGTATCTTAATTACCAAACCTTGCCACCTTATCTGTATGAACCTGAAATTCTGCTACGACGCTTGCACGATTTAAACAAAATTTTGCACATAACACAAAAATGACACAATTCAAAAATTTTAAATATCCAGGAGAAGCAAAAAACAATTTCATTTTCCGAGGGACTTCATACAAAACAAAGAGACAAAAAGGTTTTTTCTAAACTTGCATATATTAAGTTGTTCCGCTTCTGTAGCAGTGGAGCAATATGAGTAGTCCTGAGTCTAGAAAAGTGGGCGGACAAGGGGGCGTGCCACTTTAATTTTAATCAAACTCCTATTACGTTTGTTCGACTTTAACCAAATTTTGCACATATTTTCTATAGTATAATGAGCAGTTCGTAGTCAAGAAAGTGGGAGGAATTATATAAGGGTCATGACAATTTTTATAAGAACTTAATTTTTTGGCTTAAGATTTATAATTCCACTATGCTCTTAAAAGTGAAAATCTTATGGTTGAAAACTGGTTGCTTTTATTCTTTCCAGTTCAAGAATAAAGTTTTGCGTGAATTTATGTTAAAAATAACTGCAGCAATAAGGAGATGTGAGCAATTTTTTTTCAAGCATCTAGCTTGCCATGCGTATTCAAAATTAAATACTTTAAACATCGTTTGTAAATCTGATAAAATCGCAGACAATTTGGCCCAGGAACTTTATAAAACTGTTATCTAAGTGACAAAAATGATTTGTTTGACATTTGAACCGGACGTTAAGCCTATTTTGTATAAAGACTGAAGCCTTGAAATTGTATCATCTGAAATAATGAAAAAAAGTCGTCTATAGTTGAAATTGGATCGTTATGCATCATATATGTAATACTTCTATATTGGCAGCAACCTAACTTTTCAACGAATATAAGTTCTGAAATCAAGGATAGGTAGCCTATATTAAAAATCTTTGCTTATGTTAGTATATTTGAATATTTTTTAACTACTGCAGCCAAGCAAATGTGTCCCCAAACAAGGTCAAAACTATTTTTAAAAATAAATATATCTGGTGTTGCAATGACTTACACCATATTTTTGTATTTGTATTTGTATTTATATTTGTATTTGTATTTGTATTTGTATTTATTTCATAAACTATGTTGACATTTAAGATTAATCTTTTACATGCCGCATGCATGAATAAATGGAGGTAATAACAACTAACATAGTTCAAATAAAATATTGAATAAGTAAATTAAAGAATAACAATCAGTAAGTTAAATAAATAATTAGGAATTACATTGCAAATCAGAAAATTATAACGATATGGCAATTGTAAAATTAACATTAAAAATTAACTTTAAAATTAATGGAGTACATAACACTAACATTATTCAAATGAAATATTAAATAAGTAAATGAAAGAAATGCAATCAGCAAATTAAATAAATAAGTTAGTATTACATTGCAAATCCGAAAATTATTACGATATGAAAATTGTAAATGAACATTAAAAATTAACTTCAAAATTAAATGAATATAGAATAGCAATAGAAGAGATTATTTGTAAGGTTTAAGAGAAAGCAGAAATTCAGAAATGATATGGATGGTGAATTCCAAAGTCTTATGGGTATCATCTGAAATAATGAAAAAAAGTCGTCTATAGTTGAGATTGGATCGTTATGCATCATATATGTAATACTTCTATATTGGTAGCAACCTAACTTTTCAATGAATATAAGTTCTGAAATCAAGGATAGATACAGCCGGAAATATTGCATTTTTATTGATTTGTGGGCGGTGAAAGGAGGCGTGGTTAAAACTAAATATGATACACGTTTTAAATTTGAGCGAAATCCGCTCGACCGTTTAGATTTCTATAATGATTTATTAAAAGTGGGCGTAATGGAGTACCACCACGCCCATTTTTTTAAAGTTGCCGACGGTAAGCATACGAACATTAATTATTAAACTTCAATCTTATACGACCAAAACCATTTGAAATATAGTATTATTATTGATTAGTGGACAGAAGAAGAGGGTGTGGCAATTCATTTTGTTTTACAAATCATACTCGCATAAATATCAACAAAATAAAGAAAAGACCATCCAAATCGGTTGAGCCATTCATGAATGCATCGGAATCCAACGAACACCATTTCATTTTTATTTATATAGACAAATTAAATTTTTTAAAAAAACTTAATACATCATTGTAAATTGAAAAATAAATTAATATATAATTTTCATAATTTGTATGAGTTATAGATGGCGTCAAAGTGAAGTGCTCAAAAATCCGGTGGAGAATCTCAGGATTGGCTGGGTCGATTTTGAAAAACCTTGTTTTATTTTCTTTATTAACATTTTCTCTAAGGCAATATACCAAAAACTCTTAAAAAATTTGAAAAAATTTTTTGTTGGGAAACATTAAGAAAAAAAATTTACCACATTTTTAGACCTTTTACCTTTGCTAATTAATTTTTTTGAAATTTTTTTAAGGTTTTTTGCTTTAGAGAATATGTTAATATAGAAAATAAAACAATGTTTTTCAAAATCGGCCTAGCCTATCCTGAGATTAACTGTCCGCCATATGGACACCGGATTTTTGACTTTGGCGCCATCTTTAACTCATACAAATTTTAAAAATAATTATTTATTTTTTTTTTCAATCTTCAATTTTCTAATGTTAAGTTAGTACTTTTATGTACTAGAAAAAATGTGTATCAATGTATAAGTTGTTAATCGATTTAGAAAGTAATACCCCAGTTTCGCTAACACAGCGAAATTAGCCTTCGAAGACGTTGTCTTTGAAGACGTCGTTGACGACAATGGAGTAACAATGCTGATGTTTTACCGGACATGCCGGTATTAATTTAGTAATAACACAAAATGTAGGAAATTTGTAGGAGAGAACACGAACGAGAAATATCGTACCCAAAGAGCAGCAACTTCAATCGAATGCAGACACTTAGCAAGACATGAATTACAGCCGTCTCTCCATTTCGAGAGCTAGTGCGAAACGAGGAAGAACACGAACGAGAAAAATCGTACAACAAGAGCAGCAAATTTTTAACGAATGCGGACACTTAGCAAGACGTGTACTGGAGCCGTCTTCCAACAGGTGGCACACACTTGTCTTGCAAGTCGTTTGGCTAATTTGTTTGAAATTGTCTTCGAACACAGCTATAGGATTGGAGCGATGTCTCCTCGAAGGCTGACTGCTGTCTTGAAAGTCGTTTTCGAAGACGGATGCATCCGTTTGCCACTGGGAATCTATGCTCATTGAAAATAGTATATGTGTTGAAAAAGTTTTCAATTTTTATTTGGTCATCCATAAATTTGTTGGGCATTGGCATGATGGTATTTTGCATTTGATGAAGTTTTGAAAAATTTTGTCTTAAAAAATCCCTCACCTAATAAGCATATGTCGCACACATCCTTAGCAGGTGGTACAAAAGGCACTCTATTCTTAATTTTTGATAGAAGTGGCATTTCACCACCTATCAATTGCTCTCTGCATATATCACATTTAATGATTAAACTAACTTTCCATGCTACAAACCTCGCTATATGTCTAACCAAATTTTATTCTAAAAATATTGTTCTCCGGTTGTCTTCTGAAACTCCACACATTTACAGCCCTTTTTGGCGCATTTCTGTACCCTTTAGGAATCTGTATAAATATATATATTTTATACTCTATTCTATGGCGATATGTTGATACTTACGCATGAAAATTATTTGGTTTGGGCTTTTTTCATATATTTTCACGCTCATATAACATTATATCTCTACTCTACTGTTGGGGAATGTACCTTGGGTGTACTGCCAATATAAAAGTATTACATATACTGTATCACGTTCTAAACATTATACACACCTTTAATGCTACACCAGAACTGGGCGGCGCCGGGTACTCCAGCTAGTATCGTATATGAATCGTATATATATAAACAATTTTTTGATATTTTCAAAATAAACCTTGAAAAGAACGAAGCCTCCAATCAACAAGTAGATGACCCTTAAATGTGGCATATTGCCAGTTGTAGTTTCGTGAACTAAAAAAGTGAGAATTAAAATTTGGTTTGTTTGTTTCAAGCTGCTATCATTCGAATTAGTTTGAAATTCTTTTTGAGCTAAAGAACACTGCTGAAGACATAAAATAACTTGTTAGAATGCCATTAACTTATTTTTATTTGACGTTCCTTGGCGTGTTAGTATCATCAACAAAAATAATGCAAAGCAAAAATAGACAACAACGAGCAATTCCAGTATTACTATTTCCGCCAACAGTACCAACACGAACTCAGGTAATGTGCATTCCTTCCGCTCTACTGAGCTTTATTTTATATATATTGTGCTTCTCAAGTGGATTGTTGGCATCGGTATTCCTGTGGAAGATTTGGTTTATGAGGCCATAACCACTGGCTATGTACTTAAGGCTGAATACTTTCTGCCCGAGACCGTGGATCAGTTGAGAATTAGAAGGCCGATGAAGATTATGCGCAATTTAGGTGGAATGAGCGGCTTACCCTCAAATCAGTCATTTTCGAATTTGCTGCAAGAAAAAAAGAAAGTTTTGTCAAGTTATCGTTGGAGTTTATATAAAGGGTTGGAGGGGCTTGCAGTAAGGTAAATAACTGAAGTATTTGTAGACTGAACACTAAATTAACTAAAATACTTTAATCTTTTCAGAATGGGGCTATCGGGACGTGCTTGTGTTTTGAAGAGTATATGCGAAGCTGTAGAAGTTCCATTTCATCATTGGAATGGCATGTTTGGCGAGTTGCTGCACATTCTCTTGACGTTAGTTCATGTTGTTTTTGTGGTTTATTTGAAAAATATTTCTTAAATCATTAATTTTACTCTCACTCAGGCCGTCATCCTCGGTGGACGAATTATCGGAACATGCTGATAATGAGTATTTCCATGCTGAGTCTATTGGTCGCTCTGGTGCTGAGTGTCACCGTGTTTTCACAGATTGCCCAAAATCGCTATTGGATAGTTTTAGTGAAATTTACTCCTTTTCGAAAGATATGAATTTGTTAACATAGCAAAGGCTTGTGAAATCTTTTAAGTTTAGCTATTTAGGTACCAATGTAAATAAATTATTTGAAATGAAGGAGAAGTAGAAAATTCTTTGTGTGAAAATGAAAAGAAAATATTAATAAATATTAATTTTAAGTTCAGAGAAGAATGAGATGAATTGGAACATGCCGAGCGAGTTAAAATAACATATTATATATACTCCTTAGGGGCCTGGGGTCCTAACATTTTTTCTGAATTTAATTGATCGTTAACATCCTAGCCAATTTAGTTCGCGGAATGTCAAAACTGATATTTTCAAAGAATTGCAACTTTACCGTACTTCAAAAATAGAACTTGCACATTTGAGTGCGTTTTTTTGGCATACAAAAATATACCAAATATTTTGACATCTAAAAAAATTATTAATGAAAATAAGGAGAGTCATATTTTTTTCCAAAAAACTTCGGCACGCCTTCTATGGTTTAATATCAAAGAATTGTTGGTGCCAAAGAATGGAATCGTGAAAAGAAGTAAACAAAGAGCGCAACAACAAGTCTTTGCATAATTAATGTAGTCAATTTTTTGAACCTTTGCTTTGTGCAAAGAAGTAGAAAAACATTGCTTTTTAAATTGGAAAGCACACAACTGCAATTCCACTTTGGTTTTAGCAGAAGATGTGCTTATAAGATTTTCAAAGTTAATGGACTGCATAACCCACAGAAGATTACTGATGAGTTGGTGTAGCGACCAACGAAGCAGCTGTATAGTCTGCTGGTCGTTGTTCTGTAAAGAACATTGTTGTTGTGGCGACCTGTTGCTTCATGAATTACTTGACATAAAGCTCTTACACGTTGTTCTTAAAAATTTATATTTTTAAGAATTACTAAAAACTAAATAGACTTTGTTTTATTATCTATGTATATAAAAATAGGCAAGGACAAAACAGTTCAGTACCATTTTTTTCTGTGTTTCTCAACCGATTTTAATGATTTTGCTTTTAAATGAATCAGAGTAGGGAGTAGCACCGACGAATTTTTAAAGAAAAAATGCTGAATACCCGTCGTTGCTCGGGGATGGAATGGCATTCAGGGTGTTTCTCAACCGATTTTGATGATTTGTAAAATTCATCAATTCAATAAATTTGATGACAGTAAAATTTGACGTTAAATTCTATTGAACAAAAATGCATTTTGTTTTTAAATTCTCACAACTTAAAGCCTGTATGATACTTAATTTTTTTTGCTCAATTTTTGTCATTGAAAACGAAAACTAGAGCAGTTCAAATAGTACGAATGCATGGATTCAATTGGTGTGAGTGAGTACGCATATATTACGAATTGGAGAAAAATTTGTATGACGGACTGTATTTTTTTGCATTTCTTTTGCCGTTTCTATGAATTCATTCTTCGTTTAGTTTCGATCAAATATTTACTGTGCTGTTTATAATTAATTTGAGATTTTTAGAGTAAACAAAACTATTTTAGATAAATGTATGCTGAATTGGAAGTGATGTGTATAGCTAATATTAATATTAAATATATGCCTGTCCTGCCCCCGAACCACTTGTTTTCAGATTTTAAAATTGGACAAAAAAATGAAATATCATACGGGCTTAAGCAGAATTCCTACTTTGCAAATTAAAAAATTTTTAAAAAAAATTGTGATGGAATTGAGAGGTCGGGCTAGTCGCGATATGATCACAAAATGCCCCTCTCTCGGAATTTTTAAGAATTTTGGCTGAAACTTTTTTAAAGGTCGAATCGGACACACAGTGTTATTTAAATAAATAATAAGAAAATCCCTTTCTTTTGCGTTTTAAATGATTATTACTAGAAACTATGAAACCTATTCAAAGAACACAGCATAACTCCAAGTACAACTCCAGTCATTTCAAGCGCACTCGTGCAGAGCTTTACTTTGTAACAAGTTAAAAATAGCTCTGTTTACGTATGACAATCAGCTATTTTTGTACTTGTAACTAGCTGGAAGTCGTTTCCGTACTTTTGACACTGTTCTCAAATTTTACTCTATCAGATTGAACTTTACTTGACATTTACTCAACAATGTGTACGGAATCACACCAATTGCATGATTACTTGGCAGTTAAAAATAATTCTTCGCGTTGGATCACACATAATCCGACAAACTACAAGAAAAGTCTAGTGCCGATTGGTGTAAGGAAATGTTGCAGGACACGAATCATGGATTTATGGATATGAGCCTGAAACAAAATAGCAATCGACGGTATAGTTCTTCCAAGACAAGCTTAATCCAACAAAAGTTGTTCGCGGAAAAAGCACATCGAAGCAAATGGTTGCCTGCTTTTTCGGCATTAGCGGTCATGTGGCGACAGTGGCGTTAGAACAATGTAGAACAAGTCGTCGGAGAAGTTCGGCAAAAGTGAAAGAACTTGCAAGTTATTCTGCATCATTACAATGCGAGTTCTCAAACATCTGTTCAAAACAAGCATCTTTTTGACCAGTCACAAAATCGAATTTATGGGTCATCCGCAATGCAGCCCTGATTTGGTACAAAATCAGCTTTTTTTATTCACGGGAATAAAAAAAAAATTTCGTGGTCATTGATTTTCGACACCCGAAGAACCGGCTGTTGCATTAAAAACACATATTTTGAAGTCACTTCGAAGTTAGTATATTGATATATTTTTGTATATTTTGTATTGAATATATTGAAAAACAGTAAATCCAGTTTCAATAATAAATATTTGCTTTTTCATTATCATGTCCTGAAAGTGATATCGTAACTTACTTACATTTGTGGGGGGTTGCAATGCTTTGTTTGCACTTTGGAGGCGATTTAAATATTTGGCAATGAATTATTGTTCTATCTTGCCTAGAAAATTTTTTTCTTGAATCTCGGTTAATTTTTATTATATTTTTTTGCAGTTTTATCTAAACCATTGAGCAGATATTTATAAGACAAAGACAGTTATCTGTCAATAGGTGAAAATAATAATAATGTTGGTCTTTGCATTTTTAATATTTTTTTCATCACTTCCAAAGATAATTTTTCTTACCAAATATGCAAAAATGGCTGAATAAACTGATAGCACGTTAGTGTGGGTGAGCCATAATTAGTTAAAATTAGTTGAAAGCAAATGCTCTCAAAGTGAAAGGCAAGCTTAGCTTATCTCTCAAGCTGATCTTAGACCCAGTTTATTTGGTCAAATGATTTGTATCTTTTATTTTTTATGGGTTCATATGTATATTATTTAACTCTTTGAAATTTATGTCTTTTCTCGAATAAAACACAACATAACATAAATTTCAAATATTTTAATTAGAAATAACTTTTTGTCAACATAAACAACAGCAACAATATCGCATAAAATTTTAAAATTATGAATTTTATAACTGTTGGTATTTGTTTTTTTTAGGGCATTTTCGCCACTGGAGACAATAACTACGACGGAAACTAGCGCCTTTAACTAGCGAGGAAGCAGCGGTCAGTGAAATCGTTAAGTCGAAAACTAGCTCAGTTGCACTAAACAATATAGTTCAACATGGCAAGCAGAGCGTCCAGACAGCATGAGCTTCAGTAACTCATGCTGACTTTGTTTAAATAACTTTGTGGCACAAATTAATTCAATCCAGATGACAACACAAATAGCAACATGCAGCTCCAGACACTGTCAAGCTGCAGAGAAAGAGTTAAACAAAAACAAAAAAAGAGTTAAAAAAAACCATCAAAACCTAAAACAAACCCATCAAAAAATAGTACTGATTGTGAGCTGCTCTTGGAACTACTGCGGATCCCTTATCGCCTAACTTCATCTGATGACGGAAACGCATTCAAGCACAGTCTGACGCACGCTGCCAGACACATTCGTTATTGTTTGTTTTGTTTTATTCCTTTTTGTAATATTTTATCAGACGTTGGCATCTCAGGAAAACATTAAAAATTCTGTCAGCAAGTGTACACAAATTGGGAACACCTTCCCCCGCCACTGTGCATGGGAACACTGTTGTGGAGGTGCACTCTACCAAAGCGTGGTAAATCCATATTTTTGTCAAGTTAATTAGTTAAAAATTTTAAACAAAAAGAAAAGGAAAATCATCCATCCAGTAGCTAGTTTAAAGAGCTGCGCTCTTGAGTGACAAGTCGACTCATAATAATGGTCAGCTGTGTAGCATTGTGGATGAATCTACATTTTTTATCCCCACTCAATGTAGGGGGATCCCATTAAGGCGTGTGGATTTACATAATTTTCCAAATTATCGGAATTAATTACAGCGCAGAGCTCTGAAGTTTAATTAAAGCCATCATTGAAGCGCTGTAGTTATACACCAGAGATCGCTTTGTGTTGATAAGACCACCTAGAGAGTGGAAAAGAGTTATTATAATTATATTTGCATAAATTTGGGCAACTTCAAAATGTGTTACACAACAAATTCTTTTTTTTTTTATCATGGTAAATTAAAAGTTTTGTGTTTTAAAGATACGTTAAATTCATAGCAATAGAAGCTATTTTCACACTTCAGACTTAATTTATATTTAAAGCATTTAATTCTAGCATTAAAAAATATGATTGCGGATGGTTCCCAGAAAAGTTTATAGTAATTGCATGCTATGAGAACTTGAGGCTATTCATTATGAGTTAAAGTATGCAATGAATGCAGTTGGAATGCGTTGGGAATAAGTCTGAAGAAATATCATTTTTGAAAAAGAATAACTTTACTAAGAGTTTTTTTTTATAACAATACGAATATAATGTATTTATCTATTATATTGCGTCCGAAATTAAGAGGTCAAAATGGCTATTTGCCGGCAACATTTTTTGTGGTAGATTGCTGTGGTCTAATGACTCCAATTTTTGTCAGTCTTATTTTGAGCACCAAAACAAAAATATAGTTCAGCTTAGTTAGTACAAAACTTAACCCGTATAATGAGATTTGAAAAGTTCAAGTCTTTAACCCATTATGGACCGACCCATGTTCCCGTTGAACTAGAATGATGAAACTTTTCAAAAATGTTTAGTTTGGTCTAGCTTAAAAAAAAAAAACACAGGTGCGTCGTTGGACACACGAGAGAAGCGAAGCTTTTTCGCAGTGACATAGATTTGATAGCTTAATAATTTTTTCTTTTTAATAAATTAACTTTTAAATTCAAAAATTTAAAATAACATAAAATTTATTACATATATACAGAAAACATATTTACTGCTTATTTTTTATTGTTGAATGTCAAATTTCCACGCCAATTACATATACCATAGAGTGTAAATTATTATCTAGAGATTGCATCAACTCTGCTAAATCTCTGGCATGTGTTAACAGAGTTATTTTTCTTAAAGACATGCCAGAGATTTAGCAGAGTTGATGCAATCTCTAGATAATAATTTACACTCTATGCATATACGGGCATATAATGCCAGCGACTCTCAATTTTAACTCTCCACACATGGTTGTGAGCTTGGCTGCACTGAACAAATTTTTTCCTTCAACAGCTTACTGCGTAGCGAAAAATCTGTCGAAAATTTTTCAGATTTCACTCCAAGCAAATCACAGAGGATTAAAAAACTTCGCTTAAAAAATATATATTAAAGAACGCACACGAAACAAAATTTAACAAACATTTTAGATACCTTGCCGATTTCATGCATGCGTTTTTTAATTCCATATTTATTGATATCATCTATTTTTTTGACGCTTAAAACATAGTGTGTAATTTATTATCTAGAGATTGCATCAACTCTGCTAACAGTGTTAAAGAGTTATTTCACTTAAAAACATGAAGAAAAAACACTCTGTTAACTTCTGTTAACACATGCCAGAGATTTAGCAGAGTTGATGCAATCTCTACATAATAATTTATACTCTATGCCAACAACACCACAAACGCGTTCACAATGCAAGCACACCGATGCTGGAGACACCTTGTGGCAAATAAAAGCAAATTTTTGTAGCATAGCAAATACACAATCCTTTATCTATTGATAGATGGTGACGATCTACTGCAGCATAGCTTCTGTTATAACTAAGATTAAATTAACAACCTCTTCTCACAAGTCTTTGTGGCCTAGTGGGTAGTGTGCTGGGCTATCGTTAATAAGGGCACGGGTTCGATCCCCACGGGAACCGAAACATATTTTTAGTATTTAATATTAAAGTATTAAATTTTCTTGTTGTAATAAGCGCTAGCAACAAAGAAACCATCAAAATTCCAAGAAAAAATCTGTCGAAAATTTTTCAGATTTCACTCTAAGCAAATCACAGAACGAGGAGTAAAAAGCTTCGCTTCAAAAAAAAAAAAAAAATTAAAAGAAAGCCACCACGAAATTTTTTTATTTTTTTATGATGTTCAACGATATTCTACAAGCAAAGTCGAGTATTTTGCATCAATACTGATCTCAAGAATTTCCACAAAACAACAAAAAATATACAAAAACGTATTTCGTTAAAGACCAGCGTTGTGTCAATCCACGGGAGCCACGTATGTCAGCCAAACTTCATAAAAATCCACAAAAGTTAAATATAAAGCCTAAGAAAGACAATCGTGTAAGAATTATATTTTACTTTATCTTTTTTTAGATTTTTTAGAGTTTTAAAATTATAGAAAAAAAAAAAAATGGAAAATTCCCAAATTTGCCAAGCTTGGAAATGTTAGTAAATGTAAGTGTTAAGCCTTGAGCGAAAACAGGTCGATTAGAAAAAATCCTAAAAATTGTATATTCTTTTTGGAGATCATAAAAATCTACCACTGTATTACCTCCAGGTTAAGAAACATAAAACGTATACGCAACACTGGACAATAATGGGTTAAGCAACTTTTAAGTTAGGCACATTATATATATTAACTTGAGCTTTTTAAACAATTCTCTACAAGTCGACCGAGTAAAAGAAGGACGTATATTACATACTAGCGGCCCACAGCGGTCCGCGGCTTCGACACGGACGTTTTTTCTTATCAATAAAGAGCTTTAATCTTACTTACTTAGGTGGCCGTAACAACCCGTGTCCGGGTTTCGGCCGACTTCATCAGCTCTAGCCAGGCGCCTCTGCTTTGCGCGCGCCTTTTCCAATCGGATACACCAAGTGCGGTTAGGGCTTCCTTAGCCTGGTCCATCCATCTAAGGCATGTTTTCCTTCGTTGTCTTTGACCAGCGACCCTCGCCTCGAGCACCTTTTTCACTGGAGCTTCGTCGTCCATACGATGGACATGACCCAGCCAGCGTAGTCGCTGCACAGTTATACGCCGAACTACGTCAATGTCTTCGTAGAGCTCAAACAGCTCGTGGTTCATTCGGATGCGATAGTCATCGCCGACTCGAACAGGACCGACGATTTTGCGAAGACCTCTTCTCTCGAACACCCCCAAAGCGGCTGCGTCAGTTTGCGAAACTACCCATGCCTCAGCGCCATAAAGCAGCACAGGTAGAACGAGCGTCTTGTAGAGTGTTAGTTTTGTCGATCGAGAGAGGGCTCTGGAAATTATTTGCTTACTGAGCCCGTAGTAGCACCTATTAGCAATTATTGTTCTTCGCTTTATCTCCAGGCTGATTTCGTTGTTGGTATTAATGGTGGTGCCAAGGTATTCGAATTCCTTGACTACTTCAAAGTTATAGCTGCCGGATGAAACGTGGGAGTCTAGACGCCGCGCTCCCTTGTTTGTAGACAGCATATACTTTGTTTCACCCTCATTTATCGCCAAACCCACTTTGATTCCGTTCCGATAGCGGTAAAAGCAGCGGTAACATCTCTCTCTTGGTTCTGCCGACAATATCAATATCATCAGCTTACGCAAGGAGCTGGACACCTTTATAGAAAATGGTGCCATTACGATGCACACCGGCCTTTCGTACGATCCCCTCCATGATGATGTTGAAGAGATCGCAAGACAGTGGATTGCCTTGCCTGAAACCTCTTTCGGTATTGAAGGTTTCGGAGAGGTCATTTCCTACCTTGACGGAGCTGCGTGTGTTGCTCAACGTCATTCTGCAAAGTCTAATCAGCTTTGCAGGTATACCGAACTCAGACATTGTTGCGTATAGGCAATCCCTTCTCGGGCTATCGAACGCAGCTTTAAAATCGACAAAGAGATGGTGTGTGTCAATTTGATTTTCGTGGGTTTTCTCCAGGATTTGTCGTAGCGTGTAAAGAGCTTTAACCAGTGCTGCCAAAAATACTACAATAGTATTATATGTACTATTCTTATGTCTTCTGTACAATCCTAATTTTAAATATTTGTTCAATTTTAAAACTTTTGGATTTTGTATCTAATTTTAACGCAATTTTTTAAATTAACAAAAAATTACTAATGTGTTATTTACTTTTACTCTTTCATACATATTAATCTATCATTTCACTTGTCGCCGTTTGACTTTGCCCCTTTTGAGTTCAGTTCTTTTACAGTAAAAAATAAAATATTTCAACAGTCTTATTTCAACTAAAAAAGTCTCCGTTAATACGTAAGGGGTATATTAACTTTGTCATTCCGCTTATAAAATTACGCTCATAAGCTTTGGACTTTAACATAAACCAACCATCTCTATGATATTTTGCAAAATCGGATGAAAACCACGCCTAATTCCCCCACAAAGTTGATTTATTTTAAACGAAAAATGTCTTAAAAATCCACATATATTAAAGAAATATTTTGAAATTTTGCACATAAGCTTTATTATAAAATATGAACCATCTCTATGATATTTGGCAAAATCGAATGAAAACCACGGCTACCTCCGATACAAAGTGAAGTCATCATAATAGAAAAACTTTCATAAATATATAAAACTGAATGACATCGTGTCTGCATTTACCCAAATACCTCCCACATCGTTTGTCTGACCTATACCAAATTTTGCACATATGTTCTTCGGTATAATGTGAAATCTGTAGACTAGAAAATTAGGCGTGGCATTTTACTTTTAATCTTAATAACATGTTTAAAACTTTTAAAAATACATTTTATTACGTGGCAACCTTCTGTAAAAAACTTACATAATTTTGAAATTCTGACAACGAATTCGGATTCAGCGAGCCATTTTTACCCTATCCGCTTCCTTAAATTTTACCACCTAGCCACACGTGCCAGTTTGAAGACACCAACAGTTCGAAAAACTTGATACACTCTCACTTTTTAATAATACACTCAAACCTTGACATCACTGGCAGTCCACTGGCAACAACTTTTACTGAGCCAGTGAATTTTGACAACCACAGCTAGTGCGAAATCGAAGTAAGGAAACAGTGTTGTATTTTCTCCCTAAAATATTCGAACTTTAAATATGCACTTTCTTTCATATATTGTAGTAAAATAAATGGATTTATTGTAATTGGCCTTATTTGACACATAAAATAGCATATGAATAAGTTGCATTTTATTTTGTGAAATATTGATAAGCAGATTTTATAAAATAAGTAGTTCCCCATTTTTATCCCATTTAAGTTTGGTGCTTTGTTGGCATATAAAGCATCACTGAATAAAAGCAAACGGAATAATAAAGTGGTCGAACCTTTGGCTTTGACATTTTGCAAATGAATATTTACTATCACGTGTGGCCGCAGCGTAATTTGTTGATTATTTCGGAATATTTTCGAAGTAAATACATATTCTTTATTGGCATGCCAGTACTATTACGTGTCGCTCCAGCGTAAAAACTATGATATTAGATCGCAAAATCTTCGGTCCTGTTCGAGTCGGCGAAGACTATCGCATACGAATGAACCACGAGCTGTATGAGCTCTACGATGACATTGACGTAGTTCGGCGTATAACTGTGCAGCGACTACGCTGACTGGGTCATGTCCATCGTATGGACGACGAAGCTCCAGCGAAAAAGGTGCTCGAGGCGATGGTCGTTGGTCAACGACGACAAGGGAGACCATGCCTCCGATGGATGGACCAAGCCGACGAAGCTCTAACCGCACTTGGTGTATCCGATTGGAGAAGGCGCTGGCAAAGCAGAGGCACCTGGCGAGAGCTGATGAGGTCGGCTGAAACTTGAACACGGGTTGTTATGACCATCTAAGTAATACTACGTTCACATTGAGAGCTAAATGCGCATTTACGAAATTGAATGTATATATTTGTCTCTTTTACTCTTACAAGGAGCATACGGCCACGCATTCTAAATTGCTAATGCGCATTTCGTTAAATGCGCATTTAGCCCTCAGTGTGAACATAGCATTAGTAAGTAAGATATTAGATTCGAAATCAAATTCGTTGCCCCAATATCAAAATTGCAAATATTCGCAAAAATACAAGAAAAATAGTGGTGACAACCCTATCCGTCATCGTGAATTTTAAGATCCTGACACCAGAGATTCGAAACCAGCGATTTTATAAGAATGCCAACCACGTTGTCTCTCTTAGGCAGCTCTTATATACATTGTACCTACTTATATATAATGTTTACAAAAAACTTTTGCACTGTTTTGTTTCCTGTTTATTAACAAAAAGTTTAATTTTTTTGTTACATGTTTATAAACACGAATACGTGCTTTTTATATTTCTTCCTCAATAAAAGTCAATAAAAGAAGTTTCACTTCAAAATCATATTAGTGGTATTCAATTAACACCGTATTTGTGGTGTAAATAGCGTATGAGCCGTAAATGCATACAACTTACCACACATACGCAGTTTACATCACAAATACGTCGTTCATTGAATACCACTATTATATTTTCAAAATAGAATGAAATAGTTATAATAAAATTGTTTCGAAATAATTTTTACTGTAATATATTTATTTTTTAAAAAAGGGAAATAAGACAAAATATACATTAGACTTTGACATGAACAATTTTTTTTTGAGACACCATTTATGCAGTAAATAAATAAGCCACCAAAACGTACACGTTTCACCAGTTAACCAGAAAAGATCAATTTTCGAAGCAACTTGTCCGATTAAGTAATTAAATTACAATAATATGAGTACGATTACAGTAGTAATAATTGTAATTTTTCATTGATAATGATTACTGTAATTGTATCATTTTGCAATTTCAGTAATCATAATTGTAATTTGTGTGTATACCGATCGACAGTAATCGTAATAACACTTTTTGACATTAAAACTACAGTAAGCGTAACGTTAATTTTTATAGATTACGATTACTGTAAATTTAATCGGAAAGTAATTGTAATTGCAAAATGCCCAGCTCTGAAATCAATTTATGTTATAGAAAAAGGTTTCAGTCTACTAAAGGAGGCTATAAAAATTGTCCAATTTCGAATGGGTTTGAACAATAGATGGCATTCCCGGTATCCTGGACTTCTTCATGTCCCGAAAATCCCGGGATTAGTCGATGAGAGTCCCGGAATTATTTAGCAATTTATTTTTCAAAAGAGGTTAAATAGAATTAACCTATTATCACCCTTTTTAAGTCTACAAAAAGTATTTTTGTGCAACGGCACATTCTCTGAATATGCAAATAAGCGAGTAGTTTGAGGATTTGCTTAACAGAAACAGCTGATTTCATTTTGCTTTGGAATAACAAATTTTTGCATATAAAAATTAAAAAAAACCTTATAGTAAAAAATATGTGATTTAAGAAAAATTATCAAAACAAACATTTGGATTGTAGTTTTCAGTTTTCCAGGTGATAAAATGTATTACAAAAAACCGAAATTATTTGTATTTTATATTTATTTAAACTAGAGTACGCCAGTAGTCGAAATTCTACCTTTTCGCCTGGGTATTCCAGTTAGCATTTTTCTTTAAAAACTTTTCGGTGCACTCCTTTTCCATACTCTGATTCATTTAAAAAAAATCATCAAAATCGGTTCAGAAACATATAAGAAAATGCTTTTAACTGTTTTGCCTTCGCCTATTTATATATAGATTAAAAGAATTAGTACAGTGAGAAACTTTGTAAATTCTAAACGTCAAATAGCTATAAGGGAATTTTTCAAAGCATCTTTTACAATATTTATAGCTAGTATTTATAGAGCAAGTATTTACGAGTATAGAGCAATTCGAAATTTATTATTTGAAAAATAAATTCACAATTTAACAACTTAAAAATTATTTCAACTAAAAAAGTATAAGAGAACAAAAAGAGAAGTATACAAATAAATAAAAGAAACAAAGCGAAAAAAGGCCTTCAAAGGAAGGAGGATATAACTGAAAGCTTTAATTTTTTTGTGCTGACGAGTGACTTAATATTTAAAGTAAGTGAATTCCAGAGCTTAATGGGATTGATGAGAAAGAGCCGTTTAGAATGTCGACATGAATATATCGGTATTATAGCATGTTCTCACGCCACCCTGAACAGCGTAATTCCGCTCTCATTTGCAATTCGAGGCTGAATTATGTTCCGAATTAAGTAATTCGCCATACAAAATTTGACAAGCGAATTACCTCATTTGAAAGTAATTCATTTTGAATTAACATCCGAATTACGTAGAAATCGGTTTCATCTCCAATTTTTATCGAAAATTAATCGAAAATCACAAACAAAACTAGGAAGAAATAAAAACAAGACAAAACAAATAGTCAAATTCTCCAAGTCAGCCGACAAGGTGAGTATCATTACTTAAAAAAATAAATAATATAATAAACAAATATGTATTCTGCACATTTTTTTCTCATTTCCGATCTCCACAACAAATCATATAAAATTAAAAAAAATACAAAAAGAACAGCTGTCAAACTGAATTACGATTGCTTCGTGAGAACAGGGTAGTTCACATTCGTAATTCATAGGCCGAAGTACTTATTACAGACTGCCGTGAGAACATGCTATTATTAAATTATACGTTCTATTGAAAACACTGAAACCTGCTTTTTCAAAAAGGTTCAATGACGTACTAATTTTTATCAACTTAAATAAAAATGTAAAAATATGCATTTTCTTGCCTTTGAGTAGCCTATTATAACTTATTCCGGGACTCCATTTTTAAATCCCAAATATCCCGGGGTTGGCAAAAGTCCAGATATAAAAGTCCAAATTAAACATCAATAAAATATAATTACGCTTTTTCGTCTTAGAAGCCTATAATATCGTCCACAAATGTTTTCATCAGTATCAAAAAGTATACAACTCACCCTTTAATACGTTTTCATATGAAATGATCCAACCACGCATATTGAGTTCTAACTGCGCAATTAGTAAAAGCGCAATTTTTTTCAAAATTAACTTTTTAATAGGAAACTTTATAGTTACTAGCACTTCAAAAATCCTATCTCTGAGATAAGCCGTTATGAAGTTAGATCCATCCCAAAAACCTATTCATCATTTAATACCTTCACATATGACAATAAAAGAATGCTTATCCTTAAATTTTTGTATGCGTACTGCGTACATATTCGTTGTACTCTGTTCAAAAGGTGAAAAATTTACTGCGAACATTACAAAAAACGTGACAAACTTCAGTCTAAAAAAATTTAAAAAATTTTCATACAAACAATCAAAAAAAAAGGACA
This sequence comes from Coremacera marginata, assembly GCA_914767935.1. Taxonomy (NCBI): domain Eukaryota; kingdom Metazoa; phylum Arthropoda; class Insecta; order Diptera; family Sciomyzidae; genus Coremacera; species Coremacera marginata. The sequence continues at coordinate 120,176,785 of OU612047.1, forward strand.
AAACAATAAAGACCCATTCAAGGTCTCTAAAATGTATGCACGTTTTTTTCTGTACGACTTACGGTTTTGAAGTTACAGCTGTTTGAATATATGCACTAATTGTATTTTTGGAGATATTTTCCAATTTCTTACAGTGTATATCTTTTTAAAAGAAATAAAAATAAAAAAAAGAAGCTTGCACACATTTCAGGAGAACTGCAAAACAAGATAGTTTCAAAATTTTCAAAAATAGTGATGTCAGAAATGTGGGCGTTTTGATATGGAATCACCGATATTAACTTTGTCATTCTGTTTGTAACGCCAAGAAGGAGGCGTGGCAGTTATAGAAAAGTATAAATATTTTTGATCAGCATCACCACCTAAGTCGATTTCCGACTGTCGGTTTGCCTGGCCAACTGTCCGTCTGTCGACACGATTACAGCAGTAATTTTTAAAATATAAGTTTATTTTTGAAAAATGAAGATCAAGTTCAAAAATGGGCCAAACGGGATGAAAAGCACGCCTAACTTCCGTACAAAGTAACTTTATTTGAACCGTGAAATCTCTTAAAAATCCACAAAAATTAAAGAAATGCCTTGAAATCTTGCACGTAAGCTTTAATCTTCAATATAAATCCTGGCTATGAAATTTTAGAAAAATCGGATGAAAAGCACGCCTACCTCCTATACAAAGTCGCTTAATTTAAAAGGTAAAATCTCTTAAAAATCTGCTCAAATTAAAGAAATGTCTTGAAATTTTGCACAAATGCTTTGATATTAAATATAGACCATCACTATGATATTTGACAAAATCGGATGACCACCACGCCTAAATCCCATACAAATTGGCTTTGTTTTAAACGTAAGATCTGTTAAAAATCTGCAAAAATTAAAGAAATGTCCTAAAATTCTGCACATAAACTTTGATGTTTAATATAAACCATCTCTATGATATTTGGAAAATTTGAAATTTTGCACATGAGCCTTGAAATGAACGGCTAATGTTCATGTTCTCAAAAAAGAAGCGTTCGGTTCAGAAAAATCTAAGAATATTTTAAAATATTGACTGTTATTCCTTGTTGGTAAATTATGATAGCACTGCGGGCCCTTTGGATCACGAAACACTAGTCCAGTCAGACCGTGCGTAAAAGTGGCTAACTTTAATAAAATGTGCAATCAAACCATGAGAAAAAGAAAAGTTTAACAGAATTGTTAAAAATTTGTATCATGCTGACCACAGACAGATATTAATAATACTACCTTAGAAACTTTTGAAAGATTGTCTTCATATTACTATTAATTTAAGGACAACAAATAAATTTAGGAGGACCTGGTAATAGGTCAAAATATTAAAACTAATGGAGGATGATACAATTAGGAGAATATACACCAAAACCGACCTTGGTTAATATGAACTTTTTATTTTTCTAATTCTATCATAGTGACGTGAAAATTCTATTAAAGGATTAAGTACTGCATTCCTAACTAACACGTTAGCTTAGTGCGTTGGACTTTATAAAATATTCCTTACGCAAATAAAAAGCCTTCTGCTAGAGTTTTTGTACTCAATTACAAAGAAAAACACTGAACCACAAAGGAAAATTTAATTAAAGTGTGCATGTCCTGACTATTGAGAGTTAGTTTTACGCTGGTTATAACACTTAAGTGTGCAAGCCTTTAGAACGCACACAATGACAAATAGAATGAATAACATTTCTTTAGCAGGCTGATTCAATTCTTAACTGAATGTATGTTAAAAGTCTTTTGGGAAAGTTCATTGCCACAAAATACAGCACCAGCCTCACTCGACACTTTACTCCAGACTACAGACTAGGTTGACGAAAGGATTGCATAGAGCGAAAAGTTTGCATAGAAATCATCACTATGAATGGGGAACTTGCATCCTCCTTTCTCCCGCAGGACTCATAAACGATAATGAAATATTTTTACAGTGCCTTCTGCCTATGCCAAGAGACCCGCATATAAAAGCTTTGAGCATTTTGTTTGCCAAGTCAATATGGCGGAAACGCGCACAGGATATGCAGCCATATTGAATGTTTCATTCAAAAGTGCTTTACAAAAGTCGAATTGAAAGCTACTCCTCCATCTTGTGTTGCTAGGTTGACAATTCGCTGAACTAACGAGTAGTTAAAGATTCTTACACCGAATGATTTATTTGAAAACGTAAAAGTTACACGTGGCTGTGTTCAGAAGTTGCCAGATTTGCGTGGAAGAGCGAATAAAAGATAAATTGTGCAGAGCTGTTAAAAACAAAAATGAATTAACTTGCCAGACCATAAAATTTTTCATCACGTACAGCGGCAATTTTTTATTTTTGCATAAATAAAATGAAGTTTTTATTCCACGTTTGTTGTTTTTATTAACAGTTTTTGCCTTCTTGCTTATGTATATGGCTTTTGTGTTTTTACAACGATTTATCATGTAAGAACTGAGGCTAACTTCATGTGAGACAAACAAGTTAGTCGGCCCACCCTTTCTTTGGCTCTTTATTCGAGCATTTTGCTTTTTTCCTGACATGTGCCCCGTTAAGCTAAGCATTCTGCAAGTTCCTATCTTTTGCTTTGCATTATTTATCTTTTTATCCAGTGGATTGTTTGTGTTGGTTTTTTTTTTTTAAACTCGCTTCATTTCGAGCTTGTTTCTGAATATTTACGAGTTTCCACCCTCTAGTTCATTATTCTTACCGGATTGTCGTCACGTTGTTCAAATAAAGATGGCAATGCAGCAAATGAAATAAAAATATTCAAAACGCATAAAATATTTCAAGCCACTAAATCTAAGCCCAAATACAAGGGCGACAGATAGAATATGTTGGAGAATTGTAAGTGGCTTGAGTAGCGCAAAGTTGTTTATTTCGATATGTACGAGTATATGGTATGTGATGAGTTATTGAGATGTGATGAAAATTAACTTCAAGCAATCCTTTTATAGCTTAATTATAGTTAAAAAAAAACTGAGATTTTTAGTTATTCAGTGGTTTTACCGTTACACTCAAAGAAGTATTTGCTCACATTGACAAATTCCTAGGATAAGTTGATAAATTTTTGTCAGTAAAGCGTTTGTCAATTTGATTGAAGGTGAGAGGTTGCAATCATATTAACAAAATTTTATTTTGTTTATTTGATAAACAGATATTTTAATTTGATAAAAGCCTTTATCAAGAATGTCGCGTGTGCATTGTACATTTGATACAAAAATTTATCAATATGAATAAATTATATTTAAACCTAAAAAAATGGTTTGTTGAATAGAAAAATGAAATGGAGTGTTGAATTATGAATCATACAAAAATGTTTTGATGTTTTTATAAAATATTTTATTATTTCTAAATAATAAATATTACAAAATCAAATTTAATAATGTATCACTAACATAAATAGGCATAATGCATTGAATTATTAGTGCATTAAAAATATCTTTACCACTATCCACCTACTGGCATTGCAAGTTAAATTTACATAACCATTAGTATGTATTGGTAATGGAAGAAAAAATGCCATTACCGTTGATACTTTTTACTTTAGTTCCTCCTCCTTACTCCCACTGAATTGTTATCGAAATATTTTTTTTGTTTCATAAATTAAATAAAACATAAACAACTCACAAAATAGCTTTTTATAATTTCTGCGAACAACGAACAACGCCACCGTAATGCCAGACCTCTATTTTTGTTGTCATGATTGAAAGTTTTTGAAATTGATAATTCATTTCATCATTACGAAATTGAAATTTTATCCGCGTGACTCAAGCGATTATAAATTTTATAAATAATTTATTCAGCACAACAAGACTATTTATCAAACCAATGAAGAAAGTTTGTTAATTCTATTTATAAAAATTATAAAATTTTATTCCGAATAATTGACGATTTTGTTATCGTGAATAAGTTTATATCAAGTTGAGAAAAGCATTTCAAACAAATAAAATACTTTTTTTCAAATCAAGACATACAATTTGTATTCTGAAAAACCATGTTTTCTAAACAGGTCTCCATGATATCTCTAGAACTACTTTATGGATTGACTTGGTTTTTTTTTTATTTTAAAACAGATAAAATTTATTCAAATATTATTGGCACGTTTTTTTATATTTTTTTGAGCATTTTAAAGAACAAAAAATGTAAAAAAAAACAGTAGTTAAAATTCAAATCTTCGCCATTTTTGTAATTTTCAACTATTTGTACATGAAATATTTTTTCGAAATTCTATTTGCATTGGACATTTTGAATGACGAGAAGTCCGAAAATCGCATTTTTAAAATTTTTGTCTGTCTGTCTGTCTGTTAAAGCATCACGCGAAAACCACTGGATGGCTTTAAATGAAACTTGACATCTAAGTTCCTTATATCCCCGGTCAACATATAAGCTACTTTTTATCCAGTAAAAACGGTTGGATCCGGTAGGGGGCGCTGCGATCGGGTTCCAGGCATTCTTTTTTTAGCTGATCTCCGAAACCGCTCATCCGATTTGCATGAAAATTTGTATATAGAGGTTCTCGGATACATTGAGATTTTTTGACATACCCACTCTGTTCTATCTTGAACACCAGAGGGCGCTGTAGTATAAATATTTTGGAAAAACTTTGAAAAGCTCCTAAGCCGCTTATTCGCTTTGCATGAAAATTGGTATGTAGGGGTTTTCTGATACGGTGAGTGTTTTGAGCTTATGCTTTTTGTGTTATCTTGAACACAAGAGGGCGCTGAATTACAAATATTTTGAAAATCGTCGAAAAACTCCTAAGTCGTTTATCCGATTTACATGAAAATTGGAATATAGAGGTTTTCGGATACCGTGAGTTTTTATAACTTATCTACTTGGTTCTATCTTGAACACCAGAGGACACTGTAGTAAAAATATTTTAAAAAACGTCGAAAAACTCCAAAACCGTTCACCGGACTTGCTTGAAAATTTGTATGTGGAGGTTTTCGGATACGGTGAGTTTTTATGACTTATCTACTCGGTTCTATCTTGAACATCAGAGGGCGCTGTAGTACAAATATTTTAAAAAACGTCGAACAACTCCTAAGCCGTTTATCTGAATACATGTATATATTATACATATATACATACATAAACATATATATATATATATATATATATACATGGGCGTAGCGAGGGTAGGTCAGGGGATATGCGCGTAGTGAGGGTAGGGAAGAGGAGGGAAGTTGTCCCGCCTGAGCTCTTTATGTTTATACAGTATATATCATACATAATAACACATATAAACATATATACATATACATGGGCGTAGCGAAGGGTAAAGCAGGGTAGGGCAGTTGTTCCCCCTTATATGTATATGTTTATATATGTTTATATTATGCATTTATAAGCACATTTACATAAGCATGGGCGTAGTTAGGGTAGAGAAGGGGAGGGAATTTGCCTCCTGATATGTATATGTGTATACATGTATATATTATACATACATTAATATGTATATACATATTCACGAGCGTAGAGAGGGCAGTGCAGATGCCACCTGATATGCTTATGTATATACATGCACATATTATACATATATACGTAGACATGGGTGTAGCGAAAGTAGAGCAGGGGAGGGAAGTGGTCCCCCTGAAATGTATGTGTTTTTTTTTTTTATTTTATTCGCGAAGGGGGAACCTTCAAAAGGCGCCACCGTGCAGCAGGTGGGAGTGTGCGATTCTTACGCACTAAACCTAACCTCCGCACTGAATCTTCGTCCTTGTATAAGCCCCGTGGGACCGCCGCAAAGCATGACTTCACGGAGCATGGGAACAGCACTAAGCTAGAAACTGTTGGACTTGTGTCCGTATTCTATTTGGTCATGGGCTTGTATATAAACTCTACCTTATCTATTTCGCAAACTCTCAACTCTTCGCAGTTCGTCGATAATCAGTCGTGCTAGGGTGCTAACCACTGACCAGTTAGCTTCAGTTTAGAAATGTATGTGTGTATACATGTATATGTTATACACATATATATATATATATATATATATATACATATAGATGGATCTAAAGAAGTTTTACTTCAGTCGTGTGGTCTAAAGCATACTCTTATTTCTTTATGTGCTTTCTTGAACACCAGAGTTTCTTGAACAAACCTTTTAAAAAATTGGAAAACACTCCAAAATCACTCATCTGATTAGGATGAAAATTTGTGTATAGGGATTTTTGAGTATAGAAGGGGCTTTGACGCTATTTTTTTTGTTCTATCTCGAAAACCAGAGGGCGCTGTTGTGCAAATACTACAAAAAAAGCTCCAAAGCACTCATCCGATAGGTATGATATTTATTAGAGGTTTTCGGGTACTGTGAGTTGTGTGCGCTATGTATTTTGCTATATCTTAAACACCAGAGGGCGCTGTACTACAACATACAATAAGGCGTAGCAAAGCGTTGAGGGCGATAATTATCTTCTTTTCTTCTTTATGTATATTTATATTTAACATACTTATTTCGCATATCAGGACAGCTGATGCCAAATTCTGCTGTATTTGAGTTTGCATCAACACATGCGCAAGTCCATTGCGCCGTACGTCGGCGTTGTTTGGACATTTCAATTTCCAGTGGCTATCTAATTGTTATCCAGTAAAAAAAGGCTTACAAAATAATGTCTTATTCGCACAAAATTTAGAAAAGATGTTGTCAAAAACGTCATAAAAATTTAAAGTACATAAAAATAACGTATCAAAAAATTCTTCACCATAAAAATATCTGCATATATGACCTAAGCTAACATTGGTTAAGCTAATCTCTAAGGAACAGACAACATTTTTCTGTTTAATGTATGTAAATAATTAGTACATATTTACTTTAGTACATATTGATTTTCAAAATTTCTTAAGGATAGTTTATTTCAAAAACGTACCGTTAATCACTCATAGCATTAATTTCAAAACAATACAAATTATTAGTAAAATGATTTTTTGAACTTATCAATGTTACCTACTGCAAGAACATATTATCAGAAATTTGAAGTTTTGACTTTCGATGCAAGTTGCACTGCTGTTTTCGAATACATTTAACTCAATTCTTTTTTGTGTGAAACGTCAATAAAAGTACTTTATAAAAAAAGTAATTGCAGTTAGTTAGGCATTTACATTTTTTCAATTTTTGTTCAAGAAAGGTCCATAGTTTTAATGTTTTCTTAAAATATGGCGCAAAAGTATATGTTGCAAAAATAATTTAAATTCAAAACTGCATTTTTGACTCATTTTCATTGAAACATTAAACGCTACAGTATCATTACGACACGAGGTCAAAAGAGATCATTTATGTATGATAAAATTTACATAAATGATTGCCAAATATTCGGTTTTGCTCTGATGTTTTCAAAAATTTCCAATCTATCGAATAAAATGTATAATTTGAAAATATACTTTTGCAAGCGATCACGATTACACACATCACGATTTTCCTAACTTACTCTCATAATTTTTAGGTGTTGAATCTACATTTTGCTTATTTCGCCGAAGTTACCGGCTTGAAAGATGCACACATAATTCTTTCAATAGATTGTGAAAAGTTACTTAAAATCGACGAATGAATTCAAAAATTATTTATATCAACTCCCGAGTAAAGCCGGGTATCCAGCTAATAATTTATAAAATGTGTTGGTTTTTTTTTATTTTCGATGACATTATCGTGGTCTGCGATGGAGACCGTTTGGGTACCTTTTTTTTCAACGTGATGTTTGATGGCGTATTGACACTTCACATTACACATTAATGAATCAAAACAAATGTTTTCCTATAGCTTAAGCATCAATAAATAACTACCAAAAACTCAAAGTGTACATTAACTTCCTTCTATAAAAAAAAAAATCAGGAACATCACCATGTTTTCCGAGCTCTAGATGAGTATTGCGAGCCTTTAAGTATTACTGAAGTTATGTTGCTGCAAATCACAATAATCTGTTAAAAGATCATATTCAACAATTTAGTAGCTATCCAAATAACAAAAACTAGCAAAAATGTTGCTTTTACTTGCTACAAGATGTCATCCATATCGGTGTTATTTTTTTATGTGAATGCGTGTGTGTTGTTGTTGCTAAATGCTTTTGTTTTGTTTTTGCATAGTGCGAAGAAAAAATCAACAAAAATAAAAATAAATAAAATTATAATGAAATGTAATTAAATTTACTGGTGTGAATATTAGCGTGTCTTTTTAGTTTACTTTATGTTATATAAAATTTTTGAACTTAGAAGTTATTTTATTCTAAAATAAACCCTTAAAATGGTCAACTCTATGTCTGTGTTTCTTTTTTTTTTTAAACTTACTTAAACTAAAATGTAGAACTTCTTCAAATTGATCCTGGCTTATGATATATAATTCATGGAACAAAATGAAATGTAAAACTTGCTATTGAAACTTTACGAAACTTTACGTTTATTCTTGTATATGAAAAATTTAACTGAATTTTCATAAAAAATAATAGAACCAAAGTAATATATGCAGCATTGAAAAACCATTAAGAAGAGACTGGACTGAGTTCAACGGCTGGCATGTGTTGGAATAACAGGTGCAATACGCACCACTCCAACAAGCGCAATGGAGGTTATGTTAGGCATGCTGCCTTTGGATTTAGAAATAAAGAAAACGGCGGCGCTAACATCCCTCAGGATGTTGCGAAATGCTACGTGGCATGGATCAACGGCCCTACATGATCATATGCGCATCCTTGATATTGTATATAGAGATGTCAGGGAGACAGGTATGCCCATGGAAGGAAGGCAGAGAGTAAGGACAACAGAAAAATGTTATAAGACCCTTATAACAGATGGAGTCGTCTGTGAAGAAATCGCTGATAACAATATCAGTATATTCACAGACGGCTCTCTGATGAATGGCAGAGCCGGGGCAGGCGTTTACTCAGAAGAGTTGAGCATCTCCTGTGTACTGAGGTTAGGGAGGTACGTGTCTGTGTACCAGGCGGAAAGTCTTGGTGTGGTGCATACACTGGACCACCTGATAGATGACCGGGTCAATGGCAAAAAAATTGTTATTGCCCTTGACAATCAGTCGGTGATTAGGTGCATGCAGCGTACAGGCGTCACTTCCAGGTTGGCCATAGAGTGTTTTACCAAACTCAACAGGTGCGATCACAAAAAATAAGCTTACACTTATGTGGGTGAGAGGTGGGGGAGAGCATAGAACATAATGAAAATGCTGATTCTTTAGCAAGAGAAGGATCAGCAGAAGAGTTCTGTGGACTAGAGCCACGTATCGCCATAGGCGACATTATGGTGGCAGGCCTTATTAAGCAATGGACAAACTCGGAACACTGTACAAGGTGGGAAGAAGCTGTTAATTGCAGGCAATCGAAGACGATCGTGAAGTGGTCTCGTAGTGAGCAGCAAAAGTTATCCGTTACAATCGAAGGACTTTAAGCTGGCTTACTGTACTGGTCACAGGACACAGTCCCTACATGTACCATCTCAGGAAGATGACTCTGACCGAGGACGATGCGTTTAGGTTATGCGTTGGCAAGCATAAGATTGACCATTCTGGGACGTCCATTTATTGGCGAAGCCGAGATTGGTCAGCTGACCTAAATGGATATCCTTGTGGTGACAAAGGAGGCTTATGTACGGAGAATGCTCACTTATGAGGGCTCCGAGCGGTAGCAACCTTTGTTCAATGAGCACGAAAAGGGACCCACTGTGATCCGCTTCGACAAATCCCCGATTTATTTATATATATTTATATACATAATATATATATATTATATATATATATTATATATATATTTATATATATTTATATATATAATATATATATATATATATATATATATAACATACAGCTTAAATGTCGAAAAAATGGATTAAAATATTCTGAAACGGAGAGTAAAAAGTGGATGGAGCGAATAATACAGGGTTGTTCTTCTATACATATTTTGTTGAGGAAACTTTAGAATTATTACAGTGTACTAAGCTTCAGTTGACTGTTGGCAAATCATAAATTCGTTGTGCTTCCAATTTTCAACGCTCGAGACTTACTTCTTCGTCTCTCAGCTTATGTAAAGTATCAATATTAAACACTTAAAATTTCTCAATAAAATCACTGTTTATCATAAAAAAACTATAGTTTCATTAAGAAGAAAAGAGTGATAGCAAAAAAAATTTTTTTCTTCAACGTTTTGCCGTAAATCTCACCGTTTAGGGTGGTCAATTTTACTGTGAAGTTTATATTATTTTTGGTTCCTTCTTATTTTTTTAGTTTTTTTCGTGTACAAATCAACGCTTCTTAAAGACGTTTGACTTAATTGGTAGAAACGACTTTTAGTTCTGTTAAAAAACATTTGAGTTATTCCAAAAATATTAATTAAAAAAAGCTGTTAAAAGAAAAAGATTGTTTCAAAGGGATGATTAATACTTCTCTGCATACAATATTTATCGTTGAAGGACTTCCTTTACGTGAGTTCTAAAATTGTCAACATCATTTAAATACGTATAGCTTCCAACTTTTGTTATTGAAATTTTAATATGTTAAACTAACCATTTTGTTGTTATAAGAAAGTTTTCCTTCTAAGCAGAAATTGCTAGAGGAATTAAAAAAACAAAAAAATATAATTTATTCTTTGAACAATTTTGGCTTGATTAAATGTAAACAATCTGTTAGGTTCTTAAGAACTTAGGAATTTCAGAGAAATTAAATACCTCGAATACAAATACAAAGTCCAGGGCCAAGAAATATGAGTTGTTTTTGTTTTAACAAAGAAGCGAAAAGTGAAATATTCCTTAACTTTATTTACATCGTTTGAAGAAGCTTCTAAAACTTTGATTAGAAAAACAATTCATAAAACACAGTATATTTTATCCGGCTATTTCAAAACGCCGAATTTACAGCTAATGAATTTTTCCTATGAATAAAGTGAAAGGTAGAGCAGGCAAAAAAACGTGAGCAGCTATTCCAATTTCAACAAACCGTTGACAGCTGCGTGAGACCAAAATATTGGCATTACCTTTTTATTTTGCATCAGTTCCACATTGTCTCCAAATACGTAAAGGTTGTGTATAGAAAACAAATATAGCGTCTTTGTTCTCATTAATTTGAAGGCGTAACTAATTCAGATAATTTGCGCCTCGCATACAAAATCTGCTTCGCACATCAAACACTGCGCTCAGTATCAGGCGTGAAAAACCGATCATTCCAACACATTTACGGGAAGACATCATAATTCATGACGCAAAATGACATTAATGGGATCTTAATAAATTGAAATCCACCGGGAATTAGTAACGAGCTTCACGCATAAAGAAGAAGACTCTAAATATCACGATGAAGATGAACAGCAACTCGGGCGGTCCGCAAACATTTTTGTGGGCTCGTTAAAATTTCATTCGATTTCTAAATTATTCCTTCTTCAAGAGAATCTTCGCTAGAGCATTCGGAGCTAAAGGCTCATTTTTGTATTGATCTCCTTTTAATACCCTTGCTTGCGGCCGCATCAGATCAAAGGGATGCATGCATTTTTCTACGCGCTCATTGATTAAGCGTGAAGTCAGTTGAATCAAGAGTTGGCTAGCTCAGCTTGGAGGGCGTTTTGCCGCTTTTCCTTTGCTCTTTGTTCTTGTATTAATTTGAAATTTATTTCTGAAAAGTCATCAGCAGCCAAGATGTTGGAAATGCTTATGTTGCACCTTCAAGTGCAACCACATTAGGCATAGCCAGCCTCTGATACTAAATTTGTTAAAAATCTGTTCGAGTTCGACTGTTATTGGATGGCGATGAAATGCTACATTGCAGTAATTTTGTGCGTAGAGTGGGCGGATAGTCGGCACTTTTTTCGCAGCTCATGGATAATTAAATGATTGAGAGTTCACACTTGAGTGAAGCCTACGAAGGAGCACTACTTAGAGGAGGGCGTTTTGCAGCTAAGCCATCCATTCGTTGTAACACTTGGCAATGCAATCCGCCCAACCACGCAGATGTTATCGCATTCGCAACGCTTTTGGCGAAGATGTGGCAACAGTGGCGTCAAGTCATATGTTGCGTGGGTGCGCATTTAACGATGTGCTTTGACAAGAAATTAATTTGTTTAGCAGCTGACGCTGTTGTCATTAATAAAATTAGTTCTTCACTCTGTGAACGTGAAACAAATATTCAATAACTGCTTACACGATAATTGATATCACTTTGAGGCGAAGTTGAAATCGAAAGCTGTCAAAGTTTTTAATTTGTTAAATAAATGAAGCAATGTGTAAAAAATAGCTTTTAAAAAAAAACGTATATTTTTTTGCGGTTTATAATAGATATGATCATAGCCAGCAACTTTTGTTCTAGCATTTTGCAAATATTTGTAATTAGGGGGCGTGGCCCGACTTTTATAAACACTTTTTTTTTTTAAATGTTAATTTTATTGCGGTTTAGGATTAATATAATCTTAGCCAACAATTTTTGTTCTGACGATTTTCAAAAATTTTAAATTATTTGGCGTGACCCTACCTTTATATAAAATTTTTGTTTTAATGTTAATTTTATTTCAGATTACGATAAATATAATTTTAGCCAACAACTTCTTTTCTGACATATTTCAAAAACTCTTAACTAGGGGGCGTGGCCCGACTTTTGTATCATAAATAGTTTTCTAATATATTTACTTCTTATTAATTATTCAAATAAGTGAGCTTCCCTAAAGTACTATCGCATTTGAATGAAGATTTTGTAGTTTTAACCTAAGCTGATCTTCCTCAGTTATTTCTTTCCCGTTCCATTCCTTTGGGTCTTTAAAAGTTATGCCAAATTTCTTCAATAAATCAATTTGACGCCTCATAACTTTCATTCGGTCAGCTTTTATTTCCAGTTCAGCCAATTTTCCCTCGAGGTCTATATAGTTTACCGGAGTTTTTTGACACAGGGAAGTAAATAAGAATTTTGAGTCGCTTCTTCGTTTTTTTCTAACGCACTCAATTTTTGGTTTTTGTAATTTCTCTACTCTTTCTTCAGAATTCCACTTGTTATTTTCATAATAAGAACTTTTTAAAAATTTAACTTATCATTTACCTCGGAAATTAGTTTGCTCTGCAAAATTTATTTGTCAATGAGGTAAGAAATAGGACGATTGCATTTTTTAGATACAAGAAGTTATTATTTTTTCAAATATATTATATAGCTTATTGTACATTAAAAGTACTTTATAAATATTTTTTTTTTTTTTTAAATAATGTTCTTGCTTTTATACAGAGGGCGCTGAAAATGACATAAAAAATATATCCAAAGAGGTTCGATGGATATGGCCTTTCCACTTTTTATCTCTATAAAAAAAAAACAAAAAATAGTAGTTACTTGAATTTAAGGAAGGGGCTTAAAGGACAAAATTACAAACAAAATGCAATAAGATTCATTGAAACTTAACCAATAGATTTTGAGTTATCTATCGAACCGTTTCGAAAAAACTAGTTTCGCGTTTAAAGCTTTTGTTTGGAAATCGCGTTAAAACTTTTGTTTTTCGAAATTTTGCATATATTTTTAAAATTATCGCCTGATAATACTTACTATTATTTAATCTGCAATGCCAGGTATCAATGTAAAAATATGGATGTATATTCTAGAAACTCTAAGAACACGTTAAGCAAATAAAAAAATTTTATTTCTAAATAAAATTAATTATTATTATTAATTCTTTAGGCACAATGCTTAAAAAAGTATGCACTGATTCTCCAAGATGAAATTTTGAGAATGCATTTAAATTTAATGTCTCAATATAACAAAGTTTTCAAAACGCAAAAAAATAGTGGTGCTGGATTTGAAAAATGTGAATGAAATTTTTAGTGGCCAAAAAAATTTGAATTTTTCTATAAAGTGTTATTAAAAAACTACAACACGAAAACGATCAATTGAAGATCTCTAAAAATGTCCTCAACATTTTTTTTTTTTTGAAGGGCTGACAGTTTTGAAGATATTGTTGTTTTACTACATGTCCGAATGGCAATGTATTTCTTTTTTTTTTAAATTAGAAAAAGATATATCCAAATACTTTTATTTTTTTAAGTACTATCGATGTGCAAAGTACCAAAAATACGGTATAAAAGTTTAATAAAAAAATTATGTTTCGAAAATTGAATGAAACACAAATTTTTTGTATGGAATTTCGGTTCATAAAAAATAAATAGCACTAAAAAATAATAAAGAATACGAAAAAAGTTGTGTGTCAGCCGTGGGATTCGAACCCACGACCACGCGATCGGCTCATGCAAGTGGCAAACATTTGAAAAAATGTAAATTTTGCAAAAATTGCAATTCCAAGCTCGGCTGCGCTGTTGCCAATTTTATCTATTCTGCACAAAAACAAATACTACTAAAATCTAAAAATAGCCAAAACAAAAACAAATAACATAGTCCCACAATTCACTTGTGTTCTTTACAGCAGCTCCAGTCAGTTGTGCTGAGGAACGAAAGTTGCTTCACTTCTCGCTGACTGCGGAACATGTGGGTTTTACTCCTCGCTGGCTCGTCACCTTCTCTCACGAAAAGCTATAAAAATTATATTTGGGAAGTCTTGGTTCTCTATGTTTTTGGTCGCTGCGTTATCTACCATGCATGCATTTAACTTCAACAAGAACTTCGATTGAAGTGACTCCGATGAATTGATAAGATGATCCATTCTTTTTTTTTAGACTATCGAGCAGGACTTTTAGTTGATATTCAGTGCTTTTCGTTGGTACTTTTCAATTGCAACAACATCTTTTCGACATATTTTTGCAAGCCTAACTTACAGAAAATTTGTATTGAGTGGCTGCAGAGTGTTGAAACGCTTTGCCGAACAAAACCAGGTATCGTATGAGAATTTATCACATGCCTCGTCGATTATTAAAAAAATGTTCGTTGGATAATTCCAAAATAATCACGGTAAATGACAAAAAGAGAGTTTATAACATAAATTTGTAATTTATAACTTTTTTTCACTAACTCTGTTCTAGAAAACCATTATAACATATTTCTCAGTAAATGTTATTAGCTTTTAAAAACTCCTTAAAAATTTTTAACTAGCACAAACCTTTTTGGAGTAATAACCTTTTAACTGACGGGGTCTTAAGAGTAAAAGAGTGACACATACTTTGCGGCACTGACGCTGCTAAATTTACAGTATACTTGGTTTTTAATTCGCAGCAGTTTTAGGGATGTGCACCAGGCTCTGAATATGCCCACAAAAACCATATTTTTTGTATGGAGGATTTAGTTTTTCGTTCATATTTTTTAAGGTATTTGTTTCGACAGTTTTTGCAATGCAGTTGGACCAATTATTTAGAATCTCATGTCAGAACATAAAAAGTTTATTTGGACATGAGATTCTAAATAATTGGTCCGACTACATTGCAAAAACTGTCGAAATCTGTCAAAATCACAAAAAAAAAAAAATATTTTTAGGGTACACCTAAGTGTCAAAAAAACTTTTTAGTGTTCTGACATGAGATTTAAAATAATTGGTCCAACTACATTACGAATACTGGTGAATTCTGTCAAAATCACAAAAAAATATTTTTAAGGTCCACCCTAGTGTCCAAATAAACTTTTTATATTCTGACATGAGATTCTAAATAATTGGTCCGACAACATTGCAAAAACTGGCGAAATCTGTCAAAATCACAAAAAAAAATATTTTTAGGGTCCACCTTAGTGTCAAAAAGACTTTTTAGTGTCCTGACATGAGATTCTAAATAATTGGTCTAACTACATTACAGAAACTGGCGAAATCTGTCAAAATCACAAAAAAAAAATAAATATTTTTAGTGTCCAAATAATTTTTTTAAGTTCTGACATGATATTCTAAAAAATTGGTTCAACTACATTGCAAAAACTGAAATCTGTCAAAATAAAAAAAAAAAATATTTTTAGGGTCCACCCTAGTGTCCAAATAAACTTTTAATATTTTGACATCAGACTCTTAAAAATTGGTCCAACTATAATGCAAGAACGGGCAAAATCACAAAAAATTTATTTTTAGGATCCACCCTGGCGAAAAAAAAATTGTTTTTTTTTATCTTACACCAGATTTTAAATAATTGGCCCGACTATATCACAAAAGATGGAAAAATATGGCAATAACACAAAAAAAAAAAAGTTATGGTCCACCCTAGTGTCAAAAAACTTTATATTCTGACATCAGATTCCAAATAATTGATCCGACTTAGATGGCAAAAAAGGGCAAATTCTGTCAAAATCACAAAAAAAGTAATTTACGGACCACCCTAGTGTCCAAACAACTTTTTATATTCTGACATCAGAATAGCAATCAGCGACCCCCAGACAACAAACTGTCCCAATTTGAGCTATTTGAACTATTTGGATACTTGCAAGTTTATTGCCGAAAATTTCAAGCGCTTCAAGTTTTTGTGCGCAGCAGGGCAAAAAATGTTGCGCTTGATTGGTTTGATGCGAAGCTTGCTTTGCTTGGTTTTTTCAAGTTCAAACCAAGCGAATTTTCAAGTACTTGAATAAGTTTGATTTTTCAAGTACTTGATGCAGGTCTCCGGTGTGCACGCAAATTGGGATTTTCTCATTTTTGTGGTTTTCGAGTTTTATATACCTGATATCTAAACGATCCGAAAAATTTGTATATATATTTTATAAAGACTCATTACTTACATCAAATTTCATAAAGAAAGCTTGTCTGAAGAAAAGACTTTAGCAGAAAAAGACGACTGAAAGAGAGTGAATCCTTCCAAGGTAGCTCCATATACAACCCCTTATCCCCATAACTATTAAATAAAAAAAAAAAGATCACAAATTGTGTCTGAAGCATTGGTCTTCCATATAAGTATCAATTTAAAGTTATAAGATTATCTCGAAAATTTTGAAAAAATGACACCTTGCTAAATAAATTCAATATTTTTTACTTATTTATTTCTATCGGTTAAGACTTTTTTTCGTACTTGTTGGAAAATTATTTGTAGTTATAAATTCAAATAGATCTGAACCTGATTTAAAAAGGACCCATACTAGTTCTACTACAGTAACCTTTTATAGTATTTGAACTGGCACATTTTGTGGGATGCGGGTGAATTTCAAAATAAACGGCTTTTTTCTGTCCCTTTTACTTTATTTGCTCTTATCTTTATTTTAGTTACTGATACGCCGTCAAGTGCATAACTGCAAGAAAGCACACGATTAATCGGTTTCAGTTCTACTAAAAAAGTGGCATTTAAAAATGTTTCTTAAGATTTATTTACCTTTATACAAATTATAAGTTATTATATTATGTTTATACAAATTTTCATCCAAATCGGATGAGCGGTTTAGGAGTTTTTCACAATTTCTTAAGAGATTTGTATTACAGCGTCCTCTGAAGTTCAAGCATTGACCACTAAATTATTTTCTTGTTACTTTTGAAAAAATCACAAACATCTAAATATGAAGGTATTCTAAGCAAATCTTTTGGATATTTGCCTTAAACTATGACTAATACTTGTATATTATAAAAGAATTGAGCGATAATGTTGAAGAACCTAGCCGCTATGGAATTTTTAACTGGAAGTGACATTTTTCGAAAATATCGATTTTGAGTATTTTTACGAAAGAAATCTCCAAACATTTATAATTGCAAACTATAAAAACAAAAACTTCACGCGTAGTTTTCGATAGTCTTGAACTGTTTTTTACAAAAAATTAATAAAACCAAAACTCTGCGAAAGTTATAGATGTTCAAACTTGACCTTTTTTTTAAATTTTTTCAAAGTGCCCTTTTCTGTCCAAACGAATGCGGCACGTCTTATACTTTTTCAATCAATTTAAAAATTCTAAACGTTTATTTTGAGTTGAAATGGAGCAAAACTAGTGTTCCCAACAATTTTTAATCAAAAGGTACCAAAACGTTAAAAAAATAGGACAGTTTTTATATTTTACTAAAAATACCAAAATCATGAAATGCAACATAAAACCACTTTAAAGAAAAGAAAATGTAATCGAGGTATCCGACGGAATCTCTCATTTCCGATAATTATATCAGAATTATTAATAAAGTAAAAATGTTATAAGGGTTGCAGTTTTTTGAACATAAGAGAATGGAAACATTGAAAAATTTAATTAAATTTTATTTTCACATTATATTACGTTTTTTAAGTCAATGATTTAATGTATTTTTGCTACAAATTTAAAAAAAACTTTTACAAGGACAGTCATGCGAAATAGCCAAAAAGAACAGAACAGGTGTCTAGAATAGGGAATAAAGTACATACAAAGCTTTATATTCTTCACTTTCTGAATTGTTGCTTTCTGCTAAGAAAATTTGACAATTTTCTTTCTGCTAAGAAAATGCTAAGAATGTTCTTTTTTTGAAACCACAATTTTGACAATTTTATTAGCGAAAAATTTTTCGCTATGTAAACATTCAGTTTTTATAAGTTTATAATTGAAATTTAGTGGGGGCCGTGGTGTGTTGGGTAGAGTGTGTGGCCCATACGTCAGAAATCCCTGATTCAATTCCCACCTGACGAATAAAGTTTATTCAATTGAATTAATTTTTCTGTTCGGCCGTCACCTCTCTGCAGACAATGGCAAACCTCAGAGAGTATAACCTGCCATGAACAACTTCTTGAGAACATAAGCCTTTCGGAGTCAGCATAAAACATGAAGGTCCAGTTCTCGATCATTTGTGTTCAAACATTTCACAACACACACAACACAATCGATCATACGAAGCTCGGTCAAAGTCCTTTCAATGGCTGAAATGGCCATATATTTTTTTTTTTAAATAAAGAAAACTAAGAGTATAGATATAAATGACTTATGACCTATTTCAATGCATCTAATTTGGGAAAAATTGTTAAGCAAAAAAGAAGATGAGTGTATTTCGCTTTTTACGTTTGGTTTCAAAAAAAGAACATTCTGTTGTTGTGCCTTGTTAAAATTTCATAATTATGTTCACTTAATCTTTGAAATAAAATTTATTGTTGCGGTTTCTTAAGATATTGAGAAGGCGTTTGATAGATGTTATCATGATGGTTTTATTTTTAAATTAATTGATCTTGGCATTGATCCTTTTTTGATCAAAATGTTTATTAACCTCTTTTTAAATCGAAAGTTTTACAGTTCTGTAATTCAATATCTGAACTTGGTCATGCTAAAAGCGGCGTTCGCCACGGATTGTGTCGTGGCTCCACATTTTTTTAATATTTTTCTTTATTATTTCCCACATGAATTGTCTGGCTCAAAGGGTATTTTATATGCTGATGACTGTCTGATCTATGCTCAACAAGATTCCCCTAGTTTTGCTCTTCCTTGTGTTTCAAGATATTTGTACATTCCTCGTGAATGTATTTTAATGAATGAATTTTACAAAAATGGGTATTCGTATTCATATCTCCAAATTTGAGGAAATCTGTTTAAGAAATGCGTCAGGCAAATGTAGCAGAATAGTAGTTCCAGAAAGCAAAAAATTTTAATTTATTTTGAATGACTCTGCAATTTGTTTTGAAATAATTAAAAATAATAATTTGTTGAAGTTCAATAGCCTTGTATAATTTATTTATGCGCATATACATTTCTAGGACTGATTTATTTTCACTTATGAACTGTGGAACTTGGCCACCTGCGCTACCACATCTGTTCATGTTGGCTACCTTAGCGTGATAGCGGTAGCTTTCCCGCATTGCGGTCCGTTCTGACTTGCAAACACTTTCTGAATCAAAACATATTAGGTAATAAATATAACCTGTCTTTTACTTTGGTTATGTTAATTTACCTGATTTATCCATAATTCCAGATATAATTCGCCAGCTATAATTCGTCTATAGCATTTTTGTTGCTGCGGTGGGAGCTCGATATGTCCCAGATGGCTGGCCACCAGGGATGATATTGACTTAGTTGTAAAAGGGCCAAAACTTATACAAAAATAGGGCATTTTTGACAAGAATGAGGCCTTTAGTGGTAATTCAATATTAATCCATTTTGGTACGCTACCAGAACGCGTTGGAATTTCGTAATGAAATTTTCAGATTCTGTTATTAGTGATCAAATTAAGAAAATTCCAAAAGTTTAAGATTTTTCCGATTTGAAATTTTTCGGTTACGAAATGGTCGAAAAACCGAAAAATGGCCCAATCTACAATATATACACAAATTTAAAAATTCTAAATAATATATTGTTATTTTTATTAAATGAAAAATGTGTAAAAGAGACGGTGAAAATATTATAATTAAAGTATACATATAGGGCCATTTGTCAAAAAATCGACCATCTGTGTTTTATCACACAGGTAACGCATAGTTAAATTAACCTGTGTTATCCAAAACCAACTGATTCTCATAATTTAGTCTTTTGAATGGCCTGCTTACGTAAATAGTTTTATTATATATTACATTTATATATTTTTTTCGATTTTTTAAAAAATTGTCAAAAACAGGGTATTTTTTTTAACCGCTTACCTGAATAGGTAAAAAGAGAAACTTTGAAAAATTTATTTTTTTTTTTAATTTCCATTTAACCGAACCGTTAAACCGAAAGAGTTAAAAAAAAATCTTTTATATTTTTTCCAGAAAATAATTTAGTGGTTTAGTAAGTTAGTGGTCGAAAAATCGACCAGCGAACTAAAATGGGTTAAGGACCACAAATATTCCAATATATTTTGAGTTAACTGTTTCGGAAAATCAAAACAATTTAAAATTCATGTTTTCGTGTTTTTTTTTGCTTTCACTGTTTTAATCTAAATCTAAAAAAAAATTGTCATACAAATAGCACACTTTAGTTTATGCGATCAGCTCTCAAAGTCAAAAATTGTTTGTCAAAGGGATAAAGTTTAATTGTTTCCTTTAAAAAGATTCTATTTCATATATAGAGGTCTCTACCTTAAGAAAAAGGCACTGTAGAAAAAAGGCTTTTATATTGATTGCAAAAGTCAAATATATGCCAAAAAAAAATAAAAAAAAATTTTTAACAAAGCCTTTTATTTAATAAGTTAATAATACAAATAAAAATAGCAAAGCATTACCACAGAAAACCGCAATTCGGATCGGTATATTCATCGTTAAAGACCCTAAGGAGTATTTTTTCGAGTCCTTGGTTATATCATAAGAATGTCAGAAAAATATGATAAAAGATATGCGTTAAGACTTGTAAGAAGACGAATCAATGATGCGGGACGAAATGGGTATGATACCAAAATAAATTCAGTTTTACCAAAAAATTATATTCAGGAATGGCCGAATTTAACAAAGAATAATTTCATAAATGTTATACAATCTTAGAATATAGAGCCTTAAACATTAAAATTAGTTAGATCACACCGAATAAGGTGTTAAAAAATGTTCTATCGCAGCTTCCGCAGTCTTAATTTTTTTGAAAAACTGTAGTTTTCGAGTTAAAAGTTTCTGAAATTGTAAAATTTTACTTTTGGATGATAGTTTGGGACCGCTATACTGAATTTTTTTGCAAATCTTATATTTTTTAAAATGTATGACTTGAAAACCCTTTTCTATTCGGAAAATAATGTGTATAATACCGATTTCATTTTTAGATCTAAAATTTTTTTTAGTTGGTAAAAAATTGCATTTTTATGCAAATAATTGTTTATTACTTCTTTAGCATTTATTTAAGATAAATTCTGACGCTATAATCTGAAAGAGCGTGAAGTTTTATATCAGATATCATTTTTCGTACAGATGAAATGGATGAAAATTCATTGAAAAGTGACGACAATTAATCGGTTTAGGCTTCTTAAGACTACGATGGAGCCTTTTTTATGGGTTTGCCTTTTCATCTATATGCATGATAAAGTGATGTAAGGAATGTATTGTGCATGAAGCTGTCCACCTCATAATTCCATTCTTAAACGTATAGAATTACTTTGGAGGTTGTGCTGGAATCTTCATACTTCCACCATTATAGTAGATACCAAATATTTGTAAGGAATTGCCCTGTAGATATCAATCAATAATGCAAAATTGTCATTATTTTGCATAATACTAACATGGGTGCTGTATACAAAATATACGAACCTAAGTTTTTAAAATTTTGTTTTTCAGTTTTAAAAGATTTTTACAAGCGTACTATTTTTGTAGCCTACCAAATTCGTTCCTGCGTTGGCTTATTTAGCTTAAATATAGCTTAAAAAAAAAAACTAAATTAAGAAGAATCGTTTAAGTTTTTTGCTCTAAAAATATAATTTAAAAAAATCTACAGAACGTTTTTACTGAGATCGATTTCCAATCATTTTATCAAAAATGCAAAATTTATACATCGATGACATACTACTTATATGATATTTTTTCAGTAGAATTTTTTAAAAGGGCCTAAAATCAATCAAAAGTGCTTCGGGGCTCATGAAATCAAAAAGAGCTCGAAAAAGCCCTAAAAGCCCCCAAATATCATCCCTGCTGGCCACTCCCTTATTCCTTTGCCAACTGGTGTCTTCCACCTCGGAAAAGTTAGCAGACCGCTTCTTCCTTTTCGTCTTTATTGAAGGCATCTGCCTTTATGAAAAGTAGTAAAAAAAAAATTATGCTCACAAGTAATTTTGACAAAAGAAAATTACTTTTTGATTACTTTCCAGTTTTTTTGTATGAAAATATGCTTTACTTGACAACTGGAAACAGGCCTTAAAGGGAAACTTTTGAGTCTCGGCGTTTGCCTGATTTGTTTTCATCCCTTAATTACTTATCTCCTATTGGAATAATAAATGAAAATACTACAACAGAATTGGACTTTGATGCCTCACTGCTACCTGATTTTTACATAAAATCTCTACCTAGAACCCATATAGGTTAATACGCATTAATTGTTAAATTATTACATATTGAATTAGTATTTAAGGTTAAGTTTAGGTTTAAGTGTATTTTTCTATTTGGAAGAGTCAGAAAATCTCTATGAAACTGTTAAATGCAAGCATTGCAAGCATGCAGGGAGCAAGCATTTTATTGCGTTTAACGAAACAGTGATATGTATAAAAAATTTGTTTGTATTATACGAGAAGGAAGCTGACTTTTCTTTTATTGCTACTACACCGAGAAAAAAGCTTATGTTAAATTGAAAAAAAACCTAGTATAATTAATATACTATAAACGCCTAAGTTTTACATGTTGACTTGCCAATTTTTATTTGGTGATAAATTAACCAAGTATTTGGTAACTTTTTATAAGCTACTTTAAAAAAAAAAATTGAATTTCATAAAAAATAACGTTTTTATGTTATAAAAAAAATAACTTTTTAACTTAACTAAAAAAATATAACTTTTTTCGGATTTTGGTTTTTTTATTTTCCTTTTTTTTGAAGCCGCAACCTCTCGTTCTGTTATTTGCTTGACTGAAATCGGCAAACAACACACATTTTTCTTTTATCATCACCGTTTTTTTTCTTAAAAATTATTGACTTCTCGGCTTTTCTTGCTGCTTGACGTTTATATAAAAAGAACACTAAATTAAATTAAATATCAAATACAAAAATTTTACCTTACCTTCTCATGTCGTTGAAGTTCGAATCCACACCAACCGATAGCACTGTATAAAAAGCCACTACACTAGCTTCGAGCCAAACTCTTTCGTTACACTAAGTGAATTATTCAATATTAATTACAACTGAAGCTGTGCTGCAGCTATCAACAGAATACTGCTACATACTGCATCTGTTAATACAGCAGTTGTTATGTGAATCATTTTTTTTTTTTTGGCAGGGTATCGAAATATGTTCTTTCAAAGCAATATATTAAACAATAAATTGCTTAGGTGAATAACGTGGCTGCAGTTATGTCAGCAATCAGCAGCAAGGCTACTTGGATCAGTTGGTACAGCGATGGACTTGGCACCAAAAGTTCCAGAGTTCGATTCCGCACGGCAGGCAGAGACATTTTTTTTTCTTGTTCTTTTCTTTTTGTTGATGAAATATAATAAAATTTACTGGTGTGAGTATTAACATGTGTTTTTAAATTGATTGACGTGATTAAAAGTGATTTTATTACAAAAAAAAAACCACTAAATTATCAAATCTGTCCTTCTCTCTTGTGCCTAATGACGCAGCTGTGTTTTTTTTTTTTGCAGAAAATAGCTTAAAACTATGCTTAAGCCATCCATGCTAGTTGTTTTTTAATTTTGTATATTTTGAATCTTAGGTGAATCAAATATTTTTTTTGGCAAGGTATCGAAGTACGTGCTTTCAAAGCAATGTATTAAACAATATAATGCTTAGGTGAATAAGCATAAGTTTATAATTTCCATACAATTCTCTTTACCCAAGCCGACTTAGGTGATCTACCTATTGTTTTTTTTTCGGTGTAGAGCAAAACGAATGCAGCTCTTAATAATTCCTACTGTTGTACGAATTCATAAGAAATTAATGAAATATTTTATTAATGTTAAAAAAGGACTCAATAAAATTATATTTAAGATTGATCAGCCATGTTCGGCTGTCTATCCTTCTGAATGTGATCACGATTGCAGTCGTATTTGTTGAACTTTTTTAATAAAATATCATAAATAAGTTTCTATCCTAAAAATTAAGAACAAGATCGAAAATGAGCGAATAATCGAATAATCGGGTGAAAAGCGTGCCTACCTGTTTCGAGATCTGCATAAGATCATTCGTCATTTTTTGCCACTCGAATAACATTCGTCGTCAGCCACAAAAGTAATACATCCATGACGCTCAAGTTTGTAAACAACTATTGCAGCTAGACATTGTCACGATTGCGAATCGATACAGAGTCACCATTCATACAATGCAGACATTCAGATCATTCGCTTAAAGTCCGAGTGCGTGGAGCTGCATGAATTCTTGTTGTTTTCGTACTTCCCTGCTACTTTCTAGCAGCATATTGGTAAACAAATTATTATGGAATGTTTGTCGGCAAAAGAACAACGATGTTCTGTTTTCCATAAACATTCTTTATAAAGTTAATATTTTTTCCATAATACGAATGGACTTAAAATCATGAAAATTCCTTGCTTTTGACGAATGTTGCTCGTACTGTATGGCATTCGTATCCACAGCGATTGGTACATGTGTTCGCGCATTAATTTTAATTCACAAGGCACATTCGTAGCCCATATATTGACGAGACATTCGAAACGCTATTTGAATGCACTCAAGCAGTTCTCTGATGGCTACCTCTCAGACAAAATGACTATTTAAATATTAGTCTCTTAAAAATCCGCAAAAACTAATGAAATGACTTGATATTTGCACTTATGCTTGATTAGTAATATAAACAAAACAGGAAAATTTATACTGACATCATCAAAACGTTAAAATTTTTTAAAATTCCATCAAATTAGCATAAAAACCCTGATTCTTATATGAACTATGACTATGAATTTAAGAAAATCGAATGAAAACAAAGCCTACCTCTCAAACAAAGTAACGTCATCAAAACGTTAAAATATCCAAAAATTCCACAAAAGTAAATTCACTGACTTGAAATTTGGATATTAGGAATATTTTATTTGTTTTGAAACATCAAATATGTATTTAAATTCATTGTTAAACTACATCGTAATTAAAAAAAAGGGGGAAAAACAGAAAAACGAATATAAACTGTTCTGCGCTAAATATGTTCTGTACTAACTTAAAACTAGCTGTAATTACACTAAAAATGAAGTGAACTATGTAGTTAGGTTTTAAAATCGACTACAAATAGACTGAAGTATTCCTCCTACAAGCGTAGGTTATTTTAAATATAGAATATGGCATTCGAACAATGAGTATTTTAGGCTTTTTTTGTCTTTTATTAAACTATTTTGAAAAAGTAGCACAGTAAATTGACTACGAATGCGAAAGCCAAAAAGAATAAATTCATATTGTTTCTCCAGTGAGCATTACATTGGCTCCGACATGTCAAAATAATCCGACGGATCAATTATGAACCGTTTCTGTGTGGCTTATGCGAGCTGTTGGGAACAATGAATTCCTTGAAAAAGGATTCGTAAGGATTTTAGCAGAATGTCGCAGCATACAAGCTGAGCGAAATTTTTAAACCAACCAGAAGAGGATTAAAATTTATTTTCAACACACAGTTGCAGGCATAGCTACGAGTATCAACAGCATTTTCACGGACAACGCATTCTGGGGTGAGAAAAACCGCTACCTTTGTAAAGAAGCATTAAAGCGTCAACGGTTCGTGGAAAATGTTGCAATATTTAATTAAAATTGTATGTCTTAGTAGGATACAGCGTAGCGTAAATATGCAGCGTAAATAAAAGCGAGTAATGATTATGAGACCTCATAAAAATTCACATAAAAATAAGTAGAGCGGTAAAGGTAAGATAAGAAGAATATGCAGACCGAATCCATAAGAAAAGATAACAATCTTGTGGTTACTTTTTAATTATTTATCTGTATCTCAGACAGAATGTCCTAGTTAAATAAAACATTCCTTAAGTTCTGCGGCGGAAGTTCTAGGCAAATAATTATTAATTATATGGCAATCTAAGGCATTTTCAAGGCAAACACTAAGATGCCAGAGTTAAATATTATATTTAATGAGTAAAAGCTAAAAGTTACAAAGTCAAGGGCATCCTCCTCTTAACAAAACTCCATTGTTTGCCATTGAAAACCATTAAGAATATTTCTTTGGCAGTGATAATGATGCTCTTATGGAAGAGCATCTTTACCATAAAACAACCACAAGACCGATAAGATAAAAAAAAAAAAAAAATGGTAAACCTTATCTATTAAAAATTAAACAAGAGACACAAATTAAATTATGTAAGTGTTATCGGCACCATTTATAAAGCTGTCAAATATGACACCTTCAGGGCTACAGCGTGTACGGATATGTAGTTACACGACAAATACACCTTGACACCTAGCTGCAAGGTGTCAAAGGCAAAGAAAAATGAAACAACCCACATTATGTTGGTTCATCAACAAATTTTATACCAAAGCGCAAATCTTATCAGAATATAAACAAATCGTTTTTGAAATTTAATAAACGCTCTACACCTTTTATCTCTCTAGCTGGATGGAAGCAAACATCCTCCGATGCCGATTAGTGGGGGACCATTCAGTCTGTGTTGGCTGAATAAAAGCCATTTGCATTTGAAAGAACTACGGGCTACGATAGAGGAGTGTAACACAATATAAATTATGTTATTCTTGTGATGAAATAATTTATCACAAACCAAATAACCACAGGAAGAGAGTGTAGCAGGAAGGCCATTTTGAAATGTGCCGCATTCTAGCACAACAGCCACAGAGAACGTGTTAGAACAAATTTAATTTCACACCTCTGTTCTAGTTAGCTTAGGCAGATTTTTCCTATTTATATTTTCTTACAAGGAAGAAAAAAAAAAAACAATAAAGAAATGTGGGAAAATGCAGTTTTTAGAAAAACGCGCTTAAAGTTCAAGTTACTGATTTCATCTTTATAAATCAAGAAATATCATACCTACCGCTTATCTGCTATTCCAGGCCCATTATATATATGTGGCTACAAGGACAAGACTAAACTCAAAATATCGTAAAAAAGCGATATGACATTTCATTTTTTGCCAATCTTCGGAAGGATTCAGAAATCCATTTTTTGGACAGAATAGATAACCACTTATGTCTACACCTATTTCGTTGGTTTAACGGTTCATATATTTCTGAGAAAAGGTCGTAGTTAGTGCTATTAAAATATCGTTTTGTACGATTAAACGATATGTTTTAAGTAGACCCCTGCAATTACAGCTTTATTCTACTTGGATCCATAACCAATCCAATAATAAAATAATGGTAAATAATGCCATTACAATTACTTATGCAGTAGATTATATCGTTATTTTCGAATAAGTATAATTTTTGTAGTACAGCCAACTTTTTTGTTTTTTAAGATACATTTATGTTATTAGTGTCATTGAAAAGAAAATTGAATAAATTACACAGTTGATTATAAAAAAAAATATCATTTTTTACGCGAAGTTCTGAGAAATTTGCATTCAAAGTTAAAATTTGGTAGTTTCAACCGATTGATGTCATCTTTAAACGAGCACAGCTTGGTAACGGTTATCTCGGTGCTGTTTATTGATACACCGTTGGAAAGATGATTTTATTGCCTTTGCAATGAGCTATCAGATAAAGTTGTCCGTAACTTGATTTTTGTGCTAGGAACAATAATGTGAATCAAAGTCGTGAAATATTAATTAACCCTGTAGCTCCTAAGAATAAAAAATAGACCCCCCCTAGCATACGATTTTTTCTTCAGCTCAACATAACCTTTCACCTCCGTAAATAGTTGCACTCAATTGCGGGACACCCTGTTCAAAACTGAATGTCATCGTGTATGTCGTGGCTAAAGACTTCGAATAACTTGAATATGGCCGCGGGGGGTATTTTAGCTTCGGTACCCTGCCGAAGCTCCATCCTTACTAGTTTTATATCATTTTGCAAATAAAAAGATTGATCTTACAACAAATTACTGAATAATGGTCTTAAAAAAATTGAAGTAATGATAAAAAAATTCTTAATATAAGCTTATGGTCATTGCAAATTGGTATGACACCTCTTGGCTTTTTTTTTTGATATCAAAAAAATGTGACAATGATGACACTTCAAGCTCATATTGATAATAGCTTTTTTTCAGTTCAGTGATACACAGACCTGTTGAAAATTACAAGTTCATACAAACAAGTAAAGTTTTTATGACACCCAGAAAAGCAAGCCTACTAGATGTCAATTCCATAAACACAAAACATAGCCTGTGGACTATTATGTGAGAACAATATAAAATACACACGAATATAAATTGGATACAATATAATATTTGGCACTTGTAGATAATACAAGATTCACGAAACTATATAAAAGCTTTCATAATATTCTATATTCTTTCATAATAGTAGCAATTTAACTAGCAGTTGTTGACATACCTTCATTCGCCATCTACTGGTGGAGACGAGACCTATCTCCTATCTAATCTCTTGTATGTTAAGGAGTATACCAGCCCAATCGTACTAAGCGCTACTCCCGCTGACCTCTCTAGGCCTGTGCAAGTGACTTTACACAAACCACAACTAGCACAGGACTCTTCGAAAGCCCGCTCATGATATTTACCCGGGCAACGGTTTTCTCTGATGAGTCTTCAATATTACCGACAAAAAGACCAAAACTTCAAATATGAACTTTTTCAACTGTCCGTGTTCAGTTTATACGCTAAATCATGCATGCCTTGCATTCAACTTCGTTATCCGGCCAGGATGCACGCAACTATCCTCCATTACCGAAAAGTAGGATGTGCAAAAAAATCCAAAGTCCAATATTATAAAATTGGATAAGAATTATACGTCTCGTGATCTTTTACATAAGACCCTCATATTAGGTCTTTGCCCATATTGCTTTTTCCATATCCATATTTCATCCACATTTTATTGATGTTTCATAATTGCTAGGCCGTAATACAACTTAAGTTTATTAATGATTTTGATAGTTAATTTTAGCGTGCCCTTGCTTTTTCCTTCTAAGGTCTTATCGCCGTTCTTCAAACTACTGCATCTTGATCCCATTCTGTTCTTTACATATACTTGATAGCACTCATGTTTTTGTACCGAAACATCATATGGATTAAAATCCAACAATCCTTTGATCAATCAATTGAGCGATCAAACATATCTTTTATACTGCCAACTGTGTGAAATATGTCGCAATCAACATGCTGTGGAAGCCATTCTTCGTAACCCTCAGGATCATCGACATTTTTTCCCCCTTAACCTTTAGTCTGCACCAGTGATCTGCAACGGATAGCTTTTTTGCGACTCTGAGTATATACGAAAAAAATAAGTACAAAAACCTACTCAACCTTAAGCTCACGCAACTCGACTTATACTCTCTTCTACGTAGCTACAATGCGGCGATTGTAGAACTTACCTATTTACGTACGCTTTTTTTATGATGATGGGTAACCAAGAGAGGGGGGGGGGGGAATTTATTTTTTTCTGTTTAGTTCACGTTTTGGTTTTAAATAAAAGCTTATTTAAAAGCTTTCTTACAAAATTTTTTTTTATATATTTTTTTACGTACAACAAGCAAACGGTCACTGGCGCCGGCCTTTGTTTTTCGTTTTGTTTATGAGTAACAAAAAAAAAAATCACAAGTGTTGGTTGTTGTTATTTTCTTTTCACTAGAGTGCATCAATAAAATACAAACGAGTTTTCGAGAAAAACCAAACAAAACAAACTAGAGCTGATATTGCTTGCAGACAAGTGCTTAATAAAAGTGCACACGCAAAAAAAATAAACATGCAAACGAATATCCATCAGTCGCGATCTATTGTGTGTTGTAAACAAGGTTGATTTATAAGGTTGTCGCAAGAGAGAGCCAGTACCCATAATTGTCAAATCGAAGTTGATAGCTCATAGAAATCTGCAAGTGCTCTCTTTTATCATCCGTTTTTCTTTCGTAGTCATTCGCAAAATTGGCTAGTTTTGACAATTATGGGTACTGAGAAGAGAGTGCGATCAGCCCTGAGACAACCGTATAAATCAACCTTGGTTGTAAGCATTCAAATTTTTAAATTCCAAAAAAAATTTAAAAAACCCAATCAAAAAATTTGTTTCCATTTTTAATATCATTTTATTTCAATAAAAGCCTTAGCGTTCATTAATTAACGCTAAGAGACGTTGGCAAAAATAGAGCAGTACTCAGAGTACACTCAAAATACATTCGGATCGAGCGCCTTTGTAATAAACTCACTCAACACACTCAAAACGGCTCGAAGTGGTTCGGATCACGCCGCGCTCGGATATTAGAATGTACTTATACCCGAAAATATTCTAATGAGCCGAATGATTATAAGTAGTTTACATATATCATTGAGTCGGGATAGAGTTGAAAAGAGAAAGAAACTCGGATATGATTTGAATATCCGATTTCGGTCGGATACTCATTGCAGTTCTCTGGTCTGTACTATGGGCGCTCAGCGCCCCAGACAACCCGTAAATGTAAAAAAAATTACTAAAAAATTAAACCAACTCACTATGACCTATGACACTATGAGTGAGTTTTCATATTAATATGAATATGAATATGTGAAATATTGACTCAGAACACGCATGACCACCATTCTCTAGTCATCATACATTTTGCATGGGAATCCGTTTCTTTTCCATTTTCTTTTTTGTTTTTTTTGCTTCTACACTTCTTATTTTATACCATACTAGCTTGTACTTAGCGCTTATCCCCTAAAAAGTGGGCGTAGCTATAGTGAGGCCACGCCGTGATAGTAAGTTCACATTGATTTTCATTAATGTGTGACTTACTTCTAAAGCTATACCGAAAATTTGGGGAGCTGATAAAGTACCACGCCACTCGTCCAACGCCCATTAAATGTCCGCAGAGCGCAGTTCCGAGGCTGTGCGACTTATAATTCCAAAGCAATTCGATATCGAAAATTTGGAGAGTATTTAAGGTACCACGCCCCTCTTTCACAATCGCCACCAGACTTTAATATACAACTCAGAAATGTATACCACTCAGGAATTATTGTGATTTCTGATAAGTGGTCGTATAATTTTTACTGGTTTGTGGGCGGTAAAAGTGATAGTAGCAACATTATTATATGAAATGACCACCACTTTGACCCATAGCACCTGCATACCACATTTGATGTGCACATCTAAGGAATTGAATTGGTTTCTGAAAAGTGGGAGCAGATATAGTGCGACCACTCCCCTTTTTAGTGAAGTTATCGAGAGTAAACATATAGAAGTTCTATTGATTTGTGGGCGGTAAATGTGGCAGTGCCAACATTTATATATATAGTGATCGCCGCTTGGAGCACCTACATACCAAGTTTTACTATAAAATCTTGCGCAACTCTGGAGTTAAATTTTTTACATATGATTCCGTTTCATTAATAAAAAATTAAAATTTATAAAAATAAGCAAAAACATTACACAACATAAGTTCACATGTATTCTATGTAAATAAATTGAAAACATAAAAGAAAAAAATCCAGGAGCTATACCCTTTTTTTGTTAAAGTTCATTTAAAAATTACAATTTCACATATAAAATACATAAGGGGCGCTGAATGCCCCAAATTACAGAGATATGGTGGCGAAACATAGTACAGACTAAAGGTTAAGACACAACTCTGATAGTCAGTAGATTTGACACACGAGTCGATGATCTTCTTACTATACTTTCCTGCAAGAGTTTCTACGCTAAAACGTAAACGTCACGTTTTCTTCACGTGCCATCTCCAAAAACCGTCAAATTTGTCTCAGAACTTGGTTTCACCAGTGCTAATTTGGGTTTTTTACACTTTTTTTGGCAATAACTTATAACTTTTATATTTAAGCATCTACAGCTCTGAAATTTACTGATGGCAGTTCATTTAAACACCTTTGTTGACATCAAAAATGGACGTCATGCCATGTCTAATTTCCGTATGGGCTGATGTGTAATATAGGGTTTTTGGTAAACATATGCTTGACGTGGTAAAGCTCAGTATGCTGTAGAAACGAAAAAAAAAATTCCCATAAGAAGTATATTGAATTTTTGACAGCGAACAGGCAGCGGAATTTTTTTCGCTGAAAAAATTTGTTCAGTGTAGCCAAGCTCATAGTGGAGAGTTAAAATGTCAGAATTTCGCTGGCATTTATATTCCCGTACATTTAATTGCCGCGAAAATCTGACAATCAACAATTCAAAAAAATGCAGTGAGTATGTGTTGGTGTTGAGTGTTGTTAAGTGCTTTTTACTCTACATACAAAAAATTTTTACTCTACACCAAAATTTCCTATATTACATATATTTTTCTTAAATTGACTTCTTTTTTTGAGATCTTCCAGGAAAACAAGAAATATTATATAATAAAAACCTAGGCAATTAACAAAAATTATATAATAGAAACATTATAACGCGATTGGAACGGTAACTTGAATAAAATAAATAAATAAAAAGCACCCATAAAACAAAAACAACCTTAATAATAGATAAAGAAAAAGACATTGTAGAAAGAAAATAGTCAAGATTTCAGAAAACTCTCAAGAATACAACTTTACCTTGCTTATGATAAGCAATAAAATTCAAGCTTAAGCCATGGATAAGGCGTTCATTACTTGTTCTAAGACGTTAGAGTTATTTAAGATTAGCAATAAAAAATTGGTAATTAAAAGCAATTTATCGATTCTAACCCGGCAATCAAATTTAAATCGTTAAAGATTTTAATGACTTTTACAAACTTAACGAAAACTTTATCTCTACGTTAATCATTCTTGTTAAACGCTCTGAAGTTCTAAAACGGAAAATACAATGATGCGGATTAGGAAATATAAAAAGAATACTTTTTCGATGTATTTGAATCACATATACACATTTTCATTAATTAAAAATCAATCTGGATACATTAACGAATGTGTGAATTTAAATGAAAAACGTTTAAAAATATTAACGTACAACAATGAAAACTGCAGGAGAAAACTATTAACTACTGTGTGTTGGAGCGAAGAAGATGCTGCCCGCCCGCCCATCAAGTGTCACTAAAATGATAACAAATCCCAAATTATTTTATGACTAGTGATCAGTGGGAATACCTAAACTCATACAGAAAGTCGTATTGAAGTGGCTTTCAAACTAGTCAGCTATTATTCTTTGTCCATCCAGTGGTGTAGTTTTTTTCACAAAATTTAAATCCAATCGTAAAAAAGGTTTTCACTGTCGTTCAGAATACGACAATAGAATCAATATGGTTCGAAGTGAAAAATATTCTGCGATTAACATAATAGCTAAACATTTACTTCAACATCTTTGAAATGCTAAAATGCAATAAGACTCTTTATTATAGATAATCCAAGAGTTACGACCTATTTAAGAGAACCCTTTTGTACTGTTCTTGACCGTCATTTATCTGCATTGGTATAAAATTCATTTATGCCGCACTTTGGTCGGAAATCTTTTTTTACACGTTGCTTCTATAGTAACTCAAATGAAAAAAAATCTAAAAGACATTGAGGCACCTGCCTAGCGGTATTCTATACATAATGAGGTTGGAATAATGCATTAGGTTGTTGCAAGCAGGAGTCCTAAACGATTGAGTTCAGAGTGTATCCAACGGTTAAAGGACAAAGCGACAATAGAAATTAATTAAAACTCTTTGGTCTCAAAATCATTTCAATTCTTCAATAGTCTTATAATAAAACGAAACAAAAAGGATAAAAAAAAATTGATTGCATTGTTTTTGTGTGTAGTTGTATTCAATGGGGCACAATATATTGATAACCTTTATCATTGAATTTCTTTAATCTTTACCGATTTTTTAAGAAAAGAATAGTTAAAGAAAACTGATACATATACCTTGACAGACAACAGGACGACAAAATGCAATTGGGAATTATATATGTATCCATGCAGCAAAGATAGGTTCAAAATAAAAAACTTATTTTAAGATATAATTAATTGAACCGGTTTGCTTGTTATCAGCATAAAAAGAATAAATTTATTTGTTGTTGATATTAAAAGAAAACAAAATTTTATATGAAAGTAGATTAAATTGATATCATGAAATATTTTTGCAAATTAAGATCATTACTTTTGCACTGAACCAAAAGCGAAGGTGTGGCGAATATTGACAGTTTTACGTACACATTTGGGTTGATATTTATACCCCAACGCGTACTGCGTAATGGGTATATTAACTTTGTCATTCCGTTTGTATCGCCAATAAGGAGGCGTGGCAGGTATAGAAAAGTATATATATTTTTGATCAGCATCACCTATTGAGTCGATTTCCGTGTGTCCGTCTGTCGACACGATTACAGCCGTAATTTTAAAGCTATCGCAATGAAATTCAAAATATAAGCATCTTTTTAAAAAAGGAAGATCAAGTTCGAGAATTAACCAAACCAGATGAAATCCACGCCTACCTCTAATACAAAGTGACTTTATTTTAACCGTATAATCTCTTCAGAATCCATAAACATTAATGAAATACCTTCAAATTTGACATGTATGCCTTGATTTTCAATATAATATAAAATATCCTCACTATAAAATTTGGAAAAATCGGATGAAAATCACGCCTACCTCCCATATAAAGTGACTTTATTTTAACCGTAAAATCTCTTCAAAATTCACAAAAATTAATGAAATGTCTTGAAATATTGCATATTAGCTTTGGTCTTCAATATAAATTCTGACAATGAAATTTGGAAAAATCGAATAAAAACCACGCCTATCTCCCATACAAAGTAGCTTTATATTAACCGTAAAATCCCTTGAAAATCTGTTCAAATTGCAGAAATGTCTTGGAATTTTGCACATGGGCTTTTATATATAATATAGACTATCACTTTGATGTTGGCAAAATCGGATGAAAACCACGCCTATCTCCTATACAAAGTGGCTTTATTTGAAACGTTAAATCGCTTAAAAATCTGCAAAAATGACAGAAATGTCTTGAAATTTTGCATACAAACTTTGATATTTAACATAAGCCACTCTTTAATGAAAAGAGATGAAAACCACGCCTACCTTCAATACAAAGTGACTTCATCAAAATTGAAAAACTTTCGAAAATATATGTAACTGAATGACATCGTGTTTGCATGTACCCAAGTTCCGCCCACGTCGCTTATCCAACCCATACATGTATTATTCGGTAAAATATGGAGTCCTTATACTAGAAAAGTGGGTGCGGCATTTCACTTTGCTTACAAATTACTCTATGTGGCAGCTAAGGGTAAAATTAAATCAAGCGTATGACACAAATATTGTTGCAGACTATACATAAGAATTTTATAAATGTCTAAAGACTTCGGATATATTTCAGTACGGTCGCGGGGGGATATTTTAGCTTCGGTACCCTGCCGAAGCTCCATTCCTTACTAGTTTTTCTTTAATAAATTTTTGTTTTCAAATTTGAAGTTTTATAGCATTGCGTCAAGATTTTGTAAAAATTCAAGTTTTATTATTTTTTTTTCTTTGGTCTAAAATTTTAAGTTCGTTTGCGATATGCGTACATAGTTGTCTTGAAGAATCAATAGGTGTGATGAAAATGTAGCCAAAATCGGCTTTCGTGGTTGCATTTGCACTCCTTTTACGATCACAAAAATGCTAGCCCTGAAATCATACCTGATAAGTTTCTCGAAATATCGAAAAAATAAATTTTTTTAACGTTTGTAAGGATATGGTAATAATAGTGTCGTTATCCCGTACGAAAAAACCTGCAGTGTGTGTGCGCGCATGTAGTGGTATATCGATCCCATATTTTTTTTTTGTATTTTCTGTTTATATTTGATTTTTTTTGTATTTTTTTTTTTTTTTTTGTAAATTTTTTTGTGTTTCTTATTTGTTTTTAAATTATATATTTTTTTAATGTTTTTAAATATATATCCTTACTTTTTGTGTTTTAGAAATAATTTAAAAAATAAAACTAACAAAATTTGTTTAAATATGAAAGGACGAGAAGGCAACAACTGCCTTTTTAAGCCGTAGTCTATACGAAGAATCTTCTATGTTGTACATTTTATATCTATTCCAGAATGTCAATAAGTCTTTATGAATAGATTCCCCGGCTTGTTCGGACCACAGCCCTAACCCGTTGTTATTTAAAAAATGCACACAATCTTTTATGTGGTTTAGTTACTGAAACGTGTATTTTAAATATTTCGGAGACATCCTCAAGGCTTCCAAGAGATTTTCGCAATTCAGTAATATCTAACTCAGAGCCAACATAATTTGTTGTAAAGCAGCAGTTAACAACTTTATTCATAGCTTTCAAAGTAGTAACAAAGGGCACCAGTCTCAAATTTTCCACGTTTACAGAAATTTCTGTAAACCATTTCTGGATCTAATAATTTGTCTGCCTCTTTGAGCAGTTTTCGGCATGCGTTTCCTTCAAAGATTTCACCGTGGTAATATTTGAGAATAACATTTAGTTTTTTTGGCCAAATTAATGCTGATTCCCGACCCACAATAGGAATTAAACCTTTCCAGGAGATATGATTAACAAATCCTTGTAAAATATGTATCTCGGGAACGATACACTTTTCAAGAACGTAAGTTGGGTCATTTTCAATCAAAAGAGGAGCGGCATGAATCGTACTACGGCATTGCTGAGAATGTTTCTTTTTAGATTTTCCCATAGTACTAAACTGTTCGTAGTCTTTTTACAAATCTCCATATGTTTTTAGTCTTGCCTGCTTATAATTCAGTTCTGAATGTGATTTGTTACTTGTGAAAGTATTTTTGAGCGGTTTATCGTCCATCAAATCTAAACGATTCTTTAAATCTATTGTTTTTATAAAACGAAATGGACATGGATACGTAGATGTCGCAGTTTGCTGACCATTGACTATTAATAGCAATTAAAATTCTGAAACAAATTTAAAAGAGATATTATTGAGTTTAGTTAAATTAAATAAAAAAGTTCCATATTTTCATACGTTTCTTTTACGCTAGGTTCAATGCACAAAAGTATTAACTATGGACACTTGTTATTTTTTTTTATTGCCTATAGCAACTCCCTCAGAATATAATCGTCGCTTTTTCATCGGCACATTACAATCCTGATTGGATTCATTCAGTATTGAGTTCCGAATAATTATCTGGAAATATTGCCATAGAAATTTAAAAAAAGCCCTATCCGCCATCGGCCATAACTTTTATAACATAATTGCCGCTTATGTTTCGCTCACTGATTATTGCTTCTACTAATTTTTCAGCATCTGCCCAAACAACAGGTCTCTTTTGTTTAGTCGTTCAGTTTTCACAATCAAATTAAAAAATGCCATCTTTATATTCATCCTCTAAGGTTTTTGAATTTTACGAAGCATTGCAAAATCTTATAAAATTTGTTAATTTTTTCATGTCACTACCCGACGCACCTGTATTAACTTGATAATTATCCAGGTTTTTGGTAGTAAAAATTGCTTCACTATGCTTAGATTTTGGATTGAAAATTACTTCTGCTTTTGAGCCTCCAGCACTTAATGTTAATTCGACGTTACTGACAGAGAGGCTTTTACCAACATCCATAGTTTGCTGATGTATTTTTGTTTTTAAAAGTGACGTTACAACTTGGTCTTGTTGTGCCAAAGGAAGCCTATCTATAGTTTTAACAATATTTTCAGGTCTAGATTTACATGTATGTTTTTTACCTTTACCTGTTTCTTGAAGACATTTTGTGCACAATGTCATCGAATAAGTAGATTTATTGTTACATGATGGCGTCTTTAATGAAAGCGGATATTTTTTTGAAGATCTATACAGCCCATTAAAGTATCGATGTGGTTAGATAACGATCGTAGATTGCTTTTACCTCTCTTGATTTGTGTATATCCTTTGAATTGCCGAGGAAGACAGATATAACAATTGCATGAATCATTATTTTGGCGAGTTTGTTTTGGTAATTTCATATTGTCGTTATTCGGCATAGTTTGAAAGGGTCTCTTAAAAATATCATTGTGATGATCGAGAAGAGTTACGTAACATGTGCCGCAAATCCCTAATGGAAACTTTTTATCTGAAGTATGGATATTGTTATTCAACAGACTTTGAATTAGATCTTCAACTTTTTTATTGATTTTTTTTTATTCATTTTTATTTTTTATAAGCTAAAGCTTGTGAAAAAATCATGGCTCAACAAATAACAAACAATTTAGTTGATAAAAATTTGCTATCCTCTTTTCAATCTGGTTTTCGGTCTGGACATGGGTGTTCGTTTGCTGTTGTTAAGATCATCGACGATATACGGCCGGAATATGATGCTGGCTCTATGACGTTACTTTGTTTGCTTGAATTTTCAAAAGCTTTCGATAAAGTAAACCATCAAAATTTGTGTCGTGAGCTTAGGTATCTAGGTATGTTGCAGAATGAATGAGGACCTCAGCAGCATCAATGAGTGGGCCAATAACAATGGTCTTTTACTAAATTCTTCCAAGCCGTATGTACTTCCAATTTCTAGAGTTAAAACTCGTGTTAATGATGTCTCTGATTTGTTGATTGGTCCTAACAAGCTAACCGTTGCGTCGAAAATTGTAAATCTTGGTCTCTATATTAACTCTTTGCTTTCCTGTGTCGATCATGTTAATAGTTTTGTAAAGAAAGTATATTACGTCTTGCGTAATCTAAAAATGTCTGCTAGCAATGTTTTAATAGTTCCGAAGCATAGCTCGTTAATATCTTCTCACCTGTTCTCATCAACGCTGTTAGGTTGTGGAATGGTCTACCATGAAGACTTAGGGAAATCACTGGGAGAGATTCTTTTAGGCAATCTATTTTATCTTATTTCTCTACTCTTTAGTATCTCTAGTCTCCTGCTTTAATGATTTTGTTTTCTTTCTTTTTTTTCTGTACTTTACTTTTCTTCACTTTAAAATCTGTATAAGTTTAAGTTTGCATTAAGAGATTATTATATTAGAACTAAGGTTATTTATATTTGATTTCAAATGAGTTGTTATAACTATTAGATTTAAGTAAGTTAATTGTTTTAATGTTTTATGTTGTACTATAAAAGAGGATAGCTCTTAGTGTACTTATATATACTTGATTTGAATAAATTAAATTAAAAATGGGAAATGAGTCAGGCTTTTTTTTCTCAGACGATTTCCTTCCCACAAGGCGCACAAACTTTTTTCTATTTTCTTCGTGGCAACATTTAATAGTAGGCATTATAAAATAAAAGAATTCGCTATCAAAATACGTAGGTCGAAATAATTGCCAATCACTTTGTTTTCCGCAAGCGCGCTTGCAAAGTGCTGCTATGCTTAGTACTGATCAATATGATGTTATGCTTACCATAGATGGGTATAGTGCATTGAATTATTAGTGCATTAAAAATATAATTACAACTGTCTACTTAGTGGTAATGCAAATTTAATTTGCTTTCAATTTAATTATTATGTAATGGCAATGGGAAAAGAGTTTGCATAACATTAATATGTAATGGTAATGGAAGAAAAAATTACATTACTAAGGGGTCCGCCAAATAACTTTATTTTTTTGAAAATGCAAAAAAAAAACTACTGAATATTTTCTCAAATTTCTTTTTTTATTTGAATGTACAATCCTTCCGGTTAATAATAAAAATAATTTCATTCAAATGGCTGCCTCAGCTGGCCATGCAGTAGCCTACACGATCGGTCCAATTTTTATGCACATTATCGATTGTGTGCAGCTGTATTTCACCAATGGCTTCACGAATATTGTCCTTTAAAGCGTCAATTGTCTCTGGCTTGTCGGCGTAACACTTATCTTTGAGGGCACCCCACAAATAATAGTCCAACTGTGTCAAATCGCAGCTCCGAGGTGGCCAAACGACATCAGCTCTGCGGCTGATAATGCGATCTTCAAAAACAGGGCGCAAAACATCGAGTGTAGCTTCGGCTGTGTGGCACGTAGCGCCGTCCTGTTGAAACCAAATGTTGCCAAATCCTCCTCTTCAATTTTTGTGAACAAAAATTCGTTCAACATGGCCCGATAACGATGGCCATTGACTGTAACGGCCACTCCTTGCTTATTTTCGAAGAAAAATGGCCCAATTATGCCTCTGGACCAAAATCCGCACCAAACAGTGACTCTTTTTGGGTGCATCGGCTTTTCAATGTATGCGTGCGGGTTTTCTGTGCCCCAAATGCGACAATTTTGCTTGTTTACATACCCGCCAAGATCAAAATGAGCTTCATCTGAAAAGATGATTTTTTTGGCAAAATCGGCATCTTCTGTAAGTCGATCGCAGGCCCACTCAGCGAAGCGAAAACGCATTGGATGGTCAGTTGGCTTCAACTCCTTATCCAATTGGACTTTGTATGGCGTCATACCAAGGTCTTTATGCAAAATTCGTCTCAATGATGTCTCCGAAATGTTCAATTGTTGAGAACGACGGTGAATTGATGTTAATGCCGCTTCATGCACACTTTCTGCCACAATATTCTCGGGTGTACGCACTGTTTTTGGCTTTTCACGCTTTGGTTTATCGATGAGGATGCCAGTTTCTTTCACTTTTTTCACAAGATAACGAACATACGGAGCTGACGGTGCTTCTGTTCTTCCAAAATCGGTACGCAATTTTCGCACACATTCTGCAACATTACCATGATTTTCGAAGTAATGTCGCAATATTTCCCAGCGTTGTTCAAGCGTATACACAACCATATTCGTTCAGCGGAAGTATAAAACTAATTATCTGTCAAATCAGACATGTGCTAAGTGTTACCATTCACGAAATAAGCACTAGTTGAAAAAAAAACGTTAGATGGTGGACCCTTTACTAAAATTTAGTGGCAATGAAAAATTTTAATGCCAATGAAAAAAATTTGCATTCCCAATAGATCCCTATAGGAACAAACTAACTTGTTTTTGAAAACAACTAATTAAAAAACAAATTTTAAATAAACCAGTAGTTCATACTACTTTGAATTATATTAAGGCGGCATCCACTTCAATTCTAAATAGTTTTTATTGCATTATATATGAAGTAATTGAAATACTACTTAAAAACAAGTGCTTGATAAACTACTTTGAATTATATTAAGGCGGCAACTACTCTGATTTTGACATGTTTTAATTGTAAATTTTTATTAGATTACAAGTTTATACATATTTTACCATATTATTTCATCAAATATTAGTAATTTTAGGCCACCAGTAATAGTTTTC
Source organism: Coremacera marginata (assembly GCA_914767935.1). Classification (NCBI taxonomy): domain Eukaryota; kingdom Metazoa; phylum Arthropoda; class Insecta; order Diptera; family Sciomyzidae; genus Coremacera; species Coremacera marginata. Next base: position 120,218,263 of record OU612047.1, read on the forward strand.
AATTGGTTATTTTAAAGTAATTAAAAAAATAATTTAAATATAACTAATTTAACAAGTAGTTAAAAATATATGCGGTGTTCGAGTGATTTATTTTAAAGTAGTTAAAAAAAAATTTAAATTTAAGTAATTTAACAAGCATTTGAAAATATATGCAGACGAAAGTCAATTGACTTATTTAGCGGACACCACCATACAAAATATGCAAGTTCGTTTTATGGAAAAAAGTCAGAATTTCAACTAGTTGTGGTTGACAAAAAACTACTTATTAAACTACTTTTAAATTAGTTGATTTTCCTACAGGGATATTAATGATTCCGATGACATTTTTTTTATATGTTTTTCCAATACATATTAATGGCTGTGGATGAAAATTTAATGATAATCGAGAGTGCCCAAGTATGATGCTTACACACGTGCCAGCGTGCACACACACACACACACTCTCAACAAAACATCCATTAGGTGATGTCGTACGGAATAATCAAAGATATTATGACCATATACCGCTACAAATTTTAAAAAAATATATATCCGCGATATTTCGAGAAGCTGATCAGCTACGATTTCGTGGTTTGCATTTTTTGATCACAAAACAAGCACAAATAAAACCCGGAAAGCCAATATTAGCTACGTTTTCAAAACCTATTGTCTCTTCAAGACAACTGTGCATAAAAGATTAAGTTTTGCATCAAAAATTAAATAATTTTCACGTATTATGTCATACAGCGCGGTTAAAGAACTCCATATAAGGGTCTTTCCGCAGATTTTTTCAAGCTCTTGCAACATTTTTCTCACTATTTGGGGTATACCTATAGGTTTTTATACTCGTATGCATCGTACAAAGATAAAATTTGTCATTTTTGAAGATTTTGTCACGTCTTAAATAAGGTTACAAAATAGCAAAAACTAAGAAAAAGAATTCACATGAGAAAAATCATTCTTAAAATGCTCCGTAGAATGATGTAGAATGAAATGCTCAGTAGCTGCTTATGGTTGTTGGCTTAGTTTTGGGTAGATTTCGACTTGATACAAATTGTAAATGTGTAAATGAATAAACCTTTTTTTTTTTTTTTAAACAGAAATATATTTTTTAAGAATGTATATTTTAGTTTTCATGTAAACGACGAATTCTTAATGCAGATCTTATAACAAATAAGGATTAAGTTGAAGAAATGTTACAATTCTGTTAATTTATATATATATAATGAAAAATAATAATATAAAAAAGTAAAAGGCATTCAGTTATGTGTTTTGTTTAGTAATGAGTTTCCATGGTTTTGACCTTTGCTTCGCAGAGCAAACAGATACCATGAAACATTCTTTTATACACTCCGGGTATTCAACATAAACAACCGGTGTCCAGCTGAAAACTGAAATAACTTTAATTTAAATATAGCTGTCCATAAGAGTGGTTCATTAAATTACATTCATATTGAAACTCTTATCACAGTCGATTTAAATTCATACCTGAATGAGTTCATTCGGTGCGGAAGCCTATAATTATTGTTCCACAACTATTGTCTTCATACTTCGTTGAGGAACACTCTGAACATATACTGTCAAATATAAACGCAATGCCACACAGTGCGTTGAGCCAATATAAAAATGGGACAAAAATAGGAGTTGTCTCATTTATTTAAAAGTTTTCGTCTTGGTTGATTTACTGATTTTAAAAATGTAAGCAGATTTTATGCAATACTTATATTTATTTTACAAAATACGTTAAAAAAAAGATTTTTCAACAATTTTGTGAGATTATTGTAAAAAAAAGCATAGCTAGTCAGAAATTACTTGCGTTTAATTTTTTACAGATGGCCAGTGCTTTTAGCTAAATATTCTTCAATTTTGTTAAAGAACAAAAACAATTCCATTGAACACGATTTTGAAGGATCCAAAACAAAATTTGTGCAACTATTAAAAAATCAAACTTACTGCCTACTTTCACATATGGATATGTTTTTTCCAGCACTCAAATCCGGATTGGAAATTTAATTTTCTGTAGATAAAAAAAAATTTCACAGCTAGATGGCGTTTTGAACATATCAAGAGCTGAGTTTCGCTTTGTATGCAAATCGGATTTTGATGTTGGAAAAAACACAACTATTATTTCAGTTGCAAGTTCGTTAAGATGGAAAAATTATTGAATTTTCATAGAGTAAGTTCGGGATTGTTGTATAGGCGGGTAATGTGGTATAGCACCATATTTCGTGTCCATTACATTCTTTGGCTATATCGTATTTTTTTAAATGTGTAATCAGGAAAAAACGCATTACTTCATTTTACATCATACATTTTCCGTTAGTTTTTTCGCGATTCAGTAATATCTAAAATATCATAATTCGACTTTTTATGCTGGGTAAAATCAATTTTTTTTGAAGTGAAGAAGCCTCAACATTGCAAGATAAAATATTAAAACCAGGTTGTTCAATTAGTTTCGAGAATTACACATAGAAGGTAGTAGTATGTCCGCCATTTTATTTTTCTAAAAATGGTACTGCTGTCTTATGAACACGCGTAAAGTGTCATGTATATCTGACAGCTCAGTGTTATAGATTTACAGCTGTTCAAAGAAGACGTTTCACAGTGTTAATATAGAAAAACTCAAGGTGAATTTTTATTTTCGAAAGGTGTACAACAAAACAAAAAAAAAAAAGAAATCCACGAAAAATTATTCGAAGTATATGACTCTTCATCTTCACTTGCAACAGTCTACAACTGGGTTGCTGACTTTAAACCTGGTCATACAAATCTTGAAGAATATCTACGTCAAGGACGGCCTAAAAGTGCATCAACGCCAGATCTCATCAGAGAAAGATAGTCGTTTTTTTGAGAAAGATTTAGTAGAAGGCGTAGGCATCTCATTAGGCAGTGTGAGCCATATTTTAAGTGAAGTTTTGGGTTTCAAAAAGGTGTCGGCACAATGGGTGCCGCATTCGATAACAAAAACACATTCGAATGAGACTTTCTCAGCAACATTTGAAACGTCTTCAAAAGGATAAATAGGATTTTATACGTCGATTCATCACTATGGATGACACTTTGATCTACTACTATGATCCTGAATCAAAACCAGAAGCTAAGGAGTGGTATGAACCTGGTAATTCGGCTCCTAAGCGGGCTCGTGCTCAAAAATCTGCAAGGAAGGTTATGGCATCAGTTTTTGGGATGCAAAGTGAATTTAGTTGATGGATTATGTTCAAACTGGAAAAATTAATTCTGAATGCTATTGCAACCTTTTATTTTCATCAGGATAATGCACTTGTTCACAAAAGTCAAAAAAACCATTGCTAAAATTAGTGAATTTTTGTTAGAATTGTTGGAACATCCACCTTATTCGACAGATCTAGCTTCTTCTGACTTCTGGCTGTTCTCACAGCTGAAAAAATTCATGCGTGGAAAACGATTTTCATCAAACGAAGAGGTAATAGCAGCGACAGAGGGTTATTTTGGAGACCTTCCGAAAGGGAACTACAGCGATGCGATCCATAAATTCGAAGACGTTTGGAACGAATGTATTGAGCTTCTTGGAGTATATACTGAATAATAAAACGCATTTTAAGCCATAAAATTATGTTTATTATTTTTATTCTAGAAACTAATTGAACAACCTAGTATAAGATCCAAGAAGCATTATTAATAAGAAATAAATATGGTGTTCTTGGCAGCTTGATTAGTTATACTTCAAAAAATATTTTTATAAAAAAAAGTAAGAGTCGGCTAATGTGGGACAGTTAAGTTCACGTATTTCGGTATATTGAGTTTTCATATATTTTCATTGTTGGCACTTTCTATAAGTTGATAAAAATGAAACACTATAAGACACTATAGAGAAAGGCATCAGACAGGGGGAAAAACGGAAAAATAAAAATATTGCTCACAGCCTGACATTATAATGCATTAAACAACATTCCATCAGCTTGGAAACTATCAACTGGACGTGAATAATGTCCTTTGCGGTACGTTATTGTAAAGTTTAACAGTATATCATATCGCCCATCCTGTTTATTGTATAAAACACGGATTTTTGTGTATGACACTTAATTTAAATTTTGTTCATTTATTAAATACCCGATTAGAACAATTACTCGGTTAAAAAATCTTGTAGTAATTTTTAAGCCAATGGTTGGAATACTGTATTTTTTAAACCATTTTTATTAGAATTAATACTTTTCAAAATACTAGAATTTTTTTGTCATAGCTGTACTTAAATTTAATAAAGTTGGAATAAAATTTGAACTTTAGTACCTACGGTTTAAAATTTCATACAAAATAACTAAAAAGTAATAAATCGGTTCCAAAAACTAGTTCAATTGGAATAGATTTTGAATTAAGATAGCCATGATATTAGATTTAATACAACATGTATTACATTTTGAGCCATGCTGTTTTCAATACTTTCCGTCTTAATTTTCAGATCGTTAAGATTTAAAAAAGTCTTATGATTCAGAGTTACTTTTACGGTTAACAAAGCTCTATAATACAATTTTTGTGAAACATTTTTTAGTTGATTATGGCGCACAAGCAACGTTTACTACTTTCATTTCAATGATGACGTAAGTTCGAAACCTACAATAGAAGTTAGTTTAAAAATTATAGTATAAAAAAAAAAAAAAGGAATAAATTGTGTAAACAAAACCACTTTTTTGACACAACTGTTTTAAAAAATCTAATAAAATTGACAGAAGAGTGTGTTCTACTAACTTTTGCTTGTATTTTAAAATTTTTATATCTTCACACAAAGTAATAATGCTAAAGCCTTTTTTTTTGTGTGTAAAAAGAAGTAAATAAAATTGAAGGAATGGAGATTTGAAACTTAAAATAATATAAGAAAAATTTAAATATTTTTGTAACGGCCAGCTTAAACATAAGAGAATGTTTTGCGAATTTGGTCATCTATGCACAACAACAATAGTGAGCAAGACCAAAGTCTATTCTAATAACGGTACATTGTTTATTGCTAAATATTACTTTTAATGCCGTTTCATATTTATAACGCCACTTGCAATTATTCCTTCTGCTGCGTTTGAAGTGTAGAGATTGATAAAATTGTGTAGTTAGTTTTCAAGACCTTAACAATAGAAAAAAATGTAGACAGGAATACCTCGTGCAACCCAACATACTTGCGAAAAAATGGGGAAAATAAAAATTCTTAAAGAAGAAGGCTATGGAATTAAAAAAGAAGGATATGGAAATCGGGCGTATCGTAGCCATTGAGTGATTCAACATTTTTTTTAACTAACCTCAAAATTACGTCAAAACAAAATGTTCGGGCAAAAAAAAAAAAATCCTCTTACCGCGATCAGCGGAAAATAATCCGAGCTGCTAGCAACACTACACACAGTTTAAACGAGTTGCGGAGTTTTGTTGCTGAAACACTGGAACAGTGTAAACATATCCGTAGTGAACTTATGAAGTGTGTTCCTGCTCTTGATAGCAAACATACGAGAACGAGCTTGGAATTTGCAAGAAGGAATATGGGAACAAATTGACTACCAGTCAGCTTTTCAATAATATTTTAAAAAAGGGTCCCACCATGAAATTTAATTTTGACATATCATTTTTTCCGATGAGAAAAAAATGGAATCTTGATGGCTAGGATGGATTTTGGCATTATTAGTACGACATACGCCGCGAACCACTTCCGTTTTCAAAAAGAAGTTTTGGTGGAGATAATGTGATGGTGTGGGGTACTTTTTCTTAAATTGAAAGTTCAAGCATGAAGAGCCCTGACTACACTCGTTTACTGGAGAGCAGTTTGACTCCACTTTAGGAAAAAAACGGACAGACACAACTAGTTTTCCAGCAAGATAATGCGGCAATCTACGTAAATCGAAATGGTTTCAGGCCAATAACATTAACTTATTGGAGTAGCCGGCGTACTCTTCACATTGTAATCCTATCGAGAATTTATGGTGAGTACTTGTACGCCAGGTATATAAAAATAACAGACAATTTGGCAACGTGAAATAACGGAAATCAGTAATTTTCGAAGAATGGAGTAGAATTGGTTCAAACACATTAAAAAAATTATTTGCAAGTATGTCAAATCGCATTTACAATATTATTGGAGCCAATGGAACAGTAATTTAATATATTTTTATTTTATAAATTCAATAAAAATGGTTTTATTAAAAATTTTGAAATGGCGTTATAAATATGAGACAGCATCAAAAGTGTTATTAAGCAATAAACAATGTACCGTTATTAGAAAAGAGTTCTCCTTTGCTCACTATTGTTGTTGTGCATAGATGACCAAATTCGCAAAACATTTCCCATTGTTTAAACTGGCGGTTACAAAAATATTTCAAATTTCGCAGTGGCGTTATATTTATGAAACATACCTTATTATTCGAACTTATAATAACACTGTGGAACAAATTTAGGTTAGCAAAAGTTAGGTCGACTCTGAGAGTGAGGGGTGAAAATAGAGGCTAAATTAGAAGACCCGTATCGCGGCGTTTGTTTATGTTAGTTCAAATTTTTTTTTAATCGACCTTCGAACATTGCAGTCAAATGCCGATTTTCATCATATTGTTTTTATGGTTTTTTGGCTATAACTCGTCGACTAATTGATATTTTTTCAATCTGTAAAAGCCAAATTATTGCTAGAGACCTGTGCAACAATTAAAATTTTTTAAAAAATTGATTCAGAAAATTTTTGTGGTGCTTATGAAGCAAAATGCTGGAAAAACTTTTTTTTTCATGCTTTTTGAAAATATTTTCCACAAAACTAAGTCTTTTTTGCTATCTGTTTGATCTATAATATGCTTCTCAGTTTCTTCAATAAATTTAATTTTTTTGCTTAAGATCGATTAAAAAAAAAATTCGAACTAACACAAACAAACGCCGCGATACAGGTCTTCTAATTTAGCCTCTATTTTCACCCCCCACTCTTAGAATCGACCTGAATTTGTTACACAGTTTAAACTTTTGCTAACCTGAATTTGTTACACAGTTTACACTTTTTAAGGTTTTTTATTTTCATACAATGTTGACTGACCCATTTTCAAAAAATCTAACCATATAAAACTCGTCATTACTTTATTGTTTCAGAAAAAGGCATATACAATTCTGAAAACTGAAAGTAAATATTTCGTCATAAAAAATATTAAGATTTGACGAATATGAAAGATACTATTATTGTTTTTTTATATCTTAAACTTGCTTACACTCAGAAAAAAAAAAACAATTTTAATATCAAAAATCACCAGGTTTTGTTTTAAAAATTTAAATTTCCTTAGTTAGAAGCAAATTAATATTTAAAAAAAATACTTGTTTTAAGAAACTAAGAATTTTAATTTAAAAATTAAACTTTCTTTAAACTAGTAAGGATGGAGCTTCGGCAGGGTACCGTAGCTAAAATACCCCCCGCGGTTATATTGAAGTGTATTCGAAGTCTTTATCCACGACATACACGATGACATTCAGTTTTATATATTAACGAAAGTTTTCCTATTTTGATGACGTCACTGTGAATGGGAGGCGCGGGTTTGATCCGATTTTTCCATACATCATAAAGATGGTTCATATTATATGATATATATCAAAGCTATTGTGCACAATTTCAAGACATTTCTTTAATTAGAGCAGATTTTGAAGAGATTTTACGTTTAAAATAAAGCCACTTTGTATGGGAAGTGAGCGCGGTTTTCATTCGATTTTGCCATATATCATACTGATGGTTTATATTAAATATCAAAGCTTATGTGTAAAATTTTAAAACATTTCTTTAATTTTTGCAGATTTTTAAGAGATTTTTCGTTTAAAATAAAGCCAATTTGTATTTGAGGTAGGTGTGCTTTTCATTCGATTTTGCCAAATATCATAGTGATGGTCTATATTATTATCATAGCCTATATGCAAAATTTCAAGACATATCTTTGACTTGAGTAGATTTTTAAGAGATTTTACTTTTAAAATAAAGCTACTTTGTGTGGGAGGTAGGCGTGGCTTTCATCCGATTTTTTCAAATTTTATAGCCAGGATTAAGATTACAGAGCAAAGCTTACATGCCAAATTTCAAGGCATTTCTGTAATAATTGTGAATTTTAAAGACATTTTACGGTTAATATAAAGTCACTTTTTATGGGAGGTGGGCGTGGTTTTCATCCGATTTGGCCTATTTTCTAACTTGATTTTCCTTTTTGAAAAATAAATTTATTTTTTGAGCTTTAAAATTCCGGCTGTAATCGTTTCGACAGACGAACAAACGGGCAGACAGACGGACACACGGAAATCGACTCAGGAGATGATGCTGATCAAAAATATAGACATTTTTCTATACCTGCCACGCCTCCTTCTTGGCGTTACAAACGGAATGACAAAGTAAATATACCCCTTACGCAGTACGCGTTGGATTATAAAAATATGTTTTTTGAGTAAGGTTACGAACATAGTGAACTCTTGTTGCTGAGCCGAGCCGAAAAACACATTGGAGCAAAAGAGATGCATGACTTGGTTTCCTTATTGCTCCAATGAGTTTTTTGGCTCGGCTCAGCAACAAGCGTTCACTATGTTCGCAACCTAAGAGAGAAATAGCTAGCTTGACTTATTAATTCTTTGCTTGGTTGTCGACAATAGTTCTATAGCCTGCAGCATAGAACTTCAGACCCTCGTCATTGTAGGTCGTGACTTCTAACCACGTGGCGACAAAAAAAAAAAAATAGTCCGTTACTCGTCGTTTCTATAAGTGGTCGCAAAATTTCTTTAAGATTTAGTAAATTTTCTTTTACAAAATATAATTTATACAAATGAAATGATTTACGTGATTTGAAAACAATTAACAATAACTCTGCATATATTTTTTATATACACGTTCAGAAATCTTGGATTAAATTCTAATAAAAACTGTATTGTAGATATGACCATACCAAGAATGCATTACAATATAATATAGGTCAAATATTAAAATTGAATTCTAATCCCATAGTAATAAATTGTAATACAAACTTGGAATAGAAATTTAATTTAGAACAATATTATTATGTATTATATTTTAATACATTTGGAATCAAGTACTATCAAATTATTAAAATGCTTCAATTATTAAAAAGTAATACAAATTAAAAAAAAATGTATTAAAGAAATACAAGATGTAATACAAAGTGTCCCAAAATTATAAAGAAAAGGAGGGATATTTTTACACTTATTTTTGTTGTATTTTGTATATTTTGCTTCTCTTGGTGAATGTGTTTTAAATGCCTTTTATACTTTTGCTCTGCTTAAATATAGTTCTTGCTGTCTTTTTTTTCGATTTGTGATTCGTTCGTTGAATTAGGTGCAATCTTTTATTGATAAAAAAGTAAAGCAATGTTAAGAATAAAATTATCTTTTAATAAAATTTAAAATTTTCAAAACTAAATTCAAAAGTTTTGTTGTGAAGAACGCACGACCGATCTCCCCCCGTGTTACCCTTCTTCGCAAATATTCGACCCCTTCTCCCCTAAACGTGTCACGTAATTTATGAACAGCCCCAAGGCTTATTTTTAAAAATTTCTTGCTACTTATAATATATTAAATTATTTTCATTAATTTACACGAGCAATTTTTTTTACAAGTAAACGTAGTTTATGTTATTTATTCTTATACTAATTGTATTACATGATGCTTCTAATTCATTCTATAATATCAATTTTAATACAAATTGTATTAAGAAATGCGCTATTCAACGCTTGGAATAAAAATTAGTTCAAGATTTTTGACTGTGTAGCTATCCCATAGTTTTCAAAATTATTAATATTCTTTCAAAATGTGGAAAAAGATTTATTTTCTCGAATAATATATTTATTTATTTATTTATTTATTTAATAGTTATTGGTGAGTTATTTGTTGTTTATTTTGCTTAAAAATTTTGTAAAATTACAATCTTTTTTTAATTTTGTACATTTTTTCCCATTCCCAATGCACTGTGTGTCACAACGTGAACAATGTATCAGCTGGTCATTTAATTCGAGTTCAAGTGCACAACTTTGTCACGAACATCAATTTTTGTCCAAAAAGAACGTCGTCCTCTTAATTGCTTTAAATGGTCGCACCAACCCTCGTCAGTGTTATGGGTACACTTTCAACATTATTTATTTTCTATTCAATGTAGTTACGTACTTAAGTTTATTAGAGCTAAAATTTTCAATTGGTGTAATAATATCCAATTTCAATCATTTACAGAAACGTAGTTAGTTGGAAGCAAACGTTGACCTAACGACAGCCGCTGCCAAGCAGGTTTTCATTAATTCTATTATATACGGCTTATGTTGATTTATTGCGCAAAAGAAACAAATTAATTAAGAAAATGTTAATTTCAATGGATAACATTTGGAGAAAACTAAATAATTAACACAAGGTCTTGACCATTTTTTTGTTTTTGTAATCTCAACTAAACACTTTTTTTAGAAATAAACTAAGATAAAGAAAAAAACTGTAATTTCTTGGAACATTTAAAGAGAACCTGAATGCAAAGTACTTTGTCTCAAAGTAATCTTAAAATGGTCTCGTATATATATATCACATTTTAGATTAGGCTATTACAAAAGTGGCTTGAGCTCTGTAGTGAAAAAGCATCAATGTGTCAATAAGAGTGTCTACACCAAGACAAACCAAAGACGTCTATCAGCATTTTATCTTAATAAAAGTTCCCTTTAATTAAGAGAAGCGTTAAGCGGCTTGAATGAATACCTGTATTAATGCAGTTCACTTAGCCACAATATTGAATCAATACTACACATGGATGATGAGCTGCGCTACACCAACTTGTACATAATTCATTTGAATCTTATCAGAGTTTGTTCTGTTTTGCGGCGGTTTTAGTTTAACTGAGAAACTTTTGCTTTAAAACATTGATGATGTTTTTTCTCTTTAGTTTTTAGTTTAAAGAACAGTGGAATCCATTGTTTTAAGTTCATGGCAAATTAAACAATAAATAAATACGACTTTACATGGACTGCTTCTTAAGTTTAAGCAAATATTTTTCATCTCTCTTAGGAATACGAAAAACTGATTACAATTTTCAAAAAATATCAGATTTTTATAAAATTTTGCGCGTAGGCTTTATTATCAGAACTCAGAAAATGGCTAACGCATATTTAACATTGTTTTTTTAAATTGAGTCTCTTTTGGAGGTAAGCAGCTAAAGTGACGATTTTTATTAAGAGCAAAAACTCGAAAAAAAAAAAACATACTTTACAGTGGCCCTTAGTTGTATGGTCCAAATTTTTTTTTTTTTTATCTTCAATTGCACCCCGTGGTTTTGTTCCTGAACATGACAGAGGTAAACTGTGAAACTTTCAAGAAAAAATGATATTTAAACATCCCGCAAGTGACCTCTATATTGAAAATCTGCTTTATATGGGAAAATAGTGCTGTTTTTCCAAAAAATCCCAATTACATTTTATTAAACATAAATTTTCAAAAGACTGACGCTTACTTCGTTTTTTATTTAATTTTTCTTTAAAATAAGTTATCAAACATGAAAATCAGACTTAAATTAACCAAATTATGATATTATACTTTAGGTAAAAATTTCATTTTTCTTCTTGTTGTATTAAAAAAATCCCAAAAATCCAAATTTAAAAAAAGCAATGAATGTCATGGAAATATTTGGAACAACATTTTGAAAATTTCTATATATACGTCACGTACGTAGGGTGCCTTTTATATTTCGGGATTTGGCAACCCTGGTGTTGCAATCTGTCAACTGAAAGCTCTATCGCAAAATTTGACATTTGTTGGCTTATACGTACCCAGAACGTTTTGACATACGAACGCTATTTGTGTTGTTTATAGTAACTTAAAAGATTCATCTCGGTCTAAAAATGGAATTAAATCGTGAACATTTTCGTGCGATTATTTTTTACAACTTTCGACGTGAATTAACACAGCAACAGTGCATGGATGAACTTAATTCAATTTTTGGCGATGAAGCTCCATCAAGGACCAGTGTTTATCGATGGTATGATGAATTCAATCGTGGTCGTAGTTCACTCCAAGACGAATTTCGTGAAGGTCGTCCGAAATCAGCTGTTGTTCCGAAAACCATTGATGCTGTGCGCGAACTGATATTGCAAGATCGTCATGTTACCTATCGTGAGATTGAGGCAGCCTTAGGCATAAGTGGGACCAGCATACATTCAATATTGCATAAACATTTGACTGTCAAAAAATTTTGTTCGCGTTGGATCCCACACAATTTGTCAATCGCTCAAAAAAAGGCTCGTGTCGATTGGTCGAAGGAAATGCTCAAAAAATACGATCGCGGTGCTTCGAAACACGTCTATGACATCGTGACAGGTGTGATGAATCGTGGATGAGCCCGAAAGTAAACAGCAGTCGACTGTATGGGTGTTTCAAGATGAGCCAAATCCAACAAAAGTTGTTCGCGCACGAAGCACTTCCAAGCACTGTTTTTTCGGAAAATATGGACATGTCGCAACCGTACCACTAGAACAACGCAGAACAGTCAACTCTGAGTGGTACACAACCATTTGTTTGCCAGTTGTCTTCCAAGAAATCAGGAAAACCAACCGCCCAAGACGGGTCACTCTTCACCACAACAATGCGAGCTCTCACACATCGGCTCAAACAACTGCATTTTTTAACACCCAAAACATCGATTTGATGGGTCATCCGCCGTATAGTCCTGACTTGGCACCGAATGACTTCTTTTTATTCCCAACCGTGAAGAATAAACTGCGTGGACAACGATTTTCGACGCCCGAAGAAGCGGTTGCGGCATTCAGAATGCATGTTTTGGAGATACCTCAATCAGAGTGGCAAAAGTGCTTCGCCAATTGGTTCAAACGCATGCAAAAGTGTATAGATCTTAATGGAGAATATTTTGAAAAACAATAAAGTGATTTTCGATGATTAATATTTGTTTTTGTTCTCTAATCCCGAAATATAAAAGGCACCCCTCGTATATTTATATACGTCACTAGAACTTACCTATTTACGTACGCTTTTATTATGATGATGGGTAACCAAGAGAGAGGTTCTTCTGAATCTAGAATGTACCTACTATATTCATATAGGACAAATGTCAATGAAATTTATTTTTTTTTTTAGTTCACGTTTTGGTTTTAAATAAAAGCTTATTTTTCAAAATTTTTTTTATGTATTTTTTTATTTTTAACTTTTTAGTCTTAAAGGTTTATTATGAACATCTTTTATTTTGAAAGCCTTACATATAGCATTTTCATTTTTTAGACCATTAACCTTAACACTACGTATTAACATTATTTATACATTTACATTATTTATTGCATTATATACTTTATGATGATATAGCATTTTTATTGATTTGTGGGCGGGAATAAGAGGTGTGGCCGAATTTAAACCCCTATCTCCTATTTGATGTAAGTGTGCTGCCAAATTTTCAACTGAATCGGCCCAGCAGCTTTGGAGATATATAATTTTTATTGATTTGTGGGCGGTAAAAGAGGGTGTGGCAAATTTTTTTTCTAACCCATGCAATACTTGAAGGACATTTACTGCCAAAATTTTAGCTGAAACAGCCTGGTAGTTTCGGAGATATATGAATTTGTGGGCGGCAAAAGGGGGTGTGGTGAAATTGTTTTCTTAAACCAAATTTTCTACTTGAACGAAATTTACTACCAAAATTTCATCTGAATCTACCTAGTAGTTTTGGAGATATAGCATTGTTATTGATTTGTGGGCGGTAAAAGGGGGCGTGGAAACATTTTTTCTAACCCAAGCAGAGGGTGTGGATACCTTATTTCATTTTTGCAAATAAATGATGGAACGGGTGCAGATCTCGCAGAAAGCATTTTAAAAACATTCGTTATCAATTATGTGAAATGGATGATGCTTTGGTTTCCTTGGCCGATGTTACAAAACAAAGCAATGCTGCGACGTCACACGAACCGGCCACACTGGCAGGATATCTCAAAGATTTTACATTTGTTGTTTCTCTTATAATATGGTACGACGTTTTGTTTCAATTAAACGCTGTGAGCAAAGCAAGTCAGTCACATAAATCCACTTTGTCGACTTTTTTAAAATGCTTAACAAATGTTGGTATATTTGAAAACCTGTGGATTGACAGGTTTCGAATACGCCATTGTAATAGCATCTGAATTATCGTCGGAGCAAGCGCGATTAAGACACATTAAACATAGACCAGGTGAAGAGACTTTTGATGGTCCAATAACTGATTCAAAAAAACAAGTTTAAAGGCGAATTTTGTAGTGTTCTTTTGGGCACCGTACTGATATCTATTAAGAAAAGATATCAACAGATGCTATTTGTCACACCCATGTGACATTGTTCTGCACTTCAAGAAAAGTTAACGGTCAACTTTAAATCTAATATTGATGGAGATTTGTTCGAAGACATTCAGGGACCTACGCTGAGTTATATCCCAACACGTGAATATCGCTGCGTATTCTGTTAACAATACCAGTCACCGTTACAAGTGACGAACGCAGTTTTTCTAAACTAAGGTTGATAAAAACGTACTTCCGGTCTACAATGTACCAAACAAGATAAGCTACAATAGTTTGGCCTCGCTGTCCATTGAAAATCAAATTACAGAAAACCTAGATTTTGACAGTCTTATCAGAGAACTTGCTGCCAAAAAGCTAGAAAGAAAAAAATGTGTCGTGACTAACTGACACACAATAAAGGTCGGTACGTACATTGTTTAGATAAGAAATGGGTAAAATATTTTATTATTAATAATAATAAATGCATGTTTACAGTTTTCTATTAATTCAATAATAAATATGGTACAACATTGTAAATACCTTTTTTTATGGGCGCCAAAGACATGACTCGACCAGGGCGCCTAGATGGGTAAGACCAGTCCTGTGTGAGTAATCTGATATAAACAAAGTGTAGCCTACACTAAGAGTTCCTTCCATTACTGTTTGTTGTTCAAGTAAGACACATACCTCTTCCGTCGTTGTTCGATTTTTATAAACCAAACAAACTCTTAAGCCCACTGTTACTATTTTCGCTTTTATAACAAATATACTATGGTTCTCTGTAGCTTCACTTGGCACTTGTTCACGTAACAAACGTATGCTGTAGTTTTTCACACATACGTGTGGCCATAACATGGATATTATTTGCTCTTTAGAACACTCGAAGACCTCATGGAATCACGATTCTATGCGATTCATAAAATTCCTTAGAGAGTGATAAGATATTTAGTTGGATGCAATACCGAGTTCGTTTCAAGTTAGCCATGCATATCCTTGCCGACAATTGAGCACAGAATGAACTAATTGAGCTTCGCTCGCCAGTTAAGTGGAGCACATAGTGTGCTGATGGTTTCAGGCCACATGTTTGCGTTATCAGACCTAAGTTGCATTGCATTTATGGAGAATGGAGTGTCATGTATTAGATAAGTTTTAAATGCAAAATATGAAGCGTACCCGAAAGCATTAAAGTTTTCTCCAGCAACTTTTATTCACATTAAACATTCGAAACGATTTTTTTTTCTTATCGTGGTTATTAAGTTTTTATTATTTTCGGTGTGGAGGAAATATACACCTGCAAACGTCATCATGTTAAGAAAGACGTTCGTGCACCTGATAAGATCAAATTCCCGCACGGACATTCAGACGGACGTATACAGGATTCATCCTAGTACCAACCTCATAAATAAAACCAAGGATTGCGTGCATGAAACGCGTTCGCACCCATCTAGCACATACAAATATATATTAAAAAAAAAAAAAAACTAAGAACAAACACAACACGTAAGCACTCAAATATATGCAATTAAAAAAAATCCCCTTAATAATACGTTATAAAAAAAACTCACTCACAAAACTTGCTTGAAAATAAAATAAAATAAATTTGAAGGCGGAACGCAGTAACAACTAATTTATTATTCTTTTTTGCCTCTGTTCGGTTCCTAAGTCGCTACATTTCCTTCGCTCGCTGACTTTTGATCCTGGTCAAAACGCAACAACAAGGATTAAAGCGAATGAGTGCGATGAGTTTTGGTTTTTTTCCTCCTAGGGTTTTTTGTATGCAACAACGATTTCATTATAGAACACAACGTTGAAGGACTACTTGGAAATGTTGAATTTTCACCTGCCTTACTCAGAATAGTTAAACGTTGGAATTTAATAACAGAGATTTTAATTCGTCTTCAATGAGTTAAGTAAAACATTTACTAAAGTATTTTAAAGATTAAACAATTTTCAATATTGCACCGCTTGGATAGGCGTGGAAAATACAGCGAACTGTAATTAAGAAATATTTTGTAGCTATATTATGTACACCTGTAATGAATTTTAAAAGTTAAGATGCCTACAATAAACACCACACTTCACAAATTTTCAAAAACCAACACACCTCCTGAATTATTTCGCACTAAATTTCTCGCAACAAAAGACAAATATCACAATTACACATCTACACTGACGGCTCAAAGTCCAACAACAACTCTAGTCACTCTATCACTTTTGCTAGCCAAATCTTTAAAATTTCCAACCTTCCACAATACAGTTCCGTTTTCTCAGCTGAAATTATTGCTATAAACGATGCATTCGAGTATGTCACAAATAAAAATAGGAATTACATTATTGCTCGGATTCTCTCTCATCTCTAGAAGTCATAGCCACACGTTGAAAAATAATAGGTCTTCCCAAGAAAAATTTGCAGGAAGTATGATATGTTTCTTGGAAACAAATAGTTATAATCGGTTCCACATATATTATGGTATTTGAATGCTCTTCTCTTTATATACAGGGTGTCCCGCAATTGAGTGCAACTATTTACGGAGCTGAAAGGTTATGCCGAGCTTAGCAAAAAATCGTATGGGAGGGGGGGGGGGGGATCTATTTTGAAATTCTTAGGAGCTACAGGGTTAATTAAAATTTCACGAATTTGGCTTACGTTATTGTTTCTAGCAGAAAAACTAACTTACACAAAACTTATTTTGATAGTTCATTATAAAGGCAATAAAATCACCCCTCTAACGGCATATCAACACACCCCACCAACTTAACCATTACCGAGCTGGGCTCGTGTGAAGATGAAATCAATCGATTGAAACTACCAAATTTCAAATTTGAGTGCAAATTTCTCAGAATTTCGTGTAATAAATGCATTTTTTTTTAGGATCAATTTGGTAGTTTATTCAATTTTCCTTTCAATGACACCAAAACATAAACATATCTTAAAAAATAAAAAAGTTGGCTGTACTAAAAAAAATTATACTTATTAGAAAACAATGATATTATCTACTGCATAACTAATTGCAATGTCATTATTCATCATTATTTTCAAAGAATTATAATTTTTTTAGTACAGTCAACTTTCTTATTTTTAAAGAAATGTTCATGTTTTTCGTGTCATTGAAATAAAAATTGAATAAATTACAAAATAGATCTAAAAAAAATTCATTTATTGCGCAAAATTCTAAGAAATTTGCACTACAAGTTGAAATTTGGTAGTTTAAACCGAGTAATTTCATTTTTACACGAGCAAAGCTTGGTAACGGTTAAGTTGGTAGAGTTTGTTGATATACCGTTGGAATGGTGATTTCATTGCCTTTGCAATGAGCTATTAAAATAAGTATTATAAAAGATTGTTTTTCTGCAAGAATCAAGAACGTGAATCAAAGTCGTGAAATATTAATTAACCTTGTAGCTCATAAGAATGTGAAAATAGACCCCCCCTCCTCCCCCCCCTCCCATACGATTTTGGCTCAGCTCGACATAACCTTTCACCTCCGTAAATAGCTGCACTCAATTGCGGAACACCCTGTATACAGGTTGGTTTTTTTTAGAGGTTCCATTTTCCGAAAGATATTAAACTATCATAAATTGCTCAGATCTGGCAATGCTATTGTCATTTATGC
The DNA here is from genome assembly GCA_914767935.1 of Coremacera marginata. Classification (NCBI taxonomy): domain Eukaryota; kingdom Metazoa; phylum Arthropoda; class Insecta; order Diptera; family Sciomyzidae; genus Coremacera; species Coremacera marginata. Next base: position 120,236,093 of record OU612047.1, read on the forward strand.
TCAGTTTAGTTTGTCATTTTATCGCGAATAGATTCCAAATAATGCAGCCATATTCGAGTATTGGTCGCACTAGCGCACAGTACAGGAATGTCGCGACCCACACATTCTTGAATTCACATGCTCGTCTTTTAATGAAACCGAGCTGTTTACTGGCTCTGGATACCATCTTATCATAGTGTAGATTAAAGCGCAAATTGTTGTCCAAGACCACTCCAAGATCAACTAAATCATTGACCCTGTTAAGTTCGATATGGTTGAGACGGTAGTTGTGAATTATATGTTGGTTTCTACGGGAAAAACGTATCACGTTACACTTATTTTCATCGAGGTGAAGTTTGTTTAGTGTACACCAGGTCTCAAGAAATGAAAGGTTTAACTCATGGTGTAACAAAACCAGGTGAAAGCGTTTTTTTCACCTCTCTCACAAAAATTGTACCCGCATCTGTCAAAAACAGCAGAAATAAATGGCTGCGTTCAGCAGCTACAATCATGTTTCAATCATTGGCTGCATTCAGCGGAAAATTTGCTACGTAGCTGTTGAACAACTTTCGGGCTGAATGGTATATTGCATAAAGTGCTCGCACAACACGTTCCCTGAGCGGTCGCCATCTTAGGTAGCGAAAATATTTTATGCTACTTCAGTTGAGCGGCTTACGCTTACTTTATTTTGACAGAAAAATGTATCAAATATTAAATTTATTAATTACTAAATTATTAAATTGCTTAGTAGTGCTTTTAATTAAAACTATTTGTTTGAAACGTGTGGACACAGAACATAAAAAAAATAAAAATCAGACAAAAAGCATTTATTGTCCAACAGCTGTTTGCCGTTTGACGTTTCGAAAAAAAAATAGTTCAGCAGAAAGTATCCCTTTATGTTGCAGTTTCCAAGTTGGAAGTAGTGCGGGCGCGTGTGTTAAATTTGTGATAGTTAGAGTGAAAATATTATTATAACAGTGTAATAACATCTTTAAAATGTGGAAGAAGTCTTAAATTGGCAAAAAAACCTGTAAAAATTTTAACCTAAAATCGACTGCGAAACATGAACATAAAGAAACTTGAGATGAACAGCTGATTTTGACATCTAGCCCGCTCTTTTCTGCTTTCAACTTCATTCCTCTCCGAGTCGGCCCTATCTTATAATTCTGTCATGACTTTATGCTACTTCGCTACCTGAGCGCTCTTTCGGATAGAATGCAGCAGGTTATCCAGATATTTGACATATCCGTATTTTATGTAAACAAAAGACACAGTTAGATATTATTGTAGGCGTAGAATTTTTTGCTTGCTATATTTTTTGATAAATTTATTTCAATCTTAGGTTTAATAAATGGAATTAAATATTTCGGAAGAATATGAATTTTTTATTTTTCCCAAGTAAAAAGCTAATATATATTTTAAATTAATTTGAAAATTTAAAATTTTAACAAACAAAATATATTTTTAATATGTAATAAGTATAAAATTAGTTCAACAAATAATTCGAATTTACTATGATGTTTAAAGAATCAATAGAGTTTTCATAGCACAATGACCATGCTCATTCTCTGTATATGTAAACCTGCGTAGAAGTAATACCCATTTTTGTAGCTACATTCTGGCTCTACAGCACATCTCTATAATACATATGAATTGTTTATTGTATTTATTTCGCTGAAGATAAACAAAAACAATAACAAACGATAAAAATTAAAACAGTTGATATGCATATATAACATTAATGTAAATTTTACATACGTATTAATAACAACAACAATACATGCCGTTACTGAGAAATATTCGTAAAACAATTCATTCCAAGAAACAAGACGATGTTGCGTTCGTGATTTCGGCACGAACAAAAGCAACAACCATAAGAACGTCAGCAGCAACTGAAGCATCAATGCATGATTTTTCTTATTATATAGATATAAGATATAACTGATTTTTGACATATATTTTATCTATTTAAGATGAATATTAAAGGCTGTAAGTATATTCCAAAGTGTCCTCCAAAAACGTTAGGATGTGCTTGAAAAAATGACAAACGTGCTGTAAGACGTAAATCTACGTCAAAAATATTTTTACGTTCTTGAAAAAATTACAATGGTTATATCACGAAACAATTAGAAGACATATCAACACAACTATTAACTATAAAATATAGTTTTATATATAATATAAAAAAAAATGGTCTGAGTTGACTGAACAAAACTAGCTATCTTTTGTCAAAAGAGGAAAAAAGTAAAAATTTTTGATTTTCCCAAACACAAATGTAAAAATCACTATTTTTATACTTTTGGTTAAAGAAACTATTTTAAACTATTTTGAAAACATTATTCCAATAAATTTTACATATAAACTGACTATATAATTTTTACTTATTTTTACTCAAATATAAAAAAAAAAACATATATGTAATAAAAATATTCATAGAAACTCTGTATGAAATGTGTACAACATTCAGAAGTTTTATTTTTCCAAAATTATTTTACGTCTAAAATGTGACCATAACATTTTTAAAGCTCATAATATTTTGGTTCAACACTAGCAAGTATTTCAAAAAGTAGTAGTCAAATGTATCTTTATTGGTTTGTACTATAAAAAAGTATGATATTCCGGCAATTGCGTGATTTTTATGTCCTTACAAAATTGCTCTTTTGCTCTCCTCTTCAAATAAGAGTATACATTCTTGTGAGTTGACGTCAAATATCTGGACAACCTTATAATAATTGAATCATGCGACAATGTTGTTGTCATCGTTAATATGTTTAAGCTATTATTCTTGTGAGTTGACGTCAAATATCTGAACAACCTAATAATAATTGAATAATGGGTACAACATGTTGTGTCTCTGATCAGGTATCAGTTTACGTTCCTTTTTTATTTCTGTGAACACAAATGTTTTAAAAGTGATCAAGAAGGAGAAAAATTGTGTTTTCTCGTTATATTTTGCGTTATTTATTTCATTTGTTATAAAAGCACACTTATTCTAAAAAAGCAAAATATATAACTGGAAATACTCAATACGTTGAGCAAATGTATCAAAAATATAAAGTGCGGCGAAAGACAGACATTTTCACATGTTGTGATTAGACACAGATATTTTTTCGTTCAGCAGACACACACTAACCGGTTGCACAAAAGTTGTACCTGCTGAACGCAGCCAATAAAATTTGCCACTAATCAACAGTTGCTCTCTCCCTGTCAGAATTTTTTGACAGACCCGGGGCAATTTAAAGTGTGGTGAAAAATTCGCTTCCACCTGGTTTTCTTACACCATGGTTTAACTGTAAGAAGTTGACATCTTCCTGCGATTTAATTGCGTGGTAAATTTTTAGGTCGTCCACATACATAAGATGTGGAATATCCTTCAACACTTACGACAAGTCGGATATGAAGATATTGAAGAGAAGAGGTTAGTGGTGGTGGACCGACCTTTTCGAAGTTGATATTTGGTAGTTTCAACCGATTGATTGCATCTTCACACGATCACAGCTCGGTAACGATTAAGTTGGTGGGGTTTGTTGATATACCGTTGGAAAGGTGATTTCATTGTCTTTAAAACTAGCTATCAAAATAAGTTTTATGTGAGTTAGTTTTTCTGCTAGAAACAATAACGTGAATCAAAGTCGTGAAATATTAATTAACCGTGTAGCTTCTAAGAGTGTGAAAATAGACCCCCCCTATTTTATAGAAATAGAAAATAGCTGAAATTTTGCTCAGCTCGATATAACCTTTCAGCTCCGTAAATAGTTGCTCTCAATTGTGGGACACCCTGTATATATTTATATCTTAACATTATTTAATTGTAGTTGTTGACTACTTAGCACTTGTTATTTGGAAACAATCAACTTGTTGTTTAGGTTTAAAAGCATTATGCTTTGTTTAAAGGAAAATGTGTTTTCATTTCAATATATTGTAATTATAAATGGACTTCCAACACTTTTAGTCTTTTATTATTTATTTGCTTGGAAATATAATTTAATTAAGAATAGCAGTACAGCAGTACAGCAGTAATAGCAGTTCACGGACAATTCCTTACTAAATATATATTAACTGGAGAATACATAATTTGGTTGCAGTCAAACAATCATTTTCGAAACTTTTATTAAGAACAACATTTTATATTTACCGATTATTACACTATATTTATGTGAAAACATATTTTAGCAAACGACATGCAAAAAGCTTTTCACTGAGATTACAAAATGCTTGCTCTGAAATAATTGTTGGTTTCTAAACAAAATATGTTTAGGGAACTGTAAATAAGTTTTTGTCGGATTTTGTTATGTTTAACAAGGAGCCATATTATGTTTTTTCGATATTACAATAACTTTGATTAGAACACATATTTTAGTTGTAGGAATCATTATATGGTTGTAGTCAGCTATTAATTTTTAGAACTTTTTACTTACCTGTAACCGAACTATTTAAGTAGCACAAATTAATATATTAAATTTAATTTAATAAATTCAAAACACTCACTTTTAATTTACTTTGAACAAACATTTTTGGCTGCTTCAAACTTGAAACTATAAATACACGGCAATTTCTTCAACATCAACTAAACTTGGCAACAGTTAAAAGCTAAAAAAGCAAGCGCATAAGGCAAGGAAGTTTTCTCTATTTTTTGTCCAAGTGCAAAAGAAACAGATATATCTTCGCTCGTATGACTAACTGAAGTATTTGAATTTTCCTAATTGTTCAGGAGCGGACTTTTTCTCTTTTTGCTTATGTGTTTTCTCCTTTCACGGACGTATGTGCTCGAACAGTAAGAAACACTTTTTGTATTTGTGTACTTAAACACTTTATATATAATGTTGTTGTACGAAATAAAGAATTGATCATTATATAACTTGTCCAATTCTTCTTTGAAAAGATACGCCACTTTATGATATATTTTTTAATGGTTTTTTTGCCGATACTACCCCAACTGAATTTAAAAAATTTAAGTAAATGGACATGTAAACATTTAAAAATTACTTTATTTCAGATAAAAATGAAAATTAGTTACTAATTTTTCTAAAATAGTCCTCATTGCGAAACCAAATTGATGATTTTAATTTGAGATCAGTTTGTTTTTATTAAAAGAAATACTCGTGCATAGTTGAATAGTGAATGAAATGTAAATTATTTTAAATATTATTACGAAAACAGAAAGTAAAAAATTAATTCTTTTATCAAAAATCAAATAAATTTTTCTATAATTTTAGGTTTTAAACAGTTATTTTTAATTTGAAAATGTATAGTTCAATACAAAAGGAATATTTAATTATATATAATAAATAGAAAAGAAACTAATTTATTCTTCAATTAACGAATTAGACAACTAAGTGTGAAAATGCTCTATAAAAAGCAGCATTCTCAGATAATATGATTACATGAGTGTTACCAGTTGTTAAAGAAATCAAGTCGTTGAATTTGTCTTTCGAAATCTTTGGTGGTGAAGTGTTAAGTGGAGAAATTGCAGCATGTTAGAGTTTTGAATTATTTCGATTTAATTTTAATGACCGATAATTGGCTTTGCTGCAGCTGGTCTTGAAAAAAAGTGTTGATGGTTTAATCTTTTGAACTGCATATTACTTCATCAATTATGTCCAATCGGTTTTTTTCCCCAGTATTGTCGCTTCGGATTGTTAAAAGTTTCAAATCAAGTGACAATTTCTCAAAGCTCATAAAGTGAGAATAATCAAGGGCGACTACTTAATCCTGGAACATCCATATCACTGCTCTTTTTCAAGTTATAGAAGATTGCACTGCGCGCTGAGTCAAATTCACTTTGACCGCGGCATGGTATGGATATGCGTAAACTGATTTCTCTTATCGAATTGCTTACAACATACATTAAAGCAAAGGCAATAAAAGAAGTTTTATTTATTCCACTTTAACCGTCCGCATACTAATAAACTTTTTCGAAACCCCGTTACATTTATAAGTCATAATAAATTTAAGACTATGCAAAGAGCGTAAAATAAAACAACAATAATCGCGGTAGTAAGTCGTCGGCATTGTGCACCACTAAGGGTGTGTGCCAATAGGCTACTTTTACTACAGCAATTGGAAATTTTGAAAGACGTGAGGTGAATTTTACCTATCAAAATTTGTAGTATCCCCAGAGGTTAGTATAAATTTTGACAATTGTAAAATTTGATAACAGCCAAACAGCAGCCAAAATTTTTCCATTGTCTGAATTGTCTAAAGAGTCAGATAATTTTTAAAATTACTTTAACTTCTGCCAATTGCTTTCAAGCTTAATTAATATTTAAATTGAATTTAAGTTATTTATTTAACAATCTTTTGATTTCAGAACATCAAAAATTCTAACACGTCGGCTGTTGGCTCCAGATCCAGCAGCAGCAACGAAAACTTTAAAAATCAGATAGCTTTAAATTTTGATTTTTTAATTTTGCTTGTTAAAATTCTAAGTTTCCCAATTGGCACAACAAAAATTTAAAATATTTTTCCCAGTATGCACATTTTTCCACCACACCTCATATCGTTGTTAAAGTAGCCTATTGGCACACACCCTTAGTGCCTTTTCTTAACTTACGCCACTTAGTGACGGTTGGGTTTAAGCAATATGTTAGAAATGACTCATAGCCATTTATGTTTTTTAGCATAACGGTGTTTTTTATAGTTATAATATTTTCTGACTTGATGTAGTATGACTAAAGAAATATATTGGCATCTTTAAATCAATTTCGCAAAAAATATTAATTACATCGGTTAGTCATACGAGCGACGATATGTGCATCAAGGCACAACACATAAAAGTACTTCTTTTGAACTCTTTTTGCGTTCAACTGTGTTGGAAATGGCGGTCGTGGGGCAGTGTGTAGAGTGTGTGGCCCATACGCAAGGGAACCCTGGTTCGAATCATAGAAAGTTTTTTCAGTTGAATTAATTTTTCTGTTCGGCCGTCACCTCTCTGCAGATAATGGCAAGCCCCAGAGAGTAAAAACTGCCATGAAAAGCTTCTTGAGAACATAAGCCGTTTGGAATCGGCATAAAACATGTAGGTCCAGTTCTCTACTATATGTGTTCAAAACATTTTTACAACGCACACAACACAATTGATCATAAGAAGCTCGGTGGTCAAAGTCCTTTCAAGGGCTGAAATGGCCATTTTGTTTGTGTTGAAAATATATTTTCATTGGGAAGAAGCAAACAATCCTATTTTGTCATATTATGTTGGACACAACTAATATATTCTTCTATCGAAAAATAATGCATTTGTAGAAAAGTTCTTAATTATTAATTGGTTCCCTTTGAATATTTTGTTCTTTAAATCAAACATATACAAACATATTTTTTTCTCTGCGTACAACATAGACAACAAAGATAACTACCCATCACGCATAAGAAATTTTGTTTCCACTCTGAATTCAAAAATTATTCTTACATGAATCCCTAGCCACATCCAAATAGAACGCAATGATCTCGCAGATCAAACAGCTAAATACCCCACCAAAGCTCCTTCTATAACTACACACATTTATAACTCCAGTGACATAAAGTACTTCTTAAAAAAACATCACGTTACCCGACACATGAGTTTGATTCGGCTTACATCTGACTGGTACAAACAACTAAGCCACAATAGTGCAACGACAAAATAACTTTAAGCCATAAACAACCCAAACATAAATGGAATGGACTTAACAAGAATCGAACGACTACGACTAGGCACATTAAACTAACACACGGCTACTTAATGAATAATGAAAACCCTTAATGAATAATGAAATTTTTGCAACTTTACCTCTGCAATAAACATCCAATATTTCTTCTTTAAATTGCTCCTTTTTTTGTCATTGAAAATTAAGCTAGAACAGTTCAAATAGTACGAATGCATAGATTCAATTGGTGTGAGTGAGTACACATATAGTACGAATTGGAGAAAAAAAATGTAGGACGGATTGCATTTTCAATGCATTGTTTTTGCAGTTTCTTTCAATTCGTTCATCGTTAAGCTTCGATCAAATATTTACTCTGAAATATTTAATAATTAATTTGATATTTTTAGAGTAAACAAAACTATTTAGGAAAATTGGATGCTGAATTGGAAGCGATTTTAGTGTGTAGCTAAAATGAATTTATTAAATGCAACTCGATAAAACAACAGAAATGAAAAAGCTTACTTTTTTTACAAAATATGTCTGTCCTGCCCACGTGCCACTTGTTTTCAGATTTTAAAATTGAACCATAAAATGAAGTATCATACGGGCTTAACAGACTGCACAAACTTTTACTACCAAAAACAAAGACTGCAACTTAACAGAGATTTCACCCAACTCCTCTCCAATCCTACTTCTAACAACATTAAAATGCTAATACTATTCTTAAAGTACTTAAAAAAATAAAATAGTTAAATTATTGACAGTTTAAGACATTATTTGTTTAAAATTGTATTGAGAACAAGAGCATTGAAAGGCGTTTTGTAACTAAACTATTCAATTTTTCCGTAGCAGTTGCCTCCAAACTTCGCTTCTAATACGAACCATTGCTTGTACTCTGTGCTTATATATTTTGTTTGTTACTTTCTTTAAAGATGCGCCAACTGTACTGCTTGTTAAATTGCTTGTGAAAATTGTGAAATTTTTAGTTTTAGCTAGTGATGGTTTTTATTCGGTTATATTTTAATTTTTCGATTATTTTATCGGTTAATCGAGTGGGAAATACGATACAATTAAATCGTTAACCGAACGAAAATAAGCGAGTAATATAGCTTTTTTGGTTAATCGTCCCATCACTATGCAACACAGCCTAAGCCAGTAAAGAGCAAACACGTACCGGTTATCCATTCCACAAATACAAAGCAACACTCAGTGCTCTACTATGTAAAAGCATTATGCAATGAATTACATACTGCTCCCAATAGAAGTACCAGTTTAACTACCAGTATTTGGCGTACCTTCATTGCCACCTACTGGTGAAAACGAGGCCTATCCAATTTCTTGCATATTAAGGAAATATGCCAGCCCGGCCGTACCACTGTGCGGCTCCCACCGGTCAATCTAAACATGTCCAGCATATGCACAACCACAACCAGCATGAAACTTCCCAAGGGGTCAGCCCTTGAAAGTCAACCTGGTCACTGGGTCCTGCCAATGAGGCTCTACAACATCCCAGCAATGAGACCAAAAATTCACGTAACAAAATTTTTATAACTGTTATAAATCGCACTTGTCTGGCGTTCCTCCAAATTAAAGGGTTGGGATTAGCAATTCATTACCAGAAACGAGCGGTGCATGCTATCACCAACTCCGCCTGCTGGGTTGGATCCACCTATATACATAAAAACCCTTTTTATTACGGTCTCATTGCCGTAGACAGATAAGGACATCCATATGGCAGGTTTGACTGATAATTTTTTATGGCTTTGGACAGGCAGGCGCAATTTAGTTGCTAACCTGGCGGAGTTAAAGGGGGACATGTTCTCCTTTAGGATATCATCTGGTTTTCCTGAATGGTTACATATGTAACCAGTATGCAACGGCCGCCACTGTTTAAGTGAAATTCATCATGATAAAAAAATGTGACATTGTCAGATCAAAAGAAAAACAGTTTAAGAGGATTCTTATTCTTATTCTTATACTCGTATTAAAACAAAATTGTTATGTCCATATTGGAGAACCCTTTATGTTATCATAGATCAATGTTTGGACATTGATTAAAGGTGATTAGAGTAGAAATATTTTCTTTATTTGAACTTCAAATGAATGCTTCATTTGATATTTGAATAATTATCAAAATAGGACGATTAAATTCTTAATACGATTTCCAATTTACAGCTTGACATAAAAGCAGATCAATCTTAATTAAAGTATTCTCCCTAGTACTAAATATATTGTATCTAAGTTAAAGTTTGTTTAATGTATGAACATTTTTAAGAACAGAATCACCTGCTGAAACAATTAAATCAATTATACATATTTAAAATCTAAATAATGTAGACTCCAAATGATCGGTTGATGGATTGCAACCTCAATTGTCAAACCATTCATTTTCATTCTAACTTAAAATAATGCCCGCAGTCAAAAATCCAGCTGCAAGAACAAATTTGACGCCGCTGCGATGCGATCGCAGACAATGATGATGACGGTTTACCGCTGTGGAACCGCATTGTAAACAAAAGAGAAGAATGCACCTTGCAGCAAATGCTTCGAAAGCGTCGAACTACCTGCCTCACAGTGTCAGGCCTCCTTCAATCTTAGGAATTCCATGGCATATCAGGGGAAAAAAAAGGATGCAGGTGAAACTGATTTGAAGTTGAGTTCAAATTGATGCTTCTTGTATTCTGCAGAAATGCAGGTTTTTCTTATTTTTGACTTTTATCTTTGTGATGCTAAAGAAATCGAAAGAAGAAGTAGGATAAGCAGAAGAAGAGGCAACACATTCAAAAGAGTTCGATGATTGACCGGGCCACAAAGAGATGAATGATAAATTTTTATTAGTAATATTTTACGTCTGGCTACCTGACAAACGGCTGAATTTTAATAAAAAGTTTTAATATTCTAGATTTGTCTCTCGAGATGACTTCTGAAGAAAACCTTAAAAAAAAAAAACACAATAAAACTTGAGCCTGCGCCGGTGCATGTGCCTCTAGCAAAGAATAACATATATTATTGTTTATCAATGTCATTAAAGCACGACAATGATATCATTCATCATTAAAATTATCATTATCAGAACCCTTTCGATAGCCAGTTAATTGCTGGATACAATTTCAATTACAGTAGAATTACGCATGATTCACCTCTCTTCAGCTTTCTAGTTCCCAGCGTTAATTGCTATAAAGCCTTTCGTCGAACATGCACAACACAACAATTATTTGTTGGACTTAACTTGGAATTATCGAAAGAAAAAAACAATGATTAGACACGCGATGAAATTTTTTAAGAACCTTTAACTGCTAAACAAACTTTTTCAACAATGAATTTGTTCTGGAATTTAATTTTTAGCTCAGTATTTTCTTGCTTTTCGAAATAGTTTTATCAAATTTTTTGCCATTAAGATCATTGCTGCAGCGTTATGAAACTTTCTTTTGCCTTTGTAGTAACAACCGCTCGCATAACTAACTGCATCCTTCACTTCCTTCCGCGCCATGTCAACGTCATTTAATGTTTTGCATCATTTCTTTCCATAAAAGTTGGCAGTCCAGGCTCATTAATCACTATGCCAGGCAAAATTTAAATCCAATGAAGTCTAACAAATCATCGACCAATTTGCTCAGTGAACTATTAAAAAATTCCTTCGATGCGGGCGCCCAAGTGTTGAGAGGAATCACCGCCCACCGACCACCCGGTATGTCGTTTGTCGCGCACGTCGATGACATCAAACTTCTGCAAACTTTACAAACTTTTTGATTTATTTAATGAATTCTTATGCACGTCTTCTGTGCAGAAAAAAGTACTCATAAAGCAGTGGCGTATAGAGAGCGGATTGATTACCAAAGAAGCGGTGTGATATGGAAAAAGTCCAGTTTTTTTCCCCGAAAAGTTTTTTTCTGTGATGGGCACGCACTTGGTACGCTCCTGCTTAAGCACTATATAATGAGTTTATTGTTGACTTGCATGCAGGGGGCTAGCATCAATTGCAGATAAGGACAAACTTTTATTTCCACTTTAACAGTATAGCCTTCAAACTAATCCACGCTTTTGTTTAACTTCACTGAATGGATCAAAAAAATAAAAAATAAAGCACTTTGAACATTTGGCAAAGTTAAATAATAAATCCTGAACATCAGTCGCAGCTAGCACTGAATCCGAAGCGGCTTAATGACAGTTTTACCGATATTGAAGAAAGTCGAAAAAGTCAAGTAAACTGATTGTACACTGTTAAAGGTTGAGTTTGTATGTCAGTTTAGTTAAGGGTGCATATTTTATTTTCAACTGCGAAGTTGCGATTATAACAAAATTTTTTCTGCGAATGATGGCTATTAATGGTTTATTTTATGATGAAAGTTTGCATATTGTGTCCTTAGTACATTTCTTTAAAATCGTGACCTCCATATTTTTCCAACTTCAATGCCGACTTTATTAGCAAGAGAGCAAAATAGTTTTTCCAATGATTTGGGCCTTTTAAATTATTTGTTTTTCATCGGAAAATATCATGCGTTGTTCTGTGTATTTTTTTATGAATAACATAAAGCAGTGGCTTGTTTCGTAAGACATAATGGGTGTGTAGAAGCCTCAAAACTAAAAAAAAAAATGTAACAATTTTTCTTGTATTGGGATAGATGTTTATTTACAAAACAAAATATAGCACACATATTTTTCATAAATTCTGTCAAAAAAGTGGCGGAAGTTGGTCAATAAAACACAAAATATTTATTATTTATTCAAAGTTATTGTATTGCCTTCAAAGAAGGCCCCTTCTGAAATAATACACTTATACCAACGAATAATTCAATCATCAAAATATTACCAAACTCATTTTCCGGAACCGACTTCAGTTCTCAACGCAAATTCTGTTTTATGTCTTCTTTCGACTGAAAACGGGTGTTAGTACAGTCATTTGGTAGTTTTACCGGGAAAGTTTCCGGGAGTTTTGATAATGCGTGCATTTTATAGATTTTGATGTGTTCTTTTCAAATTTCAACTTTGCCACCTCGTATTGTTGCCGCTCGCGCCGTCATATTGGCAAACTGGCGTCTAAAAGCAGTTTTTTGCTAATATCTGCTTTCCAACACATTTCACGATAAAAACATATATGTACCAAATGAAACTAGAGAAATTCTCTACAATTCATTTTACAACCTTTTATTTTCGTAAAATCATTAGTTTTGGCGTACCGCCAAAGTGGACCACCACAAAGTGTATTTCAAATAAATTAAAAATTGTTTGTACTAAATATATATATTTTGAATAAGACTGCGTTAGATATGTATTTAAGGGGTTACATGACATTGGCAGTTTTTTAAAATCAACTTTTTTTTAATAATTTTGTATTTTAGTAAATATTCTTAAAATTCTAAGAAAAAAAAAATTCATGGAAAAATTCCTACGGGCTTAAAAGTTACAGCCGGATTAGTGAGGGCGCATTTTTAATTTTTGCGCTACCTACGTACGGCAGCTGGTATATACTTGTTTTACTTGCTACCTGACTTTTGGTGGTTGTTATTTCGTACCTACTTGAAGGGTGAAGGGTGAAGCTCGAATTGCTAAACGATTGCAAAAAACTATAAGAAACAGCACAACACAAAATAATGTAGGCATACAGTACGAAGCAGGCATGGCAGATTGAAGGTAACCTTTTTTTTCTTTGTTTACCAACTTTGAACGCGCTTATCTCGAAATCATGTTTTTCGTACTGGTTGCGTCACTAGCGGGTTCATTTTTTGACGAATTTTTTTTTTGTATTTTTTTAAACTTGATTCGCTATCGTATGACACGAGCTTTTTTTTAAAATTTTTTTTCGATTTTTTATGATTTTTTAAAGTCAATATTTTTTTCGAAAAAACACACTTTCAAATTTGGACCATCACCAAAAATTAAAAAAAAATTAAAAAAAAGCTCGTGTCATACGATAGCCGATTTTGTTAAGATTTAAAGAAGTAATTTTTTTCCAGATCGGACAATTTTTGCAACTTCTAGCGCTGCAACCACGAGGCCCCTTTTTTTCTCTGTCGCCAGTTTGGAGCTCTATAAAACCATGTTGGAGTGAAAAAATATTTTTTTGAATTTTTTTTCTTGTAACTTTTTTTTTTTCTTGTAAATTTTGGCAAAATGTTTGTTTTTGACTGAGTTATGAATTTAAAAAAAAAGGTCTGTTTTCTCTGCCGCGAATGTCATGTCCCGCCTTAAAATGCTTAAATATTTGGGATCCTGCGTGCCCCTCAGAATTGTAAGCGATGGTTGCGAATGAAATAATTTGAGCTATTAAAAGTTCAAAAATTGTCGAAAACGGCCGGTTTAAGTCCGGTTTATTTTGGGATATTTTATATGATATTTTTAAAGTAAGAAATTATGCATTTGAGATGTGCGAAAAAAAAAAATTCGATGTTAAATTTGGTAAAAAATCTGATTCTGGACTTGGAATTACCAAACTCACTGCAGAATTAAGATCTTTCGATTATTTTCATATAATTTTTAAATATAAAAATCTCAATTTTGCAGTCAGCAAGGAAAATGTGAAAAACTTTATTTTATTTGTAAAATCATTTTATAATTTCGTGATTAGTGTAACTGTCGTTTTTTACAAAAAATTTGAAATTTGATTTGTTTCCGTGGAGTAAAAGTAATGTGGATTGTCCTGGATTGTTTATAAGTTGTATATCAGGGGATAGTGATAATTAGGATATTCACAGCTTAAATGTATATTATTGGGGATTTATTTAGCTTTTTCTTGGTTAATAATGTCACTTTATATGGGAGTTGAGCAAAGTTTTCATTCGATTTCGCCAATTTCAAACTAAAGGAGCGCTATTATGAGTAATGTCTATGAGCGAAATATCAAGTCAATTGCTCTATTTAACCGACTTCAAAAAGGAGGAGGTTCTTAGTTCGTCGGTTTCTCTGTTATTTTTTTTTTTTTTTTTTTTTTTTTTTTAAATGTATGTACATCGATAACTCCTAAGCCATATGACTGATTGCCATAATTTTTGGGAAACAGATAGATATAATAAGCATGAAGGCATGTGGCAATAATAGATCTCGCAATATTAAATACAACTGTATCTCGTATAATATTGACACTAGGGTACTGCAATTTAGTGTAGGGGTAGGCACAATTATTACAAATTACGGGCAAGAAAATGGGCGTAATTCGACAAATGGGCGTGGCAATATTAGAAAAACAGTGTATCTTGAATAATTTTGAGGCTAGAGTACTGCAATTTAGTATAGGGGTAGGCATTATTATTACAAATTATCGTCAATAAAGTGGGTGTTATTCGACAAATGGGCGTGGCAGTATTATAAAAACACTGTATCTCGAATAATATGGACACTAGGGTACAGAAATTGAATGTAGTGGTAGGCACAGTTAATACAAATTTCGGTCAAGAAAATGGGCGTTATTTGACAAATGGGCGTGGCAATATTAGAAAAAAAATATATCTCGAATAATATTGATACTATAGTACTGCAATTTAGTATAAGTATATGTATACTGCATTACGATTACAAAGTATGGCCAATAAGTGGGCATTATTCGGCAACTGGGCGTGGCAATATTATAAAAACACTGTATCTCGAATAATATGGATACTAAGGTACTGATATTTAGTGTAGTGGTAGGCACAATTATTACAAATTGCCGTCAACAAAATGGGCGTTATTTGACAAATGGCCGTGGCAATATGAGAAAAAGAGTATATCTCGAATAATATTGATACTATGGTACTGCAATTTGGTATAAGGATAGGCATTATTAGTAAAAATGACGGTGAAAAAAGTGGGCGGATTTCGACTACTAGGCGTGGCAATATTAGAAAAACAATGTATCTGGAATAATATTGACACTAGGGCACTGAAATTTATTGTAGTACAGGGGTAGGCAGAATTATTAAAAATTATGGTCATTAAAGTAGGCGTTATTCGATAAATAGGCGTGGCAATACTAGATAAACACTATCGCAGATAATATTGACGCTGGGGTACTGAAATAAAGTACAGAGGTAGGCACAATTATTGGAAATAACGCTCCAGAAAGTGGGCGCTTATTTAACAAAGGGGCATGGAAATACTAGAAAAACACTATATCTCGAATAATATTGACACTAGGGTAATAAAACTCGTTACAAGAATGGGTATAATAATTTCAAAACATGTGACATCTCATTTAAATTTAAGAGGCAGATATTTGAAATAACCAACAAACTTTTAGAATTTAATAGAACAAATTTTTTCGGAACAATTGTACTAATGTTGTTTATACTCTTTTTTCGAAAATTTATCATATTCTCTAAAAAGGAAGAAATAAAAATTTAAAAAAAAAAAAACAACCGACTACAAAATCACTACAAAGTAAAAAATAATTTTAAAAATACTTTTCCTTTTAATTTCTTGGTCATATTTGATAATTTATTTAAACATATTATTAGTTATGAAATCCTAATTTTTTTCTTATTTGTTTTATTATCATAAATATATTAATATCTTGATGAATACAAATGCTTTGAAGTTGGCGCTTCTGATTAAAAGTCTGATTATATTAGCGCCAACCTTAAAAGCTTTTGTATTCATCAAGAAATTAATATATTTATGATAATAAAACAAATAAGAAAAAAATTAAGATAATAAGATTTCATAACTAATAATATGTTTAAATAAATTATCAAATATGACCAAGAAATTAAAAGGAAAAGTATTTTTAAAATTATTTTTTTCTTTGTAGTGATTTTGTAGTCGGTTGTTTTTTTTTTTTAAAAATTTTTTTTATAGAATCTTTAGAGTTTTTACCATATTGATCACATCACTTTGTATGGGAGGTAAGCGTGGTTCTTACTCGATTTTACCATTTTTGTATATTATCATATCTGTAATTATTTTATGCAAAAAATATCGACAAGCAACCTGGTGACCAAGCTTTTTCAAGAACGTTTTTGAAAAAGACGATTTGCGGTGCTTACTGTATCTCAGCTGGAAATTATCTGAAATCAAAAAGAATTTAAATTTTGTCGAAGAGTCATCAAATCCTCTCCTAACGTTATCGATTATATTTTTCTATTTTTTAAATTGTTGGTGGTCATTTAAAGTGAAAGTTGCTATTTTTCACTAAAAATTTCGCCATTTTGTAAGTGGAAAAACCCCATAATTTAAAAAAATTCTGAAACTTATCGTTTGAGGGAGGTTTTTATATGTAGAAAGTGTGTTCCAAGTTAAAATGAATACGTAATGTATTCATGGCACTGAACACGGACTTTTAAAAAGTAGCTGCGAGAAAACCAGTTTAAGGTTTGGCTGTCAGAGCTACAGTGTTAGAGGAGAGGTGACTAATTAGTCCATAACTTTACGAGTTTTGTTCTGATTGACTTGAAATTTTGGAAGTATATTTTTTAGATGTTTATTTATCGATTTTTCAAAAGTGCAAGCCCTTAGCACACATGCATTATTTTTGCATGTGAGTATTGTTTTTGAAATAGAAACTAAATTTTGTTTGTCCAAAGTCATAATATGCAATAATATCTTCTTTTTTTTAAGAAAGCACTGGCCAGTATTTTCGCGGAGCCCTTACAGAGGCTTTGCGGAGTCCTAGGGTTTCGCGGAGCACATTTTGAGTAACGCTGGATTAGGTAATAATAAAATTACTATATAGAATATAGATCTATGCTTAATCGGAAATAAAGCAAAGATTGTTATTTTGATCTCAGATATTTTGACTGAATATATATAAAAAATTGGCTGTATTTACTCTTTGTTTGTATTTTTCGAAAGGGTTCTTATGCATTTGATCTTTTTATTTTGATTGTTTATATTGTAAAGTGAAGTCGGTTTGGTGGGGTTTTATTTTGGTGGGGGAAAAACTTTTAATTTTTATGCAAAAGGAAGGAACTTTTTCACCCACAATTAGCAGCATAAGGAAAGACACTAAGAAACGATCAGCAATACTTTTTTCCATACAAAAATCTAAAGCGTATACTTACCAAGCTATAAGCTCTTTGGATTTTGCTTATTTTTGTGTGCTTTTTCGTGATAGAGAATGAAGAGGTTACAAATTGGTATTTTTCTCTAGAAAACCTTCTACAATCTTCTCAAATGTATTAAATGTTTGCATTTCTGCACGGGTCACACTCTAAAAAATAAATACAAATTTACTATAATAGTAATTTTTTGTTTAAAATTCAACTGGAGTGTAATTTCACTGCAAGTTTTATTGCAAATTTTTAATGTTTAAAATTATATACAAACTTTAGTAAAATTTAGCAACATATGTTGAAAAGATTGCAAATATTTTTTGCTTTGTAATGTACTCAATATTTATATAGGAATGTGAGTATGAGAGTGCTTAATAAATTTTTCAAAATTGATTTTAAAAATGCTTTGTTTTATTTCTGTTTTAGTTCTATAACTCCTGGACTTGCACTCTTGGACTCAATGGACTTGAAAGTTTTTATTTTTTTTATTCAGATTTGTATGTTTTATTAAAATTAAATCAATCATAAAATAAGTTGAAGCATACTTCAATTTTAATTGCCAAACACATGTTAAATATTAGTAAATAGCAGTAGTGAATTTTATATTACTACATTATTGTAGTCAAAGTAAATAAAAGTTGTTGAATATTATTCATATAAAGGTTGTAATTTTGCAATAGTAATACAAAAATGATAGCAACATTAAACAACTAATGTTTAAGGTTACTACAATACATATACTAAAGCTTAAATATTACCATATATTTTAAGCACAATCAAACTCCAACTGTTTAATTTTACTACATACCAATAGTAAACAACAAATGTGGAACTTTATAAAGGTGTGTAAATTTACTAAAGTTATAGTAGCTAAACTGTTGGCTACAACTATTGCAGTAAATTTCAAGAAAAACTTTTTAGAGAGCAGGATTATGCACCAACATTTTTTTTAGATTATTAAAGTATAACTATTCAAGATTTATCCCTGATATTTTGGTCCAAAAATATTCATGGATAAGGTAGAAAAGTGGAATGCTGCGAAAGACCTTAAATTTTGTGGTGAGCAAGATATCTGGGAACTGGTTTATCTGAAGAAATAATTTTTTTCGGTTAAGTAAACAGTTTTTGGGTGCTTAATCGCTCATTTTTTGTATACGTATTTTTTGATTTATAACCTAAAATGGCTACGGTGGCGGCCGTGGCGCAGTGGGTAGAGTGTGTGGCCCATACGCAAGAGAACACTGGTTCGAATCCCCCATCGGACACAGAAAGTTTTTTCAATTAAATTAATTATTCTGTTCGGCCTTTAAATTTCTGCAGACAATGGTAAACCTCAGAGAGTAAAAACTGCCATGAAAAGCTTTTTGAGAACAAAAGCAGTTCGGAGTCGGCATAAAACATGTAGGTCCAGTTCTCGATCATTTGTGTTCAAACATTTCACAACACACACAACACAATTGATCATAAGAAGCTCGGTCAAAGTCCTTTCAAGGGCTGAAATGGCCATATCGTTTTTTTTTTTAACCTAAAACGACCTCAATTTTGGGCACTAAAAATGACAACTTTCTTTCTACGCCCGCCATTTTGTCAAATGTTAATATTTTTATAAAAAACAACGATTACACGCCCAAGAATTCTTCACCGGAATTTTTTTTTTGCTTTTCAGGTGAACCATTTTCCAGATATCTTGCTAACCACGGCATTGAAATTTTCTTCCTTTTGACGAATATTTTTCGACCTAAATGTCAAGTAGTTAGTTATACCGTAATAATGTAAAAAAATGTTTGTCTAAAAGACATAAAAGCTTAAAAAAAAATTTTTTAAATGTGTCTTTTTTTCATCGAAAAAAGTCCCGGAGGACCTTAAAAAAAATAACAAAAATTTTGTAACAATACAATAAATGTTCAATAAACATATTTGTTCACAGCAAGTAAGGTATACTAAATAAATGCTATAGAATAAAAAATCTTTGCATATATGTTTCCATTATCTCACTGCCATAAATCAAATTTAAATATAAAAAAAATTCTCAACTCTCTTATAGCGTTTTTGCCTGTCTGAGAGATTCTTTCATCGACTAATCTAAAATAACTATTTACGAAAAATATGTTTTGAAGCAGGTTATATTAACTGAGCATATCTTGTAAGTTAAATTTAAGCAATATCATCTGAGCTTAATATAGATTATCCAATTCTTGCCCCAATTTTCATGAGATATATGATGGCTGAATGAGAATGACTTCGTTGTAAACAGTATTTTTGCCTAAGTAAGGCAAAACAAAACCTAACCGAACGCGAACGCGAAACCAGAAAATATCTAATAATATCTATAATAATAATGCTTATGATATCATATACTACATTTAACTACCCAATTGTTAGAAGCACAACTAATAGGAAATATTCTTCTAAATTAACAAAACGCAATTTTTCTATTAAAAATGGTCCATACAAAGATCTTACATAATAAAATCACAAATATAACGTCGCTTTAACTGTTACCAGTAACGACTTCCGTTTTATCGTTGATAAAAAAAAAAAAATAAAAAATCGTTCCTGATTGTCTTTTAGGTACAGCTGATTCATGCTGCCGACATGTCGAATTAGCCATATTGAATGCGCTCCTACGTCAAACCCTAAAACAAATTCTTATCTGTTGTTTGCATTTTTGTCAATGGCTCATGTTATCCCCGAAAGGACATAAAAACGTATCCATGTAATCCTCAATTAGATTTCATTCTAATGCAATTTGCGCTGTTCCACAACTATTACGACACCATTCATAAGCCATTCACATCAATTTAGTTTCCGTTTGCTTTGTCTTTGAATACGTAATGGAATTCCTAACCTGGATTTGTTGATGCTGCTACCGTTGCTGTTGTTGTTACTGTTGTTTACATTCGGATTAACAAACAATTTCCTATTGTTCACGTGTAAAATATCTTTGCAATTGCCAAAAAAAAAAAAGAAAAGAAAGAATAACGAAATGCAAACAAAATAGATTCAAGGAAGTATAGCAGCGATGCTGAAAGGAAACGGATATGTCGCAAGATTTCGAATACATTGTTTAGCCGTCATGACAATGCAAAACAAGGAAAAAAAAATTCAAAAAAATAACTCCGCACAAAAGGATGCTTTTGTCCTAGTGCTGGCCATGTATTTTTTCATCATGAACCCTGATACCTATTAGAATGCGTTCAGAAGTGAGGTTGGACGATAGTGATAGTGCTGGTTTTATGATGTGGCAAGATGGAAAAAAAGCATAAGAAACAAATAATAATTCAATTGCGCAGATGGTTCCCATCAGGATAACATTCCTAAGTAAATGTTAGGATGACTTTTTTTGTCCATTTGCAGTAACATTGCACCAAGTCGGCCGACACATTTCCAAGACTCTTGTTATAACACTAAACAGAGCAGACAGTTGGGAGTTTCAATTGTCGTTTAACAGCTCGGTGAAAAATTGTCGTAAAATTGGATAACAATGCGTTGAATGCTTGTTTGTGAGGGAGGAAAAAATAAAGCAAGAAAAAAAAAATCAATAGAAAGAACGAGGTAAGGAAAGCAAACCGCACTACTAATGTCACAGGTAAAAGTTACAATGGAGGCAAAGCAAATTGCTACGCTTAGTGATGTAATATTTTGATATTATCATTATCAGCCCTATTATGAATAAAATTTCCCCCGGATATAAAAAAGGGAGTTTTCATTTTTTAGACAGGGGATATAATTTTAAGATATTTTTCTTGTTTTCTTTAAAATTGACGATGAATGCAAATATTTGCAAATATTTAAAAATACGAAAATTCCCTTTTTCAATTCCGGATGAAATTTTATTCACAATAGGGCTGAATTTTGAACTTATCTTATCAATTCATGAAAGGGTATTTTTTTAAGCAGTGTGCTAAAAAAGCTTTTTAGGAATATATTTTTTGTTTGATAAACTTTTATTAGTTAAGTTAAGGTAATTCCATTTTACTTAGTAGTTCCATGATATTTTTTGTAATGATAGAAAATAAGAAATTAAGAGCATTTTTTCAAGCTTAAAAATTTTCACTTGGCAACCTTTTTGACCTGTTAATTTATAAAATTCCATCTGTTTATAGTTAGTTGCTTACAAAAACACGGTTGGATACGCACGTAGTACTGTGATAGGTGTGAAATAGATTAAGCACAAGGAAGCAATTTCTTAAGCCAATCGGGTAGATTCTGCATTTCACTTCGGAGTGAAAGTGAAATAAAATCACTATGAATTCGACACTTGATATCACTTTTTACATTTTAATTTAATGTTTTTTTCGATTCGTTTTTCAACTCACATTCGAAAAAAACAATTTAATTAAAATGTAAAAAGTGGTACCAACTATCGAATTCATATTGCTTTGATTTCACTTTCACTTGAAAGTGAACGAGCACGATATGTAGTTAAACACATGAAGATATTTAAAGTCGCATAACGTCGCATTCTTTTAAGTACTGAAGTGTATAATGCCCATCATATAAGTGAAAATTTATCTCAACTTTTTGTCATCTAGACTGTTTTTTAAATGGTTGTTTCTCGAGTGAATTTATGATATAGTGCAACATTATTTTAAGCTTTAATAAATTATTTTAAGCAATTTATTTAAACATATTCGCAAAAAAATTTGTTTGTGGTTATAATTCGGAAGGACGAAATTAGCATTAAAATTCTTGTCCATTTTGGTTATTCCGTTCAATAAAACCCAATTGTGAAGCGAAAAATTACATAATTACGCGCAAATTTAAGTGAATACATTTAATTAATGCAGTAATACCTCAATAGCCAGTTTTGATTAAAATTTAAATAGAAATTGTAGTGAAAATGCGATATCCTGCTATTTCATTTATAGAATTTATACAAGATGATACAAGGTCCGAAATCCAAACGCATCTATAATATTTTCCGGTGATAATTTTCGTTTAGATTTAGAAACTACTGAACCGATTTTAATAATTCTGTCACAAATTCAAAACTTAATTTTGAACTTAAGCAAATGCATTCTTTATTTTTAAATACCCTCCCTAAAAAGATTTTTTTTTTTTTTTTGGTGTCGTAATACCATTGAAAATTCGCCTCAAACTTGGGAAAAATTCTGCGTACCCTTGGTATACAAAGGATTTAAGATCTCTTCGCAACAACAGGAATAGGTCATGGAAGAAATACGTCTGCAGCCTAGACTCAAATGACCTAGAGACTTGTTTCTGGAATTTGAAAATCGCTCATCTATATTATATTACGTATACTTAAACGATGTTAAGCTGAGAATATTGTCTGATCCAAGAAAATTTTGAGGATTCATTAACACAAAGATGAAATCCGATGGATTTCCTTCTTCGTTCAGAACTCTTAATGGATTTACTGATGATCCTGCCGTAGTTTGTGGCCTATTTGCCAACCTTTTTAAAGAATCATTTTGTTCAGATTCTTTTAATCCTTATGGAGAGTACTTTGAATATATGAATTCTGAACCCAGGGTTTCTTTGGAACATATATCTTTACTCCAGAGAATATTTTTATGAGGATTTTGGCGCTGGTCTCGATGGAATTCCAGCCGCAGGTGAACACAATGCGTTTACGTTTTAAGTCAACGACTTTCTTTATTTTTCAATAAATCAATTAACGAAAGTTATTTTCCAATTTTCTGGAAAAAAATCATTTATAAGTTCTATTTATAAAAAAGGTTGCACGAATGATGTTAATAACTATAGGCCTATCGCTAAGCTCTCATCGATTCCCACACTTTTTGAGCGGATCGTATATGATCGGGTGAGAGTTCACTTTGGGGAACTCATAACAACTCGTCAGCATGGTTTTGTTGATGGCAGATCCACTGTTTCTAATCTTCTCGATTTTACAACATTCTGCTTAAATTCGATTGACTCTGGTAATCCGATCGACTGCGTTTACACTGACTTTAGTAAAGGTTATGATAAGTTACCACACAATCTAATTTTATTTAAGCTCAAGTTAATGGGATTTCCACAATATTTTGTGAACTGGATTAAATCGTATTTGGTAGAGCGATCTTATCAAATATGTTTTCGAGGCGTATTGTCTTCTGAGTTTATTGCTGATTCAGGTGTTCCTCAGGGAAGCCACCTTGGACCACTTCTGTTTATTTTAGCAATCAATGATGTAACTCACATCATTGAACACTCTCATCTGCTTATTTATGCCGTTGATATGAAATTGTACAGAACAGTTGATTCTAAAGACAATCTACTCCATTTTCTATCAATCTACTCCAATTCAGATCTACTCCAGTCTAATTTGAAATCCTTTGATGTTTGGTGTTCTTAAAATAATATGTTTCTAAATCCAGATAAATGCTGACTATGACTGAGTCTGATGCTGAAATATGACATTTTCGCGAAAAAAGAATAATTTTATTTTTACTATATATATAGATACTGTCAAAGACATAGGTATATGCTTGGATTCTAAGCTATCGTTTAAAAAAGCATCTTCAATGCTTGGATTAATAAAACGCTGCACAGTGTGAGATTTTATCAATCTAGGAGGACAAAAGTAAAACAAAATCATCCAAAAAATTCATTTTTTTTTCTTGAAAATAAAGCTAGAACACACATAAGCCATGCCAAAAGTTTGAAAATGATTGCTTTATCAGATATATCTAAAACAGCAGTCGTAAAATGGTGCTTTTTGTGTTTTTCAAAATTATTCTTAAGCCTCAAGATAGTAGTTTTTGTATTCAGTGCGCTGACTAAAGTTGTTAACTTTTAAACTTTTTTGCAATAGAAAACTTTTGTGAAAATATGTAGATTAATTCAAAATAAAATAAGTCGCTTAATAAATCTGAGTTTAATTTAAATTAGCGATGAAAAACGCATCATAAATTAGAAAAGATAAAATCAGCTAACACTTTGATGGACTGCCAAAAAGTTTGTATGCATACGTATGCATATAAATTGAATTTTTTATTAAGTTTCACTCTCATAGATAGTTCATACAAAAATTTAGCTGCTAGTTTTTCCAGATAACGAAAATATTTGTATTTTAGGAAGAGGCCTAAATATATCTAGAGAATGCAACTTTATCATGTCAAATAAAAAATGACAAAAGCCCAAGACCATCATTATAAGCTGATAATGCATACTAAGATACTATCTAAATGCAATGTTTAGTATACAGTCAAAAATCTTGGACTAATTTTAAATCCAATCAGACCACTCTAGAACGAAATCAAGAACCAAGACATACATGGAAATATTGCATAAAGGTTTGATAACTTCGGACCCTGTGGTTAGCTCATATATAACAAAAGCAAACTATAATCCAACACCACTTGATAATGCATAACTACAGTGAGTAATGGAACTTATAAAATTACCAAGCACTGAATCAGAGTCAGAGTTAAACAAAAGAATAGAAGGAATTGAGAGAATTCTACAAAAAAAAAAAAAAAAATCAAATTCTGAATAACTATTACTTTGTTTATTCTTATATTTTAACAGCTTTTTGATAAAAAATTAAAAGGTTTTTCTTTGGAAAACTAAATTTCTGCAAATTCTTATAAATTGGACTTAATTTCAATAACAGAGAAGACACACAATTTTGTGTTGTTCTAATGCAATTTAGTCTTTCAAAGTTAAAACAGAGAGCGTGAATTTTCCTTTATAGGCAACTCAATGAAACACCCTGTAATTAAGAGGGTGTTTGAGATATACCCCAGCTCCGGAACAATGTTTTTTTAGGAATAAGCCAAGGAATCATATCACAAAAAATTAGAATTTTGTCCGCCTAGATTGGTCACATCGCACACTGTGCGCTGGGCCAAAGAATTTAATAGCATGATTACAACTACAACTACAACGTTGTATTATGCAATCTTGTGTCCTCACTTAGAGTATGCAAGTCAAGTTTGGTCCACAAGTTACAATGTGCATGTTGATCGAATTGAAAGAATCCAAAAACGTTTTTCCCGGTTTGCTCTAAGGGGCTCAAGTGGAACGGACATTTTAGACCTGCCTCCATATGAAGATCGTTTGAAACTGTTAGAAATGCAGTCTTTAAGTGAACGAAGGAAATCTGCAGATAAAGTCTATTTACACCAACTCATAGCAGGTGTATTCGATTCTCCAGAACTCCTTTCTCACATAAATTTTAACACTAACCGTAAAAGCAGTAGAAACGCTAACAACTTGATTTACTTACCATTTAGTAGAACACATTATATGGCTACTGCAATTGTAGCGCTTTTGATGTTAATTTGTCAAAAGGTCAATTCAAGAGTAGATTAAAAATAGTTGTGTAATTAGATCTATGTATACGCATGGTTAGTTGTTACGTCTTGTGTTGTCCCTGAGCCGAACCCATTCATTGGTAGGTACATTTTTCCCACATTAACTTTTTTGTGACTGGTATCCATAGCATTGATATTTTTCAATGATTACTGGATCGTGGCTTTAGATGGGTTAATGCTGAGGAAGTGCGAAAAAGCTAAACTAGCTGAACTCTATTGTTATTGTTATTGCAGAATTTAATTAAATAAATTTCAATGCACACTTTAAAAACTGTTGAATTTGAAACCCGCCTCAAATTTACCATAATCATTTCTTCCCCTCTTATAACTATCTATTAAAACGAATGTGTTTCACTCTGGTCAAACTTTATTTACTCCAGAGTTCTTTATTTTTTGATATTGAAAGCATTTATCAGAATTTCATGTCTGCTTGAAGATTCATTTCATCCCAATTAAACTGTAATTGCGAGCTTATGCTATTTTAATGAATGTTCTAATTTGTCCTATTGTAGTAAATGTCCCTTAGCCCCTAATTGATTGCATCTTTAGATATAACAAAACGCACGTTGAACATAGTGTGAGACACAGAAAGCAATACATTTTTTAATGCCAGAAAATATTGCGGCTCATTTGTTTTAGTACTTCTAGTAATACTATTTATCGTATTTGCTCCTACTTTTATATTTTAGGCTTATCTTTTGAAATTACTATTTTATATTATACATTTTAAAAATTACTGAAAAAATTAATGTTAACGCACTTCAAAACTTAAATTCCAAAACTAAAATTAAAGCTTCACTAAGGTTACAAATTTGCTACCAAACAGAGATCTGTAATAAGTACCAATAATTATAAGTGTACTTAAGTTATGAGCCATGACTATTGGTGCAAATGTGTACTCATACCAACTCAACAAAATACTTGGACTCATTCTTACCAAAAGCAAAAAATATTCATAGTATTTTTAGGAGAGGAAAATAAGTACAAGTGAGTTGAGTATTATTTTGTGTTATACCTTTAGCACCAGAGTACTGAGCACTTGTGAAATTGGTATATGTAATTACGAGTAAGTCATGAGCCATGACTATGTGTGCCGTGCGTGAACGAGTATGAGTGGATATGAATGCAAGTTCTTTTTTGACTTAAATTCACTAATACTCTTTTCTATGACAGTCAACCAATAACTTAAAAACAACAATAACAATAATAGTAGTTCTCTGCTGCAAAAACATTTCCCAAAAAAATTTCTTGAGTCTTGTCTGAAAAAAGGTTATTATGACTTGAAAATTTAGCCACGTCTGTATGCATGTTGCCTGTTCCAGCTCAATCTTGCTCAGC
Source organism: Coremacera marginata (assembly GCA_914767935.1). Taxonomy (NCBI): domain Eukaryota; kingdom Metazoa; phylum Arthropoda; class Insecta; order Diptera; family Sciomyzidae; genus Coremacera; species Coremacera marginata. The sequence continues at coordinate 120,263,279 of OU612047.1, forward strand.
TGAAATTTCATAAGGCACAGAATACAAAAAACGCCAAAATCAAGCACTGCGGTAATGAATGACCGGAAGAACGTCCAGGCATTGCAATGTAATAAAATCTCACTTTAGATCTTTGTTTTGTCCTGTTGCTTTGGTCAGTATCCTTTGGTCGACAGACAGGACATTGCAGCTAGTCAGTGCAGTGAGGATATATTTTGTGCGTTGCAAGAAATTCAATTGTTGGCGAATTTTTCACAGTTTCACTTCCCTTCAACACAATTCATCACACTCGATGGAAGGTACTAGCAGAAGATGTCCTAGCTGCTTACACTCGGTCACACAAATGTATACTCTGCATCCTTAATTGCAACAGAGGGAATGCATTGAGCAGAGAGCTTCGTGGGTGCCTTGGCAAAAAGCAGACTTGGACAGTGAACATGATAAATGGCTTCCGATGCGCTTCTTCCGCCTTATGTTTTTGCACAGTTTATAAAAGATTTGTTTCGTTCACTTCCGGAGTCTACCGCGAGAACTGCAGCGTTGCAGCAGTATTCATGGGAAACAATGCAACATTTGGTTTTTTAGAGCAGGTTCTTCTTATCGATTTTGGTAACAACGGAAATTGATTTGGGCATGAAATTTTATTCAATAAAATTAATTATTCAGCACAACTCTTTTTTTTTTTTTGATAGCTGTTAAGATATTATTTTTATTCTTGACTAGCTTTACATTCCATTAGAGCTCAGATCAATGTTTCCATTATCATTAATCACTTTGTTTGTTTGTTGTTGATGGCGGCGGTAGCTTCCATCTGCTTTATCAGCTCCTGCATCTTTTTACGCGTCGGTGCATACCAACCTATCCGGGCTCTTAACTAATCGAATCATTTCAAATCGAATAAACTACTTAAATTGCATTTCCATGTCTTGGCTTGAGTGTCTCTGATGGATCATCAGCATGAACATTGATGCAACACCGCGTGATGACCCAGCCACAAGCCGCGACCACACTGTTTGTTATAGTCGGACGCGTGTGCGTCTGTTCAGTGGATGTGGCCAACGCTTTTGGCTGTGTCTAGAATCTGCGCCGCTTAACTGCGTGTGTTGGCTGGCAAGTAAATCCAGAAGCATATTTAAACAGCGAAATGAACTTGAGGCCAAACATTTTGTTTACCATGAGTACACTTTTATGTTGTTGTAGTTGTTGCATTTGTTGTTAGTCGTTTGCTGTTTGCATATGCATCATCAGATCAAATGCAACCAACCACTGTGTACCGCATTCCATAAACAAATCGATTTCTCGAATCATAATCTGTGGCCGCAACTAATATTTATGCATTTACTGACTGCGTGCTCAGTCTATGAAACGCTCTCAGGTGGGCAATTAACCTCTTTTGATTGAATTTCATATAAGTTCAGAAGTAAGGACTGTTTTCGGATATAAAACGTTTATCGATTATTAAAAACAAAAAATACGTTGCACTTCAGTTATGCTTGGCATAAAAAAATGTTCCAGCTTTACTAGTTGACTTATACACGCAGTTAGTAGCGATAATCTTTAAAATTCAATTGCATAATTAAAAACGCGATACAAAATTTTTAAAACAATGACGTTTATTCATTGTTTGTCTATTATTGAAGTTAGAGGTACTTCAACGAGTTCTGCTCTGATTTTCATTTCAAGTGAATTGAAATTTTAGTGAGGAAGAGCAAACTATAAACTTAAATTTCTTAATATTTAAAGTTTTTGATAACATGAGGTATACGTAAATGTGTTGCTTTTAAAGTAACTTCAATGATTGAAAACCTATAAAAAAGATTTATGGCATCATCAAGTTTGTCTGATTATGGAAATAATGCGATTCAAAATAAAAGAATGCATATTATTTGACCTTATACTATAATCAGATAAAACACCAAAAACATTAGCAGCTAATTGATTATACATTTTCTGCTCTTCTGCAGCCAGATCAAGGCAAGTTGAACCTATCGAAATTTACCCGTTAACATGGGGAATAACATTGTGGGAACAAGTTTATATTATTAATAGTGTTTTAACGACAAGTTGGATCCAGCATTTCGGTAGACTCTAGAATTTCTCATCAAATTAATGATTAATTTGATCAGGGTTAATCTTTTCACAGGCTATAAAGGACTAATTAATAATTTTCTAATTAATAGAGCAAACTGACCTTTTTTGATGACTTGCTACTGTTGCTCTTTCTCAGCAAATCATTATTATTTCAATTCAGATTTTGAATTAACACAGTAGTTTTTTTATGGTTATAGCAGGTGCACTCAAGTTTATCTATAGATATTTTTCCACTACGTTCAATTTTAATCATACCTTAAGCAGATATTCTTGTCTCCTACAGTTTTGTGTACATAGCCAAACGTTCACACTCAGAGACGGGATCGGAAATTAGTGCACATGACATATTGCATCGTAATACTGATTTGTATTGAATGACGATTTTCATGGTTTGAAAACTACGTTTTTTTTTCATGGCCGTACATGGAGAGAGAGGTTTTCATTTAAGTTATTAGGGGGGCTTAGACGATATCGCATGTTGTTGAACCTTGCGTGATGGCCTTAATATCAAAAAGTTTTGATTTTAAGTTGACATGTTGGCAGTCTGCTGTTTCGTTGGTTTGTCCTACCATGCGCGTCAACATGTGCTATCGTCTGAACCCCCTATAGGATCTTTCCGACTGGTTCAGATTGGAAAGCACTCTTTCAGTGTATTATATGTGCGCACGATCCGTGGTGCTAACATGGACTCCGATAATTATCTTGTCGCAGTTAAGATCCGTACACGTCTGTGCTCTGCAAAGAATTGGCGCAATTCACACAGAGGAAGCTAGACGTCGACAAGCTGCGATCAAAATGGACAGCCGAAGCCTTCGCCACTCGACTCTCACTCCTGCTTCAAGAAAACACTCCTCCGATCGACGATACATGCGAATCTTGACAGCAATAATACGGCGTAAGAACAACAAAGCTGCGGGAGCCGATGGTCTACCCGCTGAGCAGTTTAAGAACGGAGGCGAAGAGCGGAGAATATGGTCAGAAGAATGCATTCCAAGCGATTGGAACCTCAGTGTACTCTGCCCAATCCACAAGAAAGGCGATTCCACAAGGCAAGCCTCCTAAATATCGCCATTAAGGTCCTGTCGAGCTTATTATGTGAAAGACTGAAGCCCATCGTAAACCAACTGATTGGGCCTTATCAGTGTGTCTTCAGACCTGGAAAATCTACCACCGACCAGATATTCACGCTACGACAAATCTTGGAAAAGACCATAGAGAAGCAAATCGCCACCCACCATCTTTTTGTTGACTACAAAACCGCTTTCGACAGTCCAATAAGGAATCACCTATACTCCACCATGTCTGAATTTGGTATACCTACAAAATTAATCCGTCTATGCAGGATGACACAGTTAAAATCGGGAGGACCTCTGCCCCCCATTTGTTACCAAACGAGGTTTCAGACAAGGTGATTCCTTATCGTGCGACTTTTTTAACCTTATCATGGAGAAGATCATTCGAGCTACTGATCTGAGACAAGGCGGCACAATATTCTATAAGAGTGTTATGCTGCTAGCGAATGCCGATGATATTGATATTATTGGCCATAACACACGCGAAGTCAGTGCAGCATTCTCCAAATTAGAAAAAGAGTCGAGTCGCATTGGTCTTGCAGTAAACGCAGATAAGACGAAATATCTGGTGTCAACAAACAACCAGCCCCAGCATTAACTCCACCAATGATATCAGTAGAGAGATAAAACGAAGGATAACTCTTGCACACAGGTGTTACTTTGGGTTCAGTAGGCAATTGGGAAACAGATCCCTCTCTCGACGAACAAAAGTCACGCTCTATAAGTCACTTATCAGGCCTATCCTGTTATATGCAGCACAGACCTGGAGATTGAGCAGCTCTGATGAAAAGATTTTGGGAGCGTTCGAGAGAAAGATCCTTCGTAAAATCTATGGACCAATTTGCGTCAATGGCGAGTACCGAATTCGATGGAACGATGAGCTGTATGAGCTATACGCCGACATCGACATAGTAAAGCTTATAAAAATCGAGCGGCTTTGCTTGGTCATGTTGAGCGGATGGAAGACGACACTCCAGCGAAAAAAAATATTCGATTCGGTACTCAGCGGCGAACAACGCAAAAGAGGACGACCGAATCTCCGTTGGAGGGACCAAGTGGAGGACAACCCGATGAAACTTGGAGCTTCCAACTGGCGCCAGCAATCGCAAAACGGAAATGGCTGGCGCAATTTCTTACAACAGGCGGAAACCGACTTACGGTTGTAGGCGCCATCTAATGAACAGCATAATGAGCTTAGCACTCAAAATATTGTTTTCCAGTCATATGAGTTTTGCCAGAAGTATGTCATACTTGCTAGTAATGAACACGGCTGTGAGTCTAGTCATATTATTGTTGATATGTTTTCAGTAGTTCAATAGCTTATGTTTTTTTTTCATCCAGTAAAAAAAAAAAAACGAAATGGCCATTTCAGCCCTTGAAAGGACTTTGACCGAGCTTCATATCCAGTACATTTTTCATCCAGTACAAAAATATATTCATCTTTGTTATGCAAACTTTCGGATATAAAATGCGTAAAGGTTACGTAACTTGTCAAAAACAAGATGGACGCGGACGGACTGAAGCATTGCAATCTTTACTGGCATCGTTTAATGTAATAATTGATATTCTAAACGAAATTTCCAAAGCTCTGAAAAATTTGACAAGTGGTCCCAAAATAATGCATATTTGCTTTCAAACCGATACATTTCTGTAGACATTATTGCAGAGCTGTAAAAGAATGCAATCATTTGTGATTTTAAATCATGTGATTTTTATTCAAAATGTATGCATTCTTTTTTTCAAATCATTGATTGGGACTTAAAATTTCAAATCACAATTAATGATTTGAAAAAATGATTGCATTTGTTTTTTAAAATCATTGATTGTGATTTGAAATTTTAAATCCCTATCAGTGATTTTAAAAAATTATTTTTTATTAAAAAATAAACTACTAAATCTTATTGCTCTATTTATTACTCTAAATTTAATATTACTTTTAAATTAAGATGCAAAATTACTACAGCGCCACCAAAGCAGCATAGCGTCGAATAAATAAAGCTTAAAATAGTACTGGGTTGATAAAAAGATAATAGTTTTGTGGCAAATATTAGCGCCGTCTTCGAACTTTTATATTCATAAAGAAATTAATATATATATGATAATAAAACAAATTAGAAAAAATGAAAATAAAAAGATTTCCAATATAAAAATATAAATAAACAACCAAATTTGGCAAAAAAACTGAGGGGAAAAGTTATTTGAAATTATCCTTTTTGAAGACAGTTTTTTTTTTGTTAAAAGGTTTTTATTTCTTCCATTTTAAAGAATATTTTCGAAAAAAATGTATGAGCTACTTAACCACAATTAAGGATTTTTGAGGAAAAACTGTTAGCTATTTCTCAGTAAATTTTTTTGAGCCTGGAGATAACTTCTCCTAACAGAGAAAAGTGTCACGTCCTTTTTCGAATCCCACTCACTTCATTGAGTGGGTACTGTATAATAATTCTTACATAGCCCTGTACAAAATGACAGTACCCAAGTATCAATACCTGCCGATATACTGTAGTTTCCTTAAAGTGGCAGAGTCATTGTATAATTTCGTCCACTTTCGTAATGATTCTACCTACCCACCTACTCGCAATAAGTATTAAGTACCTGCAATAAGTAACGGAGAAGATAAAACGTTAGTATTTGCTGGACTAAACTATGTGCTGGATAGTTAACTGACATCCAACCGTGATTGTAATAAGAATAGACCTTGAATCCTATTTAGCACGCGATCTATGTTCAAGAATAATTAAAGCGGCTGCGTCTTGTGCAGCTTTGTACCAAGAATGTTTAAGCGATTACCGTGCGCACAATATGATCACACGCTGTCCAACTGAAGGATACGAGCTGGTGCACAATGGCAGTTAGGTGCTCTATCTCAGGCGAACTGTGTTTCGTCAATGTCAAAGTCAGTCATAAATTGGTTATCTACAGTCTCGAGGGTGCACCTATTTGTTTCAAGACTGACAAAAATTTTCATTGTTTGACACTAATTGCATTTTTTTTCTTTCTTGCAAGCGCCTGTGTGTCCATGCATGTTTCAGCAATTGGCCTTGAATTCTTTCTGTTTACAGGACATTTCATTCCAACTAGAAAGGTTTTAATAATTTTTTCAAGGATTTCCAAGGAACACGATGGAATGAGCTAACTGCAACATTGCCAGGACGTCATGTTCTGCTTGCCGATAAGTTATATTTTTAAATCGTGTCCTTTGCCTTGACGTTTCACACGTTGCTGTCCTTGTCGTACTTATTTCCAAAGAATTTCTTAAGAGAGATGCTTTGCAAATTTTCAATTTTTCAAGCAATGAAAATGTTTTTATGGCAGGCTATTGTGTTTCATTGTTGCTTTTGGTGGTGTTGTAAAAATGCAATTATGACTGCATTATGGTTTTTGATGTGATACCATTGTGTCTTTGTGTATTTATATGTGTGTGTGTGTTTTTGAAATAAATACATGAAGAAAACACAAAACGTTTGTAGCTGCCAATATAAGACATCAATAGATATAACTTTGTTGTTCTGTTTGCTGATTTATGTTCTGAATGTCCTTGTTTGTACAAGGATATACACGCGCAGGCTACAAGGGCGCAAATGATTGAGTGTAAGTGTAGACTGTCCCGCACATTGTAACACTGTTGGCTTGAATGTTGCAAATGCTGGTCGATAGTCAATAAATTACCTTCGAATATTTTACGAATTGCTTGCTCACCTAACGAGCTGCATGTCAAGGATACAGCAGAATGCAGCAGGATGTCTGGCTATTTATGCTATCCAATATAATCCAGGTGTATGAATTTTATATTGTGTTCAAATATTGGCTTGAATATAAGAATGTTAAACATTTAGAGATGATGGTAACTTTTTTTTGTTTATTTTGAAAAATGGATAACATTTCGTAATAGATTTTTCCATTTAACAGGAAAAATGTTTTAATCGTAAATTGTGGAGTTAAAAAACTTCACAAAAAAAAAAAGTATATGCGTGGCCGCCACACACGGTAGAACTCAAACTTCAATTACATAAAGCAATTCCTGGGATTGTTAATTTATTTCATAAACATTGTTTTTCTGCTCAGCCTAATACACAGAAAATTATCCTTAACAACAAAATAAATATTAAATTGATATATTATTCCATATATTTAATTATGCAAATTTTGAAAACAAACAACACATAATCAAAACAATTAATTCAACATTTAACGAAATTCATTTGGCTTGAAGCAAGCTTATTATGGCTTGAAATTATCAATTTCAGTATATGCAGCATTCACCTTTCTACTAAAGGTGTGCATAAATGTGTTTGATACAATAAAGTGCATCGAGTATTTTATTGTCTTGTTTTCTATTTACTTTATTCTTTAAGGTGGGACATTACATTCGCCGCAGAGAAACAGACCTTTTTTTAAAAATTCATAACTCAGTCAAAAACAAACATTTTTCCAAAATTTTTTTATTATTATAGAGAATTGAACAAATTACAAGAAAAACAATTCAAAAAAATATATTTTTCACTCCAACATGGTTTTATAGAGCTCCAAACTGTTGGCAGAGAAAAAAAACGGGGCCTCGTGGTTGCAGCGCTGGGAGTTGCAAAAATTATCCGATCTGGAAAAAAATGACTTTTTTAAATCTTAACAAAATTAGTTATCGTATGACACGAGCTTTTTTTTAAATTTTTTTTCAATTTTTGATGATGTTCCAAATTTGAAAGTGTGGTTTTTCGAAAAAAATATTGGGCCTTAGTAATAGAAACGTAAAAACTTACTTCTAAACTCAAACTTAGTTAGGTGATTCTAAGCTACTTTTAAGATTACATAGTAATAAAACAAATCTTACAAAAGTCGACTTCAGTGCTTCTACTGTGAACTGATCTTAAATTTTATGTCTGAACGTACCCTTTGTTCGGTTTGCTTAACAGCTGATTTTATTATTTGCTTATTTTTTAAACACAAAGCAAAATAAATGGAAGCCGCTATAAAAGTAAGTTTCTTCTTTTGTCTGCTTATGCTATTGTTTGTTTACTTTATTGCTTATTTATTTAATTGCTTATTTATATAATATAGTATATATACCTGTAATTTTTTTTTATTTTTACATTATTGTAGAATAAAGCGTTTAAACGGCTTTTGTAGTTTTTCTTGCACTTATGCTTCTGGCATCATTTATTATTTCTAGATCCCGAAATATTTCATCGTCCATATTCACTACAATTGTTTCAAATGTCAATTTAAAATTGACTTAGAATGAGGCGAGCCACAACTAGATGTTTTCTAACTTAGAAGTGACTTTTTTGTTATTATTACTACCGATTGAAAGCTAAAGTCGAGTTTAAGAAAGATTCGACTTAGAATTTCTTTATTACTAAGGGACATTGACTTTAAAAATTCATAAAAAATCGAAAAAAAATTTTAAAAAAAGCTCGTGTCATACGATAGCGAATCAAGTTTAAAAAAATACAAAAAAAAAAATTTCGTCAAAAAATGAATCCGCTAGTGCCGCAACCAGTACGAAAAACATGGTTTCGAGATAAACGCGTTCAAAGTTTGTGAACAAAGAAAAAAAAAGGTTACCTTCAATTTGCCAGGCCTGCTTCGTACTGTACGCCTTCGTTATCTTGTGTTGTGCTGTTTCTTATAGTTTTTTGCAATCGTTTAGCAATTCGTTTAGTAACTTTTGAACCCGTAGGAATTTTTCCATGAAATTTTTTTAAAATATTTACCAAGAATATTTACTAAAATACAAAAATATTAAAAAAAGTCGATTTCAAAAAACTGCCAATGTCATGTAACCCCTTAAACAGCGTTCTTCAAACTGTGTGGAACCCTAGGGTTAAAAAATTGCTTCATCATACAAAAGTAAGATGGTTATCCATGGGAAAGGTTCTGACCAGGTTCTTTGAATTACACGGTGAAATTCGAATATTTGTATCAGAACATGAACATGATTTACCTGCAAACCTAAAATTATTAGTTGGCTTCAAAATCTAGCCTATCTTTACGATATATATTCGCACCTTTTTGAAATATTTTTGTACCTAAACGATGTAAATCTTTCACTTCAAGGGCCAAATACTACAATTTTAAAGTTCAGAAGTTAAGTTAACTTAATTTAATTAAAGTTAGAGCTTTGGGGAAAATGTATTAATAAAAATATTGCACAGTATTCTGTTAAATTATATAATTTTTTTCCAGCCGCATTCCACGAGAATGTCAAAAATAATATTTTGACACATTTAACTGGTTTAAAAAATAAATTTTTGGAATATTTTCCTTCTACTTATACTTATATATGGACACCGCATTATACTTTACATTTGGCCACATTTGTATTGCTCCAATACCAATGGAGCAATTCTACCAATTATACCAATTTCTACCAATGTAGAAATCTTTTTTCATATACGTCGCTACAAAAACCAAAAATAAAAATCAACTTGATCAGGAAAATAAATACGTCTCCAACTAACAACAATACATCCTGATATGGGTAAATTGTGCTCTAATAAACAAGCACACCAAAGTTATTAGCTTTTTTGAAATATATTTTTTTTTGTGTGTATTTTATGATATATATGTATCAGATCTGTAAAAGATTCCAATCATTTATAGCTGCATTCTTTTAAGTCACAATCATTTAGTAAAATTTTTGATTTAGTGTTTATTTAATTTCGTGAATAAGACTTTAGAAAAATTAAGTCACCAATCATTTTGAATGTTTTTGAATTATTAATCTTTTGACTTTTGACGCATTCAAGTAACACAAATTTTAAAGTTTTAACGCAATATACTTAAGCAAAATTTTGTGCTGATTCTGAATCTGGCTTCTGTTTCGTTCCACCACGCCCAGCTTTTCATATATTTAATATGGAAGTGATGAAGAACTTTTAAAAATTTTGTTAAGCTGTGCAATAAAAGTTTTTTATACTTAATCTTAATGAGTTCCATACTTAAGAAACGTAAAAGTTTATTGTATAAATAAATTGTATTATATTGATTTTTTTTTTCTCTAAGTGAAATATGAAATTAAAAAAAAACACACACACAAAAACATTATGAACAATGAATTAAAAACAAGATTTCAATCAAGGGATTTAAAGCCACAACTGATTTCAAGTTACTTGAATGCAAAAATGCCACATAAATGAATGCGACACTGCAATCAAATTATGACAAATGACTGCTAATCTCACATGTTGAAGGCAGAAGTACCGAAAAAGAATTATGTATTGCAATGAATTTGAACAAAATCAAAAGTCTTGAAACGTAAAACGATTGTAATCTTTCTCAGCTCTGCAAAATTTGTACTATATTATATGAAATAAAATGATTTGTTTTTTAAATGAATAGAATAAATGTCTTTTATAAAGTTGTTAACATTATAGGGTTCCGTCACAAATTTAATATAGAAAAAGGGTTCCGCTGATGATCAAAGTTTGAAGAACGCTGCTTTAAAGCATAAGCAAACATAGCACAGCATTCTCTCACAAAAAAAGTGCTCACTCTACAGCATTTGTTAGCCTCTCACCAAGGTATGCACTTTCTCTATACATTGCATACCTAAGCAATGCTTTAAACATTCTCTATGTATATCACAAAGAGACACCAAATCAATGCAAAAAACAACGAGCACACCAAGCAAAACATCCGCATCCGATGTGATTTTTTTTTTAAGCAGAAAAACTTTTTAAACACAAAATAATAACATCACACATTGTTTGTTAGCAAGTTGTTGTTTTTTTTTTTGTTAATTTTATATTCTATCTTTTTACTTATTCTTTTTCAGTGTCTAATCACCTTCAAAAATAAAAATAAAATAACCAAGAACTCAGTGTCCAACACTGAGCATATCAAGACATTTCAACACATTTCAATTTTACTTAATATGCTTGCTTTGAAAAAGTGCTCGTTTTTCTTATGCTTTATGCTAATTTGTTCTTGCTTTCTATGTTGTTTATGTTTAAATACTGTTAAAGATGAGATTTGAATAGAGTGAGCATGCGAAAGTTTCTACTTGTATCATTATCTACATCTTCATCCAAAGACCCTTCCATTTCCAGTTCTCTTAAATACTCCTTTAGCAAGGATGTAGTGCTTAGGTTTGATGAGTTATTAACTAGAAAACGGGGAATTAAAGTTTCCGGTCTACGAACTGCAGCAAAATCGGTATGACGAGAGAGTACGCACCAACGATTTAATAAATATAGGTATATTATATATATTATATATAGGTAGGTATATATATATACCTACCTAGAATAGGTAGGTGCATTAGGGTTTTCCTTGTTTCTAAGAAAAATATTTTTTTTTCAATTTCACGGGGCAACACATTATTTGAATATATACCATAATAACATTTATGAAATTTTTCTTCAGCCATTTTTGAATATATATTTTTGGTAGAACTAATTTTGTTTTGCTTTCATGACCATTTCGTCCCGCATCATTGATTCATCTTCTTATAAGTCTTATACATATATAGAAAGGACTCGATCCGATTTGCGGTTTTCTGTGGAAATGTTTTGCTATTTGGATTATTAACTTATATTGATTACTTCTTGACATATTTTTGACTTTTGCAATTAATGCTCAAGCCTTTTATATATTTGGGGTCACGGTTGAATATTCCAATAGAAAGTCTTTAATATTGGATTATCACTAAAGGCCCCATTCTTGTCAAAATGCCCTTATTTTGTATAAATTTTGGCCCTTTTACAACTAAGCCAATATCATCCCTGGTGGTCAGCCTAACAAAAACCAAAAAAAAAAAAAACAAAACCGAATGGCCATTTCAGCCCTTTAAACGACTTTGACCGAGCTTCTAATGATCAATTGTGTTGTGCGTGTTGTGAAATATTTGGACACAAATGATCGAGAACTGGACCTGTTTTATGGAACTGGAATATGTTTTATACCGACGGCTTATGTTCTCAAGAAGCTTTTCATGGCAGTTTTTACTCTCTGAGGTTTGCCATTGTCTGCTGAGAGGTGACGGCCGAACAGAAAAATTAATTCAATTGAAAAACTTTCTGTGTCAGGTGGGATTCGAACCAGGGTTCTCTGGCGGAAGGCCACACAATCTAGCCTAACATAAGCACAAAATCCGAAAATTGTAGCAGTATGTGTTTGGAGGCCACTGCGTCCATCCTAAAACAAAATGTAAACTTTTTCATTATTTTCTACACTAATAAATGAAAAAATGTTATTTCAGAAAATAACTGTTATTGTCAACCTAAAAATTTTTTCCTCAAAAACAAGAATTATACTGCAACCAAAAACAATTTTTCTTAAAAATAAAAGTTCTTTATTACGAATAATGTTATGGGCTTAAATTGCCAAACTTTTTCTGCTGTGAAATATAGAATAATAATTATTTTCGGTCCCTGATTTAATTTTTTTGTCAAGGTTGTCCATAGAACGAGCTCGAGCTCAGAAAATAAGATTTATTCCTCTCTTTTTTCAAAAAACTTCATCACGCCTTCTATGGTTTGATACTAACGAATTGTTGGTGTCAAAGAATGGAATCGTGAAAAAGAAGTAAGCAACGAGCGCAACAACAAGTCTTTGCAGAATTAATGTTGTTAATTTTTTGAACCTTTGCTTTGTGCAAAAAAATAGGAAAACATTGCTTTTAAAATTGAAACGCACACAACAGCGATTCAGCTTTGGTTTAGCAGAATCGTTCAAACGATAGTAGTTTTAAAATATAAGTAATGAGTTCTCAGAACTGTTGTTTTCAAAGGTCCGGACTGTTGCAACAACCCTTCCAACCGTAGGATGGGATTCTGAGTATATATCGGCGAATTTCAAAATAAACGGTTTATTTTCTGTCTCTGCTTTTCAATAATTCCCTTAAAATATAAGCACAAAAATAAACTAAAACTAGTCAGGATGGATCTTCGGCAGGGTACCGAAGCTAAAATACCCCCCCGCGGCCATATTGAAGTACATTTGAAGTCCTTAGCCACGACATACACGATGACATTCAGTTTTATATATTAACGAAAGTTTTTCTATTTTGATGACGTCACTTTATATGGGAGATAGACGTGATTTTGATCCGATTTTGCCATATATCATAGAGATGGTTCATATCAAAGGCAATGTTCAAAATTTCAAGACATTTCATTAATTTTTGTGGATTTTTAAGAGATTTTACGTTTAAAATAAATCCAATTTGTATGAGAGGTTGGCGTGGCTTTCATGAGATTTTTCCAAATATCATAGTGGTGGTCTATATTATATATCAAAGCCTATATGGAAAATTTCAAGACATTTGTTAAATTTGAGCAGATTTTGAAGAGATTTTACTTTTAAAATAAAGTCACTTTGTATCGGAGGTAGGCGTGGTTTTCATCCGATTTTCAAATTTCATAGCCAGGATTAAGACTAAAGAGAAAAAAAGCTCACATGCCAAATTTCAAGGCATTTCTTTAATTTTTGTGGATTTTAAAGACATTTTACGATTAAAATAAAGTCACTTTGCATGGGAGGTAGGCGTGGTTTTCATCCGATTTGGCCCATTTTCGAACTTGATCTAACTAAACTTATGTTTTGAATTTCATCGCGATAGCTTTAAAATTGCGGCTGTAATCGTGTCGACAGACGGACACATGGAAATCGACTCAGGAGATGATGCTGACCAAAAATATATACACTTTTCTATACCTGCCACGCCTCCTTCTTGGCGTTACTAACGGAATGACAAAGTTAATATGCCCCTTACACAGTGCGTGTTGGGGTATAAAAATACTGTTGTAATATAAAAACAATACATAAGAAAGGCATTTGGAGTTAAGTTAAATTTTGTAGTTTAGTATTTACAAGTGACTATTTTATTCCCTCTCTTACCTGATTTATAGAAAAGCACTTTTGCCATCTCTTGCATTCAGTTATGTAATATAAAAAAAGAAAAGAAAGGAAAATAAAAAGAATACGCATTGATTTGCAATGTCAGTATATTCTTATGAGTTTTTGGTATTTTTAATTTTTTGAGTTTATATAACGGTATTTTGTTTTGCAGAATTTGTATTGCCATCGCACTGTGTCAACTGCCATTTCCCGATATCAGTACGATTTTTTTTAATTAAAAATTGTGATAAAAGCAATGTACCTTATTTGTTCGTATTTACACTAGCTTCAACTCCGATTTCTGGAATTTCCAGTCATATATTTATGTGCCTTTTATGTATATAACAAATTATATTATGATCACATAAAAAGACTTTTGAAGTTATTTTTAACTTTCATTTAGCATATTGTCTCTTTGCCATTTAACCATTAAACACCGTTGCTTTTATTAAATATTATTAAAAATGTTGTTCCAGCTACGTTACTTTAATATACATAGATTGTTCGATATGTCAGTTGTATTGCAGTTCTTTGATACTGTCATAGTTTTTTGCAACAACAATTTATTGCCTTTATGTATAAAACAGTTTCATACAGATATGAGTGACATTGTTAATCGCTACATAACATTTTTTTCAACTTGAACAATGTGTATGTTTTAATATTATATATTTTTAAGCTCTTTGAATCAGATAAACATATAATATAAATACTGTCTAAAAATTAATTCAAAACCTATTAAAACTCTTTCTCTGATGAATCCCAATTAAGTGGAGATCGTTATCACCATAAAAAAGCCATCCAATTAAGTACCGCTCGTTTTTAAATAGTATGGAAACAACCATGAAAACTCTTTCAACTGCGTAAGCTTCCCAAAACGGGTGCTGGTGCTGCTGCTGCTGTTTACATAATCCGCTTAAAACCATAAATTCTACACGAAGTATTATATGTATATATATTTTTTTCATTTTATATGAGCGTTGACAAAGTGACCAGCAAAACTTCTCACCATGATTAAAAAACAAACAAGGTGGCATGATGCTGAGCTGGTGTCCTTTTGCGACCCCTCTGCTTCTGATGCCTTGATTCTGATCACAACGACACCAGCCCCTATTTGGTTTTCAATTTACCACAATGATTAATCACCAATTTGAATTCGCCCCTTTGTCATATGTCCTTTTTTCTGTTTATTTCCTGTTGAGTTTCAGTTTTTTAGTTGTTGTTTTTGTTTTATCCTTCATTCAATATGGTTTTATGAAATAGAGAAAAGCATGAAGAACATTTCATGGCCCACAAAATGCATTTGAAATTTAAGAACAAAGAAAATGCAACTGAATGGAATAAAGCTTAAATTATACGTTTTGCTGATCCTATCTATGCCAGCTGGAATTCCATTTAGGTAGGTATATAATTCTACGAAGGGTTTTATAAAAGTGTTGATTCTGCAATTCATTAAAAAACATCAGACTTAAAAAAAAATAGTTTTATGAAAAAAGAATGTAACAGTACCTTAACACTTTATTGAAAATATGTTCACAAAAGGCTCAAGAAGACACTCTAGTAAAACAATTGATGAGATAGCTTTTGGTTCTGGGGAAGCCCATATAAAAATAAACTTAAAGAAATGTTCTATTGAATACCAGATTACCTGAGCGTTTTGCGACGCATGTTAAACTTGTAGCCGTAGGGTGCACGGTTCAATGTGAGCACCAAGCGGGAATAGGAGATTGATTATTGGAAGATTTTTTATGCCCCAAATTTGTATTTATTTTTTATGAACGCGACAATTTTTATGCCCCAACGTGTTCTGCGAAAGGAGTATATTGACTTTTTCATTCCGCTTGTAAGGTCCATGTTAGGTATAGAAAAGTATATATATTTTTGCTCAGCATCACCTGGTATGTGGACACGATTACAGCCGTAATTTTCAGCTATCGCGATAAAATTTGAAATATAAGCTTCTTTCTAAAAACTTAAGTTCGAAAATGAGCCAAATCGGAGCCCACCTCCAATACAAAGTAACTTTAAGTTAAACGTAAAATATCTTCAAAATTACCAAAAACTTCGATATTACATATAAATTATCACTACGATATTTGGTAAAATCGGAAGGAAACCACGCTGACCTCCCATGCGAAGTGGTCTTATTTTATACGTAAAGTTTCTTAAAAATCCACAAAAATTAAAGAAATGAATAGCAGTTTTGCAAATAAGCTTTGATATTTAATATGAACCTTCACCATTTAATTTGGCAAAATCTAATGGAAACTTCAACTTCCCTTCACACAAAGTGACGTCATCAAAATAGAAAAACCTTTGTAAACATATACAATTGAATGTCATCGCGTCTGTATCAGTAATCTGCAGTGATCCGAAAAAGTCAGTACAAAAACCTATTACTATATACTCACTTTTGCGAAGTTGCAATGCGGCGGCTCAAATAAATATGAGTATCCTAAATCACGAGTCGGATTAGGTAAAAATCGGGTTTCTTCGGTTCATAAATACTTATGGTTGTTGTCGTCTTGTTGATACTAATACTGCTTCCCGAAATACTATGGACGACACGAACACTCGAAGCACTCGGGCCATTGTGCCACAGATATGAACCAGAGCGCAGTAGAGTGCAGCATTGAAAAAAAGCGAGTTTTTTGTATTTGTTTTGTGCTATTTTCCCCTGATCACTTTTATTGTTAGAAAACAGGTGTTATTCTTGTGTTCTTTTTGAAGTTTCTTGTTTGCTTTATACCATTCCCGCGTCGCTTTGGAGTAATGACAGGAATCCAAGTCTGACCAAAATTTTACTGGACCTCGGTGCCGCCGAATAAAGGGCAAAACGCGTTTTTTAAGCACTCTTTAATGTAGGTGCTGAAGTCATATTCGAGGAGGTAACAAAAGCTCGGGTCTTTAATCCACAACTACAAATACCTTGCCAAATTAAACTCTTCTTGCCATATTTGTCATCTCCAAAGTACTTAAATTTATGCGCAACATCCCCACGTTTCTTGGCAAGATAATATTTTGCTC
The DNA here is from genome assembly GCA_914767935.1 of Coremacera marginata. Classification (NCBI taxonomy): domain Eukaryota; kingdom Metazoa; phylum Arthropoda; class Insecta; order Diptera; family Sciomyzidae; genus Coremacera; species Coremacera marginata. Next base: position 120,280,288 of record OU612047.1, read on the forward strand.
CTGGAAGCTGATTAAAATCCATTTTGACATATGTTTTGTCGTCCATTAAAATGCACCCTTTAAATTTTGTCAGCACTTTAGCATTTTTCTAAAGTGCATCAATATTTTGCTTTATTGACCGATTGGCACACTTAACGGCACGATAGGACTAAAATCCATTCTCGATGCGGATTCTTCTAGCCGTACTTCTGTTAGTATTAAATTTTTTTTGCTCGATCATTGTCAGACAATTGCGGGTTTTGCCTAATTGACTTTATAATATTTTTCCTGAGCTGCACATTTCCATAACTTGATTTTTTCGATTTTTTCTCTGCCCGATTTGTAAACTTAGTTAGTTTAAATCTTTTTATTACTGCTACAACAGTCGTTTTGGAAATTTAAATACTTTTGCTACACTAGAGTACGACCATGTTGGATTTTGCACAATTTCTTCGCGACGTGCTGTTTCCATCTTCTCTACAAACTACAAATCTTAACGGAAACAGCTGATTTTGGCCAGGGGTGAATACTGATCTTTTCTTTAAGTTCTTATACTTACATTTTTCCTAGGGACCACAGGGTACCTATTGCGGTATTGCGTACCGATTTTGCGTGGACAATTCCTTAGTGACATTTCTTTTTGCGATCATGGGTTGTCAAAATTGGTACAAAGTAGAAAACGAAAAAGTAAAAAATAAACTAAAAAGTAAAGTATACAGGCAAATGACAACCTATGATCGCTTTGGTTGTGTGAATGTAGCTAGCAAAATGGTAGTGAAACATTTTGTTAGTTGTATCGTAACTGTGTGCGATTGCTAAAAATTGTTTTTGCATGTGCGTTTTGTTGGTGGACTAGAAATTCATAAGCAATGAATGTTGTTTGTGTTTTTATTGAAGCATTAGCTCAGGATTAATGTGGCCAACTACTTTTGGTGAAATTTCTCAATGGATCTGGGAATCTGGATCGTATTTAAGGAATTTCCAACATAAGGAATTTCTATATTTTTATCAGTGATTTTGACAAATTTTGTGGTTTCAATATAGTTTAAAAGATCTAAATAGTATGCGAATACATATAAAACATTAAAATCAATGGCCTTTATTAATAAAGAAATTCTAAGTCGAATCTTTCTTAAAGTCGACTTTGGCTTTCAATCAATGATAGGCTAAAAGTGGAGTTTAAGATATATTCGACTTAGAATTTCTTTATTACTAAGGGCCAATCATTTCCGACTTTTCTACAATCCACAATTGTAGAAAAAGTACTAGCACCAGGATTGTCATCGGTCTTATTTTTCGTTTTGAAGCTATATTTATCCTTCTCAGCAATTTCTTCAAATATTTTGGGGCTTGATTTAAGCATTTCAAATAATTCCAAGTATGAATCTTGCAAGTTGTACTTAAACCTAAACTATTTGTAAAGTGATATTGAACTATATTTGTTTAGCTTGAAAACAAATCAGCTGACAATATCCATAGAAGTTTCCCATATTTTTATCATTGGTAAATGGAAAAGAAAAATAAATTACAATTTGCGCTCAAAAATCAATTGACTCATCAAGAAATATACAGTTGCCACCCTTGTCAGACTAGGCGATTTATCCCCAGTTAGATGGTATTTTTGTTGATCTAAAGAAAATTTCGTTATATTTCGGAATAGTACAGAAAACTTCGGTATTCCGCAAGATCGCTTAGAAACACTGGAACTTATCTCTATATTTTGGAATGATTCAAATTTTTTTGAAACGGTTGGTCACATTACTCATGATACAATTATGAAGGTAGTAGTGACAGTTCGTTTGGCGAGCATAGTTTGTCAAAAATATTATACAGTAGAGAACGAAAAAGTTAAAAAAACCGGTGTGCAGTCGTCAAGACTGCGGGCAATCTGGCATCTGTCAGTTTGACGGCTGTCAGTTTGACGGCTAATTTGAGCGACGGGCCACCTGGCGTTAAAAACGTTTTGGGATTCAATGAAAAGTTTACGAAATATGAGAAAAAATTATCCACAAATCTGATGATGACAACCGGAAACGAAAAGCTGACAATGATTTACGGATATGCACCTGGAATGTCCGAACTCTTATTTGGGAAGGTACCTCTATCCAACTGATTGATATCTTGGGAAGATACAAAGCTGATATCACTGCAATCCAAGAAATGCGATGGAAGGGCCAGGGTTCCTCTAAGCAAGCATCCTGTGATATCTACTACAGCGGGCATGCGGAAAAGTACGAGTTTGGATGCGGATTTGTAGTTGGCAAGAGATTACGGCATTACGTGCTGCGATTCACATCTGTGAACGAGCGACTTGCTATAATCCACATCAAGGCTAAATTCTTTCGAATAAGTCTACAATGTGCACATGCTCCAGAGGATGCACAGAGGACAAGGACAATGAGATGAAAGAAACCTTCTACGAGCGCCGTGAATATGCTTACGAGCGCTGCTCCCGTCACGACATTAAAATTGTGCTTGGTGATCTTTTGGACATCTTTTGTCCTAATGTCGAGAAGTTCAGTCTCCACGACAACATATCCGATAACGGAATGAAGCTGATTGACTTCAGCGCAGCACGAAACATGGTCGTAAGTAGCACTAGATTCAAGCATCTCAATATTCAATATTCATAAGACCACCTGACCAAAAAAAAAATCAATTTGATTACGTTTTGATTGACGGAAGGCAGTCTTCCAGTGTATTAGATGTAGCACGATCCGTGGTGCAAACTAAAGGGCAACCCTATCCGCCATTTTGAAAATTGAAAATCTGACATCAGATTTGAAATCAGCGACTCCCTTTTACTAAATGCTCATTTAAAAAAATTTCAAAATAACAAATTTTTAGGTGGCAACCCTATTTTCAAAAAAATTTTGGAATTTTAAAATTCTGACAACGGATTCGGAATCAGCGACCCATTTTTACCTAGTGTTTGCCCCAGCCTCGAATTCGCGAAAATGAGATATTTTAAGGTGGCAACCCTATCCGCCATTTTGAAAATTCAAAATCTGACATCAGATTTGAAATCAGCGACTCCCTTTTACTAAATGCTCATTTAAAAAAATTGCAAAATAACACATTTTTAGGTGGCAACGCTATTTTCAAAAAAATTTTGGAATTTTAAAATTCTGACAACGGATTCGGAATCAGCGACCCATTTTTACCTAGTGTTTGCCCCAGCCTCGAATTCGCGAAAATAAGATATTTTAAGGTGGCAACCCTGTCCGCCATTTTGAAAATTCAAAATCTGACATCAGATTTGAAATCAGCGACCCGCCTTTGCAACTACCATAAAACTCTAAGAAACATGACTGGAGCAAAAGTCAAAATTCATGGTAACCATTTGAGAGTACTCTCAACGCAACGAATACATTCTAGAAATTTCCATATTCGTTAGAACTCTCTCAAATGGAATGGAATGTTCATTCCATTCGAAAAATTTATGTCTCTCATTCATTCGTTTCGCTTTGCAAATGATTTGCAAATATGGAATACTCGCATGGAATGCGTAGAATGGATTCCAAATGGAATGTATTCGTGCAGCTCTTTAGTGCAAACATAGACTCGGATAATTATCTTGTCGCAGCTAAGGTCCGAACACGTCTGTGTGCAGCAAAGAATGCGTGCAACCCTATACAGAGAAAGCCAGACGTCGATAAGCTGCAATCAAAACGCCTTCAAGAAAGCACTCCTTCGATCGACGATGTATGCGCGCAGTGGTCACACATCCCTCACTCTATCCGTTCGGCTGCCGAAGAGGTTATTGGTTACCACCAACTTCGCCGAAACCAGTGGCATGACTAAGAGTGCCCCGATGCCACTGCATAGAAACACCGCCGACAAAGCCACACTGCAGTCGGTTGTATCACTTGCTGCTAAGGAGCTATACAAGGAGTAAAGGAAGGACGAGAGATGTCTTTTCTGGCGAAAAAAAAGAGAGGCAGAAAAGCGAGAGTGTGAGAAGATTATAGAGAGTGTGATTGCGTATTATGTGATAGACTGAAGTCCATCGTAAATCAACTGATTAGGCTTTATCAGTGTGGCTTTAGACCTGGAAAATCTACCACTGACCAGATATTCACGACACGACAAATCTTGGAAAAGACCCTAGGGAAGCAAATCGACACCCATCATCTATTTGTCGATTACAAAGGAATCACCTGTACTCCACAATGTCTGAATTTGGTATAGCTGCAAAATTAATCCGTCTATGCAGGATGGCACTCAGCAACACCTGCAGCGCAGTTAAAATGGGGAAGGTTTCAGACAAGGTGATTCCTCATCGTGCGACTTTTTTAATATAATAATGGAGGAGAAGCTTTTGATCTGAGATAAAGTGGCACAATATTCAATAAGAGTGTTATGCTGCTAGCGTATGCTGATGATATCGATATCATTGGGCATAGCACACGCAAAGTCAATGCAGCACTCTCCAAATTAGAAAATAGTCGAGTCGCATGAGCCTTGCAGTGAACGCAGATAAGACGAAATATCTGGTGTCAACAAACAAACAGTCCCATCGTCTTGGAACTTACCCACGTCACTGTTGACAACACCTCCTTCAAGATTGTGAAGGACTTCGTCTACATGGGATCCAGCATTAATTCTACCAACGATATTAGTAGAGAGATAAAATGATGGATAACTTTTGCCAACAAGTGTTACTATGGGCTCGACGAACAAAAGATACTCTCTATAAGTCATTTATCAAGCTTATCCTGTTATACGTATATGCAGCACAAATCTGGACGTTGAGTAGCTCTGATGAAAAGACTTTGAAAGTTTTCGAGAGAAAGATCCGTGGTAAAATCTGCGGGCCAATCTGCGTTAATGGCGAGGAGCGAATATGATGGAACGATGAGCTGTATGAGCTAGACGCCGATATCGACATAGTAAGGCGCATAAAAATCGATCGGCTTTCCTGGCTAGGTCATGTTGAGCGGATGGAAGACGACGCTTCAGAGAAGAAAATATTAGATCCGGTACCCAACGGCGGTCAACGCAGAAGAAGATGACCGCATCTCCGTTGGAAGGATCAAGTAGAGAAAAGTCTGACGAAACTTGGAGCTACCAACTGGCGCCAGGAAGCGAAAAATAGAAATGGCTGGAGCAAATTCTTACAACAGACCACAACCGACTCACAGTTGTAAGTGCCACCTAAGTAAGTAAGTAAGTAAATAACTCGGAAAGCTTAAGAAAGGTTATATTGAAATTCTTAATAATACTGTGCTCTTTGATAATACTAATTTCTTTTTGTTCTTAGAAAAATTTCCTAAAAGCTTATCGTTTCCATGTCAAACAAAAGATAAATAAATCAAGTTCTGGCTATACTACTGAAACCTTTCATTAGTTAAATACGAACTTTTTGAAAATTTCATATAAATAAAAATTGAGAAATATAATACAGTATTGCTATTCCATTATTAATATTTAGTCTTGCAGTACTGACGCTTTTGCACATTCAAAAAGTCCAATTAATTAACTTATCATCAAAAGTCAAATAACGGCTTTTGAGGTCTCAATGCACTGGCTAAAAAACTAACGGGAATTTGATGATACATAAAGTAGTGATGCTTTTAATATCTGTTAAAACGAAAAAAAAGAAATGTTTGGACACATCTGATCGAGAACTGGACCTACGTGTTTTAGGCCGACTCTGAACGGCTTATGTTCTCAAGGAGCTTTTCATGGCAGTTTTTACTCTCTGAGGTTTGCCATTGTCTGCAGAGAGGTGACGGCCGAACAGAAAAATTACTTCATTTAAAAAAACTTTCTGTGTGAAGTGGGAATTGAAGCAGGCAGGGTTCTCTGGCGTCTGGGCCACGCACTCTGCCCACCGCGCCACCAACATATAACAAAATGTGAAGTCACCGAAGAATGCAGTGAGGAGGAGATATGGACCCAAACTGTTTAACCCACATATATAAGAAGGCCAATAAAAAAGGATCCTTGACGTTCTAAAAGTACATATATGATTGCTTAACTTAAATTATCGTATGTATATGTTATAAATTGTCCTGATTTCTCGTAATGTTACTATACTATCAGCGGAATTTAATGTTAATTTTAAATAAAAAAAATTACTTATTCTAAAAAGGAAGTATAAAGCTATCGAATACGCTCACTATCATCAAACACTCATAACTTGAAATTATTAAAATCAACATAAGAACAGAACCTGGTTCAGCAATTTACACTTTTTCCTTTAGTGGTTATAATAAAGACACTTATAATCAGTGCTTCGGATCGGCGTTAATGGCTTCATCTGCATGAATGATGTATTTGTTGGTTGCTGCGCGGTGCATGTGTTGCACATGCGAGCAGGGCGCTTTGAGGGCAACACAGTCTGGGGTTGCAGGGCTGAATGCTGTTTGGAATGTTTTAATACTTGATGACGACTTGACACATGCGGCAAATGCACAACATAATCAACATTATCATCATCAAGAGCTGCAATGTTGTTGCTCAACAACAGCCAACAGCAGCTGCGCTTGCGCATGAAAATTATTACCACGCAATTTAGATAAAAAAAAACAAAAAATACGAATGAATGCAATGAACATGCATGGCAGTCTTGGTCATTGTAGCGTACAACAGCCTTTGGCAGGCTTCAATTCAATTTAATATAATTTATTTTCTAACAAATCGTTATTTATTTTTTCCACTTTAATAATGTAAAAGGAGCTCAGCTAAAGGAAAACAAAAAAATGTTCATGTAAGCAAGCAATTCAGTTCCACAAAATATGGTGCTCCAGTTATTCGTCTCATTGTTTGAAAAAATTTATATTCGCATCCTTAATAAGCCACTTGCACAAACACGTTATTGAATTCTATAAAAAGGTGTGATATTCCAGCATAAATGTACACAACAACAACAAAACACAATAAAAAACAATAATAAACATCCTTTGAAACACTCCGAAAATATGCTCATATCATGCAACATGCAGTGACACTCCCAGCGAAGAAGTCCTCCTCTTCGCAGGATGTTGATTTTCACAACTCATGTCTGCGTATTTATTTACTGCCAAGCGAAGCCATTTGCTAATCCTGTCACATATGTTTTTCGTATAGTAAGCATTACATTTCTCATCCTTTTTGGCTTATATTTATTTTTCTTGCTATGATTGTTATTGTTGTTTACGCTGCTGCTGTTGGTGTTGTTGTTGCAGAAAATTGGCTATACACGCTTATCCCATCAGAGGAAAAACATAAAAATATAAACAATAAACATTCCACGATGACGTTGCCGCAATCCATGCTAGCCAACATATTGTGAGCCAAGATATATGAAAAATAACTTAAAGGATCAAAAGTGAAACTTACACGAATGTCGCACCCACCGTGTAAACAAAACGCAAAAAGAAAGAACAAAAACAACAAGCTACAAATAAAAGAAGAAAAATACTGATTCTTTGCCAATGTCTTGGTAGGGGATGCTACCGATATTGCTAACAGGATTAACCGTGTGAAAAATGAAGAAAAAAATTCTAAAAATCATGCAAACGTATGTGAAGTAAGTAACTCCTGGCTCAGATTATGTGTCCTTGAGCCAATTCTTTTGCGTGTTCAAAATGTTTGCACATTTTCTTCTTTACATTTTTTTATATGCAGTCAAATTGAGTTACGAAAAAAATTTAAGTATCTATATTCAGCCGTCTTACAAAATTGAAGCGAACTTCATGAAAATATAAACTTTGTTAAAGGATATAAAACGCCCACCTATAAAGGAAAGTCGAGAAAAGCGTAAGGAACTTCTACTCACTTGCGTTACTTTGAACTTGTTCAAAGTTTTCGGATTTTTTTATTCTAATAAAAGTTGTCTTGTCTTACTGTGTGTTGTGACATGTGAGAAACAAAGTGTGATCGAATTTCATCAAAATGTCATTTTCGTTTGTTATGTGAAGAAATATATTTTCCCTTTTTGACTTTCACACAGTTACTTTTATAATCTTACTTTATGAAACTTAAACTTAAACCTTAAATGAATCGGAACTAAGTTAAAGTTAGAAGCATTATAAAAAAATTTTAAAATTAGCGTTTATACAAAATCTTTCGTTCAGAAGATTGATATTGCTACAGGCAATTTTGAACACATCCATGTGAATCTGGTAGGACCACTACGAGTTTCTAACAGTCACCGATAGTTATTACCCATAATTGATGAAAACATGAAAACATTTCACACATAACTACATTCCTTGTTATGGCGTTTCACTGAAAATTACTGTTGATCAAGGTACACAGTTCACATCATGTCTTCTCACTGAGTGAACAAATTTACTTGGTTCACATAAAATACACAGCTCACCCACAAGCTAAAGGCATGATATAGGGGGTGTCCCAAAAATCACTGACATTTTAATTTTTTTAATAAAACGCAATGTTTTGTTGAAATAAAACAGACATTTTTGAATTAATTAGTAATTAAAGACATGGAGGTTATTGATGAAATACAAAATTGATCAAAAAGTGGCCTCAACTTTGCTTGCACCCGAATGAAATTTTCCATTACATTTTGGCATAATACTGGATCAATTGCTGCAATGGCCAGTTGGATTTATTGTTTCAGCTCCGGAATCGTTTGGGACTATTTGGCATAGACCTTCCCTTCGAAGAAACTCTAAAAGAAGAAGTCGAATGGCGTCAAATATTATAATACCATGGAAAGCTATTGGAGTGCTCTTGAATTCTACGTGGCCCAAAGGTGACAGTTCTGCTTGTTAACGACCCACATAGATCAAAATGGGCTTCGTCACTGAAGATATTTGAGCTGCTCAGAGCACAAGTGGCGTAAGTCCACTTTTGGTAGTTTTGAAAAAATGGAATATTTAGAAAAATTCTTACTAGAAATTTTATGTATAATGAACTCAGTTTTGCTTATAAGCCAGATCAAGAGAATAAAAAGAGCTATAAAAATAATGAAGAATCTTGCATACTAAACAGAACATTTTTTTGAAATTTCTCATTTCCGCTGTAGAAATCTAATGTGAGACATTTTTAAGAATGTTTTGATGATGAATGATAGCATTTAGTTCCAGAAGTCGAACAAAACTTTCCCTTAGTGATAATTTCATTATTAAGGGAGATATGAAATGAATGGACTTACGCCACTTGTCCTCTGAACTTTTTTTGAAATTTCTCATTTCCGCTGCAGAATCTAGTGTGAGATATTTTCAAAAATGTTTTGATGAGGATTGATAGCATTCAGCATTTTTCCACCTAGTGATTATCTTCATTATTAAGGACATCGCCACTTGTGTCTGAAAAAATTATACCATTTGTCAGAACAATAACAAAGTATTGCATATTATTCAGAGATTACGTAAGCTAGCAGTTTCTAACCCAGACTCATAAAGAGGTTACATTTTCCTCTTCACTTCTATGTATTTAACTCAATTTCTCTAAAAAATGGACTTTATTGCTCAAGTTGATGCTGTTCAAACACCCAATCTGAGAACGTTCGATGCTGCACATGGTCTGCTGGCTTTGGTTCTTGGTCAACTGAAGCTTGTAAGCGTGCCGATCTTTTGCATAAATACGCTGCAGCGACCTCCTGTTAACGCCCAATTCCTAAACACGATGATGAATCGACGTTACTGGGTTATCATCAACGCTGACCGCTGCTGTGGCTATGTTTTTATCCAAAGGGTCGGAAAAGTGACAACTACTAAATTGACCACATTGCTGTGATGTGGATTCTATTTTTGTAGTGGATTTTCACAATTTGTACACATTGCTCGGATGGGAATTTTTGTATAATTAAAAGTTCATGCTTGGTGTTGACAGCTGTCATATATTTAGTTATCTACGACTGTCAAATAAAAGTAGTGCCCAAATTAAAATGTCATTGATTTTTGCCACACACTTTATTAGCTTATTTCTAAGAAATAAAGTTCAAGTTTGAAATTGAGCCAAGATAGATGAAAACACGCCCACCTCCCTTACAAATGGACTTTATTTAAACGGTAGTCTCTTAAAATCACAATTCAAACATTAGCTCTGATTTTTAATTTAAAGCCTAAATATGAAATTTGGCAAAATTGAATAAAAACCACGCCTACCCCCATACAAAATGACGTCATCAACACGTTAAAATCTCCTAAAATTCCACATAATTGAATTTACTAACTTGAAACTTAGGTAAAATAGAATGAAAATCATGCCTACCTCATATACACCGAGAAAAAAAGGAAAAGGTAAATCATCTAAGTCGACTTAGGTGAAGAAAATTGTATGTGAATTATAAGCTTACGCTTATTCAACTAAGCAATTTATTGTTTTATACATCGCTTTGAAAGCACTTACTTCGATACCTTGCCAAAAAAAAAAATATTTGATTCACCTAAGCCCGAAAACCAAAAATACAAAATTAAAAAACAACTAGCATGGTTGGCTTAATCATAGTTTTGAGCTACCTTTTCAAAAAAAAAAAAAAAACACAGCTGCGTCATTAGACGCACGAGAGAAGGATAGATTTGATTTGACTTTTAAATGCAAAAATAACATAAAGTAAATTAAAAAACACACGTTAATATTCACACCAGTTAATTTTACTACATTTCATCAACAAAAAGAAAAGAAAAAAAGTCTTTGCGCGCCGTGTGGAATCGAACCTGGAACTTTTGGTGCCAGTCCATCGCTCTACCAACTGATCCAAGCAGCCTTGCTACTGTTTGCTGACATAACTGCAGCTACGTTAATTCACCTAAGCAATTTATTGTTTAATACATTGCTTTGAAAGCACATACTTCGATACCCTGCCAAAAAAATGTTTGATTCACAGATGTTAACAGATGCAGTATGTCGCAGTATTCTGTTGATACCTGGATAAATCACTCAGCGTAACAAAGGAGTTTGGCTCAATGCGTAGCGTAGAGTCTTCATACACAGTGGTATCGGTTGGTGTGGGCTTGGATCTCAACGGCATGCGAAGGTAAAATGTTTGTATTTGATTTTTAATTTAATTTAATTTAATTTAATGTTCTTGTTATAATATACGTCAAGCAGCAAGAAAAGCCGAGAAGTCATTGATTTCTAAGAAAAAAACGCTGTTAATAAAAGAAAAATTTGTATTGTTGCCGATTTCAGTCAATCAAATCACATATCGAGAGGGGGCGGCACTCAAAAATAAAAAAAAAACCAAACCCCAAAAAAAAGTTATATGTTTGAAATTCAATTTTTTTTTTTGAAGTAGTGTATAAAAAATGACCAAATACTTGGTTAATTTATCACCCAATAAAAATTGACAAGTCAACATGTAAAACTTAGGCGTTTTGATAAAGTACTTGGGTGGCTGAAAACTGCCAAAGCCATCTTATAAATTATACTAGGTTTTTTTTTCAATTTAACATAAGCTTTTTTCTCGGTGTACAAAGTGGCATATGAAAGCGGTAAAATCTCCTGTATAAAAGTAATCTGATTTAAAAAAAAAAAAAATATCACAAATAAAAATATCACAAAAATTTATGTATTGACTTGATCTTCTTAATATATAACGTCATCGTTCAGCTGTATGTATCCAAACTCCTCCTATTACTGCTTGTTTGATATCAAGCTATCTTTACACATATATTGTTTGCTATAATGAGAAAATATAAGTGAACGGAGTTAGACAATTGGGAGTGGCACTTCAACCAAATCTTGCACATATCGTCGGCTTACTGCAAAAAATTGGTAAGTACATTTTTTCCAAAATCTTGTTTTTAATGACATTAAAGTTTGGTAAATTCAAGACGAAGCAGGATGTGATCTTTATAAAATTCCTCGATGTTACCAAAGTTGGTAAGTGCAAATTGAGCAATTTCCAATACTGTAAAAACTTTGTAAAATAACTTACCATATTTGTCTTGTACGATACAAGTTTTTTATGTTTGGAGTATTATTTTTTATGCAAAACATCAATTTAATATAATACGGTTTCTTTCAAGCGGCGTTTTGAATAGGAATAAACTTCCTGACTATTACTGTGCATTTTTCTAATCAAACACTCTAAGAATTATTGTCGGTGGACTGGCATATTACTTACCTACTTACTAACTTACAAGATCGCTTGAGGAAAAACTTAGTGCATGGCGAGGTAAGTTCACATCAACCAAATGCTTCAGAGTCGTATACAGGAAACTAATTGTAACCTCTGTCTTAAACGAGGCTAACTTCTTTCCGAACTGAAGAATTTGTCATTGAAATCCCAAAACAAAAGTAATTGCGACAAAAAAAAAAAAAATACATAAAATACATCATAAAAGAGAATAAAAGAAAGTTTGACCTATTTTTTGAGCAAAAATTTAATATTTTAGAGGTTTTTTGAAAACAACATAAAAATTGTATTGGTGAGATAACAGTAAATCTTTTATTATTTCGTAAAATTAATTTAATTGAACTTTCAGATAAAGAAAAGTTGATAAAAAAAGATTGAAAAATGGCAGAGATATTTGCTTGCAAAATCAAAACTTAAAATTTCAATTGTTTTTTCTCATTCTGAGGCAATGACCTTACTTTAAGAAAATGCATTGCACGAAAAAAATATACAGTTTTCGAGATATCGCAATAACTTTTCTGTCATAATAACGGGAATTTTATAAAAAAGTTTTCGTATACCGTTATTTTTCTCAACCAACAACTTTTCATTCGCCACGAAGTGACGAGTCGTACGGAAATAAAATTAAAATTTTGTATTTATAATGGTAATTATAGTATTCTAATTTTACTCTCATTCTTTCGATCGTACAACAAGAATATCACAGTGATAGTAAATCTTGCTTCCTTTTGTTTACATATCCATGTGAGCTTTTTTTGCTTTACAAAGGTATGTTGAGCATAATTTAAAACTCCAAAATCAGATGATCTGTTGATCGGAGGTAAAAAAATATAAAAAAATAAAAAATATTTTTTGAGTTTGATCAACTTTTATTTCTTTAACGTACAAGAAAACTTGAATCGATTTTCATTTTTACTGAAACTGTTAAATTAAGTTTCTAAAACTGGTCTTAAATCTTACGTAGCTATCATACTTTCAAAGTTATTGCGTTAAAAGTAATATTACCTTAAATTTCGACTTTTTTACATACTTTTACTTATAACTAGGAGGGTGGTAAGAGTAGACCCCTCCCATGCGATTTTTTTCTTGTCTTGACCCAAGGAATCACCAGCTTTAGGATTGATCTCGCTATCCGATTCACCCTGTATATAAGAAAATGAACCAGCACAAGCATTGGAAAAACCAAATTACAAACTATATGGGGACAGGTCGCTGACAACAGATCGATAAAGAAGAGCAACCTGGCCCGTTCGGTATTGTTTAATGAGTTGCAAAGTACGATTGATAGTGTCGACATAGCGATTCCATTAAATCATAACATCTAGTCAACGTATAGCTTAAAAATATCTCAATATATTGAGATTTGAACAAATGAACTTAAAACTATGTATCATATGGATAACATACGAGTATCGCCAATAATAATCTCAACCACCGGTTTGACACCTAAATCCTTCAATCTAAAATTAAAACACCTTGGAATTGAATATTTTTGGCGGCCGTGGCGTAGTGGGTAGAGTGTGTGTGACTCATACGCCAGATAACCCAGGTTCGAATCCTCCATCTGACACAGAAAATTTTTTCAATTGAATTAATTTTTCTGTTCGGCCGTCACCTCTCTGCAGACAGTGGCAAGCCTCAGAGAGTAAAAACTGCCTTGAAAAGCTTCTTGAGAGCATAAGACGTTCGAAGTCGGCGTAAAACATGTAGGTCCATTTCTCGATCATTTGTGTGCAAAACATTTTCACATCACACAACACAATTTATCATAAGAAGCTCGGTCAAAGTCCTTCCAAGATATACTATCGATATACTATCGAATTGGATATACTATCGAGGAATTAGAAAAAGCTGTGCTTTTGAGTACAAGCAATAAAGTAGACGATTTACTACATTAGCTACATTTTACATTATTTACTGCTTATTCTTATTGATGTGAATACATAATTTTGTACTAACGTGACATACTAAAACTAGTATTGAATTGTAATTACATGTTTTTGTTATTTCTTATCTATAGTAAAATATTTTTTCTATCATTTCATCTCTTCACAAATCTTCAAATCAACAAATCAAAACACGAAAAATCCTATCCAAACAAATATTTAAGTCTATGGCCACAAGTCAAGTGTTGAGAATGGACAAATCTGGTATATTTTTCTAAAAATAGCAATTTATGTACCAATATGAAGTAGAAATATTTTCGACATAATATAAGATCGTTAAAATTTATGTGTTATAAGAGAAACAAAATGAAAATTTGCAAATAACATCATTGCTAGTGGTCTTGCAGTGTTTGTGCGTGTAGCACGCCGGAAATAAAGAAAAAAAAAATCCAAAAAATGTTTATTTATTTGGACCATGTTTAACGTTTGCTTACCGTATTTAATGAAATCCTCCTTAGTGACTGGTTTATTGACGCTAACTCGACTGCTTGCTGAGCGCCCGGCATGCTTTTATATTATTCCGCAATTTTTATGTGCTGTCAAGATATCTATGTTTATGCAGAAGATACATAAATGATTATGTCCTTAATGTGCGGCTGTTTAAATATCATCAGCTTTAGCGCAGTCATAATCAAGGCCAGCCAGACTTGGTAGCGCCTACGAAGAGCGAAGACCGTTCTGGCAAATTGCAGAAAATAATAATTTCATAAACAGCAACACTGGAGGTCCTGTCAGGATATTAGAATATTTTCATTAAAACAACTGCGAAGCTGCGGTACTGACAAGCATGCAGTAGCCACAAACAACGGAGGTGCTAATCCCGTTCCAAAATCCATTAGCTATGGGCAGAGCAAACACTAGGATTAAGTCTACACAATCGGGGTTTTTATATTATGCCCGAAAATAATACTCACCAGGAGGCCAGCGAAACAACCATTGCTAAAAGTTTTTTCGACAACAAAATAAGATACTTTTTCCACATCGACATGAAAGCCAGGATTATTTATTGGCGGCGATAATGAAGCTGAGGTTGTGCGGTACTGAAGATTCCTAAGCAGAGTTCTATCTACCTGCAATGGAATTGAATTTGTTGTGGTCTTATGTGTGCGCTTGATTGCGGCTTGGCCTAGATGACTGCCGGTATGCATTGTTGTTGTTTATTTGTTTGTTTATTTGTGTGCGTTATTGTCATTCAATATCCTTGGAAAAATGCGAGCAAAAATTCGCATTGTTCGTATTGTTCGCTTATGAATAGCGAATAAACCATATCAAAAAAAAAAAAAAAATACACACATGTCCAAGGCAAATATAGCACTGTTCACAGCGTTATCCTAGCTAGAAGTGCTCTCGGCCTAGCTTAAGAATCCTAGCTTTGCCCATTGCGAGGTTTATTTGCTCAGATAGCATCGGCAACACGTTCGCCTGCTGGCTCCTGCGGCAAACAACGGATGTGCATCCAAAACCCAAAAATTGACATGAGAAAAGAAAACATTGCGGCTTGGTTGTGGCAACGCTTTGCTATTTATTTTCATAGGCAATATATTTTGGTTTCTTTAAATTGCGTTGTACATTGATTGGATTTGGCGTTTTCCGAACAACGTGGTGTTGATGTTGCTATTGCTACTTCTTTGTGGTTTTTAGGGACTACTAGCTGCTGCCTGCTCTCGTCCTCGCACCCTCTCACTGCGTCTGTGTTGTAAATAATGGTAGAATTAAGTGGCTATTGTTGTTGCTGCTCGAGTGTAAAAATTATATTTTTATTACCACAATCAAGGCTGATCACAATTATTGTTTGTTGTTGTTTTTGATATTACGCTGATATGCTGGCGATTGTCATTGACAGTTTTTCTTCCTTGATTTTTGAAGTGGCAGCCCAGCGAATTTATGCGACCATGTGTTTTATATCGATTGAGTCATCAACCACGTTAATGCAATTATTTTCATCTGGCTTAAATTTCAGAATCATTTCGTAACGTTGAAGGATCATGTAAAAGCAATTAAGTTTAAGCGCTATTGAAGCGGACTCTGAAGTGCTATACACATATCCTTTAATAGAGTTTATGATAGTTAATTAATATTTTCATGAGAGAATGTGTGAAAGAAGTGAAAAGGCAGCACATTTTTGTTATTTATTTATATGCATTTTAACTGCGAATCACGATAAGCTGATTACAACTTCTCGTTAATAGATTTAGCGTCATAAAAGCTATTGCACCCTTACTATAAAAAGCATATTCAAACCTAACTACAATTTCAATTTTCAAATTGTGATTTTATCAAAATTGTGATTTTATGTGATTTTAGCAGTACAAAACGCCGCTTATAGAAAAAAGCTGCAGTCAGCTGACACGCGAGCCGTGCGAGAAAACTACCACAAAAAAGAGGAAGGAAGAGAGGCGCCTTTTCAGACGCAAGAAAAGAGAGCAGGAAAAGCGTGAGCGTGAGGAACTAGAGGTAAACCAGGGTAAGAAGGAGGAACGAAAATTCTATTAACAGGTTAAGCGTCTAACACAAGGTTTCAAGCCCAGAGCATCCACTTGTAGAGATAAAAATGGAGATAAGGTTAGATTGCGCTGAGATTGTGGAGACAGCACTTCTCCAATTTTCTTACTGGCGACGATTCCACTAATGCCGCCCATAGATAGCTCAGTTCAGTGCCACCGATCAACGATGACGGAGTGGAAGTACCACCACCTAGCCATGAAGAGGTTCGAGTTGCTATCCAACGACTCAAAAATAATAAAGCAGCGGGTGCTGACGGCCTGTCAGCTGAATTGTTTAAAACCGGCGGCGATGAATTGATAAGGCGCATGCATCAGCTCATCAGCAAAATATGGCTAGCGGAAAGCATGCCTGCAGATTGGAACTACAGCGTACTGTGCCCTATACTTAGGAAAGGAGACCCAACAATATGCGCCAGTTATAGAGGTATCACTCTTATTTCCATCGCATTTAAGGTTCTCTCAAGCGTACTGTGAGAAAGATTAAAGCCGATTACAAAAACACTGATTGGACCTTATCAGTGTGGCTTTTGACCTGGTAAGTCCACCATAGACCAGATTTTCACGCTACGACAAATCCAGGAGAAAACCCACGAAAATTAACTTGACACACACCATCTCTTTGTCGATTTTAAAGCTGCGTTCGATAGCCCGAGAAGGGATTGCCTATGCGCTACAATATTGAGTTCGGTATACCTGCAAAGATGATTAGACTTTGCAGAATGACGTTGAGCAACACACGCAGCTTGGTCAAGGTAGGAAATGACCTCTCCGAAACCTTCAATACCGAAAGAGGTTTCAGGCAAGGTCTTACGTTCTCTTCAACATCATCATGGAGAGGATCGTGCGAAAGGCCGGTGTGCATATTAATGGCACCATTTTCTACAAAGGTGTCCAGCTCCTTGCGTACACTGATATTGTCGGCAGAACCAAGAGATATGTTACCGCTGCTTTCACCGCCATTGAAAGGAATCGGCCAAAGTGGGTTTGACGATAAATGAGCGTTCATCCGACAGCTATGACTTTGAAGTAGTCAATAGTGTATACCTTGGCACCGCCATTAATAACAACAGCGAAGTCAGCCTGGAGATAAAGCGAAGAACAATAATTGCTAATAGGTACTACTACGGCTCAGTAAGCAAGTAAGTTCCAGTGCCCTCTCTCGATCGACAAAACTAACACTCTACAAGACGCTCGTTTTACCTGTGCTGCTTTATGGCGCTGAGGCATTGGTAGTTTTGCAAACTAACGCAGCTGCTTTGGTGGTGTTCGAGAGCAAAGTTATTTGGAAAATCTTCGGACCTGTTCGAGTTGGCGCATCCGAATCGACAACGAGCTGTATGAGCTCTACGAAGACATTGACGTAGTTCGGCTTATAATTGTGCAGCGACTACGCTGGATGGGTCATTTCCATCGTATGGTCGACGAAGCTACAGCGAAGAAGCTGCTCAAGGCGAAGGTCGTTGGTCAACTACGACGAGGGAGACCATACAGCACTACAGCCCTAACAGCACTTGGTGTATCCAATTGGAGAAGGCGCGCGCAAAGCAGAGGCGTCTGGCACGAGCTGATGAGGTTTAACTTTTTTGAGTATAATAGTTTCGGGTTTTTGAGTAGTACACCGTGAAAAAAGCTTATGTTAAATTGAAAAAAACCTAGTATAATTTATAAAATGGCTTTGGCAGTTTTCAGCCTCCAAAGTACTTCATCAAAAAGTCTAAGTTGTAAATGCTGACTTGCTAATTTTTATTTGGGAGATAAATTAACCAAGTATTTGGTAATTTTTTATGCAAATCTTTAAAAAAACATTGAGTTTCAAAAATATAACTTTTTCGGGTTTTGGTTTTTTTATTTTTTTTTTTTTTGAAGCTGCCGCTCTTGTTCTGTGATTTGCTTGACTGAAATCGGCAACAACACAAATTTTTCTTTTATCAACACCGTTGTTTTCTTAGAAATTAATGAATTCTTGGCTTTTCTTGCTGCTTGACGTTTATGATAACAAGAATATTAAATTAAATGTCAAATTAAAAAATTTTACTTACCTTCGCATCCCGTTGAGATTCGAACCCACACCAACCGATATCACTGTGTATGAAGTCACTACATTACGCATTGAGCCAAACTCCTTCGTTACGCAGAGTGATTTATTCAATATTAATTACAACTGAAGCTATGCTGCAGCATTATGGCTATCAACAGAATACTGCGACACACTGCATCTGTTAACACAGCATCTGTTAACATAGCTGCAGTTATGTCAGCAATTACTAGCAAGGCTACTTTGATCAGTGGGTAGAGCGATGGACTGGCGCCAAAAGTTCCGGGTTCGGCTCCGCACGGCGGGCAAAGAAATTTTTTTTCTATTTTTCTTATCTTCTTGTTGATGAATTGTATTAAAATTTACTGGTGTGAATATTAACATGTGTTTTTTAATTTTCTTTATGTTATTTTTGAATTTAAAAGTGGCTTTATTACAAAAAAAAACAATTAAATTATCAAATCTATCCTTCTCACTAGTGTCTAACTCGTAGCTGTGTTTTTTTTTTTTTTTGCAGAAAATAGCTCAAAACTATGCTTAAACCATCAATGCTAGTTGTTTTTTAATTTTGTATTTTCGGATTTTGGGCTTAAGTGAATCAAACATTTTTTTTTTTTTGGCAAGATATCGAAGTATGAGCTTTCAAAGCAATGTATTAAACAATAAATTGCTTAGGTGAGTATGCATAAGCTTATAATTCCCATACAATTCTCTTTGCTCGAGCTGACTTAGGTGATTCACCTATTGCTTTTTTTCTCGGTGTACTACGTAGTATGATTCAAACTCTTTTCATAAGTTTAATGTTATGTTTATAGCTCTAATAATTTTTCAATTTTAATTAAGATTTATATTTTCGAACTCAAGGTCTTTGTTGCTTTCTGAAGAAAACAACCAACAACAACAACAATACCCATTATATAGAGTAATAATTACACATGATAACCATGGTCCACCTAAATTCTCTGGCAGAGCCCGGTCGTTATTTGTTTGTTTACACACACAATGAATTAAATAATCTTAGTTTTCAAAAAAATAAAAAAATCTTCATGTCGTCATAGTTCAATATCAGCAAACTGCTGAAACTACGGCTGACTGTGAAAATAGAAAGAACAACAACTAACCTCAACATGCCCTTGAGTAGTAACAAGCTTTGATCTATCTTCGAAAAAAGAGCTTACTTTAACCAAATAAAGCATGTTTCTAAAATTAGAAGAACTTTAAGCTGCTTTATATAATTTGTACACCATGTTCACATATAGTTCCAACTAATTTACTTGTGACATGGACAGAAGAAATAAATATGCACAGCTTGGTGGATCATGGCTATCATGCAAGGCTATTGATGAGTTGGTGTAGCGGCCAACGAAACAGCTGTCTAGTCTGCTGTGAGATTATTACTCTATATGAAGGGTATTGTTGTTGTTGTTGTTGGTTGTTTTCTTCAGAAAGCAACAAAGACCTTGAGCTCAAAAATATAACTCTTAATTAATAATTGAAAAATTATTAGAGTTATAAACATAACATAAAATAATAATTTTTTTTAATTTTTTCGATTATTATTATTATATTTTTCTATTTTTATGTTTCTTTTTTTAAGTATCTTTGAAAAGAGATTTGCAAAATATGTTTGAAATGCAAATACAATATTTTTTTTGCAAAAAAGTACATGTTGCACTCTTTAATTTTTTTATTAATGCGGAACATTATATTAACAAAAATAATACAGTGGACTTAACAAGAACTCATTTAAATACGCCAAAATGAACTAAAGTTTGAAATCAGAACTTACTGACAATGAGGCTAAGACCGATAGTTTTCAAAAAGCCTTTCATATTTGAAAACAAAAATCTAATTTTTTCTTCGGTGCACACATATTTCTGTGCATAAAACAATTTTTTGGTGTCTTATTTTCTAGGACTCATATTCCTCAGAACACAGAACTTATCAGGATCATCATGAATAACAAAACATATATATATAGGTACTATTTTTGTTTTGAGAATTTCTACTTGCTTCTTACGTTTTATTATATTAAAATAATCAAGATAACAAAGAGGATACTTTTTAGATATAAACTTGATTTAAACCTTGGCTATCTTTGGCAGATACTGTTAAAATTTTTAACAATCTAAATAAGCTTGGCTTTTTTGTTAAATAAAGCTACTTTAAAAATAAGGGGGCATTAGGGTAGTAATAAATTAAAAGAAAAAAAAAAAAAAAAAAACAACTACAATCAGGCAGGCACAATTACAAGTCGTTACACGCTTCGAGCATTTTGCACGCATGCAAAAACGAAATTATGTAGCAACCACGTGGTCTGTGATTTGAGTAAATGTGGTTGGTGCTGTTTTTATGTTGTTGCTGCTTTTGTTGGTGCCTTTGTTGCTATTGTTTTTGACAATATTTTTATTGCACATGCGATGCGTCTGAGTTAACATCGAGCAAAATTTTTTTTTTGCGAACGAGGAGCTATGCAAATAATGCAAGCTGTATTTATTCCAGCAACGAAACTGAGATGGCAAAAAAAAAGAAACCGCAGGAAATTCCGGACATGCTATTAAAGCGCGCCACCAACCGCACCTCGTATTTTCCGTCTGCGCAGTCGCACAGACTTGCTGCCCTGATTTTAGACAGAGCAATTGTCAGGGATGAGCTGCGGTGAGGAGACGTTGGTGTGGGGGCTTAAAAAATGTATGTTTAACCGCGTGAACTGCATCGAAATAATTTATGTAAGCAGTGTTGCCACCACACACCAAAAAACCGCAAATGTTGCTCATCCCAAAAAAAAAAAAATAACACCGGATGAAGCAAAGGAAATTGTGGCAAAAGACGACTTCTTCAGAGCTCCTCCTCTGAACTGCTTCTGTCCTGCTAGGCAACATTAACTGCACTAAGGCAATAACAATGAATTGCAGTGGCAGCAGGACGAAGAGGAATCGAGCAGTAATGGAGGAATGCGTTTTATGATGTGCTGGGGGCAAATTGCCACTTAGGCGACAATATGTAGCGCAATGCGACAGCGGACGGAAGCGGTTGACGCGGGCGACAGCGCAACCGACCGAGAGCTGCTACCAAACTCTAGGGCGGTTTATTGAATTCGAAAAGCATAGCATGGAAGGATTTATGGCTAGAACGCTTGCTTTGCGCTTCCCGCTACAACTTCCTATCAGCGCACTTGCTTTTGTTGTTTTCGTTTTTGCGGTTACATTTTAGCATGCAACGCAAAACAATTTGGTCGGAATAGCTTCAATTTGCAATCATTTTGCATCAAGCGCAAAACATCAGTTTCGTGGCTAGCTGCGTGTTCATGTTGCTGCAAACTCCCCCCGCTTGACAAACCGGCGCTGAATTGAAAATTGTTCTAGTTACTTTGAAGTAGTTGTTGTTGCTGTTTTATTGTATTTCCAAAAATTGCTGTTGCTGTTTGGATGGTGTTGCTGCTTCAAGTTGGCTGCGGTTTTTATTGAAAACGTTTGAGATTAACGAAAATTTAGCGCGAAGCAAATAAGTCACGCTTGAGTCAGCAGTATAGCAACGCGCTTCCAAAGCAGAAGATTTTTGGTAGGTACACTGGTTTATGCTGTTGGCTGCTGACCTTCCGCAACACGCCTGCAAATTATAAGCGACAAAGACAAACTACTTCTGACAGTGATTTCTCAAACAACGTTGATGATACGAAGTTGGTTTACAAGGTTCATTTTAAGCTGACTTAATTTATTCTAATAGGATGAAATTTGCTTGTTGCTAGATTTAGTATATACCAAAACATTTATTTTTTGTGATTTTGTCGTGATTAAGTATGGAATTTACAAATAACATTTTTGTTTCAAAAATGATTTTGGTTCTCGATTCTGTTTTATTATTCAATTCAAATTATTTTTTTATATATTTTAATTTCGACCTATCTTTATTTTATGTACTCTCAAAAAAAAAATTAGGATAAAAATACGAATAAAATCTTTGTATAAATACGAACGTAGACTATTTGTAGAATGTACAAATGCTTCGTACATAGTAAAAACATTTGTAGTGTTTTCAATAACACAAACATTTTTGAATTCGTACACTTTGTACATTCTACGAATATGCACGTTTGTAAAATCTTTAATATGTGAAATATACGAATGTTGTTTGAAAATTTTTAAAGTTTCTGTAAATTCGTACAATAAACAAACGTTATTCGTATTTTTAAAAAAATTTTTTTTTCGTACAAAATACAATTTTTTCTTTTGTGCAATGTACAAAGGCTGATATGAAGTATGCACAAAACCCTTCGTAGGCTGAAAAGAACAAACAATTTTTGAAATATAATAAGCATTTCGTGCATTGTACGAAGTTTTTTTTTTAGTGTAAACGTAACATGGATCTTCTTAAGAAATGAAGATATTCTTAAGTTCACTTCTTTCTTTCACAATTCTTCATATGTTCTCCTATATATGATTGTTTAAAGTATCGGAATTTATATATATCGATGAATTCCTCGGCTGTATCTGCAAAAGTTTGAATCAGGTCATCAGATATTCAGTCTTTATCTACCAGTTTCCTAACTCTTTCCAGGTTACAACTCTTAAATAAAGTTTTAACTCCGTCCTGTGGCACGATATCAAACGATTTAATTCTATTCTCAATACGAAAGTCTTATGATTAGGTTAACCTTGGTTCCTTTCTTTCATTTTTCTGATATCTTACACCGAGAAAAAAAGCAATAGGTAAATCACTTAAGTCGGATTGGGTAAAGAGAATTGTATGGGAATTATAAACTTATGCTTATTCACCTAAGCAATTTATTGTTTAATACATTGCTTTGAAATCACATACTTCGATACCTTGCCTTCAAAAAATATTTGATTCACCTAAGCCCAAAAACCAAAAATACAAAATTAAAAACAACTAGCATGGATGGCTTAAGCATAGTTTTGAGCTATTTTCTGCAAAAAAAAATACAACTGCGTCATTAGACACACGAGAGATGGACAGATTTGATAATTTAATGGTTTTTTCTGTAATAAAACCACTTCTAAATTCAAAAATAACATTAAGTAAATTAAAACACACACGTTAGTATTCACACCAGTAAATTTACACACCAGTAAAAAAGAAAAGAATAAAAGAAAAAAATTTTTTTTGCCCGCCGTGCGGAATCGAATCTGGAACTTATGGTGCCAGTCCATCGCTCTACCCACTGATCCAAGCAGCCTTCTTACTACTTGCCTTGCTGACATAACTGCAGCTATGTTAACAGATGCTGTATTAACAGAAGCAGTATGTCGCAGTATTATGTTGATAGCCATACAACAAAAATCTTTTAATAGATTATTGTGTTTGCTGCAGCATAGCTTCAGTTGTAATTAATATTGAATAAATCACTCCGCCAAACGAAAGAGTTTTGCTCAGTGCATAGTGTAGTTGCTTGTGGGTTCGAATCTCAACGGCATGCGAAGGTAAAATTTTTGTATATGATATTTAATTTAATTATATTGTTTTAATAGACGTCAAGCAGAAAGAAAAGCCGAGAAGTCATTAAATTTCTAAGAAAAAAATACGGTGTTTATAAAAGAAAAATTTGTGTTGTTGCCGATTTCAGCCAAGCAACTCCCAGAACGAGAGGCGGCAGCTTCAAAAAAAAAAAAGGAAAATAAAAAAACCAAAACCCGAAAAAAGTTATATTTTTGAAACTACATTTTTTTTAAAGTATTGTATAAAAAATTACCAATTCCAAATTTTAAACGCCAATAGATTATATTGCCATAATAGTATGAGTAAAAAATTATTTACTTGTTCTTAGTAATTCGACCGTCATAGAGAAATGTAGATTTCCAATATTAGATCGTTATAGATATGGTTCATGCAAATTAATACTTAAAAGTTTTATCTAACTTGTTAAATTTGCGATACATAATAGTCTTGCAAAAAAAAAACTCAATAATATTTGATTTACACAATTTTTCTTAATGTGTGTTACAGTTCATAACATTTTATATGAATTTGGGCATTTTTGAAGCAATTGTAAGATTAAGATGTTTTTCGTTTCCGGAACTACCCGCAGGATACTTTTTCAAAAACATTTAGTACAAATACATATATTTCTTTAAGTTATAATCATCACGTTGGATAACGTTGAATACATTCTTTTTTTTCTTATTGAAAATCGCATTTTAAAAACATTTTGAAAAAAATGGTTTTTTTTTTGTTCAATTCTTATAACTTTTTTGTATTATTTTTTCTTTCTTTTAAGACTTAGAATTAAATAAAGATAAAATTAACTATTTTGATAAAAAAACAATTATTGCAAAATCTTTGTTAGTGTTATCTTTGTTGCAAGTAGGCATACAAAAAGTGCATTAAATTAAATTTTATATAGTTTGCTTAAAGTTCCAACTTTGACGCATTTTAAAAAAATATTCAAACATTATTTTGGAGTGAAGTAATCGTTTTTTAATTACATGAGTAGATTTCTGTACGTTAAAATACTGATTTTTATCAAATTTAGATTTAGATTTTTTTTGACTTTTGGTACGCTAGTACTTAAAATATCGCATTGTGCGTCAGTTAGATTGAATAATTTATCCTTTCTGGCATTCGAGCACAATCGATGTAATTTTTTTTTCACCTGGTAACGGTTCTTTTGAGTTTCAATGCACCAAAAAATGGTAGAGTGCAATTATTTTAAAAATTAATCATGTTATAAATGTTGTTTAAAAAATTTTTTTTCGAACACAGTATAAACTATAGGTACAAATAATTTTCTTTATTGCTTTGTTTTCGATTGTCCTTTAATTTTGTCCGTTCATTTTCTAGTAGATATCCATTTCATATATTAGAATAACGCATGAGGGGGTAGGGTGATTAAAAAAAAGATTGGTTCGTTATGTCGAAATATGAAAACCAAACATTTTTTTAATCTTTAGATAGTGCTACCAGCGGTTTTCTATTTTCGTTGGAGAGAATCGTGAAAAAAGCCTTAAAGTTAAAATATTCATATCTATCTTATTTTGTAACAAACAATTATAAAACTCTGATGGCATACGAACAATAGATCATAACTTACAAAAACGTGTTACAAGATCACAAATTTTTTTTAGGTAGAAGAGTGTTAAAAAAAAACTCGCTTGTTACTATGTTACGCATGGGAAAATATTAATTTTTTTAATGATAACTTATTCTTCGACAACCATTCATTCCATTTTCCATTTTGCAGACGTCTAATTAACTTGGATAGTACAGATAATTTAACTTTCAACTTTCAACTTTCAACAAAAAACACGTTAAAAAACTAAAAAAAAAATAATTTTATCTTGCCTTTTTAAAAAATTATTAAAAATTCTTTGAAATGCGTCACAAAAAACAAGAAAAAATTGAACAATTTTACAAATTAATCAACATTTGGTCCAGAGAAGACGAAAGTGGTTCCATATGTATTTTTGTGTGTTAAGTTTTAGAGATAAAGGGAAGAATGTGAAAATTCGTCCTTTTTCTGGTAATTGGACCATATCTTAGTGATTCATTGAGCAATTTCTATCACCTTAAAAAAAAAATAAATAATATTAGGCCTAACCATTTCTGTTTACTGTAGTTTATTACCTTTTGTAGTTTTCAAATATTCGCATTTTAATCACAAAAATTTTATAAATTTTACTTTATATGCATATTTACAGCCATTTTTAATAAATTTATTCAAAGAAAATCTGACCTTATTGCACGCGATTATACTTCTGTATTGTGCCCATTAACATAGGTCAAGAATTGTACGCATTAATTTTGTTTTTATCAATTGTAAGCTTGTGTAATTACTTCTTATTGTTTATAGTAACGCATTTCAATGAATTTTTAATTATTAAGGAATGCCTAAAAAGGCAGAATGAAATTTATTTAAGTTATAACGAATTTTTTTCTTAAAGTTGCCCATAGCGTTACTTAAATTAGCTGTACTATCCAAGCTAATTTGACGTTTACAAATTAATGTTGAACGATGGAATGAATGGATGTAAATGAACAGGTTTTCAATAAAAAAAGTTAATGTTTTTCCATGCGAAACATAGTTACAAGCGATTCTTCTTTTTAACACTCTTCTACGTAAAAAAAAAAAATTTGATCTCGTAACCAAATTTTCAACACGTTTTTAAAAATTATTTTTTGCACGTATTGTACGCATACCATCAAAGTTTTATAATCGTATGCTACAAATTAAGAGAGATACACATATTTTAACTTTAAAGGTTTTTCACGATTTCTCCAACGAAAACAGAAAACCACTGGCAGCACTATCTAAAAATAAACACATATATTTTTATTTTGGTTTTGATATTTCGATATAACCATCAATGAGAGTTCGTAAATACTTATGATTGAGGAGTAAAATATCCCTCACTCACCTTAATTCAACTCAACTCAGTGCATTTCGTTTTGTTTCTTTCATTGGAACTGAAAAACAAACGAGCGATCATTCGTTAATCTCCGAATGAGCGAGCGAATCGTTTATTTGCATTTCTTTTTCGTTGCTGTTCACAGCATGCGCTTTTGCAGAACATAAGCCGATATATGAGCTCGCTCTTTCTTTCCTCCTCACTCAGATTATTTGAAAATTATGCACTCTTTCAATTGAAAAGAGAATTGAGGGAGTTTGATTTTGATGTCATAATTTTCTTATCATTCGTTTCTATTGAAGTTTGTTTGTTTTCTGTTTTTTACGAATTCGGTGCTGGGGCTAACACTAGGTAGAAATGGGTCGCTGAATCCGAATCCGAACACAAATAGAGGGGTCTATCTGCCCCCTATTTGCAATATTTTAAAGGGTTTAAAGGTAAAGGGTTGCAAGGTTTAAAAGCGTGTTTGACTTACAATTTGACTTACATTGGACAGTTAAACACGAGCTTCGATGGCCCCCTTAAAAATGTGCAAAATGGGGGAAAAGGGGGGTGATAGACCCCTCTATTTGTGCGTATCGGAAATGCTTTCCTCCTTCGAAACGCCCAAAAAATGGTTAATTTTCGAGGATTTTCCGATCCTTTCGATTTTATGTTGTTTCATATTTCGAAGGGGAAGCAAAATAGGTAAAATCTAACCAATTTTTTGGGGATTACTATAGGTTGAAGCATTTTTGAGACACACAAATACGGGGTGTTTTGTCCCCCTTTGCAATATTTTTAAGGGGGACCGAAACATGGGTTTGACTTACAATTTGACTTACAGAGGACAGTTAAACACGTGTTTCGATGTTTTCCCTAAAAATGTGCAAAATCGGGAGCTGATAGACCCCCTCTATTTGAGCGTTTCAGAAATGCCTTCTTCCTTAGAAAGCCCTAAAAAATTGTTAATTTTTACCTATTTTGCCTTCGAGATATGGCATTTTTTTCATTTTTTCGAAGATTTTTCGAGGATTTTTCGATATCTTTCGATCTTATGTTGTTTCATATCTTGAAGGGGAAGAAAAATAGGTAAAATCTAACCAGTTTTTGGGGGTAACTATAGGAGAAAGCACTTTTGAGACACACAAATAGGGGGTATATCTGCCCCCATTCACCATATTTTTAGGGAGAGACCGAAACAAGTGTTTGACTTACAATTTGACTTACAGTAGACAGTAAAACACGTGTTTCGACGGCACCCAAAAAAATGTGGAAAATGGGGGAGTGAACCACTGACAACAACTATTCTATTTGTGGGATGAAGTGAGTCAAAATTTATTGTAACAATACGAAAAATTACTCACTAGACCAAGTGGTCTTAGATGTATACCGGTGGAAAAATTATGAAAACTGGTGGCTTAGCTTTTAAAAATAAATTCTTCTGGACATAAGAATACTAGGGTGATAATTTTGGGTAACTTTTGATTCTATTGGTTTGCTAAGGTTGAAAAGCGAAACAGTCAATAATTGGTTAAGATACTCGTACATCTGCGTTTGAATTATTAGGTTAGTTTTGATAAAAATGCAAACTACCGGAACTAAAAACAATTTTAGAAATTCAATTTTCGTTAAAAAAAACCTACAACATACACATGCTCAACATGCTAAACTCCCACACAAACACTCACGTTTGATTCCGTATAGGAAACTCAAGCCAGTAAGAAAAAAAAAAACAGCTCAATTTCAACAAGAAACGATTTAACGACTCCATTAATGCATGAAATCGTTTTATGTCAATTTCCATTGCAGTGCGGCTCTGTGTAAATGGGCGGTCCATTGTTATCGTGTAGGCGTACTCACTACATTTGCCACAATGTTCTGACAGCATCCTTGGAAGAACCGACAAAAAAAAAATTTCAAATCGACTTGTGGTCGAGTCGAGCTAGATATGTCGTGTACAGATACCAGCGTACAGAGAGTGCAAAAACATTCCTAAAATAGTTAGTAGTTTTTTTATCATTAAGTTAAAAATCTGTGCGCTTAAAGTATTCAGTGTGTCCTTAAAGTTGAGAGCAAGTACAAAGTACAAAAGGATACGTTTTTGTTTTTGTTTTTTTAGTTGTGTCGTGTAAACATTGCTTTGTCACATTAAAAGATATATAAAGATATTCAAATGCTAGGCAAAGCAAAGAAAAACCTTCACAATTGCCGACTACCTCTCAATCGGTTTTACTTGCATTGTAACTGGAGGTGTGCTAAGAGGAGTAAGCAAGAAGGAAGGTAAAAAAAAAATAAACACTCGTTATCTTTGTAATTTTTTTTTTGTTTCGGTTTATTTTTAAAGCAAAGCAAGTATTCTAAAAACAACAGATACGTTATGTATAAAGGATATCTTATGGAGAAAGGATTGCTACCGGATGAATGCACTTCATCTGAAAAGGTTCTCATTTATTGTCTGTGATGAGAGCCGCAACTGCAGCGCTTAAGTCACCGAAGGCAAAGGATTACGACAAGCATTGTCTTTGGCACTATAGAAGGATATGTCTGGAAGGTCCTTTTGTCTTCTTTCTCACATTCAAATGACATTGACAACTGCTGCATATAATTCTGCTGAATTTGTGCATTTTGGTTGCGTTCAAAGAAAGCATTTTTATATTTTCCGCTCGATCGATGCTTTTTGATGCGATTTTCAGTTCTTTCTCTGTGCTTTTTAATAACATTAAAGCCTTCTGTTTTTTTTTTTGTTTTAATTTACTTACAGGTTATTGCACTCCGAGATATAGATGTACTTTCGTAAGAAACTTTATTAAAATGTTTTTAATTTTATTTTTTTCTCACCAACATTGTTGCCACTTTACAAGCTCCTGACGCGTTATCGCCACAGATCTAAGTTGTACCACAACAAACAGTCTTTATGGATGTTCCAAAGTCGTAACTTTTCTGGAAACATTTTCATTAGCTGCTGCGTACAAGAGTTACCTCTTAGCTATCTAATTGAAAACAGGTGCTCAAATGTTGGGCTAGGTTATTTTTACGATTGTTTTTTTACGATGTTGTTGCCGCTTTCCCTTTGACTTTGGGTTTCGCGCTCTAGAATCGTGATAATTATTTTAGTATTCATAAAAAGTGTCTTCAACTTTTATGCTCCTGAGTATACAGCTTTGTTGCAATTACGCTATTTTAATGAAATTCATAGCTAATTGTTACTTTTTTATGTTGGCGCCCGTCCTAGTTGCTTATAGGGGAATGCTTGTGATATCAAGTCATTGACGTAAGATTCTTCGA
The DNA here is from genome assembly GCA_914767935.1 of Coremacera marginata. Taxonomy (NCBI): domain Eukaryota; kingdom Metazoa; phylum Arthropoda; class Insecta; order Diptera; family Sciomyzidae; genus Coremacera; species Coremacera marginata. The sequence goes on from OU612047.1 coordinate 120,310,422, forward strand.
ATCTCTTAAACATTATGAAGTAATTTATATTATCTTGTATGAGTTGAAACATAGAAATAATGCATCAAGCAATCAACACTAACATTGAATATGAATTCTTGGTAAATCATTCCTTAAATCGTTAAGATATATGTTAAATGTATGTAATAAGTCGGAGGCTGGAAGGAAAAGGTAGTTGAAATATTAAAAGACATAAGACATGGGCCAATAAAATAACGTGCATTAAAGCAGTATATTACGAGGGTAATTTGAGCAGTCATTGACTTTTTGAAAAAAAAAAATATTTTTTTTTCGACAAAAAGCGTTTTATATCTCAACAAGTGACTATAGCAAAAAGTGACTATTTTTAGGTCGATAAATTTACATTTAGTTCGGCGTTTTTTCAAGATTTTATTCTGTCCAATTAATAGGTTTTATGAAGTTACTCAAAATAGACGTTTGTTTTAGTGATGACCTCTTCAATCGATCCAAATAATTTTCCGCGGAGCCATTTTTTCAGGTTTATAAATAGTAAGTAGTCGAAGGAGGCTAAATCTGAAGAATATGGTGGATGGTGTAGCAGTTCATAGCCCAATTTCTGCATTTTTGACATCGAACACATTTCACATCGGTGTGTGCCGATGCGTTTACATGTTAGAAAGCTTAATTTTTTCGCCAAATGAGGTCGTGTCAATGTTAAATCTATCCAATATTTGTGAAAAATATTCACCTGTGATCGTTTTACCCTTTTCACCCGTTAACCCAGATAACTCCACTACTATGACTATTCTTTGATCAGTGGTGTATTCTGATGTAGCCATGTTTTAACCATGGTTACGAAACGGCGCAAAAACTCTTATATAATATATGTTAGTACTGTATGTTAAGATCCAAAAATATCTTTTATAAGTACAACAGAGAAGTATATAATCATCTGATAGCATTTAATCGAATACTTAACAATAGTGATTTAATTGATTTAAATAATAATAAATATATAAATAAAAATAAAAAAAGAGTAGTCAACATGACATTTATAAAATACTCAGAGTAATATTATAAATGAATATTTTTCTAATAATTTTTTAAGAATTTTTAAAATTTTCATTTTTTTTTTTTTATACAGAAATGCTAATACAGAAATCGTTTGGGCTTTTATTAGACTGTTTTAGTTGTTAGAAATATAATCCTCTAAATAATGATCTTATGCAAAAAGATACAGTATTTCGCGTTCAAGAAATCAATTATGCTACACCCCAGAATCTCCTTACTGACTGTAGAGACATGTTCAAACCGACTCAATCCGTAAACATATCTGGTCGTATCATTAAAGGCAATAAGTATTTTGTGCACTGAATGAGAATCTAACATATTATAAATTAGCTCACAGAATGAATATAAGGCATAATTAATTGAAGAACGAGTCTCTTCTTAGTTTCAATTGGAGCAAACCTAGCAGACAGCCGTAAGCCACGCATCGTGTAATAGATTTTTTTAACTGTACTATTGATATGATCCGAACATAACAGTTTAGAATTAATAAAAAAACCAAGATTTTTTACTTTGTTCACCATTTCCAAACTTCTATTATTTAAAAGTATTGGTGGGATTTCAAGGACTTCGAGTTTTTCCTTGGAGATTGGCATAACATAAGACTTCTTTGCATTAAGGCAGAGATCATTGTCTGATGTCCAGTTACAAATTCCTTTAAGATCGTCATTCAATCTGAAACATAGATCGTCGAGTGGCCCAAGACGGTTAGAAAAATATAACTGAATGTCGTCAGCATAGGCATGCATCAATACAGCATTGCACACTGTAAAAATGTCGTTAATAAATACGTTAGATTTGCCAAGGAATATATCCTTGTGGCAAACCAGTTACAATATTATTTAAGTTAGAGAATTTGTTTTTGATCTTAACCCTCTGCCTTCTTTCTTCTAGATAATTACCTATTAATTTAACAGCAACATTATTGAAACCATAAAGCAGTTTTAGCTTCTGGGTAAGAATAGAATGATTAATACAATTGAAGGCTTTAGAAAAATCTAATAAGCAAAGAAGTGTTATATGCCCTGCATCAAACGACGTGCGGATATCATCAAGGACTTTAAGCATGACCGTCGTGCAGCTATGCTTAGTTCTGAACCTAGATTGGTATGGAGATAGAAGGTTAAGACTTTCTAAATGAGTATTCATTTGTTTGGCCATGAGGGACTCACATATTTTAGCAAATGTAGACAGAATACTAATAGGTCTATAAACTTTCATAGTAGAAGCATTAGTGACTTTTGCAATTGCAATAACAGTCGCAATTTTCCACGCTTCAGGAAAACACGAAGTTGTGAATCAGTGATTTATAATATGTGCCAACGGTTTAATTATGTAAGGCAAAATGAACTTAATAAATCTTAAAGAAATACCATCATCTCCAACAGCATTTGATTTTATGTCCATAATGGCTTAAGTGACATCATTCTTATTATTATTAGAGAATGATAATTGATTAAATTCTTGGAATTGAAGCTCATTACACTGAAATGCATTATTGCCTAAGGAAGTATTAGTAAGAAAGAAGTCATTCAGAGCATTTGGATCAGTATCGCACTGATTATTGACCTTGCTATTCAATATGTATATGTATAATTGAAAAAGCATTGTACCAAATATTTGAACCATTATAACTTCTTTGTTTTTAAACTTATCATATAATTTTTTTTTAACAAAACGTAAACAAATTTTTAGGACTTTTAACAATTTTAGGGAGGGGGAGAGGGTAAATTCGGCTAACGAAGCTTACTAGTCAAATATGACTTTGGAAGTCATTCTTAACGAAATCGTAACAAATATTTTGCAATCTTTCCGATTTCGGATTCGTAACGAAAATCGTATGAAGGGATTGATACGACTTCGTAACGATTTCGTAACGAGTCTCAATGAAAATGTTACGAAAAAGTTACGATTTCGTTCAGACAGTTCGAGAGAAAGGAAATTTTACTCTGTTAGCATTTTAATATGTCGTACATGTCGAAACTGTTCCGATATTTGCGTTACGAACTTGCAACGATTGCTTTAAGACAACTAGAAAAAATTACGAATTAGTCGGAATTTCGACAAAGTCGTCAACTATGGTTTGCGGGGTATCGCATCCGAATGAACCATGAGCTTTATAAGCTCTGTGAAGACATTGACGTTATTCAGCGTTTAACTGTGCAGCAACTACCTCGGGCAGCTCGGTCATGTCCATCGTATGGACGACGAAGTTCCAGCAAAAACGTGATCGTGGCGAGGGTCGTTGGACAACGACGAAGATGACGACGACGAAGACGAAACCTATTAGTTAACGATAACAACTAAAAATTCGACAAAAACTTACTTTCATTTTGATAGTTAATCTAAACAAATATTTTTGATGTAGACGGGATGCAAGCAAACAGTTTAAGATTTCTAAAAGAGAAAGCCATCACAGTCCTGTGTTATTTTTATTATGTTGCGAAATTTTGCTGAAGTATCGAAGTGTTTCTTCGTCTTTTTCCCCAGACATATAATTCAATTTAATTGTCTTCTAGTGATTCTCAATTTTAAAATCAATTTGCGGTAACATCACTTTAGAGGTATTGAAATTTTATTTTTGAATACTAGAAGGTAAAATTGCTAGAAATAAATATTTCAGACTGATGCTGTCATCAACTCTCATTACGAAATTCATTTTTATGGAATTCCAAGACAATATTTTAAAAACAGTTTCAACCTCTTTTGACTTCGAAATAACTGCTTTTTTCTTTTCAGTTCTTTACTATTAAATTTGACATATAAACAAAAAATGTTTCAACTTTATGACTATTTAACAGAGTACAAGAATGCTTCTGGCAATTCTAAAGAAGCTCATAAATTAAATGATTTTTGTCGGCCTTAGCCCAATTTAAGTTCATAGCAAACCAACCAACACTACACAACCTAGCAAATATCTGTTGTCATCCATGTTTGCTCAGTGCTGTGAGCATTTTCGACATTTCCTGCAGTTGAGCTTGATATCGACATTAAGTGCAATGCAAGAAACATGCGGCTTCATTGTAATCGCACTGGTGTCAACAGACTGATCTAGTGTGCTATGTGGACTGCGCTGTCAAACAGGTTAAAATGTCGTTCAAATGGCAAGTCGACAGTTTGACTTGTTTGTCGACTTTCTAGGTTGTTCGCATGTAATTCCAGCTAAGTCGGCGCGAAATCAGAGTGAAACTCTGAGAGTCTAGCGGTGAATTTCAACGCTGTTTCTTAAATACGTGGTAGTAGTTCAGCGCTGACAAGAGGATTGAGTTCTTGCAGTTCTAGGAAGAACTTCAAACGTTGCGCTGATGCTTGCTGCACTCTTCTAGAGGTTGTGACTTGCCTACATCTTGCGTTGAGCCTTTCTTGGCTGAGCCACAGTCAGTGAGCCAAGTAGTTTGACTGTACTTGAGTGCGAGTTAAAATCGTATCGAGGGCCATTGCAGACGTCAGCTTTTGATGTTTCGGCGAAGCAGTTGAAGTGCGAGGTTTAGTTGTTCTTATTGCACCATTTGTTGCACCACTTTGACAGCTGAAGATCGCGCTGAAGTGGCTCTTCTGGCCTTTAGGTGCTAAGAATAACAAAATCGACAACAGCACCAACAACAATAACAACAACGAGAAGGATACAATGTGGTAAAGAAGGAGTTGCCTACAATAAGAATAGCGGATCAGAGTGTTTTTTTCCAACCTCTGGTATTAAGTTTTCTTTAAATTCTCCGCCTTAAACTGTGGCAATGATTTTGCGTTTTTATCGGCGTTGCACACACATGCTTGCATGACCTGAAGGTATTTTGGACCACTTGGAAGTTGCACCAGCTGGCTTAGACATGGTTAATGTTTGCATACATGACGCTACAGTATTTAAATGAGGCATTGTTGAGTGTAATCAGTGTAGAAAGTTGAAGAATCGCTATCAAAATATGAAGGGACAGACACTATTTTCATCAAGTCAAAAATATGCTTGGGCTTCGAAAAATCATCGCACCCAAAAAAATTAATTCCACTTATTACCATTGCTTATTCAGCTTTCAGATTAAGTTCTTATTGAGAATTGAAACTTCTTAAGTGTTTGGAATTTGAGGTATTCAAAGAATCTCAAGAATTTCGAAGTTATTACTTTTTTGTACTGTCTGTAGTGTACTTATTAGCCTGTTTTTAATTTTCTCTAACACTGACCTGAAGCTGACAACAAAAATCCATCAGATTAACACTCAATCCGAAAGGATTAAAAATGCGCAAGTCTAGCTTAGCTCTTAAATATGCAAAATTGTTTTCGCATCAACTGTCATGATTAACATGCGATAAACATGAGCATATCGCGCCCTAAGCTCTATAGTGTGCGTCGTTAAAAGCCAATTCTCTGAATGGCCTTTGCATGTAAGATATACTACAACATAGTCTGCTTCGTAATCCCAGTCTATGGCCGTCTGCACGAGTGTCTGTCACATTGAATTTGCACCTGCCGGATAAAGGGATGCCGTTCATCTTTAATATTGAGTGTGTGTGTGTCTATCTTCCATTTGAAGCGAAGACATCGCATTGACTTGGACACCATCATTTATAGTGGCCACTTTAAAGAGTAAATAAAAGTAGGTACGTGTGTGCAATCATGGCCCAGACGTGTTTTCCTTCCAGTCAACACGATACCACAACGCGGAGTTCTAACTTGCAGCGAACCTTCAGTATTAGCGATCTTGAGCGCAATCGTCTGCTTCTCTTATGGAAGTTATAGTAGTTCAATCGAGTCGAGTTCTCCATCTTCTCATCTTCCGCAACAGCAACACCACGCTTACTGAGAAAGAAACTGTTGCCTGTCATGAAATGTTGATTCTGCAAAGATATCCTTTAGTGGTGGTCCGACTTGTTAGACTTTTTCGTTATTTGGTTAAGCTTTTTAACAAACCCATTGATTCTTCGGGGTGAAGATCTTGTACAACTATGCTGGTAATTAAAAATAATAATATTTATATATATAAAAATATATATATACTAGTTTCTAGCTTAATGTTTGTGTAGGAATTTGTATACAGACATTAAAGTCATCAAACTTATAAAATGTCTTTCGATTACGCTACTTAGAGCAGAATTCCTTTAAATACATAACCTTTGTATAACCCTTGAGATGGGCTCTAATATTGTTATAGTGGTGATCATCGATTTAATTAAAATCAGTCTCTAAATTAAATTATTCAAATTGTATAAACGAGAATTGTGCGTGTCAGCTAGATCAATAACCTTGGAATTTGAGATGAATATAAAAAGCAAAGGAGGTGAATAAAGTCATCTCTTATCAACTAGCTTAAAACCAGTCTGCATACTAGTTAAAAACGGAGCAGTACTAGTTCAAATCGTCTTTTTTATATACCTAATTGGTATTTTTATAGGCGATGTCATAGGAAATATCAATTGATCTATACTTAATAGTTGAAAACTAGCTTACAACTAATATGTTAGTTAGTAACTAATAGTTAGTTAAGTTCTAATTCGTTGTGATTAGTTGCAAAAAAATCATATCTTGTCAATTTTCAACTACGAGTAGTTTATAGTGTAACCTTTTCTGAGTGGTTGACAAATAGTCATGTTTCAATTAGTTTTGCAAGTAGTAATATTAAACAAATATTTCAACTACACCGAGAAAAAAGCTTATGTTAAATTATGAAAAAATACCTAGTATAATTTATAAGATGGCTTTGACAGTTTTTAGCCACCCAAGTACTTTATCAAAACGCCTAAGTTTTACATGTTGACTTGCCAATTTTTATTGGGTGATAAATTAACCAAGTATTTGGTAATTTTCTATAAACTACTTTAAAAAAAAAAAATTTAATTTCAAAAATATAACTTTTTTTTTGGATTTTGGTTTTTTCATTTTTTTTTTTTTTTTAAGCCGCCGCCTGCCTCTCGTTTTGTGATTTGCTTGACTGAAAACAACACAATTTTTGTTTTACTACCACCGTTTTTTTCTTAGAAATTAATGACTTCTCGGTTTTTCTTGCCGCTTGACGTCTATATATAAATTAAATATCACATACAATAATTTTACCTCAGCATTCCGTTGAGATTCGAACCCACACCAACCGACGCCACTGTGTATGAAGCCACTACACTATGCATTGAGCCAAACTCCTTCGTTGCGCGGAGTGATTTATTCAATATTAATTACAACTGAAGTTATGCTGCAGCATAGCACAATAATCTATTAAGGTGGGACAAGACATTCGCCGCAGAGAAAACAGACCTTTTTTTAAAAATTCATAACTCAGTCAAAAACAAACATTTTTCCAAAATTTACAAGAAAAAAAAAGTTACAAGAAAAAAAATTCAAAAAAATATATTTTTCACTCCAACATGGTTTTATAGAGCTCCAAACTGGCGGCAGAGAAAAAAACGGGGCCTCGTGGTTGCAGCGATGGGAGTTGCAAAAATTGTCCGTTCTGGAAAAAAATTATTTTTTTTAAATCTTAACAAAATTGGTTATCGTATGACACGAGCTATTTTTTAATTTTTTTTCAATTTTTGGTGATGTTCCAAATTTGAAAGTGTTTTTTTCGACAAAAATATTGACTTTAAAAATTCATAAAAAATCGAAAAAAAGCTCGTGTCATACTATAGCGAATCAAGTTTAAAACAATACAAAAAAAAAAAATTTCATCAAAAAATGAACCCGCTAGTGCCGCAACCAGTACGAAAAACATGGTTTCGAGATAAACGCGTTCAAAGTTTGTGAACAAAGAAAAAAAGGTTGCCTTCAATCTGCCATGCCTGCTTCGTACTGTATGCCTTCGTTATCTTGTGTTGTGCTGTTTCTTATAGTTCACCCCTCACCCTTCAAGTAGGTACGAAATAACAACCACCAAAAGTCAGGTAGCAAGTAAAACAAGTATATACCAGCTGCCGTACGTAGGTAGCGGAAAAATTAAAAATGCGCTCTCACTAATCCGGCTGTAACTTTTGAACCCGTAGGAATTTTTCCATGAAATTCTTCTAGATTCTAGAATCTTAAGAAAATTTACAAAAATACAAAGTTATTAAAAAAACTTAAAATTATTAAAAATCGATTTAAAAAAACTGCCAATGTCATGTAACCCCTTAAAAGATTTTTTGAATACTGCGACATGCATCTGTTAATACAGCATCTGTTAACATAGCTGCAGTTATGTCAGCAAGTAGTAGCAAGGCTCCTTGGATCAGTGGGTAGAGAGATGGACTGGCACCAAAAGTTCCAGGTTCGATTCCACACGGCGGGCAAAGAAATTTTTTTTTTCATGTATTTTTGTTGCTGAAATGTAATAAAATTTACTATTGTGAATATAAACGTGTGTTTTTTTATTTACTTTGTGTTATTTTTGAATATAAAAGTGGTTTTATTAAAAAACAAACCATTAAATAATCAAATATATCCTTCTCTCGAGTGTCTAATGACGCAGCTGTGTTTTTTTGCAGAAAATAGCTCAAAACTATACTTTAGCCATCCATGCTAGTTGTTTTTTTTATTATGAATTTTTGGATTTTGGGCTTAGGTGAATCAAATATTTTTTTTTTTTGGCAAGGGATCGAAGTATGACTTCCAAAGCAATGTATTAAACAATAAATTGCTTAGGTGAATAAGCATAAGTGTATAATTTCCATACAATCCTCTTTACCCAAGCCGACTTAGGTGATTTACCTATTTTTTTTCTCGGTGTAGTTCAACTAGGTTTAGCTTTTGTATAATTGGCTGCGTTTTTGACATCATCTGGAAAATATGTACACTATTTTTAAAACTATCTGGCTTTGGTTATTTGAGAAAGTGGTTAATTTTGATAATATTTAAACAAGTTGCGTTTGGTTATTGTGACTTCCAATAAATTAGTTAAGTTTCAACTATTTTGTACCTTGTGGTAAAATGTAATAAAATTGTATAAAATACTAGTACTAGAACTAGTTTGTTTTGAACTACTATAAAAACTACTCATGACATACTGCTGCTTAGTCTTACATTGTAGGGATATTACTGAAATGCTTGTATACTTTTTAAATTTTAAAATATATTACATATTAACATATATTACATAAATTCATTATGAGGTAAATTGTTTAATTTCATTAATTGTAACGTCCTTATAAAATACTGTAACAATAGGTTTGTGGTAATCATGGTCCGAAGTTACATGATTTATGAATCGTGAAAACATCGCATCGAAGATTGTAACACATCTAGTCGTTCCCAGTGTTCTACCAGAAACTAAATCAAAATTAACTTCTTTAAAAAATTGTATTTAGCTCAATACTTCATCAAAAACAACCATTTGGTTCTGTTTTTTTCAGAAGTATTAATGCTTAAAATTAAAAATTAAATTACTAATTAACCAAGCTTTTATATTATTATCAGTTATAAAAAAATGGCACTTCAATACAAGCTTAGCAAGGGCTACGATGAGAATGCTCACATATTCAAACACACAAAAATAACAAAAAAAGAGAAGAGTAAAGAGCAACATGGAGTTTATTGAAATTCTCGCAACACAAACGCGTGAAAAGAAAACGATCGAGCAGTGGCTTGCCAAGCCACTTGGCAAGGTTCATTAATATAGGTTAAGTCACTTTTTCCGCCTTTGTTCGAACTGTCAAAGTAGCTGTTAGCTAAAAATTGTACAGATTCAGGTTTTTTTTCTTGATTTCCTTTCATCCATTTTGACAGTTCCACCGAGCTTCTCTCAAGTGACTTAACCTATATTAATCAACCAGCATCGGGGATGATTTCATACAAATCTTTACATTTTAACCGTCCGTGAGGCTTGTTAGTATTTGCCTACGCGGTGTGGCTAGTGTAACGATATCGTCAAAGCCATTTTTCAACTCCTCCAAAAAAAATTTCAACATTTTTTTAAGGTTTTAGATAAACATTTCAATTTAAGGGGAAAAAAGTGTTTTGGCCAAAATTTCCACTCAGTTTTGCGTGAAAAATTTCGGAACAGCTGAAACCGAGCATTTTTTAAATATCTAGTCCTAAATTCATATCTCCGGCTCTAATTGATATTAAGAAAAATATTCTGGGAATTAAAGCTTCATATACATGTCTTCAAAAAAAAAACCTTACCCAGATTTGGCTCCGTTCCAAAAACTTTTTTTCGAAAAAAAAAATTTTTAAAAAATTTAAGGTTTTATGGAATAAACACCCCTAGGGGCATATAATGTTCAAAAAAATTATTTGGATATGAAGTTTCCTTTTTATCAATAAATAATAAAATTTTTTAAAAAAAATTAAGGTTAGTGGTCGGAATAAAATTTGGGACAGTAAAAAAATTATTTTTACACGGTCTTACTATTTTTTTATTGTTTTTATTATTTTCACATAAAATATAGTTATTCAAAATAATAAATATTATTGTACAAAAACTAAAAATATTTTAAGTCGGTTTCTTTTTTTCGGACACTTTTTTGGTCACAAACACGTGTTTTTAGTTGCATTAATTTGTACATTGAAAAAAGTAAAAATTATGACAAAATTACTTCAATTGGAGCAAAAATAACAACATTTTTTACTTACAAATAATAGTAAAAAAATCACGTCCTGTGGCTACTGTAATGATTTCGTAGTCGGTCCAACTTTGCACTCACTTTGCGGACAAACGGCTAATCCAAAACTGACGCGGCTTGGCAGGTGTTCATACAAAGGCTCAAAGTTTTTAGTAGGTAGTCAAACGGCTAAGAGCCGAGCACCATTACTGTCTAAGCGAAATCTCTACCATTGAGCGGAGAGTCACTAGACGAGTGACAGAAAACGTAACGCTCGATTTCACTCGCTATATAATTTTCATACCGCACGCTGTATATGAAATCAATAAACTCCAAAAATGTTATGCTGTCTGATTGGAAGGATAAAAAGAAATTGCTTATTTTGAGCTTCTGTCGAGCAACACAACGATTAATTCTCAAGTGTACTGTCATCAGTTGAATAAATTGAATGATTCACTTAAAAAAACAAGGCCACAATTGGTCAATAGGAAGGTATAGTGTTCCAACAGGATAATGCGAAACCTCATATTTGACTCGGTCAAACGAAAAATTAGATATACTTTGATATGGTCATAATTTGACATTTTGGAATAAGACATAAAATAAGACATAAAATAAATAGATAACTACATAAATTATAATAATAATAGTAATTAATAACATTAAAGAAGTACCAACTGTTTTTAGTTACACTATGTTGAGGCATTTATATTCCGATTTTATTAAATGTAATCTATTATACAATCATTATATAGATATTTGTAAAAATTTGTCGTATGAATAAATAATTTGTATCAACTCGATGAACTTATTTGTAGCTTTTGTAGCAGTAATGAAATTGTTATCTCTGATACCTCCTTAAAATTAACAGTTCCTTTAAGCATGTTTACAATTGATGTTTGACTTTGAGCGTCAAATTCGCAGCTGAAATATTTCAAGCAACACAATCTTAGCATCTTCCTACAACACAAAAATCAAACGAGTTGAAGATAAATAATTGACTTTCAGCTTACTTTTTTTTCTTAGGCCAGACAGACAAGAACGCGAACCTTGATTAGACTTGCAGCAAAACCTTTGAGCTGTGCGTGCGTCTTCCACTCGCTTGAAGCATTTGTTTGCACACGCCATGTCTTTAAACAGTGCCGGCTAGTGGATTATTATATGTTTGCATCAGGGTACCATCAAAGGCTTTAAATGTTGTAAATCTGTCGAACTAAAAACAATGACGATGATGGCACACAAAAAAGAAGTTTACCTCTATCGAAGGAAGTCAAAGAAGACGCGAAAGAGTTGCGGACGTAGAAAAAGAAAAAAAAAAAAGAACTGACGACAGAAAGAAAGGAGGAATTATTATGAGATATTTAGGAAGTGCTGACAGTGGCTGTCTACTTAGGCATTTATTTATATCCTCATCTTCGCTTCAGATGAACATTAAACATGGAATACGGTGGAATATGATGCTCAGTTTACACGTTTAGATTCTGTAAGCGAATGGATAAAACTTGCTCAACTGTGAGCGCTACAATACATCAGAAATCTGCTGACAGGAAGTTACAAGAAGATCGGGTATGAAATTGAAGAACAAAAAAAAAAAAAAAACAAAGTAGATGCCGTGAAATTCAGTGACACAATCCAATAAGTTGATCCATAAAATGATGTCATTATTATTGGGACCACAAAACAAAAAATAACAGATTTATGATAGCAGCAGGAATTTATGCCTTTTGTCAGCTCGAGACAGCTAGGCTGACAGACAAGGCCCAGGCCAGGCAGGTTGGATGGCTGTGTGTGCTCTTGATCATGAACTTTATGCTCTGGTCGTGTAACTTAAAGAGCTCTGCTCCTTATGATGAACACACAAATGCATATATTTATTTTTTCTCTTTTAATTTATAGTTCTGCATTTTCTTTATTTCTTCGCTATCCAAGTGTTTTTTTGTTATTTCTTACGATGTCTTCGGATATAACCGCCCTTAATAGGCTTTCGATATATCATTAATTGTTGTTTTATGTGAAACAAATACTTATTTTTCTTTTAATGATAGCCTGAACTTTTGATTAAATTGGATTTATAGAACGCATATAATTCACTCACTGGTCGGTGAAGATACATCAATCAAAATAATGTTTATTAACCATTAGTTACTAATGAAATCAACCTCTTCTATAATAATGCGTATTTCAAAGTTGATTAACAATTTATAAAAGTTGATTAAGAATTTTGTATTAATTTTTACAAAAGAATACTATTCGAAACTTTTCTTTTGTTATGCATTTTATTGCACCACTCAAAATTTAACACTTTTCCTATTGAACTACCATTAAAGCGTGGTAAATGTGTAGTTATAAAAAAAAGTGTATCATCAGGGGGGCTCTTTAATATTTCAAGGTGCAACTCAGCTCATTAGCAGTAGCTGACAATAGCGTAAAAATAAGGTGCAGGCTTGAAGTTGAAGTCTTTGCTCCCCGCTATTTCTAATGTGACACAATCTGTTCGATATTAAACACAAAATTACTTCGAATAACAACAACTACAACAATAAGAAAGTGATTAAGATATGAACTGCATCAACAGGCAATACCTTGGCACATCATTCACGCCTGCGCAACTACTTTTATTACCAAACTGAAATGATGCGGTGAAAATTTATTGCTTCCGTTCGTGTGTTCGTTAAAGCAATCAGAAATAGTTGCATCGGAAAGAGTTGAAATGGGAACATTTTAATACATTAAAAACTCCTTTACGGAAGTACTAATTAATGTATGCATACAAAATTTGTATAAATAAATATTGTCTTAAGTAAAATGCCAAAAAAGTAATATTTGCTTTTTCTATCTGAAATTATAAAAATTAATTTTGAAATAATGAAAAAAAATAAATGAAATAATATTTGTTCTTCCCTCTTATATGGCGTACTTTCATTACAATAGTAAACATTTCTGCGAGTAAAAATATGTCACTACCCCAGCCAGTTGGCCGAAATCCCTAATGGACTGTTTGTTTTTGTAGATATACAAGAATACCCAAAACATTCCTTTTGTACGATAGTCATATTTTAGGAGCATTTGTTGTTCAAACTAAACAATTTCAAAGTGTCCCATGCTAAAAAAAAACACAGAAGAATTTATATATAAATGCCTAAATAAATGCGGGCCAGTCTGAATACAAGAGGAAAAAAAAAATTATAGAATGAAACTAAAACTCAGTTGTTTTCATTGACCCTCTTCTATAATGGTCTCTTTTGCAAACAATCAATTTGATAGAAGGAAAAAAAGTTCATTATTACTGTCCATTATTGAATTGGGAGCAAAATTTACAGTAAGTCAATAAATAAGTAGCCAACACAAAAGAAAAAAAAAACAACAATAAATGCAAAATTAAATTAAAACTCGAGTGTTATTCCTAACTAAGTGCCATTAAGGTTGTTTATAGAAATTATAGCTATAGAAATTTAAGAGTAAATTTAATTAACTAGATTTTAATAAGTTGATAGAATTTAAAAAAAAATTCTGAATGAATATGCAAAAATTAAATTTATGGTTTGGTAACAAGAGAGTAATCTGGTAAACAGCCTCGACTTTTTTGATTACTGCAAGACTTTTGAATCTTAAGGTGGGACAAGACATTCGCGGCAGAGAAAACAGACCTTTTTTAAAAATTCATAACTCAGTCAAAAACAAACATTTTTCCAAAATTTTTTTTTATTATTTTAGAGAATTGAACAAGAAAAAATAAATTATAAAAAATATATTTTTCACTCCAACATGGTTTTAAAGACCTCCAAACTGGCGGCAGAGAAAAAAACGGGGCCTCGTGGTTGCATCGCTGGGAGTTGCAAAAATTGTCCGATCTGGAAAAAAATGACTTTTTTAAATCTTAACAAAATTGGTTATCGAATGACACGAGCATTTTTTTAAAATTTTTGGTGATGTTCCAAATTTGAAAGTGTGGTTTTTCGAAAAAAATATTAGCTTTTTTCTTTAGTTTTTTGCAATCGTTTAGCAGTTCGGGCTTCACCCTTCACCCTTCAAGTAGGTACGAAATAACAACCACCAAAAGTCAGTTAGCAAGTTAAACAAGTATATACCAGCTGCCGAACGTAGGTAGCGCATATATTAAAAATGCGCTCTCACTAATCCGGCTGCAACTTTTGAACCCGTAAGAATTTTTCCATGAAATTTTTTTTCTTAGAATCTTAAGAATATTTACTAAAATACAAAATTATTAAAAAAAAAACGATTTCAAAAAACTGCCAATGTCATGTAACCCCTTAATAAAAAGTTAAGTATGCAGAAGGGTGATCAGAAAAAAAACACTGTTTTGTAAATCAACCGAGATCGTGCGAAAAATTTATGGTTATTTCGAAATATGAAAACCAAAATTAAACATTTTTGTTTTAATATTAAGATATTGCTACTAGCGGTTTTCTGTTTTCGTTCGAGAAAATCTTGAAAAAAAACTTAAAGTTAATATATTCATATCTCTCTTATTTTGTAATTATGAAATTTTGATGGAATACGTACAATTGATCAAAAACTTATAAAAACGTGTTAAAATTTTGATTATGAGATTAATTTTTTTTTTCAGGAGGTAGAGTGTTAAAAAAAGAATCGCTTGTTACTATATTTTGCATGGCAAAATATTAACTTTTTTAATGAAAACCTATTCTTCGACAACTATTCATTCTATTTTTCAACATTATTTTGTAGACGTCAAATACTCTCTCTCTCTCACTCTCTCTCTTTTTTTCTTACAGTAAAACAGTATTGTCTGTATATTCACGGTTCTATTCTGTCTTCTTAACCCTTACTTTCAAAGATAATCTACAAATTTTTGATGATGAAGATGCCTACTTTGAGTATTATATTGAAAGGATAAGTATAGTTAGTATTAAGTAAAAATATATCTTATGCAAATACATTGAAGGGTCTCCAAACAACAAATTCTCCTAAAATTTAAAGAACACTAAACTTTGCCGACTTCTGATCCACGAATTATTTGCCAAGGAATGAAACGACTTATGGGCATTCACTGGATTTTTCCTAGGGAGGGAAAAAGTTCTACGTGGAAAGTTAACGTATTTGTAAATTATTCTGGAATGCTCATTAAAAAATATGAACTATGTAATTCTATTTTCTGAGTTGTTTGGTGAGAATTTTGTGAACGACGTCGCAATTTACACCATTCTACTATGTGAGATTTGACAGCACTATCAGCAAGAGATTCAAAATTTTTGTTAGATGATTTCTTTGTTTATTCTTAAAAAAAGAAATTGTTCAGAAGTTCGGGTGTATCTGAAATACCCTCTTTTATGCAGGGTGTTTTTTAAAATTTGCTCTTCTGTAGAATACAGTCTTAATAATACAATCTTGGAATACAAAATTGTACTTTAAAATCATTTGATATTAACATATTATTGGACATCGTAGAATTTCGGAGATATTAAGGAATTTCGGATATATATGGAACTTTCATATAATGCAGGTATTTTAAAAGTTGCTAAAAATTGCAGCATAATTTTTATATATACTGTCTTACGGGACCCAAACTTAATAAAAAATGAATAATAACAAACTTAATAAGGTCGGCGGTAATATAATCAGACTTTTAATCAGAAGCGCCAACTTCAAAACTTTTGTATTTATAAAGAAAGTAATATATTTATGATAATAAAACAAATTAGAAAAAAATTTAAATAATAAGATTTCCAATGTAATAATATGTTTAAATAAATTATCAAATATTACCAAGAAATTAAAAGGCAAAGTTATTTTAAAATGGGTTAAAGTGGTTTAAGTGGTTTTTTCTAAAAAGCTTTTATTTCTTCCTTTTAGAGAATATGGTAAATTTTCGATAAAAGTGTATAAACGATATAAATACAATTGTTCTTGAAAAATGTGTTCTATTAAATTCTGAAAGTTTGTTGGTTATTTCAAATATCTGTTTCTTAAATTTATATTAGATGTCACGTGTTTTGAAGTAATTATCCTCATTCTTTTAACGAGTTTTATTACCCTAGTGTCAATATTATGCGAGATATAGTGTTTTTCTAATATTGCCACGGCCCTTTGTTAAATAAGCGCTCACTTGAGTGTTATTTGTAATAATTGTGCCTACCCCTGTACTTAATTTCAGTGCATCAGCGTCAATATAAGCTAAGATAGTGTTTATCTAGTATTGCCACACCCATTTGCCGAATAACGCCTACTTTATTGACCGTTATTTTTAATAATTCTGCCTACCCCTGTTCTTCAATAAATTTCAGTGCCCTAGTGTCAATATTATTCCAGATATACTGTTTTTCTTATATAGCCACGCCCAGTAATCAAATACTGCCCACTTTCTTAACAGTAATTTGTACAAATAATGCCTACCCCTATACCAACTTTCAGTACAATATTATCAATATTATTCGAGATACACTCTTTTTCTAATATTGCCACGCCCATTTGTCAAATAACGCCCATTTTCTGGATTGTATTTTGTATTAACTGTATCTACCCCTACACTAAATTTCAGTAGACTAGTCTCATTATTGATCGAGATACAGTGTTTTTTTTAGCCATTTGTCGAATAACGCCCACTTTCTTGACCATAATTTGTAATAATTATGCCTACCCCTATACTAAATTTCAGTATTCTAGTCTCAAAACTATTCCAGATACACTGTTTTTCTAATATTGCCACGCCCATTTGTCGAAAAACGCCCATTATCTTGACGGTAATTCGTAATATTTGTGCCTACCTCTACACTAAATTGCAGTACACTAGTGTCAATATTATTCGAGATACAATGTTTTTCTTGTAGTTTCACGCCCCTATCCTGAATACCGTCCACTATTTTAGATGTGCACCTCCGTGTTTATGATATCTATCTGTGTACCAAAAATTATGCCAATCAGGCGTATGAATTAGGAGTTATCGATGTACATACATTTAAAAAAAATACAGAGAAACCAACGAACTTGAGAACCTCCTCCTTTTTGAAGTCTCCTTTTTGAAGCCTCCTTTGAAGTCCTCCTTTTGAAGTCGGTTAAAAAGATGGTGGGTATCGATTTGTTTCTCAAGGGTCTTTTCCAAAATTTGTCGTTGCGTGAATATATTGTCGGTGCTAGATTTTGCAGGTCTGAAGCCACACTGATAAGGTCCAATAAGCCCAAGGTTTACGATGGGCTTCAGTCTTTCACATAATACGCTCAACAGGAATTTATATGCGATGTTTAGAAGACTTGAAGTGTACTAGAGTACAGTGAGGTTTCAATAATTTGGAATGTATTCTTCCGACCATATTCTGCATAGAAACTTGTGAATGCATTTAAATGGAGCTTGACCTCCGTTCTGTAACAGCTCAGCGGGTAAAGCATCGGCTCCCGCGGCTTTGTTGATCTTAAGCCGTGTTCTGGCTCTCAAGACTTCATTATAGTCGGGCCGCGGAACTTCAACGCTGTCATCCATAATTGGGGTTTCCGGAATATAATCTCTATTGGCGGGATGGTTGTCATCATCGCCATTCAGAAGACTAGAGAAGTGTTTCCTCCGTAACGTCAGTGTACTCTGGATATCTGTAACTAGATTTCCGTTTTCATCCTTTCAGGAAGAGGCTCCGGTTTTAAAACCATCTGGCCGATGGTTATTTTTTCAAAGAATGTACGGGCCTCGTTCCTTTGTCCATACATCTTAATCTTCTCACATTCGCGCTTTTCTGCCTCTCTTTTTTCCGATAATTTCTTAAAATTTTTGTATGTTTGTGTAACATGTATAATGAAATAATTTGTGTAACATATATAATGAAATAATATTCATTTGTTTTTGGCTGAGTTCTAGGGTGGGGCAACTTCCCTTCCCTCGCTTTCTCCCCCTGCGGACGTCTGATGCGACTACTTACAAATGGTAAAAAAATGGTTTTGATATATTCCAGACCAGTAAGTCGACAAATGTGATTGAAAAGTCGAATTATTTTGCAGGGAAATATTTAAATGAAAAAATTATAAAACATCATGTCAAAAGCCAAATAAAACGAAAGAAAAAGAAGTTAAAAGACGGCTTTAATACTCTCCTTCGAAACTAACTTTACAAAATGTTAACATTGTTAACTAATTAACATAAATATGAATATATCTAACCTATTGCATAATGCTCAGCGTTAGAAACGCATGAAGAGAATAAGTGAATAGGAAGCTTTATAATGTGAGATTTTTATAATCGTTTTAATTCACATTGGCACAATTCTCAAATATTCAAATACGACCATGAAAGCTTAGTATAGATAACCACTGTATGTTACATTAATAAAAGGGAGATTCTGTTGTCAAAAATAGTTTGTCGCCACAATTGCTAATTTTATTAAGTCGTAATTCAATATATATGTATGTAATAAAACTCCTTTCGGCCGTTGTGAAGAAAATGCTCTATCACTTCATCGATTGATACAAGGGTGGTCGGTACTTCTTGCAGACGCCAGAACGCTTAGTTTGAGGGTGACATTAATCTATTGATAGAGTTGTTTTGATAACGCTTTAATTTATATAAAAAATAACAAACAATTTACTTTAAATGACTTCGAGACCTCCAGCCAGGATGCACATCAAGGTGCACAACAAGGGGTCACACAAAAGTGAAACGCAAGCTTCTGAGTTCAAATATTTAAACAAAAACAATAAAGGAAACAAAAAAAAAGCATTATAATGGAAAAAAATGTCACAGCCTCGCAACAAAAAGGGAAAATTCAGGACATAAATCTTTTGCCGAAATCGTTGGTCCTTGTAAAATTGGGATTCACTAAAGGAAATAAAAGATATCACTTTTATAACCCGCGTTGCCAACAATAAGATGTTATTGGCCAACATCCCGGTAGCCTAGCAGAGCTCATTGCTAGCCAAGAAAGATTTGATGCTTGGCCAGATTGCGGTCATTGATTACTCTTCGAATGCGACTTTAGTTCTATTTTGGTGCTCTTTTATATACTGCATATTGTTTTTTGTGTTTATTTCTCTTTTATGCTTTTTTCATTTTCTAATGAAAGATAAACCGATTTTTTCACCTTTATTTTATCTCTAAGAAGTTAAATCAGGTTATATTTGAGCGATGATTTTCAAGATATTCTCGAGTGTTCAAAAGAAACCCTCGCTATACGTTTTAATACCTTGAGCCAGAGTTTCGCTAGAATTTCATTTGGGATGCTGCTGTTGCATCAAAATAAAAATAAGTTGTGCATTGAAGATGCATTCAAATAAAGTTAAGTAAACTTTTTGAAACCTTTTAATTTATAACCTTTTGGGATTTCTTTTGTTTGCTTAGAATTGATATTTTTATTGGAATTTTGTTGTTGAATGATGGTGACATTCGACGTATTGCGTGCCTACTATACCGAAGCATCCTACCAGGAATTGGTTTTGGGTGTGTTACTTTAGGTGATGGCTTAAGAGTTCGATTTTGATACTGTTGTGATTGGGAATTTGTTGTGAACACGAAAAGCGCAATAAAATCACTTGTCCACTCTTTAAAAAGAAAAAAAAAATATAAAAACTGATTTATGTGCCGTAATATGCAGCTCAATTAAATGGTTTATGGTGCTGCATGACTTGTTTGATTCACTGAACAATAAATAAACTTATGCAAGCAAAAAGATGAATTTCGTTCAAATGAAAATCATTAAAATAAATTTCCGATATTTTTTTTCTACAGATGAACAATATCAACTACCAATGAACTTGTTGTATTTGCGTCAAGTTCTCGTCGAACCTTTTAAACTCGGAACGACAGCAAAAAGTTTAAGGTTTATATATGACTCACAGTAAATGTGATTCTAAGATTGTGATAAATTATTTAATATCAGCAAGAGCTGTAATACCTGTCATAATTTGAAACAGGTGTTTTGAATAGAACTGAAATATGTGTCAAAGTTTGAAACAGCTGTTCCAAATACCGTCAATTTAATTGTTTTATTTATTTAACGTCAGTTTGTTGTGTTTTTTTAAAGAATGAAGAAATTTTATTTATAATTTCGCAATAAATAATAAATGGAATCAATTTGTTAGATAGCAGTAGTAGCTCAAGTAGTTTCAACGAAGAAAGTAGCGAGGATGATGAGCAAGGCTCCAAAAGACTAGCATTCCAATATAAGAGGACCTCCTGGAATTATTCAAATGAGAAAGAATTTGAAAGGCGATTCAGGCTACCATGCACAATAGTAGCTGCTCTTGCGGATCGCATAAACGATAGCATTTCCTTCTTAAACCATAGGAATACCCCGCTTACTGTGGAACAACAAATTCTACTGACGCTACGCTATTATGCCACAGGAGAATTCTAACTTATTTTGGCTGTCGCATTCGGTGTATCTAGGATTGCCAGGATCGGGACTCGTCGGGATTGTCCAGTTATTGAAGTGCTTGTCCTGTGTCCCGTTATCGTACAATTTGTCCCGGAATTATAAAAAAAAACTGGCATTGAAAATATTTACTTTACAAAAGCAATTGTACGCTCCCATTTTATCTCCCAATTTACCGCAATTTGTCTTCAAAATCTGAAAATTGATACTTACAAGGTAAGGTCCCCAGGTGTCACTCACCGATTTGAATAATTTTTGGATATATGATAGAGGACAAAAATCTAAGGTCGACGTACTTTTTTATACGTGCTCAATCGATAGTTTACGGTTTCAAAATGACGTTTTAAAATCAGCGAAAATTTCGTTTTTTTGCCACAATTTCACTTTTTTTCATAAAAATATATACAAATTTGGTATCAAACGAAAGGTATTTTAAAGCCACTCATGATGGCATCCATTTTGGAGAAATAAATTTCATTGTAATTTTGTTGTTGTAATTTTTAACAGAATTTAGTCGATATCATAAGGAGCGCATTTTCGAAATTGTTTTATTTTCATTTATATTTGATTTAAAAGAATTCGAAAAGTTACCTTTTTTTTGTTTTTTTAAATTTTTAAGTTTTTGCATTAAAATTTTCTTTATTAAAATATGCATTTATTTTCTAAAAATAAATTTTTTTTTAGAGATGAAGACCACAATATGGATATCAAAAATTTTGTTTTTTCTCCAAATTTCCGTATGTGTAAATATTTAATCAGAAAAGTTTATTTTTAACAGGGCTTCTATACAACTTTGTGCTTTTAACTTGTTTGCCCGAAGGAATGAGAAAAAAGCCATCGGAAATTTAAAAATATGACTCTATATAAATAACTCCGTTAGTTTTCAACATATTTCACAAAAATTTTTTTTGTTCTAAAGTTTAATAAAAGTACTTACCAAAAAAATTTTAACAATACTAATTACTGTACATTTGTAATTTTAATATTTTTTTCAAAAACAGCCCAAAATATTCAATATTTCCTCAAAAAATTACGTAAAACTTGTTTTTGTTGTAAAAATAATTTAAATGAAAAATTGCATTTCAGATTCCCTTTGACATGGCATGACATTTATTAGCAAAAATTGATTCAGTTTTAAACAAAAATTTATTTACTATTTCTATCATAAAAAAACAAGGGTAAACCCTTTCGATTTTTTGATGAAGTTAATTTTTTTAAAAATATTATTTATATAATTTTCATAAAAGAGTATAGCTTCAAAAATAATGTATTTGAAAAAAATATCCCAATATTCTTTTCCAATCAAAAGTAATTACTAAAAACCTATTTTCATACCATGTGGATCTGTATAACAAAACTCCTTTTCTGTTAATTATTAAGTTTCTATATCCTTCTACACCATTTTGAAAATTTTAAAAGAAACAAATATTTTTTATACTTTTCAGTTATTAACCCTTGGCTGCCACAACTCGCTCCAGTAATATAGATTCTACCCTAGTGTAACTCATTACCCCAACTAACCAAGGGTTATTAACTGAAAAGTATAAAAAATATTTGTTTCTTTGAAAATTTTCAAAATGAGCATGATTATTCTTAAAATGAGCTTAAAAAAGCACAAAGTTGTATAGAAGCCCTGTTAAATATAAACTTTTCCGATCAAATATTTACACAAACGGAAATTTGGAGAAAAAACAAGATTTTTGATACACATATTGTGGTCTTCATCTCTAAACAAATTTTTTTTTTTGATAATAAATGCATATTTTAATAAAGAAAATTTTAATATAAGAACTTAAAAATTTAAAAAAAACATAAAAAAGGTAACCTTTAGAATTCTTTTAAGTCAAACATCAATGAAAATAAAACAATTTCGAAAATGCGCTCCTTATGATATCGACTAAATACTGTTAAAAATTACAACAACAAAAAACGAAATTTTCGCTGATTTTAAAACGTCATTTTGAAACCGTAAACTATCGATTGAACACGTATAAAAAAGTACGTCGACCTTAGCTCTTTGTCCTCTATCACATATCCAAAAATTATTCAAATCGGTGACCTGGGGGCATTTCCTTGTAAGTCTTGACTAGTGTAAAAAAGTGTTTAAAGTGAAGATTTTAGCCTCATACTCTGAGCTTTTAATAAGGCTAAATATAAATCTTGTATAAATTTCAAGAACTTATTAAATACACCAGATGGTAAAGAAATGCTTAAAGCAACTCGTGCAAATCAAAAATATGTTAACTAAAAATATTTTTTAATTGAGGCACTGCAGAATTTTTTTTCGATTCGGCATTTTCAAAAGTCATCGGATCCACTGACCAAAAATCACGTATTAAATATTACTTAAACGCCTAAGCCCAGGTTCGCATCCCATATGACACAGAATGTTTTTTCAATTGAATTTATTTTTGCTGTTCGTCCTTCACCTCTCTGCACACAAAAGCAAATCTCAGAGAGTAAAAACTGCCATGAAAAGCTTATTGAGAACATGAGCAGATTGGAGTCTACATAAAGCTTTATAGGTCCAGTTCTCGATCATTTGTGTTTAAACTTTTTACAACACGCACAATACAATTGATCAAAAGAAGCTCAGGCAAAGTCCTTTCATGGGGTGAAATGGCCATATCGTTTTTTTTTTCTTTTCTTTTTTGTAAACTTCTGTAAATATAGTCTAAAAACGTCTAAAGCTAAGTCTAAAGCTAAGAAATTACATTTATATTTTGCCTCTCCTGTAAATCTTAAAAAACGATTTATGTTTATTATTAAGATTCAATTTATGTTCATTTTGCTTATGCTTTAAGGCCTAACCAAAATAGACGAAACGAGACGATTGCAACTTACCGAACGTCTGACGAGTTGAGACTGCAAAAGTTCGGTTCTTACGGAACAAAACGTATGGACAAGCTGCTTCGTTCAGCTTCGTTAAATTACGTAAGTTTATTTTGGGCAACAGCATTGAATTTCATTAAAGCGAATATTTTCGTCTCTACTCGTTACGGAGCAACTCGTCTATTTTGGTTGGGCCTTTAGTTGTATGTTTTTTAAATACTAACACTATTACACAATTTGAGTTTCTTTTTGTCCCGACAGCTTATAAGAAATCCCGGAATTTTCTTGACTTTTCCCGACAATTGCGTTTCAGGATCTGACAATCCTAGGTGTATCGCAGCCAACTGTTAGCAGAGTTATACTGGACGTTTCAAAAGCAATTGCTTCTCTCACGAGCACCGAAATTAATTTAGCTTTTTCTGCGGAGGAACTCCCGGATGCCAAATCTGATTGGTGTTATTGATGGTGAAATTATAAAGCAAAAGTAATCAATATAATAAATAACAATTTGTTATCTTCTTATCTACAATAGGAACTCATGTCCCCATACAGTCGCCCGGTGGTCCATATGTTGAGCTATTTAGAAATAGAAAGGGTCTTCCACCATTTAAAATAAGGTGTTGCTGCTGTCGAAATTGTTTTGAACTGTTACAACATCTAATAGAGTGGTTTCCTCTACACCTATAGGAGTGGATCCACCCCCCGTCTTAAAACGTTCAGCTCTCTCCTTTTCTAAGCTTTTCTTAAGTTCATGCTTGGAATTTCTGTAAATATTTTGAAGCTGTTTTGTAGTGCCACCATAGCTGGTGTGTGTGGCATTGAATTCCTCGGTAATATTCTCCCATGTCTTCCTTTTTTGCTCTAGGGATACCGCATCAGTTTTTTATTTTCAATGATGTTCTTATATTTCACCACAATTTCAATGACTTTCCTTTTTTCAGAAACTTTAAGATTTATCCATCCTTTATCTTCCATTGTTTTTAATTTTTAAGCAACAAGCAACTTCTGTATAAATAAGCAATCGATTCCAACCTAAAAACAAGGCAACATTCAAAAGGAGGCTTATTTTGTTTTTAAAAATATTGCAAGGCAGCGCTGGTGGCAGACTAAAAAGTATTTACTATTTATATTACCGCGCCGTAGTTATAGATAAAAATTAACTGAAATTGATAAAGAATCCAGCTATTTATCTAAAACAACTTCTATTTGATTTAAATTAAGTTCCAAGTTACAAACAAATTTAAAGAAAAACGTTGAGTGTTCAGAAAAATTCGAACATAAGTTCGAAACAAAAAAAAATTTAGATTGCTTGGTGAACACAAAAAAAAAAAAAAAAAAAAAAAAAAAAAAAAATATCAAACTAAAAAGCCTGCTAAAATAAAGAGAGTATTATATTAAGGTTGGTGAGTACGGGCATTAATATTATATCTTTTCAATTTTGATGCTACAAGTTTTATTAAATTCGTTTCCAATTTGTGACAGTTGGTTATAGAAAACAAAGTTTTTCAAAAAGTTATTGGGGGTGTATATTAAAAACTGCGCTTTTGTAACAAACTCATATTTATTATAACTATCGTGCGACTAAAAATGCATTTAATTCTATCTGTCAAACTCCATATTTGGTCATACAGACAAGTTTTTTATCTCGTTGAAAATGTCGAATTACGTGCCAACAAAACAGCATTTGCGGGAAGTTTCACTTTATAGGTTAAAATTGAACAAAAATGCATCCGAAGCACATCATTTGCTCCGATACCCTGAACATGTTCCTTCGATTGGATCGTGTCATGAGGATGATGAGGACTACATCGAATTCACCATTCTTAAGGTGAACTATTAAGTTCGCCGAGGCGAGTTTTGAGTAGTGAAGGTTAGTCTGGAGCACCTTGATCCACTCCAGATTTGTGGCTGTCCACGACCGTTGTGTTGTGTGAAGAGCCCTGTAAGGACTTCTTGTCCCTGTCGTACACATCCAGGAAAACCTTGGAGAGAGCAAACTAGAGGACTCCCTTCTCTTACTAACGGCTTGAGTGACTCGGCGTTTAGCAAAAGTAGAACCTGCCTTGAGTGCCCCATTGGCTCCTCCAGCTTGCCGATAGCCCAGTATCCTGTGGGCATGTCCAGATTGCATGTCCGGAACATGCGTAAAATGGCTTCCGGATCATTGGGCCTGTTAGGTATCCATACCCTAGCCATGGGACGATGCGGTATTTCGCACTTTTCCACCGCTTGCAGCTTAGCCCCATGCCAATCCTCGCCGACTTTGCTTATGGCTGCTTTATAAAAAGAAGCTGACCTGTCGTCGTCGCAAGCTATCAGCTTGATGTGGCCAGCATCATGACAGTGGGGGATTGGACCCGGGTAATCTTTCAGGACCTGGAAGAAGGCTTCGGCTAGTGCGGCATGGTCGAGCAACGCGTACAAATTATGATAATTTACTAGAAAAAGTGTAAAAATGGGGGAGACGGGCTCAAAACCCGCACACCAGTCATCATAACGCACCGTCTTGCAACACTGCGGTCAATTTAATTAATTAATTTGAGTTCACTGGCTCTGTTGTGGACGCGAAAAGGAGTAGCAGCCGCCAGCGTTGATGATGCCTCAACAACGTCGTTAGTCATCGTGGTCTGGCTTCACTACTTGAGCAATATTATATTCCGTCAAAAACCTCCATATTTTTTTTATAATTCAATAAAAACTCACAAACATTTCAGCAAAACAATTAAAATTTTGAAATTTCAGTGGCTTTAAATTTTTAGATTGAACTAATATTGTACTTACTTACTTACTTAGGTGGCCGTGACAACCCGTGTCCGGATTTCGACCGACCTCATCAGCTCTCGCCAGGCGCCTCTGCTTTGCGCGCGCCTTCTCCAATCGGATACACCAAGTGCGGTTAGGGCTTCCTCAGCCTGGTCCATCCATCGGAGGCATGGTCTCCCTCGTCGTCGTTGACCAGCGACCCTCGCTTCGAGCACCTTTTTCGCTGGAGCTTCGTCGTCCATACGATGGACATGACCCAGCCAGCGTAGTCGCTGCACAGTTATACGCCGAACTACGTCAATGTCTCCGTAGAGCTCATACAGCTCGTGGTTCATTCGGATGCGATAGTCATCGCCGACTCGAACAGGACCGAAGATTTTGCGAAGAACTTTTCTCTCAAACACCCCCAGAGCGGCTGCGTCAGTTTGCGAAACTACCCATGCCTCAGCGCCATAAAGCAGCACAGGTAGAACGAGCGTCTTGTAGAGTGTTAGTTTTGTCGATCGAGAGAGGGCTCTGGAACTTAGTTGCTTACTGAGCCCGTAGTAGCACCTATTAGCAATTATTGTTCTTCGCTTTATCTCCAGGCTGATTTCGTTGTTAGTATTAATGGCGGTGCCAAGGTATACAAACTCCTTGACTACTTCAAAGTTATAGCTGCCGGATGAAACGTGGGAGTCTAAACGCCGAGCTCCCTTGTTTGTAGACAGCATATACTTTGTTTTACCCTCATTTATCGTCAAACCCACTTTGGCTGATTCCTTTTCGATAGCGGCGAAAGCAGCGGTAACATCTCTCTTGGTTCTGCCAACAATATCAATATCATCAGCGTAAGCAAGGAGCTGGACACCTTTATAGAAAATGGTGCCATTACGATGCACACCGGCCTTTCGTACGATCCCCTCCATGATGATGTTGAAGAGATCGCAAGACAGTGGATCGCCTTGCCTGAAACCTCTTTCGGTATTGAAGGTTTCGGAGAGGTCATTTCCTACCTTGACGGAGCTGCGTGTGTTGCTCAACGTCATTCTGCAAAGCCTAATCAACTTTGCAGGTATACCGAACTCAGACATTGTTGCGTATAGGCAATCCCTTCTCGGGCTATCGAACGCAGCTTTAAAGTCGACAAAGAGATGGTGTGTGTCAATTTGATTTTCGTGGGTTTTCTCCAGGATTTGTCGTAGCGTGAAAATCTGGTCTATGGTGGACTTACCAGGTCGAAAGCCACACTGATAAGGTCCAATCAGTGTTTTTGTAATTGGCTTTAATCTTTCACACAGTACGCTTGAGAGAACCTTATATGCGATGGAAATAAGACTGATACCTCTATAACTTGCGCAGATTGTAGGGTCTCCTTTCTTAAGTATAGGGCACAGTACACTGAGGTTCCAATCGTCGGGCATGCTTTCTGCTAGCCATATTTTGCTGATGAGCTGATGCATGCGCCTTATCAATTCATCGCCGCCGGTTTTAAACAATTCAGCTGACAGGCCGTCAGCACCCGCTGCTTTATTGTTTTTGAGTCGTTGGATAGCAACTCGAACCTCTTCATGGCTAGGTGGTGATACTTCCACTCCGTCATCGTCGATTGGTGGCACTGCACTGTGCTCTCGATGGGCGGCATTGGTGGAATCGTCGCCATTAAGTAAATTGGAGAAGTGCTGTCTCCACAATCTAAGCACACACTGTGTATCCGTATTCAGATCTCCATTTTCGTCTCTACAAGTGGATGCTCCGGGCTTGAAACCTTGGGTTAGACGCTTAACCTGTTGATAGAATTTTCGTGCATCCTTCTTGCCCTGGTATACCTCTAGTTCCTCACGCTCACGCTTTTCCTGCTCTCTTTTCTTGCGTCTGAAAAGGCGCCTCTCTTCCTTCCTCTTTTCGCGGTAGTTTTCTCGCACGGCTCGCGTTGCAGCTGACTGCAGCGTTTTTCTATAAGCGGCGTTTTTTACTGCAGTCGCAATGCGACACTCCTGATCATACCATTGGTTCCGAGGTTGCGGGCGCCGGAAACCAATGACTTCTTCAGCGGCAGCGCGCATGGAGTGGGATATATGCGCCCAAAGTCCGCCGGCGTCGTCGAGTCCAGAGGTTGGTTGGTTGAGCTTAACCGAGAGTTGAGCGGAGTAGGCTTCGGCAGTCCGTTGTAATTGCAGCTTAGCGACATCTAGCTTTCGTTGCATTCCTGTGCGTATGTTCTTGGCATTGCATAATCGCATGCGGATCTTGGCTGCAACAAGATAATGGTCGGAGTCAATGTTGACCCCCCGAAATGTACGCACATCTAGAACACTAGAGGCATGCCTTCCGTCGATTACAACATGATCAATTTGGTTTCGCGTTTTTTGATCCGGGGACAGCCAGGTGGCCTTGTGGATGTCGAGGTGCTTAAATCTGGTGCTACTAACTACCATGTTTCGTGCCGCGGCGAAGTCGATCAGTCTTAGACCGTTGTTTGTGGAGGTCTCGTGAAGACTGAACTGACCGACAGTGGGGCCAAAGATGCCTTCCCTTCCGACTTTCGCATTAAAATCGCCGAGGACTATTTTCACGTCATGGACCGGAAGGTGGTCATATACGTCCTCAAGACTAGCGTAGAAAGCGTCCTTGACGGCTTCGTCCTTTTCCTTCGTCGGGGCGTGCGCGCAAATAAGGCTTATGTAGAAAAATTTTGCCTTGATGCGGATCGTGGCCAATCTTTCGTTCACAGGTGTGAACCGGGAAACAAGGTGGCGTAGTTTCCGGCTAACGACGAATCCACATCCGAATTCGCGCTTCTCCGCATGGCAGCTGTAGTAGATATCGCAGTGTGCTTGCTTAGAGCAGCCTTGCCCTTTCCATCGCATTTCCTGGATGGCGGTGATGTCAGATTGTATTGTTTTGAGGGCTTCCGCCAGTTGGATAATGGCACCTTCCCTATAAAGGGTCCGGACATTCCAGGTGCATATCCGTAAATCATTGTCCGTTTTTCGTTTGCGGTGGTCGTCAACGTAATTGGGGTTCTTATCCGAGGCTGGTTTAGTTTTCATTGGGCAGTAGTAATGTGGCGGGACCCAAACCCTGCGCACATTCCATGTTTAAGGTCTATGGATCGACCCGCCGCTCAAATTAGCCGTCAAACTGACGGATGCCAGTTTGCCGTTGCCCAGGGAACACCACTTGGAGGTTTGAGTCGACTTGAGACGATTTCGACATGGATAATGCTGGCCTCGCCAGGTTGAGGCGGTCAGACACGTTGCCATGTGAAGGTTCGCCCCCTGTTCCCCTAATATTGTATGTCCCTCTTTATTAGTTGAATTGAAAATATTTAGAACATTTTATTTTCTTTAGTATTTCATTAATATTGCAAGTTCAAGAAAATTTTTTAATGCTAATAAGTTATGTATCTTGATATACAAAAAAATAAATTTATTAAAAATCTGTTCAGTTTAGTTTTAACAAATTTTTGGAAACAATATTTGAGTTTTATAAGGTCTGATCTGACTTATTTCTTAACAGAAAGATAAATCGAATCTTTAAGAACACTCTAAGATATTTCTTGATATTTGGTGACAAAATTAATGTAAATTTTTGTTGAATTTTTAGTTGTTACCGAAGACTTTTTTGTCTCATTTTATAAGAAAGAAACAGTAATTGTTCAATTTTTAGCAAAAAGTTATCCCAAATTTAAATATATGTCAAAGAATGTGTAAATTGCAACACCAAAGTAAATAATGGTTAACACAAAATATGTGAAAACTTCAAATAATACAAAAACTGTTAACTTTTAAACCAAAAATTATGCAAAATAAAAATATAAACAAAAAGTGATTAAATTCCCACACAAAAATGTAAAGCGTGAGCACAAAATATGTATGCATTGACTTTTGTTTTCGTTCATATAAATATTTATCGTGCGAGTATAGGTGCTCGCTTAGTTCAGTGTAATGATGCATTGCGTAAACAACAGCTTAGCCAACAGTTTGAGGCTGTGAAAGCGTATCAACAATCACTAGTTTTTTAGCCCTGCTTTATATGCGTCATTCATAATATTGGCGTGTGCTGCAAGAACCTCAAGCCTCACAAGGATGTGGTGAATCTTCTGTTGACTGTCCTTAACATGAAGGAAAATTTTACGTCGTTGTATGAGCTGACTGATGAAGCATTCACTGCTGCTGCGGTAAAGGGTAGATAGTTTATTTTGCTTGGGGGAGGGTGTTCTAATAGTCGACAACACGCGTCCTCTTATACATACTTTTTGTTCATTATTCAATAATAAATGTTGAATTTAAGAACATGTGAAAACCGACGATTATCGTTGTAAGATTCAACAAAAGTAGTTTAGAGATAACTTATTAATTTTACTTCATCCCTTTCTAACTTTCCACAACTTTTCAAAGCACAAAAAAATAAAAAGATTACATCTGTTTTCTAACTTGGCAGACTTTGGCTGAGTCCCGTGAACTCACTTCTGTTTTTAAAGGTTTAATTTGTATTAATTTTTTATGTTATACTTCTTTCATTAATTCTCTTGGCAAACGTTTGGAACTTATTTAAAATAAAATAAAATCCAATCTAGATAAAAATTTATTTCATCCCATCGAAACCAATCAATTTTAGACTTCATTAAAGCCGTTTAAGACCATGTTAATCTATTTAAAATTCAACTTGACCATGACAACCCATATCATTCTTTATTGTTTGGGTTAATTTCCACTATTAAGTTGGAGGTATTATTTCTGTTTTCTGATTTCTATTAGAATGATTATACAAATGATGCTGCTTGATTGACAATAATAATTATGGATTAATTTCTATTTAAATTCAATAAATCCCATGTTAGACCGAAGCATGATATCATTAGATGAAGGCGCCATCAACGCTACTCCATTCAACACAAACCCTAATGAAGATGGCCACAGGAGCAGCAACGAGTACTATACTTGATGCTTTTTGTTTTCTCCAACATTTTAAATGATTTTTAATTAACAAATGAATCCAAACTCCGAATGTATGATGATAAATGACTAAGGAACGATCAGTCACCGCAGGCACCACACCAGCATACTTACCAGTTACACGCACTTAACGTAAATGGAATGCGAAGCTGTGTCTTTTGTGTAGACAAAATTCAGCAAAATCTGACAGATAAAATCTTTTGTCCGCAGACAAACAATCATATATGATTTCCTATAATTTGTCATATATAATATTTTGTAAATTTTTACTTATAAGCCACGTTAACCAAACTGAAACGCCGCAGGATACATGAACGTGCTTCGCTACTGATCACTATCAATCTTCATAGATTCCTAGCAGTCGATGCGAATAACAAATAATATTAATAAAGAAACTTTTTCTCATAATAAATGTTCCATGCTTAATGTTTGGTAATATAAGCTTGTTATCCGTGAGATGTTTTACGACCGCAAAACTTTTGAGCCAGGTTGTAGTTGTTCGGGCAATAAAACTATCATAGATATAAAGATATGAAGATCTGGCTTAAAGTCGTATATCGAGTTCGTCAAGCCATTGCTTTGATTTGAATTATGTGTCATCTGCAGCAATGCGATAATCTTTTAGATACGCGGATGATACCTAAACTAGTTGGGCTTCATATTTTGAGATGCACGTAGAGAGGCTGAAACTGTCGTAATGCTATTTTATCATCATGTCAATCTTCTAGTTTCAGCTTCTAGCGGCATTCGAGTTCTTGCTTAGCTGCATGTTTGCCAATCTAGTCAACAGGTGGATGGGATATTCACTGGATAATGTATGGTCTGGAATAAAATGTGAAGTTTGTAAGTTTTGTTGCGAGTTGATTTATTTATGTATCATTCATTTTCTATGCATTGAATGCGAACAATATGAGGTACTCGTTTATGACGGTATACAAGCGAGTCTTGCATAATTTGGCCGAAGAGCCGAAAACCAGTAATAAATTTAAAAATTGACTAAAAGCAATTTTTTTTTTTTTCGAAAACAGTTGAATTTTAGACCATGTTGACAAATTCCCTAGAAGAAATTTGTATTTCTTGATGACATTTGTGAGAATTTAGTCTGTTGTGATAGTGTAATTCAAGTTTTTGCAAACTGGCCGTCATTTTTCGTAAGTATCAACGAAATGAGAGGGAAATCCCAAAAATTAGGGAATTAGGAAGTGAATCGAACTTCGTATTCATGTGAATTCAGCTTAAGTTTGAAGTCGTTATCGCAAAGAGCAAGTTCAGACAATAAAAGACAAATCCTCGAGTAAAAAACAACTTTCGGAATTTATCTGTTATTATTGTTTTAGTAATATTAAGTCCACCAATATGTTTATTGAACTTAAAATTCCCCGGTGAATGAAAACGACATTTTTAATAAAATAAGCATGATTGAAATGGCGTTACTTGAAGGCAGAAAAAATACCAGTGCTTTGAAAGTGGCTGAAATTCATCCAGATCAATTAGACACCTAATTTACAAAAAATTGTTCAGACAGAATTTGATGTTTGTTTGTCGTAGCTGATTTATTGGCATTTAAAACTTTAATGCCGCATATACAAAATAGATAACAACGTATCAAATTAACTATTTAAAATTCTTAGAGTCTAACCTAAGAGTCATTACAAAGACATAAACTAAAAAGGTATTGAGAGATCATTATTTAAATCTGAGCACAGTTGAGTTATTTTATTATCGAAATTAATAAAAATCATTTAAATAACAATACAAAAAATATAATTATACAAATTTATACAAAATTATACAATACAAATATAAAAGAAAAGAACTAAAGAAAGAAATTAAAACTGAGTTGAAGGATGAAATATTGGAAACAGGAGAAATAAAACTAAGAGAAGTAGTTGAACATTAAATGCTTGAAGTGCTTTGCGTTGGAAATAATTTTCGATGTTGTTTGGAAGTTAATTCCATAACCTTATGGCACTGACGAAAAACAGTCGGATAGAGCTTAGCAAGTTATGCTTCGGGATAACAAGGATCATGCTTTTCTTTGACCTACAAAACTTTTCTTATCAAAAAGATATCTTGGACAACGCGACTCGATTATCTTATGTAAGGAAATACAATTTCTCGCTTCAAGATAGCTGATCAAACTACGACCCAATAACTGTTTATTAAATGGTGTCATATAATCATACCTCCGAAGACAGTAGACATAACGTATAAAGTTGTTGAACGTAACTTGCATTTTGTGTGTAGATCTCGAGTCAAGCTTGCTATAGACGACTTCCGCATAGGAAAATACTGACAGTAACAGCTTTAATACCTGTTTCTCTCTAGTTTCAATAGGTATGAACACTGCATTCATTCGAAGATTTCTGGGGACATAGTAAATTTTACTAACGTAGGAGTTTACTTACATGATCTTCACAGGACAAAGACGATTTTATTTGGTAACCGAGATTTGTGGCTTTGCTTACAATTTTTAGCTCAATGTCATTGAGAAAAATTTTGGGAACAACGTGATTACAAAAGGGTGTTTTCGATATTGGTAAGACATATGATTTTAGAGGGCTCAGTTTCAGCATGTTATCTTTGGCCCAATTAGCCACTATATTTAAATCTTCATTAATTCTCGCACACAAATCTTCAGAGAGACTAAAGGGTCTGGGCATATACAACTGCAGGTCAGCAGCATAGGCGTGCATTGTTAAATGTTTGCATTTACTAAATATATCATTTATGAACATGGTAAACAGAATTGGGCCCAGAACTGAGCCTTGTGGAACTTCACTTGTGGTACCTTTATAAGATGAGAAATAGTTTTTTACCCTGACTTTTTGAGGGAACTGCCATTTTAGTAGCTAAACATAAAACGAACTGCTGCATTGGAAAAACCAAAATTAGCTATGAAGTTTTTACACAGCAAGGAATGGTCTACAGTATCGAACGCTTTAGAAAAGTCTAGCAGGCAGAGCAAGTTCAGATCGCCTTTATCATATGGCACTCTAATGCCATCCAAAATGTTTAGCAAAGCAGAGGAACAGCTATGTCCAGGTAGGATCCCGGACTGAAAATCATGCATAAGGTTATACATGCTTATGTGGTAGACAATTTGTTCTGCCCTGAGGTGTTTGCATATTTTGGACAAAGAGGACAATAGGCTTATTGGGCGGAAAACGGATGGTTCGCAAGCATTTGATTGTTTTGAGATGGGAATGACAGTTGCTACTTTCCATAACTCAGAATATCTGTAAGTGGTAAAACAGTGGTTTATAGTATGAACAAGTGGGCTTAGTACATACGGCAAAAAATATTTAGTTAACTTAATAGATATGCCATCAACACCAGTGGCATTAGAATTAATTTTTTTAATGCAACGTGCTATGTCCATTTCACTCACAGTGCTAAATTGAAACTCATTTGTTGACGCACTGATCACTTCATCAACATACGCAGATACAAAGAGGGTCGCAACTGAGGAATGTGCTACAAAATAATCATTCAAACTATCTTGATTTATTTGACACGCTTCGGTTTCTTTATTACGTACATCGAGACTCTTCAGGTTCTTCCTCAGTTATCTAGATGGTAAAGTAGAATTTAATATTGACATGAAGAACAATTTTTTAGAAAGCGTACTAGTAGCTTTATTCCTGGCTTTTCTATATTCCTCCCAGTTCGGTGAAATCGGATGGCGTTTCCACTTGCTGTAAGCTCAATTTCATTTTTTTAGTGCCTTTTTGACAGGCTGAGTAAGCCAAGGGCAGTTTTTATTGGTAACGTAACGTGTACGCAAAGGAACATGAATATCGACCAAGTAACTAATATTGCTTCTGAAAAAATTTAGCTTTTCATCGACGGATTCAAAAAACCCACATTCTGACCAGTTTATTTGAGATAAGCCATTATATAGTGATGAGAAATCAATCACGATATTGAAAAGAGGTTTCAGAAACACTCCTTGATAAATGTATGGAAGCAGAATTTTTAGAAATTAGTTTTGAGGATGATGTCGGCTATGAGGAATGCAGATCTGTGATTGACTCGTCTATTTGCCGAGTCAGTGATATTTTCTTTGCATTGGCACTACAAAAATGTAAAAGTGTGCTTCTTAAGGGCCTCCAGGAGGAAGGAAGGATTTTCGAAGCAAAAAAAAAACAATTTTTAAAATTGTTTTTTGAAGCTGTATTTTATTAAAGATCAAACTTTTTTGACGTAGAATTCGTCTTACAGCGCGGTTTGTATGGGGTACAAATTTTTTCAAAGCTATGCTAACGATTTTGGGGGACATTTTAGGGTATAAATATAGCCTTTAATATTCATCGTACAAAGAAAAAATGTATGCCAAAATATAAGTTATATCGTCAATGAAATTAGTATCTAACTTTGGATTTTGTCACTTCTTTAATAAAGCCACAAGAACGGCTTTTTTCAATTAATAATTTAATACTTATTCATAATAATTTAATAATTCACATTTTTGTATGAGAAAATCATATTGATGCTTCAGTTGTGGCTGATGTTCTTATGCTTGTTGCTTTAGCTCGTGCCGAAATCTCGAACGCAATATCGTGTTATTTGTTGAATAAAGTCGCTTTACGAATTTCTCAGAGCTTTACAAGCAATGTTGCTTGCGCTGCTAAAAAGCATTCAGTCTGCTGACAGACTCTAATCAGTTGGGGTAGCGTCGCATGCAAAGTTTATTATATTATTTGATATTTCAAAAACGCAGTGCTACTTTATATAAACCATTCTATAAATCAAGAATCGTTTTGCGAATATTTTGCAGTAACTACTTGTGCTGTTATTAATACGTATGTATGAAATATTTGCATATATATATTTCTTTCGTTTTTATAGTTTGTTTTTGTTAACCTTCAGCAAGATTAATGCAACAAATAATACATAAATAATACTAAAAAGTTATATTACTATTATGATAGTTATGCTATTAAAAAATATATTTATTTTTAAAATATC
The DNA here is from genome assembly GCA_914767935.1 of Coremacera marginata. NCBI lineage: Eukaryota > Metazoa > Arthropoda > Insecta > Diptera > Sciomyzidae > Coremacera > Coremacera marginata. The sequence goes on from OU612047.1 coordinate 120,346,786, forward strand.
GTAACAAATTCGAATTATTTATTGAACTGACTTTATATAAATTACATATCAAAAATAATTTTTTTTTGTTCAAATTTAAACTTTCAATTAAATTTAAAATACATTTTAGTTCCTTACTGCAGGAAAAATAATAAATTAATTTTATTCCGAAATATTTATTTCAACATTTTAAACATAAGATTGAATAATATTTATTTGTAATCAACATAAAAATGAAGAAGAACAACAAATTCATCAACAAATATATAAAAAATTCTACGTCAACACTGGCGATACTATCGAAACTGTGTATTTTTTTTTACGTTATTAAAGTATAACAATTCGAGATTTATCCCTGAAATTTTGGTTAAAAAAATATTCGTCTATAAAGTAGAAAAGTGTAATCCTCAAGAGACCTTAAATTTTCGGTGAGCAGGATATTTGGTGACTGGTTCATTTGTAGAACAAAAAGATTTTTTGGCTTAGAAAAAGATTTCTTTTACGTTTAATCGTTGATTTTAAAAAAATATTAATTTTTGACAGAAAAAAAATTTTATCGAATCGAAAACAAACATTTTTTTCAATGAATTAGTCTCCACATATCTTGCTCACCGCTAATTTAAGGTCTTTCGCGGCATTGTAATTTGGAAAACCTTATCGACGAATATTTTTGGACAAAAATGTCAGGGGTAAATCCTGAATACTTTAATAAAGTAAAAAAATTTTTCTAAAATAAAATACAGCTAAAAAAAAAAAACCAAATTTAAAAAGTGTTTTTTTAACTCCCGGAGACCCTTAACCCTTCCACACAACATGCAACTCTTGGGCGTCACTAGAGAAGGGGAGTAGAAGTTTATTTTTTTTAAAAACTTTACCTCAGTGGCGGCTGTGGCGTAGTGGATATAGTGTGTGGCTCATAAGCCAGAGAACCCAGGTTCAAATCCTCCATCTGACACAGAAAGTTTTTTCAATTGAATTCATTTTTCTGTTCGGATGTCCCTCTCTGCAGACAATGGAAAACCTCAGAGAGTAAAAACTGCCATGAAAAGCTTCTTGAGAACATACGCCGTTCGGAGTCGGTATAAAACATGCAGGTTCAGTTCTCGATCCTTTGTGTTCAAACATTTCACAACACACACAACACAATTGGTCGTAAGAAGCTCGGTCAAATTCTTTTGGAGGGCTGAAAATGGACATTTCTTTTTTGTTTATATATATCCCAGGATTAAAATTATAATTCCATTATGCACTTCCAGGTGAAAAGTTTCTGGTGGTAAATTGGTTTTTTAAACTTACTGGGTCATAAAAAAAAACTTTGTGTAGAAAAGAACTACAACAGTTTAGGGATGTACTCGATAAGTACAGTAAAATTTATGGTACACTGGGTTAACTCGATACACCAACGACAAAACATCGCCCTGAAAACTAGAGATTGAGTTTTTGGACTTTCCAAAATATATGAACTATATATGCTTTAAAGTTCTGATTATCCATTAATCCAAACCTCAAATATTTATGAAAGAAAAAAATCGAAGCATAAAAAATTTAAATAGCTGAATTGACAAAAAGCCTGGGGAATGAAATACTCCACGTGTCAGCTTTAAATTTAAAATATGGTCCCGGGGGTCGGGATATTTTAGCTTCGACCCTGTTAAAATCCATTTCTTACTAGTTTCAAAGTAATCAAACCTTATTACGTATCACTTTCCGAAGCTTATTTTTCTCACAATCAGATGGAACTCAAGCCTTTAAAGGATATGTATTATTAGCGTTACCGATAGAATAATCCTTGAGTCATAATCTATAAATATCTTATTATACTATTTGAGTTAGTGAAAATGTAATGTGAAATTATAATTACGTGTTTGTTTACTTTCTAAAAGCACAAAGGACAGCTGCAATCGTTATGATTCAAAAGGGCTTCAATATTCGAATACAATCCTCACAAACTCCACACGCTTTAATATTTTTAACAAATTTACTTGCAACAAAGTCATCAACAGTTCTGAAATTATTATTTTGCATGGAAACTCAGCTGCAATGGATAATTAATGGTTACAAAGTGTATCTAGAACTGCCAGCGAATTATTTCAGTTGATAGCTGAGTGATGTTAACTCAGGCAAATGCGAAAGTAGCTTATAAGATATAATTGCCAGTTGTTGCAAAATTACAGGGTGCCATTAGCCAAGGCCTGGTGGATTAAGCCTGAGCCAGAACTAGTACTAGGTCGCTTCATCACGTGCAAAAGTCGGTAATTATTTCCATTTGATTTATGTTATCTCCGTTTCTGGTCTACCTTGAAATGCGCTAAGGCAACAAAAACCGAAACCGAGCAAAAGAAACAAAACAACATGATCACATCTTCATTGAACGCACGAGGGAGTCGGCCTCTCACAGCAAGCCTGCCAGCCGCCTTCCACATCCGTATCACCCAAGAGGCACATTCCGCACACATAGAGCCACATGTGGCTACGAACTTGAACCGTTTCCGAGTGTTTGAAACCGAGTGTGGCCCAAAGGCAGAGCGATAACTCAGAGACAACATGAACAGCACAGACAACTTTGGACATCACCAGCTTGCCACTGAGCCAAAAACGTCAGCAACAGACTCCTTGAGATATATTAAATACCAACATCTATGTTGCAGCAAAAAGCACCAGAGATACAAAGAAAAACTCGTCCATGCACCAGTAGTAAGCTAAAACACATGCAACAAAAACAACAAAGAGCAAAGCAACGCACAAAAAAAAATGCGTGAGAAACACACCTGCCGGACGAATGGACAGTGAGCTGGCTTGCAGCGTTGAAGATGTACATACGAATATTTTTTGTGTTTCTACCTGGCATCGTAGCTACAGCTGAACTTTACTTACCTCGATCGCTGGAGTTGAGGCTCTAAATACTGCGCCCCTAGCCCCTAGCTGTGTTTACACACAAATAACCGCTGATGATGATGATGATTTTTAATGCTCGCTGAACGTCGTTCCTTGCTTTTTGCCGATTGTCTGAAGTCTGTTAATGCTTCCTTTTGCTGGCGCTGCTCAAGAGGCAGTATTCTGCGGATTGACTACAGCAACAAAAAATGCAAAATCCTTCTGTAACGCTTTTTGTTTTGTTTAATCAAAGAAACGCAATTTTTGACCGAGTGGCGCAGTGGAATGCCAACGTATTGCAAGTTGAACACGTTAAACTCGCTCCAATTGAAATCAGTGCAGTCAGTGCTCGGACACCCGTTGAGCCGCTGCTTTTTTAAGTGTTGCTACAGCTGTATAAATATGTAGATGTGTGAGTGTAGATGTTAGTATGTGCGTGATTTTGCTTGCCTATGTGTGTGGATGTTGATGTTTCAATGATGCGTCGTGATTTAGATATTAAGCTGCAGGCATCAAAATGTCCTTTGGGAATTGGTTGGATGGTTTAGTCATACTTGACTATTCTTACATTATCTAAAGAACTGGTTTTAGAATAAAGAAATATTTAGATATGTCTTTCCTTTAAGTAACAAATTTTAATTGAGATACTTAGCTCTGATTCACGCTGCTCAGAGTTATAAGAATATTTTATAGATACTGCAGAGATTTTTGTTAAATTTATAACTATTTTTCCATAAAATTGACAACAAAGGTACATCAAAGGGCTGACTTGAATTAAGAAAGTGAGTGGATGTGTTTTAGAAAATATTATATACCTATAGAATTTATTAAGTTCCGGAATTTATAGAATTTATAGAATAACATTTATTTATAGAATAACATTATCGCTCTCTGCAGTCTGAACAAAAATGTTTGCTCGGAGCAATTAAATAACATTTTCCGACGTTTTTTTTACCCCTGAATGCGAATGTCGCAATTAATATGAAATTCATGGAAACATTTTTGACAAATTTGTGAATTTAAATTTCGTTACTTTCAGGAAAAAGTTACCTCACCTTAGCGTCTGTAGTCTTTGACATAATTCGTCAATTTGAATATATTTTTATATACTTGCGAATAAAGATTTCCTTTATAAAAATCATTAAATTCAAAACAGTGGCTTCGGCGGAATGATTAAATACATATGTGTGTACTTGCAAATATGAAAAAAGTAGAACCAAGGGCTCAAAATATGTCGGAAGGAGTTATCAAATCAGTTATAGCAGAATGACTTTGGAGTAGTGTAGTTTGTGATTTTGAAGGTTATTTAAAATTTTCAACAATAAAAATTTTTTTCCATACGAATTTGGGTTATGTTCGTTCAAAGTTTGTTCATTCAAATGTTCAAAAAGCCTCATATCGTCGGTTGACTGGTAAAACTCACTAAGTGCAGATTTGAGCCAAAATGACTTAATATCACAAAATATTTTTTTTTGTTGTATTGTATTGGTTACAAAAATCATTATGTTCATTGAGCGATCCTATGCCCCAATTTTCGATTTTTTGTTTTCATTAACTACAATTTCGTATGTCCTTACGGCAGGAAAAAATCATAAACGTACTTAATGATTTTTACTTGTCAATGTTTTATGCCTTAGACGCAGTTAATGAGTTTAAAAAAAAATATATTATTTGAAATCAAAGTAGGCTTTGATTTGAATTTCAACGGTGAGACAAAAAGAACTTTATCATTTCTGTCGGTGTCTTAAAGTGAGTGAGTGAAGTGAGTGAATTATGAATAGATCAAGTAGAGGTAGATACTTAGCCGAATTGGCAATGAACAAACAAAGGTGTGATAAAACCCCTGATAACAACGTAAGTACATAATGTATCTATGTAATGTAGGTGTTGTCGTGAAACAAAATTGAGGGTGATATTCTTATCATTCAATTCATATACTACATACATACATAAATTCTTGGCCAACAGGATTTGTTTGATAATAAACCTGATAGCGTGCCTGAAGCTACAAAGTTTGTTAATGCTTTAACTCAACAAGAAATATCTCCTACTGATGAAGAGCAAAGTGATGTGAACAAGAATAATGATGAGGAGACTGGAGCAATTGAATCTAATGTGAGTGGCAAATTCTTTTTAAATTTCTGTCCGCATAAATCTTAAAACATAAAATCCCTAAATCCGCTTGATTATGTGCAGATTCAAAACAACTCTTTTCGGCTTGTCGACTACGACTGCAGTTCTGATGGAGATTTCAGTGAAGATTGAAACGAAGATCAAACTTTCAAGCCAAACTTCCAAGAAGATTCTGATATTTCAGATTTTTCGGATTACATGGTCGAAACCAATAAGAAGGTTTTGACGAGACGAAAAAAAAATTACCCAGAAGCCTGGAAGGTAAATGTAGCTAAATGTCGTCGAGGTAAATGCCTTCCATATTCAACAAAAAAAAAGGACCATCCTGCTAAAGCTCCAAAGCATATTGAATGCTCTGAATGTAAGTTTAAATGTACAAATTATGTCTCTGAGGTGGAAAGGCAAGAAATTTGCAAATCGTTCTGGGGATTTTCTGACTATAACAGGCAAAAAGACTTTATAATAAAACATGACGAAACTCACCAACAAAAAAGAAGAAGATTTGATGTAATCATTGTAAAATCGCGTAATGTGTCCAAAACATATTTTTTAGAAAATAGCACTGGCAGACAAAGAGTATGCGCACAATTTTTTGAAAAGACCCTTTGCTTCTCAAACGGACCTATAAACACTGCAATTTCAGGTTCAAAATTTGGGTCATTTACTGGCAATGATAAAAGAGGTCGAAAAGTACCCGGAAATAAAACAAGTGAAACAGGAATTTCTTTGGTAAAAAGCCACATAGATAGCTTTCCTGTAATGGAATCCCATTACGTACGAAAGTCCACCAAGAAATTGTACCTAGATAGCAATTTGTCTATTTGGAAAATGTATGATCTTTATCGTAATGATTTTTGCCCGAAACGCAACATTACAGAAATTGTCAGCGAAAAAACTTATAGAAGAATATTCTGTAATGATTACAACTATTCGTTTTTTTTTAACCAAAAAAAGACCTTTGCGCAACATGTGCAAAATATGACCAAGCTTCTAATGCAGACAAAAAAGAACTGGAAGAAGAATATACAATGCATCTTATGAGAAAAAATCAGTGTAATGAAGCCAAAGAAAATGATAAGGTCAGATGCAAAACTGATCCTTCATTCATTACATGCACTTTTGATTTGCAAAGTGTCCTTCAATTGCCCTATTCCAGTGTGTCATTATTTTATTACTCCAGAAAAATGTGTGTTTACAATTTGACTATCTATGTAGGAAGCGGAGAAATAGCCCACTGTTACACTTGGAACGAATTAAATGGAAAGCGGGGGAGCAATGAAATAGGATCAATTTTATTGAAATTTCTCGAAACTTTACCGTTAACCGTGCCAGATGTTTCACTATTCTGTGACACTTGTGGTGGTCAGAATAGAAACCAACAAGTAGCAGCTGTTTTAATGTACGCTGTACAAAATTTAAGCCACTTGAACAGAGTTGAACTTAAATTTTTAGAGTCAGGACATTCACACATGGAGTGTGACTCGATGCACTCCGCAATAGAGTCGGCTAAGAAAAATAAGAGTGCCTACACAATGACTGATTGGATTCGAATCTTTCAATCGGCAAGATCGATTAAAAAACATAAAATCCAAAGCGAATACCAAGTTCATCTATTAAAATTCTCCGACTTCTACAATTTACAGGAACTAGCAAGCAGCATATTATGTAGTAAGTTTAGCTATGGCAAAACATTTCCGGCCTTACCAAGATGTCTAATTTTTTAAGGAATTGACGCAAGATGTTATTAATTCTTTTGGCGAAAAAGGAAAGGAATTTGGTGATATTATTAAAACGATCCCCCTGTCGCCTTCAACAATAGCACGACGCACAAACACAATAAGCAAATATTTACATTCAGATCTTAAATCAAAAATGTCTGAATGCATATCTTATTCTATATGTTTAGATGAGAGCACAGACATCAATGATGTATGCCGGCTAATTGGAGTATTTTTTTGAGTGCAAGGCTTTCAATGAGCTTTTATGCATAAACAAAGAATGTTTATATAGAGTTTCCTGACAACTGGCTTAAAAGCAGCTATGGGCATAATTAGCTCACGAGTTAAGAGCTTTTTCAAAAATCTATACGTATATAAATTATTCCGCTGCAAAAAAGCTTTAAGTCTGCACTCAGACTGTTTTGTTTTCATAGTTTGCAAGTTTAAAATAGTTTATTTTATATTTATTTTCTTTTAAGGTATATTTTGTCTAAAAAAACCTTTATTTAAATTGCCGAAAAAATGTTACTAGGTTTTTTTGATGTTTTTTGATTTAATATTTAATTTAAATTTTGTTGATGTTAAATGAGAATTCACAAATGTAACAAAAAATGTTTTGTACTCTATTTAAATATATTTTTTAAATGAAAATGTGGAAATGTGAAAAGGTGGGGGCGAGGACGACTTCTGACAAAATGTCTAATTTGTTTTTTTGAATACATTTTACGATCCAGGAACTAAACTTGCATTATCTTCAAGTTTTGTTCCTTATTATTTATGTTCGTTTTTTCTTGCGTCTATTATAGCAAAAGGATACAATATTAAAAATAATTTTTGCCCTTTATGGTTATGAAAATCATACCCCATCGCGAGATAGTTTTATATACTAAGCACAAAAAAAAAAAAAAAAAAATACCAGAAAACAATGTTTCTTCTATTTACTACACGTTGTTATAAGCATCGTTAAGTAGGTGTTTTTGTTGATATGAAAGCTTTGTTGTTTTTAGTTTTGCATTTTCATAATGGAAAAGAAAAATTAACTTTAATGACATAATGTGACATTAATGCGTAAAAATTAATATTTTGATTATTAAAAGATCTAAGCTAAGTGCTCTGTCCTTAAGTAGGCCCCGTGTCAATTTGAGCACCAGGCCCCGCTATGTGTTAATCCTGCGCTGACCGCAAAGGTAGATATTTGTCCAGAAGTATGAATGTCTATAATCTAAAGATGCAGGTCGCTTTTTTTGGACTTTTCTTGACGTATTGTGTAAAATATTAAGGGCTTTCATGCATATGGACAAAACCCATATAAATGGTATAAACCGTATAAGTTTATCCCTTGTCCAATTTTTCCCAATTTCATGAAAACGCTTCATTTCAATTCTAATTAATATATGGTATAGGGAATATAGATTTTGTAGTGACATTATTTAAGTTGAAATTTAGTAATTTATTAATGTAATGTAATGTAACTTTGTTTTATGTGCATACATAATACACTCGTAGATAATAATTATAATAACATATGCAGTATTAATATAATAACATCCCTGTAGGAAAATCAACTAATTTAAAAGTAGTTGAAAAAGTAGTTTTTTACCAACCACAATTTTACTAACTAAGATATTTTGTATGGTGATGTCTGCTAAATAAGTCAATTGTCTTTCGTCTGCATATATTTTCAACTACTTCTTAAATTAGTTATATTTAAACTATTTTTTAATAACTTTAAAATAAACAATTGAAAAGTATTTAATATTCCACTTACTGAAGATGAATTTAAAAGATCATTTATTTGACTGTTTTGAAAATACATAAATACATAAATCATGAAGTGATGAGGTGTTTGCTGAATGGTTAAGCAATGCATCAATTTCCGTACAGAGTCCAAATTGTGCAATGTTTGCTAAACACTGCCAGTTTGTAATTTGAATATCTTAAATAATAAAGAATCTTCAATCGTTTCACAGGGTTTTGAGGCAGTTTATCAGTTTTAAAGTGTGTTTACCACGTCTGTTTTGCAGTTCAATGTAGTAAATAAAAAAATATGTCTTTTTGAAACAAAATGTTAGTGAAGCCTAAAGTTAATAATATTTGATGAAATAACATGGTTAAATATATATAAACTTGTAATCTAATAAAAATTTGTAATTAAAACATGTCAAAATCAGATTAATGCTGCCTTAATATAATTCAAAGTAGTTTATCAACCACTTGTTTTTTAGTAGTATTATAGTATTTTAGTAGAGCTCTGATTGCTGCAATAAGTAAATATTATATATATATGTATATAACTAAATAATATAACTGAATATAACTACATAAATTAGGCCTGCACTTATCGGAATGTCCTTGTTTGCCCTTGTACGGAATGCGCGTTGCATATTATTATTTTTAGATGAAGAGTGAAATAACTGAAAATGTCATTAAGGTGAAATTTTAGGTGAAACTTTTCCTTTGGGTGATATGACATTCCATTTGGGTTCTATGACTATACTTGTTTTTAGGTTTGAGCATTGTGACATACTTTTGGGCATTATGACCTTTATTGACTTGGGCTTTCTAACGTTGGACGATATGATACACGTCAGTGTTAGGCTTTATGAGAATTAGTTCTTCACCCAAAATAATATGTCTTAAGGCTCCATTCAAAGTCGTATGGTCCAAATCCGCAAAAATTTTACAACAACAAATTACACAGAACTTTTTTGGGCGTTGTGACTTTTATTGCTTTGGGCTTTATGACATTAGGCGGTATGGCACCACGCCTGAAAACAAACCAAAAAAAAATCTTGTAAGGAATGGAGCTTCGAAAGGGTACCGAAGCTAAAAGACTCCCCCGCGGCCGAATACCAGAATATTCGAAGCCTTTAGCCACGACAGATACGATGACATTCAGTTTTATATATTTACGAAAGTTTTCCTATTTTGATGACGTCACTTTGTATTGGAGGTAGGCGTGGTTTTCATCCGTTATATACCGAAGCTCATGTGCAAAATTTTTAAGACATTTATTTAAATTTTGTGGATTATTAAGAGATTTTAGTTTGAAATAAAGCCATCTTGCATGGGAGTTAGGCGTGATTTTCATCCGATTTTTTTCAAATTTCATAGTCAGAATTGATATTTATGTGCAAAATTTGAAGGCATTTCGTTAGATTTTGTGGATTTTTAAGAGATTTACTGTAAAAATAAAGTCAGTCTGTATGGGAGGTAGGCGTGGTTTTCATCCGATTTGGCTCATTTTCGAAGTTGATCTTAATTTTTTTAAAAAAGCTTTTATTTTGAATTTCATCGCGATAGCTTTAAAATTACGGCTGTAATCGTGTCGACAGTCGGACAGACGGACAGACAGGCGGACAGACAGACGGACACACGGAAATCGACTCAGGAGGTGATGCTGATCAAAACTATATATACTTTTCTATACCTGCCACGCTCCTTATTGGTGTTACAAACGGAATGACAAAGTTAATATACCCCTTACGAATTACGCATTGGTGTATAAAAATTAGTCGATTTTGCATTTTTGGTGGGTAAAATTTCGTTTTTTGTTTTAAACGTATTGGGCGAAATGTCACTTTTTATTTTTGGGCGATTTTTTGTTTTCAATATTTGACAAAAAACTTCAATCAGTCCTTAAAAATAACGGTATTTAAAGTAATAGCAGCAGTCCTTTTTTGAAGCAAAGCTTTTTACTCCTCGTTCTGTGATTTGCTTGGAGTGAAATCTGAAAAGTTTTCGATAGATTTTTTCTTGGAAATTTGATGGTTTCTTTGTTGCTAGTGCTTATTACAACATGAAAATTTAATACTTTAATAATAAAACTAAAAATATTTTTTGGCCTGCCAGTGGGGATCGAACCCACGTCCTCTTGAACAAGAGTCCAATGCACAATCCACTAGGCCACAAAGACTCTTTAGAAAAATTTGTTAATTCAATTCTAATTATAACAGAAGCTATGCTGCAGTAGATCGTCACCATCTATCAATAGATAGAGGATTGTCTATTTGCTATGCTACAACTATCAAAAATTTGCTCTTATTTGCCACAAGGTGTCTCCAGCATCGGTTTGCTTGTATTGTGAATGCGTTTGTGGTGCTGTTGGCATAGAGTGTAAATTATGATCTAGAGATTGCATCAACTCTGGTAAATCTCTGGCATGTGTTAACAGAGTTTCTTTACTTAAAAGCGTGAAGGAAAAAAATTCTGTTAACCTCTGTTAACACATGCCAGGGATTTAGCAGAGTTGATGCAATCCCTAGATAATAATTTACACTCTATGCTGTTGGTACGAAGAAAATTAGCAATGCCAACAAGTGCGTTGACAAGTGCGTTTTTAAGTGTCAAAAAAATAGATGATATCAATAAATATGGAATTAACAAACGCATGCATGAGTCAGTGCAGCCAAGTTCACAACCATGTGTGGAGAGTTAAAATGGAGAGTCGCTGGCATTATATGCCCGTATATGTAATTGGCGTGGAAATTAGACATTCAACGATAAAAAAATAAGCAGTAAATATGTTCTCTGTATATATGTAATTTATTTTATGTTATTTTAAATTTTTGAATTTAAAACTTAATTTATTTAAAAGAAAAAATTCTTAAGCTATCAAATCTATGTAATTGCAAAAAATCTTCGCTTCTCTCGTATGTCCAACGACGCACCTGTGTTTTTTTTATTTCTTTTTTATTTCTTGTAATATTGTAGTGATTATTGGCATTGTTATTGAAGGTTATAGGTATAAGAAAACACATCGACTGTAAAACCTTATTTTTCTTTTAGTAATGAACAATTTTTATTTGTATTTTTCCTTAAAAAAAATTTTGAAGAAAACATTTTCAAGTTATTTTTTGTTAGGTAATAAAATAAAGCTTTTGACATTTTTTTATGAATTTGTTAAGTCAAAGGAAATATTTAGGCCCGCACCTTCTTTTTTTCTTTCTTTTGAAATTTTTTGTTGACAAATGAAACTTGTTGTTTTAAAAGGAATTAGTATTTTTCCCTTACACAAAATGTGTTTATAGATTTTTATGCATGAGATTATTAAAAATTAAAATTAACTATATTTTTATATATAAATGATTGAATTAAAGTGGAATTAAAAAATAAATAAAAAATGTGCCCTGAAAATACTCATTTTGTACAAGGAAATTTTGTATCTCGTGTGGGAACTAGGGATGCCAATTTTTGGGGTGTTTTTGATCCCGGGATTTTCGGAATCTGAAAATACAATCCCGGGATCGTCCCGAAATTCAGGCATTTTTGATTTTGTATTTTTTTTTTTCCAAAATTGCAAGATTTCTGTTATAATTCTATTATGGTATACTGTATGAAATTGATGAAATAAATACGTAGAATTTGTATATTATAGTAATTCATATATGCATGTATTTATTAAGGCAAAATCTTTTCAATCAATAAAAAAAAAACCATAAAATTTGACAAACACATATAATAATACTATAGCAAACATATAATATATACAGGGTGTCCCGCAATTCAGTGCAACTATTTACAGAGGTGAAAGGTTATGTTGACCTGATCAAAAAATTGTATGGGATAGGGGGTATATTTTCACATTCTTAGGAGCTACGGGGTTAATTAATATTTCACGACTTTGATTCACATTTTTGTATCAAAGAGTATATGAGTATATTTTTATTGCATTACGCGAAATTCTGAGAAATTTGCTCTCAAATTTGAAATTTGGTAGTTTCAACCGATTGATTTCATCTTCACACGAGCACAGCTTGGTAACGGTTAAGTCGGTGGGGGTTGTTGATAAACAGCTGGAAAGGTGATTTTATTGTCTTTGCAATGAGCTATCAATATAAGTTTTCTGTATGTTAGTTTTTCTCGTAGAAACAAAAATGTGAATCATAGTCGTGAGATATTAATTAGCCCTGTAGCTCCTAACAATGTGAAAATAGAGCCCTCCCTCCCGTACGGTTTTTTACTCAGCTCAACATAACCTTTCACCTCCGTAAATAGTTGCACTCAATTACGGAACACCCTGTATATTAAGGATCCTTGAAAAAAATAGTTCCATTTGTACCCTTCAAAAAATGAACCTTAATGTATTTTATGACGATTCCCAAAATATTTTAGCAACAACGAAAGCCTCTAGTGAGCTAAATTATATTGCAAAAACCTCCAAAAATCATGTTTTTCGTAAATAATAACTGTAAAAAAAAAAATTGTCAAAAATTATTGGCCTGAAAAAGTTCTTCCAATCTGCATCAAAAATTTTTAAAAATTTGCAATCGGTATAGAGATAATACTGTTTGTCATGCATTTTTCACCTTCATGTTCGTGCGAGACACGCTAAGCAATCAGCCTTATTATAAATAAAATTCCCCCCGGAATTAAGAAAAGGAGTTAATTTTTTAGACAGGAGATAATACTTTTAAGGATTTTTTTACTAGTGATCTTAAAAATTGACAATAAATGCAAATATTTGTGTTCAAAATTTTCAAAAGTTCCATTGATAAAAAAACGAAAATTCCCTTTTTCAGCTGCTGGCGAAGTTTTATTCACAAAAAACAAGCCAATACACAAATTTATTACTTCTATTGGCCAAAATGCGATCTTAAAGAAATTAAAGCATTAACGGTGTTATATTAAACCTGCAGTAGAGAAGCCTCAACACTTGTTGGTTGAATTTTTCATAAAAAGAAAAATGCTTTCTGTAAGTACTAGCCTTTATCACATCCATTAGAAAAAACATACATTTTTTTTACCAAAACTACTGATAAATTGAATGCTTTTTATTATGAGACATTTGCTCGTTACAAATTGACTTTGTCTTATGAGGAATAAATGCTACAAATTAAAAAGAAATTTTAAAAAAGCAATTCCATTAAACTTACTTATGATATAATTTACCTGAACTGCTGAGTGAGTAAGTCATTTCAGTCACATACAATTTTGCACCAAATATAAAGACAGCTGTTGCAAATGCGTGTAACCAATGTTACAATGTTGCTTGTTTTGCCTTAAAATGTGGATATTTGTGAAGAAATTTCGAAAAATTTATTAGTTATTAAAAAAATATTTTCAGCAATCCCGAGACTAAAATCGACTAGTCCCGGGATATTCGGGCTGTTAAAAGTCCGGGATCCCGGGTTCCCGGGATTGACATGCCTAGTGGGAACACAAGGCAAACAATTGTGCGATTCTTCATTTTTTTTGTGCCTTCTTGTTAATGTCAGAAAGTTACAAAATAGTCTTTTTTGACAGTTACAATATTCAAAATTGTTTTTGAAGTTACAAAATAGTCCTGGTACTCAAACTTTCCAACGAATTTATATTCTTACAACCTATTAATTAAAGTAAATAATAAAAGTTTTTTTTTATAAATTGGTTAAGTTGTAAAGTAAAACATTTACCATCATTTTTTAAAATAAAAGTAATGATTAATTTTAAAATTTACTGAAGCTTTTGTGAAGCCTTTCATTGTGAAGCAATAAATTGATGTTATAACAAATTAATGAATGATTTGCTGAGCATTAATTAATTGTTACTGCATTTGAATGGAAAACAGGTTACCATATGAATGCATTTCAGACTTTTATATTGCAACAACTGTGTTGTTTAGGAAGTTAACAGCTCTCTGATTTCTTTTAATTCAGTCAATTGATTTTTGGTTTTTTTTGTTCACATACTTTTTTTTATATGAAAACTGAAATTATTTAATTTTTATAATAAGCGTTAAATTGAAAAAAAAAATTTAAATACGATTTAAAAAACCGGACTTTTGATGAAATAATTATTAAATGACTAATACCACATCATTATTATTATTATAATTTTTTAATCTGTTTTATTATAAAGAAATCTTTTAGATATATTTTTTAATGATGTTTATAATTCGGCAATTAAACGTCTTTTTACACTCGCACTCGTACATTCATTTTACTAGTTCTCATTATATACCTTCATTACTTGGCAATTTCTTTGTCTATAAAAATCAGTTTGTATTTGAGTAATTTAATACATTAGATTGTTGGTTGCTTCCCGGCCTCAAAAGGTAGATGACGACGACGACTACTACTGCGACATCGTCAACAGCTCCCACTACGAACAAAGCAAGCAGAGCTGAGTGAGGTTCGCATTTCTGGCCTGAATGGACGCTTTTGTGTGGAACGATTTCCGCTGTATTATAGTATTTATCACTCATTTCTTGGTTGTTATACGTCTGTAGTTTCTAGTTTTCCAACATTTCTTTAATTCCTTCACCTCAGGCATAAATAAAAATAGCACACTCACATATACTGAAGAGCGCTGTGGAAGAAATACAGCACAGAACAAAAGCTATTCTTTGCTTTTTCCGGTGCAGAAGCGACTCTAATGTATTGCTTGCTATTCATGCAGCTTAATATTCATGCATTTCTTGGTCTGCATGGGGCCTGTATGAAGCTATTGTGGACCTTATGATAAGTTGCTTTCCAATTGATATTTTATTGGCTTTGATTAGGAATCGGCTGCAAAAGGCTCGGAAGAAAAAACAAATGCCTTTCAAAAGCAAACAAAAGTTGTGTTAACAATACTTTCCGGCAGGCACCGGAACTGCCCAAGTTGCTGCGCTTGTCACTTCCATATCTATTAAATGAACGTTAATGCTTAGAAGCTGAAAAATCAGACTGTTTTCTGCTATTACCACTTTAAGCTGATTTGTCAAATTTTTCTGAACAAATAAACATCAATTAATAAACGAGTCAAGAACAAGATTCGGATGAGAGTTTCAGCAACATTAAAAAAAAAAAACAAAAATAAGCCGCGCTGTTAAAGTCAAAACAAACAACATTATCTGCTTGCGACTAGGTCCACGGATGAGCAGCGCTAACAAGCAGCTTGTTAATTTAAATAAAGCTGCTAACATGTGTCCAGACACAATGTCGAAGCAATAGCATGCAACAACAGCAGCAGCACGAAAAGCGTTGCGCATGCGCATGAGTGCGTGTTCAAGCGTTGCTGCTGTTGACTCGGCTTTTAACGTGCACCTGATCAAGCGACCGTCTGACTATCCGCTACTCCGCTGACTAGCCCAAGTTTCCCAATAATGCCTTCACGCCGCCCATTAAGTGAAATTGAGTTTTCCGTTTGGCTTGGCTGGCGTGTTTACATGTTTTAGTCCTCTCGTGAAGTCGCTAGCTAGTCAGGCCTGACTTAATTACTGCATTCGCCGTGTTTTATGAGCGGCTTTTTACTGTTCACACTCCCAACAATGTCTGTTGTTGTCTTTCTAGCATTTCGTAAATTGTTGTTATTTGCCAAGTTTATGACTTACTCAGTTTGAATGAACATACTTATTGTGTAATTTGTTTCTGGAATTGGAGTTGACCTTTATTACCAACTCACCAGATTTGGACGGAGCTGGGAAAGTTTGTTAAAATATTTGGAATTTTTTGTTAGTCAACTCATAAAAATCTTGACTGCTGAATGTAAGTCGACACTAAAATTTGATTTCTAAAATCATGGGAAAACAAACAAGGGTATGTATGGGCCACTAACAGTTTTATTTCTTTCTTTTAAACAAAGTAACTGTCAAGTTTTTAATAGTGTCATATGTCAAGCCAAACATTTCCTTGCAACATTTTTATTATTGCTTTTTTTTTTTAATAACTTTTCATTTGCAGAAATGCATTCACAGAAATACTTTCAGTCATTTAAGGTCTCCATCCAGCCAGTTAAAGTTTTGGCTATTAGCCAAAGTTTTAAATTAATTTTATAGCAGATTATCCAAATTTGTTTGGGATACAGTTTAATTTTTCAAATGAAATAATTTGAGTGTTTCCATAATAAAAGCTATTGTGAAATCAATTAAATATTAGAAAATGTTATATATGGCTTTAAGTAATGTCCATTTTATCACTCTCCAATGTATTCTAGGAGAAGTAACATAATAAGATAATAACTGGGGTGGTAGCGTTGAATTTAACATAATCATTTCTGCTCTATTGATTCATATCATTTCCTCATGCGTACACTCTAAAAAATAAATACAAATTTATTATAAATACAATAGTAATTTTTTTTTTTAAATTCAACTGGAGTGTAATTTAACAAGTTTCAGTGTAAATTTCCAATGTTTAAAATTATATACAAGTTTTAGTAAACTTAAGCAACATATATTGAATTTTGTTGCAATATCAATATTAAACATTTTTTTATGTGTTGAATTTTCTACATCAATTCGTATACTTGCACCATATTCTCATTCAAGTTTGATTATGAGCACGTAAGCAGCTTGTTATTCAGTTCTCCGGTTTTCGCTTCTCTAATGACAAAAAATTGTGTTAAATATGTGTTTTAATTTTATGCAAAGATTTGTAAATATTTTTTGTCGTGTAAAATACTCAATATTGATTTTAGAAATGCTCTGTTTTATTTTAATAACTCTAAAGACAAATTGATATATTTTCTTGGTGCAATTGACTTGAAAGTGTTTTGTTTTTTTTTATTTAGATTTGTCTGTTTTATTATTCTTGTGTAAAATTAAATCAATCATAAAATTTTATTACCGCTTTTTAATTAGGAGTAATTTTTATATTGCTACATTATTGTAGTTAAAGTAAACAAAAGTTGTTGAATGTTATTCATATAAAGGTTGTAATGTTGCAATATTAATACAAAAATTATAGCAACATTAAACAACTAATGTTGAAGTTTACTACAATACCTATATTAAAGCTTAAATATTACCATATATATTTAGCAAAATTAAACAGCAATTGGTAAATTTTACTACGTACCAATAGTAAACAACACATGTTGAATTAAATAAAGGTATGTAAGTTTACTACAGTTATAGTAGCTAAGCTGTTGCCTACAACTATTGTAGTAAATTTCAACAAAAACGTTTTAGAGTGTATTCATTTAGTAATCCGAACGTCAGCAGGCCCAGTGGGGGTGGACCGGGTGGAGAAAAATTTTCCATTATGTCAAAAAAATGTTCCTAAAGTGTTTTCTGGTCGTTTGAAAATTTTCACAGCAGTAGTTTAAACAATAATAATAATAGTAGGAAAAATAATGGTGGGCTATACGTCAGCAGGTTATATACACCTGTAGTAAATATAATTTTCCTAAATCATTTCAGGTCGAATGAAACTGATACAGGATACTCTTTATGCTATAAAAATAATAAAAGAAAATGTCATCAGATCTATCGATAGGGGTAAGATCGTCACCTGGTGGATTATGAATGCCCAACAGGTGGTTAAAAACCCCCCTGGACTTTTATGCCCAAAACGGTTAAAAAATAGTACATGACTTTATTACTCTATAACTCTTTATATGACAGTTTTACGCTATTATATAACAAACATTTTTATGCACAAGAATTTTTTCCATAAATAATTTTCAACTTGGAATGACCCTTCATGATGTTTTAAGAGGTCGAAGTCACAATTTGGAGGTAACTTATTTTTTGAACGACCCTCGTTAATATTTAGAGTAGCATAATTCTGGACAATTAACACAATGTTATGAAGTATTAAATGAAGCTAATCGTCATTTTTTAAGTTTGATTTTTATGGACTTGAAACTATTTGAAACATTTAAGTAATTTTGATTTTGAAAAACTTTTTGATTGGAGACCCTTGTAATGCTGCTCTATTTATACAGGATTAAGTGTTTTTGCTCCTCCTGTTCATTTCTTGTTATTCGCGCAATTCCACATTCTGTTATATCATTCACAGCTAATAAATTTCTAACAATTGCTTTTAAAGCAAAAAAGCTTGCATTTTCCTGAGAAGTAGTCGCATCTGCCATAAAAAAATTTTTAAATACGATTGTAATTTTTTTATTTAAAAAAGTATTGTTAAAGAAGTAAGCAGTCGCGTAGCGTGGTGGGCGGGGGAGGGGGGGAGCTAGGGCGGTCCGCCCCGGGCGGCACCTTAAGAGGGCAGAAAAATCACAGATATAAAAAAAATTTCATATGCACCCAGAAAAAGCTTATGTTAAATTGAAAAAAACCTAGTATAATTTATGAGATGGCTTTGGCAGTTTTCAGCCACCCAAGTACTTTATCAAAACGCCTAAGTTGTACACCAATTAGCCAAGTATTTGGAAGTTTTTTTATACACTACTTTAAAATAAAAAAATTAATTTCAAATATATAATTTTTTTCAGGTTTTGGTTTTTTTTATTTTCCTTTTTTTTTTGAAGCTGCCGCCGCCTCCCGTTCTGTGATTTGCTTGACTGAAATCGGCAACAACACAAATTTTTCTTTTATCAACACCGTTTTTTTCTTAGAAATTAATGACTTCTCGGCTTTTCTTGTTGATTGACGTCTATTATAACAAGAACATTAAATTAAATTAAATTAAATATCCTATACAAAAACTTTACCTTCGTATGCCGTTGAGATTCGAACCCACACCAACCCGATACCACTGTGTATGAAGCCACTACACTATGCATTGAGCCAAACTCTTTCGTTACGCTGAGTGATTTATTCAATATTAATTACAACTGAAGCCATGCTGCAGATATCAACAGAATACTGTGACATACTGCATCTGTTAATACAGCATCTGTTAACATCTGTGAATCAAATATTTTTTTTTTTTGGCAGGGTATCGAAGTATGTGCTTTCAAAGTAATGTATTAAACAATAAATTGCTTAGGTGAATAAACGTAGCTGCACTTATGTCAGCAAACAGTAGCAAAGCTGCTTAGATCAGTTGATAGAGCGATTGATTGGCACCAAAAGTTCCAGTTTCGATTCCGCACGGCAGGCAAAGAATTTTTTTTTTCTTTCCGTTTTGTTGATGAAATGTAATAAAATTTACTGCTGTGAATATTAAAGTGTGTCTTCTAATTTATTTTATGCTATTTTTGAATTTTAAATTGGTTTTATTACAAAAAAATCAAATATCAAATCTATCCGTCTCTCGTGTGTCTAATGACGCAGCTGTGTTTTTTTTTGCAGAAATTAGCTCAAAACTATGCTTAACCCATCCATGCCAGTTGTTTTTTTAATTTTGTATTTTTGGATTTTGAGCTTAGATGAATCAATTTTTTTTTTTTTTTTTTGGCAAGGTATCGAAGTATGTGCTTTCAAAGCAATGCATTAAATAATAAATTGCTTAGGTGAATAGGCATAAGTTTATAATTTCCATACAATTCTCTTCACCCAAGCCAACTTAGGTGATTTATCTATAGCTTTTTTTCTCGGTGTACTCGTATATATCATGTATATAAACATAAAAAAAATAACCGTTTATGTGTACAAAAACGCATAAATTGATAAAACGAGTTAAAAATGTAGACCGCGTCTAGTTTACCGACATATGCTTACATAGTGGTCATTGTTGTCATTACACAGCTAATAATTGCGTAGGAAAGTGACTAGATACTTTTATGCATGTCTTGAATAGTAATGCTTGTGTCTGTGCTAAGTTTTTTTTTACGGTGTGTATTGCTGTATGCTGTATAAACAAATCACAGGATTTTCAATAGTGGTTTTCTCAATGTGTCTTTCTCCTTTACTCTACTCTACGTTATATCGTTCTTCTACATCATTTAACAAAACTTGCTTAAACATGACCCGTACTTGAATTGAGTTTGAACTGGCGCTTTAAAAGTTTTCTTACATCTATTACAACGATTAAAAAACAACAATTTCAAGTGGACAATAAGCGTGCAGTCGTGTCAGAATATTAAATGTCAAATAAAGTGTTTTTTGATTTTGTTATCACTCACCAAGAGGTTCAAAATATTTGTGAATACTTACATAAATTATGAATAAGAGCAGCTTGTATGGCATCTTTTTAATAGCATTTTTTAAGTTCTATTTTTTTAAAAATATGACAATTCGTTTTCGTTTAATTTTTAATTAAAATAACTTATAAAATATAAAAATTGGAAGAAAATTACCAGTGTTGTGATTTTTTACTTTTCGAAAAAATCTTAGTTTTTACTTTTCGAAAAGCCTTATTTTTTACTTTTCAAAAAAATCTAATATTTTCCTTTTCAAAAGATAGCTTTTTTCTGGTTTTATTAAAAAAAAATTGCAGAAATCTAAATATGACATTATTTGAATAAATTACTTAAATAAATATTTTCTAAAACTTTAATTAATATTGGCACAAAAAAATGTGCTATTATGTAAAATAAACTGATCGAATTGAACGTTTTCCAAGAAGTATACCGTTTTGAAAATTTCGTGCTTGAGTATGTTTACGAAAAAAATTCTCACAAATCCAAACTATTAAAAAAACAACGTTGCGGGTGCTTAAGTCATAATCTTGAGCTATGTCGTCCAAAAAATTACAAAAACCAAAATTCCAAGCGAAAGTTAGAGATGTTCAAAGTTCACTTTAAAAAAAAAGAATCCTTAAAGTGTCCTCTTCTGGCATATGGAACACAAGAAAAATTGAGTGGTTCCATTTCAAAACTAGTTTTTTCTACTCTATGACACGAACTGAGTTGATAGTGAGAAATCATTGTTAATGGTACAGCGTGAGCTCTCTAAATCTGATATATAAAAACTTGCCTTTTATCGAAGTTATAATATGGCAAGAAGTAGCCTCCGTTTCAAAACTAGTGGTATCCTCTCATACTGTTAGTTAAAATTTTGTAAACTTAAATTTAAAATTCATATATTTTAAGAGTTTATTGAAGGCTATGCGTCAAATCGCCCAAGTTACCATCGCCCAAAAGTTCGAAAATGAACAATCGCCCAAAAAATCGGCTGAATTTTTTGGGCGATTGTTCATTTCGGGTTTGGGCGATTGTGCGTTTTGTTTTTTGGGCGATTGTTCATAATGAATGATCGCCCAAATTTTGCAAAATGTATAATCGCCCAACTTTACTTTTTGGGCGATTGTTCATTTTGCATAAATTGTGCTCCATTGTACAATTTGAGAGAGAGTGGTACTGTTTTCATGAAATAATTTTTTGGGCGATTATTCATTTTGCTTAATTTGCGACCAACAATGTCTTACAAATAACTTAACGGTTGTTGTAGTGTGATTTTTCTATGTTCGGCAGTGAAATTATCATTGCAAGTTTAGTAGTTTAGAAGTAAGACGTGTTATTGAAAAATGAATAGTTTGGCTTATGAATTTATACAAGGTAAAAAGTACAAAAGTGTTCTTCTGTATGTTATTGAAAAAAAACAAATTTATAAAATAAAATCAAAAACAACCAAAACAACATATTATGTGTGTCATCATCGTGATTGTTATGCCAGATTAGAATTGTCTTCAGATGGTATTTGCTCGAAACCAAAAAAGGCAAAAAATGATCATAATCATGGTTCACAAGAACATATCTATAAGGAAATGAAATGCATTAATGAAGTTCGAACAGATTGTTTAACAGTATCAGGAGTATTGGGACATCCCAAGGCAATGAGCGGTATACGTACTGCATTCAAAAGAGCTGTAGAGAAGTAAGTTTTTGCAATCACAATTATTTCGTCCGTAAGCTTTTAAGTAATTTAATATTCTCCAATTTCTGTAGAGATGAAGAGGCTTCTCAATTTCTTAATTACAATAAAATGAAACGTAGCCTACAAAAGTTAGCAAACAGAGTTTTTGTTAAATCACCTAAATCAGCAATAGAAGTTGTTGAAGCATTTCAAACGGAGAATATATGGAAGCAATTTGGGATCAGCAAGAACAAGGAAGCTTTTCCGTTCTTTAAAGCCTGCATCCAAGAGGAAGATTTTTCATATTGTATTTTTTCGTCTGAAAAAATAATAAATATTATAAAAGAATACATACCACATACTAAACGAGTGTACTTAGGGGTAATTAGGGGTAATTAGGGGTAAGAAACTTAGGTGGTACTTTCCAAATAGTTCCTCTAGGATGCTTTAAGCAACTTATAATCATATACTGCAACTATTTTGATGAGAAGGTAAGTTAAATGTTATTTTTGTTGCAACTTTTGTCTTCCCGGCGGACAAAATTCCAAAATTGGACCCTAATATAAAAATCGGGATTATTACACTTGCTCTTTTGTTCGGATCTGTGGCTCTGCGTAAAATGGCCCCAAAACGAAAAATGAAAAAAGGCACCAACATTTGGTATTAAGTGCAACAACACGCAAAACCTTTTCGGTGAGGGGATGTTTTTCATAATAAAATTATACCCCATATATATATTTTTTTTTGGTATATATATAGTGTTTTTTTTAATTATTTGCCCTTCTACGGAATATTGGTTTCAGCATTTTGTACAAGGGCAAATAATTTTTCACATAATCGTGTAGGTGAATAACACACCTACAATGTAAAATTTGACAAAAACTATTGTGGCCTTTTTGCATTTCAGTTTGGCGCCAAATTTCAATTATGTGGTGGGGCAATATTTCATATTGACGAAAGATCCCAAGTTTGGGGCCATTTTTCATTTCTAGTTTCGGGGCCATTTTTCCTGGGACCATTTTGCGCAGAGCCAGATACCGTCTTAAACTTACATTATTTACGGCCTCAACAGAGAAGCACCAGCACTATAATTTCTTGTTTTACTGTTCTTAGATATTTCCATTTATGTTTATTTTAATGGATAAAAAAAACACAAAAGCATATACGCATCTGTTTCAATATATTGACGCAAATATTTTCAAGTTAGAGGCAAGTGAATTTATAACTGATTATGAAGTTGCTTTAAAAAATGGCCTGAAGGCAATATATCCGGTGGCAAATTATCAAAACTGCTGGTTACATTATTGCCAGGCCCTTCGTCTAAGCATTACAACGAAGAACAAAAAACTGGCTGGAATAATTAGAAGCAACAAAAGTGCATCAATGTTTTTACACAAACTTATGGCTATGGCCTTGTTGCCACATTATTGCATGGAATCAACCTTCATTACTCTTAAACTTCAGATCAGAACGGCTTTTCCAAACGATGAACTCGAAAGTTTTATGAATTACTACGAGAAGTTTTGGATGAAAAAGGTATGTGTGTTTTTTATGTTAAAATATTTTTCCCTTATAAGGAACTGCTCCGGAATGAGCTGGAACGCGCCGGAGCGCCCCGAAACGCGCCGGAGCGCGCCGAAACGCGCCGGTGCGCGCCGAAACGAGCCGGAGTGCGCCGAACTACACCAAAGCGCGTCAAGCACCACAAGCCCTAACAAACACTATTTTTTTATATACACAATTTTTACATACACGATTAATTTTATTATTCCAGGTTGGACCACGTAATTTTTCTGTATATAAAAAGGTCACAAGAACAACGTCCGACATTGAAGCCTACAATGGTGTCCTTGGACGTATGATTTCTAAAAAAGGCAATTTTTATAAATTTGTCAGAGTGCTTCAGGACGAAGTATTAATGAAAAGTCGGGATTTCAAGATGCTTATAGAAAGTGGTGGCGCTGCTGGAGCAAAGAAGCGAAAGTCCTCAGCGATTCAAAGAAATAAAAGTATACTGGAGTCTTCAGAGCTGCTCGAAAAGGGAAATATAACAGCAATGCGTTTTTTGGATCGTATGGTTTATCCAAAGAATAATATTTGCACGGATATGGAACCATATGATGATATTTTTGAGGACTTTCCTGAAGATGAAATTGATGAGGAAGATACAGAGGAAGCTCAACTACAAAACAATGAGCACGATCCAAACGTTTGCATTATATGTGTAGATATTCGTCCAAATATTGTGTTGTTGCCCTGCAAACACCTTCATATTTGCAGTGCCTGCAATTTGAAATTGCAAGCGCAGAGTATTGCAGAAGGTAATAACTTGTATTTATGTCCTGTTTGTCGCCATGACGTTGTCGATAGTATGCAGATATATACAGTGTCGTAAAATTACCGATTATTCTTTAGTATAATGTTTTCTTATTTCTTGTACACATGATTTTGTTTTGTGAAATTTTGTTTATGTTTACTTAATCATATATTGACTTATTAAATATATGTTTATACATATGTATGTCATAAGCATATCCTAGCATCCTCTTTTAATTGGGCGATTGTTCATCTCACTTTTGGGCGATTATTCATAATGAATAAACGGCCAATATTTTTGGGCGATAATTCATTTCCAAATTTGGGCGATCGTTCGCAGTTTTGGGCGATTTTCTATCTTTTTTTGGGCGATTGTACATTATGCACAATCGCCCACATTTTTTTGGGCGATTGGTCATTTTTGGGTTTGGGCGATGGTAACTTGGGCGATTATTCGCATAGCCTTTATTGAAGACTAGACTAAAGGCTTCTTTATTAAGCGTCTTAAACTATACTTTTGTAATTTTTTTTATCTACTGCTATAGTAAGGGGTTTCATCACTTGTAAAATGTGCATTGAAAAATCAAAACTTGTCTTATCCGTAGTGACTTAGACCCTTATTATTTCCATAAGTATTACATAAGTATGTTTTGTTTTTTAATTTTGATTAAAAGGTGTTGGCAATAAAAAACAATAGGCAACTTAGCAGTTTAATCTTCAATATATATCAATTCGATATCTTAACATTTCAATAGAGGAATAAGACAACTTTTGAAAAGGAACGAATCAATTTTACAAAAATATTTCTCATCAGTCTCTGGTTTTAGGGTAAAATATCTATTCAAATTTGCACTGCAAAACAATTTACGACAAAGATTTTTTTAATTTGGGAATTCCAGGATTGCCAAAATACAATTTTCTTGTCTTAAAGTAATAAAAAAATGATATAAAAACTTTATTGAGATCTTCTCCGATTGAATTTTGTAAGTTTTTAAGTTTTGTTACTATTTTTAAACCTACAGACAAGAAAATGATATCTTGGCAACCCTGGAATTCCGAAATAAAAAAAAAATAATCTTTGTTTAAACTTATTTTGCAGTGTTGAACTTATTATAACTTATTTTGCAAAGTTTCGTAAAAATATTCAAAATTTTCAAATTGCATTTTATATTCATTGCACTTTATATTCAATTCGAAAGGTGCATTGGTGCATATGACGATTTCTAAAATATGTTGGCTGTCACGATAATTGCCATTGAGCTAAACTATTTTGAAATAACCTTCAAAACAAACAGACTGTCAGGAATAATAATTTTAAGAAAGTTTTTTTAAACTGCATCGAAGAATGTAAAATTTGTGCCTTTGAACCAAAGATAATGTTGATTTTCATGAATTTTTTGATACTTTTTTTTATGTTATTTTCAATAAATGTCAAAGCTGTAGCTGTCTTTTTTCGGTTTGTGATTGTTCGTTTTATTAGTTTCGTTTTTCTATTGATAAAAAATTAAAGCAAAATTTACAATAAAGTTAAATTTTTAGAACTGTATTAAAAAATTTTGTTGTGATGTAACGCATGACCGACCTCCCCCCTCTCCATTGTCACATTTCGTTACAAATGCTCCTCCCCCCAAACATGTAACGTAATTTATGAACACCCCCTATACTTAGATTAAATGCTTGTTTGGCACTCATAAGCCATCTGCTGACGAGCTTACCCTTACCGATAGATCTGCTGACGTTTTTTGGCATAAGAATAACTTATATCAGTTTCATTCGATCTGAAATGATTTTAAGAAAATTATATTTACTACAGGTGTATATAACCTGCTGACGTATAACTAATTTGACCAACCGTTCCGAAAAATCGGAATCATTCCGAAATTTTAAGGCAAGTTTCGGGATTCCAAGGCTTCGCTATTCCGAAATATACCGAAATTCTTTTCATATCAACAAAAAATAATTATTAAGTCAAATATCTGGTCAATAATCTGGCGCATACTTTTGGATGCGTCAATATATTTTTGAACGCAAATTGTAATTTTTGTTTTCTCTACCACATATTTACCAAAAACTAAAAGATATAGGAAAGTTCGGGAGTAAAGGTATAGGCTTTTGCCCTCACCGGAAAACTTCCCGGTTACATGTGATACAACAGCACTTCACAGCTTTGAGGTGAATTCACGTCCACAATCAGTGCTGTCGCTTTACCACAAGTGTGATAAATCTACATTTTTTCTTACTTCTGTTCCGCTCCGGTTTTTTTTACTGTTGACAATACGTGAGTTTCAACAAACTGCATACAAATTGAACTGAAATAAGCCATTTGTCTGAAGCCTGTGTGTTGTCTAGTTAAAATAAAAGTTACTGTCTCTTTATCTCTGATATTTACTGTCATGCAACCTTCCGCATAAATATATTGTGAGCTGAATTGTTTTTCACAACTTGCAAGTTTCATGCTCGGAATTCTTTGAATTGCTGGAATCAGGCCCCAAATTATTTGAGAAATTGCCAAGAAAGATAAATACAGCATCAACACGAAAAATAAGACCGATACCAATCCTGTTGCTAGTACTTCCGCCTTAAATGTGGTTGTCAAACGTCAGAAATGATTGATTTTAATGTTTGATATATGCTCTAACATTACTTCGTTCTTTTAAACTATACAAAGCAGTATTATGGTTTATTAAAATTCATTAAAAAAAACTAAAAATATTTTTACTAACCATTTTTTTATGATATGTTTATTAATATTTCAATAATGCACAAATAATTTGAAAAAAAACTTAAAAATTGTAAAGTATAGGCTGGCAGGGGTTGGTGGCTAAAAAGGGCTGCCTCATTCTTGTCACGATTTCAACCCTTCAAGTCATCTGAAAAAAAGTATTCTTAATTAGTAAGAATGTCGCTTTATCCCGGACTAGGGAATTTTTTTTCGCGAAATGACAACTGCTTGAAAAAAGAAGTAATTTTTTGGGTTCTTTTTCAATGTTGTGAATTTTTCAAACATCTTATAAAACGAAGTTATTACATAATTCTAGTTTAATGATAGAGGGATACATTAAAAGGACCCCCACCAAATTTGAAGTTAATCGGTTCATTAGAACTTGCGATATCATGTCAAACGTGTTGGAAGAAGAAGTTTCGAAAAAAACTCGTTTCTTTGAGTTGAGTAAAGTTGTAGGAAGTCAAGCTCATATAAACGGGTGCTATACTTGTATCTATAACTTCGTAAATAATTGAAATTTTAAAGTTCCTTTGGAGGATATATTCTTAAGGGTTTAATCTTCAAAATTATGCAAAAAAAAAATAGATTTTTCAAAGTTCTACTGTCTTAAAACCACAACAGTTTTCAAATTTTTTCCTTTTGAAGAAACTATTTATTCCTTTCAAAAATGCTAATGATGCTGTTCTCTTGCAAGCTGACATAGACCATCTTTATAGCTGGTCTAACGTGAATCGCATGAATCTTAACATGAAGAAATGCAAGCACATGACCTTCACTCGAAAATCTCCTGTCACATGTATTTATAAAATTTGTGACCATACATTAGAGTCTTTAGATATCTTTGATGATCTTGGAGTAACTATTGATACTAAGCTTCGCTTTCATATTCATATTAAAGTACTTAAATAGTACTTAAGGTTTTTTGAAACGATGGGCAAAATAGTTTAATGATCCCTATAACAAAAACCTTATTCACCTCTCTAGTGCGACCTATTTTAGTATATACTTCAATTGTTTGGTGCCCTCGATATAATTGTTTTTTGACGACATTGAATCAGTTCAGAAAAAGTTTCTTTTGTTCTGCTTAAGTCATCTTTACTGTAATTTTAATTATCACCTACCACCTTTGAATATCGGCTGCAACTTTTAAATCTTCCTACTTTAAATAATCGGAGAATTATGCTAAATACTACTTGGATTTTCAAACTTTTACATGGATATGTAGACAGTCAATATTTACTGAGCAAAATTTACTTTAATATTCCTCTCCGACCTAGAAGATCTTTTGAGTTACTTTGCATGAACTTTTGTAGAACTAATTACTTGCAAAATGAACCACTCAGAAGCGCTTGTGTGGACTTTAATTTGGTTTCAGATGCAATTTTTTTAAATAAATCCGTTTCCTTAATTAAATTTAATATTTTAGATTATCTTCAGTACCGCCACTAATCTGGATCATGCTTTCCAAGGATACTTAATATTTTCCTGTGATGTTTGGTAACAACTTATACAATCTAGCTGTGTAGTTTAATATGATTATCCAGAGCGAGACCACGTCCGTTTCGCCTGGCATATGCCAGTTTGACGCCGTACGACTAGTTTTGCATGTGTGAGCTGTGCTCTCATCCATATTTATATAGACCCAATAAACAAAATGAGTCACTAATGTTATCGTTTACGAATCGTTTTTCTCGTACATTTCTCGTACGAGCGGAAGAAATTCCTCCTTCGTTAATGAATCGTCAAAACCGAAAAAAGCAATTCGTTAACGAGTCGCCAAAACTATTAATTCGTTAACGAGTCGCCAAAACTATAAAAAGCAATTCTTTAACGAGTTTCCAAAACTAAAAGAAGCAATTCGATAACGAATCATATAAATCATATATAAAATAAGAAATAAAATATAAAAAAAAAAATTAAAACTAATTTCAAGCTTACCACGTCAAGAATAGAAACCACGTCTCCTGCATAATAGTCCGGCACCTTACCCACTCAGCTTTTTCAGATGCTGAATATATTTTGCGTAATTTGCTTGTTAATAAAAGCCGGCATTAGCGGACACGGGTTCGAACCCCAACTTGGTCAAAAAAAAATTTATTTTTTTGTTGTTTTTTTTTGTTATTTATGTATTTTTTTTAAAGATTTGTCTTTTCAAAAGTTCGAAATTATTTTTTTTTATCATTTTTTGACCAACTTTTTTACGGCTTCGTTATACATTCGTCAAAACCGAAAAAATCAATTCGTTAACGAGTCGCCAAAACTATGAAAGAGCAATTCGTTAACGAGTCGCCAAAACTAAAAAAAGCAATTCGTTAACGAGTCGCCAAAAACTATAAAAAGCAAAATATTAATATATAAAAAGCAATTTGTTAACGAGTCGCCAAAACAACAAAAAGCAATTTGTTAACGAGAACTTATTCATATGAAAATCTTGAACAAATTATAAGTGGAAATTATTTATATAAAGAATAAGCACGAAATAACATATCAGAAGAAAAAATATTTCACAAAACTTTTTCATATAAAAATTTATGAAAATTTATATTTAAGTCTTTTTCATTTAAGATTAAAAAAAAAACATAAAATTTAAAAAACAAATCTTCGCTTTAATGACGTATTTAGAATAGAAAGTAAAAAAAGTTATTTTTTTGTTTTAAAAAATTTGTATATTGAAAAGTCGGAAAAAATTGTTTTTTTTTTTGTTTCAAAACATCTTAAATGGAGTTTAGGAAAGTCATGATTTTAATCGGTTCTTTCTTTAATCATCAAGCCAACCTCAGATGAAGTCAGTATGAAACTATTCGAAAACTTTAAAAAAAAAACGATTCACAAGCGATTCGTTATCGCATCACCCCTCGCCACAATGTTTATTGGGGATATACACGCTACTTGTTGTATATCAAACTAACTTGTTTTTAAAAACAACTAATTAAAAAACTAGTTTAAAATAAACTAGAAAATGAACAACTTTGAATTATAGTAAGGCGGCATCCACTTCAATTCTGAATAGACTTTTTTCGTTTAATTTTTTACGATGCCTTATGCATTCACGTAATGAATTTATGTATATATTTTTCAAAACAGACTTTCTTTCAAACTCTTTCAAAAGACTTTTTTTATTTAAATTTTTAATTTGCCTTATGCATTCACGTAATGAATTTATGTATTTTTTTTTCAAAACAGTCGAAAAAAATTATCTCTTTGATGTATAGAAATTTAAAATTTTTATGCTTTTAAATTCATCTTCAGTAAGTGGAATATGAACTAGTTTCCAATTGATCTATTTTAAATTAGTTAAAAAATAATTATTAGTTAAATTAGTTATTATTAGTTATTATTAGTTAAAAAATAATTTAAATTGAACTAGTTTAACAAGAAAATGAAAATATATGAAGACGAAAGTCAATTGACTTATTTAGCGGACATCACCATACAAAATAAATCCTCGTTGATGATTTATTTTCTAAAATGAATGAAGATCTTGATACAGTTGCAGATTGGGCCTCTCGAAATATGCTCAAGTTAAACCCGCTTAAGTCTTATGTACTGCCAATCTCGAAGGCTTCCTTTCAAACTAATAATTTACGGCCCGTGCTTTTAAACAACGTTGAGTTGAAAGTCGTCAACAAAGTTACCAATCTCGGTTTTATTATAAATTCAACATTGTCTTGTGAGGATCACATCAATTCCTGTGTAAGTAAAATATATTATGTATTACGAAATCTTCGCATGTCTTCCTCTTTTGTTCCCATTGGCACTAAGAGAAAACTGGTACTGCAACTGCTGCTACCAATAATTACATACTCGGAAGTCGTCTATAGCAAACTCGACTCCAGATCTTCCCACAAGCTGTTAGTTGCATTTAACAACGCTGCTCGCTATGTTTACAATGTAAAAAGATTTGAACATATTTCATTATATTGCAACCAAATTCTAGGTACCGGTTCACTTAGATATCTCGAAGTAAGAAACTGCATCTTTCTACATAAAGTAATGTACACGCGTTCTCCACGATATTTGTATGAAAAGATTCAGTTCTGTAGGTCTAGTAGAAATAAGAATATAATGATTCCAAACTATAATTATACAAACTCTAGCAGACTGTTTTTCGTCAGCGCGATCAGACTTTGGAATTCACTTCCATTTAATATAAAAAATATTTCAAACAATACATCCTTTAAGCATTTAATTTTCAAATATCCTTTCCTAACTAGCAACTCTTTCTTTTATTTATCTTTCTATCTTTCAATTACCTAATTCTCATCCTAATTTTATATTTTGTATATCTTGGAAGTCAAATTAAATTTAAATTTTTAAAAATTAAGTTTTCAATATGTTAATTTTAACTATAGTTCATATCAATTTTTATTTTTTCTGTTTGTATATTTATTGGCCGTTGTTATGTATTCTCTCATTCTTTGGGCTCTTAAAAGATGTTAACAGTCTTATTTGCCAGTATTTTTTGTTCTTAAATAAATAAAAAAATAAATAAATAAAAAATATGTTAGTTCGTTCTAGGAAAAAAGTCAGAATTTCAACTAGTTGTGGTTGACAAAAACTACTTTTTCAACTACTGTTAAATTAGTTGATTTTTCTACAGAGTATATTTTGATTATCCAGAGCAAGACCTCGTCTGTCCTGCCTAGCACATATATGAGCTCGACCTCGTCCGTCTAGCCTGGCATGTCGGAGCATCGCTCTAATCAATCATTCTATTTGCTACTAAGAAGCTAACCGGATTGCAACTGTATATACCTGAAAGCCTGACAATTTTACATTTTTATAAAAGTTTAGTTGTACATACATAAATTGTATTAATTTTGTCTAATATAAATTGCTATAAAGCCATATGGACTTAGTATTAAAATAAATAATAAATAAATAAAAAAGTTACGAATAGAAATACTTTTATATCATTCCAAAATTTCTATTCAGATTCCGGAATCTATTCCAAAATTTCATCAGAAGTAGTCTGTCACATTACGTATAACCCACCATTGTTTTTTCTACTGACTCTTTTCTAAAATTATTATTTTTATTTACACTACTGCTGTGCAAATTTACATACGACCAGAAAACAGTTTTGGATTTTTTTTTGACATAATGGAAATTTTTCCTCTACCCAGTTCACCCCGAGTGTGCCTGCTGACGCTTTACTAAATTGTTAGCCATATCTAAACTATCAATTGCACTCAAAATCAATTGTCCATAAATCAGCATCAAAAATGTAACGCTACCTTCGGTTCTATAGTAATATAGAAGTACATACTTTAGAATATAGAAGTCGAAACACAAGTTTGGCTTTTGAAGCATATTATTACATTGGGCATTATAAATATTTATGATTAAACAAACGAAAATAAGAAAACAGCAAGTAGAACAATATTATATCAGAGCGGAGGAAACTTTCCTGGCGACTGCAGCTGGCATTGAACCTAACAACCTGACAGTGCTATTACCATAACTTAAATGAACGAATTAGAGTAACAAATTTATTATTTTTCCTTTTTATCACTCTGACTGCATTTTTTAAATATCCCAAAATACCAAATAAATTATGAGCCAATATAGTAGAAACTTAATGAGCACGCACAAACATTTTTTATACACACTGAACTTAGAGCAGTTTATGGACTGAAACAGAAATAATAAAAACAACGTTTCAAAGTTACTTTATCATAAAAATTAAAAAAATTAAAGGCAGCTTTAAAATATTATAAAAGTCAAACCGTTTCTTGACTTCAATGAGCAGTTCGAATCTAACGAGAAGCATTTATGAGGTACTTTGAGATATTTTCTTATGTATATTAAATTTAATAATAAAAATCACAATACCATATTGTAGAATAAATAGATCACAATTTGAATAAAATTATGTTCTTTTTTTTTGTTTCTCTTCAGTTGTTACCTATTGAAAGTATCTTAAATAATTCGTTATATATTGTTTTCACTTAAGTATTTGTTAGTTATACAACGCATTTTTCTACTCTATTATTTTGCTCTATAATTTGACGATATTAAATCTCATTCAAGTGAAAATATTGCATAACAACATATTCTGGTCGGTTAATCCAGACACATTGTTATTTTTTTTATGCTTCAACTCTTGTAGCCTATCCAATATAACTAAAGTGCAGCATGTGTCCCCGTCCACAACAACCTGTCAAAGTATCGAATGACAGCATCTATCTTTAACTCTTAGATACTTTATAAATGCTAAGAAACAACATAATGACAACATAAAAACACGACCACCACATGATAGCCTGGCATAACTTGAGGATGCCAAACTTGAAGCACAAAACTGAGATGTAAAAAAAAACAAAAATCATAAAACCAAGAAAATAAAACAACTAAGTGCAGATACTTAACACTTTTGTAACGTTCTGTCAGAACCCCCCAAAAAAAAAAAATAAAAAACAGCATTATTTTAAACATACACACAGGCAAAACATGTTAAACGCATCTAATGAGCATTGTTGGGAAAATGTGGAAAATTAACACAAATGTGGCACAGCATCAACGTATTGACGACGTCAGTAGTTGCAAGAGCAGTGATTTTCAAGTGTTTCAAGTTAAAGAAATTAATAGCTGCAGCCTGAATCGATTGCATTTAAGCCACTTCAACCTACAGATACAATGCGTTCTATGAGATACACTAGAGCGGCACAAGTGTGCTTCGATAATGTATACTTTAATGGCGCTCATTGTCGCAGATAAGAGGTGCTTAAAGCAACGCTTTGAATATCGCTACAATCAACGCTGGAGCACTTTTTGAGTACGAAACAGTTATGTGGATGTAGTGCAGTCACGTAGCATCGTTTGCGCCTAATTAAAGCGCGTCTAAATTGCGCATCACGACATCAAGCTGCCTTTCAATTAGCACACGCTTGATTGGTGAAGTGCCCACCCCAGTGGGTGGACTTCGGAGCGAGCGGCAGTAGTTGATGTCAAGCACTGCTTTTTAATTCGCACACATGCCGCAGCCAAAAGTGCGCTTCAAGTGTGTTTTCGAGAACGTATTAAAGCAACATTTGTTTGGTCTTTCGTGTGTTACGTATTTTTAAACAGTCTAAAGTACGTCGTCGTATTCGAACAGAATTGTGAGCTGAGCTCACATCTCTCAGCACTTACCTGACTGCATGCTGGCGCAAATGAGAATGATGGCAATAAAAAAAGTGGTTGGAAAAAAAAGGTTTCAGAATGCATCGCAAATCTCCCTAATATTCAGAGAGAGAGTAGCTGGGAAGAATTCATATCGTTGCGATGCAATCTAAAAGCAGTTAAATAGTTCAGATACTCCCTCTCTCGCTCTCTCTCTTTCTATAAGCATTATCTGAGAGATGATATGAGCTGGTTTTTTAACGCTTTCTTGCGAATGCAGCGCCCTCTGATGTTAAGAATTTCACGCTCTTTATTGTGCACGCTGTGCAATTTCGTTCCGTCAGATACTTCTTGAGCAAAACATCTGCTCTTCTTTGCAATACTCTGCGCATACTTCTCTTTCACGCTCCCTGCACAATCTGTGTTGCGCTCTCGCTCACTACACCCGCTCTCTGGGGTCTACAATAAACCCGACCAAGAGCCAAAACGTCACTCAGGCAAGGACGGGCAATTATTAACGCTTGCTTGGTTTTCAATGCCGTGGCGAGCGAACCGAGTTGTTGATAGAAAGTCGCAAGCAATCTAAAATCAGTGTAGTTTGTTGCTTCGTCGTGAGCGGTTGTATATCCAAATACTGGTTGCATCTATAACCTGAACCGTAGTATAGCCGTTAGTCTTGTAAAACTCGCAGTTCCAATGAAAAAAAAATAAACTCGTTCGTTTTGTAAACAACTTGAAAGTATCAACAACGTGTATCAAGCGAACTCTTGGATTATCGCTCACGGATACAAAGTGTAAAATGCAACTAAAAAATATAGAAATATAAAAACTTTCAGTGAAAATTAAACAAAAATTATAAACGATACCAAAAGTGTGAGAACAAAAATTATAAACTTACAAAGTATCTCGTTTAAACAAAAGACAAGATTCAGTGCTTGACAGCTGTGAAAAAAAAGTTCAGAGGTAAACAACTTATAAAATTCATATAAACTACTCTTTATGTATGAAAAAATATAAAAAAAATAAACCAAACTGAAGAAATATAAATAAGACTGAAAGAAAAAATGTTGAGCTTAGAGACAAATTTTGCATCACCGGGTGACGTAGTTCTTCCTATATAAAAATTATTTTAACATGTAACAAAAACCACTTAAAATAGTTAAACTTTCCGACTGGAGTTTACTTTTGGCAATTTAAAAAAACTGAAGGGAAATGTTCAGATAATATTTTTAACGTATACGGACGCAGTATTTGGTTTTTTCTATGGAAAACTATGTAAAAACTTTTTTAGTTTAACTTCTTCACATTTAACAATTTATAAAGTGAACTATGAAGGAACTGTTTTGAAACCTTAAAACTTTCTTTAATTTCTCAAAACAGAATTTATATTGGTGCTTGCAGTTCTATTCTCAAAATGTGACTAAAATGAAAATTTCCTGTAAATTTTTTTTTTCAAATTCTAGAGTTCTAGAGTAGAAATGTGACATAAAAAAACTTCAAACATCTTCCGTCATAATTTTCATGTAAAACTTAAGCAAATGTTCGTCATAGTTGATAACTTTAACCTTTTTGCGAAAAGGTCTCAACAAAGTGTGAAAATCGAGCCTAATCTGCTTAACTACGTTTAGACTCTAGTCAACTTAAGCTGTTTATTCAAATTTCAAGTCACTATAAAATAATTATATGCCATTTATTCACGTTATTGTCAGTTTGTGCCAAAGAGCTTTTTGCACAAATTAACTTTCATTTATTGGACTATAAAATTTATTCAGTTTGTCTCAAATGTCTTAATTCAACCTTTCTTTCCATCATCATGTACTTCAACCCTTGTTTATAACTGCTTAATTTTACTAAAAGTCTACTAAAGAATTTCTAGTATTTCAAAGTTGCTGAATGTTTCATCGAAACTACCACCAATTCCTTTATTACAACTTGAATTTTTTTTTTTATATAATTTATTAAACACCATTATATCTAAAATTTTTTTACTTGCAGATACTTTTGGAAAAACTAATTTACTCCGGCATGCTTGCCCGCTACGCACTTTAATGCATAGAATTCAAGTACCAAATTAATTCGAGCCATTCGACCAAAATTCATCATTAACCACGTTATCAAATATCGCAAAAATAAAATAATCATCATGTCAATCCTTAAGATACAACACTTTATTATAATCATCACTGTTCTATGCTGCCTGAGCTTCGTGTATAACGTCCACGCTCTAGCCAACTGTCCGCACGGCTGTCAGTGCGATGACAACACTTTGATTGTGCAGTGCGGCGAAGGTCAGCTAGATGTACTGCCCATCGCACTGAATCCCTCCATACAACGCCTTGTTATCAAAAGCAATAAAATCAAAACCATCGACTCGTCGATACAGTTCTACGCCGAGTTGACATTTCTCGATCTGTCATCAAATCATCTGATGACCATACCACAGCGCACCTTTGCCTATCAGCGTAAGCTGCAGGAAGTGCATTTGAACCACAACAAAATTGGCCAAATCAGCAATAAGACTTTGCTGGGTCTGTCCGCCGTGACGGTGCTGAATCTACGCGGCAACCTGATTTCGGATCTGCAACAGGGCACGTTCGCACCTTTGCTGAAATTAGAGGAGTTGAATTTAGGCGAGAATCGCATTGGCTTCATCGACCCTAAGGCCTTCGATGGTTTGACGCAGCTGCGCATTTTGTACCTCGATGACAACGCCTTGACTTCGGTACCCGATCCGGTTATCTTTCAGGCTATGCCGAGCCTAGCTGAGCTATATCTAGGCATGAATACTCTGCTGACCATACATTCGGCGGCTTTTCAGGATCTGAAGGGTTTGACACTCCTAGATCTTAAGGGTGCTGGCCTGCGCAATATCACGCATGATGCTTTCAAAGGTTTGGAGGCTATGCGCAAATTGGATCTATCCGACAACCGACTGCCACGCATTCCTTCTTTGGGTTTGAGCCACTTAGCACGCTTGGAGGAGCTGTCATTGGGTCAAAACGACTTCGAAGTTGTGCTCGAAGGTGCTTTCGTTGGTTTAAAGCAGCTTAAGAGTCTGGAAATAAGCGGCGCTCTGCGCTTGAAACGCATCATGAACGGCGCTTTTGCCACCAACACCAACTTGGAATATTTAAATCTATCCTCCAACAAAATGTTGGCTGAAGTGCAGGAGGGCGCTTTAAGTGGCTTGCCGCATCTTCGTGAAGTCATACTCAAGGCCAACGCCCTGACTACACTCGCCGAAGGACTTTTCCCCTGGAAGGACCTGACTACATTGGATCTCTCCGAGAACCCCTTCGCCTGCGACTGTCGTGTTATGTGGCTAAGAAATCTGCTGCTAGCCAAGAACACCACAAGCGCCCCACTGAACGAAGTTGTCTGCGAGTTTCCCGAACGTTTGCGCGGTGAGTCTTTGAAGAATTTGAACCCGTTGCTTATGGGCTGTACTCACACCGATCCACGCAAACAGGCTCTAATTGGGGCGCTGCTTGTAGGCTCCGCTGCTACTATCACGGCATTGGCACTCATTGTCTATCGCTGCCGCCGCAAGATTCGCGAATATCTCAAGGGCGGAATCTGGGGCAACTCAGCTCTCGGCCGCAAGGAACGCGAATACCAGAAAACCTTCTGCGACGAGGACTACATGACACGCCATCAGCACCATCCTTGCAGCCTAGGCATACATTCTACTTTCCCGAATACCTATACGCCGCACCATCCCACCGGCCACCACTACGGTGCCTGTCCCGTGTCCATCAACGATCTATCTGCCGCCGAAAACGCCAACAACCAGAAGAATTTCCAACAGTTGCAGGTGCCCACTGCCAGCATGTTAAATGAGAAGGTGCTTAAGTCGTCCGGTGCCACAATCGAGGACAGCGGCTCGTTCATTATGCATTTGAAGCCAACCGCACAGCCACAGCAGAAACTCAACCATTACACAAAACCGCAGTTTTTGGCTTCGACAGCAGCCGTTGGCGATTCGTGCTACTCGTACGCAGACGTGCCCATGGTGCACAACGTCGTTAGCAGTGAACAACGTCAGCAGCAGCAACTGCGTTCAGCACAGGAGCACTTCAGTCTTCAGCATCAACAGCTGCCACAGCAACACTTCTCAGCGCAGGTAGACTGCAGCGACATCATGGACCCCAACTACATATACAGCAACACGCACTACTCCATGCCACTGGAGCAGACGGGCCGTTCCAAGACCCCTACACCGCCGTCACTGCCACCAGCATTGCCACTGCGCAATGGGCTGCATTCGTCTACGACTGGGCGGCGTTCGCTCAATGCTAACCACAAGCTAGGCAGTCAGAGTCAAAGTCAAGGTACCACGCTGCGCAACTTTCACTGATTGCGCGTCTTCGACGTGTTGGAGGAAGAGCTCCTGGTGCGCCGCCACCAACAACAGCTGAGCATCAGCGCTTAGCGTTCAACTGTGATGCCTGCGTTGGGAAAGAGTTGTACTCCGCAGTCATTAGGCAGGCAAAAGTAACAAGCAACAACAAGTAAACAGATTGATACGAAAGACAAAATTTAGTTTAGTAGATATAAGCAAGTATCGGTAAAATTTATTTTTTATATTAAAACTAAACAAACACAAACGAAAAAAAAGACAAAAGCGTTTAAGACGAGTTCACTCCGAATTTCATGTACATAACTTGCGATCTCGCATTACATTAAATTTAGTCCGAATATTTTATAAATATTCCCCTTATTATATTAATTTATCAACATTGTATTATTTAAAGAAAATAAAGCACTGAAGTCACTTAAGTTTTTTTTATAAATAAGTACATATTTAAGAGTTTGTTTAGTAAAGCCTACAATTATTTTGAAACTATTTACTTGAGGTATTAAGAAAATTTCCTACATAATGTTAAATATTTCTAAGTTTTTATAGTTAGACAAGAAAGAAAATTTATCAAATAATTTATAAAAAAAATCAAGAATAAAAATAAAACAAAAAAGAAAAAAAAAACAAACAATGAATGAAAATTCCAAATAAACATATAAGAGAAAATTTCAAAGTAAAACACATTTTTTGTTATTTTTAATTATGGTCTATGTAGACATAGAAAGGAGGGAAGATTGAATGATGTGGCACATTTTTGTTTTTATTTCCCCTTCCTCTATACGGCCTGCTGTTTACACTTTCCACCCCTGTACTTTAAGCCCATCGCTGCGAAACGCACCAGCTGAAACGAAAGTGCTAACGACGACCGTCGAACCGGTACACTTTAGTTTGAGTCAGAAAAAAACAACGTTGGTTGACCATCAAATATATGTAGTACAAGCGTAGTCAATTATTTTATACTTTTTTGGCATATATAATTGTGAATTCATTGCTCTTGTTGGGTTGTTCCGTAAAATTTTCTAAATCCAAACTGTTTTTTGGTTACGATATGATTATGATTAATAAATTTCCAAATATTATCTTTTTGCACTCTTTCTAAAACTTTACTTAGATTGCTCAACTTACCTGTAACTGTCTAGCTTATTAGTGGGCTTGCCTGATTTTTCAATTGCAAATAGTTTAGATACTTTTCAAGTTCCAGAAAAATTAAATTGCAACTTAAGACAAGAATTTATAATAGGAGTGAAGTACATAAAAGCGTGTTTTGGAGCTACTTTTCAAGTTCCAAAAAAATATTGCTACTTAAGACAAGAATTTATAATAGGTGTGAAGGATATAAAAGCGTGTTTCTCGTGCATGAAACTATTTATGTCATCAAAACCACTTGCTTTTTCAGGCTTCAGATCAGCTATAATCCTTATTGAATCAACTGAAATTAGTTCATTTTCTAGAGTATTGACAAAGGATGTACTTAAAAATGCTAAGATTATTATAAATAATTTTTTATCTAAATATATTCCATGTGTGTTTCGGTTTGGACATCACATTATTCAAAATGGTTTCAGTCGTATATAGCTCCAAAATAACCTTTAAACGTCTTCCGCAATATCTAGAGATGAACTTTTTTGGAACTCATAGTTTTATTGTTCTTATTAGGAA
The DNA here is from genome assembly GCA_914767935.1 of Coremacera marginata. Classification (NCBI taxonomy): domain Eukaryota; kingdom Metazoa; phylum Arthropoda; class Insecta; order Diptera; family Sciomyzidae; genus Coremacera; species Coremacera marginata. Next base: position 120,387,039 of record OU612047.1, read on the forward strand.
TGAACTTTCAGAAAATGGAATAAGGGTTTCCAAGAAAATTCCGGAACTTTTTATAAGTCGTAGGGAATAAAAAAGAAATCACATTAGTTTACTAATGTTTGTATTTGAAAAACATAAAAATAAAACTAAAGCATAAGCAATATGAACATAAATTAAAACTAAATAACAAATCAAAACAGTTCACAACACTAAAATTTGAATGTGTCATAAAATTTAAATACCGTATAAATTGGGGAGCATCAGAACAGAATTGGATGGTTTTATTTTTTTTTAATTTTACAGGAGAGTTAAAAATAAACGTTATTTCCAAGTTTTTGTTCCGACACACGGTTTTAAGTCTATATTTAACACTTCTGTTACCTTAAGAAAAACTCACACTTGTGATCTTAAGGTCACGAAATGACCAATCTTGTACTGATATGGCCATGTATGGATATATTGTAAGAGCTAAGTTTTTTTATCAATTTTTAAATTTTAATGAGTATTAATTTACTTTAAAAATTTAATTTACTTAGTAATTAATAATTAATTAAAATTTTTATTGATATTAAGAAATTTTCAGTTTTTTGATAGTTAATTAGTACAGTACAATAAAATCACTCGACATCACTTAAAACAGTTTTGTCAAAGCTCTCGCTATCTGCCATCACCTCCACAACATGGTTTTTGCCAGAGCTGGGTCGAAAAGTTGCCGATTATAATTCCTGTAATGAAATTGATAATGTTTTTAGAATTCCATTCCTGAGGAATTAATGTGACCAATTACTAACTAATTCCTAATTCCAATGAATTGGAATTGAGGCGGAATTAATTCCAAAAGGAATCATCACAACCCAGCTCTGGTCTTCGTCCGCAATGCCACTACACTCATCAATATCGTCACGTTATTCAATGATCTGGTGTATTTAGCTTTCTGCCAGAAGCTGCGGTCGGCGTGTTAAGATCCAGTCAAAACTCAAAATCAAACAAAAGTAGTATAAATAATTAAAAAAAATGCTTACTGGTTTTAGATTTCCTTGCATTTTAAGAAAAAATTCACTTTACACGGGACACGGAACAAGCACTATAATAACTGCACTATCCCGACGAGTCCCGACTACCTGACAACCCTAACGTGCACCGAAGTATTTAAAGACTTTTGTAAAGTGAACTGGTCTAATGTAAATATATTCTGATATACTAGGTGGATCAGGAAGTTTGGAAAAAGTGAAACAAGAATTAAATCTTTTTGACAAAATTCGGTTTTATTTGTCAACATGCATTTCTTTAAAGTCGATGCAGTGAGTCTAACTTTATCTAACGATTTTCTAACTTTTTTATGCAGTACGAAAAGTAGTCCGGAAGCTCTCTAAATAGGCCTCAGTTTCACCTCGGAAATTCAGTAAAGTATTCCTCATTAGAGTAAAATCGCAGTGAGCCAAACCAGTCTTCTGGTTTGGAAACAGGTAAGAGGCACTGGGGGAGAGGTCTGGTGAATACGGTGGCTGAGGAACCAGCTGAAACTCGACTTTGTTCAAATTTGCTTGCGCAACAAACGATGAACGAGCTGGCGCATTGTAGTGATGATAGAGGATTTTTTTTCTTCTTTAAATGTAGTCGTTTTTCTGTATTTTGAATTTTTAAACGATCCAATAATAACGGAGGATATGCGCTAGTTACGGTTATACCTTTTTCAAGATAGTCGATGAATATTACTCCATGCACATCCCAAAATACTGAGGCCATAACTTTTTAACTGCATTGTTGCGTTTTTCGACGCTTCAGAGCAATTTCACCCTGAGAAACTGATGGTTTTGACTGTTGCTTGGGCTCTGCTAGTAACGAATCGGTGCAAAAACTTCTTTGAATTTCGCATAAACATCTTCTTCATATCCAAAATATAATGTCTTATACTGAACGACATACGACATCTCAATAGACTCAGCTAGCTGCCTCAATTTCACTTTCCGTTGTTTTCTGGTGAACTGACGTCTATTGGACGCCCAAATTGTTCGGTGTCATCGGTGGTTGTACGGCCATAACGAAAGTCACAAAACCCGAATAAAACTAATGCTTCTTGACTTTATTACCGCCATTATTATTTTCTTGCTTAAATAGTAGTGTTGAACGAAACTCATGTTTTCCAAAAATCACGTAGGTTGGTTGATTTTCACTGCTGTAACTTGTACAGCATATATATAGATGGGTGCCTTTTATATTTCGGGATTAGAGAACAAAAACAAATATTAATCATCGAAAATCACTTTATTGTTTTTCAAAATATTCTCCATTAAGATCTATACACTTTTGCATGCGTATGAACCAATTGTCGAAGCACTGTTGCCACTCTGATTGAGGTATCTCCAAAACATGCATTCTGAATGCCGCAACCGCTTCTTCGGGCGTCGAAAATCGTTGTCCACGCAGTTTATTCTTCACGGTTGGGAATAAAAAGAAGTCATTCGGTGCCAAGTCAGGACTATACGGCGGATGACCCATCAAATCGATGTTTTGGGTGCTCAAAAATGCAGTTGTTTGAGCCGACGTGTGAGAGCTCGCATTGTCGTGGTGAAGAGTGATCCGTCTTCGGCGGTTGGTTTTCCTGATTTCTTGGAAGGCAACTGGCAAACAAATGGTTGTGTACCACTCAGAGTTGACTGTTCTGCGTTGTTCTAGTGGTACGGTTGCGACATGTCCATATTTTCCGAAAAAACAGGCGACCATTTGCTTGGAAGTGCTTCGTGCGCGAGCAACTTTTGTTGGATTTGACTCATCTTGAAACACGCATACAGTCGACTGCTGTTTACTTTCGGGCTCATACGCGTAAATCCACGATTCATCACCTGTCACGATGTCATAGACGTGTTTCGAAGCACAGCGATCGTATTTTTTGAGCATTTCCTTCGACCAATCGACACGAGCCTTTTTTTGAGCGATTGACAAATTGTGTGGGATCCAACGCGAACAAATTTTTTTGACAGTCAAATGTTTATGCAATATTGAATGTATGCTGGTCCCACTTATGCCTAAGGTTGCCTCAATCTCACGATAGGTAACATGACGATCTTGCAATATCAGTTCGCGCACAGCATCAATGGTTTTCGGAACAACAGCTGATTTCGGACGACCTTCACGAAATTCGTCTTGGAGTGAACTACGACCACGATTGAATTCACCATACCATCGATAAACACTGGTCCTTGATGGAGCTTCATCGCCAAAAATTGAATTAAGTTCATCCATGCACTGTTGCTGTGTTAATTCACGTCGAAAGTTGTAAAAAATAATCGCACGAAAATGTTCACGATTTAATTCCATTTCCATTCCAACAACACAAATAGCGCTCGTATGTCAAAACGTTCTGAGTACGTATAAGCCAACAAATGTCAAACTTTGCGCCAGGGTTGCCAAAACCCGAAATATAAAAGGCACCCACGTATATATGCGTCTAAAATATTTACAGTCGTCTAATAAAGGATTAAGATTGTTATAAATGCATCCCAAGAGTGCATTCTAACGCCATCCCTTAGAATTATTTCAAACTTTTTGATCCACCTAGTACATAGTGTGTTTCAAAATAGCGTAAAAAAATTCGGAAAATTTACATAATTTTTGACCATATTGTTGCGTGTAAAAATGAGACAAGTTTTTCAAAGACACTCATTTTGTTGAAGGATGTGTACAATAACATAACAAACACATAAAAAACACATTAAAATCGGTCGATTAGTTTGCTTGCAGTAGTGTGGGCCGTTTTGAAAAAGTATGTATCGAGAAAAACGCGTTTAAAGCTTCAAACTTTAAAAGCATCAAAGCGGTCAATCTCGAAACAAAACTGTAACAATTAAAAATGTTTTCTTTCGCATCACGCGTCTTAACAGCTACTTCGGTTTGATCGATTGGTATTTTGGCGCACCGGGCTTAAAGCGCTGTAGAATCTGCATTATAAGCGGGATGGATTTGAAAATTTTTTTACATATTCTCGACTATTCCAAAAAATTGTTTGCCTAAAACCTCCATTAAATGCCATATATGCTGATAAAGGCAAGTATCTTAGTTCATTAAATGTTTTTAGTTTAGTTAAAAATCTATTCAATAGTTTCAAATAAAGCAGTTTTTCTGCACTCCTGTAGAATTTGACTATCACCGTGTTTGTGTATGTACAAGTGGCGGAAACGCGGTATGGCACGCCCAACGACGATATCCTTTTATGGACTTAAGAGCTTTCTTGTGGTAAATTTTTAACATAAATATTAATGCATTCTGGACTAAAAAAATAATTTCATTAAAATACATATTGAAATGTCCTTGAAAAATGAAATAAGTATTCAGCATTTATTTAGCAAAGTAAAAAAACCATAAAATATGCATTAAAATTAACAATTCAACGATTGCAATCGTCTTCTTACTTTATCATTAATTCACAGTAGTCAGTCACAGGAAACATAGGTTCGACTTTTTGCAATGATGAGAAACTAATGTCGTTGCAAGATCGCACAATGCACCACAGCATGGGGCAAAGTAAACGAACAATTGTTATCCGTTGTAAGGTGTAACAAAAAACCAACGCTTTGTTGCAATTTAAGGTAGACCTCGAAGATTTTTTTTTCACGCCTTTTTGTTTTTTTTTTTTTTTATTCCTACAATGAGATCGAATGATAAAAATTGGAACAATAGCAAACAAACAGAAAAATATATGTATCATTAACTAGAAATGTTTCAATTTTCTACCTGAAATCCAGGAATGACCATGCTGACTGTTATAGGAATAGTAGTGACATCTAACAGGAAGAGAAATTATCTTTAAGAGCTCCTGTTAAAGTCGGTAGATGGCATTAGAAACTTCCAATAAGATATTTTTTTATATAATTTGTATTGGTTTTTGCATCTTTCAAATCTAAAATCAGTAGAAGAAACAAACGAACTAACAAGATGCCAACTTGTTCCGGCTATAAAGACTAAAAAAAACTTAGCTTCAGAATTGGTAAGGTTGCGTCGGGTAAAGGTGGTGGTCGGTCTCTAGACTGAGTTTCTGAGTGCGTATTGATTGTAAGTAAAAAATTCGATAAGTGAAATTTGAGATTCAATATTGAAATAATAAGCCGCTAATATATAAAATGCATTGTTAACCTTCCTTTAGGAGCAGCTGATCTGATAAAAGCGACGATTTTTTTGTTGTAACTTTAGTACTTATATATATTACTACTATTAGCACTTATATATATTTGTAAGATTTTTTTTATGTATGGGCATTTCCGCCGAAATACCCACCCTGAACAAAAAATTTATAAGTTTTAAAAGCTTATTATTTTATGTTATTATCTAAGAGAAGCATTTAAATTTGATTAGTTTTAGCAATTTATGCGTAAATTCATTTAACATGATGATCAACTCGTCTGCATTGTTTCACAAATGCTGTTTTCTTTTTAGTAAATATTTAGTATATGTTTCGTAAGCGTTTTTGTTTTACTCAAAATGGAAGGTACTAGCTAGAGATAATAATGAAATTATTGGAGCAAGGAGAGAACAATATATTTAATTTGTTTTTGAATTACTTAAATACATAATAACTTAATTATCCAATAACTTACTTACTCATTTAAATCATAATGGAAAAAATGCCACGTTTAAAATGTCACGTATCGACTCAGATTATGATAAAAAGAACAAAAGTAGGTACTGGAGATATTTGAATCAAACAAAATACATTATAAAGAAACACTATTTCATAACATTCTGAAATTAGCTGCACTAAAAAATTGTGACAGATTTCGCTGAATTCTGACTTTCTTTATATGGTCACGAAAACTACTTCCATTTTTGTCACGTTCGAATTGTTTATTTTTTGCATGTTGTTTTTTTTTTTAACCAGGATTATGCCTACTATTAACTTTGGCACTAATTAAAGTGTTACCTAAGAGCTTTAATGTAAACTAAAAAGGAAATGCAAATATGTTTTACGAGTACTTTGCCTTTTTTTCACTTTATATGTGTCATTCATGGAGATGCTCATATTTTGAATTAAATATTGTTCTATTTTGTTTAAGAAATGAAGTAATGATTTTCTTTTTAATATAACTGTATCTTAATTTATATCAATTTGATACACCGCGCCTAGTCTTGTTAAAAAAACACGGCGCATACAAGTTACTTGTATGAATCTATGTATAAATGAAATATATAACGCTACTTCGAAATTTGAAATATTTTCGCAATGGCCAGTTTAAACAAAAGAGAATATTTTGCGAATTTGGTATCTATGCACAACAACAATAGTGAGCAAAAGTGAAGTCTTTTCAAAGAATGGAACACTGTTTATTGCTTAATATCACTTTTGATGCTGTTTCATATTTATAACGCCACTTGCAATTATTTCCTTCAGCTACGTTTGAAGTGCAGAGATTAATAAAATTGTGTATTCAGTTTTCATGACCTTAACAACAGAAAAAAATTTAGACCGGAATGCCTCGTGCAAACCAACTTACTTGCTTAATTCGGGAAATCAGACGTAGAACTAATCGCAGCCATAGAGTCATTCAAAATATTTTTTAACAATCCTGAAAATTACGGCAAAACAAAATGTTCGGGCCAAAAAAAAAACCCTCTAACCGCGATCAGCGGAAAATAATTCGAGCTGCGAGCAACACTAAACACAGTTTAAAAGAGTTGCAGAGTGTTGTTGCTGAAGAAGTTTCCTGAACACCGGTATGGAGAGTGCTACATCAGTGTAAACATATCTGTAGTGAACTTATGAAGTGTTTTCCTGCTCTTACTAGTAAACATAAGAAAAGCTTGGAATTTGCAAGAAGAAACATAGGAACAAATTGACCACCAGTCAGCTTTTCAATAATGTTTTAAAAAAGGCTCCCACGTTGAGGGTTAATTTTTACATGTCATTTTTCCGATGAGAAAAAAATGGAATCTAGGATGGATTTTGGCATTATTAGTACGACATACGCCGCGAACCACTTCCGTTTTCAAAAATAAGTTTTGGTGGAGATAATGTGATGATGTGGGGTGCTTTTTCTGAAATTGAAAGTTCAAGCATGAAGAGCGCTGACTATATTCGTGTGCTGGAAAGCAGTTTGACTCCACTTTTGTAGAAAAACGGACAGACACAACTAGTTTTCCAGCAAGATAATGAGGCAATCCATGTAAATCGAGATGGTTTCAGGCCAATAACATTGATTTATTTGAGTGGCCGGCGGACTCTTTAGATTGTAATCTCATCGAGAATTTGTGGGGAGTTCTTGTTCGCCAGGTGCATAAAAATTACATACAATTTGGCAACTTGGAAAACGGAAATCAGTTATTCTCAAAGATTGGAGCAAAATTGATTCAAAAACATTAAAAAAATTAATTGCAAGTATGCCAAATCGCATTTACAATATTATTGGAGCTATTGGAACAGTAATAAAATAATAATTATTTTTTTTAAATTCAATAAAAATGTTTTTATTCAAAATTTGAAACGGCGTTATACGGCGTATATATGAAACAGCATCAATAGTGATATTAAGCAATAAATAATGTACCGTTATTAGAAAAGACTTCACTTTTGCTCACTATTGTTATTATGCATAGATGACAAAATTCACAAAACATTATCTATTGTTTAAACTGCCCGTTACAAAAATATTTCAAATAAAATGGGAAAGTTTATATAGAGGACCTAAAAATGTATATTTAAATATGTATTAAATAACTTAAGACATTTGATTTTTAAGAAAATACGGAAAAAAAATTCATATAGAAGATAGCACGGTGTGACAATGAAAAAACTCCAGGAATGCGAAATAGTGTAAGTCGTAGATATAGTTAAATGTAACATTGTGGCATACCACAAATTTTTCGAGCAAATCAAAATTTTGAATAACGGTTAAAAACCCGTCTTTTCGAGGTAGATAAAGTTAAAAAATCATGTCTTAAGCTATGCATCCTACAATAGTTTGTAAAACAACAGAGAAAAATAGCACCTTTCTAATAGTGTATTACGGGAAAATTAAGGGAGCTACATATAAAAACAAGTATATTTTTCAGTTACTTGCGACTGCACCGTACTTTGAACGAAAATTAATAAGTAAAATTTTTATAAACTATTATTTTTGGTATGCAGTTCTAAAACATTTAATTTTGCGTCCCTGGCACCTTAGTTTATTCAAGTCGAGTAATATTTGATTGAGTTATTTCATTTTTTAGTAAAAAAGCCATTTGCAGATATTTTAGATTCATGATGTGTATTAACCTCCGTGTAAGTTCAATTTGGCAGTTTTGTTTGAATTTCTTACTAACAATTAGATTTGATGGTAAAAATAAAATCAATATAATGATAACTTACTGATAGTCCCTTAAACGAGAAACCGATGATGATCAGTTAAAAAGAAAAAGATCGAGTAAACATTTTTGAGTAGCTTTTCCAAAAACGGTGTACTAAAAATTCAACAAATGCCTTTAAACTGTCACAAAACATGCTTACAAATTATATAAATAAATTGAAATGGCGTGAGATGCAGTATACGTACTTAGTGATATTCTCATTCTAAAAAACAAAATTCCTTAAAAATTTACTATAAAGAGCTCAACAATATTATATATTATAATAAATACTAGCAGGGCCCAGTACACGCGGCCTCGCCACGGACGTTCCAGCAACCATACTCTTTTATTTGTGGGTGGTGAAAGGGGGTATGGTAAACATTTATCTATCTACTGCCAAAATTTCAGCGGAATCGGCCCAGAAGTTTTAGAGTCTTAATGTTTTCTTAAAAGTGGGCGTAATTATAATTCCATCATGTCCATTTTTGATGCAGTTGCCGATGGTAAGCACACAAACTTAATTAGTTAATTTCAGTGTTATACGACCAAACTTCTGGAATATAGGATTTTCATTGATTTGTGGGCGGTAAAAGGGGGCGTCGTTAAAACTCAGTATGCCAAATGCTAATATAGGACGCAAGTTATACACGTTTTATGTTTGAGCGAAATCTGTTTAGATTTATGGGCGTATAAGTGAGAGCATGAGCGAAAAAACCGTTTTTTACCGTTATTCAAAATTTCGATGTGTACCAACAAATTCTAGTATGCCATAGAAATCTATTTAATTATGCCTGCAACCTACGCTATGCCCCATCCCAGAAGTTTTTTTTGATTTTTTTTTGTCACAGTGTGTAATTGTGATTGTATCTATCGTTTTAAAAAAGTATTATATATAAAATATATTACATATACATATATATAAAATATATATAATATATAAAGTATTTATTAATTCATATAAAATATAAATATGTATTACAGAATGAAAAAGTCGTACCATCGTTTAAGTATTACAACTTTATTACCTTGACGAAGGACTAAACAGGTTGAAAACAGTCGAAGCCAATGGAGTGTTTTGCATTACTTTATTTATAATTTTCCCTTAGTTTTTTCTCAGTAGAAAAATTTCTAAAATGGAACCTGGTCGATGTTAAATTAATTGTAAGTTGGGTATAGTTAAATAGAGTAGAAAAATTTATTCGGTACTTTAGAGCAGTGGTTCCCAACTTTTCGACCCATCTTTCCTTATCGGAATACCTCCACGGTCCATTGGTCCATGGTGGACCATTTGTGAATATATAGAGTTTACCATCAAATGTTTTAAATATTTTAATTTAAATTTTAATTAATTAGTTACGTTAATTTTCAAGTAGCTTAGATGTTTCAAAAAAATTCGATTTGAAATGACTGAAAAATACCCTTAAAGTTACAAAAAAATTTCAAAACCGGAATGATCCTCTCGTAGAAATGGGATTTCGGTTTATTTTTTTCAATCATATCAAATAGCATTTTTTAAAAACATTAATGGTGCTTGAAACTTAACGCCAATATTTAATGCTTATCTTAAATTGGCCGCTGAATTCATTTTCGAAATCAGATTTTTGATAAATGTGAAGTTGAAGTCAACAACACTTTCCAACCATAAATGTAGTACTTTTTGTAATTCATTTTGAAATTAATTCGTTCCTCACTTACAAAAGAATACACTTTTTTTAAAACTAAATGCTGTAGGTTATTTAATATAGTTTATTAAAAAAAAAAAATTTTGAATCGGAATATATTTGGAGAAAAAATAATTTATTATTTAAATTCACTTGATATTTAACTTTTGTTATTTTGGTTTCTGCAAATTGGCAATGAAGACCTTTTTCAAAAAATGTTTTGATGTGCGTCTACGACTTGCAGAATCATCTGGTTTTCAGTTTCTATGGTGATAGCTTTGTCATTGAATCTTGTGATCAATTTGATTGTTCTTTTGACTGGATCGTTTACGATTGTGATGCTTCCCACAGTTTCCTCGGTGCGTAAGTAACTTATTTTTTTATTTAAGAGATAACGTTAACATATAAGACAGTGTCTTTTAAATGCAATACGAATTATATAATAACAACAGGTAATAAGCAACAATGAATAAATTTAACTTAAAACTAACATTAAGTGAATTAACTTGATATCAAAAAACAGGAATTAATCTTAATCTAAAAGAAAAGATGAAAGAACACAGCTTAAGAAGAAAGAGAAAGTATTAAGAAAAGTATTGAAAAATTGCATGCTTAAAGTTGCGTTTATTTTTAATTGATTTTATTCTAACGGGCAACGAATTCCAGATTCTGATTGCGTTAACAAAGAAAAGTCTGTTGGAGTTCAGAAAATTGTACAAAGGTATTATGAGGTTCAGATTTCTGTTCGATCTACAAAATTGTATCTTTTCAAATAAATATTTAGGTGTTTTTGTGTTAATTAGGTTATGCCAAAACATGCAGCTTCTGGCATCAAGATAATTATATTTATATTATTTATTTATAATTATATGCGATTTATACTTACAAACAAATTTATAGTTAAGATATTAGTAAAAGATAATAAAACAAAAACAGGTCTATGAGATACCAGACCTTTTTTTTCGTGTAAAATAGTGTTATTTATTGAATATTAAAAAAAATCTTTATTAATAAGTATTGTGTCTAGCGGAAAAAAATTAGCTCACTCAATGTATACTCTATTTTTCCTTTGTTTTTCTTATCTTTTCTGCTGGTTCATTCGATGGTTTCTGACAGTTTTAAGATCGAGTTGCGACCCAGCTGTAACCCTTTCGCGACATACTGGTTGGGAACTGCTGCTCAAATGGATTTATTTCTATAATTTCCAGCTTTTACCCTCGGCTTTGCCCACAATTCGTCCAACTAATATCAGCGTTTGTATTTTTGGAAAGCAGCAAAATGGAACAAAAACCATAAAATTGTTAAAATCTCAAGTGATTAAAAAAATGTATATGGTAGTTATACCTTTGAACTCATGAAAAATAAAAATTGCAAAGTCAAAACTTTAAATTAAAAATCATTGTATCAAATTCTTAGGTAATTATTTTATAATCAAAATCTATTATTATTGATATCATAACTGCGCAAAAAGTAACTATTCTGGGAAAATATTTTATATTTAGCAAACATTAAAATACAGTCAAGGACTAAAGTCTACATACAGCATCGAATTTTTGATTACTGCAAAACTTAGGAACCTTAATTAAAAATTTAGTATGCAGTTTAATTAGAGATGAATATTAAGTAACAAAAAAACGATAAAAACTTTTATTTTTATTAACACAACAAAGAATTTACAATAACACGGAAAACTTAACGCGACAAAAATTTACATACAGGGCATTGCACTGATCTTTTTAAAGCAAAATCGACAAAAAGGAGCGATACACCTAAGTTTTTTTGCTTTTCATTAGAATACGGATTATTAGCTCCCACTTATTTGTGTTTTAAGATCTGATTTAATAGGAAATTTCATAAAGAATTATTTAACATAGTTGAGAAATTAGTAAAATTTAGTAGAGCCAGAGTAAAATCCAACACGATTGAACCACGCCTCGGCCGACCAAGAAAACTTTCTCAAAGATAAAACCGTGAATCGATGGTTCAAAACTAGTGAATTACTTCGGCATACTTTCTCGCAAGTGTGCTCTCACGTTTTTTGTGTCGAAAACGTGGCTGAAAAAATATTTGAATGAATGATGTTATGTTAAGTATTACAATTTCTTGCATTCGTATAGGAAGATGAGATGTGGTCAAACTTACGCAGACTCATACTGCGATGCATTATTAAAAGCGAGTTGTATTTTATAAAGTTTATGTATTTTCACAATGTATTATGTATTTTCACAAAAATGGATGCGGATCCGTTTCGAACCCGTTACGAGTCCAACAGTACGCACTTCGCTTTTTTATGTTTCGATGAGCCCGATTCGAACCCGTTACGAATCCGTCAAAAAATAGTCACAGCGTTAACATAAAAGGCATGCTTAGATTTGTTATCAAATCTTTTATTTCATATTCAGTGGATTAAGGATACGAAACACAATTGTGTACTAATTTTTTTTTTTAAATCGAAGAAAACAACTTGTCAGAATTTTTAAATAATTATCATGAAAACAAGTAACATGTGACTATTTAACATATTTTACTTATTACATTAATTACTTATTACAATAAGCTGCTGGAAAAAAAAAAATTAAATTTAGTATTTAGCATAAATTCGTTTGGAATCGGTATAGTTTATAAAAACGAGTCCGTCGCAAATCCGCATTACTTAGAAAAAACAAATCCGTTTCGAATTAGCGCTAAAGGAATCCGTATCGAATTTGTATATGAAGTCCGTTCTGAGTTCAAGACGGATCAGTAAGAATAAAAAAAGCGATTCTCGTTTTTGAGAGGAACTTCATGCGATAACGGGTCAGTGACGGATCCGAAACGGATTGCGTTTCGGATAAAATGTACGAAGAAGTGAGTCTGTCTCGAATTCGAAACGGACCCGTTTGGCAGATTGGGTTACTATAAAAAAAATAGAAAGTAGTTGATTATAGGAACAATCAACTCAATCACTAATAATTTTTTGGTTTCAGTAGGTGTAAAAGAAGCAGATCATTTTAAACTACGCAGTGTTCAATAAATCTAACTAACTATACTATTTATATGGTCAACGCATGTTAGTCAAGAATTCAGAACAAACCCAAGGTTATTGAATTTGATTGAAGATTTCAAGAATTCAGAACAAACTCAAGATTATTGATGTTGATTGAAGATGAAGTTTGGAAGAATGTCTTAAAGATACATTTCATTTAAAAAAATCGGTAACACATAAAATTTTATTGGATTAAGAGTAAGACAGTTTTTAACCGCAAATAAATTATTTCTAAATCTTCATTCATCCTGTAATTTAGATCATTAAGGAAGACACGTCTAGAGAGATAAAGCTGAATATCATCAGTGTAGACGTGCAAGCTAACACTTATACATTTATTAAAAATATCATTTATAAACATACTGAACAGTAAGGGGCCAAATACAAAACCTTGTGGTACTCCAGACTTAGTGGGTTTATATTCTGAGTAAAGAGACCCAACTTTTGTTCTTTGAAATCTATCAGTTAGATAACACGACAAAAGCCTTACAGCACAGTTTGAAAACCCAAAAAATTAGACAATTTTTTGTAAAGAATAGGATGATCGACGCTTTTGAGAAATCTAAGAGGCGAAGAAGAGTAATCAATTCAAGATTATATTGAATTCGTACATCATCAATAACTTTAGTCATACCACTAGAACAGCTATGTGGCCGATGATTTTGTAGGAACAGATATTATTGTACCCACTTTCCAGATTTTGGGGAAGCTTTAAGTAGTAAGGCAGTAATTTAAAATATGCGTCAACGGGCTTAATATATACGGCAATATAATTTTAATAATTTTGAACGAAATTTGATCTTCACCAACAGCATTTGAGTGCTGCTTCAATATACACCTTGCAACATCATTTTCATAAACTGAAGTAAATTTGAAAGACCTATCAGTTAGCTCAGGCAAGACAAAGTCATTTACTCCAGTATTCGAAATTGAATTACTACTGTCGTATTTGTGGAGAAGAAGTCATATAATATGTTGGGTTCTAAAAAATAATTGTCATTGACTTCTTTACCAATGAACAACTATCTCAGTTTCGCCCAGAACTACTTAGATGTGAGAGATGTAAATATTAAGCATAGAACAAAAAAGTTTGTCTTAGCTGTCCTAGTCAGAAGTGTGACTTGATTACGGGCTAATCTAAAATTTTCCAAGTGTAAATTTGATGGATGCTTTTTCCAGTTAAAGTACAATTTGTTTCGATTTTAAATTCCTACTCTTACAGGAGAAGTTAATCACGAACATGAAACATTTTTTGCCAAATACATCATTAACTTGCGCATTGAACATATTTAAATTTGCATCAGGGACCGAAAATAATTGTTATTCTAACCTATATTTCACAGTAGAAAAAGTTAGCCAATTTTAACCCATAAAAATATATGTTATGAATAACTTTTGTTTTTAAGAAAATTTTTTTTTGGTTGTTGCATATCTCTTAATTTTGGGGAATAAATGTTTAGGTTGACTAATACAGTTATTTTCTGAAATGAAATTTTTTCGGTTATTAGTGTCGAAATTGTCGAAAAAGTTGACATTTTTTTTGAGATAAGTTCACACAATATGGGGGTGCATGCGCTGGCAGAACAATAGGATCGCTGATTTAGAATTTGAAAAATTTTTTGACACTAAGGTGAACCCTGAAAGTGTTTTTGTTTACAACATTTTGCACATGACAGTATTAGGCAGTCGCTGTTATCGAATTTGATGTTAGAATTCCATACATTTTATGTGACACTAGGGTGGATCCAGAAAGCGTTTTTTTGTTTTACACATTTTGTACATGCGGTGGCAGAATTGGACAGTAGCTGATTTTGAATTTTATGTTAACATTTCAGAAATTTTTTGACACTTGGGTGGACCCTGAAAATGTTTTGTTTTTTGAACATTTTTTACATGCCCTGGCAGAATTAGAGGGTAGCTGATTTATGCCTAAAGTAAGACTTTTAAAAATTTTATGTGAAACTAGGGTGGACCCTGATAATGGTTTCTTGTTTTACACATTTTGTACATGCGGTGGCAGAATTAGACAGCCGCTGATTTTGAATTTAATGTTAACATTTCAGAAACTTTTAGACGCTAGGTAGACCTCAAATATGTTTTGTTTTTCAAACATTTTTTACATGCGCTGGCAGAACTAGAAAGTTGCTGATTTAGAACCCGATGTTAGAATTTTAAAAATTGTATGTGACACTAAGGTCGGATTTAACAAAAAATTCAAAATCACCGACCTTCTAATTCTGCCACCGCATCTAAAAATGTGCTGAACATATTATTTTCATCCTGATTTTCATCAACAGAGTTTTGATACCAGCAGTTATTCCATTCAGTTGTAGAGAGTTCGTAGAAAAGGTTGTTTATTAAGAAAAATATTTTATCTTAAACCGTATTATTATCTTAATTAAAAATTATTATAGAGAATTTAAAACACTAAATATTGACAATACTGCCTATACTCAGAGACCTAACCAAGAAACTAATAAAAGTATTATTAAAATCCAATAAATTACAGCAGTCATAAAGAAAAATCAACAACTATTGGCAGTTTTACTCAATCGAAGAAAATAACCACATTATATAATAATTAAAACTTTATTTAACTTTGTACTATGTATTTTAATTTTGTGTTTTATAATTATTTCATTTTCTAAAAAAAGGCCAAAAATATTTCATATAACAAAAAATTTAGTTCATAAAAGATATACCTAATATATATAAATTGGTGTTACAATAAAGAAATATATGAAAAGAAAAAAATAAACTACATACAACAACCAAAGTTACCTCTGTATAATCTCACTTATGCCGTAGTAACTTCAGTTGGTTTTAATAAGCATTTTCATCATGGTCATCATTCGATCATCAGCCACTCATTGTTGTCAAATAAACAAAGGTTTCCGCTGCCGCTTTAACAACTCGTGTCTGAAAAAGATTATCGCAGTTAGCCCAGCTATTGCTTTGGCTAGCCCAATATTTAGACCGCATCTCTTTTAATAATTTTAATTATTGCTTACCTTTTTCGCTCATTCTTTCGTTGCTAAGGTTAGAGTGCGGTTTAAAGTTTGATATCAAATCTCAAATAATGACTGATCAAAACCAAATTCTATTATTGATAGCCAAAAATAAAATCATTTTGCTCTTAATGATTGTGTTGGAATTTGAATCATTGACGAAACTGACGAATTCCCATTTTGTAGCTATAATCAGTTCACAAACAAAATAAAAGGAGCGCCCAGAGTAATTATTGTGCTCTATTTATTAAAGTCTAACCACATGAAATTCGTTGAATTCATGCATTATTTACGACTTCTTATTCTTGCGGTTGGTAAAAAAAAAAAATTAGGACAAGGGCGCATTCAGAAAAAGTTTTTGGTGTATTTTAAGTTTTTTTTTTAAAAGACTTATTCAATTTTTTACTAATTTTTGACTAATTTTTTACAAAATCTCATTTCAAATAGCCGCCTAGACCTTGCTTGTCGTTTTCATGAAGTTTTCCATGACATTCTGGTATAATTCTGGATCAATTGTTGCAATGTGCAGTTGGACTTACGCCTTCGTCCAAAATGGAACAACGGGGAAGACCACTCCTTTTTGCTTCACCCAATTGACACAGTGGAATCAAATTGCTTGTCACGAAAAAGGTAGTGCCCGATCAAAATGTCAGTGACTTTTGAACACCCTTTATGATATATAAACTTAAGAGGACAATATCTTTTTAAAAGGATAACATATCTAGTAAGGAATGGAGCTTCGCCAGGGTACCAAGGCTAAAATATCCTCTCCTCCCCCCGCAGCCAAATTTCACTATATTCGAAGTCTTAAGCGGTCTATATAAAATGTTTATGTATAATCTTCGAAAATATTTATGTCATACGCTTAATTAAATTTAACATATAGTGCAATATATATCAATTTAGCTCTTAGTATTTTGCAAGCATCATCTTTTTTTTTTAATAAATATGTAAGGCTAGGATTATTGTGCCATTAGAACTTCAGAAAATTCTATCTCAAGATTTGAGAGTAACGTTTTGTCGCTGAGGTAACGAGTTACCACAGCCAATAGATTTAAAATACGTATAGTTTTATCTAGCTCTGAACTGCGCTCTCCATGGGCGGCATTGGTGGAATCGTCGCCAGTAAGTAAATTGGAGAAGTGCCGTCTCCACAATCTTCAGAGTTAGTTCAGAGCTACCAATCAACAATGACGGAGTGGAAGTACCACCACCTAGCCATGCTGAGGTTCGAGTTGCTATCCAACGACTCAAAAACAACAAAGCAGCGGGTGCTGACGGCCTGTCAGCTGAATTGTTTAAAACCGGCGGCGATGAATTGATAAGGCGCATGCATCAGCTCATCAGCAAAATATGGCTAGAAGAAAGCATGCCCGAGGATTGGAACCTAAGCGTACTGTGCCCTATACTTAAGAAAGGAGACCCAACAATCTGCGCAAGTTATAGAGGTATCAGTCTTATTTCCATCGCATATAAGGTTCTCTCAAGCGTACTGTGTGAAAGATTAAAGCCGATTACAAAAACACTGATTGGACCTTATCAGTGTGGCTTTCGACCTGGTAAGTCCACCATAGACCAGATTTTCACGCTACGACAAACCCACGAAAATCAAATTGACACACACCATCTCTTTGTCGATTTTAAAGCTGCGTTCGATAGCCCGAGAAGGGATTGCCTATACGCAACAATGTCTGAGTTCGGTATACCTGCAAAGTTGATCAGACTTTGCAGAATGACGTTGAGCAACACACGCAGCTCCGTCAAGGTAGGAAATGACCTCTCCGAAACCTTCAATACCGTAAGAGGTTTCAGACAAGGCGATCCACTGTCTTGCGATCTCTTTAACATCATCATGGAGGGGATCGTAAGAAAGGCCGGTGTGCATCGTAATGGCACCATTTTCTACAAAGGCGTCCAGCTCCTTGCGTACGCTGATGATATTGATATTGTCGGCAGAACCAAGAGAGATGTTACCGCTGCTTTCGCCGCTATCGAAAAGGAATCAGCCAAAGTGGGTTTGACGATAAATGAGGGCAAAACAAAATATATGCTGTCTACAAACAAGGGAGCGCGGCGTTTAGACTCCCACGTTTCATCCGGCAGCTATAACTTTGAAGTAGTCAAGGAGTTCGTTTACCTTGGCACCGCCATTAATACCAAAAACGAAATCAGCCTGGAGATAAAGCGAAGAACAATAATTGCTAATAGGTGCTACTACGGGCTCAGTAAGCAACTAAGTTCCAGAGCCCTCTCTCGATCGACAAAACTAACACTCTACAAGACGCTCGTTCTACATGTGCTGCTTTATGGCGCTGAGGCATGGGTAGTTTCGCAAACTGACGCAGCCGCTCTGGGGGTGTTCGAGAGAAAAGTTCTTCGCAAAATCTTCGGTCCTGTTCGAGTCGGCGATGACTATCGCATCCGAATGAACCACGAGCTGTATGAGGTCTACGATGACATTGACATAGTTCGGCGTATAACTGTGCAGCGACTACGCTGGCTGGGTCATGTCCATCGTATGAACGACGAAGCTCCAGCGAAAAAGGTGCTCGAGACGAGGGTCGCTGGTCAACGACGACGAGGGAGACCATGCCTCCGATGGATGGACCAGGCTGAGGAAGCCCTAACCGCACTTGGTGTATCCGATTGGAGAAGGCGCGCGCAAAGCAGAGGCGCCTGGCGAGAGCTGATGAGGTCGGTTGAAACCCGGACACGAGTTGTTACGACCAACTAAGAAGAAAATAGTTTTATCTATGACCAGGAAAGTTTGAGTAACCAATCTTCCACCTGAATCTTTTCAGCTGCATAGTGGCATTATGTATTTTAAACCTAAGGTTCTGTTCTTTTCTAAAGAACGTTCGTTTAAAATTAAAGTGTCACGCCCCTGTCTAGTCCCTCCTAATTTTCTAGAATACAGACTGCTCATTATGCCATGAAATATATTTGCAAATTTGGTTGAAGCAGGAAAATTGGTGCAGGTTTTCGAATAACATTAGAGTGCCAGGCCTCCCTGTCTAATTCCAACTAATTTTCTAAACTCATGACTGGTCATTATGCTAAAGAATATATGTGCAAATTTTGCCACAAAAGTGCCACGCCCCTGTTCAAGCCCGTCAAATTTCTAAACTACTGACTGCTCATTATTACAAAAAATATGTGTGGAAAATTTGGTTAAAGTCGGACAAAGGCTAAAGAAGAGGATCGCTTAAAATCAAAGTGCCACACCCCTGTCACCAAAATTTCAGTCTATGAGAGAGTCATTACACCGAAGAATATATTTGCAAAATTTGATTGAAGTCAGAAAAACGGTATAAAATGAGTTCGATTAAAATTAAAGTGTCAATTCTGCCCAATTTTCTAGGCTAACCACTGCTCATTATTCCAAAGAATACCATATGTGTTGAAAATTTGGTTTAAGTTAGACAAAGGCTGTACAAATTTGTTTTAAATTGAAGTGCTACAGCCCCTGTCTGATTCCGCCCATTTTTATAAACTACGGACTGCTCTTTATGCCAAAGAATATAAATTAAAGTGTATAAAAAGTAGATAAAACGCTCTCCTGTAAAATTTGGTTTTTGGCACATATGATCATTTCTCGCAAAGGGGTCGGTGTAGAGGGTGTTCGATTGGAATTAAAAAGACACGCTCCTTGACCAATCCTACCCACTTTGGTAGGCTTAAAACTTCTCAAACTTGAAATCGGACAAACGGTGTAGATGGAGCTAGTTTAAAAATAAAGGGCCATGCCCTCTGTCTAGTACCGCTCAATTTTATAAACTTAAGATTGCTCAAATTACGAAGGCTTATGTGTGCAAAACGTAGATGAAGTCAGACACACGGTGTAACAGAAGTTCGATTAAAAGTAAAATGCCACACCTACTTTTCTAGTCTAAAGACTCGACATTATACGAAGAATATATGTATGGGTTGGATATACGATGTGGGTGGAGCTTGGGCACATACAGACAAGATGTCATCCAGTTTATATATTTTTACGAAAGTTTTTTTATCTTGATGACGTCAATTTGTATGGGAGGTAGGAGTATTTTTCATACAATTTTCCAATTATCATCGAGATGTATCAAAACTTATATGCAAAATTTCAGATATTTCTTTAATTTTGCAGATTCTTAAGAGATTTTAATTAAGAGTATGAAAGGTAGATGTGGTTTTCATTCGATTTTCTCAAATTTTATGGTCAGGATTTATATTGAAGATCAAAGCTTACGTGCAAAAGTTCAAGGCATTTCTTTAATTTTTGTGGATTTTTACGAGATTTTACGATTTAAATCAAGTCACTTTGTATGGGAGGTAGGCGCGTTTTTCATTCGATTGGGCTCATTCTCGAACTTGACCTCAATTTTTTAGAAAGAAGCTTATATTTTGAATTTCATCCCTATAGCTTTAAAATTACTACTGTAATCGTGTTCGCAGACGGACAGACGGACATACAGACGGACACACGGAAATCTACTCAAGTGGTGATACTGATCAAAAATATAAATACTTTTCTATACCTGCCACGCCTCCTTACTGGCGTTACAATTAATGACAAAGTTATTGTATCCCTTACGCAGTACGCGTTGGGGTATACGTATAAATAAAAATTTACAGAAATTATACTCTTGTTTACTTTTTATTTTTATTAGGGAGTCTTAACCCCCAAATTGACCCACTGTGTTCGCCTCTGACTTAAGAGTAAAAATGATTTTGAATATTTGATGAAGTTGATGATGATAACTTATTTGGAACTTGGCACTTTAAACTCTAGACTAGTTATTTATTTGGTGATCATTAATTAGAAGGAAAGTAAATAAAATCTCATGAATATACTGTGGCTTAGATAGTCAGTTATATAAAAATTCGTTATATCAAAGGAACCACGTGGAGGACTGTTGCGAAGAAACCTGAAAGTCGAATATAACGAAAACACCCTGTTAAGGAACATTGAAGTTCTCCTAAAAAATACTCATAAGCGCTTTGCCAATGTTATCCTGGCAGGCGTAAAGTTTTCTGCACTCATCTGAATGTATACAAAACAGTTATATTTTTCTGATTGTATAGCTATACAGAATATAAACAACTAGTCATGCATGGTATCTGTATATTTTTATAATAAAATATATTTGTATAAAAATATTATTTTAAAATTCTAAAGCATAATTATCATGTTTTCATCTATAATAATAACATATTTTATTTAGCTTAAAGCCTTTTTATACAATTAATTTTTTAAAGGTACATTTTTTTGTACCTACTAACAATATTGCATTATTTGCTTTTGCAAAACAAACAGTTTCAAAATAAAAATGTGTGTGTGTATGTGCGTATATGTATGGTGTATGTGTATTTAACATGAATATTTGCTATGCTTAAACCTGGTTCATCAACGTGCATCGAAAGCTTCGAACTGACTATATCATAGTTTTAATTCTGCTTTTGAGCTACTTTCCCAAAACAGCGATTCCTAAGCTTTGTCCAATAATGTACAAAATAATTTGGTCTTATTTTTCGATAGAAGTTAGTTATAAATTTTAAAGATGTCATTAGTCGAATCGACTAACGGAGATTTCTTTTATGGATTTTTTTTTAAATGAAGTCACTGATATTTTTGTTCACAATACCCAATTTTAAAAAATGAATGCATTGTTATTAATTTTTTTAGTAAAATATATAATATATCACGCATTCCGGGTTGCGTACGTGGGCATTTTTCAGTATTTTCAAGTATATTTTGGTGCATTTTAATGATAAAACAAATTTAAATTTTTCTTTCTTAAATCCAGTTTTGTTCACTATATTTGTATCTTTAAATTTAAATTTGTTTTAATCAATTTATTACATGAACCAAATATAAAGTATATACTTGGTTGCGTACGGAGGACACCAAAATTACCGCGTTTTTCTAATTTTTTTCCCAACATGCGATGTCTCCAATGGTTGCGTATTTGGATATGTACGAAAAAAAAAAAATTGTTCACACTGTTTGATTACAAAACAATTTTTTTTTATGTACTTAGAACCTTAAGTAGGCGATGACAATATGTTGCCATCACTCGATACGTCGAAGTGGTGTTGGTTTTGTAGGTTAAAATATATTTTCCAGGGAATAAGCCGAAAATAATTGTTATTGTATAATTCACAGCGCAAAAAGTTGGGCAATTTTAAACCAAAAAAATATTTGTTATGAATAACTTTTATTTTTAAGAAAACATTTTTTTGGTTGCTGCATAACTTTTATTTTTGAGGAATAAATTTTTTAGGTTGACTAATAGCAGTTATTTTCTGAAATGCAATTTTTTCGGTTACTAGCGTAGAAAATCATAAGAAAGTTGACATTTTGTTTTGGGATGTGAACTCACACCTCTTTGCTAAGGAAGTCTTTAAGAGAACTAGAAATGGAAGCGTCTTCGGATGAAGAAATAGATGACGATTCAAGTAGAAAGGTAAAGGTTTCGTATACTGAAATTGGTAATCCTAAGCCACTACGCATTGACATTGATGCCAACCTCTTCGAATATTGGAGTAACCAAAAAGATGTATCACCCATTTTATGGCAACTAGCTTGCATTGTCCATGCAACACTAGCAACTCAAGTTACTGTGGTAATCTCAGCTTTAAGGATTATTTTAAGTGATCTCCGATGCAATATTGCATAAGAGACTTTGAAACAAAAATTGTTAAACAACCGTTATATATGAACAAATGTGTAATTAACTGCCACCAAAAGCGAGTCACCAAAAAAAAAAAAAACGTTTGAGAACCGCCGCGCATCCCATCAGGACACGGTCTGTGTGCATGGGATGTATGTGTGTGTGTGTGTTGGTGCAATCAAAGTAGATGTTGTGAATTTAGTATCACCTCATTCATCGTTCTTTAATTTATTGAAACTTTTGATGATGATGAATTCAAAATCAATTATTGGATTTGTGGGAAATGCCTTCGCTTACCTGCATAAATATACACTGCAAAAATACATTATATAAACGAAACTGATTAATTTCTAACCTTTTTGCTTGAAGATTTGTGCAAACCTTAGGGTTTAAATATGGATGAAAATTTCAACGGGAAAAGAATGAGACGATGCAAGAAAATTAGTTGGGTTAATTTTATCATTACCATTAAATTTTATAAAAGTTGCAGTGATCTAGGCGAGGGCAAAGATTTTAATTAAAAATTGGTGAAATAACAATCTCATGGCATGTTTCGATTAAGCGAACGATCTTTCATAAATAGATTAATTTAATTATATTCAATTATAATCAATTATAATCAATTATACCTATCCAGCCCTGTCGGCCTCGTTGATAATTTATATTCGAAAAAAACTTTTTAACTAAAAAAAAACCCCCGACTTTAAAATCACTGCAAAACATCAAATTACTTTTCCTATTAATTTCTTGATCAAATTTGATAGTTTATTTAGCGGGTGTGGTTAAAAGTCGAAGAATATTTTTTTTGGAATTTAAAAAAACTAAGTATACAAAATTACAAAAAGTACTGATCATAAATTTCAGTATCATGAATATGCAATATTCTTTATACATTGTATGATATATTTCACATAATAAAGCCTAAATTTTTTTTTATTGAAAATCGTAGATAGTAAAAATACATTATATTAAACAAAGACTTGTATAGAACCTAAAAAAAAAACACAAACTTAAGTCTCTTAAAAAAATCAAAGAAATTTTTTTTTTATATACAATTTTTTTTTTGTATTTTTTAGCAATGCTTTTTCAATACTTTCCCTAAATCTGGTATAAAAAACATCACAAACACAGAAGTTATAGGCAATTTTCTAGAGCATATTTTTACCAAAATGCAAGAATTTGTATTGGAAAAATACGATAATTTCAAAAAGTTTATAAAGGAATTAAAAAAAACGTATCTTCAATATTATTTAGCTTTCTTAACATTTTCCTGAAAAGATTTGCTGAGGCTGCTAAAATATTAAGAAGTTTTAGGCAATTTTTTGCAGCATGTTTTGGCTAATATACAAAACAAATTCATTGTGAAAAATAAGGTTTTTTCAAATCCGCCAAACTGATGGTCACGTATTTTTTCAAATATCAAACTTTTTTTTTGCTATAAAATAATAATACACACCAAATTTTATGGAACTGGGATAATTTTTTGGG
This sequence comes from Coremacera marginata, assembly GCA_914767935.1. Taxonomy (NCBI): domain Eukaryota; kingdom Metazoa; phylum Arthropoda; class Insecta; order Diptera; family Sciomyzidae; genus Coremacera; species Coremacera marginata. Next base: position 120,411,169 of record OU612047.1, read on the forward strand.
GAATACACCAGATTACCGATTTCGGTTATATGAGAGGTAGGTGTATTAGTCGGCCGATTTGATGTATTTTTACACCAACTTTTTCTTCCTATAAAATAGTTTTGGGTACATAGTTTGATTGATCTGGAATAATATTTTGGAAAATATACCAGATTACCCAATGGTGGAAATGGTTGTATGGGAGGTAGGCGTATTAGTCGACTGATTTGGTTTATTTTCACACCAACTATATCTTAACATAATATATTATTCGAACCAAATTTTATTGAACTGGGATAATTTTTTTGGGAAAATATACCAGAATACCGATTTCGGTTATATGAGAGGTGAGCGCGTTAGTCCATCAATTTAGTTGATTTTTACACCAACTATTTTCTGTGACAAGATAACTAAATCTGGAAATTTTTTTTTTGTTCTGAAATAATTTTTTGGGGAAATATACCATATTACCGATTTCGGTTATATAGGCGCTAGGCGTACTAGTCTGCCGATTTGATTAATTTTTCAATATTTTGTAAAGTTAAGTAAGCTAGTAAAGTAAAAACAACTTGAATAGATTCAGTGAAACCACCGGAATATACTGGAAACATTCTTGTTTTACATACCACTTGGCATTTTCTTGCAGTGCATTTAATGAAGCTGCATGTTTCCGGTAGAATCGTTCATTGCTTGGTAAAACAACATCAATTCGGTTTGTGCAGCTAACATTTTTTTTTTTTAATTTTGCAAATACAGATCCTGAGTATTTTTATATGATGGAGCTTGTCAACGAGTTCTCTGCATAAATATCTGCCACCTACTACCCGTCATCCTTTAACCCATGACAACTATTCGATTGAATGTTTGTTCAGATTCGATCCGAAAAACGGAAAATTATTTGTTTTTAATTAAAATAAATATTGGCACAACCTATAAAATAATTGAAAAACAATTAAATTTTATTTAAACCGAACCTGTGTGTGGGAAAGTTGCTATTGTTCACCGAGTACTGTAGGTAAAAAGCGACAAAAATTCGAAGCTGCAAATTTACGCTTTTATCCTCTTAGCTTGCGGGTTACTCTCATGTGTGTCAATTTTTAATTTGCAATTAAAAATTTTTTCAAAAATTGTTTTAATAGGACAATTTTTATTTATTGTATAAAAATTGAGTACAATCGAATGAAACTGATTTCGAGCTTTATGGTTGAACTCAAGTATGGAGAGTCGTGAAACAGTTATTTATAAATATAAAGAAAATTAAAATTTTCAAACATCTATTTCATTTTCTAGTTTCATATTGTTAAAAAATATTGATCGTATATAAAGAATGAATCTCTTTTGCTTAAAAGTTACAGCAAATGATTTTAATACTATCAATAAAAACATTTTAAATACGTATTTTCTATAAAACCAATTTTGTTCGCTACTAGAACGCGTTGGAATTTCGTAATGAAAATTTCAGGTTTTGCTTATTTTGATCAAATTAAGAAAATTTCAGAGTTTATTTCCGATATTCCATTTTTCGGCTACAATTTGGTCGAAATATTGACCAATGGCCCAATGTGTAAGCAAAAATTCGAAAATTCTAAATGAAATGTCTTAAATTTTATTGAATGAAATATTTGATGAAAAAGTATATAAAAATCGAGCATCGAAATCGGGCCATTGGTCGAAAAATCGGACACCAATTTTAACGAGCAGGTAACACATAATTTAATTTACTTGAGTTGGTCAAAATCGATTAATTCTCATATTTTAGGCTTTTGGCTGCATGCTCACGTAAATAATTTTATTATATTTAAAATATATGTGAGCATTTCCACAAAAATGTCAACCATAAAAAAAAAAAATTTAATGTGTTTCGAAATTCAATTTTTTTACGTAGTATAATACTGATATATATGATCTTCTCATTCTGAAAATTTCAATGTCTTAACTAATATTAAAACCCTCGTCTACTCAAGATATAGCCCAGTGAACCAAAACTACCGTTTTTGAATTCATTTATGAACCTTTTCGGGTAGAAACGTTCATTTTCGGCACTCATAAATGCCGCTTTAATGCTTTAAATTATCCTCTTTTTTGTTCGGAAATGAGTTAAAAAAAGAACCATAAAAGTTATTTTTCGGCACTCGGAAATGAACCCTTTTGAATCAATCGCCGGACGAAAATGCCTCTCAGAAACAAACTGTTTTTTCTTCGGAAATGAGTTCAAAAATTATCCATACAAAAGTTCTTTTGTAAAAAACCGAAACGAAATTGAACCCTTTTTGTATCAATCTTTGGACTGAATTGCTTCTCAAAAACAAACCTTTTTTTGTTCAATAATGAGTTAAAAAAACCTTTTTGAATTATAAATTTTATTATTGCGTAATAATATTTATAATTACATATCGATATTTTGTTAAAGAAGAAATGATTATTACTAAAATTAGAGATCATATTAATCATTGGGTTAATAGTGTGTTGTTCATGATATTGATGTTTCAAAGGGGAAAAGGCGTGATTGTTTTCCAATTTGACAAACTTCCTAATTATATATGAAATATCAAAATAGTTAAGTTATTAATTGGGGAATTTATTTGATTACATTTTTGCATGGAATGTTTTCGTGGTTTTCAATCTATTTGGGCTTGATTTTAATTTTTGATAGAAATGTTGAAAATTAATTAAATGTTGAAATGCATACGTATAGCAGTACATCCATCTCACACTGGTAAAACAGTTCATATGACGTTTGTACGAAGGTTAACATTTTAATTTTAAGTTCCTTTATTTACCTGATTTTAGAATATAAAAAGTAACATTTATGATTCATTTGTGAACTCATTTATGAACAAAAAATGGTTCGTTTATGAGAAATGGTTTCCTACTGATATGATAAAAAAATTATTCTTTTTTGAACTCATTTCAGAATGCAAAAAAGAAACATAAATGATTCATTTCCGAACTCATTTATGAACAAAAAATGGTTCATTTACAAGGAAGTCTTACCTACTGAAATGATACAAAAATGATTAATTTTCGACTCAAAATAAGTTTTAATGAATTTCGCAAAATATGCACAATTTTTCTTTATGGGAAAAGCTTTCACGAATTTAATCTTTTATAACAAGCACTTTTAAGCGACAACATAAAAAAGAAAAAATTAAAAAAAAAATTCTAACCAAAACTCTCACCTTACTCAAAACCTTCGCTTATGGTTCAGTGGGAGGACATGACACCTACTTCTTACCTTACTCTTCTTAAGCCCTTTTACGAGTATCTCTTCTTTGGTTACACATTTTCTTAACGGAAATTTTGTCGCGTGGGTTATGTCGCGTGAGTTACGGCAATTATTTTTTGTAAACTCAATATATTTTTACACAAGCAAAGTTCATCGGTAAAGTGGGTTTATTATGAAACTTCACATTTTTCCCTTTATTTCAAAATTAAAATCAAAAACACGTGCTTGTAAAACACATTTCCTTTTTTTGTCTCGTGAGTTACGCCCATATTTACCACTGTTATGCTTAATTAGTTACAGGAACGACAATTTTGGTATACCGTACCATTACTATTTCTTCTAAGGCATATGAACATTAGAAATTTTTATATCCCAAAGCGTACTGCGTAAGGGGTATATTAACTTTGTTATTTCCGTTTGCCCGTCTGTCTGTCCGTCTGTCCGTCTGTCGACACGATTACAGCCGTAATTTCAAAGCTATCGCGATGAAATTCAAAATATAAGTTTATTTTTAAAAAGGAAGATCAAATTCGAAAATGGGCCAAATAGGATCAAAACCACGCCTATCTCCCACACAAAGTGACTATATTTTAACCGTAAAATCTATTCAAAATCCACAAAAATTAATGAAATGCCTTGAAATTTTGCTTGTAAGTTTTGATCTTCAATATAAAGCATAGCAATGAAATTTGAAAAAATCGGATGAAAACCACGCCTACCTCCCATACCAAGTGACTTTATTTTAACGGTAACATCTCTTCAAAATCCACTAACATTAATGAAATGCCTTAAAATTTAGCATGTAAGCTTTGGTCTTCAATATTAATCATGACAATGAAATTTGAAAAAATCGGATGAAAACCACGCCTACCTCCCGTACAAAGTAGCTTTATATTAACCGTAAAATCCCTTAAAAATCTGCTCAAATTGCAGAAATGTCTTGGAATTTTGCAAATAGGCTTTTATATATAATATAGACAATCACTATGATATTTGGCAAAATCGGATGAAAGCCACGCCTACCTTCCATACAAAGTGGCTTTATTTAAAACGTTCATTCGCTTAAAAATATGCAAAAATTACAGAAATGTCTTGAAATTTGCACACAAACTTTGATTTTTAACATAAGCCACTCTTTGATATTTGGCCAAATTTAATGGAAACCACGCCTACCTTCAATGCAAAGTGACTTCATCAAAATTTAAAAACATTCGAAAATATATATAACTGACATCGTATGACATCGTTTCTGTATGTACCCAAGTTCCGCCCACGTCGTTTATAAAAAAAAAAAAATGAAAAAACTACCTTAATATACTCAGAGTTATCTTTACATCAAATATAAAAAATTGATTTATGTCCAACCGCTTGCAAAATATCTGTTCAGCTTCAATTTTCTTTTTAAGTATTGTCTTAACTTAAAAGCAGGCATGTAGTGAGCATGGTTTCCTAAATGTTAGTCAATTGATGGCAAGTATTGCACCATCTGCATATTGCCATCCACTGCCAGCAATGCTCTCAAATTTAATAATTTATCTACGAAATTTTCGGTTTATTTATTAAACGTATTATTCGATGTTCCTCATTAAAACTCATTATGGTAACCGATTTTGCGGAAATCCCATTTAAACCTGTCTATGTCCAGACATTGGGTTTTAGCAGTTTATCAAAATAAATGTTTATCAGAACTCATCCATCCATTATGTAAATATATGCAGTCGTGTTCATGGACAACATTCACAGTGAAGCTTCCAAAAAGCTTCCAACCGCTGCCATGCCATGCTTTGCATTCATTGCAACCATCGCACTATCGTTTAATTGTAGCGAATGCCCGCCAAATTCGTCAAAATGAATTTCAATAATTCAAAATAGATTTGGTGTGCGGAAAATTCAATTACAAAATCTAACGTTTAGCGTTTATTTAACGCAACACGTCTAAATATAAATTTTCCAGCACTCCGTCTAGACCGCATAGAATAGAATGGGAACGTAGCTGTCATATGAAGTATCGACCTGGGTTGCTTGTTGACGCATTACTGTCTATGAGATCCATTCCTTCAGTATGTGCAGAGGCGATTGTGAGTTTTTGGACTGGTTGACTGGTCGGCATTGTGGCCAAATGTTTGTTCGCCACACTCACTATCAATCCATTCCTAACTAAGCCCATTTTCCTAACGAATTATGGTGGTCCTTGTTTAACATTAGCTAAGCTGATTCATTTTGAAACACTGAAGGCTTAATTAATGTAGATTATTGATGAAATGTGCTAAGTTTTGTTTAAAACTTAAGTACATTTAAAGTCTGAACATTTTTCCGTTTTTTCAAGTAGTGGTATTGCATTTTTGGATACAGGACTGCGACATATCCTGGAGAAAACCCACGAAAATCAAATTGACACACACCATCTCTTTGTCGATTTTAAAGCTGCGTTCGATAGCCCGAGAAGGGATTGCCTATACGCAACAATGTCTCAGTTCGGTATACCTGCGAAGTTGATTAGACTTTGCAGAATGACGTTGAACAACACACGCAGCTCCGTCAAGGTAGGAAATGACCTCTCCGAAACCTTCAATACCGAAAGAGGTTTCAGGCAAGGCGATCCACTGTCTTGCGATCTCTTCAACATCATCATGGAGGGGATCGTACGAAAGGCCGGTGTGCATCGTAATGGCACCATTTTCTATAAAGGTGTCCAGCTCCTTGCGTACGCTGATGATATTAATATTGTCGGCAGAACCAAGAGAGATGTTACCGCTGCTTTCGTCGCTATCGAAAAGGAATCAGCCAAAGTGGGTTTGACGATAAATGAGAGTAAAACAAAGTATATGCTGTCTACAAACAAGGGAGCGCGGCGTTTAGACTCCCACGTTTCATCCGGCAGCTATAACTTTGAAGTAGTCAAGGAGTTCGTTTACCTTGGCACCGCCATTAATACTAACAACGAAATCAGCCTGGAGATAAAGCGAAGAACAATAATTGCTAATAGGTGCTACTACGGGCTTAGTAAGCAACTAAGTTCCAGAGCCCTCTCTCGATCGAAAAAACTAACACTCTACAAGACGCTCGTTCTACCTGTGCTGCTTTATGGCTCTGAGGCATGGGTAGTTTCGCAAACCGACGCAGCCGCTCTGGGGGTGTTCGAGAGAAAAGTTCTTCTCAAAATCTTCGGCCCTGTTCGAGTCGGCGATGACTATCGCATCCGAATGAACAAAGAGCTGTATGAGCTCTACGAGACATTGACGTAGTTCGGCGTATAACTGTGCAGCGACTACGCTGGCTGGGTCATGTCCATCGTATGGACGACGAAGCTCCAGCAAAAAAGGTGTTCGAGGCGAGGGTCGCTGGTAAACGACGACGAGGGAGACCATGCCTCCGATGGATGTACTAGGCTGAGGAAGCCCTAACCGCACTTGGTATATCCGATTGGAGTAGGCTCGCGCAAAGCAAAGGCGCCTGGCGAGAGCTGATGAGGTCGGTTGAAATCCTGACACGGGTTGTTACGGCCACTTAAGTAAGTAAGTAAGGTATTGCAGAAGTCAAAAGAGAGAGCGATAACACTGCGAGCTCTAGATGAACTTTTGGATGCAGATTTCAAAAATGATGTCCGTTTTCCGCCGTAAGCTCGAGTTTTGGAGTCGGGGAAACGGTTCTTTTCTTGAAATTTTGACTATATCTTTTAAGCGCATTGACCGATTTTGATTGTTTTAGAAAATTTTTAATCAAAAATGTTAGATATTTTTATTTCTGAAGACATAATTCGACTCCCTTTCTCAGTTTTTTGCATTGCATTTTTGAATTTTTCAAGGTAATTTCAACCCTTGAAAGGACTTTTACCGAGCTTCTTATGATCAATTGTGTTGTGTGTGTTGTGAAATGTTTGAACACAAATTATCGAGAACTGGACCTACCAGCTTTATGCCGACTCCGAACGGCTTATGTTGTCAATAAGCTTTTCATGGCAGTTTTTTTTCTCTGATGTTAGCCATTGTCTGCAGAGAGGTGACGGCCGAACAGAAAAATGAATTTAATTGAAAAAACTTTCTGTGTCAGATGGGGGAGTCGAACCTGTGTTCTCTGGCGTATGAGCCACACACTCTACCCACGTATTTTTCAAAGTACGTAGCATTTTTATTCAATCTTATATTCTCATAAATGTCTTTTAACTGTTAAATTAATTCTAGACTTTTGTTAATACTTTGTTTTGTATCAATATCTTTGACAATTGCAGAGGTATTTTAAGAAACATCGAATTTTTCTTAAGTTAAGCTATGTACTAACTGAGAAAATCTTAAATCTAATTAACAAATTTTCGAAATGATGTAAAATGATGTAAAATAACAGATAGTATTGCATTCCATTGAATGCAATCATTAGAAAAATTAAACAAACAATATTTAATATATATTTACACAATCAAGTACGAAATCTCAAGCCAATAGCTATTTCTGTATTGAGTTTATAATTTTGTTTGAGAGATAGGCGTGATAATTGTACAATTTTGCCAATGCAGTGAATCTAATATATTGATATCAAGATCAAAAGATCAAGCATATCTGTGAGAAATATAATGATTAAAGGTTAATTTTTTGCAGTATTTATGAGGGTTTTGGTGTTTTAATGGTGACACTTTGCATGTGAGGTAGGCGTGATTTTATATCGATCGAGTTCATATATAAACTTAATTATTTATTTGTGGATTTCAGCTAATATATCGAATTTCATTACGACAGCTTTAAAACAACGCTGTAAATGTGTTCATAGAGTAACTGTAAGAAAATGATAAGATACGATTCTTTTTTGTTGTTTGGCTCAGTAATCAAATTATCACGATTACAAATAATAAAATTATAATCACGATTACTTGATATTGCGAAAATAATCAAAAAGAATCAAAAGTAATCAAATAAAACCAGGTTCAAATCACATCTGACATAGAAAGTTTTTCAATTGAATCAATTTTTCTTTTCGGCCGTCACCTCTCTGCAGACAATGGCAAACCTCAGAGAGTAAAAACTGCCACGAAAAGCTTCTTGAGAACATAAGCCGTTCGGAGTCAGCATAAATCTTGTAGGTCCAGTTCTCGATCATTTATGTTTAACCCTCATCGGTCCCTCGTATTAATTTGATACAATTTTTGTCTTTCAAGTTGAATAAAAAAAAAACTACCCGATGGAAAGAATCGATCGAAAAGATTGCCTGTAGAATCGGGCTAATGAGTTTTTAATGTTCGGGCATTTCTGGTTTTACCTGAGACGAAATAGTTACGAATCGGTCCCTCGTATCAACTTGATACAATACATCTGCCGATGGTTATTGCAGTTGCTTTTTGGGTTAGGCTCGTTTTATTTAATTTTTTTGTTTTCAGTATGTTCTTGAACACACACGAGTGAAGATTGAATTGAATTTGTTTGAAGTGATAAGTGATTGTAGTGAATTTTGAAGTGATTTTTATCTGCCACATACTTTCATTGCGTTAAACATACATTCAATTGATTTCAAAAAAATGGCAAAAAATCTACGTGAAAACCGTCAAAGAAACGAATATGATATGGATTCCGAATCTGGAAGTGAAGCAGAAGAATCTCCAGTAGATAGTGACGATGATTTCACAATGGAGGAAGAATGCGTTGCAGAAATGAGTGAGCATTCTGATGAGTACGATGTTGAGCCACTGGAACAAAATGTAGCAGAAGAAATTGCCAGAAATGCAACAGCAAAATATTTGTCAATAAATAAAAAATTCAATATTCAACGGAGCCATTTGAAAATAACCAAAGAAATTCATATAGGCGCGCTGATAATATTGTTTAAGGTAAAAAACCTACCCTTCTTGTTTTGTGCTTCATATTCAGTGTTTGTTTCTTTTTGTTGTTGTTGTAGGATCAAAACTAGTTGCAGCTGCTCATGTTGTAGATGTTTTGATTTGTTTCTGCGAACGATAGAACCCAGTGGGCAAATGCAGCAGTCCGAAGGCCGTTTAAAAGGCCTGTATTTGCATTCGATAGGCCTTACACAATCCTTGTAAGCTCCCTTGTATTGTTTGTATGAAACGAGAAAATTTGTTAGTACTTCCGCACTCCCTGCTTTAAAGAGGCCTGCTATAAGCACTCCTTTAAAATGGCTTAAAGAAGGGGTTAACCAAAACAATTAAAAAAATATTTTTTTTTTATTTCTTTTTATGTATACCTACCTATTTATTCTGTGATTCTGTGATTTTATTTTATTTTACATATTTTTGCCGGATAAGAATATTTCTAAGTCATGACGTTGATTATTATTGAGTATATTTGAACTAACATATATTTTAACTTTTAACGAAAAAGTAACCCTGAAATATAAGCAGAACCAGTTTTTGTAGGAAAAATATAATTGTTGTACTGCCCTGTGTAGCAGTCACATCACAGAGAAATAACGAAAACTTCTTGCCTTCCTTTTAGCAGGCAGGCCTTTTAGGAGCCCTCACCGATGCAGTGATGTTGTTAAGTGTGTTGACGCCAAAAAAAGCAGTTAATGCATGCCTTTTTTTCAAGAGGCCTGACTGAATTGCCCACTGGGAAGATACTATTTTGAATATGACGAATTTATATGGTTTGCAGAAATACAAAGAAGAATGGGAACAAATAGATATGGACCCTCTACATGCGTACTTCGGATTGCTACTGGTTGCTGGTGTGTATCGTTCGTATGGTGAATGTGTTACACAACTCTGGAATGAGAAAACCGGTCGAACAATATTTCGAAACACAATGTCACTGAAAATGTTCAAAAAAGCTCATGGATGTATCAGATTTGACGATAAAGAAGAACGTAATGCCAATACTGCTTCTGTCCGTGATAAATTGGCACCGATACGCACCATATATGAAAAATGGAGCCATCATTTGCATGTTGTATGCATACCAGGTTGTATGCATTTCGTGGACGCTGTCCGATTCGACAATACATACCGTCGAAACCGGCTAAATACGGCATACAGATTTGGATTTTGGCCGATTCTGCTACCTGGTATGTTTACAACTCGCAAAATTTATGTTGGTCGCAATCGCAACGCCGCTCCAGAGCGCAATATTGGACGCCGTGTTGTTTTAGATTTGGTAAATGGGCTGTCGGAGAGGAATATCACATGCGACAACTTCTTCACATCTTATGAACTAGCTGAAGAGTTACATAAACGACGAATGACTATTCTGGGCACTATACGCAAAAATAAAACCCAAATTCCTCCAGTATTGTTGGATATGAGGAAAAAACCTGTGTATTCGAGCGTTATTGTATATGACCACAAATTACAAGCCATTTTACTGTCGTATGTGCCTCGGCGTTATATATATGTTACACTGCTCAGTACATGGCACAATACCGTCGTTATAAGTGAAAATGCTGAGAAGAAACCGAATCTAATTCAGGATTATTACAAAACCAAGAGTGGCGTGGACACTATGGACCATATGGTGGCTACCTACACCTGCAAATTGAAGATAAATCAGTGGCCAATGACAGTATTTTGCAACATGTTGGACGTGAGTGCATTGAATGCATAAATAACGTATATTTCGCTATTTCCGGCTTGGAAAGACAACAAAACAAATAAAAATATACGTCGTCGAATATTTATTGAATGGCTCTTGTGCAAAAACACATAGAAAAGCGGAAATCTCAGCCTCGAAGGCTCAATATTGAAGCAATACCGGCGATTACTACGAAACGCGGCCGTTGCTAGATATGTACATATAAAAACAATAAAAATTTGTATTCAAATCGTTGTGATAATTGTAAGAATTATGCTTGTAATGATCATCATTGTGATATTTGCGAAAAATGCGCTAATAAAGGCAAATAGCCACAAAATTGCTTATTTTTCTCTTTCAAATTTTCATTACTTATAAATGTATTTTCTAAATTTCAATTTATGAAAACAATAAAATAGAACTACAAAAATATAAAACGATCAGTTTTTTTAATTTTGAAAACGATTTTCTTAACTTTTTTTTGAATGTGTATCAAATTGATTCAATGGGTCCGATTCGATGCATTTCCTCGGGGACCGATGAGTGTTAAACATTTAGCAACACGCACAAGTCAATTGATTAAAAAAAGCTCGGTCAAAGTCCTTTCAAGAGCTGAAATGGAAATATTATTTTTTTTTTTTTTTTTTTGGTTTTTGTTCAACCTTACTTTACATTTGATAATTCAGGCAAATATTCTTGCAATAATCAAAGAGAATCAAAAACAATCTCTAAAAGTAATCCGACAATAAAAAGGATTTTAGAAAAAGCTATCCGTTTAATGATATTAGTGATTGCTCAATTTACAGAAAACGTATTTAGCCTTAGTTCTTGACGTTATCTTAAATAAATAAATTTTGAATTAGTTTTAACAAAAAAAAAATTTGAGAAGTAAGCAACTAAGAAAATCCTAAGTATATGGAACTTAAAAACTAAAATGACTAGAGTCAGGGAATTAATGCATCACTTTTGAAAACTGATTTTTTTTCATAATTTGTACAAAAGGAAATAATTACAAAATTACAAATTACAAAGTTAGTTTATAGAAACATTATCAGACATACTAAAAAAATTTGGATCTTTGAAATAGCACAGATTCTCATAGAAATTAATTTAATATTTGATTCCAAATGTATTTTCTTTTTTGTGGAAGAATCCTAAGGTACTTTTAAGATCATCCTTGATAATTTGTTTTTGCTAATTTGCTAGCCTTTTATGTGTGTTTTGGTGCAACCACCCCATACCGGTCACGCGTACAGTATTATTAATTGGATAACAATTTTAAAAATCAATATTTTGTTTTCACGACTTAAATTTGAGGAACGGTTTATGAGAACATTGTAATTTTCTGCGTGCTTATTAATGCACATTAATTTTATTAAAATATTTTGGAAAACTCCAGTATGATGAGTCTAAAATTAAAACAACAAGTGTGCATCTGTTTGAACGAGTGACGTTTAAAAGATGTGATCAAATTTATATAAATAAATGTCTTATAGATGGTATATAATCTAGAAATTTAAGATTTTAAAAATTAAAAAAAAAAAAAAAACACGGAACATTTTGGATTAAAAAAAAACATGGGTTTTTAATTACTCCATTTTGCAGTTAAAGGATAAAAATTACCAAATTTTTGGATAGGATAAAAATTGATTTTTGAAATCTTAAAATTTCTATTAATAGATTTTTGCACCTCTAATGAAAGTAATGTTTTTCAAGAAACTAACACATTTCGGTTGTGTTCGTATGCATTCGTAGTATTCTTGGTTTAATAGCAATTCTAATGCTTACACGTTGTTCCTTTAATTAATAGTTTGTAAAGGATTATAGATGTTATAACAAGGCCAGCTGACTTATACTTCAATATTTACCGACCGTTCTTTACATTTCCATTACACGACAAACCTGTGATATGCTGTTCGAACAATATATTTTGGAATGTACAAATTATTCGATGTTGGCCTTAATTGGTGATTAACCACCTATGGTAGATTTCGTTGTCTGCTTTGGCCTAAATGAGATAGTAAATTGAAAAATATATTCAGAGTCGTAGTCGTCAGCGAATCATGAAGCCAATGCCGCGTTACGCCTGTAGATGGTTTGTCGTATTTGTCTTGTGTCAAGAAGGATCGTGTTGTTTATTTTAATTTAAAAGTGAAAAAGAATTGAAAGAAGGCTAGGAAGAATAAACGAAGAACAAGTCGTTACAACAAAACCAACGTAAACAGCGCACAGTGATGCGATTGGTACAAGTTAGACGGAAAATATTATATTGCTAAGTTTTTTGGTAGTTTTCGGTGTTTAAAGTAAAGGAAAGTAAAAAAAAAGTATTACAAAAATTTTGAACAAGTGGGCATGACAGCTTCCATACAACTTAAGCACATTTTGTGCAATATCTCAGAAATAAGATAAGCCACGATAACAAAATCAAACGTATTCCTTTTATATATAATTTCTAAAAGCGTAAAAAATTTCAGCGCGATTGAACGAGTGGGCGTAGCCCCTCCCATGCATATTAAATATATGTTGGTACATAACTAAGAAATGAGAAAAACTTCGAAAACGATATTTACTTAAACTTAAAAATTTCTAAATTTAAGAATTAATTTATTTATTTTTATTTCAACATTATTACGAGTAAGAATGCGATTATTAACTTAAATTCGATTACAAAGAATCGCTCTTAGGATCGGACCATTCATCACTAGTTGAATCAGCATCAGGAAAGCGAGATCGTCGTATGACTGTTATTTCTAATTCATCAGCATTAATACGAAAAACTAAGATGTCCGGATGCAATTTTCTAACATTAGTTAGAGACTTTTCTCGGTAGCAATGAACCAAAGGATCAGAACTGATGAGAAGCATATTCAATAAATCCGTAATTGTATTAACTCTTGCTTTTTTACGTGTGTTTGTCCAACGAAAATGTCTACAGTCTTTGTTACGAGCCTCTTGTGCTTTCTCGGTTTTAGCATTTTCACAAGCCGAAGAACTGTATAATAAAATGAAAAAGTTAAAAAAATGCATTTAAAAAAAAAGCAAGAAGAACAAACAGCAAAGAATATAAAGCAAAGAGATTGCTTGTTCCTCCCACTCTCTGATGTTATAATTGCATAATATATTTCTTTAATAATTTTTAATTCATTGCCATTTGAGTTTGCGCAGAGTGTATTATTTTCTTAATATATATATATACTAGCTGAATACCCGGCTTAACTCGGGAGTTGACATAAATAATTTTCGATTTCATTCGTCGATTTGAAAGAACTTTTCACAAACTCTAGAAGGAATTTTGTGTGCAACTTTTAAACCGGCAACTTCGGCAAAATGAACAAAATGTAGCTTCAACATCTGAACATTATGAGAAAAAGTTAAGGAAATTGGGATTTGTGTGTGCGTGCCGCCAATCGCTTGCAAAAATATATTTTCAAGTTTTATATTGTATACGATAGATTGCACATTTTTGAAAAAAATGAGAGCAAAAACGAATTTTTGGCAATTTGCGAGGACACTGGACGAAAATTAAATAAGCATTGAAAATAGATATTGAAATGTCAAAACACCGCCAACGTATGACGCAACTGAGTTGCGCATGTGTTGATGCGAACTCAAATACCACAGGATTCGGCATCAGCTGTCCTGATTTGCAAAAAAAAAAAAAGGAAGTTGAATATAAATACACATAAAGAAGAATAGAAGATATTTATCACCCTTCGCGCTTTGCTACGCATTGCTGTATTTTGTCGAACAGCGCCCTGTGGGGTTCAAGATAAAGCAAAATACATAGCGTCAAAAGACTCACCGCTCCCGAAAAAAAAATTATAAAAATCATACTTATCGGATGAGTTGTATTGAGTGGTTTTCGAGATAGAATAAAAAAATAACGCCAAAGCCCTTTCCATACTCGATATCAAATCCTATATATCCGATATACAAATTTTTATCTAAGTCGGATGAGCGGTTTTTGTTGAGTGTTTCACGATTTCTTAAGTGATTTGAACTACAGCACCATCTGGTGTTTAAGACAGCGCTGAAAAAAAAGTCGAAGATACCCACCGTATCCGAAAACTCCTGTGTACAAATGTTTACGCAAATCGGAGGAGTTTTTCGAGATTTTTAAAAAAATAGTACTGCAGTGACCTCTGGTGTTCAATATAGAACAAAATAGATAAGTCATAAGAACTACCGTACCCGAGAACCCCTAAATACAAATTTTCATGTAAATCGGATGAATGGTTTCGGAGACAAACTATAATAACAAAATTCGTGGAGCCCGATCGCAGCGCCACCTACCGGGTCCAATTGCGAATCTGAATCCAGGGATCGATATAAGTACAGACAAAAATTTTCATCAACATCGGTGCAACCGTTTACGAACAGTTTAATAACACACACACATACAAATTGAACAACGGTGCACACTACTTTTCGGGACAGAGCAAAAGAGATAACTCCAAAACAGTTGCCGTACACGAAAATCCTTTAATAAAATTTTTCATCCAAATTGGATGAGCGGATTTCTACTTTTTCACTATTTCTTAAGAGATTTGTACTACAGCGCCCTCTGGTGTTCGATATAGTACAAAAAAGTAAGTCCAAAACAGTCATCATATTAGAAAACCCCTATAAACCGATTTAGAAGTTTTTTAAAATATTTGTACACAGCGCCCTCTGGTGTTCAAGATAGAACAGAATAAATAAGTCATAAAATCTCACCATATCCAAAAACCTCTTCACGTGTTGAGAAGATTTAGCCATGCCTGTCTGCCTATCTGTCGTCACGATTGCAGCCGTTATTTGAAAAAAACAGTCGGAACCTGATTTAAAATTTAAATAAATAGCATTTTTAGGACCATCAAAGAGGTTAAATAACAAGATAACCTGTAAATTTGCGCACCTTTGGCACTCTTAAAGTGGACATAAAAGTTATTAAATAAAAAAATTTTGGAAAAGTGTTTTCTTATTTTCCAAATCGATGAATTTTTGGCTTTTAGCAAACAAAAACCTTCACTAAATATTTTTTTTCTATTTTTTATTTATTGTATTTTTTCAGTGTTTAAATGTTTTGCTTAGAAAATTTAGGCGAACAATTTAAATTTATTTTATATGGCTCCATTTTATTTATTTTTATAGTTTCAAATATATTAAAATAGCTCAAATGTACACAAATTTTTTAGGTTTGAAAAAAGCTGTCAAGTCGTTCGATCAGATGTTAGTTTGCAAGTTTTCTTTTCACGTACTTTTCCTACTATTTTTCTCTTTATGACATTTTTTTTCTCAATTCTTCTTTTACTCTCTCCCTGCAAGTAAAGTACGTGAACAAACCTATTATTAAATTTATTTTATTTCAAAAGAACATATCTTATTTATGAAGCCTGCCAATTTTCAACTCTTTTGGATGTTGAGATATATTTTAAAGATAAATTAAGTATATCTAGAAAACTCATTCACGAAAATCACAAAAATATCACTTTTTCAAACAAACATTCACAAATTTTAGTATTTTTTGTAGAAAGCGGAGGTAAATAAATTTTTTTTTCTGACATCACTGCATATTTCTTCATGTTCAGAATTAAGAAATTAGAATTCGAATTTTTTCCGTCTAGCATGCCCTTTCGCATCAATGTGCAGCGCTAATGTTTTTCTGAGCTGCCGTATGCATGAGGCGAACAAATGAGGGCCGTTTTGTGGTGTGTCGCAACGCTAACCCTTTCTATGACGGTGATGATGGTGATGATGGCGACGGCCATCGTTAAAGAAGAATTTTCAGCTGTTTGGTCTATTAGCCAAGACCGGTAGAGCGCAAGCACGACTGTTCGCTCATGGCTAACGCCTGCGGTGCTGGCTGACGCTGCAACCTGCTGTATGCAAATGCCGTATATTGTGGCATTCGAAGATTTATGGCAACACAAGGCATGAAGAAGAACCTTTATTTATTTATTAGAGAATGTTGGGAAATCGTGTTGTTAAAGCAGAAATAATTAATTTTATTCTCGATTCATGTGATTTGTCAATGTTCTGCTTGACTGAGAAATCTGTCCAGTTTCCACTTGACTTTCCCTATTCTTGTCTATGACTTAATTGTATCTTCTTGCTCTTCATTGTCTCCTCTGCTTTGCAGTGTAGACGTTTTATCGTATGTGAAATCAACTTTTTTGGTTGTGTTTAGAAATGATTCGTTAAAGTTTTTCTTAAACAACCCAAAAATAGTTTCAAGGTCGTTATCCCTACTTAACGAGCTCATATGGTGAGCTTAATAGTCCAAACTGCCCACCACACACACACCCATATACAGACACGCACACACACATACACACACCAACAACTGCCACATTCGAATGTATTCCTCGCACCACATTTTCCCTAATTGAATGGTCCTTCGTTGTTGTAAATAAAATCAGGAAAACTTACTTTAAAATACGTTTTTAATGGAACATCGTCTACTTCTGCTCGCATTCTGATGATGATGATGATGATGATGATGCGGATACACCGCAATCCACGACCAATCAATTTAATCTGATGTTAATCTGATGGTATCGTTTACCCTCGGGTTAAAATTCATTTGGATTTCCAACATCCTATTTCAATTTAAATTCAAATTCGCAACTATTCCCTTCCACCCACTGTGTCACCGCAGAGCTTGTCAATTTCTGGCTCCCAGCACGGACCAAAGTATCCACTTACAATGTGGAGCAGCGATAAAGATCTGCTTGTGACTGTTACTTTTTTGCCACTATGTACTGTGAAGGTACGTACGGCTGTAGAATTGAAGCAAGGAATATGCTGTAGTTGGGGCACTCAGTTCGAGTCCAATTTAAAATGGCCAAAAAAGTAGAACTTATCTAAATTGGAATTTTTATATTTAATTAATCGCCTTTTGATAGTTTGCCTCACAATGACAACGCAACGCTTCCAACTTGCTTTTGCATTGTGGCCAAAACGAAGACATCTACATCTGCCACATATATTCTGCCAAAGAAGAGACGAAATTAAAATTTCGTTCGTTCGTTGCCTCGTGGTTCATTAGGAATGCAAAGCAATTTGCTACATTTCAATTTTAGCATACTAACATTAGCATTTGGCCGAAATCATGTTGACTCAAGTGTTAAGCTAACTGGAGCATTCAAACCAAACAATGTTGTGCCGTACGTGTTGATTTTCGACAGCGTTGACTTGTCCAATCATCAGGTAACATTTTGGGCCATGATTGATTATACGAGTTGAACTGTTAATTTTGTTGTAGGCTTTGGATTGACCTAACTTTGATTGACATAAATTTTCAATACTAAATTGATTTTAACTCTTTGAAAGCTGTTCCATATATTAGAGGGCAGAGAGAGAGGAAGATACTTAAGGATTTGACAACGACGCAACATGAAGTAGTATTGATGAATTTAAATATAAATTAAAAACTATTTGTTTAGTTTCAATAACAACCATGATTTACTGACGAATCAGTATGATGGTTGTTATCATCATTTTATATCTGCATTATTTTTTGCCCAATCAGCGTCTTATAATTCCATGCTTATTCAACCTTTCACAGTAGAACAGAGAACAACAATACTGCACTCCCTCCGTTAACAGGTTCTCCTCATACGTCGTTTCTTTAATATATTTTTACTTGATATCGACAGCATGTATCGCTCTGTTTCTTCTTATCACAAAGAATCTATCAACCAAGTTAAAATATTTGTTCAATGTTTGTGCTGGACCTGCAGATACAGTTTTTCATTCTTTTATTTTATTATAATGTGCATCGAACATAAAAAAGTTCATCATGATAAGTGCAACAGAGTGAACGAAATATTTATAGTTACAGTAAATAATGTAAATTCAATCTAACTAGAACTTCCAAAAGTAAGCATCGTAGAAATATACTGGTACAGTTACTCTCGAAATTGAACATAGATGCAGTCATGGAATCACATTTATTGGTGATTCCATCTCAAACTGGATGCTTTACGTAACTCAGTACTTTGGCGTACTTTGGTTGTCGATAGTATCTTATTTTAAGAATAAAAATATTTGCATATATTTTTTTTTAAATTAATGTTTTTGCAAGTTATAAGTACATGGTAGAAAATGAAAAAAAAAAGAAATCAAAAATTTGGACATAAATTATTTGGATACTTACTCACTAGGTGGCCGTGTTCGGATTTCGGCCGACAGCGTATCATTTGGATAAGTAGTAAGAAACTTTATATTTAAAACTGGTAGTTCTACAAAAAAATATTAAGGACATATCGCTCATTTTGTGCAAGACGGTCACAACTCAAAATTTGAAATGTCGAAGACCTTTTATACAGTTCATATTTCGAATAACAAAAGTTAAATTATGCTATAAAAGTGTTTTAATAAGATGTTTAATATTGTAGTGATATAATTTATAACTTCGATTTATGATTTTGTAACAGAGGTAAACAGAATCAACATTTCTTCATGCTTTACTCAAAAACTTTGAGTTGTGACAGTCTTGCACGAATTGAGCGATATTGTAAAGACCTTGTATTGATCTTCTTTGTGGTGAAATTTTTTACCAACAGTTTTATGAAAAATTTTAATTAATTTTGGCCACTAAAAATTTCGTTCAAATTTTTCTATTCTTCATATTTTTTTTTTGCGGTTTTTAAAATATTTTCGTATAAAAGCATTAATTTGTAATTTATTCTCAAAATTTCATGTTGGAGAATCAACGCTTACTATTTTAAACGAATTTTTCAAAAACTGCCTACACAGTGCCTTTACCACTAAATTTTAGTGGTAATGCCTTTACCACTAAATTTTAGTGGTAATGCAATATTTTGTTCCATTTCCATTACATATTAATGGTAATGCATTTTTTCCCCCTTACTATTACATATTAATGGTCACGGAAATTTAATTTGCATTTCCACTAGATTAATAGTGGTAATGATATTTTTAATGCACTACTAGTTCAATGCATTATGCCCATCTATTTAGTACTCTACTTATAAATATAAATGAATCAAAAAAGGCACAGAGCTATTCTCAAAGTTGGTATCTAAATAACTTTTTCCAACCAACGAAAAAAAAAATATTATGGCATCATTTGAAAATTGAAAGTTTTTTGTTATTCACTGCAAAAATATTTAATTTTCATTTTTGTTTTACGTATTATGTTATTAAAAAACAAAAAAGTCACAATTCTACATAAAAAAGGTTTAGGCACATTTGTAAAAAATTTCATACATTTAATATTTTGTTAGGCATCCTTTGGCTTGAATAACTGCCTGTAAGCGCCTAATATGTTCAATAGCATTCATATCCGGCGACTGTGGAGGTGTTTTGAGCTGTTGGCTATGGTAAATAGGTCATTCCTGCACAAGGTACGATGCATGTTTCGGGTCATTATCTTGCTGGAATAAAAATGGTTTCCCATTCATGCCCAACTTTTCCACACAAGGAAACAAGTTGTCTTTCGAAATATTCAAATAAGAGCACTTATTCATTGTTTCAGCTATAAATACAAGATTTCCCACTCTAGAAGCTGCCATACACCCCCACACCATGACATTACCACTACCGTGTTTGACTGATTTTACGTTAAAATTACGTTTTTTTCTTGGAGCTCATTGTTTGGTTTCCGTCAAACTTTTTGTGCACCATCTGATCCAAAAAGGTTGAATTTCGACTCATCACTAAATATTACTGTTCCAGAATGATTCCGATTGATGTACATGAAGTTTTGCAAACTCCAGCCTCTTTTTCTTATTAATAGCCGAAATAAATGGTTTGCGCCAATGAACTCTTCCATGACAACCAGCTCTATGTAGAGTATTGCGTATTGCTTGGGGATCGAAGTTTTTATTGAAACTTTGCTGCATTTTATTGCATAATTTTACAGCCGAAATCTTAGGGTTTTGGGCCACTGCAGCTACTACAGTGCGCTCCTGGCGTGGTGGTAATATTTTTGGACGTCCAGATCTGTTTTCACGCTCTAATTTTCCCGTATTTATGAAATACCCGTATTTCGGACACTTGTATAGAGCCTCTGCACTGTATCACCAATTTCGCGATAAGATTTTTGCTGCACATTTCGAAAGATTCTAAATTTATATACATCGCTAGAACTTACCTATTTACGTACGCTTTTATTATGATGATGGGTAACCAAGGGAGAGGTTCTTCTGAATCTAGAATATACCTTCTATATACATATATGACAAATGTCACTGACATTTATTTTTTTCTTTTTAGTTCACGTTTTGGTTTTAAATAAAAGCTTATTTTTTAAAAACTTTTTTTATATATATTTTTTATTATTTACTTTTTAGTCTTAAAGGTTTATTATGAACATCTTTTATTTTGAAAGCCTTACAAAAGAGCATTTTAATTTTTTAGACCATTAACCTTAACAGTACATATTAACATTATTTATACGATTTACATTATTTATTGTATTATATACTTTATTATAATATAGCATTTTGATTGATTTGTGGGCAGGAATAGAAGGTGAGGCCAAATTTAAACCCCTACCTCCTACTTGATGTAAATGTGCTGCCAAATTTTCCGCTGAATTTTCCGCTAGTAGTTTTGAAGATATATAATTTTTATTGATTTGTGGGCGGTAAAAGAGGGTGTGGCAACATTTTTTTTCTAACCCATGTAATATTTGAAGCCCATTTACCGCCAAAATTTTAGCTGAAACAGCCCTGTAGTTTTGGAGATATATTAATTTGTGGGCGGTAAAAAGGGGTGTGATTAAATTTTTTTCTTAAGCCCCATTTTCTACTTCAAAGAAATTAACTACCAAAATTTCATCTGAATCGGCCGAGTAGTTTTCGAGATATAGCATTTTATTGATTTGTGGGCGGTAGAAGGGGGTGTGGAAACATTTTTTTCTAGCCCATGCAATACTTCAAGGACATTTACTGCCAAAATTTCAGCTGAAATAGCCCGGTAGTTTTTGAGATATATTAATTTGTGAGCGGTAAAAGGGGGTGTGGTAAAATTTTTGCTTAAACCCCATTTTCTACTTGAAGGAAATTTACTACCAAAATTTCATCTTAATCGGCCTAGTAGTTTTCGAGATATAGCATTTTTATTGATATGTGGGCGGTAAAAGGCATTGGATATTGCATTGTCACCGGGCTTACACATGTATGCTAAATTTTAGCTTAATCGGAGTCCCACAAGCTGTCGAAAAATTGTTTGCAAATTTGCGGACAAACATACATACGAACGAAGCAAGTTTAATAAAAGCTTATAATAATGCTTAGTTTCTTATGAAACAACGTAAAAATACGCAACTTTTAGATCCTATTGTGTTTCGAAAAAACAAAAGCAAAAATATCCATATAGCATCGGTCCAGCCTAATGAACATGCTTACTTTTATAATAACTCTTATATTTACATTGAAGGCCATTTTATCTATATATATATAAAAATGTAAAAAAAAAAATCTGTACATTAAATATTTTTGTGAAATTCTTTTTGCGATGAACGTTTTGGATGACGCTGAGTCCAAAAATCGCATTTTTAAAATTTTTGTCTGTCTGTCTGTCTGTCTGTCTGTTAAATCATCACGCGAAAACCACTGAATGGATTTAAATGAAACTTGGGATCTAAGTTCCTTATACCCCCGGTCATAACATAGGCTACTTTTTATCCAGTAAAAAAGGTTGGACCCGGTAGGGGGCGCTGCGATCGAATTCCAGGCATTCGTTTTTTCAGCTTATCTCCAAAACCGTTCATCCTATTTACATGAAAATCTGTATGTAGAGGTTCTCGGATACGCTGAGTTTTTTTACTTATCTACCCTCTGCCATCTCCAACACCAGAGGGCGCTGTAGTAAAAATATTTTGATAAACCTCGACAAACTCCTAAGCCGTGCATCCAATTTGCATGAAAATTAGAATATAGGGGTTTTATGATACAGTTAGTGTTTTGGACTTATCTTTTTTGTGCTATCTTGAACATCAGAGGGCGCTGTAGCACAAATATTTTAAAAAACGTCGTAAAACTCCTAAGCCATTTATCCGATTTACATGAAAATGGGTATATAGAGGTTTTCGGGTACGGTGAGTTTCATGACTTATCTACTCTGTTCTTTCTTGAACACCAGAGGGCGCTGTAGTACAAAAATTTTAAAAAAGTCGAAAAAGTCCAAAACCGCTCATCCGATTTGCATGAAATTTTGTATGTAGAGGTTCTCGGACACGCTGAGTTGTTTTGACTTATCTACTCTATTCTCTCTAGAACACCAGAGGGCGATGTAGCACAAATGTTTTGAAAAACCTCGAAAAACTCCTAAGCCGTGCATACGAATTGATGAAAATTGGAAAATAGGGGTTTTCTGATACGATGAGTGTTTTGGACTTATTTTTTTTTGTGCTATCTTGAAATCCAGAGGGCGTTTTAGTACAAATCTTAGGAAATCTTGAAAAACCCCAAAACTGCTCATCCGATTTGGATGAAAATTTGTAAATAGCGATTTTCGAGTACGGCAAGGGTTCTGGTGCTATCTTTTTTGCTCTTTCTCGAAGCTAAAGGGCGCTGTTGTCCAATTTGTACGTGTGTATATTATTAAACTGTTCGTTAACGGCTGCACTAATTTTGATGAAATTTTTTGTGTGTGTTTGAGTGGATCCCTGGTTCAGATTCACAATTGGACCCGGTAGGTGGCGCTGCAATCGTGTTTGAAGTATTTTGTTTTTATAGTTTATCTCCGAAACCGTTCATCCGATTTGCATTAAAATTTGTATGTAGATTCTTTTGGATACGTTGAGATTTTATGACTTATCTACTCTGTTCTATCTTGAACACCAGAGGGCGCTGTGTACAACTATTTTCAAAAACTTCTAAGCTGCTTATCCGATTTTCATGAAAATTGGTATATAGGGGTTTCTATATGGTGACTGTTTTGGACTTATCTCTTTTCCACTATATCGAACACCAGAGGGCGCTGTAGTACAAATCTCTTAAGAAATCGTGAAAAAGATGAAAGCTACTCATCCGATTTGGATGAAAAATTTTACTAAAGGATTTTCGTGTACGGCAACTGTTTTGGCGTTATCTCTTTTGCTTTGTCTCGAAAAACAGAGGGCGCTGTTGTACCGATTTTGATGAAATTTTTTGTGTGTGTTTAAGTGGACCCCTGGATGGTTCAGATTTGCAATTGGACACGGTAGGTGGCGCTGCAATCGGGTTCCACGAATTTTGTAATTATAGTTTATCTCCGAAACCATTCATCCGATTTACATAAAAATTTGTATTTAAGGGTTTTCTGGTACGGTAGTTTTTATGACTAATCTATTTTGTTCTATATTGAACACCAGATGGTACTGCAGTACAAATGTTTTAAAAATCTCGAAAAACTCCTAGCTGTCCTTCCGATTTGCGTGAAAATTTTTACATAGGAGTTTTCGGATACGGTGGGTGGGTTTTTTCTGTGCTACCTTAAACACCACATGGTGCTGTAGTACAAATCTCTTAAGAAATCGTGAAACACTCAAAAACCGCTCATCCGATTTAGATACAAATTTGTATATCGAATATATAGGATTTGATATCAAGTATGGAAAGGGCTTTGGCGTTATATTTTTATTCTATCTCGAAAACCAGAGGGCGCTGTTGTACAAATACAGCAAAAAACTCAAAACAACTCATCCGATAAGTATGATTTTTATATGTGGTTTTTGGGTGTGGTGAGTCTTTTGGCGCAATCAACGTTAAACTCATTAAGTATGTTTAATAACAATACAAATAACAAGAGATAAAAATAAATTATTTTCGAAAATAATCAATACCTTTCAAAGGGCAAAAAAGGGGAAAACAATTTCGTTTTTTCTATTTTAACTGAGATAAGTTTTTTGAAATTGTAATTTTTCATGGTATTTTTTAAAAAAATTGTTATAAATATTTTTCATTTTAATTTTTTCTGATTACTTTACACGTAGAGAAATTTTGCGTTTAGCGCAACTGAAAAATTAGCTAATTATACTTCGTTTGCGAGCTGTAGTAGCGGTAAACGAATATTCAGTTGCAACTAACAAAAAAAATAGCAAAAAATATCGAAAAAATAAAAAAAGAACAGCAACGCAATTCGCTTTACTAAAAACAGCATTTTTATTGAATTTTAATATTCAAATCTTTATTTTATTATAAACATTTCTTCTAACACATAAATTCAATATGATTTGAAATAATTCAATCATTGGAATTCGAACCCGGACTCGTCGATGTCTGGTTTACTACGCGCTCTGTTTAACGTGTTGCACCACCGTCAATTGAATTTTCAGTCGGCTAATATTCGCCTAGTGCTGCTGCTTGGAGTTCAACTGTATTGAAGTAAAGTTAAACAATTTTTTTTCGTTTATGGCAAATGTTAAACATTTGTCATGGACAGAAGCTCGACAGAAGCCTAACAAAAACGAAAACTTTCCACCAGATTTTTGTGGTGGCCGTGGCATAGTGGTTACAGTGCTTGATTTGTATGCGAAACAGCCTAGGTTCGAGTACCCAGCTGACACAAATTTGTTTTTCGTTTTTTTGTTTGGTTTTATTAGAAATTAAATTAAATTGAATTGAATTGAAATAGAAATTGAATAGAAATAGAAATGCAACAAACAAATTCTTTATTTGCCGCAATTAAAAACTTGCACGCGCTTATAACAAACAAAATTCTTTTCCTGCAACTAAATAACCCGTTTTCCGCAACTTTTTCCGTTTCTCGTAACTGTTAAAACGTTTGTAAAAAACGTTCCCAATCACGATAAACGAAGTTCGTTTACTGCAAATGGCAATAAACGTTTTTTTTCTCTGCGTGTAGTTTTGATCCAATGCATGAAAATATAAAACATCTTAAATTACTCATACAAATAATACAACAAATGTTCAAACTTGGCTTAAGATATGACTAATATTATGTTAAATTTTTGTGAAACTTTTAAGGCGACCGAAATCAATAAAGAATTAAAAATAAATTGACAACGCAGTTTTTTTAATTGATCTATCTTAAATAGGTATTTGAAGTTAAACATGTTTTTCAACCTTTGTCAAAACAGAGGTTTTGGCTGTCTTTTTCATGCTTGGAGCCAATGTGCGATATTGCGTTCGTGATTTTGCACACAGCTGAGCATCGCCTGAAAATTTGGCGTCAACTTTTCTCAATCTTCGCAACGCGCCATAAGATGTTTCACATCAGAAATAAGTTTGAGTTAATTCCATTCAAAAATGAAGGTCCTACAATCAATCTTACACAGCAGTGCAAAAAACAGTGTAGAAAAAGAGAAAAAAACGGTTTTAGAAACTCGGCTTTGGATTGCCATAGAGACCAATCCTTGGAATCATATTACTTCCAAAATGTCTTTTTCACATGTTGGATATATCAAGATTAAAAATAGTAGCAAAAAAAGTACTCTCCGTAACTTCGAAATAACCCTGAATGCGAGGATTGTGTCTATATTAATCCCAAACTGCATCGCAAAAAGATCTATGCCAAAAAAATATACCAATATTCTCACCAAGACGCATTGTTAAATTTTCGTGCTTCAGTTATCGCTATCATTCCTAGTTATCGACTATGCTGTCGTTTTTATTGACATATCTTACTCTGTTCAGCTCTAAAAAAAGAAATTACCGTATACTAGCTTGGTGTTTTTTAAATACCCGATCTAGTTTCCCAAGCGGCGCTTCACTTGTCGGCAGAGTCTTTAAAAGAGTCTTTATTTTCGAAAATTAAAAATAATTATTTATAAACTTATAAAATTCAAATAACTTGAATTACTAAAACATGCAGCACAAGAGAAATAACTAAAAATGTCTTCCACGTGATCTTTCAGATTTTTTGTAACGTTGTAGAGTAAAATTACTAACATTAAAATTCTTTTCCATGACATCAACAAGATTTCATTGGAACATAAAATTCCACGTTATTTTGGCCCACTATTACTGAAGACAGTAAGTCTGAAGTTCTATACTGAGGTGAAATCAGTTCTGGTGTTATAAAGTCGGATCTTAGATTCGTGGCTTATCTGGTGAAGTATAAATTTATTGTGTTTCGCAACATCAAGACGAGGTGCTGGATGAGGTTGTTAATTAGATAAACAAGGTAGGATGCTGATGATTAAAGGTTTTTCTTTCGTTCATCGGTTTTACTCCCCATTCCAATTCGCTGTATTGCTGTATACGTTACTAAATAAGTTTCACTTCAAAAACAAAACTGTTATAATTTATTTGCCTTAAAATTTCAGCTGATAGTTACATGTTTTAATTCCATACCAATTCACATTGACTTACATACATTTCGTACACTATTTCCTGCGCTTGCTAACAATAGTTCGACTGTTTTTGATGCACCAGAAAATTGGACAATGTTCTTTCGTTCACTGACTGCTTGTTTCTTCAACCTGCTCGTTTAATCAATCGATATTGGCTACGTCGTGATCTTATCACTGATCGGTCTGAGTTCGTTTCATTTTTCATGATGCCACAAATGGTAACCCTGACTGCGGCTTCGAAGTCCTTTGTTTCGTTTTACCCATATACAGTGGCACAGTCACAGCCACAAGTTGGCGCACGATCTTCATGCAGCTACTTGAATCGTATTTAGAGATTTACAAATAGATAGAGCGTGTTTTTGTATATCGTTGAATCGTGATCTTTTGTATAATTTAATCGGTTAAATTTTCTGATTCGGACATATAAAATCGAAAAAACAAATGAGAACGTAAAATTTTAAGGTTCATTCCAACTAATTATAATGAAAACAAATGAAGGGAACATCAACTCCAACAATAACAACAATGAAAGATACCATAAAAGACAATTTCAACTGAGTACTAATTCTTCATATAAGCACTGATGAGCGCATGAAGAGGAAAAAGGCGGTGGAAAAGAATTTTTTGCAACTGGCTATAAAAATTCCTGAGACTTTGTTAGTGCAGCTTTCAGAGTTCTCAGGTTTTATTGATATTTATTGAACTTGGAACACAAAGCAGCAGTAGTTTAAAAGCTGCTCACTAGATTTTGACTTCTATCTGTTCATGAGTGAAGCATGTTTGAGGCATAAAGTGGTGAAGGTACTGATGATGGTGCTCTTGTTATAGTCCTAGTGAGGCTGTTGTTGAAATGGTTTATTTGGGTGCTTGTTCATTTATGCATTTATTTGCTCAGCCCCCATTCAACGCCTCTCATTCAACTTCATCTTTATTGCAAAGTTTTTGGCAATAAAGCGCTTGTTTGATATCTTTGCTCCACGAATATTGTTTCCGTTCATGCCGAGCGCCACTCAATCCTCGGAACGCAGTCTGCTTATCATCCATTAAAGTCAAGGACTCCAACTCACGCGCTCCTGTCGAGTGTTTGTTTAGCACTTGCGAAATATTACTTTCCCAAGCAATAATTTTAATTGCTTTCGCAGTATTCGTATTCGTTTGGTATACAACAGCAGCCAGGAGAGGCTGGAAGCAGCGGCGGCAGCTAGCGTCAAGTAGCTAAAGTTTTGCTTGTGGCAAAGTTGTTGATCTGATTGTTCGTGGTTGTAGTTGTAGCTAGGAGAAAAACTCTGCATTCGCGTACTTCTCAACGTTGTAGTTTTGACTACTTTATTGCTTTTTTATTATTATTTTTTTACTGATCGATCGATGGTTGATGAGTCGCCTGCTCAGAATGCTTTCAAAAACCTTGCTATCGACAAATAAATTGGATTTCTTGGCAGCAATATTCGAGCCACTTGTAGAAGTGTACCGAACCACGTTCAAAGTGTTCGGTGTTTGTCAAACAACGCCCTCAACTGCTACTGAACACATAGACGCATGTCGCTTCAAGGATTCTCGTATAAATATTATTTGAATGACGCTGCTTCAGCTACCAGTTGAATGATATGACATTTAGATATGACAGTCTGTGGAAGCTATCCAAAAACATCGGCAGCAACCCGAAAGACAAACTTGTTGGCCTCCCACACACATCGATCGGCCACAATCATCCTTCGTTCTTCGTCTGTCATGTTGCAGTCTGTTATATGGAAATAACCATATCTCCTGCCTGAGGTCGGCCTCCCTTTGGTATCTTTAAAGTATGCATGTGTGTGTGTGTGTATGTGTGTTTGAATGTTGAGTTAAATGGATGCTTCTGGCTGCGACTCCTGCATTTCTGACTTTCTTCTCATACAATGTGTGAATATATTGCACTGTGTTATTTTGAAGAAAAATGATATGAAAACTATTTGGTTTTGTAATAGTTCGGGCATAACAGACACACTCAAAACCACACACATTCAATCCCATTCTCACAGTCGTATAAAGTTTGTGTGCTTGAATTTTTCTCCTTGGGTTATTTTCCAAACGAATTTTTTGTTTGTTTTGTAAAATAACATTAAGGTTTGAGTATGATTTAAATTGATTGCATGACATTTGTTAAAGTTTTATATTCTTTAAGAAATCTCAGTATATAGATCATATTTAAAATTTTTGTTGTAATGTTGAGCATGAAGGTTGAGTTTGCAAAAAAGAAGACAGAAAGAAATTAAAGAAAGAAGAATGAAATTAAAAGAAAAGAAAAGGAAAAGAGAAGAAAAGAAAAGAAGATATTGAAACCTGTAGTCTTAAATTGAAGTTTTAATAATTATTTTTTTCTTAATATGGGGCTGTTCATAAAGTACGTAACATGTTTTTGCCCAATTTTTGACACCACCCTGCCACCTGTGTCACACTTCGTCACAAAGTCTTTCAAAGTCATTCACAAAGATATAACTTTACAGTTTTACTTTCTTAAATTTGTTGGGTTTTTTTATAATTTAGCACTTTGTTATGAAAAAACCATAGAACACGTTATATTTATTATAATATTATTAGTTTATTATTATGGAGATAAGATACGAATTTCACGTTGTTCAATTGTGTTTGAACAACAATTTTATGAATTATTTGACCATGTGAACTAAGCTAAACACAAATGAAAGCTTTTCTGACGTTAAAATGGATTGTCAAAATTGTTTTTTGTTTTAGTTTGTTTTTTATAACTCTTTGATGTTCGCCTTGAACGTGAAGTTATAACAGCTTTTTTTGATGACTGCTTTAGAGTAAGAATTCACACTTCAGTTCAGCAAAAAAACTATATTTTGAAGCTGTTACACTTGTTGAAGGTGTTTCAAACGCCTTTTATACATTTGCTTGATTTAAACATAGTTTTAGCTGTCTTTTTCGAGTTGTGATCCGTTCGTTTAATAGGTGCGTTTTTTTTTTGATAAAAAAAAGTTAAATGTGTCACTTGTAATGAATATTTCCACTGCCACTGTGTGGGCATACAGAAAGTGGACCTTGAATTCATGAAAAATAATAAACAGCATTACAAATGTGCAAAATGTCTATCGGCTCGTCGGGACTCGCTTGTCCACTCACCACCAATTAAGACAAGTGCGAACTCGTTAGATTCATGTTCTATTCCGACAGGCTCTACAGTGACTGCCAATGTTTCTGCGCCTGTAGTGAGTGCATGCACTAAAAATGTCAGTGAGAAACCTACGACTTCGACGCTGCTTGCTCTTATTGAACAGAAGTTTGAGAAACAGAGCGAAAGGTTTGAACTACGCCTTTCAAAGCTTAGTGAGCAGATCACTTCTCAAATTAAAGATGGGCTCACCAATGCAATACATGAGAGTGAGCAGAGAGTTCTGGCTGAGTTACGTCAAAACGTTGCTGAAATACATAGCGGTCTACAGTCAGTTGCTAGTAGAGTAACACAACTAGAAGATATTGCTCTTGAGGTAGGCACGCTTAAAGCGGATATGAGCACTTTCCAAAGTGAGCTTAATGAATTAAGGGGGCTTGTTGAACAACAGTGTGCTGCTGCTGGAGAGGTTTCACCTGACAAAGTGGGTGAGGTTGGAAATTTAAAAAAGGAGGTGGATGAGTTAAAATCTCAACTCGCTAGACACGATAATACAGCCGTTGCCTGTGATTTGCGTCTGAATGGAGTTCCATTTTCTGAAGGCGAAAACCTGATGGATATATTAAATAATATCTGTGCCACCATAAATATAAAACTTCCTTACGTCAAGACTTTGTTCCGGCTCAATCAGAAAGCGACCTATCAAAATAACAACAAAGATTCAACTATAATAGCCAAATTCGAAACGCCTTTTGATAGAAACTTTGTCTTAAGCTCTGTTGCAAAATTTCGGCGTGAAAATAATGACTTGCTTCGCTTACAACATGCGGGGTTCCAGTCTAATAAACCCATTTATGTAAATGAAGGCTTGACGAGAGCGAACTCTGCTATTCTACAGCGTGCACTCCGATACAAAAAGCAACAGTTGCTATCTGCCGCTTTTACTCGTCGAGGGATTACGCACATAAAACTACGGAGTAATGATAGCGCTACATCTGTTGAGACACTGGCAAAATTGGAAGCAATTATTGAAAGTCTCAATACCGGCCATGATCCTGTTGATCCTGGTATAGCAAATAGAACTAATTATTTTCGTGACTTCACGAGTTAATATTATAACTTATAATAATTTTAATTTAATATCTTTATACGTTACAGCAGTGAAGAAAACTGCTTTAGTCATTACGCACGCGTTACTTTTTATTCTTTTTTCTAGACTCATTAATTATGTTGAGTTCTGAAATTATTCATTCCAAAGACAACAGCTATAATATGATAAGAATACTCTCTAAACAAAGATCTGGACTTAAAATTTGCCACCTAAATGCTCAAAGCTTAGTTAATAAAATAGATGAGTTGCGATACGTGTTTGAGGGATCTGGCGTGGATGCTGTTTGTGTAAGTGAAACATGGTTTAATAATGATTTGCCTGATGGATTGCTTGGTATGAATGGTTATAGAATATTTCGTGCAGACAGAGTTGGTCATGCAGGCGGTGTTGCAATCTATGTAAAAGAAAATGTTAAGTGTAAGATACTCTGCAAGTCATCACATGATAGTGTCATTGAATATGTTTTTGTTATGGTTTCAAATGGTGATAAAAGATTGCTTCTTGGGTGTGTATATCGTCCAAACCGAAATATTGATTTTTTACCATTTTTGAGCACGCTGGAAAACATTGCACTTTCTTTCAATGAAATTATTTTAGCTGGCGATTTTAATAGTAATCTGCTCGTAGAAAACAGTCTCCTCCAAGATTTAAATAGTTTAGGTCTATTTCCTGTAAATTCTACAATTCCTATTCACTATACAAAAACAGCAAATACTGTCCTGGATTTATTCTTTGTAAGTGTTAGAACTAAAATCCTTCTCTATGATCAATTATCCGTGTCTAATTTTTCAAAGCACGACCTTATTTTTTTAGCTTATGACTTCAGACTCACCGAAACTGTTAACAGGTTCAGCTACAGAGACTTCAAAAACATAGACTATGCTCGACTTGAAAATTCTATATATAATATAAACTGGGAATTAATTTTCCATATGAACTCAGTTGATGATCAAGTTGAGTTTTTTCATGGCAATGTCAATAAATTATATAATGAGTTTGTCCCACTTAAGCATAAAGTAGCCAGTCATAAAAAACGACCTTGGTTCAACAGAACAATTGAAAAACATATTTTAGTGCGCAATAATGCGTACAATCGATGGAAACGTTTCAAAACGCCAGCATTGTATGAAGAGTTTAAAATTCTCCGTTTGAGAGCAGTTAAGGAAGTGAAAGCTGCAAAAAGGAATTACTATGGTGATAGGTTTGGCTCCATTGCCAACAGCAAGCAGAAGTGGCGTGAGATAAGAAATATTGGTCTGAGTCAAAAAACTATAGGCTTTTGTGATAATGTGGACGTTGATGATATAAATAAACAATTTGTTGATATTCCAATGCCTTCGATTAGTCATAACGTTTATAATGACATCAACAATTCTTTTAACATCGAATCTAGCTTCAGTTTCTCATGTGTCCGTCAGGAGGATGTTCTTAGAAGTATCTCATCCATCAAATCGAACGCGATCGGGTTTGATGAAATAAATCCAATTTTTCTAAAAATCTTGCTACCGAAAGTACTTCCTTACATAACTCATATTTTTAATACCATTCTCACAATGTCAATTTATCCGAAAGAATGGAAGAAAGCTAAAATTATACCAGTACCTAAAAGTAATAATGAGCACCGCCCAATAGCAATCCTGTCTTTTTTATCCAAAGCGTTAGAACTGTTAATAAGTCAGCAAATTAACTTTCACCTGCACAGAAATGGCCTTATAACTGATAGACAATCGGGCTTCAGGGCCAAACATAGCTGCGTTACCGCCCTCATTGATGTATCTGAAGACTTGCGTGCTGGTTTAGATAATAATGAAGTCGAGTTCTTGGTTCTCTTGGACCACTCAAAGGCTTTCGACACAGTCGACCACGATATTTTGAAGACCAAACTTTTTAAAATATTCAATTTCACATCATCTGCTGTTAATCTAATTGCGTCATATCTATCAGAAAGATCGCAAGCCGTTTTCGCAAATAATATGACATCATCATTTCTTCGCACTAAAAGGGGTGTTCCTCAAGGATCTGTTTTGGGTCCACTTTTTTTCTCTTTATATATAAACGACCTACCTAGTGTTGTAGAAAATTGCAAAATCCATATGTATGCAGATGATGTTCAGGTATATTTAAACTGTAAACGTGAGAACTTCAATGACTGCACAAATTATTTAAATGGTATTCTCTCTAAAATTGGTGATTGGGCACTCAAAAATGGTCTGAGTCTGAATCCTAAAAAGTCCAAGTGTCTAGTGATTGCAAAGAAAGTTATCGACATTTCTACAGATCCTCACCTTGCATTAAATGGTGGCAATATTGAATATGTTGACACAGCGAAAAATTTGGGAGTAATCTTCAATAGGACGCTGACATGGAATAACCACATAAGTATTACTGCTGGGAAGGTCTACGGCATGCTTCGCGTCCTTTGGACAACTCAATACTTTACACCTCTTCATATACGTATGCTACTTGCAAAAACATATCTCGTCCCAGTAATGCTATACGGCTGTGAAATTTTTGCTAACTGTGATAGTTTAAGTAAAACTAAACTAAACGTAGGTACTTTTTAATAATATTGCTCGTTATGTGTTTGGGTTTAAAAGAAATGACCATGTTTCAGAATACGCAAAAAAGATCCATGGCTTCACTTTTGAAAACTTGCTGAACTATCGCACTCTTATATTGTTGCATAAGATTATCTGTAACGCTGTTCCACGATATTTGTGTTCTAGAATAAAATTTTCTCGGTCCACTCGAACTAACATGATTAACTGTATACGAGTTTCTTGTTTAACTTCGGAAAGGCAGTTTTTTGTACACTCTGTTCGTCTTTGGAATGCACTTCCTAATAGTTAAAGATCGTGTAGTAACGCTGTGCAATTCAAAACAAAATTAGCTTTACTCTTTTCTTCGCTGTAATAGTTTAATAGTTTAATAGTTAAATGGTTGCTATATATATATATTTTTTTTTTAATGTTAAATTTGAAATGTTAAATTCTATTTTACTTAAATTTCTTTATTTATATTAAATTTTTTTTTTAAATTATAATTATAAATGTTAATTGTTATCATAAGTCATATACCAAATCGATGCTTTATGCTATATACTGCCGGTACTGCTTATAAGGTTTGTAAACTTTGTTGTGCCGGTTTTTCGAAAGAATTAAAATAAATAAAATAAATAAATAAAAAATTAATAAATAAAAAATTAAGGCAATATTTACAATAACTTAAAGTTTTAACAAAATTTAAAATTTTGGAAGCTAAATTCAAAACTTTATTTTGTGACGTAACGCACCATCGACCTACCCCACATGTCACACTTCATCACAAACCTTCGACGGCATTTACGTTCCTCCAAAATTACAAAAATCTTTGACTTTCATACTAAAAATTCGAGTAATATAGGAGATGCCACGCTCTCATTTTCAATCTATATAATTTTATTTTAAGCGGTCATGTTTGTGAATGATGGCGCGATACCGAGTTTCCATGCGTTGAGTTGTATGAAAGGTGTAATACTCCTTTTCCCACTCTATTTTTGATAGCCTATTTCCCATGCTGCAACTTCTAACGGTTTATGTTTTTAAAAAGCCTTAAACTTTTAAAAAACTTTAAAAAGTGCTTAGAAAAAGAGCGGATATTCGCTAAAGTTGGTTGTAGGGGAACGCCTTCCGACAATATTAAGGTAGTTGGAGGGAAATTTAATACTTCCCACGGACCAAACAAGTTGGTCAGATATTTTCTTCGAAAAATATTTGTTTGAGTGAGGCGTTCGAGCAACGATTTAAGATATGTCCATTTCCAGAAAAAAATCCACCGTGACACGAAAATTAAAAGTAATTAAAACTTATCTAATGATTAGTCTATATAATTCTAAAGTCAAAAAAGGAAGGCATTGGCTTAAAATAATGGAAAATGCTTGGGGCAAGGAGAGGCAGAATATATTGAGTTTGTTTTTTAATTACTAAATTACATAATTGCTTAGTAACCTAACTACTCAATTATCCAATTGAAATACAATGAAAATGTAAGCAACGTAACTGCAGTAACGTCACCACAGATGGCTAAGCCTAATAACAAAAAAACGGGAAAAGATTTTTAAATTTGACTGCTTGGTCAATTAGCCTATATTATTTCAAAATCTACTATAATAGGTTAATAATAGGCTACAAAAAAATCTTTACGAATTCGCAGAGTTTTGCAAATTTCGAAGTCGAATACTACTTCTGTTTCATGTAACGTCACGCCAGAGCATAGTTTTGCTTATATCTTTAAATCCTTAGAATCGATTGTTGGAATTCTTTTACTACTAAATTACTACGCTTATATAAAAAATCTTTCTGAAAATTTGACTTTGTCATACATTTTTTTATAATTTTTTTGTACAAATCGTACGTAACGCCAGTTTGGAAATACCCATATACAATAGCCTATTTTTAGCATTCTGGAACAACTTCCATCAGCAATAACCAGGAAAAAGGAATTGAACTGGTTAACCATAAAATCGACATATGCAAGGTATCGGAAAAAAGCTAAAGGGCAAGAGAAGCAAAGTATCGAACCAATATGTCCCATTCTTCAGTAACAAAAATAAATAGCTTGGAGCTTTATCGGGTTTTAGATTGCCTAACACGTGCATAACGTTAACTACAGACAACTGTTGCAAGTAAACACAAGAGCTTAACTCTTGATGGTCACGTTGGGCTTGTCAAGCTTTCATGTTTAATGTAATATTTTTGAGTAAACTTGATCCAATAAATAAGTTTTCGACATGCATACTCATGGCTTATTTTATTTGAATCACAAAAACATCGACAAATAAAAAAAAAATAAATTTGAAGGTACATTGGTGTGCAAAAGTGTTGTGCGAGTAGTTTGAAAATAAAATACTTATAAATTCCTGAGAATTCTCGCAAGTCGAACGTCACCAGTTAAGATTTAATCAAACTGCGTGCATCTCAGGGCTCGCAAAAACTCTCAAGTAAAGAGAAAAACATTTTTTTTTGAGTGGTTTGTGTTCTTGATTTGTGTTGAATTCTACTTCAGAAAAGCTTTGTTACAGGCAAAGAAAAGCTTTTTATTTAACACGATCCTTCCCATCAAAACCTAAAAAGATAAGACCTACAAAATATTAACGGAATTGTGGCGGTTAGTTGTGGCGGCCGTAGCGCAGTGGGTAGAGTGCGTGGCCTATACGCCAGAGAACCCTGGTTCAATTCCCATCTGGCACAGAAAGTTTTATCAATTGAATTAATTTTTCTGTTCGGCCGTCACCTCTCTGCAGACAATGGCAAATCTCAGAGAGTAAAAACTGCCATGAAAAGCTTCTTGAGAACATAAGCGGTTCGGAGTTGGCATACATTACAAACATTTCAAATCACTTACAACACAATTGATCATAAGAAGCTCGGTTAAAGGCCTTTCAAGGGCTAAAGTAGCCATTTCGATTTTTTGAACCCAGCTACATCAATAATTCAGTTCTATCTTAAGTCAACTTAAGCGATTATTGGGTATTGCCACAGATTTTTAACACAATTACTTTGTTTGGGTTATAGGTAATTGGCTCGGTAATCGGTTGGTAATCACTCCGGTAGTTGGTAATTGGTTGGTTATCGCTTTGGTAATAGGTAATCGGTTAGTAATCGCTTCGGTAATCGGTAATCGTTTGGTTATCACTTCGGTAATTGTTAATCGGTTGGTTATCGCTTCGGTTATCGGTAGTTGGTTGGAAATCTCTTCGGTATTCGGTAATCAGTTGGTAATCACTTTGGTAAACGGTAATGGATTGATCGCTTAGGTAATCGGTTGGTAAATGCTTTGGTAATCGGTAATCGATTGATAATCGCTTCGGTTATTGGTAATCAGTTGGCAATCACTTCGGTAATCAGTAATTAGTTCAGTAATTGGTTGGTAGTCGATTCAGTATTCGGTTATTGGTTCGGTAATCGGTTAGTAATCGCCTCGGTTATTAAAAAAATCTCACCAAACATGTTTGCGTAGCATAACCACTGCAGCTATAAGCGTGATGATATCACTAACAGAGTGATGATATCACGAATTTTTTTATAGTTTTGCTCTCTACCAAAAAGTGCTCAACGCGCCGAAAGAAGTTTTAAGTTCAAAAATTTAAAAAAAAAAATGTATGCATCAAATCGAATGAGTATATTTGTGAAGGCTATATTTAAGAGAGTACTTTACAGTTACTTTAAAGAATGTTTGGGTTTTCCTTACATTTAGATAAGTGAAATAGAAATAAGTGTGTATGAATTAAATTTTGGTATTTGTGTTTTTAGGAACAACACTTTGTGTATGCATTAAATTTTGTTTTTTTTCGGTTACATATTTAATATAATTTACCGAACTACTTTTTTTTTTAGCTAAGCAGCCATCCTGACATGCATTCAATTGGTTAAGAATAATTCAAAATATTTCAAAATTAAATCCTTCAATAACATAAACTATTCTTCTCACTCAAATCTGTGGTAACAAAAAAAAAAAAACATTGACCTCAGTAATCAATATTCTTGTTTGCGTATGCAACATAAATATTTAGAATATACAAAACCATTATTTGCTGCATTTCAAAATACAAAACATGTCTACGATGCTTGTTCACAACCATTATTCTGACCATTATTTTCATCATCATCACAGCCCATTTTGTTGCTTCAGTTTCAGCAGCAAATATTGTCTGCCTTCGGTATACAAGCTATACGATTGAGTTGGTTGCTAGTAGCAGAATGCTGGTATCTGCATCTATGAGAACCTATTATGGAAGTGTTGATGTGTTTTCATGCTCATCCAATCCAATAACATCGCATTTATTTTATTTGGTTTTAGGTCAAATCCTTAACCGAATCTCGCAAACAGGCTGCTCATTATTCCCCGCAGAGCAATCAAATTAAGGTGTAGAATTATGAAAATTGCTGTTTGGTATGATAAACAGTCTTAATTTTCAATCGCAGCTACAAATATACTTTTGTTGAGCAACAAGTATTGTATTGGAATATTTGTCAGGAGAGTCGTGAAGGATATGAAATAATTTCCAAATCAACAAATGTACGATTTAAAACATTTAGATTTGTGGTCGAAGTCGATCTGTGGTTCGTAAATAAATTCTAATTGCGCTCGATGTTGATTTAATGTATGTTTATGGAAATTTTATTAAGCGCAAAAATGTAATTTAATGCTTACACGACAGGTAATTCATATATCCCCAAATCAACCTTTTTGGACTTGGTTGCATCAAGTGTGTGGGTAAGTTTCAGTCGCATCATCTTCATTTCTATTTCACAAATTTTGAACAGATTAACATGCATCGATTGTACTGATTATTCTTTATGTTGTGTATGTTTTCTTTTCACATTATTCCGCTGATCGGTTCAACATTCCTTAAATTTTCGCTAATTGTTCGCATCACATTTAAGTTTTTATCAAAATAAGCCGTAGAAGTAAGCTGAGTTAGAAATTACTAAAAGACTATTGGTGTAAAATTAGAAAAGTGTGCATATTTTAACTAAGAAAATACCCAATTTTAATACTTGAAATGAGTTAAAGGTCATTTGGGGCAAAAAAAAAGCATTTTAGTTACTTCGAGTATTTTCGGGTCGCAAAAATTCTTGAATGAAATGAGTATAACAATACCTAGACATTGATTATAAAGCTCATATGAGATCTGTTGAAAAATTATCACGAATTCTGTGTTTTTTGAAAAATTATTTATTCATATATTCATTAAATCTATTTTGTCCCCTTCAAAGTTATCACCACCAGATATTATACACTTGTGCCAATGTTTTTTGAATCCTCGAAGCACTTCCGTCTTCCGGTTCCGTCTTTATCTCCTCAATCGTAGCGTAGCGTCGGCCTTTCATATGCCTCTTCAGTTTTGGGTATTAGAGAGTTTTGGGCCGCGGCGTTATTAGTGTGTTGTTTTTGTCCAAAAATTTCCGCACAAGCAACGATGTGTCAGCAGGGGCCTTATCATGATGCAAAACCCAATTTTTGTTGTCTGGCGAATTGCTTCGCGCAGATTTCGTATAACTTGCAGATAATATTCCTTTTTGACCGTTCTATCCTGTTGCAGCAACTCATGATGCACCATGCCCTTGCAATCGAAGAAAACTGTAAGCATAACCTTCACATTCAACCAAACTTGGCGCGTTTTTTTTTGGTCCTTGCTCTTGTGGTAGCTTCCATTGGGATGATTGAGATTTGATTTTCACGTCATAACTATAAACGCATGATTCGTCAACAGTAATAACCCTCCGCAGCAAATTTTCGTCGTCGCGGGCAGAGTCGCGACTTTTTTAACAAAAGTATAGAAAATGGTGCATTTCCAACTGAAATCAAAATCGCTGAGGTTATTCCTCTATTTAAAAAAGGTGACAGATCCAATATGAATAATTATAGACCAATATCCCTTCTTCCCACGTTTTCCAAGATATTTAAATATATAAATCCATAAAATATAAAAAGCCATAAAAACGAGAACTGTTTCTTTTTTGGAAAAAAATAAATTACTCAGTGAATGGCAATTTGAGCTTAGCGCAATGCTATCCACTGAAGATGCTCTTTTGGACTTTTGCACAAACGTATACTCTGCTCTCAATGATAAAAAGATTAGTGCAGCCGTTTTTGTAGATATTACAAAAGCATTTGACACGGTGAACCATGAATTATTGCTAGACAACCTTTTTCGCTTTGGGTTCAGGGGTAATATGCAAAATTGGTTCAGATCATATCTTGCCGGAAGACAAGAACAAGTCAAAATCAACAGTCATTTGAGCGCTCCTTTACGTATCTCATTGGGTGCACCTCAGGCTTCAGTGATTGGTCCGATACTCTTTTCATAAATTTCATAAGTTTTCATAAATTCACTGTTTACTCAAAACATTAAACAGTCCACTACTCGTGTTCAAACTTATTTTGGAAATCGCGATTGTTCGTCGAAATGTTTCTCCATTGAATGTGTCAAGTCTTTTAAAAATCTTGGGGTCTTACTTGATTATAGGATGAGTTGGTATGATCATACACAAGCACTCAAGAAATACATTATGGCTGCGATAAGAAATCTCTACCTCTTAAAATCATTATGTTGTCTGAATTTGTTAAAATGTGTCCATTATGGTATTTTCCATTAGAAATTAGAATATGGCTTATCGTGCTGGGGTGATACTCATGATAACAAAATGAACCCACTTTTGATATCCCCAAAAACATGCGATTCGGCTAATCTGCAAAAAATCTCGGCGTATAAGCTGTCTTGTTTTGTTTAGAAGTTTTTTGATTCTGATTTGATGCATTCGGAATAAAACTAAATTCCTTAACAATGCAAAAAATTGTATTTATGTTATTCTCATTTAATTAAACAAAATTTTAGTATTTTAAATTTTTTAATAAATTTTGATTATTAATTTTTTATATACTATATTCTTTTATGCTTACTACTGTTTTTTATTTTTTTTTAATTTTAGTTCAAATTGCCATTTTATCGTTAATTGTTGTTTTAAAAATTGTTAATACTTGTTACTTTAATAATTTTTCGGTACTGCTATCGCCACTAGTTCCTCGTGAACTACAGATAGTAGTTCTTTTCATTAATTTTTGCTAATTTTAAGGTTAACTTATGTTTAATTGCTAAATTTTTAATGTTATTAATGAAAAAGAAAAATAAATACTACTACTACTACTACTACTACTACTACTAGTCCAACATCTTCTTAGCAATGTTAATGCGATGCTGTTTTTGGTCGCGATTGAGCAATTTTGGTACGAATTTTACGGCGACCCGCCTCATGCCCAAATCATTGGTAAAAATCGGCACGAGAGATTCAATTTGTTTATGTCCTCAGCAACTTCTCAAAATTCGACGATTGACCCATACTATTTTCTTCACTTCATCAATGTTTTCGTCTGTTGATAAAGTGCTGAGGCGTCCGGCACGCTCTTCATCGTTCGCTTCTTCTCGGCCCTCTGAGAACATTTTGTACCACCGATAAACGTTGCTTCGGTCCAAGGTAGCTCACCATATGGCACAGTCAATATTCGAAATGCGTCCTCGCAATTAATTTTGTTTTTATCACAGCTGTCAAAAATTAACTGAATACATGAGTACCAACGTAACGCCACAAAAATATATTAAATCGAATATACATGGCCTACGGAAATTCAAAATTCGCTATACTTTTTGAGCAGATGAACAAAAAATTCTCAGTGGCTTAACTTAACGCCAGGTTGAAATGCTTTAACAGTCTGTATTTACTGCACTTAAGTTCAATATCAAGCACTTTGTAACAATATTTGTTCACTTTTCTATCCTGTAATATTTAAATATCAACTATTTGTTATTTACTGTTTTATATACTATACTTCGAACCAACCGAACCAATACTCAAAGCACTTCAGAACTAAAAGCTATACTCATACCCGGTTATCTTCCACTACCTCTTGTAAGAGGATGGCATATGTTATCCTTCGAAATGTCGACAAATAGATCGCAACATTCAGTCAACTAACCCTGATTGTGAGTCAATTTTCAGCATTCCAAGGGATTTGTTT
Source organism: Coremacera marginata (assembly GCA_914767935.1). Classification (NCBI taxonomy): domain Eukaryota; kingdom Metazoa; phylum Arthropoda; class Insecta; order Diptera; family Sciomyzidae; genus Coremacera; species Coremacera marginata. The sequence goes on from OU612047.1 coordinate 120,452,914, forward strand.
GCCTTTGAATTTACGAGCCAAACTCGAATGTTTGCTTATGCGCGAAGAAATTGATGCAAATCTATCAGCGAAAGTCGATTTGTTCCTCGACAATATTTTGTTCGAAATTCACACAAGTCAAAGCAATGTGCTTTGTTTGTTATTCAAACTCGTCTGCAGCAGCAAACTAAGAAAAAATCCAAAAATAATGTAGTTCTGTGCATTTGTTTTCTATGAACGTGTCAAAATGCAAGGAACTAGGAGTGTTTATTTTGCATCGATTACATCTTAACAATTATCTCTGAACTATTAATAAAATAACTTTTGCAGTTTATTTAAAGATCCTAAGCGTAAGTAAATTAAAGCAATACTTAAGTGTTTCGATAACGACAGGTTGCAGTAACGTTGCAAAATAATAAATTGTTCTCGTAATGAATTTGTTACATCAATGAGCGTTTTTAAATTTTAATATTAAATTGACACAATCCCCTCTAAAAAGTATTAGAGTAAAGTACACCAAAAAAAAATCGAAATGTTATAAAATTGAACACAATGTTATTATTTTCAAATTGTATTTTTTTCATATAAAATTTTTGACTATTTTTTAAGCTATGTGTTTATATAACTCCAATAATTTTTCAATTATTAAAGGTTATATTTTATCGAGCTCAAGGTCAATGTTGCTTTCCGAAGAAAACAACTGAAGGAAAAACAACTAACAACAACAATACCCTATATAGAGTATCAATCACATAGCAGACTAGACAGCTGTTTCGTTGGCCGCTACACCAACTCATCAGTAGCCTTTTTTTCGTGATTCACAGTCGATCTTAGCACAATAAATTAAAAATTTAAGTTTTCAATAGAAGCATATCTTCATGTCGTCATAGTTTAATATCAGCTAACTGCTGAAGCTAAGATCGACTGTGAAATAGAAGAGCAACAACAACTAGCACAACAAAATCTTTGAGTATTTAGAAAAGCTTTGATCTATCTTCGAATAATAGAACTTACTTTCCCTGCAAGTATGCTTCACAAATTAGAAGAACTTTAAGCTGCTTTCATATCATTTGTATTCTCGTACTGCAATTCAGGGTAATTTACTAATTGCATTCGTGAAACAAGTAGAAAATTAAGAGCTTAGTATATCACAGCAAGAATCACGAAAAAAAAGGCTACTGATGAGTTGGTGTAGCGGCCAACGAAACAGCTGTCTAGTCTGCTATGTGATTGATACTCTATATAGGGTATTGTTGTTGTTAGTTGTTTTTCCTTCAGTTGTTTTCGATACTTGAGCTCGATAAAATATAACCTTTAATAATTGAAAAATTATTGGAGTTATATAAACACATAACTTAAAAGTTAAAATAATTTTTACTAAAATCAAGGCTCACATTTTGAGTGCACCCATTTTTTGAGAGAAAGTGAGAGCGCTCACATTTTTGAGTTTTCGATACATTTATTAAGGAATTGATTTGACTTCAAATAAATTTTAGTTAAAGTTGAACGATTTTGAACGAATGTGAGCCTGAAAGCGGTTAATAGCCTTGACTAAAATTATATAATACACCACTCAATGCATACTCTCTCGATACAGAAGCCTGTCTTATAAGGTTCGAAAGGCAAAAAAGACATGCTACTTGGTGTTCATGGCTCCTATAGATTTCTCGCTGATATTCCGGGGTATTGCAGATAATGCTCTCTTAAGAAATATGAACCATAAAGTTACGCTCTTTTCTTTTTAACGACATATTCACCGCACACGTAATATAAATTGTCTTGATGATTCACGCACTGAAACCCTTTTTTTTTTTGCTGATTTTGTAAATTTTCGATCAATTTAATTGAAAACTTTGACTATACGCAGGTATTTGCAGGAAATGTAATGCCTGATTCAGGCCTGACAGGCATGACCGAGGCCTGAACTTAACTTGAAAATAGCACTGATTTTTTCATACAAGTGTCCGCCTCTTCAGATTTGAAATTTAATAATGCTTTTTTAAAAATGATCATCTATGATTTCTAGTCTGAATATGATTTGTTATTTCAAATTCAGATATGAAATCTGGTCTGAAATTAAAAGACGACTGATTTTAGGTTAGAATACAGGTCTGTAGAAAAGATGCTTGAATTATATTTAAATTTGAGCTTTTATATCTTAACTGAATAATGGAAGCATTATGTTGAGAAATTCAGTCCAGATTTCCAGTCCAACCATAAGAGGCCTGAATGATTTTTCTGCTAGATATAAAAACAAAAAATTCCTTTACTGTCCACTAACTTGAGCTTTAGGTATAATTTTTAGAAATACCTTAAACTGCCATGATATAGAAAGAGGAAGAAAAGTATTTTGAGAATCACACTTAAATGTTCTGGCAATACGAATGAAATAATTTGCTTGGACTAAAATTTTAAATTGACCACTCTGCTTGTATACCTGTCTGTCTGTTTGTCCACTTACACCTCTTTGTCAAGATACTAAAGCGAGCCAATTGTGATTACTATGAAAACGTTGAGTTAAGTAAGCGTTGCAATAACTTTTTAGCAAAACGTGCAACTTTCAGGAATGTTACTTCCAAACTGCTGACTTTGTCCAAACTCTCTACTCCACTGACATGCATTCCTTGGCACGCACGTGAAGGTCCTTACAAAGTTGGTGTCGTAAACTAGACAACGCAGCAAGGACAAAGTTTTGCACTAGCTTCACTCAGTAGCAACAACCACCCACATCAAGAACAACAACAGCAACAACTCTTACGTATGCTAGTTAACGGTACAGACTCCATGCTGCTGAAGCTTCGCATATGAGGCTTTGCTCTAATCCAAAATCGGCGAAGCATATGAAAGTGGGCCACGAGAATTAAGCTCAAGCAATCGATGCACATCCCTTAACTGATGCGTGGGTACGTACCAACCAAGTCATGCAGTGTTACTCCAAGCGGAAGCAACGAACCCCATATTTATAGTGTAGCATAACGTGGCGATGTTGATGTACCGAAATGGACGGCGTGAAATAGTAACTTAAACTTAGACATTGTGTAGCGTTTTGAGCAAAGAGCTGCAAGTTTTCTGACTCAGCAAATTAGTGTTACCAAGCGGGTGTCTAACTACAATTTGCTTAGATCTGACATGTTAAACTTATTTTTATGTGCTTTTAGATTCAACGATGTGTATGAGTTTTGGGTTAAACTACAAAAATGTATTATTTATTATAGTGTCCCGCACAAAACATGGTAAATATTTTTAGTAATCTTAATATATGAGATATGTTTAATATAACATATTCAGCTTACACAAAAAACGCTTGAGTTACACGAAAGCAGCCAGGTTTTTCCATCAAATAGCGCATAATAATCAAGGTTTATTTTCCAAACCATGGAGTACACTCGAAAAGCAATCAAGAAAGTAAAAATTACGAAACTTTGTCAATAAAGACATTTGAACTGCAATCAAACTCATCACATCAATTCGTTCGACAGCAAGAAATCGGATGCGAGTGAGGAAGAGTATACGTTCTTTCTTCATTCCGACAAATAAGAACGCACCGAAAAGTTAGTGCGTGGAAGTATTTGAAACTCGGTGAATTTTAAATGCGTTTCCGCATCATAAACCTGGTGAAGAGTAAAAAGTTTTTGCTATGTTGTAGCTTGGGGTTGCACAGTTGTGCGGCTTTAAGCAAACTCAATCATTTGAAATACGTACGATTTAAGTTATACTTGTACAAAAGATGTATACAAGAAAGAAAAAAAAAAAACTTTCATCGAAACTCTAACTCACATGAATGGAAATTTTGCAGACACTTACGTCCGCATGACATGTTGTCCAACCCTTTCTTACGTGCAATTTATTCTAAATATTTTCTTAGTACACTTTCGTCTCTTAAACAAATCCCAAAAAGTTGAATACTCTGAAAAAGCACCTTGGGAAAAAAAGTAATAGAAAGTTTTTAAATTATTTATTGAATATAACGAGCGATGGCACATTTTGGCATGACATCAAAGAATGAAACATAGATATTCTGGCATATCAATTTGCATATTATTTAAACTTTTCACTTAAAATAAAACCATGCGATTGTTGCCTTGTATAAACAATAACTTAAAATAATGAAGCAATCTAGGGCATAGATATCATTCATAATAAAAGGATCAAGTATTTGAACAAATTACAAAGAATGCGTGCAATCCTACACAGAGAAAGCTAGACGTCAACAAGCTGCAGTCAAAACAGACAGCCGAAGCCTTCGCCACTCGACTCTCACTCCTGCTTCAAGAAAGCACTCCTTCGATCGACGATATATGCGCGCAGTGAGCACACTTCTCCCACTCTATGTGTGTGGCTGTCGAAGAGGTTATTGAAACCAGTCGCATGACCAAAAGAGTCGCGACGCCACTGCAGAGAAAAACGCCGACTACAAAACCACCCTGCAGTCGGTTGTAACGCGTGCTGCTAAGGAGCGATACAGAAGAGGAGGGACGAGATACGTCTTTTCAAGCGGAAAAAAAGTGAGGCAGAAAAGCGCGAGTGTGATAAGATTGAGATGTATGGTGACAGGAACGAGGCCCGAACATTTTTCGAAAAGATAAGACGCCTGGCCGATGTTTCTACAGTCAGCGCCTTTTTCTGCAAAGATGAAAACGGAAATCTAGTGATAGATATCTAGAGTACACTGACGTTATGAAGGGAACACAACAATCCCGACAATAGAGATGATATCCAGGAAACCCCAATTATGGATGACAGTGTTGAAGTTCCGCTGCCCGACTATAATGAAGTCTTGACAGCCATAACAAGGCATAAAATCCACAAAGACGTGGGAGCCGATGGTTTACCCGCTGAGCTGTTTAAGAACGGAGGCGAGGCTTTGATTAAGTGCATTCACGAGCTTCTATGCAAAATATGGTCGGAAGAATGCATTCCAACCGATTGGAACTTCAGTGTACTCTGCCCAATCCATAAGAAAGGCGATCCAGCTATTTATGCCAACTGCCGTGGGATGAGTCTTCTAAATATCGCATATAAATTCCTGTTGAGCGTATTATGTGTAAAACTAAGGACCATCATAAACGAACTGATTGGGCTTTATCAGTGTGGCTTCAGACCTGGAAAATTTACCACCGACCAGATATTCACGCTACGACAAATTTTGGAAAAGACCCTTGAGAAACAAATTGGCATCCATCATATTTTTGTCGATTACAAAGCCGTCTTCTACAGTCCAATAAGGAATCACCTATACTCCACCATGTCTGAATTTTGTATACCTGCAAAATTAATCCATCTATGCAGGGCGACACTGAGCAACACCAGCAGCGCAGTTGGAATCAGGAAGGACCTCGTCCCAAAATTTGTTACCAAACAAGGTTTCAGACAAGATGATTCTTTATCGTGCGACTTTTTTAATCTAATTATGGAAAAGATCATTCGAGCTGATGATTTGAGACAATGCGGCACGATATTCTACAAGAGTGCTATGCTGCTAGCGTATGCTGATGATATTGATATCATTGGCCATAACACAAGAGAAGTCAGTGCAGCATTCTCCAAATTAGAAAAAGAGTTGAGTCGCATGGGTCTTGCAGTAAACTAAGATAAGATGAAATATCTGGTATCAACAAACAAGCAGTCCCAGCGTATTGACACCCACGTCACTGTTGATAACACCTCCTTCGAGGTTGTGAAGGATTTCGTCTACCTCGGATCCAGCATTAACTTCACCAACGATATCAGTAGAAAAGGAAGGATAACTCTTGCCAACAGGTGTTACTTTGGGCTCAGTAGGAAATTGAGAAGCAGAGCCCTTTCTCGACGATCAAAAGTCACGCTCTTTAAGTCACTAATCATGCCCGTCCTGTTATATGCAGCACAAACTTGGACGTTGAGCAACTCTGATGAAAAGACTTTGGGAGCTTTCGAGAGAAAGATCGTTCGTAAAATCTATGAACCAATCTGCGTCAATGGCGAGTACCGAATACTATGGAACGATGGGCTGTATGAGCTATACGCCGACATAGACATTTTAAAGCGCATGAAAATCGAGCGTCTTCGCTGGCTAGGTCATGTTGAGCGGATGGAAGACGACGCTCCAGCGAAGAAAATATTCGGTTCGGTACCCAGCGGCGGTCAACGCAGAAGAAGACAACCGCATCTCCGTTGGAAGAATCAAGTAGAGGACAAGTAGAGGACGAAACTTGGAGCTTCCAACTGGCGCCAACAAGCGCAAAACAGAAATGGCTGGCGCAATTTCTTACGACAGGCGGAAACCGACTTACGGTTGTAGGCGCCACTTAAGTAAGTAAGTATTTGGACAAATTGACTTTTCTTATTTTAAAAGTGATGTTTGAATTCTTCTCATTTTGTATACATTGTCATTTTCTTTTATACAAATTTTCGGAATTGGTTTTTACATATGAACCAAGTAAATCACAGTTTTTTAGCTTCTAACTTTTTGCTTTTAACTAAATGCATTCACAAATTTGTTAAAGAGGCATTTTTCTCTAAGAATAATTCTACAATAAAAACAATTATTAATATATCTTTGTATTTTTATAATTAATCTATTTTTTGATATTTTTAAAAACACAGTTCTGAAAACACATTTTTAAAAACACAAAAACTTTCTAAATCGTGTATTTTTCATAGGATTGCCACGGGTTTTATGTTTTAGAAAGATATCGAGGTATTCTTACCATGAATATATACTAAATGATGAAAATTTTAAGCACATTAGTAGAAGAGTGTGCAAAAATTATAAATTTCTATTGGAGAGTACTTCAAGGTATATTTTTCTAATAACTAGCAACTTCATATGAATCCAACATTGTGACTTTTGTGAAGAGGGTAAAACTGAAAAGAATTCACCCGTTAAGTTTTCCCCTTTTGGATCAAATGTTCAACAGGCCTAAGCGATGAGAAAACGTATTCAAAATTTTACTTTTTTAGGCAAAATGGGAAATAAACTGAACTTGTTGAAATGATTAATCTACGCTATTTGTATATTGCAAGTATTTAATATTGATTTCCATATTTTAAAGCTAATGTCGAAATGGCCCTATTTTTGCATGAATTTTAGCACTTTTTCAACTAAGCCAATACATCCCTTATGGTATGCATAAAAAAGCAGAAGAACAAATCAAACTGAGCCTGCAAACAAAAATAAACTCAAAACAGGTCTTGCGACAATTAAGAAATAGGGCTATGTTATGCTCGCGGTCATGGGCACGGCACGGTCACGCATTGTTGTTGTTTCAATGTAAATTACAAATTTGAGAGCGAAAGCGAGAGAGTAAATTTTGAACACCTCGGTCACCAAATGATTCGACAAAAATATGAAAACACGGGATCAAAACAGTTTGCGTTGTCGAATTATTCACAACGTTTGTTGTTTAGTATTAAAATAGTACACTTTTAGAACAAAATGTACGAAAGCAGTAATGAAACTTGCTATTAAGCAACACTCTGCCATGTTCATCAATGATTCCTTTTTCGGGAAAAGTACTAAAAATAGCAAAAAGTATACAAATGTTTGGGGATTATATGACCGTCAGCATAACATTTGACCGCCAGCATATCATCGCCAATAGCGAAGGATCGAAGATTCAATTGGCTACTTTCTCAAAAAAAAAAAAAAAATCCAACTGACACAATTACTATTTGCATGTCTTGCTTGCTCACATTATTCCCATGTAGGTATGTGTGTTTTGTTTATAGCTAGATGCTGCGTTTTGTTTGGTGTTTGATAAATTTAATAAAATTTACATTTAATTATTTTTTTCAAATTAAAGCTCTGCAAAGAACCATCCAATCATACTAGTTATGTGTTGTTATTTTTTCTCATATCAACTTGTATCGATTTCACTCTCTAAGCATTGAGTATGAATGGAATATTTCTCTTTTACATAACGATAGAACATGTATGGGAGAGTGAAATTATCAAGCATCAAGAATACTAGTTTGAGAACACACAAAAAATTCAAATTTTCAAAAAAATTTGTATGCAATATGAAAAGCCATTTTGTGTACACAGTAACTAAAATAAAAGGTTTTTGAAAAATCATCAGAATCAACCTAATGGGTATTCATGAAAAAAATAGTATGAAAATAATCGAAAAATTTCAATTTTGCAGTGAGTTTGGTGGCACCGGACTAAATTATTCGGTAATTCTAAGTCTAGAATCAGATTCTTCACCAAATTTAACATCAAAATAGATGGTTTGTCTATTTTTGCGCACTATCAAATGCAGAATTTCTTATTTTATATATATCATATAAAAAATATAAAAATCTTTCTTTTGTCAAAGTTGAAGAATTTCTAACACGTTGTTTTACTCTTATATATTGGTGGCTTTTGTAATAGCTTACCTCTGAAAGTCCCCCGCTCTATTAACTTATTAAAATGTAATTCAAACTTCTTTTAAAACTCCAAAATACTGAGCCAAAAATCGTTTCATAAACTTATAGTCACACTGTTGCGAATAAAAGTTATTATTTTTGAAGTTTCCCAGACTTATCGTTGCGAACTTCACCTTCATCAAGTGACAATAGGCTCTTGTCTGCCTCAAAACTCTTAAAGTGTGTTTCTTAATAACTAGACTTCATTGATAAAAGTTCTTAATCGACAAGTTTTCCAGTCCTTAGTGCTTTCTCTAAAAACAACAAATACAATTTAAACTAATGACATCCAGCTAATGTTATTAACACCCTTAACTAATGCCAACTCAAATTTAGTGTAAAATCATGCAGAATGAGCCGAGCCCTGGCTATTAATTGAAATCCTTTAAAACTTATTTTAAGCTTTTAACAATTTGTAGCAGGTGTCATGAAATGCTTAATACCTGCTAAAGTTGAAGCTAGAAATAGAGCCCAACCATGATGAAATATGGGTACTGGGGTAAGATATCATTCTGTCAACCCCAACGTTATGTTTTATTACAACAACAAACAACAGGCATATACGGCGTTGTCCCAAGTGGCAGCCAACAAAGTCCGAATTGAACCCTATCAAAAAAAAAAAAAAATCAATTCCCAGCTACCAACCCCTAATTATAAATGCAGCTTCTGGGAAAGAACCCCACTCGTCCGCTTTTTTTTTTTTTTTATTTTTGCTATTATTTAAAGCAAGGTTGGCTACAATTTGATAACAACAAACCTCATACTCGGCCAAAACGACACAAAAAAACTACAACCTAAGATTGAATGCTGTGATATGGCAACCCAAAAATTCATGAATTTATATGCCTTGATGTTGATACTGTGATATACGTGACCCTTTTGTGAGACTTTAGCACCTCCCGTGGGCAAATGGCCTGACTGACCTCTTTCACCTACAACTAGCACTTAAAATCCAAACAAATCAAATCGATGAAAGTGTGGCTGCAAAGAAGGCAAACAAACATTCTTTTAGCCTTTCTACACAAAGTGTGTCCGAGCAAAAAAAAAAAAAAATAAATAAAAAATCAACAATAACAAAAGCTGCCATCAGCAAAAATCTGCAAAATTCAAAATTTTGACTTATCCAAAGACTCAATTTAAACCACATGATTGATTATTCGATTTAGTCGTTCGGGGGCTACATTAGGCCGAAACGAGCGAGCTGCCAACAAGTCGAAAGTCTTAAGTGCTGCTCTGCTACCAGGTTTGATGTTCATGAAGCGATATGTTGAATCCCCAGATTTTTTGTTTTTGTTTCAAAACACACACAGACGCATACAAACACTAACACACGCTAGCACAGCAGAAAGAAAACTTTAAAGGCTTTAGAATGAAACTTAAATTTGTTGCTGCATCGTCATCTCTGACCAATGGACGATGGTGCTGATGTCGCTGTCCCCACTACGTTTTCCTGGCACATAGCAACAATCAAAGGAAAGTTGGTTAAATGTGTGCGTGTGTGTGTGTTCTTAGTAAGATTTAGTACGGTCTCTGCAATGACTGCGGCAAAATCGTTCAAAAGACATTTTATACTCGCTTGACTGGCAGAATAGTTGTTCGACCACCCGCCCTATCCTTCAACCTGATAGGTGCTCGGGGTGCTGCAAGCATCCTTTTTCAACTCTATTAGATGTGCTTTGAATGTGCAGAATCCTTTATGGTAATCCACGATGATTTCTCTTTTGTGCGGTTGACATGATCTCGTTTTACGATAAATAAATATATAGATCAACAAATTCGTTGCTGAAACAGCAAAAAACAACACGACAAAGAAAATTCAAAGAACACCAAAACAAAAAAAAAAAACAACAACTTGGCAAAAGCAAAACCAATCCTTGCAAGCAATCAAATGTTAAATCAAATAAATTTCAGCAAGAATTTTTTCCAAAAATTTAATGTCGTTCTAAACAATTTCGTTAACTTATGCCCTGTTGTTATGCATTCCGAAAAAAAGCACAACAAAATGCAACGCTAAGCAAATCCATTAAAATATTTGCAACATAATCAAGCACAGAGAAAGCTGGAATTGTTACCATTTCCTAATAATAACGTTAACAATTAACGTTGTTCTTCCCTTGTTGTCGTCGCACAGTGCGTTGAATCGGAACTTAAATTTAAAATTAAATAAGGTTGAAATTTCAAAAAATTGGAATATATAATAATTGCCAATGATTAAATTGCCACAAATCAGATAGAGAGAGGAGAGGGAAGGCTAATATCATACACCTAACTTTATGCATCCTTTTCTTTGAAGCTATTCAATACAAGACAAAGTAATACGTATCAAGTAGTATTAAAATCAGTTTTGTTTTATATAAATAAAGTTTAAATGCATTTATTAATATAGCGTAAAAAAAAGAAAAGGTTAACCTTTATCCTGTATTCATGGGTCAAAATTGCCCAGTTGATGCATAGCATTGAATATTTTTGCAGCAGATATATATATTTTAATGAACCTTCTTGACATTATTTTTTCATACAACTAAAATTAAAATATATTTTGTTCTTCCATTACCTTTTTTTAGTAGAGCTGAGCAAATATAGTTCCACAAACTGTACATGTATGTCAAAATGGCCCAATATAATAATTAGTAAGAATGCTATTATGAGAGCCTTTTTTCACAAGAGCCATCATTAGGAAAAGGCTTATCACTTGTGTGAATTGGTTTTTGATAATGAAATTTTGCGACGTACAAGCAATAGCGGTTGCAAACACAAATGTTTTATAGTATCAGTTATTAGTTTCGCATATTTCTCTAAATGTATAATCACACAAGTGAATATATGAGGTCAAAGCTGTGCCTGCGAATGATTCCACGAATTACAACAATCATGAAAATATTGAAACTGTTGTTTAGTTTCTGTACCGACAGTTTTGTGTATTAACGTTGCTTTTAATTTTGAATTCGTAATAACATTTTTGATTGTACAGTTATAATCTGTTTCGACAAAAATGAATAAAAAAGATATTGATGATTAAATACCATATGATACTGCAAGTTAAAATGTAGAAGATGATCTTTTTGAAATCGGATTCGACTATGATCCACAGATATCTAATAGAGCCTCGCATGAGTATGCTTTTTCGCCTCCCTGAATATATTCTCTTCCTATAGAATAAAAAAATTCCTCTATACCTTTTCTGCTTTGCTCATACCTGATCTTGCACTCTCTTTGTTTTATGCAGATATAAGAAACAAAGACAATAAGAGCACGATGCTTTACTAACAACAGCCGGTAGCAAATAAAGCAATAAAAAATAACAAAAATATCAGTGTTCATACCCTGAATATTTTGCGAATATTTTTTTATTCGTTCGTTCGTAGAACGAATGTTTTTTGTATTGGGACCCAAAGAAGGGTGGTAGATAGGGGGTAGGTGTGTTCGAGAAAAATGTTGAGGGACAAAAAATCATAGGACCAGTTCATATATTTGAGTCCTCTAGGAGTTCAGCCACGAAAAATTTAAACTATTTTCGACAGTTTTAGTGTTTTTTGTGTCTAAGGTAGCGAATAAATCAGGTTTTTATTCGCTGCTTAAACAGTTTTAATGTTACTCACTATATCAATATCCATTCAGAATGAAATATTTCTTATTATTATTAATGTATTTTAATCTTAAATAAATGCGTTTGATTGCACCTCTGTCCAACACCAAACTGACTATGCATTAAGAATAACATAAAGCTTATTGCGGGGAAAAACCAACATGCCTAATTCTTATTCAGGTCACTGCAGCAGATATCTGAGTATTCGTGTAGTCTATTAAATACTCAGAGAAAAAACTGAAACAACAGGTACTTCGCAAGCTCACCACAGTGCAAAAGTGTATGAAGAGAAAACAGAGAACAAATAAAAAGTTATTATCTTGCGTTACACGACCTGTTGCTACACGACTTGTTGCTTACATTTATTCGCTTGCAGTTTTGCTTGCAGTGACTGCTGCAGCAGAGAATCAGGGTATATTCACTTGAAGAATATATTTATGCAGGGCTCTACTATCTAAAAGCACAGATAAAGAAATTGGTTGCTAAAAATGGGTAATATGTGTGGTCTAGCAACTCAATAGAAGGAGCACCTGGCAGACGAGCTAAGGAAAATGTTATGAACATTGCGCCTCGGCCCTCTTCTCTTTTTGCTGTTTATAAATGATTTTTCATCTGTCATAGAGCATGCACGCAATGTAAGCAGACGACTTGAAACTATTTCTTCCTTTCAAAAAGCTAATAATGCTGTTCTCTTGTAAACTGACATATACCATCTTTATAGCTGGTGCTACGTGAATCGTATGAATCTTAACATGAAGAAATGCAAGCACATGACCTTCACTCGAAAATCTCCTGTCACATGTATTTATAAAATTTGTGACCATACATTAGAGTCTTTAGATATATTTCATGATCTTGGAGTAACTGTGAATACTAAACTTCGCTTCCATATTCATAAAATTATAAATCGAGCAAATAGTACTTTAGGTTTTATTAAACGATGGGCAAAAGAGTTTATATTATATAACAAAAACCGACCTGTCTTTTGCGGCTTATTTTGGAATATGCTTCAATTGTTTGGTGCCCTCGATACAGCTGTTACATTGACTTTAATTTTTCAACTTTTACATGGATATGTAGACTGTCAATATCTACGAGCAAAATTTACTTTAATATTCCTCTCAGATCTAGAAGATCTCTTGAGTTACTTTACATGCATTTTTTCACTTGCTTAAGAACTAATTACTTGCAAAACGAACCACTCAGAAGCGCTTGCGAGGACTTTAATCTTGTTTCAGATGCAATTTCTTTAAATGAATCCGTTTACTCAATTAAACTTAATATTTAAATTATTTACAGTACAGTCACTGGTCACATCTGGACCATGCTTTTCTACGGATACTTAATATTTCCCTGTCATTCATTTTTCTGTTTGGCAGTCACCTCTCTGCAGACAATGGCAAACCTCAAAAAGTAAAAACTGCTATAAAAACTTCTTGAGAACATAAGCCGTTCGGAGTCGGCATAAAACTACTAAAAAGTTTCTCGATCATTTGTGTTCAAAGATTTCACAACACGCACAAGACAATTGATCAAAAGAAGCTCGGTCAAAGTCCTTTCAAGGGCTGCAATGGCCATATTTTTTTTTTTTAATTGCATACATCCATATCATGTTTACTGAATAAAAATAAATTATAATACTGAATTAAGACTTTTTCGTATTGAGCAAAATTGGCCCACTAATGTCAAATTCGCTTTTTTTAAAGTACAGGATAAGGGTTAAACGTATCTGTACGAAATTGTCGGACACTTGCGTACTTTTCGTTTTATTGTTCGTCTAATTTTGTACATTATTATAAGGATCAAATATTGTAGCTTGAATGAAGATATTTTATATACAATTAAAACAATATTTTATATGCAATTAAAACAATATTTTTAACAAATAGTATTGTAATCGTATTTATTCTCAAAACACTCACATTTAACAGTCCGCAGAATTTGCACCACTACACAAAGCATGTGTCCAGTTTCCACATAACACAAATTTGTAACATACCTCTTTATTTTTAACAAATTCATGACATATCATGCACAATTAATATACTAATTACTGTTTTTTAATAAAATGTTGCTCATCACAATCTTCGTCATAGTCGCATAATAAGTTTTCATTAAATCCAGAAGATGAAATCGAATAATTCTGGGTCTTTTTTTTATTTCTCTTTTGAGTTATTTCCTTAGAGTTCTTCTTAATTTATGTAGCACACCTTTTGTTTCCTTCCTGTCTAAACACAAAGGATTTAAAGAATCTTCGCAATAATAGGAACAGGGCATGGAAGAAATACGTCTGCAGCTTAAGCTTAAATGACTTAGAAACTTACAAGCGTTTGTTTCTGGAATTTGAAAATCGCTCAGCTGCATTATATTAGGAATATTTAGATAATGTAAATCTGAGGATTTTGTCTGATTCAAAAAAATTTTGGGGATTCATAAACACAAAGAAGAAATCCGATGGATTCCCTTCTTCATTTAGAACTCCTGAGGGATTTACTGACGATCCCGTTTCGCTTTTCGATATCTTTCGATATCATTTTTTTTAGAAAAGGATTGATCGATATCTTTATCAAATTGAACTGAGTTATTTATGCCTGATGCACTAGGTTCTGCGGTATCTAGATAATTTACTATTAATTGTGTCTCTGAGTCGACATTAACTGCTTGTTATGAAATAAATCTCTCTGATGGCTTATCACTTCCTTCCTCAGTTAATTGTTCCAAAATATTTGAATCAAAAGGCCTACATTTTTGAAGTCATTAACTGCCTTTCTGCATTTGCAATTTTGAGGTAAGCTTTTGTAAAAAATGGAATGAGATCTAGAGGTGTAAACTTATCGTGATTATTAATATTCATGTAAGAGTGGCATTCTATATGCAATGCATTTTTTAATGTCCCAAACACAGTTAAAGCCAAGGACCTCAGAGAGATTTCAGGATTACTTTTCAGAAAACCGTAAAGTCAATTCATTCCCGGTTCTTTTGAGTGTTTATTAAAAAGAGGTTTGATTTTATTTCTTTCTGCATCTTCAACTACAGTTCGCTCCAATGAATTTATTGCCAATCTATAAAACAAGCACCTTAGACGCAGAATATGGTCTTTGATATCTTCTTCTGAGTTTACTGTGAAAACTGGTTTTCTGCCGTTTTTGTCAAAACATACTGAACGACCGTTGTCAGTCTGATTGCTTCAGTCAGCGTTGTTTGCCGAAGTTAGATCTAAGTATGGGAATAACTGAGCTCACTTTATATAAATGTGGTATGTGGCTTTTAAAAGTGTTATTGCTGGGTTGAAATAACCCTTGTTTAGTGGATAAGAAGGCGTTTTTGATCATAGGCTAAGAGATCCTATCTGAACTCGGGGTCTTACCATTGAAATTGTTTAGTGCAGTTGAAAGCTCGCGAAGCCTTATGCCATTTTCTAATAATAAGGTTTTACTATTTGGTGTTGAGGTGGTAATTTAAGATGTGGTCGCTAGCTTTTTTCTAGGAAAAGGCTAAGAAAGTTGTAGTCTGCAGATGCCTTAAACCAATGTTCGCAAAATTGTTCAGTTATTGACTCTTTGTCTGTTATATTGTGAAATAATTTCAAGCAATAAAATTGCCTAATTTTAGATTGGGGTTGATTTCGGAATTAAACTTATTATTTGATAATTTTTTTGATATTTTTATTTGTCGACGAAATATGGCATTGGATTTTTAAATTTTGTAATATATCTCTTGATATTTTTTCCACGATGTAATGTGGAACGCTTCACGATTTTGTGTGTCATCCTTGCGCAGGGGCCATGTTAATCTTTTCTGTATCGTTCCAATTTTAGTACAAGTTCTACCGAAACAAGAAAAATCTATTTTTAAACGCAATTTGTTCAAAGAAATATAAAGCCTATACAAAGTAATTTTTGAAATCAGTGATCTTGAACTAACTATTGTGAAAAGTTTTATAAAAATCAAACAACTTTTTTTTTTTATGTTTGTCCTTCAAATCCTTTTATTTTTGTCTCTTGTTTATATGGGCTCAACGCACTGTTCGACGCCGCCTTCTTGAGTCCACAATAAAATAATTAAGCATACAAGGAGCTCACCTTCCTGACGTCACCAGCTTAGTGCACCTCTCAAGGAGCATGGCAACACAAAAACAAGTAAAAATAAAATGTATTTTTCGAAAATTTTAATTTTCTCCAACATTAGCTAGCAACATAATGAACGCAACCGGCAAAATAATAGCCAGGCATACAAATGCAACCAACAATCCTGTTGCTGCTGCAGCAAACACGAAACGCTGCAGCAAGTGGAAAACCACTAACGCACGGCTATGAAAAACAAACAAAAAACACCGCGAAACTACAACGGTCTCGCACGAACAAGTTTCCCGTAATAGTATTAGAAATAGGACAACAACGGCGTCGACGACGACTACAGCATGCTGCAGGATACGACGAGTTGGTGGAGCGCGGCTCGTGTTCCCATTTTGTGGACGCACTCAACCATATCGCTGCTAGCATTGGCAAGTAAAGGCTTTGCCTCTGAGCTGCGTTCACTTGCAAATACCACGCATAGCGCTACTTTGTATTAATTTGTTTGAGGCAACGCTGTATTTTATTCCACCTCTTCAAATAATATATTTTATTTGGCGTAATGCAGGCTCGCTTTGTTTTGTATAATTATCTTTAAACTCAATCCGTTAACCCCGAAAACTGAAAACTGTTTCATTTTAGCTATATTTTTTTATTATTTAGAGACCGATAGTTAAAAAAAATATTAAACATTATTTACTCATAAATAAAATTAAAATTAAAAAAATGTGATGTCCGCAGCCGAATGGGTTAAAGTGCATGAACTGAATGTCAAGGAACCGCGGAAGATCACGGGCATAAGCTCCATCTGGCACAGAATATTTTTGAAATTTAAATATTTTTTCTGATCGACCGTCACCACTCTGAAGATATTGGTAAACCTCAAGTGAAAAAAATGCCACATATGCAGGGAAGTAGCTGGGGTTGCTGGCACACGCGGGGAAAAAAAAAGAAATTTTGCAGCCTTAAGTGTTTATATTTTCGTGAGATTTTTTGACAAACTGAACATTTATCCTGCAAGTTACTTTAATTCTTTAGCGTTTTTGGTTTAGCAGTTTAATTTAACATATTTAGAACAAGCTTTCACAGAATTCACACAATTGACACTGTTCCTAAAAAATTCTTGTTGGAAATGCACATTAATTTTCTGATCAAAAATTTACAATTCTTTATTAAAAAGCTCACATCGAACCCACAGCTTAGAGCCTCTTAGGCTCCAAAAGTTTTTGAATACGAATATTTTATATTAAGGGTGTTTTTATACCTCTAGGTATACAACTATTTTCAAATAAAAAACAGAAAAATTAATGAAATGCCCAATATTTTGGCCTTATTTTATTGCTTCGAAAATTTTGTGTTTGAACATAATTTCGGGCATATGGCCACCGCGACTGCGTTTAGTGAAGACCATCTTGTCGATCCAATTTTGCACCACTTTTCCCAGCCTTATTTCACCAATAACGCGCCGAATGTTGATTTCCAATCGTAGCTGGTCAGTCGTAGCTGGCTTATTAGCATAGACCAGTGCTTTGATGTATCCCACAAAAAGTAGTCTAACGGAGTGAAATCACTTGACCTACGTGTCCAATTGACTAACGAAATTTATTGATATGATTCGGTCATTTCAAGCGCTGTGTGGCTTGTCACACCGTCTTGCTGGAACCATTTATCACTTAGTCGATTGATATTCACGTGGAGAGCGAAAAAGTCGCGAATCATTTGCCTGTAGCGCTTACCATTGACTATAATTTAGCTCCATCTTCAGTTTTCACTTACCTCAAACACACACCTCTATAGCGGCTATGGCTTTTTCGATGCGAACAGTATGATTTGGTGTTGTATGAATATCGTCCATAAGTGTGAGCGTGGATATAATCAATTCATCGTTTTGTGTATAACCTGTTCAGGTGGGCGATTATGTGGACCGTAATGTGTGTGAAGTGCTCTGTAAGTTTCCTGCACAAAGCGCAAATTTTGGAAATAAATTTTCATAATTTGTGAACTTATGAAAATTTACGGTGTACGTATTAGCATGGTAAATTTCCAAAGTGTACGGAATATACTTGTCAAAAACATTTGCTTATTTTGACAGCTCTCCCTCAAGGAAATTCCATACCTCTCCAAAGACCCTTTACAAAGCTCTGATTTACGATTTAAGTATGCAATACTTTACGGACCACTTCCAAAAAATCATTACAAACTTTAAGTACCTATTCAGTTTCATAAAAGCATTCATATAGCACAACTTTTGGTAGCAAAATTTTGCATATGGTTATGGTTCCACCCCTCACCAAACAATATATATGTACATATTTTAAATCAGACGATCTTGTGAATTTCGTATATCCTCAAGCATTATTTTTTGCGCAAAAAAACCATCAGCAATACCAAGGAAAGGCTTGATAAATACTTTGGGGACTCTGCACCATTAATTTCAATGGTTCAATGAAACGGTTTACTGAATTTCGATGCGGTTATACAAGCACAAGTGGCGCCGAACGTTCTGGACACCCAAATGAAGTCACCACACCAGAAATGGTCACTAAAATTCACGATATCGTGTTGGCCGATCGCAGAGTTAAAGTGCACGAGATTGTTGAGGCCGTAGGCATCTTAGACGAATGGGTGTGGAACATTTTGCGAAATTATTTGGATATGAAAAAACTATCCGCAATATGGGTGCCGCGTTTACTCATCCTCGACCATAAACGCGATAGTGTGAAACGAAACATGGATCCATCACTACACACCAGAGACAAAGGAACAGTCGAAACAGTAGACTTCACCGAACGTACGTATTTCGAAGAAGGCAAAAACAGTGCTATTGGTCGGAAAGCCTATGGCGACAGTATTTTGGGATGAACGCGGTATAATCTACATTGATTACCTTCCACCGCAAAGAACGATCAATGGCGAATACTATGCAGCTGAATTTGACCGTTTCAACGACGTTTTTCAATAGAAACGTCCCCATTTGGTAAGGAAAAAAATGCTCTTCCATCAAGACAATGTGCATGTTCACAAAATTCCATGAAGTAGGAATTTCTTCCTCATCCAGGATATTCTTCAGATTTGGCCCCCAGGGACTATTTTCTGTTTCCAAACCTGAAGAAATGGCTCGGCTGAAAGCGATTTACCACCAGAGAAGAGCTTATTACCAAAGCAGAGGCCTATTTTGAGGACCTTCCGAAAACGTATTTTTCGGATGGGATCAAACAATTTTAGGAACGTTGAACGAAGTGTATCGAGTTAGAGGAGATTATGTTGAGAAATAAAACGTTTTTTTGAGGTAAAAATTATTCCTTGTTTCATTTTTCACTGAATTATCAAACGGCCCTCATAATATTCAAATCATTTCTACTAATGTTTGAAATTTCTTTTAAACACTATCTCATAGAGGATTTCCCCTTTCTACATTTAAAAATTTCTTCTACCTTATTAATCGTACTTCTTGTAAAAGAACTTTATCATTTCTTAAAATATCTTAACTGATAAAAACACAAAACACTGTTATTTTTTATTTACTTCTGTATTAGTTGCAATTATGGATGAATAAAATTCAATTGACTTGTTTGGGTATGGATCTATTCAACTTCTTACCTGAGCCACTGACTATCATTTTGTGAATATATAATTGAAGAAATATAATATTAAAGAAATCGAGATTTTGATTTCTTAATGATATTATTCTGTTTAAAAAACTAACTGTATAACACGATTGTTGCAGAAATTGAAGCCTTGTTCGAAAGTTTTTACTCTGGAGTAATTATACGAGTATTTAACTATACATATGTGAGTAAGCAATTCTATTTCGTATCAAGATCAAATACCAAACTCTTCAGACAAAAACGATAACTTTATGTTCTGAATTAGGTAGAAATAGTTATGTGAATTACTTGCGTCTTGCATATGTTTAAATAACTGTTGTGCACGTAAGTGGTATGAGGAAATAAATGCTAATGAGCAGATATTATAATGATGTGCAACAACAACAACCACAACTTTTACCTTTAACTGGCAGTAGTATTTGATTTAACTTCTCGATTTAATTGGTTATTCGAATGGCTCGATTAGAGGAAACGATCAACAATTTGTAAGTCGATTATTAATACTCATGGCTGGCCTGGGCTAAGGACTTCGCTCCATTAAAGCATAATTAAGGACATGAATGAATTTGTCAAAGGAATTTATACATGTGAGGCCGCAAATGGAATGAATGAATGAATGGATGGATATTCATGCAAGTGTGCACCACAACGTGTGCCCGCATCAGAAGAACGGCATGTTGCGTTGGAGATGTTGCTGGGTTAAGATGATGGCGGTGACGATGATGATGATGATGACAAGAAGCAATGCAATACATAGTTTATGTAAACTTGCATATTCCTTAAAACACACACGCAAACTTGCTGTGGATTTGTTGTTGCTGTTTTTGCTACAGGACGAGTAAATTCTTGACGCACCATTTGATGATTGCGGAGTCAAGCAATTGTGCTTGATGCATGCATTTGTGTTAGCGTTAGTGGGCATGAGTTTGAGGTCGTATGTATGTGAGTGTGGACTTGTGTGTTTGTGCGGTAAATTGCAGCGTTATTATGGGCTTTAGGTAAACTAATCAATGGATTATGATTACGACCGTAAAATTTGATTAATACGCAGGTGAAACATTGTCAAATCATGCAACGGTTGTGTTGATTGATATCTACGTATGTGAGTTTGTATTTGTGTACCTCTCTAATTGCACAATTACGTATTCAAAGTGTTCACGCAGTCGAGCATCATGACAAATTAATGCAAACAGTTAATTAATAAATGCAATAATTAAATAACAGCGTGCCAGGCTATAAATATGATGGGCAGCAGTGATGTGACTCAGCACAAAATTTCACTGCTTATTCCCCCGTTAAATGGTAGGCGAAAGGCGAAAGGAAAGAATGGGGAAGGCAATTCTATTATAAGGTTTGATTTCTCAGTAAATGTTTAAATATAAACATTTACTTGTTGCATAAAAATGCAACAATATTCCGATTTAAAACAATATACTTTATGATTTCAAACATATAAGGAGTTCAGATCTGAGTAAGCTCATCTTAAATGATCTCGTGAACCACCTACTTTAATGAACACAGTTTTCATTATTTATAAATTATGTAGTTATGCTGTAGTTATGTAGTTATGCTCGATTTTTTAAAGCAGACATGCTCATCCAGTAGCTCATCTTGCTCGCGTTACCCACCATACAAATTTTTTTCTATCATGAGCTTTGTCTTTGAGGTTATGTGAAAGCAAAATCACGTATAAAAAACAACAACACAATCTACACAACACAAGCCGCTGTTGATGATCATCTAATTTTGAACGCGTAAACAAAAACAACAAACACATGCAAATTATCCCGTTGCTTGTGTGTTAACGCACACAGGATTTGTTTTTGTTATTTATTTTTTTTATCATTGCCAAAAGTTGCGGTGCGCAATATTTTGTGTTTGATTTTGGTTTGATTTTGTTTTTTAAAAATCATTGACTCTTTTGTAAAATTTCGAGAGCTCCACTGTACTAGAATGTTCAGGTAAGGCAAGAACCAAAAGATATGAGGCGAAGAGGCTGAGAGTGAAAGCCTTAGAAGATAAATATTCATAACTTGTATATTAAAATAAATATTTGGCTTATAATGACATATAAAATATTAGAAATATCGTTATATTTTTGAGAATTTGAAGATGGTAAGATTTCTTCCTAGATAATTTTTTGTTTTCACTCTTAGGGTGCTGCGAAAATCATTAAGAAGCGACTGGACAGGGTTCAAGGGCTGGCGTGTGTTGGAATAACAGGTTCAATTCGCACCACTTCAATATGTGCAATGGAGGTTCTATTAGGTATGCTGCCGTTGGATTTTTTTTTTTTTTAGACTTAACCAGCACTCAAGGGATGCCCCCTATAAATGCGAAAGCATTGTGTTGATTCGGGAGACGGGTTATAGTTAGTTGGAGGGTGGAAAAATGGAGTAGTGTCGGGGAAGATTTGATTAAAATTTACATAGATTGAAACTGCCGGGAAACACGCTCGCAAGGAGATTGTTCCACAATTTTACTGAGCGAACGAAGATCGAATTATCTCGGTAATGCGATGTTCTATTGGGCAAAGTTCTGTAGTACCTGTACAGAAGGCTTAGGCAACCAACATAGGATTTAGAAATAAAGAAAACGGTGGCGCTAATAACCCTCAGAATGTTGCGAAATGCTACGTGGCATGGGTCAACGGCCCTACATGGTCATATGCGCATCCTTGATATTATACAAAAAGATGTCGGAGAGAAGTGTATGCCTATGTTCGGAAGGCAGATAGTAAGAATAACAGAAAAATGTTATAAAACTCTTATAACAGATGGAGCCGTTTGTGAAGAAATCGCTGGTAATGATATCAGTATATTCACAGACGGCACGGTAATGAATAGCAGTGGCGGGCAGGCGTTAACTTAGAAGAGTTGAGCCTGTCCTGCGTACTGATGTTAGGGAGGTTTGTGTCTGTATGCCAGGCGGAAATGCTTGGTATAGTGCGTGCGCTGGACCACCTGATAGATGGCTGGGTCAATGGCAAGAAAATTGTCATTGCCCTTGACAATCAGTCGGTGATTAGGTGCATGCAACGGACAGACACCACTTCCAGGTGCCAAACTCAATAGGTGCGCTCAGTTAAAGGAGCTCACACTAATGTGGGTGCGAGGACATTCTGACATAGAACAGAATGAAAATGCTGATTTTCTAGCAAGAGAAGGATCAGCACAAGAAGTCTGTGACCAGAACCACGTATCACCATAGGCGATAACATGGCTGCAGGCCTTTTTAAGCAATGGATGGACTCGGAACACAGTACAAAATGGGAAGAAGCTGTTAATTCTAGAAAATCAAAGGCGGCCATGATGTGGTCTCGTTGTGAGGCAGCTTAAGCTGGCTTACTGCACTGGTCACAGGACACGGTCCCTACATGTACCATCTCAAGAAGATGACTGACCGAGGACGATACTTGTAGGTTATGTCTAGAGAAGCCACAAACAGCAGCACACATGCTGTGCCAGTGCCCGACAGTGGCAAGCATTAGATTGACCATTCTAGGACGCCCATTTATTGGTGAAGCCGAGATTGGTCAAATGACCTACAAGGATATGCTTGAGGTGACAAAGGATGCTTATAAAAGGAGCATGCTAATATTAGGCAAATCCCAGAAATGGTCAACCACAGGTGAAAAATTAAAAGTTATTAAATTCGTATAATTTCAGGATATCGTCTTCGAGAAACATTTAAGTTTTACTTATTGATGCAATTTATACATTATTTCATTTACCATGATGATGAAATCGTCCGCAGTGTTTCACAAATGCAGTTTTTTTTTTTATTACGTGTTTAGTAAATGTTTCGTAAATGTTATTTTTATTAAAGATGGAAGGTATTGGCTAAAGGCAATATGAGAACAACATATTAAATTTGTTTCTTAATTACTTAATTACTTAGTTGCTTAATTAATTAATCACCCAATATATTCACAATGCAAAAATCTGAAACGTCCGACACGAAACGTCCGAATAAATAAAATAATTAACTGTGACCATACTATGACCATAACAAAGACGACATGTGGCTTTTCTGAAAGCTTGTTAAATTTATAAAAAATATTGTCTCTTGACTTTTTTTATACGGCTGATTTTATACGCTAGGATTTAGCAGCAGTAGCAACCGTCGTTCAGTAGGGGACGAAAAGGGACCCACTTTGGTCTGCGTCGGCTAATTCCCGATTTAAGATATTATATTATAGGGTGCCGCGATTACATATTGATGGTACGTGTTCTTCCTCAAACTTATTTGACAGGATTCAGAGTATTTTCCTCGACTTACGTAGGTATATAATCGGTGGTAAGTTTTCTTCCTCGATAATATTTAGTTTCTGCGACTGCATATTGGCAAAAGATTTCTTCTCAGATATTTCAAGCAAACTCCCCGCGTCCCAACGTTAGCGCAAGGTCACACCACCCAGAAAACGCATGATTCTAACATACGCAATATTCGCAAGATTTATAAAAGTCAAAGTCATCTTAGCGGGAATTAATTGTGTGTATATCCAGATAAAGGCTTGTAAATAAGCCACTAGGCAAATAGCCAAAGTGAAAAGATAAAACTACACATAAGCGAAAGGGTCTCTTTATTATAAATTTCTGCAACGAACGCTGGACAATGATAGACAGATCAATGACTTCATACTTGCTTATAATTATTTTGCATATAACGTATGCAATAAAAGTATATATATTAATTTTTTTAACACATTGTTTGACTAAAATTCTAAATTCTAAAATTTTTTATGATTATGTACACTGATGGAATTATGTGTTAAAATGAAATGAAATTGTGTTCGTATTAAGCGATTATGTTTTTGAAATAGAGCTTTACGCAATTTCATTTAAGTTAAACACAAATGTTTGTAAAGTAATATTTAAAACAAAATGTTTTGTTTTCAAAACAATGTTTTTAAATATACTCATGTTTTTAAACTTTGAGAACACATTTTAATTTTAAAAGCTTAAGGCACTGATATTGTGCAACCTGTATAATGGATCTCAGTTTATATACAGATAAGCCTACTAAAAGATTCAATTTCACTGATGTTGTGTAGTAAACTTGTATATTTTACATGAACATTTGTTGTGGATCATTTTATGTGCAATGTATTTATACGTAGAATAACCAATACACAATCCTCTATCTATTAAGAGATTATTGTGATCTACTGCAACATAGCTTTAGTAATACGTACTTGATATTGAATCAACCACTTTGCTTAACAGAGGCTTTTGGATCAGTGCATAGTGTATTGATTTCCTAATTACAACGATGAGAGTTCAAATCCGCAGCGGATGATCGAAGAAATGTTTTTAATACATTGAAAATACATTTTGTTCTTATAATAGACACAAGGAACAAAGAAACATAAATTTCTAAGAAAAATGCACGAAATGCTCGAAATTAAAAAGTGTCGTTTTTGAGATTTCACTCAAGCAAATCACAGAACGAGGCGTAAAAAGCTTCGCTTCAAAAATCGTTTTTTCAATCAACCGAAACCGGTACAAAAACCCAGTTTTGGAACCACAGTG
This sequence comes from Coremacera marginata, assembly GCA_914767935.1. NCBI lineage: Eukaryota > Metazoa > Arthropoda > Insecta > Diptera > Sciomyzidae > Coremacera > Coremacera marginata. The sequence continues at coordinate 120,478,085 of OU612047.1, forward strand.
CGATTTTACTTTTAGAAATTAAGTTTCATCAAACAACTCCTTCTATTTTTTTTTAACAAATGAATGGAGCCATATTACTATGGGTTACTACAGAACGTAGTAACCTGTTATGGAGTTCACCATTTATTTCCAATTCCATTCGTGAGGAAATGAGATGACTAATTACCAATTCCTAATTCCACGCAATTGGAATGGAATTGTGATGAATACTGTTCGACCCAGCTCTGTGTTAAAAAACCTTGCCTTTCTTGCAATTGGTAGTGTTGTTTAAATGTGTAATACATGTAATTAAAGCGTTTTTAAGTTGATGCCAATTCGTTTATATTAACTACTTCCACTTATCACTCGACAACTTAGATCGCTGTTATAGTGTAATAACAGTATCGTTTTAAGCCAGTATTTAAGCTTTATTTGCCACATAATTGCCAATAACTGTCAACGTTTGTAATCAATGCCGCTGTCATGATCAAATTTATCCCATAATCTGTGCTACAAAAAGGCAAACAATTAAAATTTATATAAATATTTAATAAAAGGTTTTGCGATTATGATGCATCAAGCTCACCCTTCGATAAAAAAAAAATACTCCCAATAATATTAAGCCTACAGGCTTGCCGGGTTGACACTCCACACCATCTTCTGAACTTCACACTTGCTCATTTCAACTCACTGTTACGCAACTACGCACCTTTTCACACTACTGTCTAGCATCCTTGACTGTACCCGAGCTGCTCATGTCCACAGAAGGGATTACAACGGATTTGCATCTACGTTAAATCAAGAGAGGGTGACATTTGAGTGAACGTCGCACAATTGGGAATTGTTTCAAACGATTGCCCCGAGTCCAAGTACACTCGCGCCCGCATTATGGCACGCAATCAAACAGGCACATACTTCAAATACAGTGGCTGTGGCTGTCAGTTTCTCATCATACGTAATTCTATTTGTCATTCTGATTATGACATTTTTGAGGCTCTAATTGATGCGTTTCCGTTGAAATCGAACCTTTTATTTGTGCCCAATGATTGTTAAGTGGTAGAAGCAAATGCAATAACAACAAAAAATATAACTTTTTACAAACAATGCTGTCTGAGCCCTTATAATAAGCTTAGAGCATTACAAGCGATTCTGTTTTGAATGCTCCTCCCTTGATCCATTGATTTCTTCGCTCATTTCCTAAGGCTTGATGCCTTTCGGTTTTTGTATGAAATAAAAAATGCTTCTTTGCTTCCTCCAGCTGTAATTAATTACACAGGCCTCCGAAGGCCTCCGAAGGTTTTTAATTCAATCTAAATACGAGAACTTAACTTTAAAATGACAAAAAGGCTGTTTTTGCCAACATTTTTCTAATGCCTGGACAACTATACGAGATTAAAAAAAAGGACATAATATGGTCTGGTAAGCTCTCAAAAATCTTTAAAAATCAATAGTACCTAACAATAAAAAAAAAGTTCTTTGCAAAAACATTGCTTATTATTATTTTGAAACTAGCAAGAAATACAAACTGTTGATCTGATTGGGTTTCATGTACTTAATTTGTCAAAACTACTTTTTACGAGGTTAAGTTTTCGCAAAATCCTGACTCCACAGATCAAAAAGGGTTACGGCTTTATGTTCAGTGCATCAAATTCAATCCGAAAATCTCTGCTGAAATAAGAACCTCTAAATAAAAAACACTAACTTATTTTTATATGTTCATTAGGGTGTCAAACAAAAAGAGGAAGTTTTTTTTTTTTTTTGGGAAAACCCTCTTAATTCCTTCGTATGATATTGAAATAAATGTAAATAAAATTGCGTGTACTTGGAGATATAAGAAAAAAGCTAAATTTTTCAAAAAACCCAAAAAACCTTTGTTTAAGTGTAAAGTTTCATTAAAACTGGTTCACAGCTCATTTTTTACTTAATATTTCTTTAAAATAAGCAATTGGGTGTATACATTGGAAACCGAACTTTTGGGCATGAAAATAATTATTTATTTTAATTAATTAATGAAATGACATGTTTTTCAAAATATTGTCCGTCTTGCGACGACTTTTTCCCATCTTTCTGGTAGCAAATGAATTCCGCGTCGGAAAAAGACTTCGTTCTTTGGGGCCAAGAATGAATCGAACCAATTTTTGATACCTTGCTCAGAAGTAAAGCGTTTTCCAGTGAGAGCGTTTTGCATCGAACATTCTGGTAAATACGGCGGGTGAGGTAAAATTTCCCAGCCACTATTCTCCAGGCAACTTTTGATCAGTGCAGTAACGTGGTCAAGCATTGTCATGATGAAAAATTACAGACTCGCGCCTGGTCGCATATTTTCTGTCAATGAACGCTTCAAAACGAATTAACTATTGTCCGTAAAGCTGTCCCGTAATGGTTTGCCCTGATTTCAGCCACTTGTAGTGGATCGGTCCCTTCTGATCCCATCAAATACTGAGTATTACCTTAGAGCCATGTTTATTCGGCTTTGACATCGATGTTACTGGTTGGCCAGGCTTCACATACGATTTCTTGCACTTCGGGTTATCAAAATGTATCCATTTTTCGTTGCCAGTTATAATTCGATGCAAAAATTACTTATTTTTTTGGTGCATTTCAGACCTGCAAAATGCCTTTCAACATCTCTTGACTTCAGCTCATGTGACACTCAATTTTTTCACTTGAGCACGGCTGACTTTGTCCTTGATGTAGAAATCGCCAGTTTCGAAATGTTTAAACCACTCAAAAATAGTGTTCTACAATAGATAGAGCATTGTCGATATAAACATCTACCAGCAAGCGATGACTTTCGCCAAAAGTTTTCTTGGCAAAAAAGTATTCCAGCAATACTTCCTGCAAATTCTGTTTTTTCACAAATTTTCGAAGTTTTCCATGAGTGTAAAAAGCTTATGCGCACACATTGTTAACAAATTGCCTTGTGGCTTTCAAAGCTTACTGATGGTACTTTAAAATGGCATATATGTCATTGGAGTGCTACAGCGCATGTGTTGGTGATGCCATCTGTTGTAAAAGTTAGGTTTTCAATGCATACACCCAATATCAAACATGAAAATTGGTGGAAAACTACCAGAGTTGTGATTTTTTACTTTTCGAAAAACTCCTTTTTGTTCTTGTTGTAAAACAATTCCGTTAGTTTTTTCCATTTTGTTAGGTTGGATTTAGGTAAGTTAACGAAAAACTCCTCAAAAGTCGAAAAGTGTTCTAATTTTTTAACACTTTTGCACTAATTTCACTCATTTATCTTTAAAACATACTAAAACTAAATGTCTGACCATTTTGGCACGTGGATTCTACGTAACTTGTATGAACATGTTTCGGTGAATGTCGGCTCGGGTTGTCGGGCTCCAAATAAGCAGAAATTTGGTTTTCGTGTGTTTTTGGGATAAATCAATGAAATTAGGTTATAATAAGTGTTAAAAAAGAGAATTTTTAAACTATTCGGAATGGAAAAAACTTTTTTGGCAGCCCCGAAATTCAAAAATTTTTCGAATGAAAATCAGAAATATTTTTATAGAATTATTAAATTTACTCCGAGTGGGAAATATACGTTTTTCGATTTTTTATAATTTTTTTTTTTGTAATCGAAACTTTTTTTGTGCAGGAAAAGTGCATTTTAAATATTTTTGAAAAAAAGTCAAGTTTCAACAGTTGTAACCGTTCTTACGAATTTCGCGTTTCTTTTTTTTTTTTGCAGAAAATATCTCAAGGATATGCTTACAACATCCATGCTATGGTTTTTTAAAATTTTGTATTTTTGCTTTTTTTGGGGGTTTTTCCGTAAAAATACTCAAACTCGAAATTTTCAAATAGGTACGCTTCTACAAAAAAAAAAAAAAAAAAAATCCAAACCGCAAAATTGTTATTGCGGTACATTGTACATAATTACACAATTTTTGCATCTGTATTAGATAACTTAATGTGACTAAGTCTTGGCGAACAACAATTAGTATATTTTTCCATGCAAAAAATCAGTATGAAATCACTCAAAATCAGTATGAAATACAGACTATTTTTGATTTAATTTGATTTCAATTTGACATTTGATACGATATGAATATAAAAGGAATGAAAATAAACGTAAAGAAGAGTTATACATACTTCCGGTAGAATCTAGATCGTTCGACATGGCGCTGAGGCTAACGTTGCAGGTTCTTTGAATGAAAATTTGCCTTGACTTGCAATTTTTAGAAGCAACTCGGGTTGGGTTTTTAAAAACTCAAAAAACTGAGTGCAGGTACATTCGATGTTAAATTTTGAATTACAGAATGGATCTGAGCGTATACACCTTTGACATTTGAATATAAAAAATGAGTACGCAATAGGGCTGCAAAACTGGCAATGGCACTATCGATAGTATCGAATTTAGCTTAACTATCGAATGGTCAATAACTCCTATCGATTGGTGCTCATGTTGGAGTTTTTGTAGAAAATAAAATAAATTTCTACACTTTTGTGTCTGAAAAAAAAATCTTTGTGGCAAATCTTCAAAAAATCAGTATAAAAATCAGTATCCAAATTCAATCTGTTTCGCGGTTTGAAAATCAGTAAGGTACTGATTTAGTCAGTATAGTTGGTCACATTAGATATGCTCGTAGTTTAAGAAAATAATTCCACAAGATTTCATTCACATTTTTTTCAAATGTGGATTTTTCAATTTTTTTAAAATACAACAAGAACAAAAAGGTTTTTTTTTTTTAGAAAAGTAAACAGTCACAACTCTGGTAGTTTTCATTCAATTTTCATTGTTTGATAAACTTCCATCATCAGCGGAACCTTTTTCTATATTAAGTTTGCGATGGAACCCTATAATGTTGACCACTTTATAAAAAATATAAATTCGAATTTTTTCAGTAAAAAGCAAATAACTTTATTTCATATATTATAGTACATATTTTGCAGAGCTGTGAAAGATTTAAATCATTCAAGTCTTTTGATTTTGTTCAAATACATTACATTACATAATTCTTTTTCGGTACTTCTGACTTCAACATGTGAGATTAGCAATCATTTGTCATAATTTTACAGTCTCGCATTCGTCTATGTGATTGATTTCATCAATTGATTTCATTCAAGTAACTTGAAGTCAGCTGGTACTTCAAATCGCTTGATTGAAATTTTTTTTTTTAATTCCTTGTTCATAATATTTTGTGTTTTTTTTTTATAATTTCATATTTCACTTAGAGAAAAAATTCAATATAATACAATAAATTTATTCAATAAACTTTCACGTTTCTTAAGTATGGATCTCATTTAGACTAAGTATACAAAACTTTTATTGTACAACTTAACAAAATTTTGCACTTCATCACTTCCATATTTAAGAGAACATCTGAAAAACGGGCTTGGTGGAACGAAACAGAAGCCGAATTCAGAATCAGCACAAAATTTTGTTTAAGTATATTGCGCAAAAGCTTTAGAATTTGTGTTACATAAATGCATTTAAAGTCAAATCACAATTGATTAGGAATGGTGACAATGAAATCAAGTCATGTTTCCACAAGAATGCAGCTACAAAGGATTGGAATCTTTCACAGATCTGATATTATGTATCATAAAATACATATATATAAAAAAAATAGCTAATAACTATAGGGTGCTTGTTTATAAGATCACAATTTACCCATCACAGTTTACCATTTAATTTCAGAATGTATTGTTGTTAGTTGGAGACGTATTTAATTTTCTGATGAAGTCGATTTCTGTATTTGGATTTTGTCGTGACGTATATGAAAAAAGATTTCTCACATTGGTAGGTTGTAATAAAAGGCATTAATTCTCTTAATATGCGTTTTTAAAATTTTCGGATACTCTTCCATTATATTAATCCATCCATCCATTATTTTTTAAATTATTTTTTATTTTATTTTAATTTAAAAAACGAATTAATTTCAATATGGCCGAATGTAAATTTTAATGCGGTGTCCGTATATAAGAACAAGTAGAAGGAAAATACTAAAAAATTTCTTTTTTAAACCAGTTAAATGTATCAAAATATTATTTTGACATTCTGGTGGAATGCGGCTGCCTAAAAATCATTTTAATTTAACAAAAAACTGTGTCTTATTTTTATTTATACATTCCACCTGAAGCTCTTACTTAAATTAATTAGGTTGACTTTACTTCTGAATTTTAAAGTTATAGTATTTGGCCCTTAAAGTGAAAGATTTTCATCGTTTAGGTACGAAAATAAATCGAAAAGTTAGGCTAAATTCGTTTAAGTACGAAAATATATCGAAAAGGAAAGCTAGATTGTGAAGCCAACTAACGTTTTTAGGTTTGCAGGTAAATCATGTTCCTGTTCTGATAAAAAGATTCGAGTTTCGCCGTGTAATTCAAAGTAACTAGTCAGAACCTTTCCCTTGGATAACCATCTTACTTCTGTATCAAGAAGCAATTTTTTATGTAAGCTTCCTATATCATCGCACAAAGGAGTAAATATCCTAGAATTTAGGGGTCTGGTTTTGATGGAATTTAAAATCTTAACAGTTTCTTAAAGTGCTTGTGGTATCTATTTAACAGCAATAGCATAAAGATGAAGACAACAATGGTGATTTTTGATATATGGAACTCTTTGCGTGCCATAACGCCCTCTGTAACTCCAACCATGGCCTTAGCTCCATCAGTGCATATACCTATGATGTCATAAATTCCAACAAATCGGACGATTTTAAAAATAAGCATCAAGTAAATAAAATATTTCTTTACCTCTTGTTTAAGTTGGCTTTCAAGTTTTTGCCCGATTTGGCTTACTCAAAATTTTTAAAAACCATTTTTTTTTTAAATAATAATTTAAATTTCATAGCCAACTCCTTTATTTCCTACATTTTCGAACGGAACCCCTGAGGCATCTCGTGGAACCCTAGGATTCCGCGGAACACAGTTTGAAGAACGCTGGCTTATTTAAGGATAAATAAAATAAAACAGATTTGCGAAACAGATTCTTTTAAAAATTACATTTGTATTAAAGTTATTTGGGTTTTATGAAAATACTAGTACAAAAGTCCGTCCTATGCCAGTTTGGAAGCATTAACGCTAAACTGTAATTATTTTTTGCCATTATTACAGTGGTTTCAGCATACTGTTCTGAAAAGTGTTTAGCCTAAAGGTATGCACATACAAAAAAGGCAAGCATGCCACTGATAAGTACAAAAAATGTATGTGCATACTTTCAGGCTGATCGCAAAAAAATTAAAGCTTAAGCGATATTTGGTGGAGAGCAATGTGCTTGCCTTTTATTAATATAATAGGATTAGCACTTTCCCATATCGCCAAGTACTGATATGTTTCGATGGAAATCGGCACGGGTTTCCGTGTTCATAGGTACACGAAATTTTATTAGCATTTATTTCGAAAATTTACTAGGATATGCACCAACCAAGCAGCAACAAAAACCAAGCAGTTCTGTTAGTTTTTTGGTTTGTTGATGATGCTGCTTAAAAATTGTGTATTGTGCACCTGTCCCAATTTAAGAGTAGAACAGTGGAGTACATAGATACAATACATAGACGAAAGATACATACACAGATACGATACATAGACGAAAGTAAAGGTAAAGGTTAATGTTAATGTTAATGTTAATGTTAATGTTAATGTTAATGTTAATGTTAATGTTAATGTTAATGTTAATGTTAATGTTAATGTTAATGTTAATGTTAATGTTAATGTTAATGTTAATGTTAATGTTAATGTTAATGTTAATGTTAATGTTAATGTTAATGTTAATGTTAATGTTAATGTTAATGTTAATGTTAATGTTAATGTTAATGTTAATGTTAATGTTAATGTTAATGTTAATGTTAATGTTAATGTTAATGTTAATGTTAATGTTAATGTTAATGTTAATGTTAATGTTAATGTTAATGTTAATGTTAATGTTAATGTTAATGTTAATGTTAATGTTAATGTTAATGTTAATGTTAATGTTAATGTTATTATTAATGTTAATGTTAATGTTAATGTTATTATTAATGTTAATGTTATGCAAACTATGTTTCTTTATTTGAAATAAAATCATGTGACTAAATTTTACCTTATTGAATAAAAGTAGCTAGCCATTTCATTTAATAGTTAAGTGAAATTCAAACAGAAAAGATTTAATTTTGTTATTTTAAGGTCAAATTATTATAGTTATTCCTTTTTTAATAGCTTTCTTTGTATCTAATGGCCCAGCCAATCTTCAGAATAGATTTTAAGAGTGTTGTAGTCGAATCGACTAACATTGGTTAGACACATAAAAATTATGATTGGTTATCCAGGGTTAAAGTGATGGGACGTCCGGGTCTGCTGCCAAGGTTATCCTATGAAACCTTGGTGATTACGATTTCAATAAAATGAACATTAATATTTTCTGTTAAATCCTTCGGGAGTTTAACGTAACATCATCTTAATTTGTTGCTTATTACCATTTCTTAGAACTATAATTTCCAAATTCACTGTTAGTTGTAATGTCTTGTTTCGTGTTAATAAGTTGTTCATTGGAATAGAATACTCGACAATCTTGACATTCTTGAAGAACACAACAACAATCTTAATTGTACGAAGAATATTAAATACTTAAGCTTTTCTTGAAAATCTTCCACGACGTATGCTTAATTTTTGAAACATTTATAATACTGTGTTGTATTTTCGTTGGTTTTGCTTAGCATGCCTCGTATTCCACAAGGGATAAACCGATGTCTTTGTGTGCATGCAGGAAGATATGTGTTTGTTTATATATTTGCATTTCAGTGTGTTTGTATGAACGTGTCTTTGAGCTGGCATATACAAGAGTATGAGTTCGCATAGAGTAACTTTCAGTGGGAACCGAAACATTTGCTGTAAGATTTCCATTCAACTTATAGCGTAATGACACTGACAGGGCGAATGACATTTTGGAATAATATGGCGGAATGCAACGACAACGTCTACGACAACAGCTACGCGAACATAATCATTAACAGTGTCACATGTGATATAATGAGACACGCTGCGCCCGCCGGCGGGCGTATCCACGGTAGTCTCTTTACTGCATTCCGCTCGAGCATGCTGAACATGTTGTGTGCTTAAGTAGTTTACATTTTATATGCTATAAAAGGAAACATTCGCTCCATTAATGGAACATTATTATTTTTCCATGAAGTGAATGTAGAGAGTCAGCCATGATGATGATGATGCACCATAAAGCGGGGGTTGGTATGAGCAAAAAACAAAATGCATGAAATCAGATTTAAAGTTGTCTCATTTAGTTTTTACAAATAGATTTTTCAATAGATTCTATCGCTTACACCGACGACATATCCATAACATTAACAGAGACATGATGATTATCTTTATAATCCGTAAATGGATTACACTCGTGTGCTAGTGCATAGAAATTAATGACTTCAGGATTGACATTGATTAAAAAGAATTTAAATAATGGATATTCTTAATATTTATCCATGTGTCTTCAAACAAGAACGAAACTCAAAAAGCAAATTAAATCAATTCTGTGAACTTTTGACAAAACAACTTATCTCGAGATCGTAAAATTTTCCAGGATTTTTGTTATAATGACAACTTTTGATAAGGGTTATTTCTGTCTTATCCGAGTTCTTTTAGCATTTATAGATCAAAAATGACTTAATGCGTCAAATCAACATATCTCAAATTATTTATACATCGCATGTGACAAGGGAACTTGATTCCACATAAGTTGATAGATTCCAAAGAAAAATATATATAAAGTCATTTTGACAAAAGAACTTATTTCAATTTATGAATAAATTTGTTTTCAAAAATGCATTTGACAAAACAACATATTTCGAATTAAGTTCTTTTGTCAAATGCAAAATTTGAAAAAGAAGTAACTTAATTAGACATAAGGTGCGATAATTCCAATATTCCGGCGTAAAAGAATTTGACAAAATTTGACATTAAAAAAGAAAAAAGAAAAAAGAAAAAAAGAAAAAATGTGAATTAAAAAAGAAATTAAAAAAGAAATTTGAGAAAATTAATTAAATTCCGTTAGACAAAACAATATATTTCCCTTTTTTAGTTCGACATAACGTCCGATAATTCCAATATTCCGGCGTAAAATGGGTTTGACAAAAGAAATTAAACGTGATAATTTGATTTTTTTAACAAATTCCGTTTGACAAAACAATATATTTCCCTTTTTTTAATTTTTCTTTAAAACTCTGATGGTAGTTTTAATAAAATCAGTCATAAATCAGTCATGGCTTAAATATCACTTCTTAATGTTATTTCTTAATATTTCCAAAACATATACATACACGAATAGTTTTAATTAGGTTTAAATGTGTTTTTTCCCTCTCCTGTAAAATTGCTTTTTAGGAGATAAGTTCTTTTGTAAAAAGTCCACAGAATTATTGTGCTTCCATTAAAATAAATTTTTTTACGAAATGTGAATATTCAGTTAATCATCGCTTGTCGTGCAATTTCGTTCACATGTAAGTAACACTAAGTAAAATAATAAATATTAGAAGTATCCGCGCCCGTGCATATATTTTATTTAAATATCTACGTGGATAAGCCATATTTTTTTCTTACAACACGTTTTTTTTTGCGTATTTAAATTTTCTTAAGGAAAATTTGATTTTAGCTAAACTTGCTAAAATAAACTAAATCAGCTGTTTTAATAAGAAGATTTTCAGTATTGCCAGGATGAAGTATTTAACTCTCTCAAAGTATGGAACCATAACACAATGGCTGGATTCTAACCTAAAGAGCGCTCAGGTAGTGAAGTACCCTAAAATATTTACGCTACCTAAAAGAGTGACCACTCAGGGAACGTGTTGTGTGAGCGCTTTATGCTACTCGTACATCCATTCAGGTCGAAAGTTGTGCAACAGCTACGTACCAAATTTTCCGCTGAAGGCAGTCAATCATAAGATAGGCTCAACTGGGAGAGAAACTAGAAAAAAGAGAGCTAGATGTCAAAGTTACTATTGTCATTAGCATTTGGCTTTTAAGATATGGTTACACTGGACCATCACGCATCGTGTATTTCAACCTGGGAACCTGCAAAAATAACCATAAGTACTTTGTTAGGTAGATTGATTGGTCAAGAACACCCCACTCACGACTGCTTGCTAGTGGGATTGTTCTATTGGCACTCAAATGTAGGTTAATAAAAGCTGCTCTGTATCTGGTAACAGAAATTCTAAAAAGTAGAGCAGAATCTTGTATATTACACATCGTCGAGTGAGGTTTGTTTTTTTTATTACGTTTGCATGCATTTTTTGTTGTTTAAGCGCAACTGACACTTTTGTAAGCTTCAATAAACGGAAAATTTAACGTAACAAAAGTCTACATAGCAAAGTTTTCATAGCAAACTCGACAGAAAGAAGCGATACACAGTGTGACCAGAAGTTATTTGTAGAAACATGCATTTTGTTAAAAAAATATATGCTAAATATTTTACGTCATCAACGCTGGAACTCTAATATTGTTTTTCCTTCGTATGAGACCCGACTTGGGCTAATTTGACTGCCTTCCTTAAGAAGCAGGACAATTATGCTTAATGTCACCTTTATATACGTACATATGTTAAATTACTTTGTGGTGAGATCGAATACCAATATCTCCTCTCATCTCTAAACTTTAACATTTCGAGGAGGACATTTTCTTTTTATTAAGTTAAGTCAGTATAGTTCAAATTACGCTCTTCACGACCCTTTACGTTGTATGTGTAGTGATTTCAATAGTAACTATAATTTGATACATTTTTGTGATTCGGTGGATGTATTGAAACTTCAGTTTTACATTCTACATTTAAACATTTAATTTTCTATCTCAAAAATATTATACTTGGTTAATTGTAACGTAATATCGGTGAAATGTTGGCTTTAAGAAATTTAGATTAATCGGATTTTTCTTTTAATTATTATGATTTAGGAAGTTATGTTAAGCTATTATCTGGTTATATTTTCGACATAATTTTTCTTCATTTTATTATGAGTTGGGTTTTGTGTGTTCAGGTAACTTCCTGTGTTTTTACTTAGACCAAATATTTTTTGTCACTCGGCTTCTGTGCCAGAGTAGATATCTTTTCCTCACAAGTTTTTGCCTGGGTTGACCCAAATACTTGTTCATATTAACATTAGCACGGTGCTTCTAAATTGTTCAGCGATCCGAATATATAGTATATTTATATAATTATATATATCTGCGTTATGTTTGAATTTGGTTTGGTGAATAAGAACTCAATCTCTTTCCACGTAGGTTCTTGAGTTGGACAGCAGCCGCAAACCAACTCATGGCAATAAAAATATAGTATTTTTGGGCATTCTATGTTTTGATCTCAGGGTGTAATTTTAGACACTTATTGATAATTTTTCATAATTTTTCATTATCTTAGACATTCTGGTCATTCGGTTTCTGATTTAACATAAATAATATTACAAGTAAAAAACTCGCATTCATTTTAATTTCCGTGTTAATTCCGTTGAAAAGCCAATAACGTGCTTAGGGGAAACCTATAATTACCAACGGGGGGAGGGGGGGGGCCGGTATGTTTTGGTTCGCAGGCACATTCTGTCTGTCCCAGGTGATTCGGGTGGGATCTAGATTGTGAATCATGCATGCATTTAGTACGGGCTATATGTTTCTTTAGAAGATTTCTTACCTCCAGTGCGAATCTAAAAAAAAAAATATTCAACTTACAGTTCTTATATTCCACAAAAATATTCCACTTTCAATTTTATAGATGCATATGGGCATTTCCAAACTAGTGTTACGTACGATTTGTACGAAAAAATATTAAAAAAAAGAATAAAAAAGACAAACTTTTGAAATGGTGTTTTTATATTTGCGTAGTAATTAAGGGCCAATTCTTCAGTGCGAGTTAAACATTGTTTATGGTTCAAAAAAGTTTAAGCCAAGCAACAAGTTTTTCTGTGAATATTGATTAAAGTTTAAGCTAATGTTAAACACCCAATATTGGTGGGTTAAGCTTTGATTAACTTGCCATATGATTGTGACAGATTATTTGTTTAGTTATTTTATGCAAAATTTTTAATTCGCACTTCAAAACTTAAGAAAAACAAAGAGATTTAAATGCATTCAGACGAAGAAGGTATAAGTAATGCTGAGTGTATGATGTTTTAAATAAAACAGTTTTAAGAATAGTGAGAAGTGTATGTTCACGGCCGAATATTTCTAATATGTATGGAGAAAAGCAGCTCTTTCAAAGATTTCGACTTTCCAAATCGTCTGCATACAGCGTTTTGGAACTTATTGGCCCGCACATTAAAAATAAGACTTCTTGGTGAGTAAAATTATCATTCAAGTATAATATTGTATCAACACTTGCGCCCAATGGCATTTATACCCTCACACATACTGTTGCGGCGGCAGTGGTATAGTGGGTAAAGTGTGTGACTCTTACGCCAGAGAACCCAGGTTCAAATCCTCCATCTAACGCAGAAAGTTTTTTTAATTGAATTAATTTTTCTGTTCGGCCGTTCGGACCTCTCTGCAGAGAATGGCAAACCTCAGAGAGTAAAAACTGCCATGAAAAGCTTCTTGAGAACATAAACCGTTCGGAGACGGCGTAAAACATATAGGTCCAGTTCTCGATCATTTGTGTGCAAACATTTCACATCACACACAACACAATTGATCATAAGAAGCTCGGTCAAAGTCCTTTCAAGGCTGAGATGGCCATTCCGTTTTTTTTTTATGTCTGCTTTTGAATTGTTTTTGGCTTTTCCTATAATTAATTAAAAATGTTATCATTTTTTAGATTTAAATTAATGATAAGCAATTTACAAAATTAAAATTAAGGCACATATTCAAGATCAATACTTAAATTGTTGCTTGTATTAAAATCATAGAAATGTGTAGTTTAAAATTTTTTTGTTAAGCTATCAGTTATTTGGTAGGAAGTGCTACACTTTTTTTTAATATGAAGCCATGTTCCAAAACAAAAAAAATCAAACTCTTTATTGTACGTTTTACAAGGTGGTTTAGAGAAGAATTAATATAAAATGTCGATAACAAAAAAATAATCGTTTAGTAATCAAATAGTAATTTTTTAAGCCAATCTTTGTGTATTCTGGAAAATATAGGAATGTGAAAAATGTTCCACTTTTTATGCTGCATATTTTTGAAAAAAAAAATATGCCTTCCGAAGGTAAAATATTGAATATAATATTTCACTCTGGTCACACTGGGCATACACTGAAATTTGTTTTGCTTCTCATACGAATACGGATTATTTACTCTCATTATGTTTTGTTTTGAGACATGTTTTAATCGGTCGCGCTCACATAATTGAACTAAAAAGTACTGTAATGACGAGTTAATGTTTTTTTGTATTATTAAAATAAAGAAACAGTTTCGATTTCCTCAACACAATGTAACGCTTAAGTAGTGATTGAAAGATATAATTTATGTTAGAGTAACTAAAGTAAATATTATGCCATCTATATACATTTTACGGTTCAAAAGCTGTTTTTTTTCTGTCGTAAAAAGAAAAACCAACCATGTCTGGCTGGTCTTGTACTAAACACTTCACTTTGCAATATTATATTCTGGTGACATATGCCTTTTGATGGCGTTTTTGTTGTTTGCTTAAATAGCTACTCAACCTGCAATTTAATCACCTTTTAAAATTAACAGCTTGGAATAAATACCCCTAACAAACATGATTGTAACTCAATATCTTGCTTTAATGAAGGTAGCTCAGGAGCGTAAATATTTTCACTCGATTTCTAAATGAACTTAAATCAAATGCTATTGTTTATTTCTTATTACACTGTTAAGTGTTGTAATCGTTAAAATATTATATTGCTTGTGTTTTATTAAGTGTCACAAAGAAAAACTTTTAGTGCTATTAAATTAAAATCTCATAAAATGTATGTATGTATGATTATTGAAAATACACTCAAAAAAATCCTATGTTCCTGGAACATCATACTCTTGCATTTTCTCTCAGTGCAGAGTATCCTGTTGGATGACTGCGTGTCAAATAAGCAGGTGGTACAATAACGGACCTGTCATCTGACACCACAGCAAATCGTTCACTTTGCTCCATGACCATAACGCACTCAACTGCAGCACTTAGACGTTCAGTAAGCGACAATCAGTCAATGTTTAAACGATGTTCGTGTGTATGTAATGCGTGTGCTTGAAGTGTTAACGAATCCTTTATTTTTTAATTACCGTAAAATTGCCTTAGAGTCCTTGTAGATAGCATTGACTTTGTGGACTTTTTTTTTTTTGTCTCTTTCAGTATTTTGACGACTGCTACTGTCGTCTATGCAAAATCATCATCAGTGCTTTATGGTTGAGCGCCTTCGGTGTTGAGTGTTCTGGATGATGCCAGAAGCCATATAAGCCAAAACAACGCAAAGATGTTGTATTTGCTAAAAAATCTCTTGCTAAACAAGCTATCTGAGAAGGTAGTACTATGTGTGAGCATCTGTGGAGCTTTTACCAAAATTAGCAGCTGTTTTGACCAGGAGCCAAAGTGTTCAAGGAAGGCAAAAGTTTTTGTGCGTATTTTGCCGATGGTGTCGCATGCTTTAAAAATTCAATTTTGCTTTAATGATGCTATTTTGTCGAACAGATGCTACAAGATTTTTTAAGCGCTTATCGTCTTTTTTTTTAGTCTCAATAAATTTTTATGAAATCATTATTGCTTTTTTATGTGACGATTATGAATAATGTATACAATTGTAACAAATGATTACGAAACTGAAAAAATTTTAAGCATTTTCAGGCGTTAAGTAATGCCTATTTTTAAATGAAACGAATTGGTTGAGGCAACAAAAAATAAAAAATCCCAATCACATTTTTGAGTCGCAGGTTCTTCAGACTTGTAGTTGTTGGAACATACATTTCAATATCCGTGATAGAATTTGGTGCTGTCAGAACAATCTATTGGTAATCGTAACAAAATCATATCCTTGTTCTAACTGAATATCGAAACATACAACCAACCACTTGCTTAGCATGATTGATAATTGATCATCACAACAGAAATTTATTTACAGAATTTATTTCCATTAAATTTTGAACTTTTTCTGTTCCTTTGTCGACTAAGGACAGGTCAATATTTTTTAAGTTAAGGTCAAAATGTTAAAAATTCTACACTCGAGAAAAGAAACGCTATTATACTTCGTAAAAAAAAAATCGGAAAGACCATTCCGATTAGCATTGCCAGATATTCCGTATTTAAGGGACGTCCCGTATTTTATATGCAATTTTAAATGTCCCGCCGAGACAAGATTTGTCCAGTGTTTTCAAAAATTTGTTTTGCCTATGATTTTTGAAAAAGTATGCACAAACTTATATATCTCTTGATATGATGCTTTTAGACAAATAGTGATTACATTTGTATAATTTATAAATGTCAAAAGAATGTTGCTTCCTCTTCAAAAATATATTCTACTTGACTAAATGCTAGTTTGTGGAAAAAACCATGTTTTACTTTAATAATTTTTCAAATTTTAAAATACAATCGATATTAAAGGCATTGTATTGTTTTCATTTTTTCTTTGATATAATAACATTTCTTGAGCTTTTTTTATTAGTCACTAAATTCAACAAAATCGAATAATTAATTTAAATATTTAGGCTGGAAAAGTCTATTCAAAAAAGCTATCTCTATGTATACGAATACTATTTTTGATGACAATTTATTTATTTATAAGAGAACCTCTTTCTTTGAATTCATCCGATTATTTGAATTACACTTTAAAATATTATTTTAGTCACTACACATTTTAATTTAAATTTAAGCATTTAACTGATTTTTATAAGTAAAATATAATGGAATTTAAAAGAAATATTCTTAAATTTTCCAATTTTTTTTACAATTCAGTCGAAACAACTCAGATATACTCCAAAACAAGATTCATTTGCAACCTGCAAAAAATTGTTGGGCTTACAGCTATAGAATCGTTATCAATACAAATCAAAAAACAATCTTCCAACAACATGAACCACGATTCGAAGACACATCTATCCACAAAACATAAAAAAAAATCCACAAATTGGTTATGAACGATCGCAAATTGAAGGTGCACAAGCTAGCTGACATTGTAGTATTTTTACCATTTTACGCGAACATTTGGGTATTCAAAAGCTCTGTGCAAAGTGGGTGCCGCGTGTGCTCACAGTCGACCAAAAACAACAACGAATTAATGCTTCAGAGGAGTGTTTGGCACTGTTAAAACGCAATAAAATCGAATTCTATCGTCGATATGTGACAATGGATAAAATATGGCTTCACTATTACACACTATAATCCTAAAGACAGACAGCTGAGTGGATATCAGTCGACGAAACGAATCCAAAGCGAGGAAAGACCCAACAGTCGGTTTGTAAGGTGAACAACGACTATTACTGTGCATTTTTGGATCGATTGAAGGCTGAAATCGCAAAGAAACGACCACATTTGCAAAAGAAAAAAAAATGTTGTTTCAGCAAGCCAATGCACCGTGTCACAAATCGATGAAATCGAATACACCCACCGTATTTTACAGATTTAGCCCCCAGCAACTTGTTCCTGTTTTCAGATCTCAAGATAATGCTTGCTGGAAAGAAATTCAAGTCAAATGATGAAGTAATCTCTGAAACTGAGGCCTATTTTGACGAGAAAGAAAAATCGTACTATAATACTTGTATCGAAAAGTTAGAAAACCGCTATACTCGTTCTATCTCTCTCGAAGGCAACTATCATATGTTGAATAATATAAGCGAGTTTTATCAAAATTTTGTTTTTTTCTTATTTATCCTACGGACTTGTTGAATGACCTGTTTCTGCCTTTCCGCATGCTAACAGAGGTATACAGAAATTCTATCAAAGTTCTATCTGTTTGTGAAGTTTTCCTTAATTCTTTAAGATCGTTTAGTCTGAAAATCATCCTTAAAATTATCTTTGCTTAAAATGAAACACTACCTGTTTTCTAAGCAGGTGTAGTCACTACCTTTAAAGGCATGGAAGCCTGGCAAAGCTTGGCAAAGTGACGAACCTAATTTTTTTGCAAGTCGTGTGCAATTTACATATGTAATTTGATTATTATTTTTAGTAGTCATCCAATTTATAAGACCATCGAATTTGTGATTGTTTCCAAGACAAATAACCAAAACATCGGTGTCTACTGATTTCATGAGTACTTATGCGTTTTGGGGACATTTTATTAAATGGAAGAAAGTCCTCGTATCCGCCTTTTCATGATAACATTTATAATTTTGATTTTGTTCTCTAAAAATTGTCCCTTTATTACTTTTACAAACGAAACAATACTCTTCGACTGTCAGGAAAACATTTTTATTTTTAAAATGGAGCTTACGGAATCGGCTGACCCGTATTCGTATAAAAAACTAACTAGTGTCTTTTTAAATTTAACATAATGTAAGCTTTTATTGAAAGTGGTTGAAACACTATACTAATTTGAGTTCAAGACAGACCTATTTAAAAAAAAAAAAACAGTTACTCCAAAATAAATACATATGTTCAACGCACAAAATTTTAATATTCTCGGAGGGTCAGAGCTATACTTCAAACTGGTATGACAGATGTTTTTGTCAAGTTTCGAGCTGTCATACCAAAATATTTAAAAATAAGACGAAAGAAGAGGGAAATAAAAAAAAAAGAAGATATTACATAATAAGAGTAAAATTTTACCTCTAATATATGTTATTTTCCAAATAGGTATGACAGACTCTTTCATCCCAATAGAAGCTGTCATGCCATTTTTTTCTAAAAGCCATTATAACTTACAATAAAAAGCGCTGGTTAAAATTAATTTCCGCGATAAGTGCAAATTTTTACTGTTTGTTAATAATAAAAAAGTTCGTAAAAAATGCTGGTACCAGGATAGACCTCGTCATACCGGGCTTATATTATACCTATTTTTATTTACTTTCTCTTAATATGAAAAAGTTTTGAAATCCGTGTAACTGCACTTTTGGCTCCCGGACTAATTAAAAGATTCAGCAAATATTGAATTTAAATTCTGTGTATGACGGTAACATATTAAGTGGAAAAAATTCTGGGATATGCAACTAAAAAAAAATTTTAAAGTAAGGGGCATTTCATCTTTAAAATATGCACCGCACGTCAGTGTTGAAGTGACAGTTTTAAGAGTCAATACATGGTAGTTTTATTTTGATAATTTAAAAATGTACATTGTAATTATTTGAAACATGATGTCGTTGCAAGCATTTTTATTAAAAACATTTAAAAATATATTCACATATTAGCTTTTAGTAATTTTTATGGATTTTTTTGCGGCATCTTTTATCTTTTTTTTAGGGTATTAGGTAATTTTTTAAGATAATTTTTGAATGTTTCTTAGGGCAATAAAATCCGAGGCCTGATGATTACATTATAACGTTCTTGTTAGGATTTTAAAAATTTTAATATAATTTTTTACTTGTTTCTTTGTTACGTTTTTCAAAAGAACATTACAATACCAAACTTTAATTGAAAAAAAAACTAACTTGATAATATATTGCAAAACTGAGCGTTGCATTTTAACTCTAATATTCACCTTTTTTAGATCATGTTTCTAGGTGAGAGCCATTACCAATCAGCTTTGTAGTCCAAATTGGGGGGGGGGGGGGGGGGGGGGCGGTGTGTGTGTATGAGTTATCTAAAACGGCTTTTAGGACATATTTCAATTACTTTTCCAAACAAATAATATTTCAAGGGGGGTGGGCTAAAGCCCTTTCAGTCCGTATGTATATTCGCCACTTGCTGATGTGACTGAATAAGTGTTCAGTTAGTGTTCAGTATTTTCGTAACCAACTGATTTTTTCTTATTTCTCATATAATGTCATAAATATGCCCCTGCACCGGAGCATTGAATTTTCTTCTACCATTTTATTTATTAACTGCTCTTATCTGTCTATACTTTCCCCCCCTTCAATATCACTTTGTTGGCTACAAAATAATTCTTTTCCATTCAAAATCGTTTTTCTGAAATTGCTAAACCTTACTAGTTTGCCATTTAAAAGGGGTTTGCTTGATCTCTGAGTCAAAAAAGAAATAAAAACTTTTCCTAAAAATATTTATAGCACTTGACTGCTTATTTAAGTTGCCTAATAAATATTTGATGCGCATACGAAAAAGGACTCTAATAAAATGCAGCTGCAGAAAAAAAGGAGCTCAC
Organism: Coremacera marginata; assembly: GCA_914767935.1. Taxonomy (NCBI): domain Eukaryota; kingdom Metazoa; phylum Arthropoda; class Insecta; order Diptera; family Sciomyzidae; genus Coremacera; species Coremacera marginata. The sequence goes on from OU612047.1 coordinate 120,498,178, forward strand.
CACTTAAGTCTGGTAAAATATATAAATGAAAAAACACTAAGTGGACTCACCTTATGCTGATAATGCGGTGATGAGAACGCAACACAAAAACAATGGCCAGTAAATTCTGGACTACATGCATCTGTTCCTCCTATGAACCACGTAAAAGTTCAGCCTTCAAATGATATACGATACAGTTAAGGTAACCCCATCGTCTTTGGTATTCTTTGGCCGCGCATAAATCTTTTCCGGATGTTCTGTACAACTCTGCGATGTCGGCGGCACTTAGGTGGGTGGTACAAGTACTTGACTTAAATGAAACCATTGAATCCCCGCCAAAGCAGAAACAAGGCGTTGGAGAAGGAAATGCCTTTTTTTCATTTTTTATTGCCCAGCTACTTTAGCCTCTTTCATTACTTAATAATGAAGTAAAATGTTTTTACTCGCTTCAGTTTTTCCGGCTTCGTGTATGAAATGAAATCAAAAGCGCCCGAAAACAACTAAACCAGACACTCAGCCATTGGCATATAGACAAAATGGCGACAACCTACCAAGTGGCCGGTACCTGGTTGTTGGTGTGGATGGCATACGTGCCGAGAAGAAGTTGTAATTGCAACAACGTTATGATTTTATTATTATTCATTTTTGGAATCTTTCGGGCTTGGCTCATCAAGGTATGAAGAAATATGGTATACACAGGTAGATATGCTGGCTCATAGACAAGAGAGCTAGGTGGATTAGGTGGGGTGTGGTGCGTAGTAAGTTTGCCATTCATGGCCAATATTTTTATGGGGTAATAATTGCTCAAACATCTGTATGAAATTGATGGCGTTGCTGCTCAGGAAGCTTGGCAGGAAATGAGTAAAACGTGCAGCGGGTTGGGTTCGTGTTGTTGCTGTTTTATTATTGTTGTAGTGTTTGTAGCATAGTTTGGATAACCTGTATCTTTAAAAGCAAATTTTATATTATGTTCGGCTACAAATTAAGCTCTAATTTTTTAATACTAACATGCTTTGGGAGAAACAAACTGTCGGTGTGCTTCAGGATTAGAAGGATCTCAAAATTGGATTAACTCTTATGAACACAGTGTAAAAATAATAAAATTTATTTAGTTATTTCTATTGATCAGTAATTGATAAATTACTGGAAGATGGATAACGTTGACACTATACCACAAAGAAAGATAATTCAGTGTGGTTCAGATAATTCAAATGGTGAAGGAAGATACAATTTTTATACCCCAACGCGTACTGCGTAAGGGATATATTAACTTTGTCATTCCCTTTGCAACGCCAATAAGGAGGCGTAGCAGGTATGGAAAAGTATATATGTATATTTTTAATCAGCATCACCATCTGGGTCGATTTCCGTCTGTCAGTCTGTCTGTCGACACGATTACAGCTGTAATTTGAAAGCCATAGCGGTGAAATTCAATATATAAGCTTTCTTCTAACAATTAAAGATCAAATTTGAACATGAAAAAAATCGGATGAAAACCACACCTACCTCCCATACAAAGTGGCTTTATTATAGAAATAAGACCTCTTAAAAACCCATAAAAATTAAAGAAATGTCATGGAATTTCTCATATATGCTTTGATTTTTAATTAAAAACATCACTTTAATATTTGGCAAAATCGGTTGAAAACCACGCCTACCTGTATATAAGGTGGCTTGATTTTGAAAGTAAAATCTCTTGAGAATCCACAAAAATTAAAGAATCTCTTGGAATTTTGCACAAAAATTTCGATATTGAAGATGAACCTTCACAATTTAATTTGGCAAAATCTAATGAATTCTCCACCTCATCCAATTAGAAAAACCTTCGTAAATATATAAAAGCGTTTGTCCGACTTATACCAAATTTTGCATATATATTCTTTGGCATAATGTGAAGTCTTAAGACTAGAAAGTGGGCGAGGTATTTTACTTTTAATCGAACTTCTGTTACACCGTGTGTCAAACTTCAGCCAAATTTTGCATACATAATCCTTGGTAATTTAAACAGTCTTAAATTTATAAAATTAGGTAGTACTAGACAGGGGGCGTGGCACTTTATTTTAAAATTAGCTCCATCTACTGCGTGTACCAGATTTCAACCAAATTTCTCACACATATTCTTTAGTACAATGAGCGGTTTTAAGCCTACAAAGGTGGGTGGGATTGAACAAAGGGGCGTGTCAATGTTATTCTTACCTAACTCCCGCTACACTGTATGTCTTATTTTATAAACTACGGAATAAGGAGCAGTTCGTTCTTTATAAAAGTGGGTGGAATTAGACAGGGGGTGGGGCGAACTTCTTCTACATCGTTTGTCCAACTTCAGCCAACTTTTCAGCATATATTCTTTGAAATAATGAGCAGTGATTAGTCTAGAAAATTTAACGGAATTAGACAGGGGGCGTGGCACTTTTATTTCAATTGTACATATCACCACACGCCAAATTTTGTACATATATTCTTTGGAATAATGAGTAGTCCGTAATCTAGAAAAAGGGCGGGATTAGAAAAGGGGGCGTGTTACTTAAATTTCAATACTTTATCACTGTAAATATCTGGGCCATGTTATAAATATTTGGGATAGGAGTTCGTGGGAACTATTCCAAGCAACATGCAAGACCTGGGCGTGACTAGAAAAGGGGAGCAGAAATGTCCTTTAAATCTTTATCGCAGATTTTAGATTCATAATCTCACTATATGGCCTTGGCGCAGTGGGTAGAGTGTGTGGCCCATACGCCAGAGAACCCTGGTTCAAATCTCACCTGACACACAAAGTTTTTTCAATTGAACTACTTTTTCTATTCGACCGTCACCTCTGCAGACAATGGCAAACCTCAGAGAGTAAAAACTGGCATGAAAAGCTTCTTGAGAACATAAGCCGTTCGGAGTCGGCATAAAACTTGTAGGCCCAGTTCTCGATCATTTGTGTGCAAACATTTCACAACATGCACAACAAAATTGATCATAAGAAGCTCGGTCAAAGTTGTTGCAAGGGCTGAAATGGCCATTTCGTTTTTTTTAGATGAAACTTAAGAAGATTTTCGTGAAAAACAACTGTAACCGTATTAAGACGTTAACAATTGAAAGATAACAGTAACATTTATGCCACACTGGGGTAATTCGTTACCCCAACGACAAAATATCACTCCCTAAATTTCTTGACTTTCTGAAGTTCCATTAATCCTAACTTAAAATATTTATTAAAAAAGAAAATGAAGCCTACAAAATGAAAAAAGTTGACAACTGTCGTATGTGGCAATTAATGGTAAAATTAAATTAAGGCCGGCAATATAATTAGAGAAGAGTAAAAAGGCGTGATATTGAGGTGATGGTTTTTATTAAAAAAAAAATTGTTTAGAGTTTTAAATTTTCAAATTTGTTAAAATTTGCATTTATATTTAAAAAAATTGTTTTTCTTTCAAAAACAAAGATGGCGCTGGCTACCACTATTGCTACAAAAGACCTTTTTTCGCACTGCGGACATATTTATGACTCCTCCGTGGCTTACCAAAAAAAAATTTTTTAAAATTTTGAATCATATTGAAAATATCTTCAATGTGAATTAGACGTATTTGAAAAAAAAAAAAAATTAATTTTTGTACTCTTTTTTTGTTTTAAATTTTAAATAAAACGATTTCAAAAGCCTTTCTTTTTTAAATAAGTTTCATTCACATTGGTTAAAATTTTATTAAAAAATGTCCTTCCAAATATTGTAAGGATCGGTCAAGTAGCTTTTGAGCTAGGTTGCCCGCATTTTTGAAAAACGTAGGTATGAGAAGAAACGACTTTAAAGTTATACGAAATAAATAATAAGAAGACGTTAGTGTTCAAAACTTAATTCAATCACTATATATTACACACAAAATAATTTTTTTAACATTCTTTGTAATGTTCCCCTTCTCAAATAAACCGGTTTGAGTAAATAAAATAAATGGTATAGGCGCCGGTCTCTTTTCAAGCTTATAACTTTCTTAATATTCTAGATATGTTTATAAGAATTTTTTATACAACATTTCGATTCTGGAATGCCTTTAAATGTTTTGCCGTCCTTAAACGTATGACACAATATTAATTTTCACAATAAATTATACATAAACATTTTATAGACAGCTAAAGACTTCGAGTATACTTCAATATGGCCGCGGGCATATTTTACCTTCGGTGCCCTGCAGAAGCTCCATTCTTTCCTTGCATTTTTTTTAATTTCCATCTCATGCACAGCAGTTTGTTCCATTTAAATATGAAATTGCAACAATAAAAATTCCTTTCCTCAGTGCATTTATGCTATCAAAATTTAAATTCCATTCCATTCCGAAAGGTTTGTTTGTAATTTTTGTGAACAATTATTTCGAATTGTTGGCCAATTCTTATGGAGAGATATTTTTGTGTTTTCCTTTTTCTTGTCTCTCTCCGTTGCATACCTCTTATGCAATATCTAAGCTAAATTTATAATCCTTTCGGTTTTGTATGCATTTGATAAGACTTACAGTTGAAACAATGTATATAGCTTTAATTTATGGACAAGAGATGAAACAAGCGTTACCATGTTTGAATTTGGTCAAACTGCGTTATGTGTAAATCTTTTTAAGTTTAATGAAAAGAAAATACGTACGAATGTATTGTGTGAAGATAATGTCTAAAGCTCTGCTTTCACACAACATGGTGAGAAATAAGTAAAATTAAATAAAATTGTTCCACTTCTTTGAATCGTATTGCTAAAGTATCAAAATATTAAAGGATATCTTCTTATTGTAAGGATGAAACGTTTTAGAAGTAAGCCAAGATAGTAAGAAGAATAAATTTTATGAAGATGAGATAATAGTTTTAGGAATTGGAAATAAAAATCACTACTGTCTTTTGTATATATTCTGATTAATGGACTAGATGGATTATAAAAATAACATTAACAAAATTTAGAAACGAATTCAAAAGATTTTCCTGTTGTCGTGTTTTTACAGTTATTCGAATTTTAGTTTTACTTATCCAACAATATTTAATCAATGAAAACAAACATGACCATGTAGTTGTCCGATTGGCCCTTGTGGCTCTTTATACAAATATTTTTTTCTATCTTAAAACGGCTGTGCAAAACAACACACCCCGCACTTGTTTACTGTTTTTACATTTTCCAGCGAGCTTTACAATAGCAAATGCACGATACAATATAAAAAACGCACACTCGACGATGTCGATGCTTGTCCCGTTGAGCTGATTGTTGCGTTATTTGTGTGTCGAATGATATATACACGCAAGTTTTGTAATTGTAATAAAAATAAAGTCTTGTCACAGTGCACTAAAAATAAATAATAATAATAAAATTGTTCACTATGAACACTATGAACAATCGCCCAAAATTTGTCAAATGGATTATAGCTCAAAAAATGAACGATTGCCCAAATTTGTATTTTGTTAAAAACTGTTTAAGACATTAATGAAAATATTTCATATTAGGGAAATTATTATTTTCTTTGCACGAAAGAAATGATGCTTAAAAATTTACGAAAACATTCAAATATTTCGCAAAAGGCAAATAATCATTCTTTAAAATATCTTCTAATTTTTTACTTGTAAGAAAATAATAAAAATTAAACATTTTCAAGTAATGATATTCCTTTTACGAAGTGCACATGCTTTCGTAAAAAAACATAATTATTTATTTGAAAATCACGTGATTTTTCCTACGATACATTTCCTACAAGGTCGCGGTGATCACGCCGGCCACGATTTTTAGGCGTTCGTTAATGAAGTACGATTTACCAATTCGTTTGCTTTGGGCGTTTGGAAATTTGGGCGATTGTTCATTATGAATGATTGCAAAAAAAAATATGCCCAAAATGTGAAATGAATGATCGCTCAAAACTATTTTTTGGCACTCGTTCATTTTCATTTTTGGGCGTTAGGGCTCGTTGACATTTGGTAAAGTGACAGTGTTTTGATTACAACAACTTTTTTCGTGTCTTCGATTTTTACGATGGAAGGAAAAATTGAGCAACGAGTTTGTATCAAATTGTGTGTGAAAAATGGTTTCAACTGCGCCGATACGCGTAAAATGTTGGGCCCATATTAGACGATGTCTGTTTGTCCGATCTTTGTTGTTGCTTTCAATGTGAAACTGTCAAAAAACAGTGAGAGTGAGAGCGGATGAACTTTTTGTAAGGCGGACAAAATATGTTCATTTTGTCTGCTGTTGATGTCAGCAGACAACGGCCACAACAGTGTGGCGATGTGGTGAAATAAAAGTTTTGCTACACTTTAGCAGCTAAAAAGTACTTTTTCTTAGGAAAAGTACTAATATCCTACTATAAGATAAAGGAAAAATAGTTGCTTGAAACACTTACTTTTGGCAGGTACAAATCGCTGCAAAACCTTCCTGTGCTTGTTGTTCATAAAAACTATGTTTGATGCTCATTGATTTGCCGAGTTTATTATATTTAAAGCTACTAACAGACCTATTCTGAGAAATTAACAATAGTAAACCAGTATTTTTCATATTTCTTTGTGTTTGTTGTAATTTTTTGATTTCAAAACAAAATTTGAAGTACAAAAAACAGAATTTGTCCATGAAATTGTCAATATATGAAAAGCAGCTGACAATTTTTATCGAAATTTATTATTTTTGAGCTTCAAATTTTGTTTTGAAATCAAAAAATTACAACAAACACATAGAAATATGAAAAATACTGGTTTACTTTTGTTAATTTGCCAGAATAGATCTGTAAGTCGTAATCGATTTCCATGTTGAATAAAAAATAAAGAAATACCGCGTATCAATAAAAACACAATAGAATAACAATTTCAACTCTAAAACTTTCAATAACTTTTGTATCTACGCAACGATGCTATTAAAAGTAATTGTTTTCAAAGTGCACAAAATAAAGTGCAGTAGAAAATGTACTCAAACTAAATGAAATGTCAAATGTGTCCGCTCTAAATTTTCTGTCGTGTGACCATCCAGCGGACAAGAGAGTAAAAAGTGTTCATTTTCGTCGGACAAACGGACATCGTCTAATATGGGCCTTGGTGAAATGTTACGGTGACTCTGCTCTATCGTATCAGAAGGCAAACAAGTGGTTTGACCGATTTGTGAGTGGCCAAGACGAAGTAGAAGACGATCCTCGTATCGGGCGGCCATCGTGTTCGACTACCGAAGAAAACGTTGACAAAATCAAAGAAATGTTGATAAAAAATCGCAAATTGACGATTAGAGAGATAGCAGAGGACGTCGGCATTTCAATTAGATCCGTTCAGAACATTTTGAAGAATGAATTGGACTTGAGCCGTGTCGCTGCGAAGTTGGTACCGAAAGAACTCAATTTCATGCAAAAAAGATACCGAGTTGCTATCGCGCAAGACATGCTGGAAATGGTCGAAAACGACGAATCATTAATCGAATCCATCATTACTGGTGATGAGACATGGGTATACGAGTATGACACGCAAACCAGGCATCAGGGGAGTGAATCAGGCTCAATTTTTTCTTTCATCGTAAGAATCGAAGACTCGAAAAAAGTTGTTGTAAACTAAACACTGTCACTTTACCAAATATCAAAAAGAGACGCTGATATTTGGCAGCCTTGTCATAGACACATGTGGCAACCTACTAAAAATAAATTTTCGAATCAAACAGTTAAGTCCGGTTCACAGTGTGTATGAACCTTTCTTTTTAAACAAGGTGGTACACTGTCAAGGTATACGCCGCACAGTGGCTAAGGATAGGTTTTCATTGGCCAAAATTCTCTAACTTTTGAACCGATTATGAAATTTGAGTAATTTGTTTCTTAGCTGGCAGATAATTCTTTGAATTTGTTGTGTTTAAAATTTTGTAAGAATTAAGTAAAAAATAATTTTAAAAATACTTTTCCTTTTAATTTCTTGGTCATATTTGATAATTTATTTAAACATATTATTATATATGAAATCTTATTATCTTAATTTTTTTCTTATTTGTTTTATTATCATAAATATATTAGTTTCTTGATGAATACAAAAGCTTTTAAGGTTGGCGCTAATATAATCACACTTTTAATCAGAAGCGCCAACTTCAAACTCTACTATAAAATTTAAAAATAAAGATTTAAATATAAAGAACTATAAATTTTTCTCTCAATATTTATTTTGCCATAAACGTGTGGTTTTTCCTGAAAAATTTCAAGCTATCTCTTCGCATAGTTTTTTTTTTTTTTTATTCCTGTCCATTTTAACAACAATTTTGTATTGCAAATTTAACTGCCATATATATTCCGAACGCTCCTTTGCATAAGTAAAAACATTTCAGGTGCATCTTGTTAAACTTTCAAAATTATTTATGCGCATCTTATATGAAGAAATGCAGGATTAAGAATTAAATGCCCACAAGCAGCAAAAACGACGCTGCTGTGTAAAATAACATAGTTAAGTTGGAATTTTGTCAGGACGCTGCAGAGTTTAAGCACACCGTTGTACACATACATACATTCACACACTTACTTACACACCAAAAATTGCACACACTTTACCAAACTATTTGAAGATAAAACATGATACACAAAAGCTGAAACATTGAAGCAAACCAACCAACCAACCAACCAACCGACCACCCAGTTACCATTCAAGCCCACTTGAAATTATTAACAGTTTTCTCAGCTTAGCTAAGTAGCGGAGACTATGCCGCTGCCGGGCATTACCGCCCAAATAGTTCATCCATTATGGCGAAACGCCTTCCTCACTTCCAAAGTATGAAATTCTTTAGCATGGACGGTTTGCGGAAAGAGTTGTTTTTGTTGTTGTATTTAAAACATGCTTCAACAAAAAACGTTTAACAATCTGCTGGAAATAGTTTCGTTTCTACGGAGACCGAAGGACCGGATTTGAACAGTTACGCGGTTTTATTTTACTTCTTCTCATCTCATCTAAATAGGATAAAAGCAGTGCCAAGGTATTTTGGGAATTTATTTAAATTTAAACTTACAATATGGACATCATCACCGGCATTAGTTTGTTCGTTCAGGCTTAGAGTGCATAGCAAAATATGTGAAATATGTAAAAATGTCTTCAAAATTCCTTGAAATATAAATCTATTTTAAGTAACTTTTTGATGAAGATATATACATACGTATACAAGGCCCGTAGTCAAGACTATCCATGAGGGGGTACTTTTATAAAAAAAACTAAAAAATACAAGTAGAAAATGAAAAACAAAGTTATGGGAAATTTCCCATTCAAACTCGTTTTCTTTTGAAATTATTCTTGAATATTCAGGTTTTAAATAACCTTAACCCTCATTCGTCCATCAGTTCAACACACAAAAGAGTCTCTTTTGTGTCAATTTGACACAATGAATTTTCAATCTCCATTACAATCTGAAAAATGAGTTTTCTGACCAAATATTGACTTGCATCGTTTGTATCATGTATTAAAAATTAACGTATTTCAAGAAACACAGGCTGATGAACTTATATTTTTCTATACTGATAGTGATAATATACTTATATTGATAACGCTGCATTCAAATTAATTTGTAAATTGTGTCAAATTGACACAAGGGGCGGTTTCGGGTTAAGAGAGATCAACTTAGCTAATTGAATTTTTTTATCGAATTAGTTTTTTGAGAATTAGGTTTATGTTTTTTGCCTATACATTTTTTTGAGAATTGTGAGAATGGTCCAAATTGTTAAATTTGAATTGAGTTTTATAAAATCTAATTGTGAAAGTCAACACAAAAAGTAAAAATTTCCTTTACAAAATAGCACGGATACAACAATGTTACATTAATTAAAACAATTATAATAAGAAAAGTACACAAAATTTATTTATTTCTAAATAAAAATTTTTATATATTGATTATAAATAACCAATTCGTTTGTTTAAATAAATATTTAAATTGATTAGCTTCAATTTAAATTAAAAAAAAAACTTATTATAAAAACCTTAGAAGGAGTATTTTTCAGTTTGTTAAAATCATAATAAAAATTTACAAGAAAAATTAATTCTATTTTTAATCAGTTCACAAGCGGTTAAAAATATGAATCAAGAATACACATTATGGGGCATTTCACATAAAGAGGACAACCAAAAAAATTGCATCTCTAAGATTTTGTTTGTTTTTGGCAATCTCTCACCTCTTTCGGTCCTTAGCTTGTGAACAAGATTTTTGCCATGTACGAGTACAAAGCCTAGTTCGAGTTTCGTAAAATCGTGAAAAGTCAAATTATTATTATATTTTATCAAAATATGATCTTTTTTTAAAACGATTTCTCGGCCGAATAAATTTTTATAAAAATAATTCAACAGTAATTTTTATGGAAAATTTGTACATTTGTTCAGTAGTAAATTTTTATATTAAATTTTTTCCAAATCAATAAACTTTAAATAACATGTTTTATTTAGCATTGACATTTTTTTTCTTAATTTTTTGACATAACCCTTCCAGACCCAAGTTAAGCGATGGTGAGACGTGATTTCGAAGTTAGTTTTTGAGTGATTTATGCAAAATTTGAAGTAAAGGCCTGAAAGCATCGATTGTGGTATGTATTGTTTTGTCCGCTGTAATGAAGTGTTGCAAAATATTCTGCAAAACATAACAATTCAGTGTCGTCGCATACCTCGTATAGATTGCAAGCATGTCTGCGGTACTTATTTCCGTTTGCGATCGTTTGATTTCGGGATAGTCATGACTTTTGTTGATTTCACGACAAGTTATAAATAGGTACCACAATTGTGTTGTTTGGGTACAAATTGAGTTTCAAATCAAGCCCACGTTTGTTGATGTTTTCACTTTTCTGTTGATGTTACTTGGAAACCCAGGGCTTTCGAAGATGATGAAGAATCTGACGATGAAGTAGGTAAAGACCTGTGCTATACTCTTGATTTTTGTTGTTTTCAAAATTAAATTTTCCAGATGCTGAGCCAAGTTCTAGTAATTTTGAAGAAGCACTAATGCAAAATCAACCAAGAAAAGATGCCTGGACGAGTAAAGAGTTTCCGAATACTAATTTACCTATAGCTTTTGGCTGTCATTATTTGGTACAACGCCGCACCCTATGTAAATTTTTTCTAGTTACTTCCCAGATCATAATTTTGAAGAAGCTGTGAAATACACCAAAATGTATGCACTCTCAACGATTGGAACTGAATTTAATACCACAAAAACAGAAAAAATTTTATGACTGTTCCAGTATAATTATATTGGGTTGCTTAGGCTACCCTAAAATTAGAATGTATTGGAGAACTCATTTTCGGAACGATATAATTTCAAACTCATAGTCCAGAAATGCATGTATGAAATTGAGAAACTTAATACATTTTGTGGACACCAGCAAGCCAAGTAATGAACTAGCTGCTGAAATTAACTCATATTCCATCGACGAGCAGAAGGTGCTATTCACAGGAAGATGTCAAGCCTGGCAAGTAATAAGATCAAAACCTCGTCCTGTTGGACTAAAAAAATCTAGTTTGTTCACTTTCCGATGAAATGATCGTTGATTTTGAGCTATTCCAAGGTGCTGAGATGTTTCCAGACTGTGAGCTAGGATATGGACCTTCAATAGTCTCACGGTCAGCCAAGTTCTTACCAGCCGTCAGCCACCTTTATTTCGACCGATTTTGTACGACCACTCCACTTCTGGAAAAATTGAATAAAATAGGTTTATTCTTTATAGTTTAGTAGCCACAGGTACTATAATGAGAAACCGATTGGGGAAGCAAATTAATTTACCACTGAACAAAAATATGGCACGGGGTGAAATAAGCCAGTATGTGAAGGATGACGAAATGGTGGTTGTGAAATGGTGCGACTCGAAGTGTGTTACAATAACACCAACAAAATGTGGAAGGATCCGGTTGGAGAAATAGATCGTTGGTCCCGAAATGAAAAACGCCGTTTACTTATCCCAATACCGGCCGTTATTGAGGACTAGAACTCAAGTATGGGTGGTGTAGAAATTGGTGATTAAATGATGGAGTACTACCGAGTAAAAATGGACACAAATGGCCACAGAAGGGTTTTTCATTTCTTGGATCTAGCAGTCTTTAATACTTGGATGGAACATAGAGAGGATGCTGCTGCGCTTGGAGAAGCAGAAAAGAATATAAAGTCTTTTTTAAAATATTAAATTAGAAATTGGCGAAGTGTTGGCAAAATGAAAGGATCCACCATCATGAGAACCACAACAATTCCAGCTGTCTGAGACTTATCATGGCACTAAATATCAGCCTCATGATGCTCCAGAGCCATAAGGTACGACAGATACAATCATTGACCCAAAATGGTAGATGGAACATCCAAAAGATGTCGCAAATCGGAGTATGTCAGTCAAACTAGAGCCAGATGTCAAAAATGCAAAATCCATTTATGTCTTGCTAAGGATAAAGATTGCTTTAAAATGTACCACAAACGACCAATTAACTAAAATTTTTTATTTACTATTTTATTAATAAAATGGATAAAAATTCTAAAATCGTTTGTGTCCTTTTTTAGGGCTAGATGCCCAAAATACACAAACGTGCGAGGTCCTTTTTTCATATAACAAGAATGGGAAATTATTTTAATTATCATATTGAATAATAATTTGAAGATAGGGCAAAAAAATAATTACTTTTTGTGAAGTTATAACGAGCTATCGCCCTTGTTCTGAAAGGGATAATAAAAATTAATTATAAAACTGTCTTAGTTTAAAAAAATTAATTATTAATTTTCTTATGAAAATTTGTTGCCATGAATAAAAGCCATTTAATTCCTAATAGAAATCACGGCATAAAATGTTTTTAAAAATGTTTTTTTCAACCGAGAAATGTTCTTAAAAAAAAAAATTTTATTTAGATTTTCGGTGATTTTACAAAGACACTCATTGGAAATCTATACCTCGCACAGGACCAAATTTGTTTAGCACAAGTTTCAAAATATAAGCTTCTTTATAAATAATTCACTTAAAGTGCGAAAATTAGCCAAATCGGATGAAATTGATTTTATTTAAGCGGTAATATCTCTTAAAACTCCACAGAAATTAAAAAGTTTATTAACACAGAAAAGAGCTACTCTCTAGAAATTTTGCACATAAGCTTTGATTTTAAATACAAAGCCCGACTATTAAAAAACTTGACAAAATCGAATGAAAACCGGGCCTACCTCATACCAAGTGACTGGATTTTAACTGTAGTCTTTTAAAAAAACACAAAATTTTAAAAAATTGTCTATTTTCCACATTGGCTTAGAATTTTGCACCATAGCCTAGATTTTTAATATAATCCCTAACAATAAACTTGACAAAATCGAATGTAAATCACGCCTACCTCCCATACAAAATGACGTCATCCAAACTGTAAAGTCTCTGGAATTTCGACAAAAGTCAATCTACTGGTATGAAATGCATCATTTAAGTACCGATGTCTATTATCTGACTTTGAATTTAAGCAAAATCGAATGGCCTACCTTCCATACAAAGTGTTAATTTAAACGGAATTCTCTTAAAATTCCACAAAAATGAATTGCTTATGCAATTTTGCATATACCACCTTGTTCAAAAAGAAAGGTTCATTCACACTGTGAACCGGACTTAACTGTCCGATTCAAAAAATTCGAAGTAGGTTGCCACATGTGTCTATGACAAGGCTGCCAAATATTAGCGTCTTTCGTTGACATTTGGTGACTTTTTCCTATTTTATGTCTGTTGTCGGAATTATTTTCAGCTTCGGACCGTAAACAAAATTTGTCGGTTGCCTGGAAGTGTTCGGATGAAAGAGAAGCTCTCAAAATCAAGTTTTTGTCTTTTGCCCGCAGAAACAACAACAAATTTTTTCCTGTGCTTATTGTTAAGCGTTGTTAAGAAAAGTAACAAGTGACTCGCAATGCTGCCAAATTAAAAAAAAAATGTTAAGCGAAATGTTAAGCGGCTATGAGAGTTTTTTTTTTGGCTAAGCATATATAGCGATGCCAAAAAAAGCACCTAGTTTAATATGATTCCAGGTTAATTCGATGTTATTTGGATGTCGCTACGCTACGCAAATAGTATTTTTTTTTTAATCATATCAAACTATGAACAAACAGTTTACTAATATACTATCATAGTCGATGGAATTTCTTAAGGTAGGGCTAAGGTATTTTAAGGTAGAGCATTGCTCCATAATGACCCCCCTGGCTACGGCCCAGGTCTAGGGATTGAGTTGACCTCCGAGTAAGTGAAAAATTCTGCTGTGAAAAATTCTGCTGTGAAAAATTCTGCGAGAAACGAGCTTATTTTGTTTTTGCCTAAGCGTGGTTTTTGCCTAAGCGTTGCGAGCCCCTTGGACGAATCTTGGAGTGGCTAATCGTACCTCAGAGATGTCGGAGAAAATGGTACTTTAATATGCAACCTTCTTATGGTTTTTTTCTCATATAATCATTGTACCTTTAAAGTGAAGTTGAACTTCCTTTGGCCTAAAAAAGTTTTCATTGCTCGTGCGAATTTGTGTAAATTTTTATTAATAATGATAACTTTTTTCTTCGAGAAAATTTTCCTCATTATCTAATTTTTTCTTAAAAAATAAAATATCAGGCTGTGATTTTAGTAGCCCCATTTGTATTGTTTGTATTTTCCATTTGTATTTTTCATACCTTCTGTAATCTATGGGGAGATTTTAGTCCGGAAAAACCCCTTGGCTACGGGTCTGACGTATACATATGTATGAAATGTATAAAAGTATGCTGGGGTAATAAATACAAACATTCATCTGTATATCTGCGCTGAACTGCAAGCATTTAATTAAGTTAAAAACTAATAGCGGAATACATTTTTACACCCATTCCACTCAGCACACCAACCAATCCATCAGACCAATCAGAGCATATGAAAATTACACACCAAAGAATTGACAATGTATTCAGTCCTTTGCTCAACCTTGAAGAAGATATTCCGCTTTGCTGCACAGTTGCCTTTATCGACAAATGCCAGACCAAGCTTTCAAAGTTTGTGTTGGCGGCACTGTAAAGTTCGCGTGCATCCTGCGTATATGAAAGGGAAATCATATGAATTATGAATTCACTCTATATCCTGCAGACAAGGGAGCTTATTTTCCTGCAACTTATACTTTACAACTTTCGTAAGAAAATCAGGCTTTTTACAATTTTTGTTAAAAGTTTAATTCAATTTCAATGAACTTTCAGGCAATTCAAAGATTCTATTTTTCACCTGCTTTCATTAAAAAGTTTAAATTTATTGCACCATATTTTTTACAGTGTATGTCAGTATAGTTCAAGAAAAACCTCAAAGCAAGTGAAGATAAATTCAAAAATGAAAGTTTGCAAATTATTAGATCGTAGTTGATTTACGCGTTGGAAAATTGTCCTCGATGCAGCCAATGTATATGAATTTAAATTCAATAGATAGTTTTTTCAGTTTTCTTTTCGGTTGTCATTCTTCGATTTATGGAAGATAGTATTACTAACTGCAGAATGTGAGAGATTTTATGTATTACATGGTGTGTTTTATAGCTTAACTTGATGGAGAATACATATTTTCCATACACTTGATAATCGATTCAAACGATACGTTGCGTAAAATCTTTATTCAACAATATTAATGATTTACATCTGGGCCTACATTGGCCTTGTTTTGGTATATTATAGTTTGGTATATTATTTTCATTTTTATTTAATGTATTTCACTTCATTGGCTTATGAACAATATTTCTTGCAGACTTGAACGAGTATAGGCAAAACATTATTACGGAACAATATTTACTCTAAAAAAGTTCTCGTATTATTTTTAGTTATAGAAAAATCTAAATTGTGATTGAATCTTCTGATATGGAACATATACGTGGCTTTAAATATGCGCGTTTGCTGTGCAGTCAGTGCAACACATTTCCAAATAGAAGGAAACAAAACTTGTTAGCGCACTAGCAGGAACATTAAAATTAATCATTTCCAAGAGTTATGGTATCATGGATAAAAAAGAGACAAAAAATTTATCGCAATCTCCAGAGTCTAATAACAATATATTGACGACTGGCACTACGTTATATGATGTTATCAAAGGAAATCAAAGTTAAGAAAGCACAAAGAAAACTTTGTGTAGGATTGCTGGACACGTCTAAGTCCTAATTTATGCTCCTCAAAAAATGGGTTCAAAGCAATGGATTCATACTCAGGTACAGAACGGACAAGGTTTGTAGACAACACTTTCAAAATGAAAAGGTACATATAAGAGAAGCCATTACAACACATAAAAGACAGACAACCCTATAGGAACAAACTAACTTGTTTTTAAAAACAACTAATTAAAAAACTAATTTAAAATAAACTTGTATTTCATATACTTTGAATTATATTAAGGCGGCATCCACTGCAATTCTAAATAGTTTTTATTGCATTATATATGAAGTAATTGAAATACTACTTAAAAAAAAATGATTGATATACTACTTTGAATTATATTAAGGCGGCAACTACTCTGATTTTGACATCTTTTAATTGCAAATTTTTATTAGATTACAAGTTTATACATATTTAACCATGTTATTTTATCAAATATTATTAACTTAAGACCATCAGTAATAGTTTTCAATTGGTTATTTTAAAGTAATTAAAAAAATAATTTAAATATAACTAATTTAACAAGTAGTTGAAAATATATGCAGACGAAAGTCAATTGACTTATTTAGCGGACATCACCATACAAAATATGTTAGTTCGTTGGAAAAAAGTCAGAATTTCAATTAGTTGTGGTTGACAAAAAACTACTTTATCAACTACTTTTTAATTAGTTGATTTTCCTACAGGGAATCAAAACAAAACTTTAAGGCAAAGATAACACGAAGGTCTTTAAACTGATTTATAGATTCCTATTTTGAATTCGCGTTATGATATGACACACATTACTACTGCTCAATGAATGTGATGATATTTGAACAATTTTTTAATGTACTATTTTAAACTAAAGTGTTTTATTTCCAAACTAATGCAACCTTGGCTAAAATAGAAACTCTTGATTTTTAAAAATTACGCTTAACAATTCTTGTTTTGTAAATTAATTAAATGATTAAAAAAATTAATTAAATGATTGAAGCCAATTTGTCTGATTCATATAGTGCATATAAATATGCGTTAAAAACATATTTAAGGAATCAATAAATTTTCATGAAGTTACAGTATTGAAGAAAGATTTACTTTACCTTCATTACTTTTCTTTGGGACATTTTCTTGGTCTTGGTGTTATCAACTAAGTAATTCCTTTCATTCGTTTAGTTTGAGTTTATTCGTTTTTAATATTTTATAAGTTTATGCAAACAATTTTCAAAAAACTTATTTGCTTCTTTTGCAAATAATTTTTTAAGAAAAAAACCTATAAAACCACTTATTTACAATTTTTTAGGAATAACGACAGCTAAATTTTTCGTTCTCTAATAAAAAATTATAATTTAAAAAAAAAGAGTCAAAAATTTATAACAAACAATTGAAAAATATTATTATGTTATGAACGAAATGTTTCAGATTATTATATTTTTATACTCGTAAATACAAGAATTCATTTTTGCATTAAAGTTAAAAATAAATCAATAAATGTGGGAATAATAACAATTTCGGTTTTACTTCTTCTTTGTTAAAATTATTCGTTTTTTGTGCATTAGAGACTTTTGGCTAGAACTTGTTGGCGAGACTGGCGAGTACAATTTTCAACCAGCACTCTTCACTCTTCGCACTTCTGACTAACAAGCTTATGAGATCTTTATTTTTTAATACTTATAGTTGTTGTTTGAGCCGTTTACGCTTGCTAGCAAGCATTTACTGAGGTTTGAAGCAAGCAAAACAAGAAAATGTAAAATACACAAAAGAAAAATACGGAAAAAAATTTAAAATATATTTTTATGCATAATGTCTTATTTTTATTCATATAAAATTTAATATGAAACGCGTTTGGTTTTCATTGAGCAGTAGTAATGTGGCGGGATCCTAACCCTGCGCACATTCCATGTTTAAGGTCCACGGAGCGGCCCCTCAAGTTAAACGTAAATAGGAAGACTACGGAGTTTTGGACAAACGTGCTTTTTAGGTGACACTGACTCGCCTTGACAGTGCCAAGTTATCGAGATATGTGTGTTTATCGATCAAGACCCAGCGCTTGTATGACGCTTCGCCTTTCCACTCCCTAACTGGTCGCCCTCGCAGTAAAAAACGCCGCTTATAGAAAAACTCTGCAGTCAGCTGCAACGCGAGCCGTGCTAAAAAACTAAAACTAACTACTTGAGGACAAGAAGGATGCACGAAAGTTCTATCAAGACGTTAAGCGTCTAACCCAAAGGTTCTCAAACTTTTTAGGACTACCGCCCCTTTTGGCTTTAAATTTTTTTTCAGCGCCCGCCCCGGGAAAATACCTATTTTTGTTTTTTGTATAAACTATGGAAAAAGAAAATTAAAGTTGTTTGATTGTTCAATTTAAAGTAATATGCCAAGCAGTATTGCCACTTAGGAGAATTTCATCCTACCAACATTTTTCCAAAAAAGTACCAAAATTAATTTCAACCTATCAAATATTAAAAAAGGATTGATAACTTTTTTAAATAGCATTCCATTTTTATTAAAGTTAACAATCAAATTGAATACATAAACATTGGACATAAAGCGTAAAACCAATCAATGGTTTTAGAAGGCCCGATTGTCCTTAAAATCATCGTTGTGGAACGAACATTGTCAGTGGGAGTACGTTATTTTTTTTTTTCTTATTTTTTAGTCAAAAATGATTCATTTATTTAAAGATGTACCATTTCTATAGAATTTGATTTTTGTAGTGTTATACGTAAACTCATAAGCAATAGTATACAAATTTCAAAATGTTGCCGCCATTTTGCGTCAAAATAATAAGAAAAACACTTCTTCATGATTCAATGTGTTAAATATACTTTCTGAAAAGAATTCTTTTTCTTTTCCCATAGTTCCGAAAAACATACACCTTCTAAAATTTTAACTGAACAGTATTCATTAAAAAACTATGAAAACATTACACTATAGTTTTTAGTAATATCAAAATGGACAAGTTTTTAGTGCAATTTAATCAAAAATTTAAAGATTTCTTTCACAATTTTTTGCTACCAAAAATTCGAAAAATTGCAGAAAAACAACCAAAGTACCAAACCTATTTAAAAATAAATAAAACTACCAATTTTGGTCCGATTGGACCAAAACGGCAACGCTGGTGCCAAGCCCTTCGTCTAATGCCGCTCTCTTTTCTAGTCTACTGACTGCTCATTATAACAAAAAATATATGTGCAAAATTTGGCTGCATTCGGATAAGCAGTGTAAAAAGTGTGCGATTAAGATTAACCCTTTGACGACGATTGCGACACCGGTGATCCTTTTACCTTCGAATTTTTCTTAAGAAAACTATGGAAACGATTTTTTTCAAACAGGTATCAATCATTAGGGAATGAATGTTGCTTTCAAAAATTTTTTTATTTTTAAGTGTAGATGCATCCATTTGCCTACCAGAAAAATCTTACGTTTTTCTCCCCCTCATCTTGTTGCAGTATTTTGGTGTTTGGGGGAGCTACAGTCCAATTAGAGCATTGTATCAAAGTTGGAAACTGCACTGAACATTTGGAAAATACTCTGCACATAGCTGTCGGGTGCCGTAATTAGCAACACGACTTTCCCATATTCCAGATCGGTGAACGTCTTTAGAGTGTAATCGTTCTTAGGCTCCTCTCCTCTGGAAAGTTACGGGCTCTGGTGTTGGTGGCTTCTCGCATGCAACTTGTCCTGGCGTTGTCGGCTTTTCCCGCGCTAGTCGACAGTTGTTTTTTCTCAGCAAGTACATTATCGATTTCTGTTCTGGGCTGCAGGACGGCAGCGTCCCCTTCAAGAAAAGCAATATCTTCGTCATCTAATTCAAATGCACGTTCTGATGAACGTGATCACTATCGTCGACATTCATTAAGTGAATGATTTCTTACCATGTAGCTAGAAACGGAGAGATGTCGACATTTTGCGACTGCAAAAATTAAACGATAACAATTTTTCGAAAGCACGGAAAAAGGCAAGAAACTCAAGAAAAATTCGATAAAATACCACAGAAATCGATAAGCAATAATATTTTTTACTTCCTTCTATGCGCTCGTATGTCAACAGCTATTTCTTCCCACCAAAAGTGACACTCAGCAGCAGCGTTTAAAAACTTTCAGTTTTTTTCAAGGCTCCTGCTACTGCTTTAACTTGTGCTTTCGGAAAATCAAACAGTCGCAGCATAAGCAGAAGCAGAAAACTAGTTTCAATCGTTTGCAAAGTGCTTCGGCAGTCGGCAACTTCGGCAGTCATCGTTTTGATTGACTGAAACTGTTCGCAAAGTCGAAGCAGCATCAGTTGTTCAGCTTTCGTAAGTCGACGCAGCATCAGCTTTTCAACAGTCGTAGCAGACTATTTTGTGTTTATGATTTTTGCTTATTATTTGTAACTTTAGTTTGATCGCTCGCTTTATTCAATTTTTTCAATTTTGTTATTATTATGATTGCATTTTAATTATAATTGTACAAAAGTTAGAAAGAATAAGCATAAATTAAAGGCGCAAAACGACTGTTTAAAAACTTATGCTACTTCGACTTACGAAAGTTCAAAAACTGCTGCTGCTTCGACTTTTGTTTTTTTCATCATTTTCAGTTAATCAAAACGATGACTGCCGAAGTTGTCTACTGCCGAAGCACTTTGCAAACTAATGAAACTAGTTTTCTGCTTCTGCTTATGCTGCGACTGTTTGATTTTCCGAAAGCACAAGTTGAAGCAGTCGATATGCTTTGAAGTTATGAAAACAGTTAGTGCTTAAAAAAGCAATAAATTTACGACTTTTGCTATTTTGACTGCAGCAATTTAATCACTGCTCAGCAGTACTTCATAAAGTTGGAATGTTCTGTTATTTTGCACTGTTATTTTGTCCATAACAGTTGCGACTGTTATGTGTGTATAAAAATAACAGGATCGCTTTTTATGTACACTCAGTGATCGTAATAAATGAGCAATGGAAAGCGTTCGTGTACTGCCAACGTGAAAAAAGTGGCATACATTTTTACCGTTGACGACTATTGGGACCTATAAGTCTCGCGATTTTTCACACCTTTGAAGGTAGAATAAATTTCTTTTCGCGACACTTTTGATGAGTAATTTGAAGTCGCTAAACACGAATCCAGTGTCAGATTTGCGAATTTCCCAGTGGTTAAAGAGTGGTCGTTAAAGGGTTAAAGCGATATGGTTTGTGAATAAATGTGCAAAAGCCGGGCACAGTGTGCCAATGAAAAAGTGCTCATAGCTTACGTATGCAAAGTTTTATATAAAATCTAGTCCATTATGTCCTGAAATGAGTATTTTTAGGTTCTTGGAGTTCATTACGCTCTGTTTAATGTGAAAAAAATTATTAGTAGTCAGCTGTTGAAAGAATTGTTAACAAATTATTGTGATAAATTATGAAAAATTTAATAACAACTTCGTCAGAATTGAATAATGAGATTTTAATGTTGAATAGATCTTTTAAAGCTCTTCCTAAAACTGTTCGTACATAAAATTCAAATATTAATCAACAATTATTGTCATAAATAAAACTGAAAGGATGAAATAAATTGAATTTTTATAAACTACCCTAATAATTATACAAAATATTCAAAGTTGAAAGTAAAACAATAAATTCGAAACAAACCTAACAACAAATGAAAACAAGTGAGAAAACGATAAAAACTAAAAATTTTCGAACTAAAACTAAAAACTAAAACTTCGAAATTTGGATTAAACTTAAATTTCATCCTTACTCTGTGAGCTTTAAATAAAAATTTAAAAAAAAAGTAAAATGTGTTGAAATTGAACATTTGATGTTAGTTTAAACAGCCGCCAAGGCTACAGTGGCGTATTGTGGCCTATTGTGGCCTAGTATTAGCATCGCGAGTTTGCAGAGTATATTCTATGACAAAAGAGTTATAATTTGCGCGTTCGAACCACTCGGGATTCTGCAGGACTCAAAACTTCTGCTTTATTAAAATTTGTGAAAAATCACTGTTTCTATATATTGGTAAAAAAAAAAAAATTTCAAATTTGGCTTTTTATCGGCTTTGCTGAAGGTGTTTCGATTATAAAAAAATGTTGTGAGGCTTCCAGCTAGGTTCATCATATATCTAGGTAACCAAAAATACTCGCCTTTTGATTGGCTCTGGCCCATTGTGCGGTGTGGGAGTTTGATTAAACTAGTGTGCCACGCCTCCTGCTTAATACCTCCATTTGTCTATACTACAGGCTGCTTTGTCATTAAATGCTTACCTATAATGATGTGTTAATTTGTTGAACAAACTTACATGTTGTTATTTTTGATGAACCGTTTGTTGAACACAATTTTATAGAATCGTCGACACAAATAGGCACTGAAAATAGAAATTGCAATATCAAAATAACGCCAACCTACGACGCAAGTGACTTGCGAGATCAACTATTATGATATGCGAAAAAAATACAGTTTAGCATAAATATTTATAAAGAAAAAAAGAAAATAGCTATAATAGCTATATCTCACGCTTTGCTACGTCTTATTGTATCTTGTACTATAGCGCCCTCTGTTGTTCAAGGTATAGCGAAACAGATAGCGCAAAACCCAAAAACCACCTATAGAAATCGTGATAATCGGATGAGAGGTTTAGAGTATTTTGTGATATTTCGAGAATAAGTAAAGAGATAATGTTAAAACACTTGCCGTAATCAAAAATAACTATACACAAATTTTCATCCAAATCAGATGAGCGGTTTTGGAGTTTTTCACGATTTCTTTGAAAGAAGTTTGAACTACAGCGCCCTCTGATATTCGAGACAGAATAGATAAGTCAAAGACATAGATTAGATAAGTCCAAAGCACTTACCGTATCCGAAAAGCCTTATATACAAAATGGTTGAGCAATGCGGCAAATAGAATGTGACACCGTAGGCGACAAAACGACATTAAAGCTACGATGCATGCTCCACTTACCAACACCGACAAAATTTGTTGTTGTTTTCACGGGTAGGAGAAAAAACTGGAATTTGAGAGAGCTTCTCTTTCATCAAAAAATTTCAAGCAACCGACAAACTATATTCACGGTCCGAAGGTGAAAACAATTTGAACAACTGGCAGAAAACAGGTTTTGTGAAGAAAACTGAAGAAAGAATGTTTTCTTCAGCCTTGCAAAACAGAAAACTTTGTGGTGATAAAAAAATGAGAGAGAGAGAAAAATATGGCGAAACTTCTAAAATTTGACATGGAAGTATCTGCAGTGAGACATGCGGCAACATGGCGGAAATTTTAAAATATTGTTTCTTTATGTATATGCAACGAATTTCACTTGGTTTTTTTTTTTTGCTGATTTTTTTTTGTTTTTGAAACAGTCCTTTTATTTGGGATTTTTTTAGATGTACATGAACCGGTTTCAACTGTTTTCTAATTTGTCAACCGATTCGAGTACTATGAGAAGTGGTAGCGGTCAATGTTCACGGTGTACACGATTTATTAATTTCACTTCAAACTGTTATTCGCTTTACAAATCCAAAGCATCTAATAGACAAGGTGATTGAATCCCTTGTTTTTCTTTCCTTATTTAGAGTGATAAGCCACTGAAAAATATTACTTTACAAAGTAATTGATATTCAAAAAAATGTATTATTGTATGAATAGTGTTCCTTTCTTTATTAAATCCTTACCGAAACGATTTATTAATATAAAAAGTTGTTTTCATTTTCCTACTGTCCACTAGCAGTGTCTCAGTGCCCCTCAAATTTCCGTGAGCTCAATATCGCCCCCAGGGCACCTTCAGCACCCACAGGGAGGCAATAATGCTCACTTTGAGAATCTAGGGTCTAACTCAAGATTTCAAGCTCGGAGCATCCACTTGTAGAGATGAACATGGAGATCTGGTTACAGATACGCAGTGTGCGCTGAGATTGCGGATACAGCACTTCTCCAATCTACTTACTGGCGGCGATTCCAGCAATGACGCCCATGGAGAAAGCAGTTTAGCACAACCAATCAACGTTGACGGAGTGGAAGTACGAGTACCACCACCTAGCCATGATGATGTTCGAGTTGCTATCCAACGACTCAAAAACAATAAAGCAGCGGGTGCTGACGATCTGTCAGCTAAATTGCTCAAGACCGGCGGCGATGAATTGATAAGGCCCATGCATTATCTAATCAGCAAAATATGACAAGCGGAAAGCATGCCCGACGATTGGAATCTCAGCGAACTTTGCCCTATACTTAAGACAATCTGCGCCAACTATCGAGGTATGAGTCTTATTTCCATCGCATATAAGGTTCTCTAAAGCGTACTGTGTGAACGATTAAAGCGGATTACAAAAATTAAATTTCGGCAGCAATGTCTGAGTTTGATACCTGCAAAGTAGGTAAGACTTTAAGCCTTTAAGATTTTAAGTTGGTAAGCTGACTTTAAATTTCCTGAAAATAAATATTTTTTCCTTCCCTTCTGTGGCTCTACAGAGATCCTTAAATATGTCTTATTAAGATTTAATAATCGCTCAGTGAAGCTTCTCTACAACACTGGGATGTCAATGATTGATGTTTACAGAAATATTTTAAAATGTGTAGGAAATGTTAAGATACATAAAGCAAACCAAGCTCGAACCACAATTAATTTAAGATAAGACTATTAGATACTTTATTCATAAAATTATTATTTGCAAGCAACGAACAAACCACCCAACCTCCCTAATATAATAATATTTTTCAAGGCCCATAACAAGTAAACCAATTCAAATTCAGTACCATTATTTTTAACGTTAATCACAATATGGTTTTTTTGTTATTTTTTTATATTTACAAAACATATTCATTGCAAGCTGTAATCTATAAAATACTGTTATTAAATCGATAACAATATAAAAATATTGCCTTCAATGACACATCCATAAATTATATGTCACTGCTGTCAAGATCTGCACGGTGTGCTCTCAGATACGCACCTAAAGACGAACCAAAAAAATAAAAAAATGTAAATGATTAATTCCTATAAAACAAGCAAAGTATTCTGAATAAACTGACTTTTAATCATTGGTGGAGTGTGTTCAGGGGAAAGCAGTGGTAGTGGAATGTTCTTTTGCTTATGCTCGTAATTAATTCGATTATTTTTCACTGATTTCAGCAAAACAAAATTTAATTGAAATGGGGTTTCCTTACGCTGCCCACCTTGGAAGAACTTGCTGTATATCAGTTTCGCCCTGTTATATTCCATAATTCAAGAAGAATGACTGTGGCAGCGATAATCAAGGCACTGAAGCGAATGAGGAGCTCGGTTCAAGGCAAAGAATGCCGGTCCAGTAAACAAAGCTAAACGTGACGAGAAAAACAAAATTTAGAAAAACGTTTGCAAAGCACATCTAGAATAGAGCAGTTTTATAGCTGCTGCTATGAAGCAACAAAAGTGTCCTTACGGTCCACGAGTGCCAATAGAATGTACAACAGCAGCAGCACTGATGGAAGAAATGGAATGAGATGATTGCTGGCTGAGGGTCAAGCTGTCAAGGGCAGTAAAAAAAAAAAATCAGACATTGATTAATAATGTTTTCGCAATATTTGTGTTTTCTTCTTAACGCCAAATTCTTTAGAAAAAGTTTTACAAATTAATGGATTTTTCGGTTTTTTAATTGTTAAAAAGGAAATAAAGAAGTTGTATGCCGTAACAATGCCAGCCTCTGAAATTTCCCAATGGTTTGAAGCTGATGCCTGCAAATAGCTCGAAAAAAGAAAAAGAAATACAAACCTTTATACCAGGCTCACATCAATATTTCCACAGAAAGTAGTTAAGTTTTGTTTTTGTAATGCGTGTAGAGTGTGCTGCTTGTTGACTAAGCTCTCAAAACATAAAAATGTACGCTCAAAAGTGTAAAATTTTATTTAAGTAAAGATACGAAAAACTTATTTAATAAGCAAAGTTTTTCATGACCTCATTAAAGCGTAATTAAGTAAACCAAACCGTCAGCAACCGCGCCCAACATGTCCATTTATTGCTCAGAACACTCATCCACAATGCATAGATATATTACGTTATTTCTCTGTATTTCGCTAAATAAATACAGTATTTTTATGTTGAACATAAAAACTTTTATATGTACGCATGCACACTTAATTTTTTTAACTGTGCCGCTTTTTTTGCTAATGTGCAAATAACTTATGTTTCATGTAGTTGCTAAATCATACTTTCGAAGTTTCTAAGCCTGAAATGGAAAATTTTTACAAATTTTATGGTTTGAAGAGCGAAAGAGGTTTATTTTGGTGCTTACATTTTAGTTGTAGCAAACATAGTTTAGAGGACACTTCAGCGCAAAGAATTAGTTTTGAAACATGATTTAGATGCGAGTTTGTTCCACAGTACCTAAACCTAAAAGAATTCGTGAAAATATTATTTACGGATTATGCACTGCGATGATAAAAAACCAATCCTTAGCTCATACCAGTGGCTTAGATATGGGGGAAGAGTCAGTGGGTCTGGAACCCCTCCCCTCGGAGTCATGAAAGCATTGCCAAATATCTCAAGTTATTGCCAAATTATTCTATTAAGTTAAGCACGAATCGAAATGTATATGTATTGCAAAAAATTCTCTTTTTCTCAAGAAAGTTCTCAAAATTTTACTTAGTTCAGTTCTTAATTTTTCTATATTGATCATCAATTATACATATTATATAACTTTTTCACGCGGTAGAAATTATGAAAGGTGCTGCTAAGAGAATAAAGAATCACCGAATTCAGATACTTTGTAGCCCGAGATCGGCAATGAGTCAATTTTTTAACATTCAGAGTTTTTCGAAAAGAATTATAAGTTTTCATATTCAGTCAGTATTGCCATGAAACAATTTTTGGAATAATAAATTTTGCACTCAGCTCTTCGAATTTTTTTAGAATTCTCGTCGAGTCCGTTGAATTAGCAACATCAATAGCAAAAAGTTTTAGGATTATATTTCACACACAGTAAATGTGATTCCAAAACTGTGTTTAATTTTTAATCACAATTAATATCATGACTAACATATATAACATTTTTGAACTCAATGCTAAGGATTTCACTACAAATGTGGGGTTTGAATATAGAAAACTAAGTTTCTAAAATTTAATTCCTTTTTCTAATCAATTTATGATAGTTTTTAACCGACTTCAAAAAGGAGGAGGTTCTCAAGTTCGTCGGTTCTCTTTTTTTTTTTTTTTTTTGATACATTTTTGATTAAGATATATTCTTAAATATTTTGGAAAAAAATACTCATATGAAAGTCATAACAGTATCGTTCAAAAACCATCTGCAATTTTATTTTCCATTCCATTCCGTTTGCAATATTTTCTTTTCTCCGCAGAGAAATGATTTTTCTATCGGCAACATTACGTGTTATTATCCTAAAATTGCACAAGCCGCAATACAAAGTTGAGTTTGGTGCTCTTAGTCTTAAATTGGTCCAACAATGCTTTCCTCACTTCAGAAATATGAGGTAAGCTAACCATAAAGCAAGAGACCGAGTTTGAATATGGGTAAATCCTGCGTATCAGACGTTATATTCGTATGTTACGTATATTTTCTATATTTTTTTTTTTTTGCTTTTGTAGGCGTTCTGAATATTGGCATAACTGTTTTTTTGGAGAAACCGAAAGTGCCGTTCGGACTTTCATAATTTTTAGTGAAATTTTCATTGTTAACAAAAAGAAACCCAATAACATAGAAGAAAGGAGAATATTTGAGAAAAATAAAATAGCTCTAATGAGGATTTAATGTTTATCCAAAGTTCCTGGGTTCCGTGTCGGATGTAACACTTTTTCCATTATGATTAAATTGGGAAATTAAGTAATTAGTAACTTAGAAATTCAGTAACTAAGAAACAAATTTTATATATTGTTCTCTCCTTGCCTCAATCATTTCATTATTATCTTTATCATAATTATCATTATTATCATTATTATCATTATTATCATTATTATCATTATTATCATTATTATCTTTATCATTGACCTTCCGTTTAAAAAAAAAAATTTACCTTAAATTTACAAAACTTAACTAACAAAAATGAAATTTAAATATTTCTCCGAGATAATATACTAAAATGATAAGTTTTTAATAACTTTTACTTTTTCATCTGTGGTTGACCATTTTGTGGCCATATTAAGATGGGCTGACCATTCTAGTCCACGATCGCGATGGTTCGGGAACGATTGCTAACTAAGAAGTTGTTCATAAATTACGCAACACTCTTAGGGGGGAGGGGGTCGAACATTTGTGACGATGTGTGATATTGGGGTGGGAAGGTAGGAGGTCGTGAGTTACGTCACAAAAAATTTTTTGAATTCAGTTTTCAAAATTTTAAATTTTATTCAAATTTAATTTTATTGTATACAAGCAGGACCCAGTTGTCCGCGGCTTCGCCACGGACGTTCCAGCAATCATACTTTTTTATTTGTGGGCGGTGAAAGAATGTGTGGCAATCATTTTTCTCGCAAGCCATCTCGTGCTCGAAAACGATCTACTGCCAAAATTTCAGCGCAATCGGCCCAGAGGTTTTGGAGTCTTATTGATTTCTTAAAAGTGGGCGTAATTATAGTGCCACTACGTCGATTTTCAGCTCAGTTGCTGACGGTGAGCACACAAACTTAATAACCAAATTTCAGTCTTGTACAACCAAAACCATCTGAAATATAAATTTTCGTTGATTTGTGGGCGGTAAAAGTGGGCGTGGAAATCCAGTTTTGGTACAATTGTCGAAAGTAAACATACAAACTAAATTACAAAATTTGAATCTCAAACAATAAAAACTGTCTGAAATATTGCATCTTTATTGGTTTGTGGGCGGTAAAATGGGGCGTGGTTAAAACTAAAACCGGCAAAAAAAAACGTGGCAAAAACCTAATCTAGGACGTCAGTAAAACACGATTTAAGTTTGAGCTAAATCCGCTGAGCCGTTTAAATTTGTATATACGTCAAACAAACAAACAAATACTTAAAAAAATTTGTATACAAGTCAAACAAACAAATAAACAAATAGAAAATGATTTTATTAATATAGATATTGCTTTCATTTTGTATCAATAAAACAACGCATCTAATAAAATGAAGGCATTTGAAATAGCTTCAACAAGTGTAGTAGCTTCAAAAAACATCTTTTTTGCTGAACCGAAGTGTGAATTCTTACTCCAAAGCAGTCATTGAGAATAGCTGTTATAACTTCACGTTTAAAACGAATATCAAAGGGTTATAAAGGAAGGGTGTCAAGACTTTGTGACGAAATGTGACAAAGAGGTAGGGGAGGGGATCGGTAATTGTCCAAAAACATGTAGGCCACCCTTCTAGGGGCCCCATACAAAAAAACACAAAAACGTTGCTATATTTTTTTTCTTTCCTGGTAGCTGAATATCAGAAATGCAGGCATTAACAGTGCTAGTCTTATATATCAATAGAGTTCAGCTACTACAGCTTTTTCGCACTTCTTCACCATTAACCCATCTAAAGTCACGACCCAGTAATCATTGAAAAATATCATTGCTATGGATACAAGTGACCCTAAACAAGTTAATGTGGGAAAAATTTACCCACCAATGAATGGGTTGGGCTCAGGGACAACACAAGACGTAACTACTAACCATGTGTATACATAGATCTAATTACTCAACTATTTTTAATCTACTTTTGAGTTGACATTTTGACAAATTAACATTAAAAACGCTACAATTGTTAACAAAGGAACTCATGCGGTTCAAAGGAGCAGTAGCCATATAATTTGTTCTACTAAATCGTAAATAAATTAAGTTGTAAGCGTTTCTACTGCTTCTACGGTTAGTGTTAAAGTTTATATGAGAAAGAAGTTCTGGAGAATCGAATACATCTGCTATGAGTTCGTGTAAATAGACGATATCTGCAGACTTCCTTCAGTCACTTAAAGACTGAATTTTTAACAGCTTCAAACTATCCTCGCAAGGAGGAAGGTCTAATATGTCCGCCCCACTTAAGCCCCTTAGAGCAAACCGAACAAAACGTTTTTGGATTCTTTCTATTCGATCAGCATGCACATTGTAACTTGGGAACCAAACTTGAATTGCATACTCTAAGTGAGGACGCGCGATTGCATAATACAACGTTGTAGTTGTAAAGAGTGCTAACGTTAAAAGTGATGACAAAAAAATTGTTGACGTTATCGTTGTTGATGTTAACATTGCTGATCTTCTCGGTGCTGACATAATTTCATAACTTTTACCCCTACCAAAAAGTCCCCAACACGCCTAAAGAAGTTTTCACTTCAAAAATATCTTTAAAAATAAATAATAATTTTCATATAAATACTCAGTTTCGGTTAGGTTCGAAATAACAAACAGGGTTTTTAATTTTAATTTTATAATTCATACAAAAATTTCAGTCACACACTATGCACATTAAACTAGTTTTGAATGTAAACCAAATGTATTCAAAATAGATATACTATGTATGATTGCTTGTATTATTTCTATATTTCTATATCTATATTTAAACATAAGCAAACAATAACCAAATATGCTGTCATCTATAAGTTTTGAATATGTCTGTTTAAATTTTTTTTAAATAGCGCCAACCTCAAAATTGGCTCGAACTTAAAGCGGCCAAAATATTTGCGGATCTACTGGTCGATACAATTAGTTTCATCCATTTAATCTGTGATATGTTAAGCGCACAACAGAACGAACATAAATCCCGCTTTAACAACTAAAAGCTAGCCATGCGTGTCGTCATTAAATAAAATTTAAGGATTTCCAAATTAATCCTTTGCAACGCGTTCGCAACGAATTCTATTCAATTAGAATAAATAGCAAAAAACTATAATATTGTAATTAATTAGATGAAAGCGTTATTCAAATTAAATTAAAAATAAAGTAAATTTGGAAATTAAACTGTTTACAGAAGAAAATGTAATAAGTGATAAAACAAAAAAATGTTCATTATTCCGTAATTATTATTATTATTCTTTATTCTGCTGAACAGCCTCACTTATTGCAATTACTTCTTTAAACATTTAATCAGCACAAATTTGATTAAAGCAGATTTAATTGTTTTTCCGTTCTTGTGGAAATTAATAAAATTTCTTTTTTAATTTTATTTTTTTACATAAAGTTATCCAAATGTGGATGTGAGCAACCTGAATTCGCTGATTGTGTGAAATTGCGATACACGTCGTAATGAGTGCGAATTCCTGATTTACTTCCGTAAAAACATGTCAAATTAATTCGATTGATGGAAAAAAAAAATAAAAAGAACACGAAAAATGTAATTCAGTACAGAATATTTTTAAGTGAAAAATAAAACCTCGAATATACGTATCTGCTTCTGATTTTGGCTCATGTTTGTTTCACAATTAAAGCTCAAATAAAATAATTTAAAGCGATGCAGGTCCAGTGGAAAAAAAATAAAAAAACGGTTGTTTCGAAATCCTACAAATTTTATATATATGCAAAGGTATCTGTGTATTTAGTAATAATCCAAAAATTTGAAACCGTAAAATAGTATTTGGTTGCGCTCTAATGCTTTAATTGTGAGTTATTTGTTTTAACAAATCCTGATTTTGAACATTGCTTTTTGAGTTGCTTTACACAAATACTTTTTATAAATCCATGTTCTTACTCAAATTAGGCCAAATCAAGCTTAGTAATATAAAAAATAATGGAGTTAATTGTTCAATTGAGAATATAAAAAAACTTAAAATGAAGTGATTGCAAAATCGGGAAGGACCTCTCCCCCAATTGTTTCCAAACGAGGTTTCAGCCAAGGTGATTCATTATCGTGCGACTTTTTTAACCTAATTATGGATAATATCATTCGAGCTGCTGTACTGAGACAAAGCGGCACAATATTCTATAAGAGTGTTATCCTGCCAGCGTATACTGATGATATTGATGTCATTGGCCCTATTACACGCGAAGTCAGTGCAGCATTATCAAAATTAGAAAAAGAGTCGAGTCACATGGGTCTTGCAGTGAACGCAGATAAGACGAAGAATCTGGTGTCAACAAACAAACAGTCCCAGCGTATTGGCACTCATGTCACTGTTGACAACACCTCCTTCAAGGTTGTGATGGACTTCGTCTACCTGAGATGCAGCATTAACTTCACCAACGATATCAGTAGAGAGGTAAGACGAAGGATAACTCTTGCCAACAGGTGTTACTTTGGGCTCAGTAGGCAATTGAGAAGCAGAGCCCTCTCTCGACTAACATAAATCACGCTCTATAAGTCATTAATCATGCCCGTCCTGTTATATGCAGCACAAACCTGGACGTTGAGCAGCTCTGATGAAAAGACTTTGAGAACTTTCGAGAGAAAGATGCTTAGTAAGATCTACGGACCAATCTGCGTCAATGGTGAGTACTGAATACGATGGCACGATGAGCTGTATGAGCTATACGTTGACATCGAGCGGCTTCGCTGGCTAGGTCATGTTGAAAGACGACGCTCCACTGTGATGCGAAAGGGTATGCTAGACGGGAAAAATTTTAAATCTAATTTCTAAATTCTGAACGCGTAGAACTCTTAAGAAATATCCAGTGATGCCAGGAAAGCGTTTTACTTACCTCCGCTTTCTAGAAAAACATACTAAAATTCTTGAATGTTGGCCCAAAAAGTGATATTTTTGAGTGGATTTACTAGTTATACTTAATTATATGCTTAAAATATTTCTCAACATCCAAACGAGTTGGCTATTAACAGGCTTCATTAAAAGGATATTTTCTTTTGAAATAAAATAAACTCAATAATGTATCTTTAAAAATGTTGGCGCTATAAAATAGTATATGAGAATATAAAGTTGTTCATAAAATTGAGCATACACCATTAAAAGTTATGAAAAGCTTTCATTTTAACAGTTTTAAATCCAGTTTTTAAAAATTTTTTTTTACTTTTATTTTACTTGACATATTTTAGAAATATGTGGTGGTAGTGGGTAGAGTGTGTGTCTCATACGCCAGAGAACACTGGTTCGAATCCATCCTGACACAGAAAGTTTTTTAATTAAATTAATTTTTCTGTTCGGCCGTCACCCCTCTGCAGACAATGGCAAGCCTCAGAGTGTACAAATTGCCATGAAAAGCCTGTATGATACTTTATTAAATTGCTCATTGTTTTGTCATTGAAAATCAAGCAAGAGCAGTTCAAATAGTATGAATGCATAGATTCAATTGGTGTGAGTGAGTACGCATATAGTACGAATTGGAGAAAAAATGTGGGACGGACTGCATTTTTAATACATTGTTTTTGCCGTTTTTTTCAATTTTTTCATACGAAAAACTTGAGTTGGTACGACACAAAAAAAAAACCAACTTTGACTTTTTTGGGTCACCCTAATATATATATATAGTAAGAAAATAAAACACTCTGCTCAAACTTAAATGACAATGAATCAAATGTTATTAAAGAAATATGTTATGCAATTATTACATCAGAGAGTGGGAGCAACATGCAATCTCTTTGCATTATATTCTTTGCTGTTTGTTCTTCTTGTATTTTTTTAAATGCATTTTTCTAACTCACAAATTTTTTGTGTAGTTTTTAATTTTTGTGTAGTTCTTCGGTTTTGTGAAAAAGATTGCCAAAACCGTCAAACAGGCTCGTTACAAGGACTGTAGACGTTTTCGTTTGACAAACACATGTAAAAGCTCAAGAGTTAACACAATTACGGAGTTATTGAATATGCTTCTCATCTGTTCTGATCCTTTGGTTGATTCCTACCAAGAAAAGCCTCTAACTCATGTTAGAAAATTGTATCCGGACGTACGAGTATTAGTTTTTCTAATTCCTGCTGTTGAATCAGAATAACAGCCAAACGACGATCTCGCTTTCTTCATATTAATGATGATTCAACTCAGTGGCGTAGATATGGGGGCTGCGCGGGTCCACACCCCACAAAGCCACCAAAACCATTACCAAATATCTCAAAGCACGCATCCACATATATATATATATATATATATATATATTGCATAAAATTCTTCTTTTCCTCAAGAAAGTTGTCAAAATTTTATTTACTTCGGTGTTTAATTCTTCTATATTGGTCAAAAGTACAATCCAAAAGTGTTTCTGAATCATGCATGCGGTAAAAATTATGAAAAGTGGTGGTAAGATAATTTAGAATCACGAAATTTCAGTATAATATCTCAAAAACTAAGATAGTTCAAAGCAAAAACCATTATTTTATGTTATTTTTTAGAGTCTCACTTTTAAAGGTATAAACTTTATAAACGTATAAAGGATATTAAAAATGATTTCAAATCAGCTTGGTCAACCATTTCCTTGCAACAAAAAATTTGCCCCTAACACCCAACAACAAAAAAGCAATATTAAGAGCAGAACCTTGCACGAATGTTCGTTCGTTCGTTCTTAGTAAAAACTAAAAACTATTCATATGAATAAACTAAACTATATGAATATTCTTTAGGTGCTGGATCGGTGGATTTTGGAAATTGATATTTATGCTAATTTTTCTAGTTATTCACATTTTGTAGTTGACTTCAATTCTGTTAGGGGTACATTTTGTACTAATTGATGAATGTTCCTTCGTTCTTTCGTAGAGAAATAAAATAAATATTTTGTTCGTTCGTTCGTTCGTTCGATCGTGGAAAATAGATGTTCGTTCGTTCGTAGAAAATAGAAGTTCGTTTGTTCGTTCGTGGAAAATAGATGTTTGTTCGTTCGTTCGTAGAAGATAGATGTTCGTTCGATCGTAGAAAATAGATGTTCGTTCGTTCATACAAAATTGATGTTAGTTCGTAGAAAATTGATATTCGTTCGTTCGTTCGTTCGTAGAAAATCGAAATTAAAATATTGTTCGTTCGTTCGTTCGTAAAAAAAATTCTGCATAAAATATTATGTTCGTGCAAGGCTCTGATTAAGAATCAATAAATAATATTTACCAATAATTTAAATTTTTTATTGATTCAAACTGGATTATTTTATCCAAAACTCATCCGATCGTAAATTATTTTTTTTAATTGTCTACAATTAAGTTACAAAGCCCTAATTTATTCCCATTTCACTATAGCATCTGCGTGTACTTCGGTGGATGCGGTGAAAACGAAAATTGCAAAACAAAAAAAAAAAATAATTTTGACTTCGCATAGCGCTGAAAACTGAAGAGTTCAGTTTTCGCAAATTCTAATGATAGCATTCGATTTACCGGTAAATTTTGCATATGAAATAATTGACCAAGTTGTTTTAAATTAATTTCAATATTCTTTAAATAATCAAACATGAGACTATAAAACAATTCTAACAAAATGACAGTTGTAGTTTTGAGCTGTCTCAGTTTTCGAGATATTAAACAAAAATTTCGTGATTCTTCATTCTCCTGACTCCACCTTTCATAATTTCTACAGTATTATTAACATGGCAATACAGAACTAGATTGCGAAATTTTTTTACTTTCGGGGCCAGCTGGTTATTAAGATGATTTGATGATTTGACTAGTACCCACCCAGCAGAAAACTCGCTCAGGCCTCTAACAGTCAAACCTAAATCAGCGCGTACTGAGCGTAGCACTTTTACGCTGAGCTTTAATGCCGCAGTACGCAGTAAGTATGAAAGCGGTTAGTGGCAAACAAATGTCAAAAATAAAAATTAAGACATGAACGAATTAGTTGCAGTAGAGGATATATTATTTTTAATTCTAATTTCAAGCGACTACCTTAGTGAAAACTATTCTTAAACTATAATATCAACAAAATTCTTAACTCCATATTTTTAAATCAAGAAAACTGATAAAAGTAATAGTTTTAAGAATTTTCACTTCAAAATTTTTTGCTTTCTCTATCTTTCTCTATCAAAATTAGATTTTCCAACCGCCCAGCGCGTTGCCGCCGCGTTAATATGGCTTGCTACATAAATATAAAGCATATGGGAATGAGAAATTTTTGACAGATATAAAACGCTTCCGCGCTGATTTAGGTTTGACCTTTATAGTCAGACTTCAACTTAGGACTAAATTCTGAACATTAGTCCTAATTCATTCTCCATTATTCCTTTCAGATTTCAAGGCTGACATTGATATATAATGCACGCTTCCTTTTTACAGACTCGTATTCTAAAATAATATTAAACAAAAAATCAATCCTTTTATTTCAGACCGTATTTCATATCTGATTTTGAATTAAAAATTGATATTTAGACTAGAAATTATAAATAAAAATTTAAAAAAAGTTATGCCAAATTTCAGATCTGAGAGGCGGGCACTTGTATGAAAAAATCAGCGGTGTTTCCAAGGAAAGGTTAGGCCTCTGTCATGCCTGTCAGGCTTGAATTTCAGCCTGATCAGGCATGGCATTTTCTGCTGGGCAGGTTCGATCCTCACAGCACAGACGGCAGACCGTGCTTTTTTATATTTTTGTTATTTATATTTTTTATTAACAAATATTTAAAAGAAGAAATTGTCAAAAAACCTGTAAAGAATCAATTGCATTTTCCTGCTCCGTGCTCGCATTGAATCGCGCACCATACTGCTACAAGTTCAACAAGCTCTATCGCAACATCTCTCTTGTTTTAAAGCGAACAAAATATGAACAAAACCGAAAGCAGACGCTGTATACATACTTTACTTATCATACTTAACTTAGCATATGACATACTGAAGAAAATTGTCGCTCTTTACACACGAAGTAAATATACATATATCGATGGTTCAGCTCACAAAAGTGATTAGTGGAAAATTTAAAATGTTTAGCAACGCTGATTTTGTCTCTGAATTTCTAACATTTTGGTACAAAGCAATTATTTTAGCCTTGTACTGATCATCTTGCAATAAGATTTCACTTAATATAATTTTACGCAATATAGGTTATAACTTGACGAGTTAGAAAATGCAGTTGACTTATTTTCGTCAAAAGAACACTTATCACTTTTGTGCGCTTCACCATCGATATATATGTGAATATAAATACATTATAAACATAATGCGGCGTCACAAAACACACTGGTACTCAGGTATTAAAAAAATTTATTTTTGAGTGTAATTATTTTTTATACCACCTCTATTCCCCCAAACTAATGCTATCTACGCCACTGATTCAACTAGTGAGGGATGGTCCGATTCTGAGATCATTCTTTTTCGTCGAATTTTAGTTAAAAATCCCATTCTAATAATGTTAAAATAAGAAGAAATAAATGAATTCTTAAATTAAGAAAATTTTAATTTTGAATAAATTTCATTTTCGCAGCTTTCCTCATATATTTTATGTGTATGGGAGGTGCTACGCCCACTTGTTCAATCGCGCTGAATTTCTAACGCTTTTGGATATTATTTATTAAACGACTACGCTTGATTTTGCTATTGCAGATATTGCACAAAAATTTGTTTAAGTTGTATGGCAATTGCCACGCCCACTTGACCAATAGCACTTAAATTTTTTTAGTCTCTTTGGAAATTACATACTAGACGTCTGTAACTAATTTTGTTATCGTAGTTTTTCTTATTTCTAAAATGAAGCACACAATGTGTTTAAGTAGTATGTCAGCTGCCACGCCTACTTGTCCAATCGATGTGAAATCTTTGATACTTTCTTAATATCTAATTTTAGACGTCTACACTGAGAGAAAAAATGCTGTGATATCAAACAATTCAAGATTGAAACAACAGATTGCACTGTTCGATCCCATCCAACAGATGAAACTATCGAAACAGTTAGTCAACAGAACAGTTTATCAACTGCTGATCATTTTTTGATGAATAAATTGTTTTTACAGTTAATATTTTAACATAATTAACTGTTCCGTTATCAGTTCTTTTCGTTAATATAACCCCAAATTAACTGTTAAATTAACAGATAAGCTGTTGCCTTAAGTTTGTTTTGTTTTTTAATTTGTAATCTGTTATTAAACAAATTGAACTGTTGACTCCCCAGCTCTTCACAGTTGGTTTAGGAATTTTTATTTGTCAAATAAAATCCATTGTTATTGTTAAATGAACTACAAAAGTTGTGAACTTTGCACATTTGCCGAAACGAACCACGCGAATGTATTACTCGTTGAATTCGAAAAGAATAGAAATACGAGAAGGTGTACTCGTTGAAACGAATCAAATAACAAATAAGGCAAAGCATGTTTTACGACTGTGTTGCCAAAAAGCTTTTTTTTCTACCTATTTGCATGCAAGCAAAACAATTGAATATAACACCGCTCAGTGTAATAATTGAGGCCAAAACTAACTTGTATTTTTTTTTTAAAATTATGACTTTTTATGTATCAATTGACAGATAATTCTTTAACTAAGCGAATTCTACAAAAATTTTGAAAATACATGAAGATTTGGACACACAGCATTAGATGAAAATTGATTATTTTTTCTGTGAATTTACCAATTTTCGTCTTTGCATATACCTTCTACAGATACAATATCATAACTCTCGAACGAGATGTTCAAAGTATATAAAATGTATATATTTGAAAAATATAGAGTCCAATGCTTTTCAATTATAAATTGATTCAATGATAATGAATGAACGATAAATTCAATGCTTCAATTAGATCAGATATAAAATTAGTTTGAAGAATATAAAAAATATAATTTTTCTAAAAATTATTAAAAAATCTGAAACTTTTATAAAAATTGAAAAAATATAATTTTTCTAAAAATTATTAAAAAATCTGAAAATTTTAGCAGTGAAGAGAAAAAAAAACAATATTTTGATTTTGCTAAAACTTCCAAAAAGTAATTTTCTATTTATTAAAAACAGAGAGAAAAAAGATAGAGGTGCGATTTTGCGTTTTTTGTCTTTAATTCAATTATATGTGATGGCAGTTTTTGGCCTAAAATTAAAATTTGTAAATTGTTTAATTTATACATACTTTGTGAGTCTGCTGTGGGATAAATTTTAAAAAGAAATGAATCATGTTTGATAGTTTCAGAAATTTCTGAATAATTTTATTTTCGATATGAATTTAATGATTTAAATCCAGTCTTTATTTCAAAAGTTATTCAACATTAAACATTGCGTTTTTATTGGTATTAAATTTACTGAAATTGAAAATCCGGAAATTATTTTCCAACTTTGAGAGTGAATAGCTCCAAAATACATTTTTTGTTTTTTTTTAAAATTTCTTATGTGTTATTTATCAACTTATTTAAAAAATATGTTGAAAAGATAGAGGTGCGATTTTGCGTTGTTTTATTTTTACGTCATTTTTCGTAAAGGGTATTTTTGGGTAATTTTTGGTAAAATTTTTTAAGCTTAAAGGAGTAAAAAATTTTTTGTCGAACCTAATCCCGAACATTTCACCTGAAAAGATGTGAACCGTAAGCGTAAAATTATCGGATCTTCTCATTTCTTCGCACAGACATATTGCTAAAATAAAAGGAAATGATTATAAAGATTTATTGCCATATCTTATAAGAGAAAGTACAGATGCCGATGTTCATAATAGCTTTATTTCTGACATAAATTTTTAAGATTTTATTTCAAGTGACACTTCGCATGAAACAGATTAACTACAGAAATTCTTATACCGATTTTTTTCTATTTGTAATTTAACTTTCATTTTTAATTTTCTTTTTATATATAAAATATATGAATATACTATTTTTCTTTAATTTTTTTAATAAATGGTCTCAAATTGTTTTTTGTGTTGAAATTTGTTTTAAATTTGGGTAGCACAAAAGGAAGTTAGCATATTTTATAAGGAATCTTTATTTAGAAAAACGTTTTTTTTATAAACTCGGTTTTAAGGATTAAAGTTTTATGAGGGGTACCCCAAAAACTGGTCTGAGCCAGCCAATTTTTAGTACAGATCATTGCTATAATACTGAAAATTTTTGCGTGTGATAATAATAAATAAAAGTATTTATGTTTTAAGATATGAGATATATATAAAATTCGGTTTGTATGAAGGGTACTTCAACTAATGGTCTGATTATAGCCATTTTTGGTACGAATGTTTTCTGAAGTGATTTTAGACCAAATATGAAACTATTTAAAAAA
Source organism: Coremacera marginata (assembly GCA_914767935.1). Classification (NCBI taxonomy): domain Eukaryota; kingdom Metazoa; phylum Arthropoda; class Insecta; order Diptera; family Sciomyzidae; genus Coremacera; species Coremacera marginata. Next base: position 120,538,063 of record OU612047.1, read on the forward strand.
TATTGAAGAAGTTCAAAGATACATCGATTTTTAACTTTGTCTTATACGGGAGGTAGGCGTGGTCATTGTCCGATTTGGCCAATATTTGAAAATTAATATTGTAAAAAAGTTGTCCACACCAAATATCGTTGCTCTGAGGCAACTGCAAATAGTTTTGGCCACAGCTTATATAAAAGGGTTACACTGTGCAGCGCTTACAAAATATTTAAAGGAATAAAGAAGAACCGTCACTCGTCAAACTAGAAATATATCCACAGATAAATTCAATTTTTCTGAGTGTATGCTTAATTTTGCTATCGTAGCTTATCATTCCTAACATATAGCGCAAAATGTGTTTAGGTTGTATGGCAGCTGCCACGCCCACTTGTCAAAAATTTCTGAAATTCTTTTTTTGTACTTTCCTATACCTTATACATTGAAAAAATTCTCAAAATAATATTTTCCGTTTAACTTGTACTAATTGCGTCACTGTCCGTCACTCGGGGGTGCTATGGCGAAAAAGTTGAATTTCAACCACTAGCGTACTCTAGTATAAATACCCTATAGGAACAAACTAACTTGTTTTTAAAAACAACTAACTAAAAAACTAATTTAAAATAAACTAGTATATGAACTACTTTGAATTATATTAAGGCGGCATCCACTTCAATTCTAAATAGTTTTTATTGCATTATATATGAAGAAATTGAAATACTACTTAAAAACAAGTGGTTGATAAACTACTTTGAATTATGTTAAGGCGGCAACTACTCTGATTATGACATATTTTAATCTATGCTGCTTGAATGTAATTACTAGTCCTTTTTTGAATTAACTGGCAATGAAGTTTGGCATGAATCACTTTTGAATTATTTTAAAATCAATTAAAACATCAAAAAGAACGACATTTCACAATTTTCCATTAAAAAACTCTGATCACTTTTAACTTTGTTTACATATTGCTTTCAGATTTTATATTTCAGAATTTATTTGTGTCGACCAGAAAAATTTGAAATTTTTATGCTTTTAAATTCATCTTCAGTAAGTGGAATATTAAATAGTTTTCAATTGATTATTTTAAAGTAATTAAAAAAATAATTGAAATGTAACTAATTTAACAAGTAGTTGAAAGTATATGCAGACGAAAGTCAATTGACTTATTTAGCGGACATCACCATACAAAATATGTTAGTTCGTTCTATGGAAAAAAGTTAGAATTTCAACTAGTTGTGTTTGACAAAAAACTACTTTTTCAACTACTTTTAAATTAGTTGATTTTCCTACAGGGTAAACATACTTTACACAAACATTTACACAATTCAAACAAGAATTAGCGATTATCTTTTCTCAGTGTATCAACAATGGCCGATCAAGAGTAGTAAATTTTAAGCTGAGTTCGTAAAATTTTATGGAAAAGCTGGACTTTAATTAAATTGCCTTAATGGCAGAGATTATCCTTGATAAAAGCATGTACTTCGATAATCAGCTTGAAAGCAAATATTAATTTTAAATGAAGCAGCATGCACGCACACAAGTGTACTTAAACGTCCTTTTGCGAAACACAATCATAGTTAAAATCGTTTTTATGTAAAAAATACTTTTGTTAATTGCAGAAAAATCAGTTCGTCGCAATAAATAGTCGATATATTGTTGCTTTTATTTTTAATCATAATAATTTCAAATATGAAAACTTGCTGAGAGTTGATATTATTTTGACAGTAGCAAAAACAAAATCAAATATTTTAGTGCTTCATTCTAAGAACGTGTATCCTTGGATAAGTGCAGATGCTGCTAGCTGCATCCTTCAAAGTATAAAGCGTGCTCTTTAGTGTTCTCAGCGGCCTTGATGGCTGTCAGAACATTCGTCATTGCGGCAAAATATAAGAAAAGCGAGAAAAAAATAAAGACAAGTCGCCTAAGAGCACGCTTTACTTTCGTTAGTGTTGCAATAAACAAATTTTGAAGTAAGAAAAAGGAAAAAAGTCTCTACTCCGCTGATGTCAGAACGTGAACTAGAGACAGAATTCTGCAAGGTGTCACACAGTTCCAGCTAGTTTTATGGTGAATAGCTTCTTCTACACAGCTTGATGTTGTTTGTCATAACCTCTGCAACTTTTCTGATTTATTCCGATGAAATATTACATCATCTTTCACGAAATATACAAAGCCAACTCAACTTAACTTAACCTTCTGCTAAATTATGAATCTGTTAATGGTTTCCCAAGGTGGCAATTTTTATGGCTTAGTCCCTGAAAATGTTTTATGTGTAAAATCGTTGCTTGTTATTTTATCTACTTTATTTTCTGACTAAATTAAGTTATTTTCCAGCTGAGTATTACAATAAAGGTGAAAGTAGAATGCTTTTAGGCTAGCCACATGTGGCTAAGAAAGGGTTTCACAGCTAGCCATATGTTGTTAGTGTGCGTGTGTTTGTGTGTATTTTTGGCTTTTATGCCTTTATGCAGTCCACCCAATTAGGAGCTGCCACCACAAACTATTGTGCAACCAACCGCGAAATATTCAAATTCTTGCTAAAACATAAAATATGTCACGCGTTGTTTTCATTCAAGTTTGTTTGTTGGATGACAGTCGTCGTTGTGCTCCTTGTTGACATCAATAAATATCATTCCTTCGATGTGTATCAACCATGTCACCAAACAACGCGCCCGTCATACAATAATGAAAACCACCAAACAGGATAATAAAATGCAGTGTTGCCATATGTTTCCCAGAGGGATCGCGTATTTTAGCCCACGCGAGTTGAACACAGCGCGAGACAATACCATAAAACTGAACAAAAAAAAAAAAAAAACAAAAACTGTTGGCAATAAAATGTGGGACAGTTATTTAGGACGCCTCGAAGTGTAGTGAATTTTAATTGCGTAGAAATGTGGTGAAAATATTTAAATTTTAAATGACTTTCATAGCCACACACATGCCATCATTTGGGGACCAGCAAAAATATTTGCATTTATATTAAGTAGATATTTAATTAAGGCATTATTTTTAAAAGAGGTTAAAAGAGTTTGGGTTAAAGGTTGCGTCGAGTAAATAAATGCACCTCTGTTAATAATGGTAGTGGTAGATTCTGGAATGTCAAGCAAGTTACAGTAAATTCTATCTGGCTAAACTGTTATTCATGTTAAGGAAAATTGCTCCGTAAAACTAAATTATTTTGGCTGTTCTAAAAGAGATAAATAAAAAAAGACACAGTTCCGATAGTATTGTAAGCTTGAACGTAGAATTTTTTGTTTGATATATTTGGTTATGAATTTATTGTAGTTCAATCTGATGTTTAATAAATGGAAATAAATATTCAAGAATAATATGAATTTATTATTTTTACTGCAGTAAAGAACTTGCATTAATATTTTAAATGTAATTGAAAATTCAAATTCCAACAATATATATTTTTAATATGTAATAAATTTCAAATGAATTTTTTATATACCACTTAACACTGTTTTTGTTACTCCAACAAAAACTTTTGATCGCCGTTCAAACGAGCACTGTATGACATCAGTCCTCAAGAATGATATATTACAAGATTGCGCAAAGCGCATGCCCTCCATCTTTGTTGTGAAGTCGGCTGCGAAAAATCGTGACGTTGCTCGAAAGTGTTAGTCAAGGTGGGTAAAGGAACACGTAGTCCCAATTTATTTAAAGGGGATAATTTATTTAAAAAAATGAAGAATGTCGACATTTCTTATTGAAACTTGGTTTATTGAAATTAAATTAAAAGCATTATAAATATGTTATATTTATAAATAAAATTAAGTAAAATATTTTAAAAAATTAAGCTAAATGAATACAATATTTGTCTTACAAACTTAAAATGCCCTTGTGCTGCTTGTGTTTGCTTTATAATTTTTTACCATTTTCTTTTGTATGTTTTCGAATATTGCCAGATATCCCGTAGTGAACGTGGAGTCCCGTATTTTTGGTGGTGGCCATGGCGGAGTGGGTAGAGAGTGTGTCTCATACGCCAGAGAATCCAGGTTCGAATTCCCCATCTGACACAGAAAGTTTTTTCAATTGAATTCATTTTTCTGTTCGGGCGTCACCTCTCTGCACCGAGAAAAAAAAACAATAGGTAAAACACCTAAGTCGGCTTGGGTAAAGAGAATTGTATGAGAATTATAAACTTATGCTTATTCACCTAAGCAATTTATTGTTTAATACATTGCTTTGCAAGCACATACTTCGATACCTTGCCAAAAAAAAAAAAATATTGAATTCACCTAAGCCCAAAATCCAAAAATACAAAATTAAAAAACAACTAGCATGGATGGCTTAAGCATAGTTTTGAGCAATTTTCTGCAAAAAAAAAAAAAAAAAACAGCTGCGTCATTAGACACACGAGAGCAGGATAGAAGATTTGATAATTTAATGGTTTTTTTATGTAATAAAACCAATTTTAAATTCAAAAATAACATAAAGTAAATAAAAAAACACACGTTAATATTCACACTAGTAAATTTTATTACATATTATCAACAAAAAGAAAAGAAAAACAGAAAAAAAAAATGTGTTTTCCCGCCGTGCGGAATCGAACCCTGGAACTTATGGTGCCAGTCTATCACTCTCCTCTGCTCTACCTTGCTGCTGTTTGCTGACATAACTGCACCTACGTTAATTCACCTAAGCAATTACTTGTTTAATACATTGCTTTGAAACCACATATTTCGATACATTACCAAAAAAAAACTATTTGATTCACATATGTTAACAGATGTGGCGGCCGGGTCGTAGTGGGTAGAGTGTGTGACTCTTACGCCAGAGAACACCCAGGTTTGAATCCTCCATCTGACACAGAAAGTTGTTTCAATTGAATTAATTTTTCTGTTCGGCCGTCACCTCATGTTTTACATTTGACGTTCTCAACGGTGCTATTGACAGTGATTATACATCAAACAAGATAAAATTCAATGAATCCTCAAGACAAACTAGGCACTCACGAATGTTATACGTGTATCAGCACCATACTATATACGCTAATAATGAGCCAATTAATAGGTGCTGCAAGGAATTTATTAGTATCAGCGTTAGCTTCTCACCATCCATATCCAAATTCTCCTAAAAAAAAAATATTTACAAGCTCCTATTTCCGTCCTCATAACCTCCTCTGCCCTATAATTGTAATCATTAGTTCAGCTTTTCCTTAGACATGTAGGTGAAATCATGTCAAACGGGTAGGCGGCCTAGGCCTACACTGTTACCATAAAAATAAATAAAACAATAGGTTAATCATAAGTTAAGACTAGAATTAAGATCATTAAGACCTTGCTTGGTTAAGAAATAAATAAATAATTAAAACTCGCGCAAGTTTGAAAATTCTGTGCAATTTTTTAAGTGTGTGGAAGCTGGAAACAGGATTGAAAATTTCAATATGATCAAATTGACAAGGAAAATCACTTTAACTCTTTAGGTCTAAGTTGCATTTATTAGTAATCAAGAAAAAATGTTTACTAAAAGTTGCATGTGGCGCCAATTTTCATTATCACACAAAACTTTTACTTTCTTAACCGTTGTGTCGATCGTAGAGCCCACGGGTACATTTGCAACTTTAATTTTCCTGTATCTTCCAAACGGTTAGTCCGATTGACCTGAAATTTCATGATATCCTGAACCATACACTTTTGCATCATGTGGAAAAGTCATCAAGATTGGAGCAGCAGTTCAGTCGATACAGCCCAAATTCAAGTTAGTGGAATGGCGTCGACTGCTGATGTACCCGGGTACTTGTATGAAAATTCATACAAATATATAGAAATAAATGGCAAAGTTCACTTTATATTGCTATATCTTCCAAGCGGCTGGTCCAATCTTGATGAAACTTCGTATCATAGCTTGGAAATATGTAATTGATATTGGTGTGAAATTTCAGGTCAATTGGACCAACCGTTTGGAAAATATAACCCAGTTACTAGAAAATGACCTAGCGTCAACAGCTGATGTTCTATGAAAATTCATACAAATATATAGAAATAAATGGAAATATTTAGTTTATTTTATGGAAATTTGTTTATTTATTTATAGAAAATCATTATAATGAAAGTAAAAAATATATTTTATGAATTTTAGCAGCATCTGAGGCATTGTGGATGATCCTTCGAGTGCTCTGCGCACACAGGCTTATTACAAATTGCACCATCCATTTTATTTTCACTTTTTATATATTTGCCGCACAAAATAAATTTTTAGGTCTTTACACTTCAAAAATCGCACATAAACTGACTTATGCATACAAAACTACTCAAAACGGAACCTGCGCAAAAAATCATGTTTCTGCCTGCAAAACTGGTTGTGCAAGGGTAGGTAGGCAAGATATTCCCAAATACCCTTTTGTTCCTGTTAGTAGACGTGTTTTCCTACACATTCCAAAAAAAAAATGTTTACATTGAACAAATATTTTATGAGTTATAATTATTCTGCGCAGGTACTAAAAATAGCACTATGAGCAAGAGGGGTTGATTTTCAGTTCAAATATAACGGAATTTTGCGAATGAAAATTCAATGTTAATTATTTTTCTTGGTAAAAAGGGATCAAATTACAAGGATTAAAAAAGAATTTGGAAATTGTTAAATTTTTATGGATTTTGGCAATTCCCATTTTTGGTAAAAATGGATTATTTAGGTACCAAATTTTTTTTTTCCCAAATTATGATAAAAGTTTTGTTAACTAGACAATATTTCCAATAAATAAAAAAAAAAAAACCAGAAAATTACAAGAATCCAGGTTGTAGTTAATATTTGTATATCAAAAGCAACTATCTGCCATACAAAACGTATGAAGTACCCGGGTACATCTACTGTCGATGTGGATAAAACCCAACAGCTGTTGACACAACGGTTAAAACGTTGCTAATTTTTTTTTTTTTCCTAAGTATCATTATAAATTATAGATCTACAATTACATAACTGCTGAAATAGAAACAGAAAATTTTGAGCACCTTGTATGATGATGAATGTAATTTTTTTTCATTTGGAGCCACGATTTATCTTTTGTATTACTTGAAGGACAGAACGGATTTTGGTGATTGATATCTCATCTTAAATGTCATATTTAATTAACCTTATTATAAGCAAACGTTATTCTTAGACAATTTTCTCATATAAAAAATATGGATATATTCAAATACTTGAAATGGTAATTTTTTCAAACTTTCACAAATTTTGCATTGGATTAAGGGGCTCCAAATACACATTTTGAAAAAAAAGCTCCGTCCCCTAAAGCGAAATTATTCTTTTTTACAAAACAATTATATTTTTCAAAGCCCATAATGTAGTTTTGAGCAAAAAAATAAGTAATAGAAAACGTAATAGACAAATTCATCTTAAGAAATCTATTATAAGGAAAAAGGAGGATATTAAGGCAACTGATATTCATTTGCTGCAAAGACGTCAAATATCTGTATAACCTTTTCATGTTTCATTTGGCAAAGACACTTTTCATTTTATTTACACTTTTAAGTATTTTAAACTTTCATAATACTATCGATTGTCCAAATTATGGGTTTATTATGAACAAATTTATTTTTGCAGATATAATACTATTAAAGGAGAGCCAAAAATATCGTTGTGCTGATCATGTGTAACGATATCTTTTCACACCTTTTTTTAAAAAACATATTGCAATTTACAAAATAATATATAAGAAATTTATAATTAATCAGATAAGTTTGCCTTGTTAATTTATCATATTTTCTAATTACAAAATTCCAAACCAAAAACAATTAAATGTCTTCTCTTTATTTTACTGCTTTCTGGACTGTGTCTTCAACGACAATTTTAGCTTTGAGCTGGACACCAACTTAGACATCGTATGTATTTCGGGGATTAATATTCACACTTTTTGTGGGTGGATTGGTGGCCAGCACAGTTGCATAATCCTGCTGAATGCCGCTTGCTACAATATTATTCTCTGGATTTTTCTGTCATTGGACATTATGGCCAATTCGTTAAGTCTTTTGATATCTTAATCGCATTGTAGACACTGAGAAAAGCTCTTGGCAGCAGCTGCCGTACGTTTGTGATGTTGGTCAGGATTATTTTGGCGATGACAAAATAAGCACGACTCAATGCAAGCAATTAAATAAAAGTAAACCGAAGAGAAAAGTAAAAAAAGTATTAAGCTGTTGACAAATTAGATATTAATGAAACCTAATCTAATTTTGACAAACCGCAACTTCAAACTAAGGAGTTTTCGTCCTTAGTGAAAGTGTATTAAATAAATTCAGCAAAAATTATATCCAAAAGATATCCAAAAGAATTGAAGGAGAAGTTGCGTCTAAATTGAAAAAATTAAAGCTTTTAAGCAAATGCCTGCCAAGCCAAATTTAAAATAAGAAAACTCCGCTCGAGTAAGCATCAAAAGAACCTTTCATAAAATAAATTTTTTTATTTGCTTTTTTAATTTTGCGTTGAATTCCCAGATGCTTTGTAGGCAATCATGGCCATCCTTCATACGGAGCGTCAAAAACTATTTTGAATAGAATTTTGCCTCATTATGAGTAGCAATACAAAGTCCCCTGTGGCTATACTAGCGACTCAAATTGAAATATAAAAAAAACCCCTTACATGGGTGCAACCATTATAAAAAATATACAACCACAAAAATCTATTTTAGACTTAATAGAAAAAAGAGTGAAAAGAGTTCAAAGAAAAGTTGTTGGCACTTTGCCGTTGTTGCTTTTGAAATGCTTCTGAAAGTAAAAACATTCATTCATACTCACTATGGAGCTAAGTGAATAACCCTTCGGGGCTCCCGTGGAACAACCTCATTTAATTATTAAACACGTTCATTGTACGAAGTAAAACGAGTTAAAATTTTATCCAAAAGTGCGTGAACAAGTTTCATTAAAATTTTGGGAAAACTTTGTGACGTTTAGGGAGAAATATAATTTATAAATGTGTATTCATGTATATGTTTTTTGTAAATTGCGTAATTAAGAAATTATTATAAACACAAAAATTATGTTAAGTTTTTGGTAGCTTAAAAATTGTCGATGCCATAACAACGAACTAAGCAACGCTTATTTTTTTTTTTTGTTTTTGTTGCAATTGATGTCAACGTCATTTCCTGAGATTTTCGGTTCCAGAAAATTAATATATAATTTTGTTATTGCTTGGATATTTGCGTACATAAAGGTGACACTGCTACTTTCTTTTAAATAATTGGTCTATCTTATTAATAATTTGGTGTTCATGTTCGTACATCATTTACTAAACCATTATTATCTCCTAAGTATTAAACTATTATTATCTACAAGAACTTAAGAATGAATTACAGATTTTTAAGCAAAACGACATCTATTAAAGAAAAGGCAACATAGGATACGCGGTATAGTTGTTCACCACCATTAGGAATTTGTTGATTTGAACCCACTTTATTTATAAATTAATTATTTTGAGTAGTTGAACAAGTTTGCATTTATATCATTACTAATTTATTAATTTTGGTAAATGCATCAAGTTATTATCAAATTTTGTTAAATAATAAAATATATCTTTTAACCTGACCTGAGTGATAGTTTACCTCTCTACCAAATTTCAAACAAATCGGTGAAGAACTTCCGCAGATGTGTGACATTTTCCATTCAAACTCATTCAACAGCTATTGCTAAGACTTACGCATACTTGACTACAAATTTGTGGAAGGAGATGCCCTTGGGTGCTAGTCCCTACCAAGAGTTTGCAGATTTCTTGGCTAAAAACCCAGGCAGCACTGTGCGTCAACATGTTGAGGCTTCAGTTGCTTGCTTTTCCATAAAGCATTTAAAATTTAAACCATATGAAAATAAAAAAGAACTACAGAAAAAATCAGTAAAGCATAAATTAATAATTTAATAATAAATTAATGCCACTACTATATATAGGGTGGGGTAATTATAACTTAATTAATTATAGGGTAAATTTTAAGGGCCGATGTTGAATGTGAACCACACCTAAACGTCAAGTTTTTTTCTGCATTTCATTTGAAATTTCTCAATTTCCGACTAACTCAATTTGAACCATAGAAAGATACACAATCGAGCAACGCGTTAAAGTTATTCAGGCTTATTATGAAAATGGGCGTTCAAATCAAAATGCATATCGTGCTCTTCGTGATTTTTTCGGTTAATTTAATCGTCCAAATGTGCGTACAATCGGAAAAATCGTGCAAAAATTTGAGCAAACCGGGTCTGTAGGAGATGTGAAAACACCAGTGCATGCTCGTAACCTCTCACGCTCGTCGTTGATGAACATTATGCATAAAGACTTGCATTTACACGCTTACAAGGTGCACTTGACTCAAGAACTAAAGCCTCTTGACCATGGTGGCAAGAAATGGCAACAGTGGATGATCAATTTTCAAAGAAAATCATCTTCAGTGATGAGGCTTATTTTCACCTCAGTAGATTCGTCAATAAGCAGAATTGCCGCATTTGGGCGAATGATAATCCCAGAGTGATTGTCGAAAATCCAATGCACCCACAAAGAGTGACTGTTTGGTGCGGCTTATGGGCTGGCGGCATCATCGGGCCGTATTTTTTCCAAAATGAGGCCGGTCAGGTAGTTGCTGTGAATGGTGTTCGCTATCGTGAGATGATAACGAACTTTTTATGTCCCGAATTGAAAGATATGCATGTGGACAATATGTGGTTTCAACAGGACGGTGCCACTTGCCACACAGCTAACGAAAACAATGGCTCTTTTGCGCGACAAATTCAATGGCCGTGTTATCTCACGTGGTGGCGATGTCAATTGGCCGTCAAGATCATGTGATTTGACACCGTTGGACTTCTTTCTTTGGGGTTATTTGAAAGAAAAGGTGTACGTCGATAAGCCAGCAACAATTCAAGATCTAAAGGATGAGATAATTTGGCACATTAACGGCATAGAACCTCACTTATGACTCAGCGCCATTGAAAATTTGGACCATCGGATGGAGGTGTGCCGCCGAGGTCGCGGCAACCATTTGGCCGATATTTTGTTCCATACATAATTGAACCATACCAGTTTTATCATAATAAAAAGAAATGACAATAATTTCCCAAATTATTTGTGCTTTATTCAAAATCAACATCGGCCCTTAAAACTTAACCAATTTAAATTGTGGGTTGAAGTAATTTTATGATTTTTTGATATTTTTATGTTTTTTTCATAATTTTTTCGGAAACTTTTTTCGCTGCACGGGTTGCACTGACTTATATGCTATACAAATTTAGCAAAATAGCATACATATAAATCTTGCGTTCAATGGCTTCTCTAAGCAAATTTTTGAGAAAAGCCTTATATCGTCCGAAGTTCCGATTTTCTAAAAAACAATTTATTTTTTTATTATTTTTATAACTCATCAAAAATACTTCCTATGTTTTTATTTTGAAATCATTAAATTTGTACCAAATGCCCTAAAAGAATAAAAAAAAACAATTGGAAATGGAATTTTTTATTATAATCAAGGCCATTGCTAAATATTTAAGGGTATTTCAGTTTGTTTCATCAATATCAACAACAAATGCAGATGCAGAACGACTGTTTTCACAAATAAAGTTATACAAATAAAGTTTTAAATTGGAATGGGCTGTACACAATTTTATAGCATTGTTAAAAAAAATTATATAAATCTGTTTGATCTGCAGTTTGTAAATATGTAAGTATGTATTAATGTATGTTGAAAAAAAATAAAAGTCTTAAGTTTTAAAACTTATATTTCCATATGGATTTTTTTATTATATCTTTATTTATAATAAATTTTTTTATTTATTTGTGCCCTCCATCAGTGAGATTTGTATAAAAAATTTAATTTGTAAGCTGCATTTGGGCATTTCCGCCAAAAAGTCCAGCGTGACACGAAAATTAAAAGTTATTAAAAACTTATTATATAATGATATTATCTTAGAGAAACATTTTTATTATATTGATTTAAGCAATTTAAATATAAATTCATTTACAATGATGATCAGATTGTCTGCACTGTTTCACAAATCCATTTTTTTTTAGATAATGTTTTGTAAATGTTTCGTAAACGTTTTCTTTTAGTAAAAATGGAAGGCATTGGCTAAAAACAATGGAAAATGGTTGAGACAAGGAGAGCCAGAATATATCAAATTGCTTTTTTAATAACTAAATCACATAATTATGATACTTAATTACCTAATAACTTAATTACCCAAATAAATTACAATGGAAAAAATGTCACGTAACACCATGTCACGCACGTAACGTTTCATACTGAGCCCAATAAAAAAAAAGAGAAAAGGTTCTTAAATTTGATTACTTCGAAAATAAACTTATACTATTTCAAATCCTTCTAAAAAAAGTTTTATACAAAATCTCTTGCCAATTTCAGAATTTTACTAATTTTGTGATCCAAGTCAAAAAACACTTTTGACAACTCTTAAGTTTTACACCTTGTATAGTGTGCTTAGTAAGCTATTGGAAAATCAAAATAAGGAACTTGCAAGTTCCATTTTTCATTCTTTTTTCACTCATTAAAGTCTTACGTTCGTCACTTGCGCCACCACGAAAATGCCCATATGTAGACATCTTTGCCTCGATTTTTTTGCATATGTCCCGATTTTTGTTTATTTTTCTAAAAAATCCAAATTTTTCCAAAACTAGGCCGCCCTAGTTATAATAGTTATCTTTTTTGTACTTTTTTAACTAGATGAAGACTAGATCAAAGAAGAAGTATGATTTGAAGCATCTAAATACAAATATACAAGGTGTCGCAGATCAATGTTGCAATCCCTTGTCGGATTACTTCCTTGGGCGAAGACAAGAAAAAAATTGCATAGCTGTCATCAATTATAACTTGCGAAGTATTACCAGTTTGAAACGGTTTTTTTAAGTTTTTCAAATATTTATCTAATATCTATTGTGGGGACATTGGCATAATGGTTAACGTGCGTGGCCCATATGTCAAAGAATCGCTGTTCAAATCCCATCTGACACAGAAATGGTTTCAATCGAATTAATATTTCTGTTCGGCAGTAACCTCTCTGTAGACAATGCAAGGTCAGAGGGAGTAAAACTGTCATGTAAAGCTTCTTGAGAACAGTTCTCGATCATTCGTGTGCAAAAATTTAATAAAAAGGGGAGGATAATGAGCAAATGGGAAGTATGAATGCTTAATTTAAAAATCTGAAATAATACAGAGTTCTTTTTTGATTTATCGAGCCGATCAATAACCATCCATCATTGAAATTCGATAAAAGTCATATAACCATAAAGAAACGTAATATGAAGTGAATTTTCAAAAAGTTTTGAAAGGCTGAATCTTCCAAATGAAGCAAATATCAAAATTATATTTCTTACTTCAAAATAAAACTATTACGTACTTTATTGTAAATAAAATTAAAATCTTTTAATCCGTGCCAACAGAGATATTTGACCCCAAAATCAGCAAAATTCTCAAAATTCAAATTTTTAAGAGGCTTTAAACAAAAATAGTTGATGTCTCAGAATGTTAAAGAATTATGTATAAAGAACTAGTTGAAATGTACATAATTTTTAATTCATCATTCTATGTATAATAGGAGCTGAGAAATATAAGTTAACACAAATGCATATATCGCTATAGATAGCAAATAAAATATGGCTGCCATTTTGAAAGTAGATCCATTTGCCATTTTGAGGTTTAAGTACATTGAACAACTTTTAATAATAATATCAACTTTTTTAAAAATGATCTAGCAACCAGTATTGGATCAGTTTGATTTGGGCTGACTCATATGTGATTTTTTGATTTCTTTTTTTTTCATGGGAGTAAAGTCCAGTCGCGCATCGGAGCTAACACGCATACTTCTTTTTTTTTTATTTTTTAAGTATTGCATTTTTTTTTTTTGTCCAGTGTAAAAATATTTTGCGATGTGTTGAGAATATTTAAGCCCCTCATACAGTCTCATTGACCACAAATTCGACACCTTTCATACAAAACGGTCAGAGCCTGGTTCTCACAAGTAATTTTATGACCAGCATATAGAATCGAAAAAAAAAAATTCAAAAAATGTGTGCACCTTTGCACTCCCAGGACTTAAAGAAGACATAATAGTTATTAAATAAAAAGAAGAAGTGTACGTGTCAGCTCCGACGCGCCACTGGAGCTTACTCCTCTAGATCGATAACCTTGAAATTTGAGATGTATATTAAAGGGATGAATAAAGGCATCTCTTATTTTAGTAAAATTGTATACTTTTAAAATATTAAAATATATTTATTACATAAATTCACTATGAGGTAAATTGATGAATTTCATTAATAGTAACGTCATTATTAAATACTGTAATATTAGGTTTGTGGTAATTGTGAAAACATAGCATCAATGGTTATACCATATCTAGTCGTTCCCATTGTTCTTCCAGTAACTAAATCTAAATTAACTTCTTCTTTCAAAAATTTTATTAAGCGCATCTGTATGATGAAACAGTTAAAAATTTCCTTAAATTTTTCATATTTTTTCTATTTAAGAGATCATTTTTTGGAAATATTCTCTATTAAATGTCCCGTTATGTTATAGCAATAAAAATTCTAGCAAATTCTAAATCCAGCAAGTTTTATTTAATTGAAATCTGTTTCGTAGACTTATTCTATTTGAAGTATTGCTACTTCACTACAAAATCACTAAAATAACTATGTTTTGCTTGATCTAATTTGCGAAAAACTCAGTTTAGGCAAAGCAGCATGAAAAACAACGATTTTGTGATGTTTTTAAAAGATTATCCCTTAAAATTTAAATAACTCGGTGAATTTTTAACTAATTTCAATGAAATACAACTTGTTATTACACATATGAATTGAAACACATATTCAAACACACAATAGGTGCCCTGTAGGAAAATCAACTAATTTAAAAGTAGTTGATAAAGTAGTTTTTTGTCAACCACAACTAGTTGAAATTCTGACTTTTTTCCATAGAACGAACTAACATATTTTGTATGGTGATGTCCGCTCAATAAGTCAATTGACTTTCGTCTGCATATATTTTCAACTACTTGTTAAATTAGTTATATTTAAATTATTTTTGTAATTACTTTAAAATAGCCAATTGAAAACTATTACTGATGGCCTTCAGTTAATAATATTTGATGAAATAACATGGTTAAATATATATAAACTTGTAATCTAATAAAAATTTACAATTAAAACATGTCAAACTCAGAGTAGTTGCCGCCTTAATATAATTCAAAGTAGTTCATATACTGGTTTATTTTAAATTAGTTTTTTAATTAGTTGTTTTTAAAAACAAGTTAGTTTGTTCCTATAGGGTGTGTTTCCGTACTCACACTGTGTAACTTGTGGGACACTATTTTCTGTTTCCGTACTTTCATTTAACATTCAACAATTTTAGTACTTTTTTGTAGAAAGCGGAGGTAAGTAAAATTGTTTTCCTGACACCAGTGGATAATTCATAAGAGTTCTAGATGTTCAGAATTTAGAAATTAGATTTTGAATTTTTTCCGTCTAGCATGTCCTTTCGCATTACTGTGTGGCGTTTGATGTGCGTTATACGGACATTATATTACGATTTAACCACGTACTTATTATTATCCGCGGCGAGGAGATTAACGAATCTCGAAACTGTGAAATTTTATTTATTTACTTATACTTTTTTTTCCTATTTTTGAAGAAGAGTGAAGGCAATGTTTTGTAAAAAAAAAAAATGGCAACCTAATAAGTCAAACGAATTCGTTTCGAATTCGAGTCGAAACCAAGATCTCGGATATTCATTTCGAAAACGATGTTCGTTCTTGATTTGCTGTTGAATCCGACAGCGGGGGAAATGCACACTTCATTCTCGAAACGATATTTTCAATATAATTCGTTTTTGAATAATTTGAGCAATTCGTTTTCGAAACATAATTTTTAAAATTTTCATTACTTACCCAAATCAATTAACATATTATAAAGGTTTTTAACCTACAATATGCATTGCTTGCACATTTGGCAGACGATGCTCGACATATTGGATCATTAAATAAATTCAGTGCATTTATATATGAAAATTTCTTACATGAAATTAAGCGTAAGACAAAGAAAAAATACAATTTTATACTTAAATTTATAATAGGCAGGTATAGCAAAGCATATGTGGAAAACAAAAACAAAAATTATGGCCAATTTAATATTGGTGACTTTAAGGAAGGGCCATTTTCTTTTCAAGCATCCCAATTAGAAAGTGGTTTTAATTTTTGCTCTTCTTAGAAATTTGGAATTTTATATTAAAATGTATTCTCTATTTTAAAAATTTTCGGATTCATCTCGAATTCGAATCAAATAAGAGATATCTGACCCGAGTTCTCGGTTTCGTTACTAATTCGAAACCAAGCCGAGTTCGTTTTGTGGTTTAATGGGAATAAGTGTACATTTTTATTTTTGTGATTTTTTTTTTCAATCTCAAAAATTGTTTTTTTTTTTAATGTATTCAGTTTATAGCGTATATTTCAAAGTTTTTACAAAGTGGCATGCACAAAATTTTCAGAATCGTTTACTTTCTTCATGCTAAAGACGCCAATGTGCACATTTTTTCGCTTAAAGCGAGCTTGTAGCCGCTACAGATGAGATAGACCAGTTTTTACAATTTTAATGTAAAGCTTTTATCATCATTTTGACAATTATTTAAATATAATTTTCTAGCAGTACTCGTTAAATGCACCACAAAAAGTTTTTTTTAATGTTTTTGTGGAGCAATGGGAACCACTGTGTAATATGAAGGCAGGTGCCAATCATTTCCGAAAAGAAATTTTTGAAAAGGTTAATTTAGCGATATTTCTGAGCCCTTTGAGTCTTTAAACACGACTTCCTAAAAAACATAAAAATGCACATTGACGCTTTTGACATGAAGAGGGGCGATTGTCAAAATTAGCTTTTTATATATTTAGACGTTATGTTTTCACAAAATCCTGGCTTCACAGAGCAAAATGGGCTACAAATATAGATATATATTCACGGCAAAAATTGTGATAGTTTTTATTAACATAAATATATTTAGGAAAATAAGTGCGCGGCTGTCTCTGTCTATTATGACTCTTCTAACTTTGTAAATTGATACAATTGCATCCCCTAAACTATAGGTAAGTAGCTACGTCTATCATCTCAAGTGTCATCAGTGTGCAGTTCAACTACAGTCAACACTTAGAATGCAGATAATAAATAAGATTGGAACAAGAAAAAAATGTACCAGTACTAAGTAACTGTAAAATGGAAGACCCATAGTGTCATGAAACGCGTGTCTGCCAAGTGGATTGGAAAATTGCCGCAGGGGCCTGGTGTGTATACATTCATCTAGGCGGTTGCATTGGGGCGGCCATGCAATCCAACAATAGTAGCATGGCGAGGGTGGAGACAAAGTCTCAATATCGTCTACCATCTGAAAGCACTTGGCGGATGGAGAACGTGTGCGTGCACTTATATTAAGAAGACCTTGATCCACTTTACTAAAAAAACTCATAACAAAATCAAGAGCAACAACGAAAACAAGGAACATAATAAAAATAACATTTTCTTTAAATTGAAAATAAGTGACTGGAGTCCTTAAAGGCCACAACTGCTATACGCTATGCTCACAGTAGATTGGGTGGGGTGACATACAATGCTTTCAAAGGCAATTGAGGAAAATGTTATTCATAAGCATTTAAATTTAATGGTGTACGCGTCTGCAGACGTTGTTATAGTTGCCAACGGCTGCTTATTGGTGACACGTGGTAACCAGGTATTATTTTTTATCGCCGTTGCTTTTTTTTTTTTTTGATAACGATACAAGATGATGACAATCTATTAGGAAAGTATTTATTAGATGGTTGTGATAAATGCAACAGTGATGTAATCGCGGGAAATATTTACCATTACATCTTCAAACTTTTCGCCATTGAAAACTGAATGAAACAGAACTTTTTTGTTTGGAATTTTCGCTCCAAAAGAATAGCAAAAAAGAATTGCTCTAAAAATATTTTATTAGCATGAAAATAAAAAAACAAAATTGAAGTTCTATTAATCTGGAAACTACAAAAACAACTATGTTTTTTATCGTTTGCAATTCGAATAGCTTTTTTTCACATCTATCTGAACTTTTGCTGTTACAATAGCTTTGCAAAACAAAGCCTCGTTTATTTTACTCAAATAACGTTTATTTTACAGAAAAAAATGTTTACATAAAAAATAAAGAGCATAAAATTTTGTATAGATTCAGTATCAAAATAAAATAAAATCTAAAATAAAATGTGTGATATTTAAAAGTCAAAAATATGGATTTTTTTCCAATTTTTCAAAAAAATCAGAAAATTGGTTCAGGGTTTTTCCAATTATCCTGAAAAATGCTGAAAAGCGTTCAAATCGCATCATTAGGTCTTCAAAAAAGGGATTCGAGGCTTATCTCATTCTACCTAGTGAACTTTGATGCCCACTTTTAAGTTAATTTTTCGAATTTTCCGCTTCTTAGCTAAATAACTCCAAAACCGCTATGTTATTATTTTTTATTTTCTTATTTTATTCATTTTATACGGCATTTCTTTCGGCAAAAAGATTTTGTATGGCATATTAACCCTAGATTACTCGCGTAAATAAATGTGACATAACTAGTCACGCGGTCTACTTAGATGTATGCAATTTGAAGGTTAACACTAAATATTAATTTAATGATTCTTGTTTGATATACGGCATTGGAAAATATTTGATATTGCATGAATATCCTTATTTTTTCAGCATTTCAAACCTCAGTTAACTGACGTCTTACTACTGGTGGTTAATCGATTATCCAAGAGTCTCTTCTTGTTATTAAGAAGAGATTTTCTTCCAACAATATAATTACAACACAAAACTTATAAAAGGATTATTACAAGCTATGAAAAAATGGTTACGCTGAAATATTCGAGTTTAATCATTTGTAAAATAAAATTACATATTTATAAATGCATAACTCCTTTTTTACAAAATGAATCCAGGAATTTTTCCGCTCGGGGCAGTTGCCCACCCTTTCTCTCTACTTAATGCGGCCCTGGGTATGATAGGTTAACAGATCTAGGACTTATTTTCCTGTGACTTTGTTCGTCACTATTGTTTCGTGGCGATATGCTGAAATTCTATGAATATAAGCCTAGTTGCTGCATATCAGTAGCGTAGATAGGGGGATTTAGGGGATATATCCCCTCCCTTTGATAGCATTTTCTGTACTGATTTACGTTGATATATAAAGATCATTTAATGTTTAAAAATTTAATCAGTACAAAGCTTAATCTTGAAACTATTAACTAAAAAATGAAATCCCTTTTCCTTCAAATGTGCTTGTAAGATGATGACTGGCATCTTTTGCTAGCATTTATTTAATTTATATGTGATTTTAAATTTTTTTTTTTAATTTTTATAAAAGAACTACTCCCTGCTCGTCGATGCTGCGCGCAGTCGCAAAATAATTGTCGACGTAGTTACGTTAGTTAGTTAGTTAAGCAAATTACGCCACTATTCGGTAATAACTGAGCTCGTACGTAGGGAAATCGATAGTCTGGCATGCGATCGGCATAGGTTCAATTCTCGGTAACTTTAAAATTTAATGTAAATAATAATAATAATTATATTAAACTCTTTGTCACTTTAATATCCACAAATATGTTAAATTTACAGGAGAAATATAGCACTAGCTTAAATTACGTTTTTTGATGTATTAAGTCTTTAAGAATATTTATTTGATTCTAAAAGTCATTTTTTGTTTTAAAAATAATTTTGATTTTTCTTTTCGCTAAAAATATTTTTTTGACGCAAAGACAAGTTAAGTTAAGTAAGTTTCTTTGATTTTAGGATTTTTTTTTTCTGAGTGTGTAATTTTACCTGTTTGACAGTACTCGCTTCATCGAGACATAGTTATAATTAAAAGATCAGCTTTCAGAATCAGAAATTGTGGGTCAGAGTAATATTACTTAATTCTTACTTTTAAATAGATTTGATTTCATATATAGAGGTCCCATTGCATTTTAGAAAAAAAGGCTTGTGCATTGATTGCAAACGTCAAAAATATGTCAAAAAATAATCTACGTATATAGTTAATTTTTCATTGGAAAAGTCAAAAATATGTCAAAAAATAAACAAAAATTCTCAAAAAAAACAAAGCCATTTATTTAACAAGTTAATAATACAAATAAAAATAGCAAAGCATTTCCACAGAAAACCGTAAATAGGATTGATATATTCTTCGAAAAAGAGTTTTAGGAGTATTCTTTTGAGTCCTTGGTTATATAAATAAGAATTTCAGAAAAATATGATTGATAAATTTAACAAAGAGTCTGCGTTAAGACTTGTAAGAAGACGAATCAAAGATGCGGTACGAAATGGACATGATACCAAAATAAAATTAGTTCTACCAAAACAACATATTAAGGAATGGCGGAATTCAATAAAGAATAATTTCATACAATACAATTTTGGAATATAGAGCCTTAAGTAACAAAATTGGTTAAAGGTGGGAAAAAAACACTTTTAAATAATTGTTTCCTACTTCTTAAGAATTTATTTAGATAAATTCCAACGCCATACTCTGAAAGAGCGTGAAGTTTTATATGGGCATTTCCATAATGGCAAACGTGGCACACATTTAAATTAATGAAACTTGAAAAAAAGGCAAAGTAAAACATATTTGCATTTTCTTTTTAGTTTATATTGAAGCTCTTAGGTAGCTAGACTATAGTAGGCATAGTCCTGGTTCAAAAAAATAAACAAAAATGGAAGTAGTTTTCGTGTCTATATATAGAAAATCAGAATTCAGCGAATCTGTCACAGTTTTTTGATGCCACTAGTTTAAGAATCTTATGAAATAATGATACATTATAATGTATTTTGTTTGATTCAAATATCTTCAGTACTTTTTTATTTTTTAATCATAATCCGAGTCGATACCTGACATTTTGAACGTGACATTTTTTCCATTAGGTAATAATTGAGTAATTAAGTAATTGTAATTTAGTAATTAAAAAACAAATTAAATATATTTTACGCTCCTTATCTCAATCATTTGTCATTATAGTTAGCCAATATCTTCCATTTTTAATAAAACAAAAACTTTTCGAAACATTTACTAAACATTTACTAAAAAGAAAAACTACATTTGTGAAGAGACGATTTGATCACCATGGTAAATGAATTTATATATAAATCGCTTAAATGAATAAAATTTAAAGGTTTCTCTAAGATAATATCATAAAATAATAAGTTTTTAATAACTTTTAATTTTTGGGTCACAGTGGACTTTTTTGTGGAAATGCCCATATAGGATATCATACGTCGGAAATTGTTTTTGTACAGATAAAATAAAAAAAGATGGGTGAAAGTTCATTGAAAATTAACGACATTAAATACTTAATCGGTGAAGGCTACTTAAGACTACGACGGAGCCTTTTTTACGGGTTCGCCTTTTCATCTATGTGCATGATAAAATGCTGTATGGAATGTATCGTGCTGGAAGCTGTCCACCTCAAAATTCCATTCTTAAACCCATAGAATTACTTCGGGATACTATTATAAGTAAAATCGATTCTAAAATTTAGACATTCTTTTGGAGGGTGTGCATAAATCTTCATACTTCCTCCATTATAATTATAGTAGATACCAAATGTTTGTAAGGAATTTTCCTGTAGATGGCAATCAATACTACAAAATAGTGGTTCTTCTGCATAATACTAACTTTATATAAAAAATAAGAACATCAGTTTTTTTCAAACATTTTCTTCAGTTTTAATAGATTTTTTTTTCTGTAAACTATCAAAAACGTGCCTGCGTAGGCTTATATAGCTTAAATAAAACTTAAATATAGCTTAAAAAAAACAAAATTGAGGAGAATTGTTCAAGGTTTTTGTTTTTCTATAGCTATAATTTCAAAAAATTCAACAGAACTTATTTTATTGAGATCGATACTACTTAGATGATATTTTTTCAGAAGAATTTTTCAAAAGGTCCTTAAATGAATGAAAGGGCTTCGGGGCTTATGAAATGAAAAAGGGCTCAAAAAAGCCCTGAAAGCCCCCAAATATCATCCCTGGTAGCAACAGGTCGTGTAGAGCAAGAGAATAACTTTTTATTTGTTCTCTGTTCTCTTTTCATACACTTTTGCACTGAAGTGAGCTTGCGATCTACGCGTTGTTTCAGTTATTTCTCTTAGTACTTAATAAACTACACGAATACTCAGGAATCTGCGCAGTGACCTGAATAAAAATCAGGTATGTTGGTTTTTCCCTTTTGCTTTTGTTATTAATGTATATTTGTGTTATTTTTGTAGCTTTATTCGCTACATTCGATACAAAAAACACTAAAACTGTCGAAAATAGTTTATATCGGACGTAGCTGAACTCCTAGACGGGTCAAATATATGAGCAGGTCCTATTATTTTTTGTCCGTTAACATTTCTTCCGAACACACCTACCCCCTATCTACCACCCTTCTTTGGCTCCCCATACAATAAACACAAAAGCTGTCGAAAATAGTTTATATCGGCCGTAGCTGAACTCCTAGAGCGGTCAAATATATGAGCTGTTCCTATTATTTTTTGCCCTTCTACATTTCTCCCGAACATACCTACCCCCTATCTATCACCGTGTTTGGGTCCCAATACAAAAACCATATATTTTCTACGAACGAATGAATAAAAGAATATTCCCTAAATATTCAGGGCATAAACACTGATATTTTTGTTACTTTTTATTGCTATATTTGCTACCCGTTGTTGTTAGTAAAGCATCGTGCTCTTATTCTCTTCGTTTCTTATATCGGAATAAAACAAAGAGAGTGAAAGATCAGGTATGAGCAAAGCAGAAAAGGGATAAAGAAAATTTTTTATTCTATAGCAAGAGAATATATTCAGGGAGAAGAAAAAGCATACTCATGCAGGGCTCTATTAAATATTCGAATATGTCTCCTAATATGTAGCTACAAAAGTGGATCGTTTAAGTTTAACTTTGTTGGTTGAAAATCAAAACGTGAAGATCAACACATGCAAGAAGAAGGCGAAGCTCGGCGAAATAACTGATCGAATGACTAGTTCAGAGTTAATTTAAAGTTTCAACTAATCTACTGTATACATCTTTAGGGTTGCAGCCTAAGTAATACGAGTAGGAATAGTTAAATGGATATAATGTGAAGGGTCTCATATGATGGATATCGTATAATAGTATCAGAGTGGGTCGGTCTCCGTAAAAAAAAAAATTTGAAAAGTGCACCTCTTATTTAAAAGATGACCTCGAGACAACTCCAAAAACAAAAAAATTTTTTGGACCCCCGGAAAAACCGACAGAATGGTCTTTTTTCCATAACTTATGTATTTTATGTCCGATTTTATAAAACGATATACCGTTAAAAAGGTCTTAGTTAGTATTATATTTCCTTTTAGAGCTTTTGGGCTTCTGAAATTATGTTCAACTGGTAAACACTGTTACGTCGATGTAGCTCTCCTGAGCCAATTTTTTTTTTTATCATAAAATTAAACTTCTTAAAAATTTTTTCACATTTTGTCCAAAAAGTTCTTTATTTGGCCTTGAAACAAAAATGTTGTATCAGTTCTAAATTGCAAAATAAATTTTTCTTTATAAAATTTCTTAAAACTAATATTTTTTTATTGTTGTTTCTGTAATTCATACATAATGAGTGCAGTAAGAGTGAGAGAATAAACATAACATTTCATTTTAGTTGCTCTTATTTTTGACTCTCGGCAAAATGTAATGTAATTTACAATTTTTTATCATTCCACTTTATCGTATTTATAAAGATATTTTTGTACATCGTAATGTTCAGATATAAGACCATTTATGTACCTCCGAGTCGTTATTTTTTCTACTATCGGAATGCTTGCACGCTGCCATAACTCATGAAGAACTTTTATACCAATTGGTATATAATTATAGAGTATATAATTTTTTGAGGCACTTTAATCTCCGTTATGTTTTAAAAACAAAATTAAAGAAACAGTAAAACAACCTCTTAGTTTAAAGAAATTTTATAAATAAAGTCTTATACTACAATAAAATTTGGAACTGCTACAACATTTTTGTTTCAAGGCCAAAGAAAGCACTTTTTAGACAAGATGTGAACAATTTTTAAAGAAGTTTAATTTTATGATAAAAAAAAATTATGTTCAGGGGGAGGGGGGTAAAATGAGGAAACAGGGTTTGCCAGTTGATAAATTTGGCGGTTTTTCTGGGAGTTCGAAAAACACTTTTTTTAGTTTTTGGAGTTGCCTCGAGGTCATCTTTAAAATAAAGGGTGCACTTTCCAAACTTTTTTTTCGACACACTCTAATGAGTATCTTATGATATATGATGGGTATAGTATGATGGATACTGTAGGATGTATGTGGAATGATGTGTTATGTATTGGTATGGTACGATGAGTACATCATTATTTGTATTGAATGATGGGTAACAAACAATGTTGAGGATGATATGATTGTTGTGATAGTATGTTATGAGGGGTATAGTGTGGTTTCTAGTATGCATATG
This sequence comes from Coremacera marginata, assembly GCA_914767935.1. NCBI lineage: Eukaryota > Metazoa > Arthropoda > Insecta > Diptera > Sciomyzidae > Coremacera > Coremacera marginata. Next base: position 120,562,494 of record OU612047.1, read on the forward strand.
AGTTAATTTAGTTATAGACACAATTTTGATTTCTCAAACTTTCTAGCGTAATAATCAAGATTGCATGTAATGTGAATGGTTGTGAACTATTTAAGGCGTTATTTCATCGTAATAAATCAAATTAGAGCCTTCCTTTCAAAACTTTTATTTGTTGAGACTTATATCTTGACTCTGAAGTTCTTTTTAAATGCTTCATCGATATTACAATTTCTTTATATTGTGTTAACACGGATTCTATCTGCTCTAATCAAAACATGAAGAACAAAATACTTTGACATTTTTAATCAGAAAAATTAAAGTGAGACCATATATAATAATAATAATAAACCCATTTGCATTGAATAGAAGAAATTTTTACTACACATCTCCACTTTTTAGGGAATAAGTTTCACTTCTACCATGAATAGCGGCCACACACACGCACACACATTATGATTTATTTCTTTTTTTTATTTCTATTTTCATCAATTGCAGGTTGCAAAATTGAAGAGTTCTTTTAGAATCTTAATAAATTATTATAGAATTTGTTCTCTCAAACAAGATCAAATTTTTAAAAGTTCATTTAAAATAAATCATTACAATTACTTACGACGTCAAACTTCAACATCAACCCTCACTTATTTTAACCCATCTTCTTACCCTCTTTAGTAATTTTGCAAATTACATGATATTTCTGTGTATTTTGTGGATAATGTAGTGAAAATAAATAACCCTCAATCCAAATGCAACAATCCATTAGAAAAATCCTAAGCGGTCAACGACCGTTGACGTTGATGATATTTTTTGCACCCTTAACGGCTCTTATAATTGCATGAATAAAATTTCTTTTGATTTATGTGTGCACATTAATTGCTAGCCACGTTAAGGCAGCTTGAGTCGCACATATGGCCAATACAAAACATTAACTAAACTCTCTCCAACTTATCTCTAGTTTCATCGGAATATCACAAGCATACAATTCCATTAGGATTATGACTCGACTGACATGCGGCGCGGCAGGCGAAAGCTTCAAAGACTCGCTCTCGTCTATAACTAATGAGCGGCACAGGCAGCGCTGCCTGGCTATAGCCTTGAAGGGGATGGAGCTGAAAGTAATATATAATCGAAAACTTGCTAATCGCAATAAGGAATTTTTGGGATTATGACTTCTGCCGCCTGTCATATTTTATAAGGTCATTAGACTGATTGTGCGTAGCATAGTGATAATTGTGCATCATGCAGCTATTCTCTCCCTCTGCTATTTCGTTGTTAGCATAGCTCCTGTTGCAGCTGAGGTCGGTCGGTACTGTAAGCTTCTGGCATGTTGTTAAATGTGCGCCATTTCAGTTTAATGTCGTATTTGAAGCATCACGTAAGCGTCCCCTCACCATAAGATGCTCTTAAGAAGATTCCTGTTTAATAATCACAAGAAATTGACGAAATGTTGTTTTCAGTGTCCTTGCAAGTATCTAGCAAGGCGACTGATATCTCAAGACTAACACAGAATGGAAGAGGGTGGGTCTGTACAGTGTTGCTTTTTGGGGTGCCGAACATAATGTTCAAACAAAGTCAAAAGTAAGATGAACAAAACAAAAAAACAAAAAAAACTCATCAACTTGGATCATAAATGCAAAATAAATAACCATAATTCAAGCGGAAGTCTGCCTAAATGCTTTGAGTCCCGCCTGCGATGCAAGCATATTTCACCAAAAGTGTCGCTTAGTTTGGTGTAGAGGGTGCCGTAGAGTGCGGCAGTTCTTGTGGTGAGCTTCTGGTGTGTTTTGATCTAGAGGTGGGCGAACATTTTTGCATCCTTTGTATTATTATGGAATGTTTTTATTGTGAATATGTTTTGAGCTGCTTACTAAGCTTCCATAGAAAAGGACTTTCAGTTGGTCGGGGGCTATGATTTTCATTTTGGTAGATATATTTTGTGTTTTCACGAGAGTGCTTTTTTAATGAGTTTTAGCATATTTTTTCATCTGATACTTTAATATGCTTTGAGTTTTTTTTAAGATTTTTTTATTTGATTTAAGAGTTAAGGAGATTGAGGTAATTTGATACAGTGTTTCGCTAATCACGATCAGTTTTATTGACGTGGTAATTAATTACATATTTCAATTTAGCATTTTATTAAAAAAACTGAATAAAAATGTATATCAAAAGTTAGTGTTAATTTTTACAATTTAAAACCATTGTAATAGATTCAATTAATATTAAGATTTATTTATAGGTTTTTAGATGCGGCAATTTCCGCGACGACTAACGGCTGACTGTTCTGAGCGGACTGACTGCGCCAACCATTCTGAACTAATTGCTGCTCCTTTCAACTTAAGAGTTTAACTGTACTTGTGTCATAAAAAAGAGTAATGAATTCCAATTAAAAGAAAGAAAATAAATATGTTATATATGGTTTTGTTTTCTTCTGTTGAGTGCTATTGCTGACTTTATTCAACGACTATATTCAAAAAATATTTATTCTTTTGTACTCAAAAAGTTTTCGAAATATATATATTAGGATGGTCCTTATTTTTAGACTTATGACTTATCATCGGGGCATGTCATTATTCGATTATATACATCTTAATATGACAGACATTTTTTGTATTAATTTTTTGTTGTGACTTAGAGGTCGCTACCAGCTGTCAAAGTTTAGCCTTCTCACAAGAAAACGTCCCTTGGTGTCATTCGCCGATTTGAATGAGGTTCGGATATGTGATAGAAGACAAAAAATTATGATACATGTATGTTTTTAGAGGTGCGGAAACTCATGTTTAAAGGTTAAAAGTAGCGTCCGAAAATTCCCATATGTGCATTTCCAAAAAAAAAAAGTCCACCGTGACACAAAAACTAAAAATTATTAAAAATTTATTATTTAATGATATTATCTTAGAAAAACACTTTTATTTTATTGATGTAAGTAATTTAGACATAAAGCCATTTACCATGCTGATCAAATCGTCTGCACTGTTTCATAAATGTAATTTTTCTTTTTAGTTTATATTTTGTAAATGAGGTTTGAGGCAGAATATGTTAAATTTGTTTTTTAATTACTAAATTATAGATGTACTTAATTACCTAATTTAACAACAATGGAAATTTAAGTAACGTAATGCCAGTAACGTCACGTCAGATGACTAAGCCTAATAACAAAAAAACGGAAAAAGATTTGTAAACTTGATTACTTGGAAAATAAACTTATATTATTTCAAAACGTTTTGAAAAAGGTTTTGCACAAAAAGTCTTGCCCAATCCGCAGAGTCCTGCAAATTTTGTAATTCAAGTCGAAAACTACTTCTGTTTTTTTGTAACGTCACGCTAGAGCATAGTTTTGCTTATATCTTTAAATTCTAAGGATCGACTGTTGTAATTCTTACTTAATATAGTGCTACTTAATTACTATGCAAACATAAAAAACCTTTTTAAAAATTTGATTTTTTTATTAATTTTTTTATAATTTTTCGTACAAATCGTACGTAACGCCAGTTTGGAAATGCCCATATGCGTTTTTTGCAGGTCCTTTATATTGGAGCCACAATTTTGAATTTTAAATTTTTGACTCCAGATTCGCATTTATTGACCATTTATTGATATTTATTGATTCGCCTTCTAGTTTTGACCACTTTTTCTGCCATCAGTACCAATTCGCCTTGGTAGCGACTCCTAAACGTCATTCAAAAATTTTGAAAAAATAAATTTTTATAGTTTCTTATGGTTTTCAAATAATGCGTTGCCCCGTGAAATTAAGAGAAAAAAATTATTTTTCATAGGAATAAGGGCCACCCTAATATATGGTATATATTTCCAATAAGAAAAAAAATTAACAAAAAGAATAAACTTTCGGAAACATGGCTAGATAAAAATGTCAGACATCTAAGAAACAAATTATATAAAGTCATTAAATCCACCATTAACATAACCGTTGAATTGAAAACGAAGTATGAAGAGTTATCCCAAGAATTTGCTTTCAAGTCGAAAGAGAAAAAAATTACTGTAGATCCGAAGAAATTCTTTGACTACGTCAAAATGTCAAACGCAAATCAAACGGATACCCTTCATCCATGTTTAATGGCAATGTTACATCCTCTAACACTCAAGAGATTTGCAATCTTTACGCAGATCATTTCAAGAAAGTATTCCGTGTATCTGTAAACACATATAAAAAATTTTCGGATTACCAGAGGACCCCCTTAACACGATGTTGCTCTCTACTCTCCTCTTTTTATGCTCAGCTAGCACACCACAACAAAAAAAAAAAAATAACAGGCAATCCTCTAGGAAGGTGAATCGCATTGCGCTGCGCCGACGAAGTTAAGCTGAAAGTTCATTAACTGCGTTTGCATATGCGTCCGTCAATTCGCTGAACGCAATGCAATAGAAATGTGTGTAAGCTTATGAGAGACAGTTTTATGGTTGCGTTTGTGACGTTCATAAAACGCAATTTACGCAAGCAAAGTTGAAAATATTTCAATTAAAATTCATGTGGTTATAATAAAAAATGTGTTATTCATTTTTTCGTGTACTTGCTTTGTAAATATATAATATACTATCAAATATTTATTTCTTAACCAAGCAAGGTATGATTTTAATTCGAGTCTTAACCTATGCTTAACCTATTTTTTTTTTTTTTTTTTTGGTAACAGTGTAGGCTTAGGCCGCCTACCCGGTTGACATGATTTCACCTACATGTCTACGGAAAAGCTGAACTAATGATTACAATTATAGGGACGGAAATAGGAGCTTGTAAAGATTTTTTTTAAGGACAATTTGGATATGGATGGTGAGCAGCTAACGGTGATACTATTAAATTCTTTGCAACACCTATTCATTGGCTCATTATTGGCGTATATAGTATGGTGCTGATACTCGTATAACATTCGTGTGTGCCTAGTTTGTCTTGAGGATTCGTTGAATTTTATCTTATTTGATATATAATCACTGCCAATAGCACCGTTGAGAACGTCAAATGTAAAACATGAGGTGAGTAATTTTCTCTGGTTGATAGAGGCATTAAATTATCAGCTAAGCCTATACTCATAGGATGGTAGGGTATTGTATTCTCTGGGGTTGTAGGTGTTCCTTAAAGCAAAAAGCAGGAACTGCTTTTGAATAGATTCCAATCTCTCACAGTGTACATCGAAAACAGGATTCCAAATAATGCACCCATATTCTAGAAGTGGGCGTACTAAAGAACCATATAACGTTTTGGTAACCCATACATTTTTAAACGCTTCTGCGAGTCTTTTTGTGTAACCGAGTTTACTGGCTCTTGTAAGGATTTTATGATAATGAAAATTAAGTCGCAATTTATTGTCTAAAACGACGCCACGATCGACGATATGATTAACATTTTTAAGTTCTTTACCACTGAGTAAATAAATGCTATTCAGGATGACATTTTTTCGGGAGAAAGTTATTGAATAGCATTTGTTCATGTTTAGAAATGATTTATTCTAAATGCACCACTGCTCTAAATCAATTAGTTTCGATTGTAAAAACGTTACATCAGGTTCAGAATTCATTACATGGTACATTTTTAAGTCATCTGCATATAATAGATGAGGGATATCAGACAAAACATCGGATACGTCTGATATAAATATATTGAACAGAAGAGGCCCACGACGGCTTCCTTGTGGCACTACGGTTCTGACAGAAATCTCTTTGGATAGAATACCTTGAAATTTAACAAATTGATATCTACCGTGAAGATAAGACTTAAGCCAATTTAGGAGAGAGCCAGAAATACCAACATTTTCCTGCTTGAAAGCTAGGATATTATGATCAACGCGATCGAAGGCTTTACTAAAGTCAGTGTATATTGCATCAACTCGATGTCCTTTTCAATTTTGCCTAAGACATCAGAAACCATAATCATAAGATTTGTGGTAGTTGATCTACCTTTACGGAAACCATGTTGCTGTTCATTGAGTAATGGGTTTATTCTACTTGTCAGTGTTTCGCATATTATTTTTTCGAACAGTTTTGGGATAGCAGATAAAATGGCAATTACCCCTATAGCTTTCGATCGACCATTTATCACCATTTTTTAATATTGGTGTGAGTTGAGATGTTTTCCAATAAGAAGGAAAAACACCTTGATTAACTAATCTGTTGAAGATTATTTGTAGAGGCAAGAGCAGCGAGTCTGCACATTAGATAAGTAAATTTGGGAAAATTAGGTCAGAGCCAGGTCCCTTATTTGGGTCTAGCTCGATTATAGCAGCATATATTTCATCACGTGCTAGTTCGATGTGATTGATATGAGGTGTTAAATTAGTGATAGAAAGGGGCTTGTATTTTTTTCATATTTCTATTGCTCAGATACTCAAAAACATTTTCCCAAAAGGATTTTTCAAAATTCGAAATAGTTTAGGAGATACAGGCATTTTTGTGTAGGTATGTTTTCGTCAAAATAACGCATCAGCAAAGTTGTTTATTTGCCTGCAGTCATTAGTCGAAAATTCTGTGGAATTCTTCCAAAATATGTATTGATATTACAAAATATACACACACAGTATGTATACATGCAGTATGTATACATGCATGTTTTGATTTAGGGGTTGAAATGATTTTGAGCCCAGGTGTTCACATGAAAGAAGCAAACGAACGAGATTCAGTTTATTTTCGAACGCTGAAAGCTACGCGTGCGCGATAACTGCTGTTGTAAAATAAAAGAAAAATCGTTTTGTGTTTTTTTTTTTGCTATGGATAAAAAAAGCCACCCAAACGCGCCGCGTAAGTACGCGTATCGAACAAAAAAGAGGCATTTCCGTGGAAACCAGCACTCCCAAGTAGAGGACACCGACTTTGCCAGCACATCGGCCAAAAAATTGAAGAAAACGCAAGACAATGAAGTCATCATCGAAAACAACCTCCAGTTCTGTTTCTTGGAATTTTTTTCATTTTTCCAAACGCTTGCTGCTCTGGTTATCTGCGCCCAATGTAAACAAAAAATTCGATTTGGAAAAACATGTATGCGTGGAGTCGGCTTCAAAGTGAGTCTGCAGTGCCAATGTAAAGCTACACAGTATATTAATTCTTCGCCGGTGGTCGGTAAATCTTTTGTTGTAAATCGCCGGTTGATATTTGCCATGAGATTGCTTGGAATAGGGAGAGAAGGTATTAATATGTTCTGCGGATTAATGGACATATGCCAAGGATTGTGCCTTGATGCGTACTATGGCACCTTGAAAAACATGCATGTGTCTGCTAAAGCAGTTTACAAGCAGTGCCTGTTGAATGCGGTTAAAGAAGAGCAGGAACAGCAGAAAGAAAAAATCCTGACTGTGACTCCTCATTGCTGACCGTTTCAGGGGATGGCACCTGGAAAAAACGGGGATTCTCGTCTCTTTTTGGTGTCACTACGCTCGTCGGTAAACATACCAAAAAAGTGGTTGACTCCGTTGTCAAATCAAGCCTTTGCCAGGCATGCAAAATGTGGGGAAAAAAAAATGACTCTGACTTCGAAGAATGGTACGAATCGCACCAGAAAACATGCACAAACAACCACAGTGGGAGTGCGGGCAAGATGGAGGTAGATGCCGTGAAGGAAATGTTTGCCTCATCGATCGAAAAATATGGCATAAAATATGAAAAATATATTGGCGATGGCGACAGCAAAACCTTCAAGGCCATTATATACCTTGATCCGTATAACGGCGACCCCGTTGTCACAAAAAAGGAGTGCATCGCTCACGTGCAAAAACGCATGGGCACACGGCTGCGCAAGGCCAAAAAAGAAAACAAAGGCATCGGTGGAAAAGGCACTGGCAAACTGACAGACAAAGTCATAAGCGAGCTGACTACTTACTATGGACTTGCTATTCGACGTAATAAGGACTCTGTGGAAAACATGAGAAAAGAAATATGGTCAACATATTATCACAAAAGTTCAAGTGATAGTAATCCACAACATATGTATTGCCCACCTGGTGAGTCCAGCTGGTGCGCCTATCAAAAGTCAGCAGCAGAAGGCTCATTAGCCTCATTTCACCACACGTACGCCCCACTTGATGGAAAGGTTCTGCAAGTAATGAAGCCCATATACGAAGCGTTATCATCCGACGATCTACTCAACCGATGCACTGGAGGTGAAACGCAAAATTGTAACGAATCGTTCAACTCGCTTTTGTGGACCTTTGCGCCGAAACATATCCACTGTGGTGCTACCACAGTCGAAATCGCAAATTTTCTGGCAACCTGCATTTTCAACGAAGGCTTCACAAGTATTTTAAAAATAATGTCAACAATGGGTATTGTCATCGGCCCACAAGCCGAGATGTATGCTGAATCTCGCGACGGAAAACGACTTCAACGCTCAGAGCTAAAAACGTACGCATCATCGAAAGAGGGTCGCACAGCCCGCAGAGCCCAAAAAGCCATGGAAAACTCGTTTTATGAGATGGAGGAAGGCACACTTTATGGGGTTGGAATTGCCGATTAATATTCGTAAGTATTGTATTAAAAAAATATGTGTTAATGTCATTTGTGTGCCTCAAAATTGAAGTCAAAACTATAAACGCGTTTTTCTCGAAACCATGTTTTTCAAAACTTTGCGCACGATAACTCAAACAGTTTTTGACCGATTTTGATATATGAGGCATGAAACGACGCAGAATTTACGCCGCTATAGCCCCTACCTCAAACTTGCCGAAAAAATAATGTTTACTATTTTTTTTCTACACTAGACTACAAAAAAAAGGTCGAAATTCGATTTTTCATTTTCAAAGTGGCGGCTGCCCCCCTAAAAAAATTTCGATTTTTGTTTCCGAGGTAGGGGCTATAGGGACATTCATTCTAAGTAACTGAATATATAATAATAATATATAATATAATATAATTTTTTTTTCAGACGATGTTTACACTTGGAATCGTGCGCAATTTGGACCCACCTTTTTTCCGGAGAACCTCGTCCGACCTTTCCGAACCTTTCCGAGAACTTTCTGAACGGTCCATAAATTCATTTTTTCAAAATTTTGTATTTTTTTCAATAAATTAAGCTACCCAAATCAAAAAACGGAACTAAAATATCTTTACTCGTTCTCTTTCCACAATATTTTGAAAAAAGGCTAAAATTTGGCATAGACTACCAGAGGACCCCCTTAATTGAAACTCTCCCTGCTGTGAGTATGTATTTTGTTGTTATTTCTTCGTTGTTGGTACATATTTTGCCGTGCAACGCTGACTGCGTAACGCTTGAGTTTTTAGATAACGCTCGATTTCACTCGCTATAAATTTTTATACCGCGGCCAATATTACTAGGCAATACTTTAGTAGGCCTTTAACGCGGATTCTAACAGACAATATACAGTACATTAAAAACAAATTAAACTCTAAGAATATGTTCTTTGAGTCAATTGACTGTTTATTGAAATCGATGAAGTTCGTTTCGGTTCAGTGTTCAGTTCGAACAGAATTTCCATAAAATTCGCTAAAAAAATTGTGGAAGAATTTTAAGAGTTCAACATGGATAGAAGAAGGCAGGGTTGCAGTTTGAGTCACCAGTTATATAAATAAAAATTATGCCACATTTTCGTTCATAGAATTGCAATTAGTTGCATATGTTGCAAGGCAGCCCTCAGTATGTAATTCATGCGAAATTCAGTATGTATAGCTTGTTGGTTGTGCCAACAAGTCGGGCATAAAATGCATTTCATGCCAAATCGAGTTCTGGATCTGATCGACTTTTAACAACTTCAAGAAAAACATTTCCATTAAGCTGCCATGTGTGGCCATCATCATCATCATCATCATCATCATAAACGCTCATGTCAGCTCTTTATTTAAAATAAAATTTTCGTTATCAAAATAATTAAAATGCAACACATTTATTTTAAAGCCACTTGTTCAATCCAATCAAAACTATTCCATGAAAAACGTGAAAATCTTTGCTTTTTTCATAATGAAAATATATCTCAGACGATATTCGTTATGAACCTCATTTAAGTAGGAATACTTGCAATAAACGATGATAATTAAACCCCTTGAAAAATATCATTAATTGAGTTCAGTCATAATTCGTCCCTGCTGCCCGAATGTACAAGCACACAGCAAAGGATATTCAAAAATGTTTTAACTGGGTTAAAAAAACAAATCCTGTCCGGGTTCAATGAAAAAAAAAAAGAAAAAAAAAAAGCATTGCACACCAGGACAGCAGCATCGCGCTATGGCTTTATATTATTTTTTTCCCCGCCAAGCGAACTTAAGCTCGTTTCACAGCGAAATAAAAAATCATTTATCATTTCAGGAACGTGGCTTTAACAATGCGAGTTCATTTTTTTTTTTCAACGTAACATCATGAGTGGAAATGAATTCATCTGTTGTCATTTTCCATGGGAAGTTGCAGCAATTGTTGGCAGCGGATTATGGGAAAAAATATTTAACAAAAAGGATATTAATTAAACAAAAAGTGTTTGTATTCCAAAAATAAAAGATATAATCAGACACTTGGGGGCGGTAATTTTCTGTTGTTCAAAGTATTAATCAGTGTGTATGTCGTTTACATGAATGGGTATTCATAGCAGATGTCATGATGCAAAGTAATAATGAGATGAAATTCTTGAAATATTAAATGTAATTTAATGAAATTATTGATAAAACCATTCAATGAACATGTAAAAATAATAATGCATGTGTATGTGTATAGAGAATTTTAAATAAATTTGCTTGCATTTTTATTACAAATTTAAAAATCAATGATATTCCTACGTATTGTTCTGCTTAAAGCCCGTTAAAATTTTTTTGTTTTCTTTTTCCAAAATTAATAATATACAGTCGCACTTGCAGAAATATTCAAAAACTACGTGTACTGCATCATGTACAACGCATTGCTTAAAAAAACACACAGAATAAATGTGAATATAAGTTCCTTGAAATTGCATTGGAGTGAAAAATCTGCATGCTCTTTACGAAAAAAAAAATTATGTATAAACAAAAACGTCAAACTGATGCAACTTGCAGCATGTGGGAAAATAAACAAAAAAGTTAAGAAAAAATAAATTGTTTTAAGAGCACGTCAAGAACGTTGGCATTTCATCATATTGAGGAATGGCAAAAACTACTTGGAAACAATATCTTAAGTATACCCCACTAGAGCTCAAGGTAATCCAGTATAGCCCTATAAATCTTAACACTTAAGGAAGCAAATTGCAAATATTGAATATTTTCCATAACATATGACAGCTAAAAACTTGCCATTGAAACATGAGAAAAAGTTATAGAATTTTATCAATTTTTACTGGCCTTACTTAACTGTGATTTGACTTAGATAAAGATTTGACTTGAACTTGACTTTAACTTGACTGTGCTTTGACTTTGGCTTTACCTTACATTTTTTATGACACCTGAATGTGTGGAATATTTAAAAATATGTCAGTTACTGGCATGCACGATTCATATTTACTCACGACGTCTATATATCTACATACTAAGCCACACCCTCTACCTGCTCAAGCCATTCTGCCTTGCGGAATTACCGAATGTTATTACTTCGAAAGGGCGGCCTTCGACCTTCTGTCGAATCGCTTTCAATTTTGCTCTTAACCTCGGTTAGTTGCTTAGAGTCTTAGTGTCGGTGTCGGTGAAGATTTGCTTTAAGCTAACACAGTTCAAAACTGCCGGAGAACATGCTCACAGAGAGATTAGTCCACAATCTTATTGTGCGACTGTGAAATGAATTATCTAGGTACTGCGAGGTTCTATTGGGCATCGACGCAATGGTATAGGGATGGGCTTGAAAAGCTGCCCGAATGGATCTAGAAAATACACCAGCTAGTGACATCAGACCATATACTTCCCTTTAACACTTTCCATGGTCGAACCTATACAAAAGGCTTAGGCAACCAACATTGCGTCGATGCCCAAGAGAACTAAGAGGAGATGAAATGTTTTCATATATACCATAAAAAATATATCGCATGTGTTGAATTCGGTCCAGAAGCTCCAAATCAGATCTCGAAGTTCCTGCTCAAATGTGTGTATTGTATTCCATTTTCGGCCTTATATATGAGGTATAGATTATTCGAAGATCAGAAAGAGTGAAGTATCTTTTACACCGTTTTAAAAAACCTAGACACCTTGCCGCTTGTTTGTACACATGGAAAATGTGATCATTCTAACAAAGGTCTGATTATATCGATATGTCCATAACGTTAAAGTCATCTGACTCCACAAGATCTACACCATTCATATTCAGGGAAACTGACATTTCTTTCGCTTGTGGGTTAACATGCAACATTGGGTCTTGCCAGCATTAAATTCTACTCTATTTGCAAGACACCACTCGGCAATTTTTTTCCAAGTCATTGTTAAGTGTGTCATTCATATTTTGTCTCTTCCTCTCAATATCGAAGGAGCTCGGGCGTTTTTTGAATGAATATGAATGTCAAATGCTGCTGTTATCCGCAAACGAATGAATTGGCTTGTGAGTCAACGACAGAAGGCAGTTGATAAAAACCAGAAACAATGTTGGCGATTGGACTGAACACTATGGTACTCCTGAATTAATATCGTGCTCACTAAACGAAATTCCGATGTCTATGACATGGATCGTTCAAAGTTACCTTCAACCCCATATGCAATTAGCTTAGAAACGAGCACTTCATGCCAAACTCTGTCAAACAACTTTGAAATATCGAGAGCAACAACCCAGCTTTCACCGAATAAGTGAATGCATTGTCTTCATTTTTCGGTAAGGAATTAGGTCACCTGTAGAGAGGATCCTGCAAAAACCGTATTGATGGCCACTGAGCAATTCGTTTCACTCCAGATAGTTCAAAAGCTGGAAGTTTTTTACGCTTTCCATAACTTTGAAGAGGGTAGAGCATATCACAATGGGTCGGTAGCTTGCAGGGTTCGTGGCGTAGCCTTTTTTTGGTATCGGCTGTTCAATATCGACCTTAAGACAAGATGGAAATACTCCTGTCCTGTAAGAGATGTTGAAAAAGTTCCGCAAAGACTAAGTCAGAGAAGAGGCACACGTTTTTAGCACAAACGGTGGTATGCCATCGGGATCAGAGCTGTTTTATGTTCAGATTACCACAAATACCACATTTCATAAAAAAGTCAAAATATCCTAACCACTCAAACATTTTGAATTAAAATTTGTACAAAAACGTGTTTAGGTATGGTAAGTAGTGCTTTGTCTTTATCTATTTTGATCCATCTTAAACAGCAGAGAGCGCTGTAGTACAAATATTTTATAAAAAGCAAAAACTCCTAAGCCGCTGATACCATTAGCATAAAAATTTGTATAAAATAGTTTTTAGGTATGATGAGTATTATAGCGATATTTGTTTGGATCCACCTTGATCACCAAAATTTGTTTAAAAGAGTTTTCAGGTACGATCTATTTTGCGTAATCAATTGAATTTTGTGTCCCTTACTCTGTCCCATTTTATATTGGTCAAGCACTGAAAGAAATTTCTTTGACATTTGTGCATTGTGCGTTGTATGTTATTACATTCCATACATTATAAAAACCCTGAATCCTCTACCACCCCCGAATGGCGCCGGGTATTCCGGCTAATTTCCATAAAAAATATCAAAATCAAGTGTAATAATTTACTTTCCATAAAGTTAAAAAGTTTACGGCTAAAATTTGAAGAGTTACGACATCAAGCAGAAAACAGAATGAAATTGTTTTTGCAACCAAAATTTAACAAAAATACCTAAAGCTTACCTTTTATGCCACTGACTACTATAATACTGTTCCTTGTCAGATCCTTGTACTATGCATGGGCGGATGACAAGGTTGGGCTCCCTTTCTCCTCTAGAGTTCAGCATGAAAGATATGAAAGAATGAAGGTGATATGAAGGTCTTCTGTGCATAAAAAGAATTTCAAAACTTAAAACAACAATGTTTGTGGCTATTGTAGAAATGAATTACTTGACAAAGTTTGATTAAATATAGATTTCAATGCCAATGTGAAACTTTGAGGTCGACTTTCTTATGTTTAGCGTAATATCTTAAGGCGGTCTTCTCATTCAAAACCTATTTTTTGGACCCTTTTTAAAAAAATTCTTATTTGAAAACGCAAAGAATAATTGAAAACTTTTTTTAATTATTGTATTACAAAAGGTTCAAAGTAAATAAAAAAATTTTTTTGCCTCGATACGTGGGCTGTTCAAAAAGTAATGAGACTTCAAAGTTGGTGGTGAAAAAAAATGTGTCGTCACGGCGGCCACGATTCCGGGTCTCCGGAGCGTTTGAAATGAAAAAAAAAACGGGGTTATAATCAGTATAGATGTAATTCTCGGGTGAACCTCAAGCTTAATTTTGTGATTTTTTTGACAAAATGGCGGCCATTCAAAAAAAAAATTCAATTTCGGGTTTCTTTTTTGTAGTTTAGTGTAAAAAAAAAAATAGTAAAAAATTTTTTAAAATTATGGTCGAGGTTCACCCGAGAATGGTGACAATTCTGCGTCGATTCCACTTTGTTTCATGAAAATCGGTTCAGTTGAACTGGAGATATCATGGCCGCCAGTTCGAAAAACGTGGGTTCGAGATAAGCGCGTTTAAAGTTTGAAGTAATTTTTTTATAGCTCATTTTGACGAAGACCTTGCTTCACAAAAAAGGCTGTATCTTCTAAAGTATTTCGAATTTCTAAAAATCCTTTTAGGGGCATATTCACAACTACCCAAGCTATAAATAAATGCAAAAAAAAGTCAAAAAAAAAGTTGCTCAATGAGAAGACCGCCTTAATAAACCAAATTTATATTAAAATTATCTATTTTAATTATTTTGGATAAGCCCATTTTTTTTTTTTAATTTCTTGATAATTTTGCGCAAAACGTGTTTTATTTATTATAAGTAACCCACTAAACACATTTTTTGAAATGTCACGCACACATATTTTGAACAACGCCCACTCATTCTAGAAGGACGTTTGACGCTTTTCACTACATTGAAACATATTTCATGTGAAATTTCATCGAAATGCGATGCAAACACTTTTAACAAAAATTTTTTTAAGGGATTCTCATAGCTGAGCTTGTTTTATCCATATATAAATAAATCTCAACTGTTTACGATAAGATCCACAAATTCAGCCATAAAAAATCAGTGTTCTTTTTCACAGTCCAAAATAAAATTAGCCGAGTATAAACGAAAAAAAGATAGTACCGCCAAAATAAAATTCATTCCCAACGGCACCTAAAAATTATCGTTTAGCTATTGTGTTCTCTTTGAATTATTTTCAAAAACTTAAATACAGCACCAATGCTTGAAAACCTTCTGGGATCAAAAAATAAAAAAAAAAATTGGGTTCAATTTTGTTAGAATGCCATAAACTTGAACCATATATGTTCGCAATTAGATTACATTTTCTACCAAGTTTGAGTTCCGTAGATAAAGCATACAATAAGCCGACACTTTTTGCAACTTTTATTTTAAATTATACCTATATTTCTTAAAAACTATACGATGTCCTAGAAATGACAATACCTCACGATTTTAGAATATTTTAGAAAAATATTATTATAAAATATTTAAGAGTGTATTTTTAAGCATAGCCAATTTTATGAACACCCTGGCAAAAGAAGAGTGTTTCAGATATACCCTAACTTCTGAACATTTTTGTTTAAGAATGAACAAGGGAATCATATCACAAAAATTTTGAATTTTGCCCTGATAGTTCGGTCAAATCTCAGGCTTAAGTCTACTTTAATGAACCCGCTGATTTTCAAGGGGTTGCTTTAGCCAAAGGGGGGAAAGTGGTATTTTTTTTCAATACCATACTACGAAAAAAATGTTACCTTGTACGCATGATACAATTATAATTCTGTCATGCCTTGTACAAAACAACGTTCTGAAATTTAAGCGGATTCATTAAACTAGACTTCTTCCAAATCTCACACAGTGGTACGGTGTAAATTGCGACAATGTTCACTAAATTTTCACTAAACATCTTAGAAAACAGAATTTGAATGGTCATCTTTTTCAAGGAGCTTTCCTTAATAATTACCAAGTACGTGAACTCTCAACTTAAGTCTTTGGCCACCACTAGGAAAAATCCTGTGGACGCCCATTGTACTATGTATTTACTTCCTCCAATTGAAAATTTACATTGTTAGCCATTCAGAAAATTAAGGCCAAGATTTTGCCCAAAATTGCATATAGCAGGATTTAGTTTGAAGATTATACGTTTTGTTTGCAGCTCAGGTCGTTATCTTGTAAACTAGAACCTATAATCTTTAGGTGGCTTGAAATTTATTTGACAAATTGATGTCTTCTAGAGACGCCTATTTCAAGAATGTATTTCAAAATTAATACGAAATGCTAATTTTCTGCAACTGCAAAATCAAATAAGCTATTTCATATGCAAGCAAAGCAAACTGGGACCAGGCCAAGAATACAAATTTAGAAACTTTAGTTTTTTGTTGTTGCCAAATATCATAGCCCAAGTTAATAGTGTTGCATATGTTAAATTTTGCCATCTTCTATGTAGGTTGTTTCCTTTCTGACTGTTAGTGTGACTGTGTGATTCAATACCAACACTGAATAACAAAAATTTGCATATTCACGTTGGGTTGGAAATCAAAAACAATGGTCATACAGAACAACACGCCTCTGAGAGTACAGCTGCTAAGAAAATCCAGACACTAGTTTCTCTTATTACTTCAAGAAATATAACAACAAAAATGCTAAAAAATATTTAGCTTGCAGCAACACAATGCCTTAGTTTCATACAAAAAAAAAATTCTTAAACATGAATTTGGAATTTCAATCTCCAGTAGTTGTTCCACAACTACACCAACTATGAAGCACCTTTTATTGTTCCTGGTGTTTTTTGTTGACTTTGTGCGCAAAATAATTTGTTGCTACAATATTGTTCGTAGTGACATGAAATTGTATATTGCTATAAACTTTTTATGATATATTTTGACAAAGTGATATATTTATACTTTACGAATTTATATTAGACAATAGTCTACAATAGAAAAATTTTTAACTTACATTATCTGTTATATTTGACACGTTCGCATATTGCAAAAATCAATACCACAATTTTAAATGCAGTAACGTAGTTTTTAAAATCTTACCAGATGTGTTTTTTTAGTTGAATTAAAAAAAATTCCAATAAATTGCAAATATATTGCCAATTTCGAATTTGATAAAAACAAGCTATACATCAAAATAAAGGTAATAAAATTTCCTAGAATCCATGCCTGCAAGCCACCCAATCGATTCATCAGCTCATAAGTAATTTTTTAGATGAAAAGTATTTTTCTTAAGGTTTATACTTTTTATGGAAAAATTTGCTATGAATGAAAAAAAGATCTATTTATGCATTAAAAAACATTTTTATATTTGTAGAAGAACCTAGCTTTCATTTATTTAACTTTTTTGGTATTTTTTTTTTTTATTGAGGTTCATATTTGTAAACGTGCTAGAAAAATTGTTCCTTTTGCTTTGTCTTTTGTAGAATGAATTATTTATTTTTTTTTATTTATTTAAAAGAAACATAATTATAAATAATTATATTACTATAATATAAGGCGCGAGCAGAAAGCTATAGGCGAAATGCTGGATGAATTAGTTTCAGTAAAGAGAAACCAACAGTATTTGGTTATAATTCTTTCGTCCCAAAAACCTTGGAATCGCCCCACTATAGCATACATTTGTTGGTAAGATCTCTCCCCATATTTATCAGTGTCTTCATCAAGATTTTCTGGAAAATATACGAATGCAGCAATTGAATTTCGAGGGATATATCGATAGTAGAGTAGTACTTTTGGCGAAAATGTAAAAACTGCATTTTTTAACCCATCCATATAATATCTACCTTGTGTAAATTTGATGTAAACGTATAACGTAAGTTAAAATTTGTATTTTGTACGGAGATGTATTGAAATTTTATTCAAAAACGGCTTCCTGAACTTTTAAAATTTTTTTACTTATCAGATTTGTAAACTTAAGGCGAATTTACACATTTCACTCAAAATTATGACAATGAACGTTGAATGATGACAGTGAATCAATTTTTAATTTACATTATTCAAAGCGTAAATTTAAAATTTTATGGATGATTCGATCTTGAATGTCGAAATTTATTCGTTGGTTAATTTATTTTATTTACGTACGTAGGTGGCCGTAACAACACGTGTACGGGTTTCGGCCGACCTCATTAGCTCTCGCCAGGCGCCTCTGCTTTGCGCGTGCCTTCTCTAATCGGATACACCAAGTGGGGTTAGGGCTTTCTCGGCCTGGTAAATCCATCGAGGCATGGCCTCCCTCGTCGTCGTTGACCAGCAACCCTCGCCTCGACCACCTTTTTTGCCGGAGCTTCGTCGTCCATACGATAGGCATGACGCAGCCAGCGTAGTCGCTGCACAGTTATGCGCCGAACTACGTCAATGTCTTAGTAGAGCTCATACAGCTCGTGGTTCATTCGGATGCGCCGACTCGAACAGGACCGAAGATTTTGCGAAGAACTTTTCTCTCGAACACCCTCAAAGCCGCTGCGTCAGTTTGCAAAACTACCGATGCCTCAGCGCCATAAAGAAGCACATGTAGAACGAGCGTCTTGTAGAGTATTAGTTTTGCCAATCGAGAGAGGGCTATGGATCCTAATAGCATACTGAACTCGTAGTAGCACCTATTAGCAATTATTGTTCTTTTTTATTAATGGCGGTGCCAAGGTATACGAACTCCTTGACTACTTCAAAATTATAGCTGCCGGATGAAACGCGGAAGACTAGACCCCTTGACAAGATTTTCCCTTGAAGATCCCTTGTTTGTAGACAGCATATACTTTGTTTTACACTCATTTATCGTCAAACCCACTTTGGCTGATTCCTTTTCGATAGCGGTGAAAGCAGCGGTAACATCTCTCTTGGTTTTTGCCGACAATATCATCAGCGTACGTAAGGAGCTGGACACCTTTGTAGAAAATGGTGTCATTACGATGCACACCGGACTTACGTACGATCCCCTCCATGATGATGTTGAAGAGATCGCAAGACAGTGGATCGCCTTGTCTGAAACCTCTTTCGGTATTAAAGGTTTCGGAGAGGTCATTTCCCACCTTGACGGAGCTGCATGTGTTGGTCAACGTCATTCTGCAAAGTCAAATCAACTTTGCAGGTATACCGAACTTAAACATTGTTGCGTATAGGCAATCCCTTCTCGGGCTATCGATCGCAGCTTTGTAATCGACAAAGAGATGATGTGTGTCAATTTTATTTCCGTTGGTTTTTCCAGAATTTGTTGTAGTGGACTTTCCAGTTCGAAAGCCACACTGATAAGGTCCAATCAGTGTTTTTGTAATCGGCTTTAATCTTTCACACAGTACGCTGGAGAGAACCTTATATGCGATGGAAATAAGACTGATACCTCTATAACTGGTGCAGATTGTTGGTTCTCCTTTCTTAAGTATAGGGCACAGTACGCTGAGGTTCCAATCGTCGGGCATACTTTCCGCTAGCCATATTTTGCTGATGAGCAGATGCATTCGCCTTTTCAATTCATCGCCGCCGGTTTTAAATATTTCAGCTGACAGGCTGTGAGCCCCCGCTGCTTTGGCTAGCAACTCGAACCTCTTCATGGCTAGGTGGTGGTAATTCCACTACGACATCGTTGATTGGTGGCGCTGAACTGCGAACAATAAAAAGTCAGTGTACGTTTCACTATATGAAGCATCGACGCGAATAACGTTGTAAACAACAAATTATAATTTTCCATGAATTGACAAAACGTTTTTAATGGCGCATTTAGACCCATTTGATTTCGATTTTCAATTTCTTGGTGTAATAGTTTAAAAGAAATCTGCCTGTATATGTACGCCAGAGCATTTTGTGTGTATTTTTAACGGTAGTATGCAAAAAAAGTTTTTTAGTTAATTTGTCGCTTACAATGTTAATCGAGTAGACGCTTCATATATCAAAAGTTAAATTTATATCAAATTAAATCACAATAGCAGTTCACGCTTACAGGAAAACTCATTGAGAACTTCAGTAGTACAAATAGGAGCATTTTTGTCATTCCTAGGGCAGTCAGTTTGTTGAACCGATGCTTAAACTTCACTCCATGAACATTTGATAAAACAACATGCGTGCAAGGCACATTGTGACGAAACTTTTAGCCGGAAATCGCTCGCCGGTGTCCAGTGTTCGTTCACAAAAATTTATTACACGATACTTAAATTTTAATTCCGCTTTTATTGTTTAAAAGTAGATAGTTCAAAGTTTTACTACATTATTATGTCACTTATTCTTAATTTTGTGTTGTTTAATTCACTTTAATGTTAGTTACTTATGGTAAAGTTCTTTAATGTAAATTTGCACTTAGAATTATCCTGACTTAGGCGTAGTTTCCCGACATCGTATCCTGTCAGCTGTCAACATCGTCACCCGCTGTGGCTTAGCACGTCGGCTTAGAAAAGGATCGTTATCCACTATGGCTTGACGCGTAGACAGGTCTTAGGAAAATGAATCGTCATCCACTATGGCTTGACGCTTAGGCAGGTCTTAGGAAAATCAAACGTCATCCACTATGGCTTGACGCGTTGATAGGACTTTGGAACTATGGCTTAACGCGTACGCAGGTCTTAGGAAATCAATCGTCATCCGCTATGGCTTGACGCGTTGATAGGACTTAGGAAAATCAATCGTCATCCAATATGGCTTGACGCGTTCATAGGACTTAGGAAAGGAATCGTTATCCACTATGGCTTAACGAGTGGGAAAAGGTTTGCAGGAGCTAATTAATTATGTATGACTTACCAGTTTGGCCGCTGTCGCGTGAATGAATTTTTATTTGCTGCTCGTTGTTTAAGTCACCCCAACTGTCTTGCACAGTCATGATATGGTGAGTTTAAGTTTCAGCTGTTTCCAAGGTTGATTTATAAGGTTGTCGCAAGGGAGAGAGCGAGTACCCATAATTGTCAAATCGAAGTTGACAGCTCATAGAAAATCTGCAAGTGCTTTCTTTTATCATCCGTTTTTCTTTCGTAGTCATTCGCAAAATTGGCTGCTTTTGACACTTGTGGGTACTGAAAAGAGAGTGCGATCAGCCCTGCGACAACCTTATAAATCAACCTTGGCTGTTTCGCTGTTTTTCATATGTGTGCTTTTCACCTCGGCCTAGTGTTGTCAACCGGGTGAAGTTTAACTGAGGTGGCTGCTGCTTACATGGCTACTCATGATTGTTAGAATGCTAAGTCTGACTAAACGTATTATACTATTCGCAGTTGTTATTTATAATAATATATCGTGATTTATTTATCTGGATTTAAATTAACGTAAACAGAATACCTCGACAGCAGCAAATAAAAATAAAATAAGACAAAAATAAAAATCTTCTGTGTGTAGATGAAAACGAGTTCTAGCGACTTTCATCTTTACAACATCTAAATCTAAATCTAAATCTAAATCTAAATCTAAATCTAAATCTAAATCTAAATCTAAATCTAAATCTAAATCTAAATCTAAATCTAAATCTTAATCTAAATCTAAATCTAAATCTAAATCTAAATCTAAATCTAAATCTAAATCTAAATCTAAATCTAAATCTAAATCTAAATCTAAATCTAAATCTAAATCTAAATCTAAATCTAAATCTAAATCTAAATCTAAATCTAAATCTAAATCTAAATCTTAATCTAAATCTAAATCTAAATCTAAATCTAAATCTAAATCTTAATCTAAATCTAAATCTAAGTCTAAATCTAAATCTAAATCTAAATCTAAATCTAAATCTAAATCTAAATCTAAATCGTTTTAATAATAATAAATAATTAAAATAGTTGAGCTCAATTTACTCAATGACTCTCTGAAACTCATAAAGTACTTAGAGTCATGGAAAATATCCACATTACTTACGTAGCTGCTAGCGCGACATGTTGTCATATGGAAAAGTCCTCGAAAAATCTTTTAAACAATAGAAAAAGTTCCATATCTCGAAGTGGTACAAAACAGATCAAAATTAACCATTTTTTTTGGGGTTTATAAGGGAGGAATCATTTCTGAGACGCACAAATAGAGGGTACATCATCCCCCATTTCCACATTTTTAGGGGGAACGTCGAAACACGTGCTTAACAGTCCACTGTAAGTGAAATTGTAAGCCAAACACGTGTTTCTGTCCCTCTTCAAATTATGGCAAATGGGACGAAGATAGACCCCCTCTAATTGTGTTCGAATTCGGGTTCAGCGACTCATTTTTGTGTTCGCTCGAACAAGGCTTGAAAAAAAATTATAGAACTATTGGCGACATTGACATTTATTAAATTTCCGGCTGGGTACTCCCTCAAACAACGTTATGCCAGCATTGTCCCGCAGCAGCGAAGAGTCACTCAAAGATCATTTGAATGAAAAGTATTTATGATACTCATACTCCTAACACTCTCCTTTCCAGGAGTATGCGCATAATTAACATTCATTTCTACGAAAATAAGTTGAGTTTTAGGGATATGATGAAAATTTTCAAGAGTATGCATGCATATAAGTACAGAGAAATTGTGGGTATACGATAAGTATACTCAAAGTATGAATCCCTCTTTGTAGATATCTGGTGTAAATCAGCTACTGATTCTTCCATCAAAGCTTCAGCGCAGACCTGTTAAATCAATACTGCTTTTTCTGGAGCTTAGGTGTGAATTATTTACGAGTTCTTCCACTGGAGTCTGGAGTCGTGTACTGGAGCAGTACAAATTAGCTGCTGATTCTTCCATCAAGGTATCCGCCTTTTGTGCGATTCGGCAATGATTTTTCCACCAAAGCCTTTGCGCAGGCCTTCTGCCACTGATTTTTTGTTGTCTTGTACGAAGGTATAATTAAGAAACAATAATTTAAAATAATCTCCTGCTGCTATACCTTAAGACCACAGATTATTTATTACAAGTGTTTCGTCTGAAAAAAATGTAAAGTTGAGTGCTCTTCGACTTTAAAAAGAATGAGAACAAAGTTCTTAAGCAAATATTTCTAAGCTGCTAAGGCATTAAATCAGATGACTTATCTTTATTATTGCCAAAAACCGTTAAAAATTAACTAATTTAGTCGAACATTTGCTATAATATTACTGACTTTAAAGAATAGTTTCACTACAGTATTAATTTGCACTACATATCCTACATATAAAATTATTTATTTCACTTAACTATAACTACAAATTAAGATAAAACCATAAAATTCGATTAGCTTAGATGCTTAGAAAAGAAGCACAGATCGATGCACCCATTCATGCTGTGAATCTGAGAATTATAATTAATGATTGCTGAAAATTTTAAATAATTAAGTATTTAGTGTCACTTCAGGTGCGTTGATAATAATCTGTTCTAAGTCAAATAGCCTTGATTCTCTGGCATGACAAATCAAAAAATATCTGATAAAATTTATAATACTTCTGGTCAACAAATCAAAAATAAATGAAAACTTTTCGGAAAACATACAAAAGCTATGAATATGGAATTGTAAGAAAATCTCATTGTTATTGCGTTTTCCGTTGTTGTTGTTGCCATGTCATGTTGTATCATGTCGTTTCATGTTAATTACAACAATAAAAAGTCTGCGAACAATAAAAAGTCAGTGTACGTTTCACTATATGAAGCATCGACGCGAATAACGTTGTAAACAACAAATTATAATTTTCCATGAATTGACAAAACGTTTTTAATGGCGCATTTAGACCCATTTGATTTCGATTTTCAATTTCTTGGTGTAATAGTTTAAAAGAAATCTGCCTGTATATGTACGCCAGAGCATTTTGTGTGTATTTTTAACGGTAGTATGCAAAAAAAGTTTTTTAGTTAATTTGTCGCTTACAATGTTAATCGAGTAGACGCTTCATATATCAAAAGTTAAATTTATATCAAATTAAATCACAATAGCAGTTCACGCTTACAGGAAAACTCATTGAGAACTTCAGTAGTACAAATAGGAGCATTTTTGTCATTCCTAGGGCAGTCAGTTTGTTGAACCGATGCTTAAACTTCACTCCATGAACATTTGATAAAACAACATGCGTGCAAGGCACATTGTGACGAAACTTTTAGCCGGAAATCGCTCGCCGGTGTCCAGTGTTCGTTCACAAAAATTTATTACACGATACTTAAATTTTAATTCCGCTTTTATTGTTTAAAAGTAGATAGTTCAAAGTTTTACTACATTATTATGTCACTTATTCTTAATTTTGTGTTGTTTAATTCACTTTAATGTTAGTTACTTATGGTAAAGTTCTTTAATGTAAATTTGCACTTAGAATTATCCTGACTTAGGCGTAGTTTCCCGACATCGTATCCTGTCAGCTGTCAACATCGTCACCCGCTGTGGCTTAGCACGTCGGCTTAGAAAAGGATCGTTATCCACTATGGCTTGACGCGTAGACAGGTCTTAGGAAAATGAATCGTCATCCACTATGGCTTGACGCTTAGGCAGGTCTTAGGAAAATCAAACGTCATCCACTATGGCTTGACGCGTTGATAGGACTTTGGAACTATGGCTTAACGCGTACGCAGGTCTTAGGAAATCAATCGTCATCCGCTATGGCTTGACGCGTTGATAGGACTTAGGAAAATCAATCGTCATCCAATATGGCTTGACGCGTTCATAGGACTTAGGAAAGGAATCGTTATCCACTATGGCTTAACGAGTGGGAAAAGGTTTGCAGGAGCTAATTAATTATGTATGACTTACCAGTTTGGCCGCTGTCGCGTGAATGAATTTTTATTTGCTGCTCGTTGTTTAAGTCACCCCAACTGTCTTGCACAGTCATGATATGGTGAGTTTAAGTTTCAGCTGTTTCCAAGGTTGATTTATAAGGTTGTCGCAAGGGAGAGAGCGAGTACCCATAATTGTCAAATCGAAGTTGACAGCTCATAGAAAATCTGCAAGTGCTTTCTTTTATCATCCGTTTTTCTTTCGTAGTCATTCGCAAAATTGGCTGCTTTTGACACTTGTGGGTACTGAAAAGAGAGTGCGATCAGCCCTGCGACAACCTTATAAATCAACCTTGGCTGTTTCGCTGTTTTTCATATGTGTGCTTTTCACCTCGGCCTAGTGTTGTCAACCGGGTGAAGTTTAACTGAGGTGGCTGCTGCTTACATGGCTACTCATGATTGTTAGAATGCTAAGTCTGACTAAACGTATTATACTATTCGCAGTTGTTATTTATAATAATATATCGTGATTTATTTATCTGGATTTAAATTAACGTAAACAGAATACCTCGACAGCAGCAAATAAAAATAAAATAAGACAAAAATAAAAATCTTCGGTGTGTAGATGAAAACGAGTTCTAGCGACTTTCATCTTTACAACATCTAAATCTAAATCTAAATCTAAATCTAAATCTAAATCTAAATCTAAATCTAAATCTAAATCTAAATCTAAATCTAAATCTAAATCTAAATCTAAATCTAAATCTAAATCTAAATCTAAATCTAAATCTAAATCTAAATCTAAATCTAAATCTAAATCTAAATCTAAATCTAAATCTAAATCTAAATCTAAATCTAAATCTAAATCTAAATCTAAATCTAAATCTAAATCTAAATCTAAATCTAAATCTAAATCTAAATCTAAATCTAAATCTAAATCTAAATCTAAATCTAAATCTAAATCTAAATCTAAATCTAAATCTAAATCTAAATCTAAATCTAAATCTAAATCTAAATCTAAATCTAAATCTAAATCTAAATCTAAATCTTAATCTAAATCTAAATCTAAGTCTAAATCTAAATCTAAATCTAAATCTAAATCTAAATCTAAATCTAAATCTAAATCTAAATCGTTTTAATAATAATAAATAATTAAAATAGTTGAGCTCAATTTACTCAATGACTCTCTGAAACTCATAAAGTACTTAGAGTCATGGAAAATATCCACATTACTTACGTAGCTGCTAGCGCGACATGTTGTCATATGGAAAAGTCCTCGAAAAATCTTCGAAACAATAGAAAAAGTTCCATATCTCGAAGTGGTACAAAACAGATCAAAATAACCATTTTTTTGGGGGTTTATAAGGGAGGAATCATTTCTGAGACGCACAAATAGAGGGTACATCATCCCCCATTTCCACATTTTTAGGGGGAACGTCGAAACACGTGCTTAACAGTCCACTGTAAGTGAAATTGTAAGCCAAACACGTGTTTCTGTCCCTCTTCAAATTATGGCAAATGGGACGAAGATAGACCCCCTCTATTTGTGTTCGAATTCGGGTTCAGCGACTCATTTTTGTGTTCGCTCGAACAAAGCTTGAAAATTATAGAACTATTGGCGACATTGACATTTATTAAATTTTCGGCTGGGTACTCCCTCAAACAACGTTATGCCAGCATTGTCCCGCAGCAGCGAAGAGTCACTCAAAGATCATTTGAATGAAAAGTATTTATGATACTCATACTCCTAACACTCTCCTTTGCAGGAGTATGCGCATAATTAACATTCATTTCTACGAAAATAAGTTGAGTTTTAGGGATATGATGAAAATTTTCAAGAGTATGCATGCATATAAGTACAGAGAAATTGTGGGTACACGATAAGTATACTCAAAGTATGAATCCCTCTTTGTAGATATCTGGTGTAAATCAGCTACTGATTCTTCCATCAAAGCTTCAGCGCAGACCTGTTAAATCAATACTGCTTTTTCTGGAGCTTAGGTGTGAATTATTTACAAGTTCTTCCACTGGAGTCTGGAGTCGTGTACTGGAGCAGTACAAATTAGCTGCTGATTTTTCCATCAAGGTATCCGCCTTTTGTGCGATTCGGCAATGATTTTTCCACCAAAGCCTTTGCGCAGGCCTTCTGCCACTGATTTTTTGTTGTCTTGTACGAAGGTATAATTTAGAAACAATAATTTAAAATAATCTCCTGCTGCTATACCTTAAGACCACAGATTATTTATTACAAGTGTTTCGTCTGAAAAAAATGTAAAGTTGAGTGCTCTTCGACTTTAAAAAGAATGAGAACAAAGTTCTTAAGCAAATATTTCTAAGCTGCTAAGGCATTAAATCAGATGACTTATCTTTATTATTGCCAAAAACCGTTAAAAATTAACTAATTTAGTCGAACATTTGCTATAATATTACTGACTTTAAAGAATAGTTTCACTACAGTATTAATTTGCACTACATATCCTACTTATAAAATTATTTATTTCACTTAACTATAACTACAAATTAAGATAAAACCATAAAATTCGATTAGTTTAGATGCTTAGAAAAGAAGCACAGATCGATGCACCCATTCATGCTGTGAATCTGAGAATTATAATTAATGATTGCTGAAAATTTTAAATAATTAAGTATTTAGTGTCACTTCAGGTGCGTTGATAATAATCTGTTCTAAGTCAAATAGCCTTGATTCTCTGGCATGACAAATCAAAAAATATCTGATAAAATTTATAATACTTCTGGTCAACAAATCAAAAATAAATGAAAACTTTTCGGAAAACATACAAAAGCTATGAATATGGAATTGTAAGAAAATCTCATTGTTATTGCGTTTTCCGTTGTTGTTGTTGCCATGTCATGTTGTATCATGTCGTTTCATGTTAATTGAATTATGGTATTATTTCGAGCAACAACAGATTCTCTTTTCGAGCACAAAAGTTCCTTTATACCGAACATCTTCGGAAGGATTTTTGTTTTTGTCACAGCATTTGTTGCACATTTCGAACAATGTTAACATTCCAACATGCAAAAGTGGCAAAAATAAACCTTAAAACTTACGTCTAACATGGAGTTCAATGATAAATGTACCCGCATGACGTTTGCGGCTACACCCAGCCCAGCTGTCACCCAAGGCGTAAATGTTAATCGAAAGTTCATTCGTCCATAAGAATGTGAATGTGAGGATAGTTTTTGGGGCTGCATATCCGGACATAGCTGAGTACTGTAAGACAGTTTGGAATTACACACAAAAGTAACGAAACAGACTGGTTGTGTTGAGCCTACTGGCTGAAAGGTATGTGTGGCACAGAAATCACCATCTTCATTATGGAGCCTTACGAGCTGTAGAAGAAAACAATTATACAAAATTCATTGCAGCATCAGGTCTGGCCACAATTGCATCGATTCGCAAAGGAAGAACAGAGTGAATTCTGGATCTAAATATGGGGGCCTGAACACATTGAAGCATAGTATTCAATGTAGCGCACTGTAATTGCTCGGTTATAATAGAAATTTATGTACGTGTGTTTAACTGTTGTGTTAAAATGTCGATGAGGTTTTGTAGAATGTGTTGCTTCGGCCTTGAGTATCATCTTGGTATTTAATTTATGCCAATGGACCAGAGAGAACAACTACTACACACGGACCTTTATGACAATGATTGGGCTGGTTGGGCCTTTCTAGGTATCAATTGTCACCAAGGCTCGTCGTAGGATTTCTAAGCAAAATTTATCTTGGACTCTATGGGTGCTTGCTTCGAAAGGGTTGGTTTAGATGAAGTACATGAAACAAATCCATTTAAACAAAGGCTTGGGATTTAATTTTGACTGAGACTGAGGCAGTAGCTTGTTTACATGCAGCACTTCGGTTGCGGTTTCCTTACAACGACATCCGTTGATTGGGTGGTGTTGATGTTCATATTCATTGATACATTTTGGTCCTGAAGGAATTTAAAATTGAAATTTCTTGTTAAATTTTCCACAGAGAAGTCAAATGTTGTCAAACGAATCCTTTTCATTTTCTTTTAATCCCAAAATCAGAAATTAAACAAACTCTTTAGAAAATTAAAATAGTTTGCAGCAACATGAATTGTTTTCAGTCGACTTGGGTGTTGAGTGTAAGTTCACTATTTATGCTCAAATTCCATTATAAATTAAATAGAATTTTTGAATTGCGTCTCTAAACAATAGAATTGCAATTTTCCTTTTTTAGACTGATTTTACCGAATTGACAGAGTTGAGTCTATTATTGGATATTGCAGTCCGGCAGCAGTTTTGCTACTTAAGCAAATACCTTTCAGTTATTTGCTAATACTTTCTTAAGCCCTGCCATGCCAGATTTTAAGAGCAAATTAATTTTTCGGTTTATAGGAGGGTTCGAGTTTGAGTTCGCTTTTGTTGCTAAATGTCCTGCAGGCTGTTGTCTTACAATTTCGTTATGCAAACAATTAAATATTTTATGTAATTTTAAAATGGAATAAGTTTTCTAGCATTCATTGGCAAAACATTTGTGAGCTATTTGTTAACAGCAGCAACAGTAGCAGCTCTTAAATAATATACAATATATTTTGCTTAAATTTTGATTAACTTCCTTTGAAAACATTTGATTTGAATTATTAAAATTGCATAGCTTATTATTTTTGCAAAATAGAACAATGACATGTAACTCATTTAATCAATCCAAGAAATTTCAATGGAATAAATGTAGTCTCAATCAAATTTGTAATACAAAGACGCGAATTCAAAGCAGTGACGGTGCCAACAAAATTTGGGGGGTAGGTCCGAAAATGTCAATTTGTAGTAGTTGGGGGTATGGGTGTTAATCATTAATATAGCGTGTTAAGGGTGTAGGGAGGGGGGACATAGGGACAGCTTAATCGGATGTGAATGCGATTGTGTTGTTTTTGGTTCAGGTTATTTTTTTGTTCTTGCATAACGCTAAGAAAAAATTAACTATTGCTCACAAGTGCGTTAAACTAACAAAGTTACATACTTTGTAATAAATAATAATAAATAATACGTCTAATAAAATAATAATAAAATCTATTATTAAATTTACTAGTGTGAAGAATAATGTGTGTTTTTAATTTTCTTTATATTATTTTAAGTTTTTAAATTTAAAAGTAATCTTATTAAAAAAAAACATTAAATTATCAAGTCTATGAAACTGTGAAAAACTCTGTTTTTCTGGTGTGTCCAACGACGCACTTGTGTTTTTTCAGAAATTAGATGTATTTAGCATTATATATAAGTTCCGTTTTCTCTATTATAAGTAAACAGTCAAACCACTTCAAAAAAACTAACAGGTGTCACTCACCGATTAGAATAATTTTTGGGTATGTGATAGAGGACATAAATCTAAGGTCGACGTATTTTTTTATACGTGCTCAATCGATAGTTAACGGTTTCAAAATGACGTTTTAAAATCAGCGAAAATTTCGTTATTATGCCACAATTTCACTATTTTCCATAGAAATATATACAAATTTGGTATCAAACGAAAGGTATTTTAAAGCCACACATGATGGCATCAATTTTGGAGAAATAAATTTCATTGTAATTTTGCTGTTGTAATTTTGAACAGTATTTAGTCGATATCATAAGGAGCGCATTTTCGAAATTATTTCATTTTCATTTATCGAAATAAATCCATCCAGTGGTTTTCGCGTGATGCTTTAACAGACAGACAGACAAAAATTTTAAAAATACGATTTTCGGACTCAGCGTCATTCAAAATGTCCATCGCAAAAGGAATTTCAAAAAATATTCCATGTACAGATTTTTTTTTTTACAATTTTATATATATATATAGATATATATAGATATATAGATATAGATATATAGATAAAACATCTTGTCAAGAATATCCAAATACACCCTTCTAACCCTTGTTGTGCGTGTGTTGAATTTTAAAGCAATTTATAAATCAGGTGTAAGAAAATATTAAGAGTGAGAAAAAGTGTTCGGGAAGGGCGGGAGTCCAGAAAACTTCTGACTTATTTTTATACTAAACCTACTTTAAAGTCTAGGTTTAGTTATACGTTTAAGTTTACTTATGCATAATACAGGGTTGTTGGTTGTTTTCTGTAGAAAGCAACATAGACCTAGAGCTCAAAAAAAAAAATTCTCAATAATAAAAAATTATTCGGGTTATAAAACACATAACATAAAAGTTACGAAAAAGGTTGTAATTAATTTACAAAAATTTTTTGTTTTTTGTAGATGAAAAAAATTTTTTGATAATTTTTGTTAAAAAGCTTTAGGAATATCTTTTTCGTTTGTTGTTTTTGTAAATGAATATATTGCTGTCGAATAAAAATTTTAAATTTGCGAAATTTTATTAATGCTACTTTGTTCTACGTGTATGGGTTCACATCAAAATACATTTGAAATGGCGTATAGAGCAAAGTTGATTTTTTTACCCTAAGATAATGTCCTTTTAAGCTTGGAAATATGTTTTTGGTATTGTCATTTCTAAATAAATTTATGGTGAGACATTTAAAAAATCCTATCGTACAGTTTTTGAAAAAAATACATTCAAGCTTTAGATTCGATTTGCTCAAAATGTGTTTTTTTGGACGTAGAGCACATGAATTCCCGGACATTATTTGAAAACCGGTAATAGAAAAGAAGTTATATTAAGCATCTTTAAATGGCTTAAAACAGAAATGGTTTGTAGTCCCTACAAATACCAACACAAAATGTATTCTTTACTTCTCTTTGTACATCGGAGATACTATTAAACAGAACCATTTAAGAAGAAAACAACTTCCGAATAAGGAAATGTAAAAATGAAATAAATCGTTTATAATCCAACATAAAATATTTTCTTTCGCATTAAAAATAAAACAAAGGCAATAAATATTTTATCTTTCATGACAACAATCCAGATATTGTTGCGAGTTGTAGCTTTTTTTGGAGCTGTTGGAAACGCTAGACCGACCAACCATTAGCAATCGTTTGAAACAATGTATAAAGAATCTTGACGAACTGTTTGCAAGTGACTCAAGCTGAACTGAAGTGAAGTGAAGGCGCGCATTAAACCCAAACAGATGCACATACAAGAGATTAATTTTGGGAGAACAGACACAGAGTGTGTATCTGTATCTGTATAAACTATCAGCTGAATATTTATGGTAGCTATTTGAAATTTTGACACTAATCCATAACTACTTGGCACTGCATTAGTTATACTCAAGAACACGCACTCAACCACATACATACACACAAGTGAAAACACCGAAAACACAGGCCACTGCAACTGTTCTAGCATCAATCTATGCTGCATCAAGCATATTTTAGCTGTTCATGACTGAGGATTATGTTGTATTCTGATTTTTGATTGATTTTCCTCCATTTGAATTGCAGCAACACCTTCTCCAAGTAATTTAAAACAAGTTCTTTTAAATTTATTCCAAATATAAGCACCTTGCAAAGAGTCGGAAAATCAGAAAATCAGCTTGGCAACATTTAATTCGCCATCAACTTAAACTTCAACATCAACAAGACAATTAATCCCGAGAACAATTAAGCTAACAACGTCCGTATAGCTACGTTCGCCTTATTGATCCTTGGCACTCACTTTCCCACTCTTTGCTGTGCTTTTGATGCTGCCAATAAAAATTCTGCCTCACCCCACTCACCCACTCTAAAGCTACTCCTCTTGAAAGAATTAAGACCATGTATAAAATTTAATTGTTCCTGAATTTATTTCCCAGTTAAAACGGTCTGCTCATAAAACCCCACTTCAACGAAGGACCATTCATTCTCGTTTATTGAGGTGAAACTGGAGCTTCTTATTGCCGGACAGGATTCTTTTGACAGAATCCTGAAGTGCACCTTCAACCAGTATCATGATATGGGGTGGGAATGTGAAAGCATCACGTTTAATAGGTGCGCTCTAGCAATTCATTGTTCCAGCGTATACAAAATGTTCCCGATGATTAATTGCTTCCGATGCATTCTCACTGGCATCTCTTTCTGCAATTGAGATTTATTAAGCTGAAAATGGGCGATAGTTTCCACCCACTATCACTAGTAGTGAGGACAGTTTAACTGACAATCAATAGAATGCAAAACTAAAGGACGTTAAGCACACGATATCAATTTGCTCCGATAGGGTTGGACACATCAAACATTATAATTAAAAACCTACTAAATGCATTTTTTAATAAGCAAGTGCTTTTCAGATTCAAATATGTAACTTTAGTAAAGTAGGATATCTACATGTTTTGCAATGAAATTATTTCCGTGTAAGTTCAAGTTCATATGTCAGAAGTTTTCTGGACTCCCGCCCTTCCCGAAAACTTTTTCTCACTCTTAATATTTTCTTACACCTTTTGTAAATTGCTTTAAAATTCAGCACACGCACGACAAGGTTAAGAAGGGTGCATTTGGATATTCTTGGCAAGATGTTTTATCTATATATCTATATCTATATATCTATATGTAAATATATATAAAATAGTAAAAAAAAAATCTGTACATGAAATATTTTTTGAAATTCCTTTTGCGATGGACATTTTGAATGACGCTGTGTCCGAAAATCGTATTTTTAAAATTTTTGTCTGTCTGTCTGTTAAAGCATCACGCGAAAACCACTGGATGGATTTATATGAAACTTGACATCCAGGCTACATTTTATACAGGAAAAAGGTTGGACCCGGTAGGGGGCACTGCGATAGGGTTCAAGGCATTCGTTTTTTCAGTTTATCTCCGAAACCGTTCATCCGATTTCCTTGAAAATTTGTATGTAGGAATTCTCGGATACAGAGTTTTTTTTTGACTTATCTACATTGTTCTATCTCGAACACCAGAGAGCGCTGTAGTCCAAATATTTTGAAAAACCTTGAGAAACTCTCTATTCTGTTCTTTCTTGTACACTAGAGGGCGCTGTAGCACAAATATTTTAAAAAAATTAAAAAAACTCCTAAGTCGCTTATACGATTTGTACGAAAGTTGGTATATAGAGTTTTTCGGAAACGGTGAGTTTTTATGACTTATCTACTTGTGTTCTATCTTGAACACCAGAGGGATCTGTGTACAAATATTTTAAAAAACTTCTAAGCTGTTTATCCGATTTTCATGAAACTTGGTATATAGGGGTTTTCTAATACGATGATTGTTTTGGACTTATCGTTTTTGTACTATATCGAACACCTGAGGGCGCTGTAGTACAAATCTCTTAAGAAGTCGTGAAAAAAGTAGAAAGCCGCTCATCCGATTTGGATGAAAAATTTTACTAAATGATTTTCGTGTACGGCAACTGTTTTGGAGTTATCTCTTTTGATCTGTCTCGAAAAGTAGAGGGCGCTGTTGTACAATTTGTACGTGTGTGTGTTATTAAACTGTTCCAAAACGGCTGCACAGATTTTGATGAAATTTTTTGTGTGTTTAAGTGAACCCTGGATGGTTCAGATTTGCAATTGGACACGGTAGGTGGCGCTGCGATCGGGTTCCACAAATTTTGTTATTAAAGTTTGTCTTCGAAACCATTCATACGATCTACATGAAAATTTGTATTTAGGGGTTTTCGGGTACGATAGTTTTTATGACTTATCTATTTTGTTCTATATAGAACAACAGAGGGCGCTGCAATACAAATGTTTTAAAAATCTCGAAAAACTTCTAGTTGTACATCCGTTTTGCGTGAACATATGTACATAGGAGTTTTCGGATACGGTGGCTATCTTGGACTTTTTTTTCTGCGCTGTCTTAAACACCAGATGATGCTGTAGTACAAATCACTTAAGAAATCGTGAAACACTCAAAAACCGCACATCCGATTTAGATAAAAATTTGTATATCGGATATATAGGATTTGATTATGGGGTATGGAAAGGCTTTGGCGTTATTTTTTTATTCTATCTCGAAAACCAGAGGGCGCTGTTGTACAAATACCGCAAAAAACTCAAAGTAACTCATCCGATAAGTATGATTTTTACAAGTGGTTTTCGGGTGCGGTGATTCTTTTCGCGCTATGTATTTTGCTATATATTGAACCCCAGAGGGCACTGTACTACAAAATACAGTAAGGGGTAGCAAAGCGCGAAGGGTGATAAATATCTTCTTTTCTTCTTTATGTGTATTTATTTAATATTCCACTTTATTTTTTCGCAAATCAGGACAACTGATGCCGAATTCTGTGGTATTTGAGTACGCATCAACAAATGCGCAAGTCAGTTGCGTCATAAGTTGGCGTTGTTTTGACATTGCAGTTTCTATTTTTAATGCTTACTTAATTTGTGCCCAGTTTCCTCGCGAATTGGCAAAAATTCTTTTTTGCTCTGATTTTTTTCAAAAATGTGCAATCTATCGGATACAATGTAAAAATTTAAAATATATTTTTGCAAGCGATTGGCGGCACGTGCACATAAATCACGATTTCCCTAAAATTTTCTCATAATTTTCAGATGTTGAAGCTACATTTTGCTCATTTCGCCAAAGTTATCGGCTTGAAAGATGCACACAAAATTCCTTCTAAAGTTTGTGAAAAGTTTTTTCAAATCGTCGAATGAAATCGAAAATTATTTATATCAACTCCCGAGTTAAGCCGGGTATTCAGCTAGTTAATAATAATAATGACAATAATGTCAATCAAGCTATGTACGCCAATACTTCGCCATTCTTAACATACCTCTTATTTTCAACATAGTCTATTTTTTCACTTTTTAAAATATTAAAAATAATAGAAAAAACACAATAGTTAACTAAAAAATAATAGCTAGTCACAACTATGTTAGTTAAATGCACGTAGAGCAAAGTAGTTTTCGTTAATCAAGAACAAAATGTTGTACTGAAATTTTGCTCTATACTCCTCCATTGAGTGGGGCGTATGGGGCAAGAGGTCACCAAGCATTTCTGTTTAAAGGGATATCGAGCAAAATGGACACAAAATATTTCAGTTTCTGGAAGCGATAGCCAAAAACGGGTTGCAGATTTGAAAAATTTAGTATCATAATCCCAGGATGGTACCTGGTCAAAATGTCGCATGGAGCACATGAATCCCCATACGATGAATTATAAACTGGGAAAAATTTCGTATTTATCTTGATATTAGATGGCAAAGTAAAGACAATAAAGCCGAATCGACTTAATTTCCCTTTCAAGTGGAAATAAGGTCGAATTCGGTCTTATTTCTATGGGAACAGAAAATAAAGTAGATTCGGTTTTATTGCCTTCGCATTATTGCACCCCACCTATCAACAGTATAAGAGAATTTCACTTGAAATTAAAGTGCCATGTCCCCTGTTCAATACATAAAAAGTTTCTATACTACGGACTGCTCATTATTCCAAAGAAAATGTGTGGAAAATTTGGTTGAAGTCGGACAAAGGAAAGAAGTTTGCTCAAAATTAATTTTCCACCTCCTCCCCTCCACCGCTTGTATAATTCCGACCCTTAAAAGCCTGGTGGTCCCTTCAGGAACCTCAACTTTAGAGACTTGTTTTTCAAAACTGTTACATTTTTTGCGCAATGTTTATTCAGCAAATATTCTCTTTATAATGTATGCCATCTTGCGGAAAAGAAAATCATATGCTTTTCGGTGCTGAACACCTGATTTTTGACGTTTATCAGAAAAACACACAAAAGCTTCAAAGTGAACAAATCGTGCTTTTTCAAATTGATTGAAATCAAAACTTTTGCTCCAAAAGAACCAAATAAAATTCATTTTATTATTTGTGCACTATATTCAAATCATGTAAGTATCTTTTTAGCAATATAAATTTTTTTTGTTTGTGTTTTTCGTGTAAAAGTCCTTCGGTCCTTCAAAGAACCAGTAGGCACTCATTAGAGAAGTGAAATTCGTTAGTGCTTTAGCGTCTTTTTCTAATTTTAGTGTAAATTTTTAATTTTTCATAGAAAAATGCCACGTAAATACAAAGATTTTTCCACGGCTGAAGAGTTTGAAGCATTCGTCAATGATTTTGAATGGTCAGCAAGTGAAATTGGCGATATATCAGATTTTGACGACGACAGTCTAGACGATCCCGATTTCAATATAGTGACAAATGATGATGCGAATATCACTGATCAGTTGGAGGATGATGTGTTCGAAAATGTGAACGAATTAGATGCTGAACAAGTTGTGAGTGTGGAACCAACTGCTGATGAGAGTGTTCAAAATGAAGATATTGTTGTTACTGGAGATAGCACACGCTGGCATCAAAATGCAACATTTTACAAAGATATCACAATTGACAAGGACTCTTCCGAGTTTAAAAAATGTATCTGGAAGAAAAACCATATGCAGAATCATGCAAGTTGGGTTCAGTTTGGCAGCGATTCTGAATTGACAACAGAAATAATGGCACTAGATACACCTTTCAAATTTTTTTCTTACTTTGTAAATGACGATATAATTTCTAATATTGTACACCAAAGCAATTTGTACGCAATTCAAAAGGATTCATCGAAACCTCTAAATACAACGCCAGACGAAATAAAACGCTTTTTTGGCATTACATATTTTATGTCCGTCTTCAAGTACCCAAGTATCAGGACGTATTGGGGTGAATTTGGCATACCGGCTATTATGAATACCATGACGAGAAATCGATATGACAAGGTACGCCAGTTTTTGCATCTAAATGACAACAGTAAGATGCCACGTCCGTCAGCTCAAGAACCAGCTCCTTCAGGTCGACGAGGATTGCGTCCACAAAACACTGATTCATCAAACATTGATCGTTTATATAAAATTCGTCCGCTTATTGATGCCCTAAATCGAAACTTTGACTCTGTTCCAAAAAGCAGTCGTTTGTGTGTGGATGAACAAATTTGTGCGACAAAAATTAAGCACTATTTGAAACAATACTTGCCAGACAAGCCTCACCCGTGGGGCAATAAGTTATTTTTGATGTGTGACGATATGGGATTCTGCTATAATTTTGAAATTTATACTGGCAATGAAGACCATGTTTTGGACAATGAACCAGACTTGGGAGCCGCAGCAAATGTTGTTGTGCGGCTTGCTCGTAAAGTTCCGCGTTTCAAGAACTACAGAATTTTCTTCGATAACTATTACACAACTATTCCTTTATTGGCTTATTTACGCACCCAGGGAATCTATGGGCTTGGAACAGTTCGACGTAACCGAATTCCTGGCTGCAAATTGCCAGAAAAATTACCCAATCGAGGAGACTGCGAAGAATATATGACCAGTATTCATGGTATAGATATAACTACTATAGCATGAAGGGACAACAAAGTTGTAAATATGGCATCGACTTTGCTTGGCATCAAGCAATTGAAATCGACAAATGCAAACGAAACTGATGACGCGCCTACGATTGCCAGGTATTTTATACTTTCAACAAATACTTACTGAATATAATTTTTTTTATTTTCTTTAGATTTGACAAAAAAAATAAGTGTACCGTAAATATTCAGTGCCCTGCGATAATCCACGAGTACAACAAGTACATGGGAGGTGTTGATCTTATGGATTCGTGCTTTGGTAGAAGCCGCATAAGAATAAAGTCACGCAAATGGACAAATCGTCTTATATACCATATGATGGACATGGCCATGATAAATGCATGGATTTTATATAAACGCCAATTCTCTTCATCTCCTCGTACAGATAAAATGCTGACTTTGCACGAATTTATCGTAGACGTTAGCAAAGTTTTAGTAAAATCTGGCACACAATCCATAAGGAAAGGACGTCCAAGAAGCACTGGAGGATGTGAGACCCCTGAAAATGTGCCAAAACGAGTTCGGGTAGTAATGCCGCCTAGTGACGTGCGGTTTGATAATGTTGGGCACTTCCCGAAATACCTAACAACAGGCAAACCTCGTTGTAAAATGCCCAATTGCACATCTAGAACAACAGTGTATTGCATTAAATGTGAGGTAGAATTATGTTTCCAATCCACAAAAAATTGCTTTCTAGAATATCATACAAAACATTGAATAAATGAACTGAAATATATATAATTTAAATGAAAATAAAAAAAATTTCATATATAAACCATATGCATTTTACTTGTCAAAGGAGTGCCTGGTGGTTCTTCAAAGAACCAACACACAAAACCTCCCCTAAAATGTCCAAAACTCAAAATTGTGAAAAGTCGTAGAACAAACGTTGTTAAGGGTCCTAAAATACAACATATAAAATTTTTTCATTGAAAAAAAAAAGTCAGGCTATTAAGGGTTAAATAAAATCATATGCTCAAATTACCAAGAATTCCATTTGCAGAATTTTGTCGAAATCAGACACACGTTAAAAAAAAACTCGATTAAAAGTAAAATGTCACAACCATTTTGAAGTCAAATGACTACATTATACCGAAGAATATATCTGTTGCCACAAGGAATAACGACTAACCTCAAAATATCGTAAAAAAGTGATATGGCATTTTCTTTATCGCTAATCTTTGGAAGGATGGAGGAATCCATTTTTTGCACAGAATAAATAACCACTTGTCTGCACATATTTCGTTGGTTTAACGGTTTATATATCTCAGAAAAATATTCGTAGTTAGTGCAATTACTATACCGTTTTTTACAATATTTTGAGCTAAGTCGTTATTCCTTGTAGCCACAGATATGTGCAAAATTTGGTATAGGTCGGACAAACGTGTGGAATATGGGTACATATAGATAAGATGACATTCAGTTTTACGAGTATATATTTGCGAAGGTTTTTCTATTTTGATGACGTCACTTCGTGCGGAAGGTAGGAGGAGTTTCCATTAATTTTTGCCAAATTTCATAGTGTGGGTTCATATTTAATATCAAAGCTTGTGTGTACAATTAAAAAAAAAAACGGAAACGGCCATTTCAACCCTTGAAAGCACTTTGAGCGAGCTTCTTATCATCATTTGTTTTGTGCGTGTTGTGAAATATTTGAACACAAATGATCGAGAACTGAACCTACAAGTTTTATGCCGACTCAAAGCGGTTTATGTTCTCAAGAAGGTTTTCGTGGCAGTTTTTACCCTCTGAGGCTTGCCATTGTCTGCGGAGAGGTGAGGGCCGAACAGAAAAATTAATTCAATAGAAAAACTGTCTGTGTCAGGTGGGACTTGAACCAGTGTTTTCTGGCGTATGGGTCATACACTCTACCCACTACGGCCGCCACATAAAAAATTTCAAGACATTTCTTTAATTTTTACAGATTTTTCTAAAATTTTGCTTTTAAAAAAAAGTCACTTTGAATGGGAAGTGGGCGTAGTTATCATCCGATTTTGTCATTTATTTTAAATACACTTCTAGCCTTCATAAGGTTATTCAACATAATTACACAATTTTTTGCATTTGCATTAAGCATAGTTTAAGGAAACATTTTTAGAATATTTTATTAAAATTTGTTCAAATTTGGAGTTTTCTCGATTTTTTTTTTAATGCAATAAGAACAAAATGGAGTTTTTTTCGAAAAGTAAAAATCACAACTCTGGTCTGATAGCTTATTTCAAAGTAATATTAAATAGACAGTTTGCTGTGATCCAGCTTTTTGAAAATTTACACTTGTACGAAAGTTATTTGTGTTTTTTGAAAAAATTAACATCTTTTTTCATATCACCAAGTACTGACATGACATGTATCGATGCAAGTTGTCACGGGTTCCCGTGGTCCTAGGTTTACCAAATTTTATTTACATTTATTTCAATATCATACGAAAAAATTGAGAGGGTACCATTTAAAACGAAAACAACTTTCAACTTCAACTTTCTTGGGACACCCTAAATTTGTGGGATCATTGTATTGAGTTGTGTCTGCTGTACGCAATATCAAAAAATTTTAATTTTTTTGATAAGTTGTAATGAGATTGTACACAAAATTGTATCGTTTGTTGGCAAACCCCCTAACTTGCTACCAACTGCATTGTAGGAGTTCATTCCATAAGAATAAATTATCGAATTAAGAT
The DNA here is from genome assembly GCA_914767935.1 of Coremacera marginata. Classification (NCBI taxonomy): domain Eukaryota; kingdom Metazoa; phylum Arthropoda; class Insecta; order Diptera; family Sciomyzidae; genus Coremacera; species Coremacera marginata. The sequence continues at coordinate 120,602,954 of OU612047.1, forward strand.
TTTTCAAAAATGAATTTATGTGAAAGTAAGTTGTTCTTCTTTAGCTTCAAAACCTTTACCAGTACAATGCTCCAATTGATGATTTCTTTGATAAGGAAGAGTCATGAAATCTATTATTTAACGATTTTCCGATGGATATGGCTTAAATGCTTTGATACAACGTTTTAAATTATCAATTTGAAACAAGTTGTCATATATGAGGAATGAGTGTGAATACAACTGTTAGACCAAACTGAACTCTAAGCGATAGAAGTAATTAACTCCAATCATGGCTAGAAATAAATGGGCTGAGACAAAGGAGACAAAAAAGTAGTATTTTAGTTTTGATAATGACTTTCTCAATAGGTTGGAAGCTCTTAGGTTGGAATAGCTGGCAAGCTCTAGGATTAACTTTGGCGGTGTCTGTATTTTGGTTAATTTTTACGCAAGCACATAAACTAAATATAGCAATGTAAAAATTCACTTTTAGCTTCTTTTCAATCTTTCAAAATTCAAAATTTGCTGCTTTTATAGATACATATTTATTTAAAAAAGCGCCCATATGTTTTGTTGAAATTTACACACATTTATCAAGTATTTATTTCTAAAACGTTCGTTGGTATATCGCTTTTTTTTGCTCTTATGTATTTGCATCTGATTTTAAAGTTTTAACAATAAAAAAAAAACTATTACCAAAACATCCATATAAAAAAGTTTACTAAACTGATATTTATACAATGCCATAAAAGCACGAGCTACAAAATACTAACAGAAAATGTAAATAAATACAAATTTAACAACAGCAACAACATTAGATGCAATAAAACATTTTAAGGATCAAAAGCTTTGTAATTCCGCTTAACATTTGAAAATAGTTTAAGTTTCGTTGTTGTTTTCGGAATTTTAAAACAGTTGTAATCCTGGCTACCACCCTAACAGGCATAAGTTTGTTTTTTTGTTTTGTATGTGTTAGTTGAGGGAGTTTGTAGTGAAAAAAGGGTTTCAACTTAGAGCAGCCCTTGAATAAAATAACAAAATTTAAAATTCTTAGAATTGCTTGCAATGAATTTTTAGCTGTTTCACGCATGGTGAGCGCTTTAATATGCAATCCAAGAAAGGCTCGCTTTATGCAAAGCCGTTTAAAGGATTTTCAACGTAGTGCAAAAATTGCACTACGTACAAATTAAACACTACAACATGACAGGACTGCAAACAAGTCTTAAGTTGTTTTTTCTAAGCCAAGCCGGGCAATAGTGAATTCTGCTCTGCGCCATGTTTTGTAGTTAGTGCAGCACAACGGCAACAACTCAATTGGTATTAGAGAAAACAACAACAGCTGCAGTTTTGGACACATAAAAATTGTCCAGTTAAAAAAATACTAATTTTTCAAACGACTCTCTTGCCATGCCGCACCCTCTACTTCTACATTGAACTATTGAATGCGGATGAGACTGGACGAGAGGCTTGGTTTGGCTATAAAAACAAGCAACATGCGAAAAACATGCAACTAAATCTACAATATATCCCTACTGGAGGATCCATGTTGCAAAAAAAAGTTAAAACAAGAATATTTGGTACACAGTGTTTCGGAGCTTTCGAATTTAATCCTTTTCGCTCGTTGCTATTTGTTTGTTTTATTGTTTTATAAAAGTTGCATCGGATACACAGACATGTGTATCGTGTATCTACAAATCTTAGCGTAATCCTGAAATAAAAAATGATAACAAACTTGCGCAAAATTGTGAGTATAAAACAATTTTGATGAAAAAATGGCTGGTCGGACATGATATTATTAATTGGATTAAAAACTGGCAAGAACCGTGTTAGTTTAAACAATTTTATTATGGACGTGAAATAAAAACTTAAATTGATTTTTATATCGCCTTTTATTAAATTTAAGGAAGATCCGTTGAAAAGAAAGGACTTTTTGCATACCAAGGATTACACTTTTTATAATTAAAATTTAAATTTCAGAAATTACATTTATAAACCCTTTTCAGTTCAGCAAGCAAGCCTAAAAAAAAGAGTACTCACGTTAGAAGTAATATTTCATTGGCGTGATTTTGATAACACTGTGCATGAATCGGGTACTTTTTTGCCCGAAACAAGCTTACGACATAACATTTCAGCATAATTGAAGGACCTTGAGCTTAATGGCGTTAACCGTTTTATAATCCTTCGGCCCATTATCGAGAAATTCAAGTTTAAAGTTTTTGTTGGGAAAACTTTTTTCTTATTAGCATTAGCGGCTTCATGTCTTCAGGTGAAACATTACCAATTACCAGGAAAATAATTTTGAAAAACAGTTTAATCCTCAAAATCTAACCCTTAGTGTTTAAATTGGCCCCATAATATGAAAAAAAGTTGGTGTTTATAGAATTTATATATGGTGTAATATAAAAGCTTTGTTAAAAAAAATTAAGCTTGTTTAAGCAACAATATTCCTATGAAATGATGGCGCTAAATAAGAGTACATATTGACTCAAAGTAATCAATTTTATAGGTCCTCAAAATGGCCACAATAATATTAAAATCAAGTCTCTTCCTCTAACTTTTCTCTTATAAATAAGTTTCAACAAACGTCTCCTAACAGATCATCTAGAGCTGAAAATTAATTTCTTTCATTGCCAAGCAAAAAATTTCGGAGAACAATCACCAACCGTATCTGATGAACATTTCCATCAGGTAACGACGAGACTCGAGCACTGGTATAGTGGTAAAAAACTAGTAATGTCTCCTAGCAACATTACTTGGAACTTATAAGAAGAAGCAGAAGAAACAGAAGAATTTGTTTGAAAAATAAAAAGGAGATTATGGCACATTCCATTTTGTCTTTTTTTGCATTTTTGCTCAATAAATCATGGCTGTACCATGGCAGAATTATAAGGTAGTGCCGACTCGGAGAGGAATGAAGTAGAAAGCAGAATAAAGCGGGCTAGATGTCAAAATCAGCTGTTCATCTCGAGTTTCTTTATGCTCACATTTCGCAGTTGTTTTAAGGTTAAAATTGGTATAGTTATTTTTGCAATTTTAAGACTTCTTTTACATTTTATAATTTTTATTACACTGTTTTTATAATATTTTCACTCAAACTTTTACAAATTAAACACACGCAATCACAGTGCTTGCAACTTGGAAACAAAAAATATTTTCTTTATTTGCAATTTCTACGAAATTTGTCGTTTTGACAACTAACCAACCTTTTCATTATCCACTCTTCGTTGACGCGTGAGGACACTAAGCGAATCGGCCCTACCTTATAATTCTGCCAAGCGCTGTGCAAGAAACGGTGGGAGTATAGATATATTTGATGTACCGAAGTATGCCTTTTAACCCATGCTATGGAATTCTGAAGAAAAACTTACAAAAAAGTGTATATGTATTTATTAATTTAACTTTGAAGAGCGTCATGTATGTACGTTTCTCGTATTCAAGTAAAATTCAGAGGTTGACTTACGTTTTTTCATAATTAAGCCACAAAAAAAAAAAAAAACACAGTTTCGATAGTATCGTAATGAAAAGCAGCTTTCCAGTTTATGAAAAGTATGCGTTTTACTATTTTTATGCAAGCACCTTTCATACGAGAAGGGGGGCACGGAAAATCAGACGCAAAGTAGGATTTGACTGTTTCTTATATACATATGTCATTGAAGTGTTACAGGCCGGTTACACAGGCCAGTGACAATGAAAGTGCGAAAGAATACGTGTACTGTTCGAATGATTCGAAGAATTTCGAACTTTCATGCTTTCATGCAAGAGGTGCTATACATGCTAGTGAAAGTTAATTAAAAAAATTTTATCGAATGCGCAGGTTCTCTCTGCATTGAATCAATTTAATTTAATGGTTTGTTTTTGAGTTTATTTTCTTTCCATTATATATTTTTTTGTATATTTATTGTATATAAAATTGTATATTTTTCACTTTTATTTACAACTTTTCATATTTGTTTCATTTGCTTTGTAAATGTAAACAAGTTATCAGTGTTGCTTCCTATATGGAATCGAGGAAAACCCGAAATATAGTACGAAATCGAGGGAAAACCCCAAATGAGACCACCAAAAGTAATTAAAAACAACACTGATATTCCCTTTTTGACATACACTAGCCGCTGCTGTCAAAATCCACTGGCTCTGAAATTTCGTTCCTAGTAGCGATGAAAGTGCCGTGAAAGTGAATCCAGTGTGAGTGTATTTGTAAAAAAATGTGAATGTATTGAGTTTTTCGACCCTTTAGGAACAAACTAACTTGTTTTTAAGAACAACTAATTAAAAAACTAGTTTAAAATAAACTAGTACATGAACCACTTTGAATTATATTAAGGCGGCATCCACTTCAATTCTTAATAGTTTTTATTGTATTATATATGAAGTAATTGAAATACTACTTAAAAAGAAGTGGTTGCTAAACTACTTTGGATTATATTAAGGCGGCAACTACTCTGATTTTGACATGTTTTATTTGCAAATTTTTATTAGATTACAAGTTTATTAATCCAAGATTACCATTATTTTTCATCAAATATTATTAAATAGCCCAAATAACTTTAGGCTTCACTAACATTTTGTTTCAAAAAGACATATTGTTTTATTTACGACATTGAACTGCAAGACAGACGTGGTAAAGACACTTTAAAAAAACCCCCGCCGTTTTGTTATTTTTTTTTTTGGATATAAACAGTTTCTTCTAGTAGTTCTAGAAAACCGATATTTTGATATTAACATAACATTAGAATTTTCGAGTTCCGTTTATCAGAAAGTTTTGAATATTTTTTGCAAATCTCAATGAATTCCGAGAACCATTTTGTCGCCCCAAGTCTTTGTGAGCGGACGATGGCCTACTTTGTCCTCCCTAGCGTGTATAATAGTGTACTATTGGATGATTCAGTAGGCCGATATCATGACTGGTGTCATATTAATTCATTTTAAAATGAAACTGTACTGGTCACAAAAACTTTTGCAAAAATCCAAAATAAAATGTTTATATGTACTATTGAAAGATCAACAAGGACGCTTAAAAATTTTCTGCGGTTCTTTACTTTCTACAAAAAATATGATTAAACAATTTTTTTTTAAGTTCTGAACAGAAAGATTCCTTTAATCGCTTAAGATGAATGAAATAAAATTTGTTTTTATAATCTAGATAGTATCTTTTGCAGCAACTACTGAGGGTGATTACTTTTCACCCTTAACGCGTTTCTCATCTTTTATATTGAGTTCCTCGATTTTCTTAATGAATTTTCGGAAATTAATTTCATCATTGTGAGAATTAATGGCAAGCCGTTGACCATGTCGCTTTCGATTTACAGTCATGCTGCTGAAAGGATATCCTGACTAGCAGCAGTGCACGTGTCCCGCTTATCGGTAGGAACATTAGACTTAAATTGCGCCGAAAGAGGAGGACAGCATTGGTGGTTGCACCAACTGAAACAAATTCATGTCGAACTGAGTGGCAGATCTGTGTGGAAACCATGACGAAAGGTGCGGGAAATGACAACAAATCGCATGATTCCGCATGTGAAACAGGACGCAGTGCAACGTTGTGCACTTTGTTGTCATACAGATTGTAGTTGGGGGTGTACTCTGGTTGATATGTGTATTAGTTATTGTTGTTGGCTCGATGCGTGTTTATTGCAATTCATACTGAATTGTTGAACAAAGAACAACAACGTCGACAACAACTACTATAAACAGCTGATGTACACGGACTTGCCACACGATATTAAACATTTTTCTTTATTGTTATGTTAAGACTATGGTTGTTGTGTTCTTGTTGTTGTTGTAAAATTTGCTTACAAGGGTGCAGTATAAAATATTACAACACTCTTAAAAGTTGGGGTATAAAAAAGAAAACAAAAATATTACTTAAGATTCACATAAAATTTAGAAAAAAATTATCCGATGTGTATGGAGAAGATGTGTTAAATGAGCGCCAGTACAGAAACTGGTTTGCAAAATTTCGATCCGGCCATTTTGATCTCGACGATGCACCCACCATGTTCTGGAAGGCCAGTTGAAGCTGATGAAGACACAATAAGGCTTTTATTGATGCAAACCGGCGAATAACAACTTGTGAGAACGCTGAAAGATTAAATTCATAGAATTCGACCGTTCATGAGTATTTGAAACAGCTAGGTTTAATCTCAAAGCTCGATATATAGGTTCCCCTTCTTCTAACGGAAAAGAATTTGTGCCGTCGCATCTGTGATTTGCTTCTCAAACACCAAGAAAATTATCAATTTCTTAAGCGTATCAGCACTGGGTATAAGAAATAAGTTGCCTACAACAATGTGAAGCGCAAAACATCCTGAAGTAGAAATGATGAACCGGCTCAAAGCACTTCGAAAGCCAATATGCATCAAAAAAGTGTTTTGCTGTTTGGTAGGATTTCAAAGGAATCGTTTATTTTGAGCTTCTACCGCTAGTGTACAGACATCACACCGAGAATAAAAGCAATAGGTAAATCACCTCAGTCGGCTTAGGTGAAGAGAATTGTATGGGAATTATTAACTTATGCTTATTCACCTAAGCAATTTATTGTTTAATACATCGCTTTGAAAGCACATGCTTCGATACCTTGCCAAAAAAATATTTGATTCACCTAAGCCCAAAATCCAAACATACAAAATTAAAAAACAACTAGCATGGATGGTTTAAGCATAGTTTTGAGCTATTTTCTGAAAAAAAACACAGCTGCGACATTAGACACACGAGAGAAGCATAGATTTGATAATTTAATGGTTTCTTTTGTAATAAAACCACTTTTAAATTCGAAAATAACATAAAGTAAATTATAAAACACACGTTAGTATTAACACCAATAAATTTTATTATATTTCATTAGCAAAAAGAAAAGTAAAAAAAGTTTTTTTGCCCGCCGTGTGGAATCGAACCTGGAACTTTTGGTGCCAGTCCATCGCTCTATCAACTGATCTAAGCAGCCTTGCTACTGTTTGCTGACATAACTGCAGCTACGTTAATTCACCTAAGCAATATATTGTTTAAGGCGGTCTTCTCATTCAAAACCCGTTTTTTGGACCCTTTTTAAAAAAATTCTTATTTGAAAACGCAAAGAATAATTGAAAACTTTTTTTATTTATTGTATTACAAAAGGTTCAAAGTAAATAAAAAAATTTTTTTGCCTCGATACGTGGGCTGTTCAAAAAGTAATGAGACTTCAAAGTTGGTGGTGAAAAAAAAGGTGTCGTCACGGCGGCCACGATTCCGGGTCTCCGGAGCGTCTGAAATGAAAAAAAACGGGGTTATAATCAGTATAGATGTAATTCTCTAGTGAACCTTAATTTTGTGTTTTTTTTGACAAAATGGCGGCCATTCAAAAAAAAAATTTCAATTTCGGGTTTTTTTTTTGTAGTTTAGTGTAAAAAAAATAGTAAAAAATTTTTTAAAAAATTATGGTCGAGGTTCCCCCGAGAATGGTGACAATTCTGCGTCGATTCCACTTTGTTTCATGAAAATCGGTTCAGTTGAACTGGAGATATCATGGCCGCCAGTTCGAAAAACGTGGGTTCGAGATAAACGCGTTTAAAGTTTGAAGTAATTTTTTTGGGAAAAAAAAAAAAATCAAAAATGTTTAAATGCAGTTTTAAAGAGCTGACAGTTTTTACTTACAAATATTAGTCGGCGATGCCAGCTCCATACAGGCCACCTTCCTCTTTTTCGTAGAAACTGCTTTCTGCTGCCCTCTCTGCTCTGCGAGCCGTTCTGCCAGCTTTTGATGATGCCGCAGCTCGAGTCTCTGATCGGTTCAATCTGTCTTCATTGCGAGATAGTGCGTATTCGTATGCGTTTTTGCCAATCGCAATACCCATCAAACCCATAATTTTAAGTATGGGTATAAAACCGTCGTTGAAGAGGCACTTTGCAATGAAATTGGCCACTTCGATGGTGCGTGCGCCTGAGTTGATGTGTTTGGGCGAAAGTGACCAAAGAACAGAATTGTAGGACTCATTGGAATTCTGAGTTTCAGATCCAAGGCATCTTTCAAGCAAATTATCTGCCGACAGCGCTTCGTAAGCTGGTTTTATTACCTCCATCACCAAATCAAATAGCTCATTTTGACGAAGACCTTGATTCACAAAAAAGGCTGAATCGTCTAAAGTATTTCGAATTTCTATAAATCCTTTTAGGGGCATATTCACAACTACCCAAGCTATAAACAAATGCAAAAAAAAAAAGTCGAAAAAAAAGTTGCTCAATGAGAAGACCGCCTTAATACATTGCTTTGAAAGCACATACTTCGATACCGTGCCAAAAAAAAAATATTTGATTCACAGATGTTAACAGATGCTGTATTAATGTTGATAGCTGCATCATAGGTTTAGTTGTAATTAATATTGAATAAATCACTCCGCGTAACGAAGGAGTTTGGCTCAATGCGTAGTGTAGTGACTTCATACACAGTGGTATCGGTGGGTGTGGGCTCGAATCACAACGACATGCGAAGGTAAATTTTTGTATTTGATATTTAATTTAATTTAATTTAATACTCTTGTTATAATAGACGTCAAGCAGCAAGAAAAGCCGAGATGTCATTAATTTCTAAGAAAAAAACGGTATTGATAAAAGAAAAATTTGTGATGTTGCCGATTTCAGTCATGCAAATCACAGAACGAGAGGCGACAGCTTCAAAAATAAGGAAAATAAAAAAAACCAAAACCCGAAAAAAGTTATATATTTGAAATCAATTTTTTTTTTAAAGTAGTGTATAAAAAATTGTCTAATACTTGGTTAATTTATCACCCAATAAAAATTGCCAAGTCAACATGTTAAACTTAGGCGCTTTAATAAAGTACTTGGGTGGCTGAAATCTGCCAAAGTTATCTTTTAATTTATACTAGTTTTTTTTTTTTAATTTAACATACGCTTTTTTCTCGCTACAATTGGACAAATTGAATGATTACTTAAAAAGACTTATTGAATTGTCAAAGTTTTTCAAAATGGTAATGCTAGATCACATACAAGTTTGACCACTAGGCAAAAGCTTTTAGAGCTAGGATGGGATGTACTGCCACACCCACCATACTCTCTACACCGAAGTGATGCAAGCTAAATTTCTTAACTTTTACGAATTCGGTGCTGGGGCGAACACTAGGTGAAAATGGGTCACTGAAACCGCATTCTTTGTCAGAATTTGAAAATTCTGTTATTTTTTTATCATAGGACTGCCACATAATATTTTAATTTTTATGAACTCGCTGGTAAAGGAAAAAACACCAAAATTCTTTCCATTTAAAAAAAAGAAAACACTACCACTAAGGTTCATATAGACAGACTCAAACCAGCTTTTATGAATACAGAGACTTCACAGACACTTTCATCTTCACATCCATAACTATATATATGTAAGCCTGTTAAAAAATGCCTGGCGTGGCGGGCGGCGGTTTAGTTAGTTCTTTATATAATTTTGCACCGGATATTACTAAAGTTGCCTTCCTAATTAATAGCATAATTGTCATTATAAGAGCTCCATGCTAAAAACATCCGTAGTAAAGTATTTCTAGAGTTCGAAAAGATAGAGATCCTAGACTACAAAGATTTATTTTTTTGTTTTTCAATGACCTCAGGCATTGATTTTTGTCCATTTGCTTCAATTTCAAAATGTTCGAAAAGTATTTTTGTCAGAATTTTTTTTAAAAGTGAAAACACTTAAAATACTTTAAGTGCGTTTAAGTAAAAATATTTCTGAATTTCTTAAATAAACGGGTATGTTTAAGGGTGGGTCAAAAATTTGTTCAACCAATGCAAAAAATAACTTCTAAGAGTGTTTATTTATAGATATCCCCAAGTTATATCAGACAGTTTCATTGAAAGGGTGTTTCAATATATTTTTTTATTGACATCTTTATGAGGTAATAAAAAACTATCAAACTATCATAATGTTTTTTATTAGCTAAATAAATTCACGGTTAACAAAGTTTTCAAACATTAGTCGGGTAAATACTGCTCTGGTTTGTTTCACCCTTATTTTAATTAGGCTTAACCATGCTATGGAGAACATGCACACCTGACTCAAAATTTTTTGTAATTTCGTGTTTAGATCCAAAACAGTGCCTGAGCTGCATTAATTTACTGAAATAGCGTGACAAATATTGAGCTTGTTTAACTGTAAGACTGATGACTGCTAGAAATTGGTCATAAATCATGTAGCACCTTAAATTGATGCGAAATATGCGAACATTTCAATTGTTTTGGTTAATTTTCTGGCTCTTAAATTCGTAGGGTGATTTAATTAATACTTCCTACAAGCTCAGAATATGTGAGATTCGAAGGTTCTTTCTCAGGGCTGGCTGTATAAGCACATGCGTTAATGAATTATGACTCAAGATATGTACTTGTATAAATGTAAGATGTAGATTTAATTTATATGGTTTTTTTTTTGTTATTGTTTTTCTAAACACTTTCACTATTCAAGGATTTTTTTTTTGTCTTCATTTTGTTGCTAATTCATTTTTGGTTTCATTTTTGACCTTATTGCGTGACTCTCAGAAACCCAGTTCGAGTATTCCCTGTTAGTCACGCGCATAAGTTGGTGTCCCATCTGTAGGCTTGATACAAGCGATGGTGTTCCATTTAAATGTAGACAGAATTTCTTTAATTGTTTTTATTAAAATGATGAATGTGAATGTTGCATGCTGGCGCACCACATGCCGCACAAATCATTTCGCTGTTGTACGAATAGGAACATATATTTCCATAATTACAGATTCGCAGGCAAACTTTTGATAACTGATTAAGGTCAACATTGCGGAAGGAGACAGAAGGATGGGTGAGTGATAGATAGTGTTTATGTTTAAAATTGTGGTTCCTTTAATAAAAGTACATTTGAAAAACAAATATCTTTAACGTTAAGTCAAAAGCTTAAAAAATTTGAAAATTGTTAAAATAAAGCTCAAAGTGTATTAAAATAAGCTTTTAGAACTCATTCTTACTTATGCAATATTTAACCATTTCTTTATTAAAAATTAGAAAAATCGTTTAAACAAGACAAATTGTAAGCATTTTTTTAAGTTGAGTTGGAAAATACCAACTTAACTTTACAAAATTCACAATTGTTATATTGTATTAACATATTTAGCTATTTACCACTTAAAAAATATGTACGAAAATTTACTCGACAATCTCTTAATCTGAAGTGCATGCGTCAATTAACATAGGTGTGCAATACGCAAAATGAATTTGTTATATAAAAAAGATAACAAATTGTAATAAAGATTATAACACAAAAGTAAATTCATTTCACAATATTCGATTCTTAAAGCCTTGTTCTGAAAATTTGTTGAATAAATTGGCCGGTAACGATGAAAGAAACTCATATCCCTCTCAGTATTGTGTTGGATTTGCTTTTAAATTTTACATGAAAACACATACAAATTTAATGAAAATCTACTCATTTTCTTTTTTAACTTGCGCTGGGTGCATATTTCCTCTTCCTTTTAAGTCAACGATTACTTTAAAATAAAAGTTGTAGAAGATAAAAAAAAAAATGACTTAATTTTTGTCACGATGGACAAGGAGGACTTGATTTTGTCTCTGCTTTTTATCGCTCAGAAATTTGTTTCAAAATTTTAATTTAAACGGTTGTTTTTATAATTTTCTCTAATTTTATTACATTGTCAAACACAGTTACATTTATACCTCTTTAAGGAACTTTGGCGATTTGATAATTCTGAGTTCTTGTAGGCGAGAATTTTTGTATTTTCTTCGGATGTTTTACCAATTTTCAATTTTTGTACTGCATGTTATTTTAATTTTTGTTTTTCGTTTTTTAAAAACATAGAAAAAATTAAATTTTTTCCTCTTTACATTAGAAATGAAGCGCTAAGTGCTTAATTGTAATTGAATTATATTTTAGTGTCCTAGGAAAATATGAGAAAAAGATCCATTTTTACTATATAACACCATTTTCTAACTATATTTATATCACATATTTGTATATTTTCCCAACTCAATTTATAAAAAACTGCACATTTTTCATCAAACTCGTTACTTTATGCATAACAAAACTATATTTAGTAGAAATTAAGGGATCTCACTTCTTGGAAAAGCTAAAGGAATACATACTTTTTGGTATTTTCGACGTAGAATTACATACATTTTACAGCGCGGTTTGTATGGGGGTCTTTTTGCAAACTTTTTCAACACTTTTGGTCACTTTTCGCTTTAGTATTTATCGTACAAAGATAAAATCCTAAATGCCACAATATCAGTTACATCCTTAGTGAAAGGATATCCTTAGTGAAATATTTCTTTAAGTCATAAAATATCAAAATCTATGAAAACATTTCACATTTTCATTTGAGAAAAAGCATTCATAAAATGCTTCAGAAGCTGCTTATGTTGTTGTTATGATTGTAGGTTTGGTTTGTGTCAAAACCACGAACACAACATCGTGTCGTTTGTTGAAATGAATCACTTTACAAATATTTCTCAGTAACTACTTGTGCTGTTATTGTTGTTATTAATACTAGTATCGCCTCTGGCCGTAATTCGACCATATCAAAATCGATTTTTCTTTTGCTTTTTAGCTGAAGGCACCAACCCATAGCCTGAACGAATTAACGGCGTCAGCGGCGCTCTCTGTCGCAGCGTCATCTCGAAATAAACTACTAATTCATGGTATAATGACTTACAAGGTAAGAGTGGCAGCTCTGTTGGCAATCTGGAGTTGTCAAAAACGTATGGAAAAACAGAAAACGAATAAGCAGCAAAAGACATGACAAGTTAAGCTTTGTATTGATTTTGACAACTCCCGATAGCCGCTCGTGAGATAATAGGTAGTTGTCAAGAGAACCTGATAGTCATTGTATCATGCACCATGGTAGAATAAGACAAGGTAGTGTTAGTAGTTAAAATTCTCTCTTGTGCTGGGTACTTTTACGAATAGAAACAAAACAAATAACAAAATTTGCAATTATGATATTCTTTGTGTTTGACAGCTGCGGTACCCACCGCTCTGAGACGACACTACCTTTTAAATATACCTTGTCATGCACTAATTATTGAACAAAAAAAAACAATTGTGTCTTTTCATATGTTATATGAAGCAAGCAGCAGTTTTTTTTTACGCTGACGTGGTGGCAAGTTCATTCTGTTGAGAGATAAATTATGAAAAAGAAACAACAACAATAATGATATACAGCTCTTCTGAAGTGTCTGCGTCATTCTCGCATTCTACTCTTGATCGTACTTGCTAGAGCAACGATGTTTAGCAGAGCTGTGTTGCTATGTAATTTGTTGTTGGTTTCTCATTGTCCCATTGGGAAAAAAAGAGTTTTTATATTTGCTTACTTTTACCCCTCTTAATCATAACATATTCGAATATTGATTGTATTGAGCGCATCTACTCGAAAATACCTTTCCATTGATATAAGTTTTATGTGAATATGTTGAAGTTAACACAGATAAAAAAGGATCACAAACCTTTTTGTTTGAGTATTAATATATAGATGCATGTAAAATTAACATATACTAGGTACATGCATAAGTTCAGTGATGCTGTCGAGTTTTGGCACGCATTGCTTTTCTTATTAAATTAAAAGAAAACGGCTGTTGAAAGTCATCGCTTACTGGTAGAAGCATATGACGAACACGCTCCATCAATTTAAATATGTGAGAAATGGTTTCGACAATTCAAAAGTGGTGATTTCAATGTGAAAGAGATTGAGCGCTCTGGTAGACCACAAAAATACGAAGACGAGCAATTGCAGAAGTAATTGGATGATCACCAACCTCAACGGCAATTGGCAGAACAATTACATGTGTCACAAGGAACAATCAGCAGACGCTTACGAGCAATGGGGAAGATCAATAAACTCGGTAAATGGGTCCCACACAAAGTGTAAAGCAGCAAAGTCTCTTGTAAAATGCTGCTTCAAAGCCGGATGACAATAATTGTGACGACTGGCAAAACATGAATTTATTTTGAAAACCCAAAGAAAAAAAAAATCATGGCTTCACCTGACGAAGCCAACACCAAGGCCAAATCGCTTTGGCTAGAATACCATGCTCTGTGTCAGGTGGCACCAGAGCAGTGTTGTGTATTATGAACTCTTGAATCCCGGCGAAACCATTAATACAGAACACTGTCGCCAAAAAATGATTAATTTAAACTACGCATTAATCGAAAGACGACTGAAATAGGCCAGTAGACGTGGTAGTGATTTAGTTATACGACAACGCGCCTTTTCACACAGCAAAACTAGTGAAAGACACCTTTAAATCGCTTGGATGGGACATCCTTCTACACCCGCCGTACTCCCAAGACTTGGTGCCATCTGACTATCACCTCTTCACATCAATGGGCACGCGCTCGCAGAGCAGCACTTCAACGATTTCGAGGACGTTGGAAAAAGGCTTGACGAATGGTTTGCCGCAAAAGACAAGCAGTTTTTCTGGCATGCTATTCATAAATTACCTTTAAGATGAGCCCATGGCAAATACTTAAAAAAAAAAATAATAATTTCCATAAAAAACTACGAACTTGTTTATCAAAAACTTCGGAAAAACTTACACAAACAACAGGTATAAGTGGCCACGCGTGGCTGATCTGAAAAGTTTCCGACCTTATCGTGAAGATGGCAGCACTCGTCAATGTAGTTGTGCATAATTATATATTAATAATTTTGTTTGAGAAATTATTACCATGTTCACTAATAACCAGCATCCAACCGGCAAATGTATTGCGATTCTATGGTCTAAAGGCTTCAATTCTTGTGTCAACTGCACCTTATAGCATGCATGCCAAGATCTTAATGCAAAATATGGTGCAAAATTGCTGTGGATAGGCCCAATTCCCGTGATCGTCTTGAAATGGACAAACTTTGGTTTTCAATCACACTCTCTGCTATAGCTACGATATTTTCAGTTGAACTAGCCGAGCGAACACGAGTTGCGGTTCTTGCATCACTAACTTGTCCGAAACGTTCGATGTGATCGATTAATTTCACTATACCTGTGCGAGAAATACGAACTTTACGAATCGTGTTCACGGTATTTTCACCGTTTTTGTGGTGAATTTTCATTAATTCAATTCATTGTCCGAGTATGTATTGATCCATTACTGAAGATCTCCTAGTTTTTCTTTGTCAAACGTCATCGAATGACAGTTGTATGTTGCCTTCTGAAAAAGGTGGGCAATTTGTAATAATACCTATTGTTCAAAGACCCTTTATAAGAAATTATACAAGAAAATGGAATTTACATTGCTCTTCTTCAAGTAAAGCTTGAATAAATACTTTTATCTTTTAAATCTGAGCTGGAATAACTCTTTAAATATTTATGTGAAATTGTTAAATGGGTTATATTTATGATCTCAGCCAGGTTATCATCAATGATGCACCTGCCTGTTTAGAGCCAGGATAAGGGAGAATGGTTGTGGGTAGGATGCTTAGAGGCGAAACATATTTGCATGTACTAGTCAGCTCAACAAGGAGCCCGGCGTTGGCGGCCAACCTTAGGAGCTTGTAAAATGATCATATACTTTTTTTAACAAATAACCCTCCGATGGAATTGCAATTGTCCATAAAACTTGTAAGCACTGGAATAGTCGAACCTGCCATGATAGGGATTACTTTATCTATTCACGACAAAGGGATCATAATTAAAAGGTTTTATGGATTGGATAGGAACACAATCCTTGATCCAGCTCTGTAGGTTGCGTTATTGATATCAGGCACCCCTGATAAAGTACGGTTTGTTACTCAAACGAGCTTAGTGGGCATAGACAGTTATAAAAGTACTACTATCGAGAGTTGTGTGCAATTTATTGCATAACGCTTTTACATAGTAGGATACTGGTTGATGCTTTGTGTTTGTAGAATGGACAACCATTCTTGTGTTTCGTGTTTACTCTTCCGGATGCCCTATATGTTTTTACTGGCTTAGGCTGTATTGCATAAACAGGTTCATGTCAGTTCGTGTAATTACACATTATGTGCTGATTGTCTGTTCCATTAACTATCTACCCTTGGTCTTTAGACAGTAGGGATAAATAAACGTTAAAATATTTCGATAAATTATTTAAAGAAACTGAGTAGTTTTTCATGAAAACCTATTTATCGCGTTAAAGAAAAGCTCATTGAAACAAATTTTGAAAGTACTGGACTGGGCGTGGAAGACTTCCCATATACATATGTAGTCGCAGGTTCGTGAGAAGAGGTACTCCGCAGAGGGGAGTTTTGTCTCCGCTCCTTTGGTCCGTGACGGTTAAACAGCTATTGCGCATCATGCATGGAGAAGGCTACATGGATATTTCTTATGCTGACGATATACCGTTATCGCAATCGTATTAAACGAAAAATTTCCTCAGACTCTCTGTCAACTTATGGAGAGAGCAGTCTCAATCCTTTCGAGATGGGGATCCTCTTGTGGTTTGAGTGTTACCACGGAGAAAACGTATCTCATTCTTTTCACTAGGAAATATAAACTACACAACTTAATACCTCCGCGTCTAAACGGCACGAGGTTGATCTTTAGTGACAGCACGAAATACCTAGGAGTTATTCTGAATAAGTAGCTTACCTGGAACGATGATATAAAGGAACGTGTAAGGAAGGCAAACATGGCTGCTTTTTCCTGTAAAAACTCGATAGGTAAAAAATGGGGCTTCTCCCCCAAAATAGTCCGCCCCATACTTACTTATGGCTCACTGGTGTGGTGGAGGGCCCTTTATAAGACAATTGCACTTCAGAAATTTGCAAAGGTGCAAAGAAGCGCATGTCTTTGTATTACTGGGGCATTGTCCTCAACACCAATTAATGCTTTGAATGTCATGCTTCACCTTCCTACTCTTGATATCTTTGCCAGGGAATGTGCTAACACACCAGCTCTCTGACTAAGACAATCACGAAATTGGATAGGTAATGGTTGCGGTCACACAATTATTCTCAACTCCTCTGTCCCCGACAAAACAGACTACTGTGTGCCGTGCTTAAATCTTGAAAAGAACAACGAAGTCCTCATCCCTTCGCGGCTTGACTGGGCTAACAAAACCCCCCCTTAAAACAAACGGAACAAAAATCTTTACAGATGGATCAAAAATTCGAGAACAATTAGGGGGAGGTATTTACTCTCAGGACTTATAAATTATATTGTCTATCAAGCGAAGATGGTTGCAATTCACGAAACCGCTAAGATTCTGGATCAAAAAGACCTTGAAAGAAAAAGTATTTTCATCTTCTCAGATAGCCAAGCAGCGATCAAGGCTCTGAACTCACATACTGATCTCTAAGACTCTCACTGAATGCCGCAGATCTCTTAACGAGATGGCAATACTATTCAGGCTCCACCTCATATGTGCACCCGGACACAGGGATATCGAGGGCAATAACTTGGCAGACGAATTGGTAAGGAAGGGTACGACCTCTAACACCCTCTTAAATGGGGGCTTTATTGGTATACCCATATCCTCCTATAAACTCCAGTGCAGGAACAAATCCTTAAGTCTTGTACAAGAACGCTGGGAGCACCTTGATACATGGAGGACTGCTAAGCTGACGTGGCCTTCCTACGACTTAAGACGCATCAACTCACTGCTTGAATTAAGGAATCCTGACGTTTCGGAACGTGAGGAACGCATGCTCTTCGGTTAGGACTTATAGCAAATGAGTTTTGCAGAAGCTGCAGATATGAGGAGGAAGTAGAAAATGTTCAGCATCTCCTCTGCGAATGTCCGGCCCTTGCTAAAAGGAGGATGGCAACTCTGGGTCATCCCTTTCTAAACGGACTTGCCGAAGTCTCATGCCTGGAAATTAGGCATATCCTAAAATTCATTACCCACACGAACTGGTTTGAGGAGGGAAATAACTAGGGTTCAAAGGATATTATGTGGTATCACAACGGGCCCGCATTGGCCAAGGTGTCGGGTCGGTTATCGACTTAACCACTTTAACCTAACCTAACCTAACCTACATATGTAGTTATGTATATGTCTTATATTTTGTATCAATACCTTTATATTTTTGATTACAAAAACACCCCCTAACGGAAAATTTTGGCTACAGGTCTGTGCCATAGCCATTACAAAGTTGATGACATGAATTTTTTAAAAAAAAGTTTTAAGTCTAATTGTGGTTTATACTCATAGAAATTGAATATTTCTGTCTATCAAGCAATTTCTTACCAGGCGCTTAAATTTGTTCAGTATCAATATTAGTGTTGTTATAGACCACAACCACAAATACGTGACAATATTTCTCAGACGTTTAACGCCTTGACAGTTGTCAGTCAGTTTTGAAAAAGTCATCCATCATATATACTTTAATAAAGATTTAGCAATGATTCCAAGACTTGGATGTCAAAGTATGCTTCAATTTGCTTTTTTTCTGATTGGAATGAGTTCACTCATGAAATTTTGCGTTGAGATTTATTCAAAGCATAAACGGAAAAAAAATTATTTTTTTTTTAATGATTTCTCATATTGTATGCCATTATTAGACTCTCTGTCTGCCAGCCAATAATTGTCATTTTTGGCATGTCAGTTTTTAGTATGTCAACCAGTTGGCAGAATATGATGGTATTGTTATTATTTTATACATTTATATGACATCTGATTTCTACTTGTCGACTGACATTTCCTTTAGAGACAAATTTAAGCTATGTATGTAGCTTCCCAGATCCGCTGCAAGAGCACTGCTTTCCGCATGAATCGATTTCATTTTCATTGAGTTGTTTTTGATTGTTCCTGTTTCTGTTGTTGTTACTTGTGGTTGTTGTTATTGTTACTTTACTTGAATTTGAAAATAAAGAAAATTAATGTAGTCAACCCCAAGAGGATATCTTCTAGTGTGCAGAAACAAGTGTGAGAACTTTGGTGGATTCGCAAAGGGTGAATAGAATTCATCTATGACGGTCGATATCAGCTGCCGCTACGACTGCCGTCCATGTCAGAGCACATATGGGCAATTATTTAGTACTTTGGTGCTGCTGGGAGTTGTTATTGATTTTTAAGCTATATGCACTGTGGCAGCCTTTCAGTTCCAAACCGCCATTACGAACGATTTGAGGGTGCTACGTCAGCACCACTCCACTACGGGTGGTTTCTACGTTCTAATACTCGTTATTTGTTCCTTTAACGATTTCTTGGCCCAACTAAGAAACTTTGACAGGCGAATGAATTGCATGCAATCAGCATCGCTAAGGATATGAGGGTAAAAAACGCACAAGCATAAATGAAGTTATTCAAAATATACACTTTAGCTTGGCATAAAAACCGTCTTTCTTCCCCTTCGAACTTCACACAATGTGTTTGCAATTGTTAAGCTTGCACTCGCTGGCTATGGCAGCGGCTCTGATATCGTCACTCATGCGGCAGGATCGCGTGTTTCCAATTTGTCAGCCATTCATTAAAGGTTTCTTCTACCAAGTAGTGTGCTGTTTTTGGCAAGTTCATCAATTGTTGTTGGTGCCATTGTGTTTGTTATTTAACCAAATTTAGACATAATTAAATGAAACTGTTTATGTTCGGCATACGTTCGAGTAGCTGGCATGTTTGTAGTTGATGTTGTTATTGTTGTTTGTAGTTAGATTGCTTTTAGAACGAACTACCAACCAACAACTGAGTAACTCAGTAGATATTCACCAAATCTGAAATCCTCGGACGTTATTTGTAAACCTGTGAAATATAATGTTAACTACATAGTTGTTGATAAAAGAAAAACAAAATATTGACTCCTTGTCGAAATGGACTTAAGTAAAGATTGTTATTTGTAAGGACGGATGCTAATGAACAGCAAATTGTTTAAAAAAAACCTCGTAATTTTATAGGAATGTCTATTGAGGTAAGTTTTAAAGTTTCGCAGAGCAAACCTTTGACTAAAGTGTGCCAAACTGAAATAAGAGCAATGCTATGCTGACAGTCATTTGCACGTCATGTATACGAATTGTTGTTTCAATGTAAATTGAAAAATTGAAAGCAAGAGCGAGAAAATAAATTTTGCCGTCCACGGCCACCACATGATTCAGCAGTCGGTACCGAATCAGGGGTTCAACACAGTGTTTGTTAGAAACAAAATAATATAAGTTTATAATTTAATAATTTTATAATTTTTTCAGGGAATGAAAATAGATGCTAAACGAAGCGCATGTTAGAGTAATGCAGCGTTCACTTAGAGAACAATACGTTAACATTGTGTAACGTTGGTGACTTCACTCATTATTCTGTAGTGTTATAACTTGTGTGCTTAAACAATACATAAAATTTGTTTTGTGCAATTGCATAAAAATGTGCATTATTATTATAATACCGTTACGTAGCTTCACATAAAGATCCGTATGTGTTGCGATTCTTGAAAGAGAAAAAAAAAGCAGAGAACGAAAACAGTTTAATTGTGATGTGAAAATGAATTAATGTTCCTCATCTACTCCATTTCTGCCACCTTTCTTTGGGTCGCCATACAAAAACACAAAAACTGCAAAAATAGTTGAAAACAGTTTATATCTCCTGCAACTGGACTCCTAAATGGGTTAAATATATGAGCTGGTCCTATTATTTTTGCCCTTCAATATTTCTTCCCAATACACCTACCCCCTACCTACCACCCTTTTCTCTGTCCCCATACATAAAACACAGCAAGTGGCGAAAATATTTTATACCGCTCACAAAAGGACTCTTGGAAGGGTCAAATATATGAGCTGGTCCAATTATTTTTTGCCCCACAACAGTTCTTCTAAGCACACCTGCCACACTAAAAGTACAGTATGCCGTTTTTGATAAGTGCTTACCACGCAAACACTACTAACAGTGCCGTATGTTTTCCTGTCGAACGATACAGAAAATTAATGTTTGTGTTTATTGTTTATGCCTTCTTAGTGTAGTGTAAGTGTTTGCGTTTGTGTACACAACATATACGCAATGGAATGATGAGTCAAGCTTTTTACGGAACACTAAAATAATGTTCCGTTTATTTTCGTTAACTGGTTTTATTAAAAAACTAGATGGAAAACCCAGCGATGCCCGGGGTGGTGTAGCGTTTAGGGTATATATAATGCATGGAAAAAATAATGCTCCGCCCCCTGACTAATAGCGCCCACTTTCTAGACCTTATACTGCTCATCATACTAAAGAATATATGTGCAAAATTTGGTTGAAGTCAGATAAACTGTGGAGGAACATAACAATAGAGTTCAGCTACTACAGCTATATCGCACTTCCTCAGCATTAACCCATCTAAAGCCACTACCCAGTCTTCATTGAAAAAAAAATATCAATGTTATGGATACCCGTGACCACAAACAAGTTAATGTGGGAAAAATTTACCCACCAATAAATGGGTTGGGCTCAGGGACAACACAAGACGTAACAACTAACCATGCATATACATAGATCTAATTACACAACTAATTTTAATCTACTTTTGAATTGATCTTTTGACAAATTGACGTCAAAAACGCTACAATTGTTAACACAGAAACTCATGCGACTTAAAGGAGCAGGTAGCCATATAATTTGTTCTACTAAATGGCAAATAAATTAAGTTGTTAGCATTTCTACTGCTTCTACGGTTAGTGTTAAAATTTATGTGAGAAAGAAGTTCTGGAGAATCGAATACACCTGTAATGAGCTGGTGTAAATATACGATATCTGCCAATTTCCTTCGATCACCTTAATACTGCATTTTTAATAGTTTTAAACGATCCTCATAAGGAGGAAGGTCTAATATGTCAGTTCCACTTAAGCCCCTTACGGCAAACTGAGCAAAACGTTTTTGGATTCTTTCTATTCGATCAACATTCACATTGTAACTTGGGGACCAAACTTGACTTGCATACTCTAAGACGCACGATTGCATAATACAACGTTGTAGTTGTAATCATGCTATTAAATTCTTTGGCCCAGCGTTTTACAAAACCAAGCATTGAAGATGCTTTTTTACAAATATTATCAATATGAATGTTAAACGACAGCCTAGAATCCATGCATATACCTAGGTCTTTGACGGTGTCTACACGACTCAAGGCAGTATCTTTAATCTTATAATCAAAAATAAAATTATTCCTTTTTCGCGAAAAGGTTAGAGTTTGGCATTTATCTGGATTTAAAAACATATTATTTTTAGAACACCAAACTTCAAAGGATTTTAGATCAGACTGGAGTAGATCTGAATTATCTCTACAATTAATCGTTCTGTATATTTTCCTATCATCGGCATAAATAAGCAGATGAGAGTGTTCAATGACGTGAGTTACATCATTGATAGCTAAAATAAACAGAAGAGGACCAAGGTGACTACCCTGAGGAGCACCTGATCCAGCAATAAATTCAGAAGACAATGCGCCTCGGAAACGTATTTGATAAGATATCTTCACCAAATACGATTTAATCCAGTTCACAAAATATTGTGGAAATCCCATTAACTCAAGTTTAAATAAGATTAGATTGTGTGGTAGCTTATCAAATGCCTTACTAGAGTCAGTGTAAACACAATCGACCTGGTTACCAGAATCAATAGAATTTAAGCAGAATGTTGTAAAATCGAGAAGATTAGACACAGTGGATCTGCCACTCACAAAACCATGCTGACGAGTTGTTATGACTTCCCCACAGTGAATTTTCACCCGATCATACACCATCCGCTCAAAAAGTTTTGGAATCGATGAGAGCTTAGCGATAGGCCTATAGTTACTGACATCGTTCCTGCAACCCTTTTTAAAAATAGGACTTATAAATGATTTTTTCCAAAAAAGTGGAAAATAACTTTTGTTAATAGATTTATTGAATAATAAAGAAAGTGGTGGACTCAAGACGGAACCGCATTGTGTTAACACTGCGGCTGGAACACCGTTAGGTCCAGCACCAAACTCCTCATCGATCGATCTAATATACATTGAAATATCCTCTGCAGTGAAAGATATATGCTCCAAAGATACTCTGGGTTCGGAATTCATATATTCAAAGTACTCTCCATCAGGATTAAAAGAATCTAAAGAGAATGATTCTTTAAAAAGATTGGCGAATAGGCCACAAATTTTGACGGGATTGTCAGTAAATCCCTCAGGAGTTCTAAATGAAGAAGGAAATCCATCAGATTTCTTTTTTGTGTTTACGAATCCCCAAAATTTCTTTGGATTTGTCAATATTCTCAGCTTAACATTATTTAAATATTCGTGATATAATGTAGCTGAGCGATTTTCAAATTCAAGAAACAAACGTTTGTAAGTTTCTAGGTCGTTTGAGCCTAAGGTACAGATGTATTTCTTCCATGCCCTATTCCTGTTGTTGCGAAGAGTCTTTAAATCCTTTGTGTACCACGGGTACGCAGAGTTCCTCGCAAATTTGAGACTATAAGGTACGGATTGAGAAAACACAGCAAAGAGTTCCATAAAAAAAAAATGTATGGAGTTATCAAGGCAATTTCCATTTATATATTCTAAAATTGCATTAAGTTTACCATGAAGCAACTGATTCAACTTCAAAAAGTCAGCTTTTTAAAAATTGAATTCATAAAGCTTATCTGCTGAATTAGAATTTACTATATTTGCTCTGTCGGATTCGTACCAAATACTCAATGGTGGATGGTATTCATCAACAGTATTTAGAGCATGAAAGGCCCTCTTAACAACAACATTGTTAATGTCTGTAGTTAAGACCAGGTCAAGAAGTCTTTCAAGACTATTATAAATACAACTCACTTGTTGTAAGTCTGAACATATATTATCAACATACAGACATGATCATATTCAGATGGGTGGGAAAAGTAGGCGTGGCAACATTTATGTATATAGTGCCCGTCACTTGGTCACATATCACCTACACACCAACTATCAGAACATGTACAACTCAAGAATTATAATGATTTATTAAAAGTGGGCGTATTCTATTTCGACCAAGTTCATTTTTAGTCCAGTTGCCGAGAGTAACTATACGAACTCAATCACAAAATTTTATTTCAAAACAACCACATTCGTCTGAAATATAGCATTTTTATTGATTTGTAGGCGGTAATAGGGGGTGTGACAATTTTTTTTTATTATTTGAGATGTGAACCTTGATAGCAGATGTTGTAAAATTTGGTGCCCTTAGGTGTTACCATGCCTGAGATCTTAACGGACACCAACCCGCACGAAGGATTTTATCTATATAACATAGATGGTGAAAGAACGAATAAAACCTGCTTCACAGCAACACTCAATGATTATATTTTTTTTTCGGAAAAAGTATTAAGAGTAGAAAATGTGTACTAGTGTTCTGGAACCAAATTACCGTCAGCATAACATGCTACGAAAATCAAACGAAACAAGAGCATAAAAAGTGCCGTGATCGAAGATCATTTGACCGCCACCATAACATAGCCCTAAACTACCAATTGGGGAGTTCTAGCCCTAAATAACAGCTTACCTCAAACGGACTTCTATGAAGATAGCCCAAAATCTTCAGCCCAACTTTTTGCTCAATTCGCCGCGAAATATATCTGAATTTTGAATTCGCCGCAAGTACAAGAAAAGGTTTTTAATACAATTTTAATTTAAAAAACTAAATATACATATATGCTAAATTTGTTCCTTCCTAAATTAGTTATCAATCGTATATCATACAGTTAACGACCTAGAAGTTAAATACTCGGCTCAGAAAAATTTGTTTTTTTTTCAGTAAAAACCAAAAAAAAGGATAGAAGATGAAAAGTTCTCATCCTGAATTTTTGCCTAAAAATCAACGATTATGCAGAAAATCGACTGGAGGTATTCAAAAGCTCCGGTTTATCGTCCTTGGTACCGAAATCTTTGCCGGATTGTGAAAAAATGTGATTTTTTTATGAAAATCAGATTTCCACACCCCAAAACTTACCCCAAAACAAAAGTTCTCATCCTGGATTTTTGCTCAAAAATCAATCTTTATATGGAAAATCGATTTGCAATATGCTCAAGCCCGGGTCTATCGTCCTTGGTACCGAAATTTGGGCCAAACTGCGAAAAAAAGGGATTTTCGTATGAAAATCAGAAATCAACACCAAAAATCATACCCCAAAACAAGAGTTCTCATCCTGCATTTTTGTTTAAAAATCACTCTTTATATGGAAAATCGACGGGTGGTATGCTCAAGCCCAGGTCTATCGTCCTTGCTACCGAAATTCGGGCCGAAGTACGAAAAAAATGTTATTTTTGTATGAAAATCAGAATTCCAAGCCCCGAAACATACCCCAAAACAAAAGTTCTCATCCTGGATTTTTTGGCATGTGATAGCTGATGCCAAAAGGATGATTTTGTGTCTTGTTCCCCAAATTGCAATCAATCGTCCTTCATACCGTAAAACGACCAAGAATTGAAATACTCGGTTCAGCGAAATTCACATGCCAAAAATCCAGGATGAGAACTTTTGTTTTGGGGTATGTTTCGGGGCTTGGAATTCTGATTTTCATACAAAAATAACATTTATGTTCGCAGTTTGGCCCTAATTTCGGTACAAAGGACGATAGACCCGGGCTTGAGCATATCGCCAATCTTTTCTATATAAAGATTGATTTTTGAACAAAAATCCAGGATGAGAACTTTTGTTTTGGGGTATGATTTTGGGTGTTGATTTATGATTTTCATACGAAAATCCCTTTTTTTCGCAGTTTGGCCCAAATTTCGGTACCAAGGACGATAGACCCGGGCTTGAGCATATTGCAAATCGATTTTCCATATAAAGATTGATTTTTGAGCAAAAATCCAGGATGAGAACTTTTGTTTTGGGGTAAGTTTTGGGGTGTGGAAATCTGATTTTCATAAAAAAATCACATTTTTTCACAATCCGGCAAAGATTTCGGTAACAAGGACGATAAACCGGAGCTTTTGAATACCTCCAGTCGATTTTCTGCATAATCGTTGATTTTTAGGCAAAAATTCAGGATGAGAACTTTTCATCTTCTATCCTTTTTTTTGGTTTTTACTGAAAAAAAACAAATTTTTCTGAGCCGAGTATTTAACTTCTAGGTCTTTTATCGTTATTGATAGTAATTTGTTGAACAGGGATGAAAAAAATCCTTTTGAAATCAGCTATTAGATATCAAAATTTCAGGATGAAACTTTTCATCTTCTTTCCTCTTAGTCGATTTTATTGTAAAAATTTGGAAAATGTTATAACTTTTGGTCATTTTACGGTACGGTGATTATTTAATTGAAGAACTTGGTGAAGAATGATAAAATTAATTGTTTATTTTTGGAAATATCCTCATAAAAATCAACAATGCACTTACAAAGCACAGTTAGCAGTTTTATATTAGCTTATATTATGCTGCGTGCTAAGTTGTTTATCATGAACTTACAAATGTAATTTATGTATATTTATTCATATATTTTAAGTATTATTGTAAATATCTATTAAAAGTACATTATTTTGTTGTTTTTGCCATTTTTAACATTTGCGGCGAATTGAAACTTTTTGGATTGAAGTTTACGGCGAATTCAAAAGTTGGGCTGAGTTAAAAATTTGAGATGAAGATTTTGGGCTAACTTCACACCGGTCTCAAACGGTCTTCTCAGCACAACCACGACACACTGTTGATGGTGCATACTTCCACAGTGCGAAATAAAAACAACTCAGAAAAAATTTCCAGAATATCTAGAAAAGAAGCACCCCATCGAGAGAAAATCAGGCTTCATTGAGTGCCATGGCCGATTTTCTAAAAATAAAGTACATATTTTTCATCAAATTGACACCAGAAGCTTGAAATAGTTTAAAGAAAGCTATCCAATAATTAATGACTATTCCCCTAAATTGAAGAAACTAACCGTAATTGCGTTGAAATTCTTATTCGATTTGAGTGAATTTTTCATAAGAACTTAATATAAGCTCTTAATTTGCAGGCCAAAAATTGCTTCGGTAGCCCAACGGTCTAGTTAAGAGCTCCGCGGTACAAATCCGGGCTTAGACAAATTTTGTTTTTCATTTTTATACCCAACGAGTACTGCGTAAGGGATAAATTAGCTTTGTCATTCCGTTTGTAACGCCAATAAGGAAGCGTGGCAGGTATAGAAAAGTATATATATTTTTGATCAGCATCACCACCTGAGTCGATTTCCGTGTGTTCGTCTGTCTGTCCATCTGTCCGTCTGTCGACACGATTAAAGCCGCAATTTTAAAGCCATCACGATGAAATTCAAAATATAAGTTTATTTTTTAAAAAAAAAGTTCAAGTTCGAAAATGGGCCAAATCGGATGAAAACCACGCCTACCTCCTATACAAAGTGGCTTTATTTTAAACGAAAAATCTGCAAAAATTTAAGAAATGTTTTAAATTTTGCACATAGGCTTTGATACATAATATATACCATCACTATGATATTTGGCAAAATTGGATCAAAACCACGCCCACCTCCGATACAATGTGACGTCATCGAAATAGGAAATCTTTCGTGAATATATAAAACTGAATGTCATCGTGTATGTCGTGGCTAAAGACTTCGAATATACTTTAATACAGCCGCGAAGGGGTGTTTTAGATTCGGTACCCTGCCAAAGCTCCATTCCTTACTAGTTTTTTTTTTAGTTTTGGTAATGTCATTACTGTACCATGGCTAGTGTCAATCAATAAATTAAAAATGCAAACAGGCTTGGATATTCTCACACCTACACTCTTAAATGTATTAGCTTGGGATGCAATTTTACAGGGCTGTTCATTTATGCAGTTGAGCGTCACTTAAAATTCCGAAAAAAGTGGAATGAGTTTCACACACACACACAAAATAAAACAGTTAAGGATACCAACAACATATACCACAACCATTCACTCACAAACTTGCAGCGTAAGAACTATGCAGCCTTATAACACCGGCTGCTTCCACGAGCAGCAGCGTTAAGCTATCAGTGCATAATATAGAATATGTTGTAGAAGCGGTGATCCAGCGTTTCATACACATCAGCAACTCCAACACCATAAAAATGAATGAATGAGCTGAGATGAGATGAAATGGTGGTGTTTGCACAAGTAAAATAAAACCATCAGTCATCAAGGATTTAGGAAAGCGCAGAGCAGCGCATTTTGTTTGCCACTTTTGAAGTAGCAACCAAGACCATTCATCATCATTCGTCGTGGATTACGCTCATAAACATAGGATTGTTATTGTTGTTGACTGCCAAGGCGATGGTGATGGCTGCGGTAGCAACGCGGTGCTGTCCAGTGCATACATGTCTGTCTGTCTGTTTGTCGGTAAAACATGTTCAATGGTTTTGCCACAGTCACAGTTGGAGTTTCTCGATTGTGGCTCAGCTTTGGTTGATGTCACTGGCATATCCTTGTTTTATTTATTCCTGCCACTGTTGCTGACTCTGCCTGATCCTGTATATCCAATTTCTGTAGCTTCTATATACCTCTCTCCCCCTCTCTCTCTCACTCCCTCTCTCTCTTCTTGTCTATCTATTTGCTGTGGTTGTCGTACACGTATTATAAATATATCAATCATATTTTCATGTCTGTTTGCTAAACAATCCAAACACAGCAACAACATCAACAACAAAAGGCACACAAAAGGACTGACTGTCAACATATTTTGAATGTCCATTTTTCAGTTAACACATCATAGTCGCCGTCCGACCATAGCACCGCAAGCAATGCGTACCATTTACCATAATTCCATAATGGAGCTTATTGCATGATTCGCTATTAGGAACGCTCAGAATACATGTGTGTGTGTGTATCTCAGTCAATCTGTCGCATTGTCACATTCCTGTTGTTTATTGTTGTTGTTATGTTGCAATGGCGATTGGGCAGCGTTCATGTCTGACACTTGATTGCATTAAAGCTTTAATAAATTTAAAACATTGACAGCTCTGACAGAAGCTTGTCAATATAATAAATAAGGTTCTGAATAATGAAATTTATTATTAACGGTACTGTTTTTTTGTTATACTATTTTTCTCTCTTTTTTCTAAACAAGTAGAATTTAGTTGAAACAGTTGGCCAGAACTTAAAAAATATCTGTTTTTTTTTTGCAAAAAGTATGTTGCTTCAAATAATATTTATTTAGCATTTAGCTTTCTCATCCTCCAGTAGTTGAATCACATTGCTGACGTACTGCTAGAAGCTGGTAACTTAAAAATAAAAGTTTGAAAGATAATTGGGATTTAAGATTATAATTTGTGCACTAGTGCACACTTTTAAAAAGGTCGTTCAAAAAGACAGAAAAAAAAATTATTTTGTGTGCTTTTTCTAATTTTTCAACATGATATCCTTTTAAATCTATACAATTTGTCCAGAAAGTAGGACTTAAGAATGTCATGAAAACATATATCTATTTGAGTTCGATGTTAACCGCCCATACATTTTTTAAAGTTTGTAAATAAAAAACTTAATGGGACCAAATTCGGTGAATGTTGTAATAATCCCAACTGCAATCCCATAATTGCGGTGCATTGTCTTGCTAGAAAAAGTTCTTTATCCTTTTTAAATTTTGCTCAACCGGGACCGGAGTATATTGTCCTTCAAAAACCCACTCATGCCTATTTACAATAGTTTCATGTTTTGTTCAGTTATGTATCGACTCAGAAACAAGTCAAGATTGCAACAGAAAAGCGCCAACACTTGGCCATTAATCGTGTCCTTGAATTGGTTGATGCTGAGGAAATTCGAAAAAGCTGCAGTAGTTGAACTCTATCGTTATTACTTATTTACTTAGGTGGTCATAACAACCAGCGTTCGGGTTCTCCAATCGGATACACCAAGGGGAACAGAGGGGCGAACCTTCACAGGGGTCAACGTGTCTGACTGCCTCAACCTGGCGAGGCCAGCATTATCCATGTTGAAATCGTTCCAAGTCGACTCAAACCTCCGCGTGGTGTTCCCTGGGTAAAGGCAAACTGGCATCCGTTAGTTTGACGGCTAATTTGAGCGGTGGGTCGCTCCGTGGACCTTAAACATGGAATGTGCGCAGGGTTTGGGTCCTGCCCCATTACTACTGCCCAATGATAACCAAGCCAACCTCGGATAAGAACTCTATTGTTATTGCAATTGTAAAAAAAACATAGCCTCAGAAGCGACCACAAGATATCTTTTATTTTCCACTCCAAATTTTTCGTGCAAAATTAAAAATACTGTACCTTATAATATCGATCACTCAAAACCATATGGTGAATTTTGTCAATCATTTCGGGGGCAGTCATTTGCTCTGAATTTCCCGAATGATGTTAAGTGTTTGTAGATGTACGGCCAAGGTGCTTAATCAGCACTAAAATTTAATTTTTTCCTTGTTCTACGAATACAAAAGTTGTTTGCTTCAATAGACAATAAAAATAAAACCATGTGATGGATGTTACTTTCAAGTTAGTAATGATATATCCTAAAAAAAAACTAATTTAAATATGATTAACTTTTTTTCAAATGATTATAATATGATTAACTTATTAAAATTGATCCATAAACATTTGTAGTTTACCCAAAAACAAGGTTGATTTTGAACTATCGACGCATTTCCATTAAACAAATAAGTAAATATTAAACATTTTTTGAACAAAAAAAAAAAAAACGTCACAAGGCGTTACAAGGCAAGCACCTCAACCAATATGCCACAATTCAATTGAAACATTGATTCTTATAACTATTAACATCAAGTTTAGGTAAAATCAAATCAAATTTTGCTTACGCAAATATATATATGCAAAAAAAAACGTGTTGATCATAAGTAGTTAAATACAATTAATACATGGGCGCGGATATTTTCAATATATGTTATTTCCCTTAGTGCAGATAGTAAAATTGACATCAAACCGAAGCATACAGTAGCGTTTAATTAATTAGCAACGTTGTTACCTTCTGTACCTTTGTTATCATTGCATGACATTTTTAGAACAAATTCATAAATTTTCATTGTTGTGTGTATGTGTCAACTCTGTGTTAAAAAATTGCAATAAATACCCCCAGTTTTACAAAATCGATGTTTTTTAAAATACAATGTTGCTGAGAAGACTGCAACGCACAGTGTAGCGAGTTCATACAACCAGCGGCCAAAATTAGAAAACGTTGTCGAAGCAAATTTGGCACAGAGGCTTATATTGTTCAAACTAAAATAAATTTAAAATTTGGGCAAAATCGGTCACAAGACACACTCACTGCCCATATATTTCAAAGTAAAAAATAAGCATAAAATCGCTTAAAATAACTCAATAACATTGAAATCTTGCAGAGATGTTTGTTGTTTTTGTGTGTCCCAATTATCATAAAAATAGGGGACTATAAGTTTAATTTCATTCTTAATTTTTCTTTGTTCACTTTTTATCAGTTTTGGGCTTTCCTTTATTTGTTATATTTTTATCGGGCTACAAACAATGATGAAGACGATTTATTCATCTCTTAAGTGAGGATCTTCGCTTTTTTGTTGATATATGCTATGCTCAGAGCTGCCATTGAATCTCCACTTAACGAAAAAAAAACGAAATGGCCATTTCAGCCCTTAAAGAACTTTGACCGAGCTTCTTATGATCAATTGTGTTGTGCGTGTTTTGAAATGTTTGGACACATATGATCGAGAACTGGACCTACATGTGTTATGCCGACTCCGAACGGCTTATGTTCTAAAGAAGCTTTTCATGACAGTATTTGTTCTCTGAGGTTTGCCATTGCCTGCAGAGAGGTGACGGCCGAACAGAAAAATTAATTTAATTGAAAAAACATTCTGTTTTCATAGGTTCTATCGCAAGCATGCCACGCACCTCAACCAGTATGCCACGGCTGCCACACGTGTCTCCACGAATCTCCACTTGCAATGTTATACAATTTATTTTTCTGTCGTTGAATAAATTTCCAAGAAGTTGTTCAATTCAATTCAATACACCTTTCAAAGGGATTTCGGCAGAGTTTTCAGTGCTTACTACATCGTTTGGTATCAAACAGCATATTGTATTGGCTACAGGACAGACCCATATCTATATAATATAAGACCAATGCATTATCTACAGATATTGAGCAAACTTTAGATATTCGTAAATTTATTCAACAGCTTTTTCAATGACTTGGGCGAAGTAGCATTAACTAACTTACATTCCAACATTTCTCCTCGTTGACCTTGTTGAGCATTCCTCTTAGCTTAATTGTGATCAGTGTGATATTTTTAAATTTGTAAAATTGTGATAATTTAAAATTAATAAAATGCATAAAATAAAAAATTATCATGCCTAAGAGAGATCTGCTTCAGATATTTCCATATTGGAATCCAGCCATTTCGAGCACTTCTGCATTAACACCAGTACGAGTATATAAATAGTTTCAAGTCGGTGCCGATTTGTTTGTGTTGTGTTTCTCTAACATTTCTGCCATTTTGTCTTATTGCTTTGTTAAAAATTAATTGTTTTAAAAATTTTAAACAGCAAAGCAATCAAGAATTGAATAAATTTTTTTATTTTTTTAATTAAATAATTTTTAATTTATTAATTAAAAAAAAATAATAAAAATTTGCTTAGATATTTTGAAATCTTATCTTAAGTTATTAATTTCTTTTTTTGTTTTATGTTTTCTTTTAAGATTACATAATCTTCACAAAAATCTCTCATGCGTTATAAAAACATAAACTGTTTCATGTATTCTTTAGGATGCTTAAATGGATGTCGGATTCTCCTATGACATTGTCTTGTACAAAATCATGCATTCTGGAATGCATTCCAAATTATTTTCCTATGAATGATCATCTGCCGCCTGCAACCTGGCGAAGGTTCACATAGACCATTATGGTCCTTAGTGGTACCGGGTGTAAGGAGCCTGTATGGATTTAGTTAAGGCCAGTAAAAATGTAAGGCCAGTAAAAAATATCCGTTGTTAATAGACCTGATGCTATAGAGGCGAAAGTACCCATTTGACGATATAAGAGATAATTCAGGCTTCCTGCGGGTTATATATAACTTAATATCTGCTAACCAAACAAAACATATGGGCATTTCCAAACTGGCGTTACGCACGATTTGTACGAAAAAAATAATAAAAATATGAATGAGAAAGTGAAATTTTTAAAAAGATTTTTTAATATTCGCGTAGTAAATAAAAAGCACTTTATTAAGTAAAATAATTACAACAATCGGTCCTTAGGACTTAGAGATATACGGAAAAATATGCTCTGGCGTGACGTTACAAAAAACAAAAGCAGTTTTAGATATCGATTGCAAAATTTGCAAAACTCTGCGAATTGGGCAAGACTTTTTGTATAAAACCTTTTTTATAAGGTTTTGAAATAATGCAAGTTTATTTTCCAAGTAATAAAATTTAAAAATCTTTTCCTGTTTTTTTGTTTTTAGGCTTAGTCATCTCGCGTGACGTTGCTGGCGTTACGTTACTTAAATTTCCATTGTAGTTAAATTGGGTAATTGAGTAGTTAGGTAATTAAATAAAAATGTAGTTTATTAACTAAAAAACAAATTTAATATATTCTGCCTCTTCTTGCATGAACCATTTCCCATTATTTTTAGCCAATGCCTTCCATTTATACTAAAACAAAAACGTATACGAAACATTTACTAAACATTTACTAAAAAGAAAAATTTCATTTGTGAAACAAAGCATACGATTTGATCATCATGATAAATGAGTTTATATTCAAATTGCTTAAATTAATAAAATTAGAAATTTAAAATTAATAAGATTATTAATTATTAAGATTATTTAATGATATAATAATAAGTTTTTAATAACTTTTAATTTTCTTGTCACGGTGGACTTTTTTCTGGAAATGCTCATATACAATTTTTATTTAATCTTCATGTTAAAATAAGGGCAAAATAAAATAATTTGGAATATCTGCGTTTTTATTAAATATATAAAAATAATTTGGGTTGCTAAGGGGGATTGCAACGATTTACGGCGTGGCTAGGCACAACTGAAATCTTACCTCATCGTTTAATCAGATAGTTGGGCAGTTAGAGACAACAATTCTTCTTATTTCTATTCACAACATCGCTTAAAATCATACCTCATACCTAAAATCATTTCTTTTCAGGTACATTCTTAAAGTAGCAATAAGTCAATGTAATTAACTTGTATGTGACAAAGTTATCTACGAAGCTTTTACTTCAAATAAATTTTCCAATTCCAATAAATAAACATAATTCTCTCGTATCTGCTTTTATTTTAGCAAAGTGTAGAAATCTGTTCACTGACTGAAATAAAAATTGAATAAATACAGTAAAGAAAAGTAATTAATTAATCCATTTTTCCATTTTAAAAAGCATAAATTTCATTCAATTTCAAGTTCAATTTTTATTTTTATACCTACACCTTGAATATTAGAAGGACTGTAATTTTTTAAAAATATTTATCCAGAGTAATGAACTTAAAGCAACGCCGTTTTAAGACTTAAAACCCTCACGTATTGTCCACACGATGATGTTAAAATCATCACAAGTTCATTGTCAGCGTTGTCAGGCATTTTGAGCCAGACACAATCCATTTGTTACGTTATCGGAACACTTGTTTGTCCTTACAACGATCACACGTCCATCGACAATGCTTCCGGATTAGCCAAAACAAGCTACCAAGTAAGCAATGCAATTTTTCGCTCTGTTGTTCATAGAACATGGACGTGAACGAGATGCCTCAACCAACGCCCAACTCACCCCACAATGACGAGCAACCTTGCTTCAGACTGAGGTCTTTTATTTCATAGGCGCGTTTATTTGGATATGGCAAATATAAATTGACATCATGTTGAACATGGCGCAACGGTGACAATGTTGTGTATGAACAACAATAACAGTATCAACACAAACAACAACATCAACGTGCCAGTTTGTTGGCAATGAACGAACTTTGTTTGTTCAGTAAATTGTTTCCAGCAAATGTACCGAATTATAAAAAAAAAAATATTTTTAGGAGCTTCCAGCTTAGCTCTTTTATTTTGAACTAATTTATTTACCCATTGATTATAATTTTTAAAAATTTGCTGACGTCATTGGAATGTCCGTTTCAAGCTTAAACAACTTCGCAGCTATTGTCAATAATAACAATAAGTTTCCTTCGCAATTCGTTGAATATTAAATTATCGCCTTACTTGCGGTCTGAAATTCAATTATCATAATAATAACTTTGGCTAAAGCGCAAACTTATGATCTTGTAGCATTGCAATCAAATCGTCTTCAACCAAAGTCGAGGACCGGAGTAGAAACCGCTTCAAGAGAAACAATAACATTAATTCGAATATGCTTCATAAATTCAGCAGCAATAATTACTGCTTCATCAAAGGCAACAACAAGAAAAGCAACAACAACTAGCTTAGCTAGAGGTATACAAATAAATTGTGTGAACTCATATATGTTTTGATTATATTTTGTATCTTAAAAAAAAAAGAAAAAAAAAAAAGCTCGTAAGTGGTTCTTGGAACAGGCTTTTAGCACATTGTGTAAATGGTCTTGAAATGAGCCAGAATCTGCAACGGTTTTTTCTCCCAATGGTCCATAAAGTTGACAAACTGTCAGACGGCAATCAAGTTTATGTTCATCAGATACAATTTTGCGCTGTTGCACACTGAGCTTATGGTGATGACCACCGTTGGCGATATCTGCTAATTGCTGCTCTTTCTGTCAATGGCATAGAATAAATTTTGGCCATATTTTGAGAATTGGTGTTACTCGTACAGCTGAAATGCTTCAATGGATAAGGTGAGCATTTATTGCTAATTCTAGAGAAATCAGAAGTATTCCACAAGTAAGTATTAAAGTTGTTTCATATGTCAGCATTTATAGTTTTGTTTTAAGTAAATAAACATTTTTTTGTCAAAACTTATGATTGGACTTCTTAAATTTTGGCCGGAGGGGACCACTTAGAAATAATAATATACACTTCAACATTTTTCCGGGCGAATTACTAATTGAACTCTGAATTTAATGATCTTTTGTGTAGTCTTCTCGTTTAAGCCACCATATTGTGATATCCTGCTATAATTTAAAAGTAAACACTTCAACGAAAATTTTAAGCCCCTGCAGAACATTTTTAATCAAAACCTGAAATGGACA
This sequence comes from Coremacera marginata, assembly GCA_914767935.1. Taxonomy (NCBI): domain Eukaryota; kingdom Metazoa; phylum Arthropoda; class Insecta; order Diptera; family Sciomyzidae; genus Coremacera; species Coremacera marginata. The sequence goes on from OU612047.1 coordinate 120,638,847, forward strand.
GGTTATAGAGTTAGACGGATTTTATGTATGAATGAAAATGGACATTGCGATAATATTTCATATAAATAATAGAAAAATCGCCATAATTTGGTAAGCGAATCAAATCAGGATTTTGATCATGGACGTTCAGAGGGGCTAAGGTGGGTCAGTTGCGCCTCTTTCCCCTAGAGAGAGAAAAATTATGGAAAAATTAAAACATATATAATTTTTTTTAATTTTTATCAATTTGGCTGCACTTTGAAATTTGCATATACTGAACACTCAGCTCGCCTTTATATGTTTGGTCTTAAGTTTACGTTTTCTTTTATTCCCTTTTTCATCATTAATAAAATCCGTTATTTCTGGAAAGAATATACTCTTCTTTGCTTTCTGTTTAAGTTTCGACTTCGTATGTTTTATTATAAGAGTTTCGTCACAGTAAACATTGAAAAAGCTGAATAAAATTGTTACTTTACATATTGAACACTTGATACCTTCCAACAATAACGAAGTAAGTGAAATGAATAATATAGTCAAAATTTGTACACCTATATATTAATTTAGAGTATGTAGTTATAGAAAGTATTTGGTCACACTCGTCACATTTAACCCTAGAACTATAAACCGCGATAGATTTCTACCCCAGGCAAACTTTAAACTACGTTTCTAAGTTATTCAGTGACATTGTCGACTGACGACATATACTGCACCTATAAAATTTTCAAAAATCGAAGCAAAACGCCTCACAATAAAAAGGCACTATTTTATGAAAAAGGGATGAAATAATTATACAAATTTTATTCTTTAGAAAAGACAATCCCAGGACAATATAATATATGTTATTTAAAAGAATTAACTAATAATTCAAAAACTGTGGCATAAAACACTGTACTTGACGTTTATCTATATGTTCCATGATTTTATTCAATAAAATCATTGAGAAAAGCCGTATCTGCATCATTTTTCGCACCTTAAGGAAAATAATTTGCTTATTTTAATTTAAAATATCATCAAAACCATCTTACCGATATATATGATCTATGTTATTAGGGTTAAAGCGAAGATATAATAAATATGTACAACACGTAATGAAAAAGACTCATATGACCCAAATTCTATTTTTTATGACTGAAAAAAATTTGTGTATATAAAATAAATAAAAAATAAACAAAAAGTGCGGCATCTACACGTAGATACGGCATTTTTTACTTTGTTAATGTAAATACAGCGTTTTATCCTTGAATGATACCTAAATTAAGGTTTGGCGTCAAAAATTTGGGATTTTTATTTTACAATCTTAAAGACGATGAATGAATAATAAGGAAATTACAAAAAAATTAATTTTGATTTTCATGCTAGATGCCGCACTCTTCCTTATGACGGCAGTATATCAGTATTTAGTTCAAGGTTCTAACAATAGTGCTATGTTGCCAGAGCTGGGTTGTAATGATTCCTTTTGGAATTAATTCCGCCTCAATTCCAATTCCTTGGAATTAGGAATTGGGAATTGGTCATCTCAATTCCTGAGAAATGAAATTGGAAAAAAGTTGTCAATTCCGTTCCAGGAGTTGTAATTGATAATTGGATATCATAATTACTCAGGATTATTTTCTTTTATTTTACATGCAATATGCAACATAATTGAAGACATAAATGTAGGTGATATGTCGCATTTTCGGATTTTTTCTATCTTCTTTGCGTGGATAAAGGCCTAATGTGCATAAATACTATTTTGAAACTTAAAACAACCGTGTTTGTGGCTATTTTAGAAATAAACAACTTGACAAAGTTTGATTAAATATAGATTTCAGTACAATGGCGGTGCCGCACTCGCGTTTTTAATGTTGAGACCATAATGAGCGTTTTCACAAGAGGTTCACGCTATTACGATTTGGTTGTTTCACTCGGTTGCAATTTAGTTGGAAAAGTTTGAAACTTTTAAATTCGTAAAATTTCTTACGTGGGTTATTAAAATGAGTGAACGTTATTTTTTATACTTATATATTTCTTAATATTTTTTATATATTACACACATATATTTTGTGTAAAGTTAGTATACCACCTTGTTCAAAAAGACTTGACAACATTTTACGCGTATCGGCGCATTTGAAACCATTTTTCACACAAAATTTGATACAAACTTGTTGCGCAATTTTTTCTTCCATCGTAAAAATCAAAGACACGAAAAAAGTTGTTGTAAGCAAAACACTGTCACTTTACCAAATGTCAACGAGAGACGCTGATATTTGGTAGCCTTGTCATAGACACATGTGGCAACCTACTAAAAAATAATTTTCGAATCGGACAGTAAAGTCGGGCTCACAGTGTGAATGAACCTTTCTTTTTGAACAAGGTGGTATAACCGAGGAGAAAAATTAAGTCAGAATTATGTTTCTTTTATTTTTTAATTATCATATTTAAAAATTTTTATATACATTTATGAGTTTTTAATTATAATATTTAAAAATAAATCGATGGAAAATAAATAATCACTAAAAATACAAGAAACTAAAGAAAAAATTAAGAAATGAGAGCGAAAAGTGAAATACAAACAAATTGAGCGCAGAAAGAGCGAAAACGGCGGCAGAAACACAATCGCGAACGCGCAACCGCCAACATTGCATAATAAGCCTTAATTGCATAAAAACGCGAGTGCGGCACCGCCATTGCATTGAATCCGCGTAATTTGACCACGCATTATCCAGGAAATGTTTTTAAGAACAAGGAATTATATATCAACAAAATATAAAGTATTCGGCAATATATAATTGGTTAATATTAAAAAAACAATAAAAACAGATATTTTTTATGCACTGCCATTTTATGGTACTCTATAAATGGTACTCAAATAAAAAAACCGGCGCTATAAAAAATCTTAAAAAAAAAAAAAATTAAAAATCACCCAAAAATGAATGCAAAATGGCCAAACGAAATTGTACCCAACAAAAACGAATAAGAAGTCCAAATATTTTTTGTTAAAATAGCCTAAGCACAAAAAACGAAATTTAACCCAAAACTAATAAGGAATGGTAAGGAAACTATGTTAGTAAGGTACCGAAGCTAAAATACCACCCGTGGTCGTATTGAAGTATATTCGAAGTCCTTAGCCACGACAGACACGATGACAATAAGTTTTATATTTTTACGAAAGTTTTCCTATTTTGATGTCGTCACTTTGTATTGGAGGTAGGCGTCGTTTTTATCCGATTGTGCCAAATATCATAGAAATGGTTTATATTAAATATCAAAGCTAATGTGCAAAATTGTCAGACCTTTCCTTAATTTGAGCAGATTTTTAAGAGATTTTACGGTTAATATAAAGCCACTATGTGTGGAAGGTAGGCGTGGCCTTCATCCGTTTTTTCTCAATTTTATAGTCAGGATTTATAGTAATTTTTGTGGATTTTTAAGAGACTTTACTGTGAAAATTAAGTCATTCTGTATGGGGGTAGATTTGGTTTGCATCCGATTTGGCTCATTTTCGAACTTGATCTTTATTTTTTTGAAATAATCTAACATTAAGAATTTCATTTCTATTTTTTGCATTGTGCGAAATGAGTAGAATTTTCAAAGACCATTTTTTCCATTTTATTTGCTTTTAAGTTAGTTTTAATTCAATGAATCATGCTTAAAAATCACCCAAAAACAAAAAGTGCAATTTCGCCCAAAATATATGAGTGACTTATCATATCAAAATTCCCCAAAAAACAAAACTTCGCCCAACAAAAATGCCTAATTGCCCAATTCTTTTTAGGTGACTTTTCAGGCGCTATGAAATATCGCCGAAAAGGAAAACCGTAAAATAAATATGTGTGTGGCTGCCACGCAAGGTAGAAGTGAAACTTGTACCCAAAAATGGAATTTCTGGGAAGATTGTTAGCTTATTTTATTAACATTCCCTCCTTCAGTGCAACCAAATGGTTAAAAAGCAGTCTGCCTTCATATCAGTGGTAGTTCAAAAACTGTATTTTTTCATCAAGCCAACTAGTATATTCAACATAGTGATATCATGGATATCATCAACAATATCAATTGTACCTTCTGTTTATGGACAGTTACTGAAGAGATCAATATTCACGTACAGAATTAGATCACAGTTTTTTTTTACTTTTGTGACACAGTTGGTTATCAAGAGAATTTTTCTATTTTAATTTTATGACCTAAGTTATTCCAGGCTCGATCCTCATAGCATAGATGACAGATCTTGCTGTTTTATTTTTTTGTTAATTATATATATATTTATAAATAACAAGAAGAAAAAATTTGTTGGAAAACCTCCGTACTCGCATCGAACCGCGTACAATTCGACTGCAAGTTGGACGTGTTACCATCTCACCATTGACTCCCTCGCATCAAAGCGAACAAACCTGAAAGCAAGCCTAGTGTAGATCTTCCAATTTATTCCATAGGATTGATGCCAAAAAGAATTTATTGTTTATCCAAAATAATCATCAATCGATTATATAATTTGGGCTTTATTTATATAATTTATTTTCAATTTTTCTTAAAAAAAAAAATACTGCCTTATGATTGTAAATACTTTCAATTTAAAAAAGCACAGAATTTCAACCACAGTTACGACCACAGAACCTTAGCTTCGTGGTCAGAAGCTCTGACCTTATGCTACCGCGCATACTTGTTTGAGTTTATTTTACCGTGTCTACACATTTAAAAATGTTTATGCGTTTTTCGTTACAAGATTTACAGCGTATTTTGTGTTGCATTTGCGACGATGTTTAATCCCTGTAGGAAAATCAACTAATTTAAAAGTAGTTGATAAAGTAGTTTTTTGTCAACCACAACTAGTTGAAATTCTGACTTTTTTCCATAGAACGAACTAACTTATTTTGTATGGTGATGTCCGCTAAATAAGTCAATTGACTGTCGTCTGCATATATTTTCAACTACTTGTTAAATTAGTTACATTTAAATTATTTTTTTAATTGCTTTAAAATAACCAATTGAAAACATTACTGATGGCCAAAAGTTAATAATATTTGATGAAATAACATGGTTAAATATATATAAACTTGTAATCTAATAAAAATTTGCAATTAAAACATGTCAAAATCAGAGTAGTTGCCGCCTTAATATAATTCAAAGTAGTTTATCAATTACTTGTTTTTAAGTGGTATTTCAATTACATTATATATAATGCAATAAAAACTATTTAGAATTGAAGTGGATGCCGCCTTAATATAATTCAAAGTAGTTCATATACTGGTTTATTTTAAACTAGTTTTTTAATTAGTTGTTTTTAAAAACAAGTTAGTTTGTTCCTATAGGGATGCTAAATGATGCAGGCATGTATATATATGTATATAGAAGAAACTCAAACATTATCACAAAAATTCTGTTATTTCCAACACGGCACAAAATCTGACTTCGATATCGAAAATTTAAAAGTTTACGAATAGTTCGCGATGATATTCGAATTCGTTATCGATTACGATTTGAAAAAGATACGTTTTGAGTACGTAAGGGAAGTAACCCTTACGAAGGTTCGCTTATGTTTCGAAAAATTATTCGTTTACAATTCCAATGCGATTAATTTAGAATTAATTTTTTGGGAAATTAATTAATTAATTTGGAAAACACAAATGCGAAGTTAATTATATTTTCTACTCTTTTTACTGTAAGGTGGACACTTTCGGATAACTTTTTTGGCACTTTCAAAACTACTTTTATTATTACTGACGCGATAACACTGGTATGAAATAACTTTCGACTTTTGATCGCCAATTAGGGAAAAATACGAAATTTTTCTTTGATAAAAGTTCATTGCAAACGAACTTTCACCGGGTGGGTTACGTATGCATTGACATGTGTTAATTTTCGGCTCAATATTGTAGTAACATATCCTTCTTATGTTTTAGTTTCGACCAACATATTGTAGGCAATCTGACAGCTCAATTGGAAATGGAGGAACTTGTAACCTGTATTTTGTGTATACCACAGCACGCGAATATTTTTTTTTATACAAATGTGATCTTAAAACTACATTTGAATTATATGTAAGATACGATATTTATATGGTATTTATATTTATATTCAAAGGTCAAAAATAGAAGAAATTTTAGATACAAAGTTGCATTCGTTAATATTGCAGCATGTGCTGTTTCCAAATCAATCAATGCAATCAATATGAATTTATCAAAACTCAATTTGAGAAATGCCTAAAAGTATGCTAATGTTCTGAAAAAAGCTACGTTCAGATTCAAATTTTTTGATCGTACTGTACTTTCAGAGTATTGTGAGCTACTCAAATGAATATGCCTACGTGGCCCAGTGGTTAGAACAGCCGGCTATGGATATAAACATATTGTGTTCAATCCTCAGTGAAAGCAAAAATGTAAAAAAATTTAAATAGCATCTTTTTCGTTTTTATACAAGTAGTGCGGTGAATTGCTGTGTTGTTGTTTTCATAAGAATCATTGAAAAAACCAATGTAACGAGGTTTTACCCCCTTCTAGGTCGCCGTATTGTTGTATAAAAGTTTCACTACAAAAATGTTTTTTTTCCATACAAATTGGGCTAATTTTTCATATGAAAAGAATATGAAGCAAAGAAACTTTGCAATTTTATTGTGTGAAATTTTGTTTCTTGTTTTTGAGTGATTTTTCATAAGAAAATGAAAATTCCTTAATTTAAATTCCTCTTAGTTTTTCATATTTGTTTGAAGAACAGCAAATATGTTTTTTTTTTTGTTTTATTGATTCTTAAAAAATTATTTTAATGTTTCTGTGCAAAAAAAAAAAAAACACATATCATACTGCTATTTCATTGAATAAAGCATGTTTAGTGAGAACTGAATCTCATATCCGAATGCTGAATTGTATTCTGTTATGTATGCAGACGGTATAGATTTCTCTTCCAACTCCTTTCATGATCAATAAACCAAGTATCGATATAGTTGTCAATTCATTTCAATAACAAATGCGTCATAAATGCACTCGTACAGCATTAAATAAGGGAGGAAATTAATTTTTCTCCATTTTTACTACTATTTCGCTATCGCTCGGATGATGTTGAACCAATTATATTGTCTTTCCCATAAAAACTAGTGCAACGATGCGCCAGATAAGAGGCATTGAAACCTTATCTCGTCTTTTAGCTATGAAACCATGCAGACGAGCACGTTCCTCATTTGTCGCGTTCACATCAGACAGTGTAGCTGCGCTTCTAATCTGTTCAAACTCAACAGGACACAAGCTCAAACGAAGCGCAATAAGACCAACCAAGAGAATTAGTGTTAAACTAAAATCCGATTTGGAAAACAATGTGTAGAAAAAAACAACTTCTAGCTATGTGCAGCATTGCGATATAAAAATCCGCTGGGAAAAAGTGCGCTGCAGTAAGGGAAATAATATGGATGGCAGTTAGCTAAAAGCTGGCTGGTACTGTATGGTATTTCAATAGGATTCCAAACTCAAAACCACGCATTATTATCAATTGTAAAGCATCTAAATTGCGAACGCGTATGACTTCTTGAGTAGTTTTATAATAATAAAAAAAAACAAAACAATGCAATACTACGCGCAGGATTAAATACTGAAGAGTGAGCACGCGGTTGACACTAATTCGATTATAAGGATTATGTTGAATGGTACAAAGTTGCGGTAAACAAAAACATGCGCTCTATAAAACTATTAAAAGGAAAACGAATCATAGAGCAGGGAGTTGCTGCATGCAGCTCCCTTATCTTAGCAGATGCCAAGTACGCATTAATGCATTTAAAGCAAGTCCTACGATACCACTCTAAGGATATTTCTAATTCCACTAAGAATGGCATTCAATTTCGTGAAACATTTCATTACTGTTCTTGGCGAAATAAATACATCTTCTTTTCAGTTCCTCCTTACAAGTCAGGTGGTTTAGCTTTGAATAAGGCTGTCAATAACATTGCTCAGAAATGAAATTAACAAAAATAAGAACGAACAAACTGAAGGGTGTCCTGCTCGACGCTCTGTAGTAAAGCGAAGCATTGCAGTTTGCTGAAAATAACTCACTTATCGCGAAAAACGAGCCAAGGCAGAGTATGAAATTTAATGATCCATGATTTGAAGATACCGTCGAGAATATTGATGACAAAGACTTCTGTTATAAAAAGATTTCGGGTTGTTTGTTTCATGCAAAAGAGAGAAAAAGCTTAAAGTTAAAAAAAATAGTATGAAAGAAAACAAAGCATTGAGAACACTTTTTATTAAAAGTTATATGTAACAAGATTTTCAAGGAGACAAAAAGAAGGACCATTTTAGACTACAAGACTACTTTATGCAGTAAAACATTTTTCGATTAGAGATGTTTAAGGATTTCAGTGGAATGCGAGGGCAATTTCTGAAGTCAGTTAACTTCCATATGCTAATAGACAACTGTCAAATTTTGAGCAAACTGTGTCATTTATTGTAGTTTGAGTTTGACAGCCATGGAAAATAGACAACATCGTAAATTTCGACGAAAAAGGAAAAAGTGAATTTCGTATGTTCATCAAAAAAAACCATCATAGAGACCAAGGAAAGGCTTGATTATTAATACAATGGCGACTTTGCACCATCAATTTCAGTGGCTAAGAAGTGGTTTACAGAACTCCTGTTTGGTCGTAGCAGCACAAGTTAACCAAACGTTCAGGTCACCCAAAGGAGTTCATCACGCCAGAAATTAGCTATGAAATCCAAGGAGTGATATCGGACGACCGGAGAATGGAAGAGCGTGAAGTGGTTAAGGCTGTAGGCAGCTCAAATGAGCAATTACATCACATTTTACATAAATATTTGTACATAAAAAAGCTATACGCGCGATGGTTGACGCTGTCGTTCACACTCGACCATAAGCACAGTCGTGTGACTACCCTATAGGAACAAACTAACTTGTTTTTAAGAACAACTAATTAAAAAACTAATTTAAAATAAACTAGTATATGAACTACTTTGAATTATATTAAGGAGGCATCCACTTCAATTCTAAATAGTTTTTATTGCATTATATATGAAGTAATTGAAATACTACTTTAAAACAAGTGGTTATATATATAATAAGTCGGGGATTGGCCGAATCAGACCACAGTGGATCCCTTTTCGTCCCCTATTTGACGAAGGATGCTACTGCTCGGAGCACTCATAAGTGAGCATGCTCCTTATATAAGCACCCTTTGTCACCTCAAGCATGTCCTTGTAGGTCAGTTGACCAATCTCGGCTTCGTCAATAAATGGACGTCCCAGAATGGTCAATCTTATGCTTGCCACCGCCGGACACTGGCACAGAATGTATGCTGCTGTTTCCGGCTCCTCTAGGCATAACCTACACGCATCGTCCTCGGTCAGAGTCATCTTCCTGAGATGGTACATGTAGGGACCGTGTCCTGTGACCAGTGCAGTAAGCCAGCTTAAAGTCTGCCGATTGTATCGGGTGACTTTTGCTGCCTCACTACTTGACCATTTCACGGCCGCCTTTGATTGCCTGCAATTACCAGCTTCTTCCCACCTTGTACGGTGTTCCGAGTCCGTCCATTGCTTAATAAGGCCTGCCACCATGTTGTCGCCTATGGCGATACGTGGTTCTGGTCCACAGAATTCTTCTGCTGATCCTTCTCTTGCTAAAGAATCAGCCTTTTCATTCTGCTCTATGCCAGAATGTCCTCGCACCCACATAAGTGTGAGCTCATTTGTCTGAGCGCACCTATTGAGTTTGGTACGACATTCCATGGCCAACCTAGAAGTAATATCTGTCCGTTGCATGCACCTAATCACCGACTAATTGTCAAGGGCAATGACAATTTTCTTGCCATTTACTCGGTCATCTATCAAGTGATCCAGCGCATGCACTACACCAAGCATTTCCGCCTGGTATACAGACACGAACCTCCTCAGCCTCAGTGCACAGGATGGGTTCAACTCTTCTGAGTAGACGCCTGACCCGGCTCTGCCATTCATCAGAGAGCCATCTGTGAATGTACTGATGTCGCTACCAGCGGTTTCTTCACAAACGGATCCATCTTTTATTGGAGTCTTATAACATTTTTCTGTTATTCTCACTCTCTGCCTTCCGTCCATAGGCATACACGTCTCCCTGACATTTCGCTGTGCCATGTCCAGGATGCGCATATGACCATGGAGGGCTGTTGCTCCATGCCACGTAGCATTTCGCAACATCCTGAGGGCTGTTAGCGCTGCCGTTTTCTTTATCTCTAAATCCAACGGCAGCATACCTAACAAAACCTCCATTGCGCTTGTTGGAGTGGTGCAAAAAACAAGTGGTTGATAAACTACTTTGATTTATATTAAGGCGTCAACTACTCTGATTTTGACATGATTTATTTGCAAATTTTTATTAGATTACAAGTTTATATATATTTAACCCTGTTTTTTCATCAAATATTATTAACTTTTGTCTTCACTAACATTTTGTTTCAAAAAGACATATATTTTATTTACGACATTGAACTGCAAGACAGACGTGGAAAACACACTATGAAACTGATCAAAACCCTGTGAAACGCCTGTAAAAAGCCTCAAAACCCTGCGATTAAGAACGATTAAAAATTCTTTATTATTTAAGATATTCAAATTACAACCTGGTAGTGTTTAGCAAACATTGCACAATTTAGACTCTGTACGGAAATTGATGCATTTCTTAGCCATTCAGCAAACACCTCATCACTTCATGATTTATGTATTGATGTATTTTTCAAAAAACAGTCAAATAAATGGTCTCTTTGATGTATAGAAATTTAAAATTTGTATGCTTTTAAATTCATCTTCAATAAGTGGAGTATTAAATACTTTTCAATTGGTTATTTTAAAGTATTTAAAAAAATAGTTTAAATATAACTAATTTAACAAGTAGATGAAAATATACGCAGACGGAAGTCAATTGACTTATTTAGCGGACATCACCATACAAAATATGTTAGTTCGTTCTATGGAAAAAAGTCAGAATTTCAACTAGTTGTGGTTGACAAAAAACTACTTTTTCAACTACTTTTAAATTAGTTGATTTTCCTACAGGGTACTTCAAAACAGTGCTTGGTGATTTTCAACTGTTGTGCAAAACAGTTTTTGAGCGCCGTTTCGTAACCGCGAACGAAACATGGACTTATCACAATACACCAGATCCGAAGGAACAGTCAGAGCAGTAAACTTCTCCTGGTAAACGTAAGCCAAGGTCATAACGATAGGTTTTTAGGGTGCATGCGATGTCATCCACATCGATTGCCTTGAAAAGGGTAAAACAATCACCGGCGAATATTATTCATCCTATATTCATCATCCGTATTTGGTGCAGAAAAAATTGCTCATCCACCACGACAACGCACCGGCGTACACCTCTGTAATCGTCATGGCAAAAATTCATAAATTCGATTACGAGCCGATTCCCCATCCAACATATTCTCCAGACTTAGCCCCTGCAATTTTTTTCTATTTCCTGAAGTAATGACTAGGCGGTAAGAGATTTAATTCGAATGAAGAGGTCATCACTGAAACAATCGTCTATTATGAGGACCTTAATAAAACCTATAAAGATTATATATATAGGTCTAAAAGGAGACTATTATAGGAAGTAAAACGCATTTTTTGCCGAAATAAATATCTTTTATTCAAAAAGACACTGACTTCTGTATTTTTGGCCTTCGTATAATGGACGAGTTTTTCGGTTTTCAGTTTTTAAATTAAATAGGGTTTTTTTACAAACCCGCTTAATGAAATTATATTTTTAATAATTAAACAAAAATATTTCGTTTATACTCAGATGGTTCAACCCAGAAAAACTAATTTAAAAAAAAAGAAAAAAAATAATAAATTCCATTTAAGAGTTGGAAAATATTCAGTTACACTCAAAAAAGAGGGTGTTTGTCATAAGTAGACTGCGGATTTTTATGCAGAACCTTTTTTCCGACTAAAGGTGTTCTAAGTGTTCTTAACTATAAATTTCTATATTATATAGTGTTTCCTAAAGTTTCTTTCAATATATATATATATATATGCAAGTAATATGCAAATAATATGCAAGGAATATGCAAAAAAATGTCTTCTAAAAAATTTCAAATATCAGTTTTCATTGCAATGAAGATAATTTGAAGGTATTTTTTGAATATCTTACCACAGTTGAGCATTTTATTTTTTCGATTTTAAGTTTATTCAAGGATAGTTTATGCTACAATAAACAACAATGATGTTTTCATGTCTTCAATTGAAACATTAACAATTACCTGGGAAATAATTTCATAGAGTACAACTGAATCCTCAAAAGTAAACTCTTAGGGTCCAAGTACTATCCAAAAAAAATAGTCCAATTGACTATTTTCTTACTTAGGTGGCCATAGCAACCCGTTTTCGGGTTTCAGCCGACCTCATCAGCTCTCGCCAGGCGCCTCTGCATTGCGCGCTCCTTCCCCAATCGGATACACCAAGTGCGGTTAGGGCTGCCTCGGTCCGGTCCATCCATCAGAAACATGGTCTCCCTCGTCGTCGTTGACCAACGACCCTCGCCTCGAGCACCTTTCTCGCTGGAGCTTCGTCGTCCATACGATGGACATGACTCAGCCAGCGTAGTCGCTGCACAGTCATATGTCGAACTACGTCAATGTCTTTGTAGAGCTCATACAGCTCGTGGTTCATTCGGATGCGATAGTCATCGCCGACTCGAACAGGACCAAAGATTTTGCGAAGAACTTTTCTATCGAACACCCTCAGAGCAGCTGCGTCAGTTTGCGAAACTATACATGCCTCAGCGCCATAAAGAAGAACAGGTAGAACGAGCGTCTTTTAGAGTGTTATTTTAATCGATCGAAGGAGGGTTCTGGAACTTAGTTGCTTACTGAGCCAGTAGTAGTACCTATTAGCAATTATTGTTCTACGCTTAATCTCCAAGGTATACGAACCCCTTGACTACTTCAAAGTTATAGCTGCCGAATGAAACGTGAGAGTCTAAACGCCGCACTCCCTTGTTTGTCGACAGCATATACTTTGTTTTACCCTCATTTATCGTCAAACACCTTTTAGAAAATGGTGCCATTACGATGCACACCGGACTTTCGTACGATCCCCTCCATGATGATGTTGAAGAGATCGCAAGACAGTTGATCGCCTTGTCTGAAACCTCTTTCGGTATTGAAGGTTTTTCATTTCATTTCCTACCTTGATGGTCATTTCCTACCTGCGTGTGTTGCTCAAAGTCATTCTGCAAAGTCTAATCAACTTTGCATGTATACTGAACTCATTGTTGCGTATAGGCAATCCCTTCTCGGGCTATCGAACGCAGATTTAAAATCGACAAAGAGATGATGTGTGTCAATTTGATTATCGTGGGTTTTTTGCAGGACTTGTCGTAGCGTGAACGTCTGGTCTATAATGGACTTTCCAGGTCGAAAGCCACGCTAATAAGGTCCAATCAGTGTTTTTGTAATCGGCTTTAATCTTTCATATAGTACTCTTGAGAGAACCTTATATGCGATGGAAATAAGACTGATACCTCGACAGTTGGCGCAGATTATTGGGTATCCTTTCTGAAGTATCGGGCAAAGTACGCTGAGATTTCAATCATTGTGTATGCTTTCTGCTAGCCATATTGTGCTGATGAGCTTATGCATGCGCCTTATCAATTCATCACCGCAGGTTTTCAGCTGACAGGCCGTCAGTACCCGCTGCTTTATTGTTTTTGAGTCGTTGGATAGCAACTCGAACCTCTTCATGGCTAGGTGGTGGTACTTCCACTCCGTCATCGTTGATTGGTGGCGCTGAACTGCTTTCTCCATGGGCGGTATTGGCGGAATCGTCGCCAGTTAGTATATTGAAGAATTGCGATTTAGAGCAGCCTTGCCCTTTCCATCGCATTTCCTGGATGGCAGTGATGTCTGCCTTTATTGTTTTGAGGGCTTCCGCCAGTTGGATAATGGAACCTTCCCTATAAAGTCTCCGGACATTCCAGGTGCATATCCGTATGTTTTTGTCCATTTTTCATTTGCGGTGGTCGTCAACGTAATTGGGGTTCTTATCCGAGTCTGATTTAGTTTTCATTGGGCAATAGTAATGTGGCGGGACCCAAACTTTGCGCACATTCCATGTTTAAAGAATCAATTACGGCTCAAATTAGCCGTAAAACTAACGGATGCCATTTTGCCGTTGCCCAGGGAGCACCAAGAGGAGGTTTGAGTTGACTTGGGGCGATTTCGACATGGATAAAGCTGGCCTTGCCAGGTTGAGGCAGTCAGACACGTCGCCAAGTGAAGGTTCGCCCCCTGATCCCCATTAACTTTTTCGATTTTACAAACATTGTACTTCGGTACCGACAACGTTTGCAGTATCGATTTGTTATACTCGATCCTAAAAAAGCATCATAAATACAACTTTCAGAGAAATGTAGTACTCAAAAGTTAAAGTTAGCTTAACTTGCGCTACAACTACAACTACGAGTCACAGACTTACTACGTATTCTGTGCGATTCCGTGCATTTATTATATTTTAACTTTTGACAGGTCATACTACAAGCTACACCAATCTGGTTCCCACTTAAAGCATTAAAAATGTTAATGTAAAGACATAAGTTTTATTAAGATAAATATATTATTTAGGACAAACACAAAAAATCAGTGAACCATTTCGAGTAAAACAAGTACCTCTTCCACATTTTTCGTCATTAAATAAGAGTTAAAAACATAAAATCCTCAAAGTTGTCAACAGCACTTATCTTCAACGATTGCCCATAGAACAGTCTTCTTTCTTCCATACAAATTGTACCAAATATGAGTATTACCAAAGAATAAGAACGGAAAACATCCCTCAATAAAAAGAGCATCAAAAATACGACAGATATTAACGATGTCCAACCCTGTTTGATTGTGGCCAACAAAGTACAACGGGTAATTTTTTATGATGCACGTAGATGTGTCCATGTTGCCTTTTGCAAATAGCACTTAAGGTGTAAGCAGAGCAGAACCTTCTGGGCAGCAGATATGGGGAGGCATTCAAGTGGCGGCAATAGCGCTTTGAATATTTTAAGAATTCAAGAGTTCACCTTAGGTGCGCTTCAGCAATTCACTGAATTTCACCCCGCTGCATCTTTAATGAGATGCTATTATAATGACTCTTATTTTGTTTGGTTATTCAGACAGAATGGTAATCGACATGCTGTACTGGCTGGGTGTGTCCAGCGTCGACAATTGGCATGGCCCAGCAGTCAAAGACTTTTGCAAAACATGCAGAATGAATTCGCATAAGCAGAAATATGAAAATGAAAATAGAAAAAAGCCACTCATTTCCATTTGGTTGGTCAATTATAATAATTCGCAGACGTTTTTCAAGAAAAATTGACAAACTTAACTCAACCGCCTGATTGTGGGTGGCTTTGTAGTTGGCTGGAGGGTCATAAAACAAGCGATTTACTTTACAGTCGTCAGTCGTCCTGAGGATATTTTAAATATTTGATTTTCTTGGCAAGCCCTGTTCGCTCGTCTCGCACTTTATTACTTATTCAGTAGAAATAATTACGCAGTTTTGTTTTTCTTTCGGAATTTTCATGCTTTGACCATAAAAAAGGGTTCAGTTGATGGTTATTTTTTCTTTCTTTGAGATTCTTTAGTTGGTTTTGGTTATATTTGTGTTTGCTGCAGAGTTGTAGTAGTAGTGGTAGTAGAAGTGTGCGAATGCTTTTAAAATTATTAAATAAGTTGGAAAATATTTTACGACTACATTAAATGCTGCTTCATTAGCTTAGAGAACATTCAGACTTTGCGGCAACATTGGAAGTAAATTTAGCAAAACATATGCATGAAATGAAATTAGAAATATTATATTGTTTTTATTTGAAGCTAAAAATATTTCTGTTTTTATTTCCCAAAAGAAGTATTTGAGTAACTCAACAGGAGTTAAAATTAATTTTGTAATTTTTTTTCATTTTGCACGTAAGCTTTGATCTTTAATATAAATCCTGACTATGAGATTTGGAAAAATTGGATTCAAACCACGCCTACCTCGCATACAAAGTGACTTTTTATTAACAGTTAAATCTCTTAAGCATCTGCTCAAATTACAGAAATGTCTTAGAACTTCGCACATAAGCCTTGAAATATAATATAAACCATCCCTATGATATTTGGAAAAATCAGATGAAAACCACGCCTACCTCCCATACAAAGTGACGCCTACTAAATAGAAAAACTTTCGTTTTCCAAATTCCACCCACATCGTTTGTCCAACCCATACCAAATTTTGCACATATATTTTATATACACATATGACGAAATATGAAGTTTTTAGACTTGGAAGTGGGCGTGGCATTTTACTTTTAATCGAACTTCAACATCGTGTGTCTGACATCAACCAAATTTTGCACATATTGTAATTGGTAATTTGAGCAGTCTTAAGTTTCTTAAATTGGGTGGTACTAGACAGGGGGCGTAGCACTTTATTTTTAAACTAGCTCCATCTACACCGTTTCTCCGATTTTAACCAAATTTCTTACATATATTCTTTAGTATAATGAAAAGTTTTAAGCCTACAGAAGTGGGTTGTATTGGACAAGGCGCGTGTCAATTGAACTCTATTTGAACTCTCTCTACACCGTTTGTCCAACTTAAACCAAATTTTGCGCACATATTTTTTGTCATAAGGATCAGTCTGTAGTTAATAAAAGTGGGCAGTACTAGACAGGAGGCGTGGCACTTTATTTTTAATATATTTCCATCTGCACCGTTTCTCCGATTTCAACCAAATTTCACACATCTTTTCTTTAGTATAACGAGAAGTTTTAAGCATATAAAAGTTGGTGGGATTGTACATGGGGCGAGTCAATTTTAATTCTAATCGAACTCCTTCTACACCGTTTTTCTGATATCAACCAAATTTGGAAATAAATATTCTTTGGAATAATGAGCGGTGATTAGTCTAAAAGATTGAGCGGAATTAAACAGGGGCATCCCACTCTAGTTTAAATGGAACTCTTTATATAGCTTTTGTCCGACTTCTTCTAAAATTTCCATATTCTTTAGAATAATGAGCAGTCAGTAGTTATTCGTTAGTTAATCGCTTTCGCACACTTTGTCTGGACTTTTCTGAATCCTATACGAAATTATTTTGATTCGCTATTGAGGCTTTTCAAGGACTCAGTTCGGCGAAAAGGCATTTGAAAATCTCCTCTGTACTGGAAAGTGCGAGATGTTTTTCTGGGAAACGTTTTCATTGTCCGAAAAAGGCGAAGATGTGCCAGAATAAAAAATATTTGATAACGCCTTCGAAGAAGAGGTGTAAGTGTTCGGAACCTAAAACGCTTTGTTTGAGCATTCAATTAGCTTCCCTAACTGGCACTGATACAGAACTTCTAAAATAGTTTTGTTTGCAAATGTTTGTTGCAGTGTGTCTAGCTTACGAAAAATAGTATCACAGTTGATGCTGAATACAGAAGAATAGTCAGCTAATTTTGTTAAGCTTTTCAAATGCTGCACAGCTGTTAATACAATTTCATTAACTTGCATTTGTAGTGCCTTGTCACTACATTTCTTCTTTGACCCACGTAGAAAATTTCGTTCCTATTGAAATGAGAAATTTTATAAAAATATTAATAACAAATTAAGTAAAAAACTTAAAATTAAATTTCTATTATTTTAATTTCAGTTTCCTAAAAACGAAAATGAATGGCTAAAAATATCGGTGGAGATCTTCAGGATATGGAATTTTCGCAACTGCATTGGGTCGATTGATGAAAAACACATTGATATAATAAAGCTTCCGGGATTAGGAGCATACTATTTCTATTATAAAAAAACATACAATATAGTTTTAATGGTAATTGTAAGTGAAAAGTATGAATTCACAATGGTTGAAGTTGGAACAGAGTTTCCGCAGGCTATGTTGTATATGTTACAACATGTATGAATTATACGAGCAGGGAAAACTAAAAATACCAATGCCAATTAAAGTTCCTGCATTTGACAAAAAAAATGCCATATCTTTTTTTTACAGAGGAGGCGTTTGCTATGCGAAACAATTTTTCAAAACCATACAGCAAAACTGGATTGACAAAAGAGAGATCTCAACTATCTCCTTTCTCGCACTAGAAACTACATTGAAACACTTTTGGTATAATTTCACCAAGATATAGAGTTATGCTGTCAACAAGTCTGTTAGCCCAGAAAAAACCACAGAAGTAGTTCTTGCCATATGCTACTTCCATAATTATTTAAAAAGATGAACTTCGCCATGCATCCTATATAAGAAGCACGTATATTGGTAATTATGCAATATGTACCTCAAGTTTAACAAGTACGAATACGGACAAGCAAAACAACTCGTTTAATATTGTCAAAGAAACGCGTCAAACCGTGCTGTAGTCACCTTTATAATACCGACAAATTTCCATAAGTTATATTACATAAGTTTTGTTACAAGAATTTTTATATAATTTTGATTTTGTTTTAGATTTAAAAAAAAACTTTATGCTGATTTCCACGAAAGTAAATGGCGTTGCAGTCTGGAAGGGAAACTTCTCTTGACTTCCAACACGTCTTTTTTTAACACCACATTTATGTATAATAACATTTATTGTTTCCTAATATTGTTCTTCATATCCAACTTTTTTCTATTTTAGTAATGCTCTTTATATCTTAAACATTTTTTTTCCTTTGTAAGAATAGATATTGCAACTTTTTTTGTTAATGCTTTATTTTTCTATGGAGGTTTTTTATATCTTTAAATTTATTTATCAGTTTTTTTATTTAATCTATTAATTTAATTGATATAATTTATATATTAATATTTAATATTTTAGGTAATATAGTAGTAAAATATTTCAATATTCTTATAAAAGTATTATTATATTTATATCTACTCTACTCTACACTATATCTACTTAAATTAAAAATTTAATAGTTATTTATCTATTTATCAAGTACTGCAACTTGCACTGCTTAAATATAGCATTTCTTGAAGTAACTGTTTTTAATTGCTACATCTCCATACTGTTGCGGTTATTTTCTTTACATAATTTAACGTATAGTTTTATCTACAACCAGGAAAATTTAAGAAACAAATTTTCCACCTAAAACTCTATGCGAGATATTAATACCATTGTGCAGATATTTACAGGTACAAAATATTAAAATTCAAGCTGTACGACCCCTTGTCTAATCTCACTCAATTTTGTAGACAAAGACCTGATCATTAAACAAAAGAATATATGTGCGAAATTTGGTTGAAATCGGACAAACGGTGTAGATGGAGATAATAAAAATAAAGTGATACAACTCCCGTCTAATTTTATAAACTTCTCAGCAGAAAGCTTTTTCAGGCCTCTAATAGTCATACTAGAATTCAGGATTAAATTTCTTAACAAATTCATTAGACTGTATCACCAAAACTAGCCTATATTTGACCCCGCCTCAACCGTTTTTTTTTTAAATAGTCCCTATGGTGCTTTTTCTTGTTTTTGTTATATATTCGGTGTTTCTTGTCCGATTCTTAAAATTTTTGATGTGTGTGCTTGTTGACTTTTTGTAATTTTTTTCTGATTTTGTTTTTCTCGAATTTTTTTTTTTTGCTAATATTTACCCACCTTATCTGATTTAATACTATATTATGAAATTCTAAAAATGTCAAATAATTAAAGCTCAAAAAAACTATCAAGAAGATGGGAACAAATGAATCTATAAAATTTATTTTTGGCGCAGTTCCGAACCATTTTATCCCAAAAATAACATTTAAAATGTTTGTCACCTCATACTCGACTTTTTATTAATTTTCTAAATCTTTATAGGATTCAAGCTGGATGTAGCGCTCGTAACTGTCAAGCATCGAGAAAGTCGACCCCAAACGATTTTCGTCAGTGACTGCTGTATCCGACTTGTGCACAATTTGTAATCATCCATCAATGTTTGTAGGCATTTCGCCGATTGCAATTGGCTCGAAATTTAGAAGAGGCTGAGGAAAAACATAAGCAAACATTGAAGTATCGTGTAGAGCACGTTTTATAAAAACAGCTGTGATTGAAAAAACAAAATTTGTATTTGCTAAAAAAAAGTCGAGTATGAGGTAACGAACATTTCGAAAGTGGTATATTTAGGATAAAATGGGTCGGAACTGCGCCAAAACTAAATTTTATCTATATCATTAGTTCCCATTTGACATTTTTAGAATTTCATAATATTGTAGGAACTGAGATAAGGTGGGTGAAATTTAGGTACAGACGCAATGACGTTCAGTTTTATATATATACGAAGATTTTTCTATTTTGATGGCCTCACTTCGTATCAACGGCAGGGGGAGTTTTGATTAAATTTTACCAAATTTAATAGTGAGGGTTCATTTTAAATATCAAAACTTAAGTGCAAAATCTCAAGACATTTCTTTAATTTTGCGAATTTTAAAGAGATTTACCGTTAAAGTAAAGTCACCTTGTATTTATATTAAAGGCAAGGTGTTCATCCGATTTGGCTCGTTTTCGATTTTTTTCTAATTTTTTTTTAGGAAGAATGTATATTTTGAAATTAATTTCGATAGCTTAAAAATAATTGCTATAATCGTGATCACAGACGGACAGAAGAACAGATATTGATCAAAAATGTATATATGCGTTGGGGTATAAAAGTTTTGCCCCTCACAAGTAAGGACCACTCTAATGTAAATAATGAACTTTTCTGTAGCTGCCACACCTTCTTATTGGAGTTGAAAACAAAGGGCTTAACTTATTATGCAGTACGCAATGGGGCTATGAAAGAACAAAGTCAATATCAATAAGTAAAAATATTTTATATTTTACTTAACTCTTCGCTAGCAACAGCGCCATAATCTTCAACGTTAGTTATTGAAGAGACTCCTTGCACCTGAATTTATTGTTGTGTTAAAAATGATAGCTTTTAAAAGTACCACAGCGCAGATACATAAACATCTTCAGCAACGGCTCCAGACTTCGCACTACGCTGCAACCTTTTAAGCTCTCTTCTATAGCATGACCTTACATTATTTATGATTTTGTAATAATAGCAGGACCCACGCTATATAATAGCTTCGCCACGGACGTTCCAGCAACCATCCTTATTTTTTGTGGGCGGTGAAATGGGGTGTAACAAACAGCTTTTCCCGTAAGCTATCTCTTGCTCGAAAACAATCTACGGCCAAAATTTCAGAAGTTTTGAAATCTTAATGATTTCTTAAAAGTGGGCGTAATTATAGTTCACTACGATATTTTTAGAACAGTTGCCGACGGTAAACATACAAACTTAAACAATGAGTAGAGTGCGTGGCCCATACGCCAGAGAACCCTGGTTCAAATCCCACCTGAACAGAAAGTTTTTTCAATTTAATTAATTTTTCTGTTCGGCCGTCACCTCTCTGCAGACAATGGCAAACATCAGAGAGTAAAAACTGCCATGAAAAGCTTCTTGAGAACATAAGCCGATCGGAGTCGGCATAAGACTTGTAGACCCAGTTCTCGATCATTTGTGTACAAACATTTCACAACACGCACACCACAATTAATCATAAGAAGCTCGGTGAAAGTCCTTTAGGCTGAAATGGCTGAAGTGGCCATTTCGTTTTCGTTACGACCAAAACCGTCTGAAATATAGTATTTTCATTGATTTGTGGGCGTTTAAAGAGGGTGTGGAAGCCCATTTTTGGTACAATTGCCTTAAGAAACAATCGAAACAGTCGGAAATATTGCATTTTTATTGTTTTATGTGGTTAAAACTAAGCACGCAATAAACTAATCTACGACGCAAGTAATACACGTTTTAAGTTTGAGCGAAATCCGTTCAGCCGTTTAGATTTTTATAAAAGTCAAACAAACAAACAAGCAAAAAACAAATAAGCAGAAAATTAATTTTATTAAATTAGATATTGGAAATATTTTTTAAGTTACAGTAGATTTTGTAAGAAGTCATTTTAGTCGTTTCGGTTTTTTTGCTATGTAGAGCTAATTTTATTATCAACAAATAATATGTTCTTTAAAAATAAGGTACAAATACCATAATAGAAGTTTTTTGTTGCATTTTTAATGAACTTTGAAAATCATTAATGGTTAACAACCACACCAACCAAAATTTTTACGAAAAACATGATTTTTGGAGGTTATTTAAAAATGGTTTAGTGCACTGGCGGTTATCGTGACAGCAAAAATAGTTTGGGAATTGCCATAAAATAGAACAAGGTTCACTTTTAGTCGGTGGCAATAGTAACTTTTTTTTTGAGGCACATACATACCAGTAAAGTTTGAACATTTGTCTTTCGAAATGATGACTCAAAACCTAAGAAAATGTCAGTTATTGACCAACTTATGCTTGAAATTCGAAAAATCTCAGAAAAATCTGTTTGTTTCTTAATGAAAATCTGACTTGCGCGACCTCTAAGCCTATTCCAAAAAATCTGGAAAAAAATCTCAAAAGTATATTTTTTGTATTTTTTTAAACCCTAATACACATGAATTTAAAGAGATACTCTGACTAAGGTACTCTGGTTTCATTTTGTATTGCAAAGAGTATTTGGTTTAGAAATCAATTAAAAGCACAATTAAAAACACATATCATGAGCAATAATAAGCTTTGGCCTTTCATCCTTTTATTTTGTATTGGCACACATTGATGTCCCATAAGGCAACTTGAGTGCCAACAGATTAAATACCAAGTGTATCGTCTCAACAAAATCTCAACGATACGCTGCCGATTTTCATTTAACCACAGAAAACAAAAACAACACAATGTGCACCATTTTCCACACAATCCTCACAAATGAGCCGATCATTAATATTGGTTTTATCGGAAGCATACATAATTAAACTGTCAGATTATTTTGGCATGTCACACCAACATTTACTGCGCAAAAAAGGAGCACGCATAAAAAAAATAACCTAAACGGTGTGCTTCAACTAAATTCATTGTTACCGAAACCCCCGGAGTGAATGGATTTTAACAGGGCACTCAAAGTATTAATAACTGTAATTGTTATGATTTCATTCACTTTTTTTTCTGTTTAAACATTAGGTACGATTTTACAGAAACATTTCAGTAGAACTCATTCGGTTTAATTTGGAATTTTTTGCAAAGGGTTGCATTCCACCCGTTTTAGTTGTGGATATGCTTTGCCAAGGCATTTGGCTATTGCTTTTGGAAAGTTGTACCGATGGTTTTTTAATCCCCCGTAGGGATGGTCGTAAATCGCAAGTACAAAAATGCAAGAGAGAGCACCATCTAAATTTTAAATTATAGCCCTGCGTACACAAGTATTGTGTGTATGTTTTGAGTATTGATTCTAAATATTCCTTTTTTCATATTTTTTAATTTTCACTAGTATTTTGCTCTCCCGCTGGGTGTGCCTTATAAATGAGTTTTTACAATGGCGAAAATGCTAGAGTAAAGGAAGCTTTAAAAGTTTTAAATAAATTTTTAACGGAACACTATTTCTTGTTATTATAATTGACAAAATAAGCTGTGATTATAAATGTCACTTCTGATGAAAGAAAATAATTGGTTAGTTGAAGAATATAATTCATATTTTGAATAGGTATATGTTTGACCAATTTAGTAGAATTAAACACTGAATTAAATCAAATTTAGACAACTTTCTTGAGAAAAAGAAGAATTTTTACAATACATAAATATGTGGATTCATGCTTTGAGATATTTGGTAAAGGTTTTCATCGCTCTGGGGGGTGGGGCGGTGGACCCGCAGATCGCCCAATATCTGTGCCACTGGTGACCACAGATATGTTTTCAAAGGAAAAACATTTTTCTATTCAACAAAAATGTCTTTTAATGTTGAAATATTCTTTATTTAAAAAAAAAACGAAATGGCCATTTAAACCCTTAAAAGTACTTTGACCGAGCTTCTTATGATCAATTGTATTGTGAGTGTTGTGAAATGTTTGAACACAAATGATCGAGAACTGAACCTACTTGTTTTATGCCGACTCCGAATGGCTTTTGTTCTTAAGAAGCTTTTCACGGCAGTTTTTACTCTCTGAGGTTTGTCATTGTCTGCAGACAAACTTCCTGTGTTAGGTGGGATTTGAACCAGGGTTCTCTGGCGTATGGGCCACACACTCTGCCCACTGCGCACAGTGTCGCGGCTCCATATAAGCCGCAGACAAAAATAGAAGGAGTTACCGCAGGATCATACAATTTCTTGGAAATAAGTTTTACGACAAAATATCTATTCACATAAAATTTCGTTGCAATGGGATGAATGAAAAGACCACCTCCCATGTAACCGAAATCGGTAATGTATTATATTTCCCCCAAAAATTACACTAGTCAACAAATTCAGGAAAATTTTTTATCCAGAGACCTCAAATACTTTTCTAGAAGAACTTATTGCGCTGATTATACATCTATACTCAGTTTTCCCCTAATAGGTCGAATTTTTGAGATACAGGGTGATTTGCATTTTTTGGACTTTGATCCAGTTTTCCTATTCTAGAAACTTAACTGTTTCATATAAAGCAGTCTTTTATACCATGCAAATTTTAGGATTTTAGCAAAAACATTCCCTAGAAAATTGCTCATAGCTTCTGTGTTTGTGAGTTTTTACAAACCAAGTTTTAAGAAAATACTTAAAAACAATTGTTTAAGAATAAAAAAAAAAAAATAAGTTCAGAAAAAAAAATTTTTTTTACCCTTCTAAGAAACTTGTATCTGTGTTTTTTTTTAAGGTTATACAGACTTTTTCTGATAGTACAGCTTTTTTCTTTTTCTACCACTTCTAATAAAAAAATTTAAAATTTATTGAAATTTACGGTGTGTTTTGACATTTGTCATGACATTTTAGAGCCACATTAAAGGGCATGGCATGCTTGCAACTGAAAAGATATAGTAAAATCCTTTAAGACCTAAATTAATAAGACTCTTGTCTGTAATTCTGCATACTTAGTTTTTTTAAATTCCAACAAAAAATATTTTCCGACTTTTGTCCGCACCCGCGACACTGTGCTGCGCCACGGCCACCACAATAATCTTTATTTACATTGTCAAATTCTTTTATAAAATTTACAATGCACAAGGTTTGCACATTATCGATGCAGGTTTTTATCAAATCGTAAAATCTTAATAACTTTTGCGACTAGAGATATTTTTGATAAAATTTGTATCTCAAAGCTACACGTTGTTGATTCAAATATTACTTCATATATGTTCAATTCTTAGCTGTTCTGTCCCATATTAAGTTCTGTGAGTGTTTTAGCCGTTCGGAGGCCTTCGTTGTTCAAAGAATGATTTAATTTTTCGCAATACTTTCAAAAGTTTAGAATTGAAAAAGAATGTGTTCTACACAAACAAGCAAGATGAGTGAAAAAAGAAAAACAATTAAATGTTGGCTTTTTTTCTAGTTGCCGACGGTGTTGCGGCAAAAGGCAAAAACCCATTATTAAGCAAGTATTTGTGTTCTATGTGAGTGCTGTTTGCTTTCATGTGTTTGTGTAGGTTTTGTGTCTGAGTGTGTTTCCGGGCAAACAATGCAATGCGGTGCGCTTTAAAAACGTCGTCGTTGCAAGCGGAAGAGCGGAAAGTGCGCCTTTTTCATTTATTGCGAATTTTGCATTCGCTTGTTCCCCCATTTTACGTTTTCCGGTTTGGTTTTCTCTCTACTCCTTCTAAAATTGAAGCCGTCAGTCGCGTCATTGTACATATGGCTAGATCGGGGCTGGAGGGGCGGAAATGCTTGCTTTGTGGTCGATGTAAGTAATTCGTGGTTTCAGGCGCAATGTTGATGATGTTTTTCTTAAATATTAAATTGTTGCTATTCGCTTTCTTGATGTTATTGTTGTTGTTGTTTTTGTTACTGCTGTTGTTGCCGTGGTTTTTTTTTTTCTCTTATTGCTTATTTGCTGCTTCTGCTGCTAAAAAATGCCTTCTAGGTATTTATTTTCTTTGTTGTTTCTACGGGTTTCTCCCAGTGTTTATTCTACTTTGTATTGGTAGAACCAGCTAAAATAACAAATTATATTATTGCTTCCCATTTTTAATAAATCATTATAAACAGGCTACTCTTTGAGCGTTTTTCTAAATAAGCCCCTCCAGAGTCAGTTTTGACTCTGACGCAAGATTAATAGCCATAGATCGTAGAAATAATAAAAGAAGCAATCAATTTTAGAATAAAAAATTAAAAATAGGGAGAAATTTGCAAAAATTATGGTTAATGATAAAAATGCCTAAGGTTCAAAGAAAAGTCTAAGAAAAGCTTTAGATATAAATAGATGGTTGCTTGTCTTGATTAAGAAAGAAGAAGCTAACTTTTCATTTTTAGGAATTAAAAAAAAAAATGTAAAAAAATATTTTTTTTAAAAATTTAGTATATGTACTATTGAATTGACTATTGAAGAAATTTCATTTGCACTTAATAAGCATAAAATTTATTTAATTATGATTTTATTTATCAACTACCAGGAATTATTGTTTCACTGTAACTGAAGGGTGTTTAAATTTTAAGGGCCGATGTTGAATGTGAACTAGACATCTGCATGAATACATTTGTTTTGAATGGAGCAAAGTGCACACTTTCGTTCTGTACCACATTTTATAGTATCTTTAAAACTTGTGTACAGTACTTTCAAATCTAACACAGTCTGAAGCGAGTAGTTTACAACATCCGGTTGCATCCTAATCTTAGAGTGTGTACACAACTTTGGGTTAGTTGCATAGCTTCTTTCCTGCAGACTACTTAGTCTTTTTGCTGTACAGCTCGAAATAGACATGAAGATCAAGTTAAAAAATCATGTCTAAAAAGGTCCACTTTATTTTTAGTTTATTTTATTCACTTTCTTTTAAAGGCATTGAAGCTTACAAAATTTAATTTTATTCTTCTTAAGGTTTGTATGAACTATTTTCACATTCTTTTATTTAATTTAACTTATATTCATGTACTTGGTATACGAGCACAAGTACGCGAGGAAATTTCATATTGAAAACATTTCGGTTTTGAGTCAGTACTTGAATGTTTTACTTTTGTTTTGTAGTATACTCACTCGTAGGTGGTTGTTGACAATGATAGAGTGTATGTATACGTGTTTCAAGCAAATGTTTTGAAGAGGCGTTCGGATGTATTCGTGCAGATGTCTAATGAGAACCATACCTAATCGTCGAGTTTTTTTCTGAATTTCATTTGACATTTCTTAATTTCAGACTAATTCAATTTGAACCATGGAATGATATACAATCGAGCAACGCGTTAAAGTTATTCAGGCTAATTATGAAAATGGGCGTTCAAATCAAAATGCATATCGTGCACTTCGTGATTTTTTCGGTCAATTTAATCGTCCAAATGTACGTATTTGGTCGAATGATAATCCAAGAGTGATTGTCGAAAAACCAATGCACCCACAAAGAGTGACTGTTTGGTGCGGTTTATGGGCTGGCGGCATCATCGGACCGTATTTTTTTCAAAATGAGGCCGGTCAGGCATTTACTGTGAATGGTGTTCGCTATCGTGAGATGATAACGAACTTTATATGGCCCGAATTGGAAGATATGAATCTGGACGATATGTGGTTTCAACAGGGCGGTGCCACTTGCCACACAGCAAACGAAACAATGTCTCTTTTGTGCGACAATTTCAATGGCCGTGTTATCTCACGTGGTGGCGATGTCAATTGGCCGCCAAGATCATGTGATTTGCCACCGTTGGACTTCTTTCTTTGGGGTTATTTGAAAGAAAAGGTGTACGTCGATAAGCCAGCAACAATTCAAGAGCTTAAGGATGAGATAATTTGGCACATTAACTGCATAGAACCTCACTTATGCCTCAGCGTCATCGAAAATTTGGATCATCGGATGGAGGTGTGCCGCCGAGGTTGCAGCAGCCATTTGGCCGATAATTGGTTCCATACATAATTGAACCATACCAATATTATCATAATAAAAAGAAATGCCAATAATTTCCAAAATGATTTGTGTTTTATTCAAAATCAACATCGGCCCTTAAAATTTAACCACCCTTTATAAGATTTAAGTAAATTTTCTATAAACTACTACTATAAGCTACCTTATTTTGGGTGCTCTCAATTGAGTTACAAATAGGGTTGAACATCTTAAAGGCAGAACCAAGTCGTGCGTAAGCAAACAACAGCAAGAGAGCAAAAGTACGTACTTGTAGGGCATTGTATGCAGCCGTCCAAGTTTTGCGTAAGCATTTCTTTCGGATAAGTTTCTCAATTTTCGTTTAGTTTTGAAAACTTGAGTGAGAGCGCTCGACTTCGTAGTTTGCTAAGCAGAATAGGGTTGCAAACTGTATTATAAATAATTTAAATTTTGATTAGCTATTTCTTACAACGAATTATAAAATGAAGTCATTGGAATTTTTTGAAAATTTATATTTTAGGAAATCTTAGCAAAACTGCGTTCATTTCGCTGTGGAATTCAGCCTTTTTAAAGCTTAATTAATTAATTAATTATTTAATTTTTATTTTAATTAACTGTAGTAATAATTAATCGCAACATAGTTTTTATTAAAAGTTCCTTTTCGAAAAAAACCAAATTATTTTTACTAGTCAATTAATTTGAATTGATTCATGCTGATATTTTTTTAGTGCCTACTTTGTTTCTTAGTTTTTTCGAGTTTTGTTCGAACTTTATCATACTTATCGTTAACTTCTCTATGTTACTTTTGTTTGCTTATCCATAACTTGGTTGAGCCTTTAGTCATATTGTACACTGAGAATATAAATCAATTGCATTTCAGGTGCTAAAAATTTAAAAATAGCTAGAAGTGGTGCACAATCTATGTGGTGCATCACTACATCTCGGGCAAATAAGGCAATAAAATACTTTCGCCGGAACTCCAGAGACTTAAGTCCATGGAGAGCACATCATGCTTCATAGGAAGTCATAAAATCCTAGTGAAGCTTACTAATTGCTAACCAAGTGAAACTTTTTTGAATTTCTTCAATTCGTCTGATATGTACAGTATGCTGAGGAGTCCACATAACATAGCTATATTTTAAGAGCAATCTGACAGGCGGGAAGAAATAGCCCTTACGGTAATGGCGTCAGAGAACTCCCTAGAATTACGCAACAGAAATCCTATCAAAGTATTTGCTTTTGAAATAATAGCATCAAAATGTTTGGCAAGGCTGGGCATTCTCTCAAATAACACCCCTAATTCTGTTTTAAAATCGACTCTCGAGAGCAATTCCGTATTACTAAGATAGGTTTTTCAAAAAGCTGATTCTTCATATAGCAACATTAAGATTCACACCAAAACTGGAGACTATCCAAGTCACTGTGAAGCAATAGGAAGTCTTCGTGAGAATTAACAATTCTGAATACCTTAACGTCGTCCTGCGGCGAGGGCGTCTGAAAGCTCTATCGGGCAGAGTTCAGGCGGCGCAGCGAGCAGAAGTTGTGCAGCCAGGAAAAATAAATGATTTGCAAAAGTCACTTGTGTAAACACTCGGATTCTGTTGCTAGGGCCACCGAAGCTGTGCAGCGATCAGAATCTGAACAGTTTACGAGGGCAGACGTCCACAAGGTTCGACTGCGACGCTTGAATTCTGTTGCAAGGGCAGATAGCACGGCGAACAGAATTCAAGCATGTGAAATGCAAAATAAAAGAAAACAGAGATGGCTTAGCTCTGAAACGAAGGCGACTGAATACACAGCGCAGCGTGCAGAAGTGGTGCAGTAGGATGCCAAAAGTTTTGCAAAGGCTAATTGTGTATTGCTGTTACAGTTACTGTTACTGTTACTGTTACTGTTACTGTTACTGTTACTGTTACTGTTACTGTTACTGTTACTGTTACTCAGATGTCTAATGAGAACCATACCTAATCGTCGAGTTTTTTTCTGAATTTCATTTGACATTTCTTAATTTCAGACTAATTCAATTTGAACCATGGAATGATATACAATCGAGCAACGCGTTAAAGTTATTCAGGCTAATTATGAAAATGGGCGTTCAAATCAAAATGCATATCGTGCACTTCGTGATTTTTTCGGTCAATTTAATCGTCCAAATGTACGTATTTGGTCGAATGATAATCCAAGAGTGATTGTCGAAAAACCAATGCACCCACAAAGAGTGACTGTTTGGTGCGGTTTATGGGCTGGCGGCATCATCGGACCGTATTTTTTTCAAAATGAGGCCGGTCAGGCATTTACTGTGAATGGTGTTCGCTATCGTGAGATGATAACGAACTTTATATGGCCCGAATTGGAAGATATGAATCTGGACGATATGTGGTTTCAACAGGGCGGTGCCACTTGCCACACAGCAAACGAAACAATGTCTCTTTTGTGCGACAATTTCAATGGCCGTGTTATCTCACGTGGTGGCGATGTCAATTGGCCGCCAAGATCATGTGATTTGCCACCGTTGGACTTCTTTCTTTGGGGTTATTTGAAAGAAAAGGTGTACGTCGATAAGCCAGCAACAATTCAAGAGCTTAAGGATGAGATAATTTGGCACATTAACTGCATAGAACCTCACTTATGCCTCAGCGTCATCGAAAATTTGGATCATCGGATGGAGGTGTGCCGCCGAGGTTGCAGCAGCCATTTGGCCGATAATTGGTTCCATACATAATTGAACCATACCAATATTATCATAATAAAAAGAAATGCCAATAATTTCCAAAATGATTTGTGTTTTATTCAAAATCAACATCGGCCCTTAAAATTTAACCACCCTTTATAAGATTTAAGTAAATTTTCTATAAACTACTACTATAAGCTACCTTATTTTGGGTGCTCTCAATTGAGTTACAAATAGGGTTGAACATCTTAAAGGCAGAACCAAGTCGTGCGTAAGCAAACAACAGCAAGAGAGCAAAAGTACGTACTTGTAGGGCATTGTATGCAGCCGTCCAAGTTTTGCGTAAGCATTTCTTTCGGATAAGTTTCTCAATTTTCGTTTAGTTTTGAAAACTTGAGCGAGAGCGCTCGACTTCGTAGTTTGCTAAGCAGAATAGGGTTGCAAACTGTATTATAAATAATTTAAATTTTGATTAGCTATTTCTTACAACGAATTATAAAATGAAGTCATTGGAATTTTTTGAAAATTTATATTTTAGGAAATCTTAGCAAAACTGCGTTCATTTCGCTGTGGAATTCAGCCTTTTTAAAGCTTAATTAATTAATTAATTATTTAATTTTTATTTTAATTAACTGTAGTAATAATTAATCGCAACATAGTTTTTATTAAAAGTTCCTTTTCGAAAAAAACCAAATTATTTTTACTAGTCAATTAATTTGAATTGATTCATGCTGATATTTTTTTAGTGCCTACTTTGTTTCTTAGTTTTTTCGAGTTTTGTTCGAACTTTATCATACTTATCGTTAACTTCTCTATGTTACTTTTGTTTGCTTATCCATAACTTGGTTGAGCCTTTAGTCATATTGTACACTGAGAATATAAATCAATTGCATTTCAGGTGCTAAAAATTTAAAAATAGCTAGAAGTGGTGCACAATCTATGTGGTGCATCACTACATCTCGGGCAAATAAGGCAATAAAATACTTTCGCCGGAACTCCAGAGACTTAAGTCCATGGAGAGCACATCATGCTTCATAGGAAGTCATAAAATCCTAGTGAAGCTTACTAATTGCTAACCAAGTGAAACTTTTTTGAATTTCTTCAATTCGTCTGATATGTACAGTATGCTGAGGAGTCCACATAACATAGCTATATTTTAAGAGCAATCTGACAGGCGGGAAGAAATAGCCCTTACGGTAATGGCGTCAGAGAACTCCCTAGAATTACGCAACAGAAATCCTATCAAAGTATTTGCTTTTGAAATAATAGCATCAAAATGTTTGGCAAGGCTGGGCATTCTCTCAAATAACACCCCTAATTCTGTTTTAAAATCGACTCTCGAGAGCAATTCCGTATTACTAAGATAGGTTTTTCAAAAAGCTGATTCTTCATATAGCAACATTAAGATTCACACCAAAACTGGAGACTATCCAAGTCACTGTGAAGCAATAGGAAGTCTTCGTGAGAATTAACAATTCTGAATACCTTAACGTCGTCCTGCGGCGAGGGCGTCTGAAAGCTCTATCGGGCAGAGTTCAGGCGGCGCAGCGAGCAGAAGTTGTGCAGCCAGGAAAAATAAATGATTTGCAAAAGTCACTTGTGTAAACACTCGGATTCTGTTGCTAGGGCCACCGAAGCTGTGCAGCGATCAGAATCTGAACAGTTTACGAGGGCAGACGTCCACAAGGTTCGACTGCGACGCTTGAATTCTGTTGCAAGGGCAGATAGCACGGCGAACAGAATTCAAGCATGTGAAATGCAAAATAAAAGAAAACAGAGATGGCTTAGCTCTGAAACGAAGGCGACTGAATACACAGCGCAGCGTGCAGAAGTGGTGCAGTAGGATGCCAAAAGTTTTGCAAAGGCTAATTGTGTATTGCTGTTACAGTTACTGTTACTGTTACTGTTACTGTTACTGTTACTGTTACTGTTACTGTTACTGTTACTGTTACTGTTACTGTTACTGTTACTGTTACTGTTACTGTTACTGTTACTGTTACTGTTACTGTTACTGTTACTGTTACTGTTACTGTTACTGTTACTGTTACTGTTACTGTTACTGTTACTGTTACTGTTACTGTTACTGTTACTGTTACTGTTACTGTTACTGTTACTGTTACTGTTACTGTTACTGTTACTGTTACTGTTACTGTTACTGTTACTGTTACTGTTACTGTTACTGTTACTGTTACTGTTACTGTTACTGTTACTGTTACTGTTACTGTTACTGTTACTGTTACTGTTACTGTTACTGTTACTGTTACTGTTACTGTTACTGTTACTGTTACTGTTACTGTTACTGTTACTGTTACTGTTACTGTTACTGTTACTGTTACTGTTACTGTTACTGTTACTGTTACTGTTACTGTTACTGTTACTGTTACTGTTACTGTTACTGTTACTGTTACTGTTACTGTTACTGTTACTGTTACTGTTACTGTTACTGTTACTGTTACTGTTACTGTTACTGTTACTGTTACTGTTACTGTTACTGTTACTGTTACTGTTACTGTTACTGTTACTGTTACTGTTACTGTTACTGTTACTGTTACTGTTACTGTTACTGTTACTGTTACTGTTACTGTTACTGTTACTGTTACTGTTACTGTTACTGTTACTGTTACTGTTACTGTTACTGTTACTGTTACTGTTACTGTTACTGTTACTGTTACTGTTACTGTTACTGTTACTGTTACTGTTACTGTTACTGTTACTGTTACTGTTACTGTTACTGTTACTGTTACTGTTACTGTTACTGTTACTGTTACTGTTACTGTTACTGTTACTGTTACTGTTACTGATAATCGGTAAGGAAATTGGAAATAACGCCTTATTTAAAAAGATATGGATTATACAGATCATTTAAATAACCAAATTTCTTCTAACTTAATTTTTCAAGGAGTGTACCACCATCTCTGATATATTATTTTCTACAGAGTAGCATTTATTAAATTCATATTCAAGAAATCTTAATTTCAGTATTTTTACACTTAGATTCCTTTTTTTCAGATATAACCAACTGGATCAAGCACAAAATTTGCTTACAAGTGTGTTCTGAATATGCACTTTTAAGAACAAAACAACCGAACAAAACCCAAAGATATTCTGACAACAATAAGATTAACAACCTCTTGGAAATCACTTCATTTATGTTTCATTAAAAAGCTTTTACTTAATGGCGGCCTGTTTCTTTCGTTCATTGTCTGCATATTCGTGACATTTAGAAACATGCTGAAATATTCCTTTTATATATGCCTTATTTTTAAGCCTTTCCCAAACAATGATGCTCTTTATGAGCTTAAGTGCAGCTTTACCGGGATTTCGCGCAATGATGCGTCAAAATGTTTCGCTCTTCCATCCATTGTCAACACTTGACAAAGACATTGAAACGTGTTTTTATTGTATGCAATCCTTCATGGTTCGCGACAATAACTGACAATGACTGCCACTCGTTGGTTGATTAATGCGCGACTCGAGAGTCTCAAGTCGCTTTGGCAGACAGAGAGGGAACGCAGCGGGGCAGCTTGACTTTGACATTCATCGCTCATGTGTCATTGCCGTAATCATTGTCGTCAGTCTTTGTTTTACTCATCGTCGGAATATCAGATTTTATTGTTGCATTTTATGGTAGAAAAGGGAAAAAATGTTTAAGCGGCGTGAGCTGGGCGGAATGGAGCGGATGCAGCAACAATGACAGGTAGAGAGGTTTAAGGATGTAGCAGCAGTAATTTTAATTGCAGCTCTTGTCTGTCCCTGACAGTTATAATTTTAATAATGAATTTAGAGGGTCAAGCTGCGAATGGATTTAAATTTTTTATTCATTTTAGTTATTGGTTTTTGTTTTCTACGCTTTTGAAGTCATTGTTGGTTGATTTTGCTGCAAGAAAATAAGAGAAAATTGAAAGAATTTTTTACAATAGTACTCTTATTATATATTGATGCAATTAAAATTCCAAAATAACCTGTATTCATGGACGTAGCGAGGATAGGGAAGGGGAGGGCAATTGCCTCCTCCTGAACAATTAGAAAAATAAAAATTTTAGTATTAAATTAAGAAATTCATAACATTTTTTCTCATAATTGAAATTCATAGAATTTATTAATACTTATTAAAGCTTCATTTATTTTTTAATACAAATTTACGGCTGACACATTTTTGTTTTATTTATCAGCCACATGAAAAAAATAGTTTTGTCCACCCCTGAACAAAATCCTGTCTACGCTCATGCCTGTATTATAATAGCTATTTAAAGTACTGCTTTGAAGTTTTATAAAAGATATAAATAAATAAAGAACAGAACAAAATCTAAGGCCGAAAGAGTATAAGAATCTTCATCTGTGTTGATTAAATATTTTAAAATAAGGAAAAACTATAAAAGGAAATCTTACATCTGAAAAGGTGCCTCAACATCTAAGTATCGGGAGATCCTTAACTAAGGTCAAATACCAGCTGATACAAAAAAATATGCATTAAAAATACCTCTTCGTCTATCTCTGACCAAAAATTTGGAAGACCAACAATGGAACTGTTGACACAATTTCGATGATAGTATGTTTTTTTTGGTCTGTTTATTGCCGATATTATTGATTACAAAAGATGAGCTTTTAATTAACCCTCTAATAACTTACAGCAGGACCTAAATTAAGAAGCTGATTAATTTAAGCGATAAAAATCAAAACAATCGGGTTATTATGGACCTTTTGTCGTTCAAGGTATAGCGAAAATCATGATAACGGTAAATTTTTAAAATTTTGGACTTAAGGCACATTTATAAAATCAGTCATTTACTATGTGGCCGCATCTCTTTAGAATCTTTCATTAGAAATAATACGGTTTCGTCTGCTTTCAAGAAAAATATGATTGAACTATTCGTATTTCATGAACTCATAGTTATTTCACGGAACTAGGAGACATGCAATGAATGAAATAATAATACGATAAATAAACTCTATGCTCACGAAAATATGATTAACCGCTATCCTACATTGGGGGAAGAAAATGCATAATTGTACTTTGAGGTGTAGATTTCAACATCCATATACATACTTTGTTACAATTTTTAAACAAGTATTTGAAAAGAAATACTTTTAAGTCAATAAGTTATTTTATCATTTGTTAGAACACATGACTTATAAAATACGATTAATAAAAGATTTTATATGTTTACAATGCAGGCCCGTAGACAAGGGGGGTTTTAGGTGTTAAAACCGCCCCTTAGGTTCCAGAAAGTATAAAGAAATAACACAAATGAGACTTTAAATTCAAAATGTGATTTGTTTTTAGATAAATTGTGATAATGCTGTAATTGAAAAATTTTTTTGGCCAAGTGAAAGATTAAATTTGCTTATAAAAGTCATAATCATTATATTGGAATTAATTTTCAAGGAGTTTGTATATTAAATAATCAGTTCCAATGCTCAAACAGTCCCTGATGTCTAGTAAAATATATACATGAAATTATATATAGAACGAATATAATTTTGTAAATCGAAGAAAATTAGCTTGACATTTTTTATGCTATATCTATCCAGCAAACCAAAGTTGACGACTATGTCGAAATTCAGACTAATTCATAACTAATTTGAGCTGTCTTAAAGAAATCGTTACAATTTCGTTACGCAAATATCGGAACAGTTTCACTTTTTATACGAATTTATATAAAATTTCGTTATGCGACTGTTGCTATGCATATATAAAATAATAATAATAATAAAATATTACTAATAATAATAAAAATAACATATATATAAAATGCTAACAAAGTAAAATTTCCTTTCTTTCGAACTGTCTGAACGAAATCGTAACTTTTTCGTAACATTTTCATTAAGAATCGTTGCGAAATCGTTACGATATTTCGTTGCAAAGTCGTATCAACTCCTTCATACGATTCTCTTTCGAAATCGGAAAGATTTCAAGAAATCTAACCTACTTTTACCGTTCACACTAATATTGTTGAATTAGTAAAATCTTGTCACACACATTTTTACTTTTTGTGCTAATTTTTGGAATAATACCTATTTAGAGAAATTAAAAATTCTCAATTTGAACCAGTTTTCAACAAACCATATACAAAAATCAAAAAACTTAGTACTCAAAATTTATTTGTAAAAAAAAAAAAAAAATTAAATAAACTGTTCTCATCTCTCTTACGGTCATTTAAAACCAGGCATATTCAGTCTTAAAGGGAAACAGATTTGCTTAAAAATTTTCATAAATTTTCTTTCAGTTTTTACTGGTATCTACTTATAGATTTTTTATCAAAACCACCCCTAAAGTAATTCCTGGCTACGGGCCTGTTACAATGCAATGCATGCACACATTGCGATGGTTCTGTGTTTTTCAAATAGCTCTTTGGCAGAGGCCAAAGACTGTGACTGTGGCGGCCGTAGCGGAGTGGGTAGAGTGCGTAGCGCATACGCCAGAGAACCCTGGTTCAATTCCTATCTGACACAGAAAGTTTTCTCAATTGAATTAATTTTTCTGTTCGGCCGTCACCTCTCTGCAGACAATGGCAAACCTCAGAGAGTAAAAACTGCCATGAAAAGCTTCTTGAGAACATAAGCCGTTCGGTCACAATTGATCATTAGAAGCTCGGTCTAAGTCCTTTCAAGGGCTGAAATGGCCATTTCGTTTTTTTTTGTTTGACCTTCGCATAAGACCACATTTTAGGACCAGAAACAAAATCAAATAATTTTCTAGGGAAATTAATTTTTTTTATTTGAAATAATAAAATAATTAATTAATTAATTATTATTTATTATTATTAATTAGTAATGACAGAAATCTGCTTGTCTTTTGTGGCAAACCATTCGTCGAATCGTTGAAGTGCTGCTCTGCGAGCGCGTGTCGCATGATGTGAAGAGGTGATAGTCAGATGGCGCCAAGTCTTGGGGAACACGGCGGGTGCAGAAAGATGTCCCATCCAAGCGATTGCAAGGTATCTTGCACTAGCTTTGCTGTGTGAAACGGGCCGCGTTGTCGTGTAACAAAATCACTTTGCTATATCTTCTGGCCCACTACAGTCGTCTTTCAATAAATGCGTTGTTTAAATAAATCATTTTTTGGCGATAGCGTTCTGTATTAACGGTTTATCTGGGCTTCAAGAGTTCATGAAAGCTCCGTGTTTTTTGCTTCGGGTTTTCAAAATAAATCAATTTTTTGTCACTCATCACAATACGCTGCAAAAGTGATTTCCTTTCGTGGCGTTGAAGCAGCGATTTTCCATTTCACATTAATTCAAATCGTGTGGAACCTATTTACCGAATTTATTGATCTTCCCCATTGCTCGTAAGCATCTGCTGATTGTTTCTTGTGACACATGTAATTGTTTTCCTAATTGTCGTTAAGTTTGAGTTGGGTCATCATCCAATAACTCTTGCAGTTGCTCGTATTTCTGATTTTTGTAGTCTTATCATTTTTGCGCTCACTGTCTTTCACTTTGAATCATCAAAGCATCACATGTTCTAACTGATGGTGCGTGTTCACCTCTTGTTTCTTCCCGCAAACGATAATTTTCAACAGCCTTTTTCTTTTGATTAAACAAGAAAAGCAATGCCTGCCGCAAATGTTCTTTTCAGGTACAAAACACGACATGAACACTGAACGATAAAACAAAAACGCTTGTTAGACGTTAACTTGACTTAACTTGTGTGTATTTGTAGTTAAAAGTCAGACGTACAAAATGACGTATGTGCCAAATTAATACGTTGCGTACTTTTTGCTGGAGCCATTTCTAATCAAACCGGAAAGAACTTATGCATACACCTGGTATGCTTGGAAATTGCATAAAAATATCCCGACCTAATTTTTTTTTTTTTATTTTTATGTTTCAGGTTTTCATTGCTTAAGAGAATTTTTTAAAATTTGTATTGAAAATTATAACTTTAGCTTCTTCAAGTAAATTAACATCATTATTTCATTTTTCCTTAAAAAAGAAAACAGCGTATCACCATAATATTTTAACAATCCTATTTGTATAGTTTTTTCATACTACTTTCTAGGACCTCTGGGGGGTTTGAACGCCGAAAGATCTCCTTTAAAAATTCGGATTTGGTTTTGACCATTTTCGGCCTATTTTGCCAGTTACGGCTGTTCGGCATCAATATGGCGGAAACCAAAATTTCAAAATCTCATGCAAAATTTCATATTTTGTATGACTAACGACAGAAATTATTAAAAGATACAAATCTATTCGTTGTATATTAAATTTTTGATTCTTATTTGTATAGAACACTATTTACTTTTAATAAAAAAAATTTATTTAAGCCTTATATACGTTAAAGATAATTATGCGCAAAATTGACGCATGCGTTTTAACTAGCTGTAAGGTCAAGTTTTATTAAGTGATTTGAATATGCCTAAAATTTTTATAAATTTGCATATAGGTGAAATAACAAATTCCACAATTTATGTATTTTTGTTTATTTGTTTAAATAAAAAAAAAAACCAAAAACTTACCATAGTAAGTACATCATCAAAAACCATACATCACGGAAAACACATGCGTACATTTAACGCAGATTAGATTTCTAGGGTTAACCCTCCGTTACTAACATGCATTTTATAACACGGTTACTAACATCTCTCAGACCGAAGTGAAGAATGTGTTTATTTCTTCATATAAAACTCACTTTTTATTCACACCTCCATCAACAAGAGCACTGATCAACGGAGAGGTATACAAAAAGCGTAAGCTCAAAAATCTAAATTCTGGCGTACAGAAAGCTTTAAGAATGTGTTCGGTCTGTGAGACCGCATGTTAGTAACTGAAGGTTAAGAAACTGTTCATACTTTCGATTTCGGCTGAATCTTACAATAAAGCCTGAATTTCTGTCTTGGTTTCTGTCAAAATTCCAATTTCGGTCGGACATTAAATATAGCACACATCACAAAACAATTATTAAATAAATTTTATTCGCACCCTTTTTATTGTTAGCATGCATTCCCCACTGTATTTTTTCCTGTTTATTTTATTGTCGTGCTGTCGTTTGAAGCTCTTTCAACATCAACAACTTTACCGAAAGAAAAATAAACTCTATCCACCGAGCATTACTTCTGCTTTGGAGGCGTAATTCGCACGAATCTTATAATTATACACTTTAATTGCGAACTTCCGTTTCTTTTGTTTCAACTCTTCAAGTTGCATATTAAGTGGAAGATGATGATGGCAATGCCGCTGATGATAATGAGAATGAAGATGATGATGATGAAGTAGTTAATGATTGTACAGTGGTGTTTCGTATTGCTATGCATTTAATGCCTTAAGGTCACAGTGGAGCGAACATTTATTAATTTTTTGAAATATTAAAAATGAACTCTTTGATAATGAAAACTAGTGAGTTTAGGAAAAGTTCTAAGACTGAAGAATATTTAAATGCTTCAATACTTGCAAAATTATCATTACAGGTCTGTTAATTTTACCCTATAAAACAACTCCTTGAAATTTTGCAATAATTTGCAGTATTAATTAAAACTTTTCGCCAACTGTTTTATTCCCACACTCTAGACTTTATTAGGGGTGTTGGATCTTTTGAAACATCAGCGTGTAAAGTCAACAGTAACAAATTGTCTTTTAGCTTGTTTTTGTTTCCATATTTGTATTTTTTTTTTCCCACCCAACTTGGACAATATAAGAATGAACTCATCTTCATGTTTATAATTACCACGATAATGACACTCACAGGCGTTGCACTGGCAGCTCGTTGACGTTACTCATTGCCACGTTCGTTGTCGAGGGTCTTCAGAAGCCTGTAAATTTAAGCTTCTCTACACAAATACTTAGATGCACTGAGACCATAAGGCACGCCGATGCGTGTGCATATGACTGCGTCCTTAGGAGTGCACGGAGTGCAAGGATGTGTTGTGAAATGTATTCGCTGGCTTCGCGTTGGTTATTATAATATTTTCCTTTTTGGGATTAAAAAGCTTCCTGCATCTACATACTTAGGACACTTCATACCCTATTAAGATAGAGTAGAAGACAGAGAGAGAGAGAGACACAATGACAGGAATGCGAAATATGCTCTAATTGCACTTTACTGGTTCGTTTGGCAAGATGGCTAGTGCAAAAGCGAAAATGAGTTTCAACGTTTTTAATGAGAACGGCCAACGGTTGATGGCTTTGTTAAAACGTTAAATTCAGTCAAGTGTCGAAACAGCCACTCCCAATGCTGCCGCAAGGCAATGAGCTGCTATCAGAAGCAAGTGAGACCAGTGGGATCTGACCTAGTAGATAAAATGATGTTTTAACCTTTCTGTCAATACGACACAATCGGTTATATTTTGGATTTTTTAAATGCAAAAATAAATACGTTTCCAGTTCCACAAAGAACTCAGTTTTATAATATTCTCCTAATTATGAAAGGACAATATATAAATCGCAAAAAATTATTTCTTTTTTTTTTACCATTATTCGGGGTATGTGAGTCTAAACTTATATTAACAACGTGGGCTCTATACCCGGATATGTACGCATTCAGCGCGTGAGTTTTACATGTTTTTTGTACATATGCACGTAGCGAAGAGAGAAAACAGAAGTAACAGTTACTACTTCAAGTTTCGGTTAACTTTTTTTATCTTTGAATTAGTTTATTTTGTATGACTTAGTGCAGCGGTTCTCCAACGTTTTTGGCGACGGAACCCTTTTAAAAAGCGAAGCATTTGACGGAGCCCTAAGATAACCAAAAACTGCTTTGTGTGTATTCTTTAAAATCTTTTCTTAAATAAATTTTCTTTATTAAAAACAAAAAAATTATTTATTCACTTTATTAAAAGGCATACAAAATAATAATATATTTAATGGGAGGTATGAAACTGTTTTTTATTTTTCATCAATTGTTTGATATAAGGCCTGATAGAAGAAAGTTGAATTCTCATATCAGGTTCGCACAAGTGTGTTTTTCGGGAGGGGAGGATAAAATGCAGGACCTTTGTGTGAGGAAATGGATATTCAACACGGACTCTGCACTAAAAACCATTCAGAAACATTGTTTTGAACAGTGACTCCATACTGGTGGCTAATGAAATTTCTTAAAATTATTCAAAAATCTCGTTTGGCACGATTTCAAGCTGTTGCAAGTTGTATACAAAATGATTTTGAATCCATTAATGCTGATAATATTCTGTTCTTCAGAAAAATACGTCTCAAAAGCATGCCCGCACAGCATTGGATATACATATTTATTTGAGCAGCCGCATTGCAACTTCGTAGAAGTGAGTATAAATCTGGTTGCGAAGGTTTTTGTACTTGCTTTCTAAGAGCTACAAAACAGCTATCCGTTGCAGATCACTGGTCCGAACTTGACGTTGAACTCGCTTAAACAACAACAAATATGAATGCTTGTGTGTTAACGCCATTAATTTTGCATGTGAATTTTGTTATTGAAATATAAACTAAATTTTGTTTGTCCAAAACCATAATATGCAATATTTTCGGCGATTTTTTTTAATAAAGTATTAGCCAGTATTTTCGCGGAGCCCCCACAAAGGATTTGCCATAGGGTTCCGCGGAGCACACTTTGAGTAACACTGATTTGGTGAATAACTTAGTGATCGATTGTGAAGTTAGATTTTGTGTGATAATTGATTAGAAGTTATCAGTGGCGTAGATAGCGTTTAGCAATGGGAGGGGATGAAATTTATTTTCGAGACAAGCGTACATAAAAATTTTTATGAAAATTATTAAAAAAAAGGGAATCTTTGTATAAAAAAGGTTGACAATATTATCTGTATTTTATTTTTATATCTGTTGTTAGTGTTTTTAAAGCAAAAAATCCAGCCTGCGAAGTTTGTTTGCTATTTTATCAATGACTTCTTGAGCCGATATAACTATCAGCGCAATTATGAGTGAAATCTCTCCGGGAATTGAAAAAAGGAATTTTTGCATTTTTAACAGTGTTCACAGAATTTTTGAAAAATTTGAGTGCAAATATTTGTACTCATAGTCAATTTTTAAGGTTACAAGAAAAAAAAAAACATTAAAAGCATTATCCGCTGTCTAGAAAATGTAAACTCCCTTTTCGAATTCCCGGGAGATTTCATTCAGAATTGGGCTTTTTTGTTTTTCACAACATTTTGTTCGTTTTTGTCGTTTAGCTTCACTAAAAACGCTTCATGTTAACTTAAATCTTATGCAACTTCATTCAATGAACGTTTACGCGCACTAAGAATTTTCATACTTATGTTTCGTGCGATTGCTCAAGCTGTGATTTCCCGAATTTAATTAAGTTGCCACAGTTACTTAACTTCGCATTTCAATCGCATTTTCCAGCAAATTTTGTTCTTGCGTCACCCAACAAGCAATATCTCAAAGTCTATTTTCTCAGAAGTACACACCTAGCAGCAGTGCATATAAATAAAATAATCTTATAAGACAATCTTATAAAGACAATTAAATGAAAAGGGATTATATTTTCTAATTAATAGCTGCAAAGATTAAACCTTGTACTATTAATCTTTTTATATCATTAAATGATCTTTTTATATCAACGTAAATCAGTACAAAAAATGCTATCGAAGGCCACTAGAAGTTATTCTGCTCAAGATATTAGTTATTATATCTCAAGAAATATTTTATAAAAAATTTTATTTATTCGAACACATTTATTTGCAACGTGCATAGACTAGAAACTTTGCAATTATGTCAGATAGACAGGAACCCTTACATACAAGAATTTGCAGAACAACGACTCTTCAGCAGCGAGAGAGGCATATGTCAAGGATGAATGAAGAGATACTAAGAGAAGACGATTCTGGTCATGATGCAGTGGATGCCGATGGCAACAGTGACGATAATGCTGACTCTGACATGGATGAAGATGCATCGAATGCAGAACAAGAAATTTTACCACTGGAAAGCATATCCGAACGGTAGAGTAGCTATTATGATAATAAAGCTATGCACCAAGATGGGGGGAGATGTCCGCGGGACCCCC
This sequence comes from Coremacera marginata, assembly GCA_914767935.1. Lineage (NCBI taxonomy): Eukaryota > Metazoa > Arthropoda > Insecta > Diptera > Sciomyzidae > Coremacera > Coremacera marginata. The sequence goes on from OU612047.1 coordinate 120,682,196, forward strand.
CAGCTCCATGAAAACATTGCCAAATATCTCAAGTAATTGCCCATTGATTCTATTAAGCTAAGCACGAGTTCAAATGTAAATAAATTATAAGAAAGTTCTTAAAATATGATCTACTTCAGTGTTTGATTTATATAAAGTGGTCAACAATAATAAGAGACATAGAAACGAGTATTGACATGTTAAATTTTTTACTTAAATCCATAAGTGTTTCTGATCCATCCATGCGCATACAATTATGAAGGGAGGTGGTAAAAAAAATGATGAATCGCCAATTTCAGTTTAATTTCTCAAAAACTAAGCCGAGTTAAAGCCAAAACAGATATTTTGTGTGATTTTTTTAGAGCTTAACGTTCAATTATTTAAAGGATACTAAAATTGGTTTTAAAAAACTTAGTCACCTATTTCCTTGCAACAAAAACTTTCCCTTAGCATTAAAAAACAAAAAACAATATTAAGAGCTAATAAATAATACAATAAAAAGCGTTTACGAATTGGTACCAACATTTAAATTTTTTTTTTCTGATACAATCTTGATTTTTCTATCCAAAACTCATTCCATTGTAATTTTTTTGGAGTTTACTCCTTTAGAATCGATTTCATATATAGCCCGCGGTATGAAAATTATATAGCGAGTGAAATCAATGCTAGAAATTTCGTTTTGACAGTTACGGTGCTTGGCTCTCAGCCGTACGACTACCTTCATTTATTATACTAAGGTTTCGCTATGCACAGCAAAATACCAACAAAATACACACAGCAGTAATCTATACTATTATAAAACATTGAAGTGCAAATTTTTGTGAAACTCCAAAATATCTGGGCAGATTTTTATGAAGTAAGTTTTAAAATATCTCATTTATGCTACAGCGCAGTCAAAGGTATTTTGCTTTCGAAATTTTATTAATAAGAATATTTAATTAAAGTGTTAAGTTTTTTAAGAAGCCATCTCTGATGCCACGCATTGCTTGATCGTTTTCTTTTCACGCGTTTGTCTTGCGAGAGTTTGATGAATTCCATATTGCTCTCTACTCTTCTCTTTTTATACTCAGCCGGCACAGCACAGCAAAAAAAAATTTGTTGTTTTTGAGTGTTTGAAAATGTTCGCATTCGCATCATAGCCGTTGCTCATAGCTCATCATAAGCTCATAGCTTATCAAATGCTATAAATACGCTTTGTTAATTTACGTTTAAGCTGTGAATAGCCCAAATGCGAGTTTAAAAGAGAATAGCAAGGAATTGATGTCAAGTCATGATCAGTGTACGTCCGGTCTTAGCTTCCCGCTTTAGAAAATCGAATCGGTCGTTGCAACTCTAGTTTCTGTTATCGATGTCATGTTCATTGATTTCACAGCTCTAAGGAATTTTGAAGCTCAAAGCTTCATAGCTTTGAAGTTGGCGCTTCTGATTAACAGTCTGATTATATTAGCGCCGACCTTAAAAGCATTTGTATTCAGCAAGAAATTAATATATTTATAATAAATAAACAAATAAGAAAAAAAATTAAGATAATATTTCATATATAATAATATGTTTAAATAAATTATCAAATATGACCAAGAAACTAAAAGGAAAAGTATTTTTAAAATTATTTTTTACTTTGTAGTGATTTTGTATTCGGTTGTTTTTTTTTTTAAATTTTTTTTTTTTTGTTGTTTTGTGGAAATTCTTGTGATCAATAGTTGCGCAAAGTGCTCGACTTTGCTTGTAGAATATCGTTCAAGAACGTTCAATTTGAAAATTAAAAACCTCGAGGTAACAACTCGATTTTTAAATTATTTTTGTTTTCTTTTCTTTAATTTTTTGTTTTTTTTCCTAAGTTAGACCAAAGTAAATACTTTTGGAAAGTTTCATCATTCTAGCTCAACGGGAACATGGGTAAGTTAAGGTAAGCTATTCTGAAGTTATAAATTGGATAACATCTACTTATAAGATAACCGGACCTAATGAAAATATGATGGGAATACGTTTGTGCTGTTGTGGGTACATGCTGTTGTTTTGTTTTTGCATAGTGAGAAGAAAAAATTAACAATTGCCCACAAGTTCGTTAAAATAACAATGACTGTAACATGTAATAAAATATATAAAATAAAAATGAAATGCAATAAAGCTTACTGGTGTGAATATTAACGTGTGTTTTTTTAATATACTTTGTTGTTTTCAATTTTTAATTTAAAAGTTATTTTATTAAAAAAAAAACCATTAAGTTATCAAATCCACGAAACTGTGAAAAATCTTCGCTTCTCTCGTATGTCCAACGACACACCTGTGTTTTTTTTTTTGTTTTATTTGGGTTATATATAATAATGTTATAATTTACATATCTTCAATTTGGAAAAGGAATAACATAAACATTTCCTCTAGGATCATAAACAACACCGTTCATATTTTACTCAAATTTAATTTAAAATTTTAAATACATTTTTTTTTTTAAATAATCTAATTCAAATCCTCGAATGAGTACAACCCAATTGCTTAAAGTCCCTCTTTTTTACGCATAAAAACTCTGCCTTTTTTAACCCAAACAAGTTTAAAGTTCTTTTCTGCTCAGGACTCACTTATGGATATGCTTCCAAGTTTGCATGTATTTTGAATCTTCAATTAATTATGAAGTTGCATTAAATGAGGGAGTAGTATCAACATTATTTTCTGTACAATATACAGAAATTTTTTAATCTAAATTAAATTGATGTGTGAGAAATACGAAACTAGTTTTAATAATTGCAAATTTCCTGATGTATCAGTGGTGCATAATGCCATCCAATGGCAGTTATAAAAATGTGCTCAAAAGTCATATTATATACATACCTCCATAAATGTATCTAAAATATTCATACATATATGTATGCTTAAGATAATTCCCTGTTATTAAGTTATTAAATATAAGATTTAAATTGGAGTTCTTAAGTATAAATAATGAAATTCTGATAATCACCAAGAAATCATTAGTGTTGCTATCACTAATGATGCCTCAAAATCTTCTAAAATAACAGCTTTTGTGAACGTTAGTCAGTGATTTTATTAGTATCAAATAACTTACGCAGCCATGCACACATACCATATACCATGTATGTTGTTTTTAAAGACAAAATTTTCGCAGACAGTTACCCAATTCGCAGAATACACTAACAAAATAATCAGCAACTTCACTTCATTCCATTCAGAAAATAAAAAAGCCTTTTTGCTAATGTGAATCCATCAATCTGAGTTCGTGTCCGTCTGTCAAACACGCCGACCATCAATCGCATTAAATCCATAAAAGGATTGTTCTTATGCTTATTGGTGTTGTTATTGTTGTTGGTTTGTGTTCCAACGAACCATTGTTAGCGCTTTTGCTGTTGATAACCGAAAATAAAAATATCAAAAAAAAAAAAAAAAAAAAGCTACAACTCGAAAGAGTTCCATTGAGTTCGGGATAAAAGTAAAGGACAAAACGTCAAAAAAGCGTGACGACGTGTCGTTAAGTTTTGCCTGTTTGCTTTTTATACCCTACAGTCGGAAGAGAACGCTTGACTTTAAATTGGAGGTTGAGCCATATACAAAAAATAAGCTTATTCATAATAAATATTAGCTATTACTTTCTGGGCTTTCGATATACCTGCTATAACTGATTTTAAGTTATTGAATTATGGTTTATGAAAACAAGTGTCAGACGTTTAGAAAAGTTGGCATGACTTCCTTTCCAAGTGGCGGATTAAAATAAGAAAAATACACAATTTGCATTTTGAAATGGTAATAATAAAAAGTAAAATTTCAAGTTTTCGCATATGTTGACTTACAGCCCTATTCTGCCAGCTTAACAAAGCTCATCACATTAACAAAATATTTAATATTAACAAGTTGTTAATCTTACGCATTCTAGTGAAAATTTAAAAGCTCTTTTCTGTACAATTTTGTTAATTGCAGAAAGTATCTTAACAACAACAATATAATCTCAACATTTATGTGTTTAGATAGAGAACTGTTGTGCAAATCGTCATATGAAATCAAAAAAGCCGTAAGTTCCCAAAAATTTAAAATTGACTTTTTGATTGATTATGATGCGCCATATCAAAATACATGTTCCATCAAAATTTAACACTCCTACTGTTAAAAACGGAGTTTTTATTAACAACATTCTAAAAGCCGTAAGTGCTACTTTAATTTTATTTAATGTAATTTGTCTTATTATTTGCCCTTATTTAAACCAAGGAATGATATGTGTGACACTTGTGTACTATAGGAAGCAAAAAACATAACTGAGGATCAATAAAACAGTCATAGATCCGAAATTGATGATTTGATACTTAAAAAGATTTTTGCTTCTCCTGTAAAATTTTTGAAATGTAACTTACGGCTTTTTTGATTTCATATGACAAAATAATAAAAATTATATAAATTATAATTTAATATTAAATTAAAATAAATAAGACTGTGAAAAACGGAAGAATTTTTACGCCTTTTAAGTTTTGATAATGAAGAAGATCAACGAAAGGAAAAAATTGAACGACGGCGTTATTTAAAATGTCTTCGAAATGAAAATGATTCATTCATTCTATCTATCTCTGTATCTATTATTTTATTTCTATCCAACTCTAAGCACAATTTAATACCAAAATGAAAAACCCAAAATAATAATAAACATATGCCAGCCAAAAGTTGAGGATGCTGCCGGCCAAAATTGTAAATAAAATAGGAGCTGCTCCTGCGTGGTTCACTCAAACTTTGTTTGGCTATTAAAAAAAAATGTAAATTTGTGTTTCAAATAAAAAAAAAACTTAAGATTACTTGATTTTTTGCATTTTCATTTTGGTTGCTGATATAATAAGCAATAAAATTTCATTGAAAAGACAGCTGGCGGTTGAATGCTGTAAGTTTCAGATTCTTACCATGAGTGGTAAACTTTTTAGGCTTTTTAGAGCTTTCAAATTGTAAATGATTTTTTAGAATATGAACATTTACATTACATAACCATAATATTAACAAGAATTCCTTAACAATTCCTTGTTAAGTTAACAAGCAGAATCGAGCTGTTAAGCTACTTTAATATATTGCTACAGCTATATTTAGAGTGCACGAAAGTCAGCTATGACCATCGTTTTTGTCACACAGCCTTTCAGTTCATCAGAATGTTTCTTAATCAAAACTTGAAAAGCATTCGTTCGTCAGTGAATCGATCATTTATGCTTGAATACCAACCAACGCTAGCTTCAAGGTAAGCATTTTAAGTTTTCGTTAATTTTGTGAAACACAAAGCGTTCCTCATCCTTTAAAGCAGTGGAGCTCACGAAATTTTACAAAAGAGCAAATGATTTTTAAAAAACAAAATCAAAAACAATATATTGCGCATCGTAACTTTTGGCAATGAAAAATAAAAAAAAAATAAAAAAACAAAAACAAATCCTGTGTGCATTAACACACAAGCAACGGATAATTTGCATACATTTGTTGTTGTTTTTTACGAGTTCAAAATAAGATGATCGTCAACAGCGGCTTGTGGTGCTGTTACTTGCATTTTTTTTTTTTATTTTTTGTAGATTGTGTTGTTGTTTTTTATATGTGGTTTAGCTTTCGCATAAGCGCAAAGACAAAGCTCATGACAGAAAAACTTTTGTATGGCGGGTAACGTGAGCAAGATGAGCTACTGGATGAGCGTGTCTGCTTTAAAGGCCACCAAAATATTGATTGTTGTCGAACTGTAATAAGAAAAAAACTTATTTTTAACATTCTTAACATTTTTATTTAAATTTAAGACTTTTTTGTACGCTTACTTAACAAAATGAAGTATAAACTCATTCAATTATAACAAAAAGCATGACCTAGTGTTCCGCGGCTTCGTCACGGACGTTTTCACTTATCAATCGAAACGCTCAACAGTGCTTCCAAAAGAACTACAATATCAACACCTGTATTACTCTTGAACATGTCTTGAACATGTCTTCCATAAAATCCAAATTTTAATTGTACTACTATTAATAAACATTTTTATTACCCAAATTTAAATGTACTATTTGCTAAATTAGGAGAACTCTGATTTATTTTTAAGCTAAATTTTTACGCACTTTTTTTTCAATTCACACGAAATATCTAATGAGTTGTATCTAATCTAATGAGTGAGCATACCTATCAGAGACCTGCATCAAGTACTTGAAAAATTAAGCTTTTTCAAGTACTTGAAAATTCACTTGGTTTGAAGTTGAAAAAACCAAGCCTTTGTATCAAACTAATCAATCGCAAGCTTTACTGCTCTGCTGCGCACAAAAACTTGAAGCGCTTGAAATTTTCGGGAAAATACTTGAAAAGATTGATATATTCGAGAAAAGCTTATAAGCTTGCAAGTATACAAATAGCTCAAATTGGGAAAGCTTGTTGTCTTGGGGGTCGCTGATTGCGATTCTGATGTCAGAATATAAAAGGTTGTATGGACACTAAGGTGGACCGTAACAAATCTTTTTTGTGATTTTGACTAATTTTGCCCTTTTTTGCAATCTAAGTCGGATCAATTATTTGGATTCTGATGTTATGAAGATGATGTTCTGAGATTATACAGTTCCATATCTCGAAGGGAAAGCAAAATAGGTAAAATCTAACCATTTTTTGGTGGTTAATATAGGAGGAAGCATTTTTGAGACACACAACTAGGGGGTCTATCACTCCCCCATTTTCCACATTTTTAGAGGGGACGTTGAAACACGTGTTTAACTGTCCACTGAAAGTCAAATTGTAAGTCATACACGTGTTTCGGTTCTTCCCTATAAATATGTCGAATAGGGGGGTTAAAAAACCCCCTATTTGTGTGTCTCAAAAATGCTTCCTCAAATAGGATCCCCCAAAAATTGGTTGGATTTTACCTATTTTGCGTCCCCTTCGAGATATGGAACAACATAAAATCGAAAGATATCGGAAAATTCTAGAAAAATCTTCGAAAAAATAGAAAAAGTGCCATATGCCGAAGGGGAAGCAAAATAGGTAAAAATTAACCATTTTTTGGTGGCTTCTACGGGAGGAAGCATTTCTGAGATGCACAAATAGAGGGGGTCTGTTAATCCTCCATTTTGCACATTTTTAAGGGGGGGGTACGTCGAAACACATCAGATTCCAAATAATTGGCCCGATTCACAGCACAAAATATTTAAAAAAAAAAAGCACGAAGAAAACATTTTTGAGGACCCCCCTTATCAGCGACCCATATTTTTCACAAAATATTTTTGAAACTATTTATTTGGGTACACACTTGTGTCCAACAAATTTTCCTTTAACTATACTTTTCTTAAGCAAGTAAGTTGAGTTAGTTGAAAATTCATACACAAATTCAAGCATTTCAATCTCTATGACGTACGTTTCAAGTCTGCTGCCGCTTGTTTTTACTTCGTGTCGTAGATCACGCGTTCATAAATTCGGGCAACAAGCTGACGTCGACTTGACTAATTTCAAGTATACTTGAACTTGATTGAAAATTTTCAAGTTCAAGCACATTCATAAATTTAGCAAGTACTTGAAATTGCAAATGAATAGGCTTGAGCAGTTCTCTGATACCCATCACTCTTTACACTTGTCGTCGCTTGGCTTTGTCGTTTTTAATTTTAACTATTCATAGTAAACAAATAAAATATCTTTTTATAGTCTTTTAATAGTCTTTTTCTGAAATTCAACCGTTAATGCAATCAACACAATTTAATCAGTCCATTTTATATGATAAAAAATCTAAAAAATTATGATATTTGAATATTTTTGTTAGGACATAACATATGCCGGCCAATTTAATACAACAAAGCCAGTGTCTGGTTAAAATCGGACAAAAAATTAATTTTTTGCGGCCATTTTTCCATTTTAATGAAGTAGTTTCGATTTTAAAATAGTCGAAAGTATTTTATTATGGTGTGCTTTAAGTGTTTCTCTTTGCTAGTTTTTAGAAGAACTATACCATGGTACTACACTCTGTACGAATATTATAACCGCATTTGTAATTTGCTAACATTTTTAGTAGAGTGAAAGAATAAAACAAAATCCTACAATGTTACTACTGTTAGACGTGTCTATTGCTAAAGCCCGTATGATACTTCATTTTTTTGTCCAATTTTAAAATCTGAAAACAAGTTGCTCGTGGGCAGGACAGTTATATTTTGTAAGAAAAGGATAATCGTTGTTAATTTTTTATTTCTGGTGTTTTTAAGAGCAGCTGCATTTAATGAATTTATATTAGTATTTAGTATTTATTTTAGTATTTTATTTTATTTATTAATTTAATTTTATGCTAACAAGAACTTAATCTTATAAACAAGCATAAAAGCTAAGTTGTAAGGTACATTAGCACTGATTTGAACAGATGACTATTTATCTAAAATTAAAGCATGGATACTTAATATAGTACATAAATAAATAAAAAAAACAAATAAAAAAAGATGTCATTACTTGTAATTAAATAAAATAAAAATGCGAAACAAAAAATTTTTATAATTATTGAACAAAAGATTTACACATTAGAACGAGAAATCACATTTTTATAATTATTGAACAAAAGATTTACACATTAGAACGAGAAATCATAATATGATGTTGAATGTCACAGTTACTGCAAGTAACAGATGTTGAAATAGCTTTTTTAAATTGCGTTGCATTGCTAATACATTGAACGTTGTTGGGAAGCGAGTTCCAAAGACGGATCGCATTAACATAAAATTGACGCTCGGACATAAAGCAGGCGAATTTTGGTTGTAACAAACTGTTACCTCGGTTAGATCTCAAAAATGTTAGCTTTTCGAATAAATAAGGGGGTTCTTTGGTATAAATGATTTTGTGAATTACTACTAGTGTTCTCAAGCTCAGCAGATTATCGAATGTAAGACTGAAAATTTGTTTAGCATGCTGCGATACGTGATCGCTACGCTTAAGCCCAAATATGTAGCGAGCAATATTATTGTACGCTACATTAATTTTTCGCTTGCTTGCAGCATCACAGTATGAATATATATCACACCCATACAAGAAGGTGGGCACAAGATATGCCTTTGCCAGAAGCATTCTAATCCTTTGCGGAGTAAAACTTTGAGTTGCCCATAAGTTACGGAGCATCCCGTAACCTTTTCCTACCGTGACATTTACATGATTGGACCATGTAAGCGTGCTATTGAAGATGATGCCCAGGTTTTTTGTAGAAGTCAAAATCTCGATATATGAATCATTTAGAATAATTTTCGGAATACCCGAGATATTGGTGGCTTTCCTGCTGACTAAAAAAGGCATTTTGACTTATTTGGGTTTAAACAAAGACCATTAGCATGAGCCTAATTGTAAACTCGCTTAAGGTCAAGGTTCAAGCTGTCAACGCAGCTGTTAGTATGATTTAAAGGGCAACTTATATAAAGCTGAACATCGTCTGCGTACATGTGTACATGACAAGATTTTAAAATGTTTGGCAGGTCGTTAACATACATGGAAAACAAAAGTGGTCCCAAAATGGAGCCTTGAGGAACCCCGCGGACAACTGGTAAGAATTCTGAGAAAATATTTCCAATGCTTACAGATTGCGATCTCCCGGACAGATACGGCGACAGAAAACGAGTGGCAGTCGATGAAAATTTAAACATATTCGACAGTTTAGCGCAAAGAATGTGGTGTTCGACGGTGTCGAATGCTTTAGAGTGGTCAAGTAATACCAAGAAAGTAATCTCGTTGCGATCAAGCTTTGTTCGAATCTCGTCGGACACATCAAGCAATGAAGTAACACAGCTTCGTTTAGGTCTGAACCCAGATTGTCTATCTGAAAGTAATGCATTTCTCAAAAGATGTTGATTAATTTGCTTGTGAATTAAGGATTCGAATACTTTAGATAAAAATTGCAAAATGGCAATTGGTCGGCAGTCGTTGCAAGTTTTTGGAATAGTGATTATTTTGGCTTTTTTCCAGCTTGTTGGAAATAAAGATGACATTATAATTGCATTGAAATTAGCTACACACATCACTTCCAATTCAGCATATGTTAAAAATTTTAAATTAATTATTAACAGCAAAATATTTCACAGTAAATATTTGATCGAAACTTAACGACGAAAGAATTGAAAAAAACGGCAAAAATAATGCATTGAAAATGCAGTCCGTCCCACAAATCACACCAATTAAATCTATGCATACTACTATTTGAAAAAAATGAGCAATTTAATAAAAACCGATTTGTTTTGAAAGTTAAGATCGGGGTTAAGTTTGAGTTCAAGGACAATCGGCATGTGATCTGAGTATGATTTGGATGGGATCGAAAAGTCAGTAATATGGTGCAATACGCTAAAACAGCATATACAATAGTCTATAAAAGAGCTGCCTTTAGGTCCAATATACGTGAAGTCTTTACATTAGTTGTTAAGCCTTCCATTGACTATCACCCCTCCTATATCTTCAATTTAATCTATCACTTTTTTACTTTTTGTTTCCAGGGTTTGATCTTTTAAGATTCTGATGGATCCTTCTGATGGTGTGATCGATATATGCTCCAAAGAAACTATGGGTGCAGGAATTTTTATATACAAAGTACTCTCCATTAGGATTAAAAGAATCTGAACAGAATGATTCTTTAAAAAGAGACGCGAATAGGCCACAAGTTTTGACGGGATCGTTCAGTAAGTCCATTAAGAGTTTTAAGTGAAGAAGGATTTCCATCCATCCATTTATAAACACATCCATTTCTTCTTAGTGTTTATAAATCCCCAAAATTTCTTTGGATCAGACAATATTCTCAGCTTAACATTATCTAAATATTCGTGATATAAGTTATTCAATAGTCACGATTTTTTCTTTTTAATAAAACTTTCTTCACCCAACAACGTAAGATTTTTATATTTGTCGTAATAGTTTATGTTTTATTAACAATTTTACATTAGTTTTTTTAATGAAGGAAATCTTTAAATCAAGGAAATCATTTTTATACCTTTCAGTGAAGAAAACTATTTGCTTAATATGCGCATGAATACCAACACTAATTTCAAACTTAATTTTTAATTCGAAAATTGCTTTGACAGCTCACTGCATTAATTTTAAGCATTTGCGCCTGCAACACTCGACAAATATTTCGTTCTCCCTCCTCGAAACTTTGAAGTGATTTTTGTACATAGGAAAAAAAATGTGAATCGATCGAAGTTGCACTCGTTTCGCAATCGTGTCTTCAAGTAGCCACGCTCTAAAAGGATCAATCAAAAGTAACAAGTTAACAAGTCTTGAAATGTGGAACGCATCAAAGTAGACCCAGTTAGTGGTGTCTCAATTTTTGAGCCTTGTTTAAAGTACTGCTTTATTTATGTATGCAGTACTTACGCTCGTCTCCCAGTGGTCTGATCATATTCAACGACCACTTCATAATATTTTTCCAGCCATTACAAGACTGTAAAATGCTACATCCAATCGTTACATTTAGATCGAGTTGGACTGTTAGCCGGATGACATGGTGCAGGCATAAAATGCGAGGTTTAAACTTGTGTATGTTTGCACTCTTTTTGCTGGAAACACACCAACGTACGATCTTGCCTGGTTTAACTACGTAATCGGCAGGTGCAAGTCACAACGCGCGTTTTCGTTCGGTTCACATGCGCATGCGTAACGATGAATGGTGTGTGCAGCATTATAATTGGGCTTAAAATAAATTCCCAACTAAAATGCTCAAAATTATTGAATGTTGTTGTATTATGGTTGTAGTTGTTGGTCTTGCTGTGTTTCTTGTTGTCAGCTTATGTTTTTAGCCGCTATGCATGTAAGGCCAACATTTGGGGCGCACTGAAACTGGTATCTGATGCTGAATAACAGCTTAAAATAATGATTAATAAGAAAAGTGGTAGAAATAAATTTTAAGTCAACATGTTAACAAGTATGGTATTAAGCTTTTAATATAGCTGGGAAAATTTTAAATGATATTTATGTATAAGATATTGAAGCTAAGGGCAATGTATGAAAATCGATCTTAACTTTTTTAAGTGTGTTCGGTTTAAAAAAAGAATGTCCAATGAAAAAAAAAAAATAAGACAGAGTTAAAATACTGCATAAAAACTTACTATTCATCTTATTAATTCTTATATGTGTATTAAAGTCTTAAGGGGGGACATGACATTGGCAGTTTTATGAAATCGATTTTTTTTTTAATAATTTTGTATTTTAGTAAATATTCTTAAGATTCTAAGAAAAAAATTGGCATGGCAGATTGAAGGTAACCTTTTTTTCTTTGTTCACAAACTTTGAACGCGTTTATCTCGAAACCATGTTTTTCGCATTGGTTGTTCATTTTTTGATGAACTTTTTTTTTTTTTTTGTATTTTTTTAAACTTGACTCGCTATCGTATTACACGAGCTTTTTTTTAAATTTTTTTTTCGATTTTTTATGAATTTTAAACATTGAAAAAAATTTTAAAAAAAAGCTCGTGTCATACGATAACCAATTTTGTTAAGATTTAAAAAAGTCATTTTTTTTCAGATCGGACAAATTTTGCAACTCCCAGCGCTGCAACCACGAGGCCCCGTTTTTTTCTCTGTCACCACTTTGGAGCTCTATAAAACCATGATGGAGTGAAAAATATATTTTTTTGAATTTTTTTTCTTGTAATTTGTTCAATTCTCTACAATAATAATTTTGGAAAAATGGATGTTTTTGACTGAGTTTTTAAAAAAAGGTCTGTTTTCTCTGCCGCGAATGTCTTGTCCCACCTTAAAGTAAAATTTTTCCAAAGCGTACGCTTTTAACTTTCTATAATTCTTGTCAAAAGAAATTAAAACATATCAGAGTTAATGACTTTAAAGTAGTAGTCATTAGTAGTATTAGTAGTAGTAGAGACTAACTTAAAACAATTTCAATTGACTGAGAATTTATTTATCACATTTATTTTAAAACTGTTAAAAAGGTTATATATGTTAATTCCTTGATTCAACGCTACAAGTAAAATACGTATTTTGAATGAGCAGGGAGCAAAATGTTAATAGTTTCATAGTTGTCTGGAGTATGCTAAAATACGGTGTGTAAAATATATTCAAACTTTAGATCAATTCTGAACAGCGTATACAAATTACTACAGAAAAAGTCATGGTTCCGTTTTTGAAATGAGATTGGGCGATGTTTTGATATCATGTCCGATACTTATTCCACAGAAATAGTTTTTCCCACACACATATGCTAAACGACGAAAAAAAAACAAAAAGGTCATTTCAGCCCTTGAGAGGACTTTGACCGAGCTTCTTATGATCAGTTGTGTTGTATGTGTTGTGAAATGTTTGAACACAAATGATCGAGAACTGGACCTATCGGCTTTATGCCGACTCCGAACGGCTTATGTTCTTAAGAAGCTTTTTATGGAAGTTTTTTTATTCTTTGAGGCTTGCCATTGTCTGCAGAGAGGTGACGTCCGAACAGAAAAATTAATTCAATTGAAAAAACTTTCTGTGTCAGATGGAGGATTCGAACCTGTGCTCTCTGGCGTATGAGCCGCACACTCTACCCACTATTTCACGGCCACCACACAACCCAGCACTTGAAGGGTTTGACTTTTTTGAGCTTATAGCAATGATGATTATTCTCTTGAAAAACCCCCTCTCTGTTTGTCAAACTTCGTCACAAAGTATTTACCTGGATGTTCGACAATTGTGAAATAGTTGTTTGTTTTAGTTTTTTATAACTCTTTCATGTTCGCTTTGAACTTAAAGTAATAACAGCTAAGATCGATGACTGCCTTCAAGTAAGAATTCACACTTCAGTTCAGAAAAAAAATGTTTTTTACAGTAGTTTTAGCTGTCTGGGGTCCGTTCGTTTTATTATTTATTTTATTTTTATTTTATTTATTTATAAATCATATTAGTACAATAAAAACATATTCTTTAACTATACAAAGCAACAATTTTAGAAAAAAATATTACAATTGAATTTTGAATTTAAATTTTTGATCTTTTAAGAATATAAAAGATATTCATATATGATATGATATGATATGAATATAAAAAAATTTGTTTCTGTATAAATTAGCTTACAATATCATAAGCAAAATAAACAGGAAGCCTAGAAGACATATTAGAAACAGATGTAATAGATAAAAGAGAAGTAAATACGATGAAAGAGGTAAAATAAGGTAAATAGTGAGAGAAAGTTAAGATATATAAAGTAATCAGGTAAAAACCTTGAATAAAGCTTGCCTAAAGCCTCCAATTCCATCAATGGATTTAATGTTATTAGGTAAGGAGTTCTATAGTCTTATGGCGCCAATAAAGAAAAGTCTAGTAGAGTTTAGAAATTTAAAATTTGGTATCATCAACATATTGCTTCGAGCCGAATGACAAAACTGAAGTTTGTCAAAAAGGTAACGTCCCAGTGAACCAAAACTACCGTTTTTGAATTCATTTATGAACCTTTTCGGGTAGAAACGTTCATTTTCGGCACTCATAAATGAACCCTTTTTATATCATTTGTCGGACTAAAATGCCTCTCAAAAACGTACCTTATTTTGTTCGCAAATGAGTTAAAAAAAGAACCATAAATTATCCTCATTTTTGTTCGCAAATGAGTTAAAAAAAGAACCATAAAAGTTTTTTTTCGGCACTCGGAAATTAACCATTTTTGAATCAATCGCCGGACGAAAATGCCTCTCAGAAACAAACTGTTTTTTCTTCGGAAATGAGTTCAAAAATGAACCATACAAAAGTTATTTTTCGGCACTCGAAACCGAAACGATCAATCATTGGGTTAATAGGATTAATATGCCTGGGCTGGAATTCACGCATTGTGTTTTCCATGATATTGATGTTTCAAAGGGGAAAAGGCGTGACTGTTTTCCAATTTGACAAACTTCCAAATTATATATGAAATATTAAAATAGTTCAGTTATTAATTGGGGAATTTAATTGATTACATTTTTTCATGGAATGTTTTCGTGGTTTTCATTCTATTTGGGCTTGATTTTAATTTTTGATAGAAATGTTGAAAATTTTCATACGTGTAGCAGTACATCCATCTCGCACTGGTAAAAAAGTTCATATGACGTTTGTACGAAGGTTAACATTTTTATTTTAAGTTCCTTTATTTACCTGATTTTAGAATATAAAAAGTAACATTTATGTTTCATTTGTGAACTCATTTATGAACAAAAATGGTTCGTTTATGAGAAATTGTTTTCTACTGATATGATAAAAAACATTATTCTTTTTTGAACTCATTTTAGAATGCAAAAAAGAAACATTAATGATGCATTTCCGAACTCATTAATGAACAAAAAATGGTTCATTTACAAGGAAGTCTTACCTACTGAAATGATACAAAAATGATTCATTTTCGTCTCAAAATAAGTTTTTAATGAATTTCGCAAAATATGCACAATTTTTCTTTATGGGAAAAGCTTTCACGAATTTAATCTTTTATAACAAGCACTTTTAAGCGACAAAATAAAAAATAAAAAATTAAAAAAAAAAACCAAAAACGTTCGCAAAACTCTCACCCTACTCAAAACCTTCGCTTATGGTTCAGTGGGGTGGATTCTTCGAATGAATTAGCTTATGGAGAAAAATAAAATTTCTGGCGTTAAGGTTACTTATTATGCTGCAGCCAAGTATAGCATTCTTAAACTGTGAAAGGTGATCAAATTTACGAATACCGTACACATATCTAGTTGCGTGATTAAATGCTAATTGCAGCTTATGTTCTGAGATTGAATCTAATTTGCAATATACAAGTTCCAAGTAGGTTATTGTAGGAAAAATAAGTTGTAGTACAAGCTTACATCTGGTTTCTACCGATGTAAAATCTGCAGACATCTGAAGGTTCCTCAGAATGTAGTATATTTTGCGTATTGTACTTTTCACATGATCGGTAGATGTCAATGTAGAATTAATGTGAAAACCAAGACTCACAACATTTGTTACCTGCCTAAGTTTAATGCCTCCTATAAAAAGATGAGGAATATATTCAAGAAATACTTTAGAGGCTGAGATGGGTAGCACATATGATTTATTCGCATTTATCTGCAGACCATTATTAATAGCCCACTGGTGAATATTGTAAGGATCTTCATTCAGTCTAACACTTAGGTCTTCCAAGAGACCCGTAATAGACCCCTGAGGCACTCCATTGCTTGCAAATTTAAATTGAGAGCACTTATTCCCTATTCTAAATCTCTGCAGCCTATTGGTCAAGTAGCTTCTTAAGAGACTTAAAGCATTATCACTTAAAGTTATAACAGCTAAGATCGATGACTGCCTTAGAGTAAGAATTCACACTTCAGTTCAGCAAAAAAAATGTTTTCAGTAAATACTTTCTGGCAAGCGAAAACGGCTCAAACCACAACTATTACTATTGAACAATGAAGGGCTCATAGCTTGTTAGTCAGAAGTGCAAAGAGTAAAGAGTGCTGGTTGAACAATTGTACTCGCCAGTCTCGCCAACAAATTCAAGCCAAAAATATCTAACGCATAATTACAAAAAATGCATAATTTTAACAAAAAATGCAGCAAAACCTTAATCGTTATTATTGCCACATTTTACGATTTATTATTTATATTAGCTCTACGCAAAAATGAATTCCTGCGAGTATACTAATATAATAATCGGAAACATTTTGTTCATAACTAAGTAATTTTTTAAGTTGTTTGTTATAAATTGTTGTCTTTTATATTTTTAATTACAAATTTTTATAAGAGAATGCAAAATGTAGCCATCGTTATTCCTAAAAATCGTCAATTAGTGGTTTTATATGTTTTTTTTTTAGAAATTATTTGCAAAAAAAAAGCAATTAAGTTTCTTGAAAATTGTTTTTGATTGCTTGCACAGATTTATAAAGAATTAAAAGCGAATAAACAAAAATTTACTTAGTGTATCACAGCAAGACCAAGAAAATACCCCTAAGAAAAGTTATGAAGGTAAAATACATATTTCTTCAATACTGTAATTTCCTGAAAATTTATTGATTTCTTCCAAATATTTTTAACGCATATTTATATGCCCTGAATGAATCAGACAAATCGGCTTTAACCATTTATTTAATTTCTCAATTTTTACAAAAAAAAAAAAAAAGAGTATTCGAATCAGTTCAGCTTATTCCCGCAAATAGCACGGTCGAAATTTTAGGTTTTAGCATCAAGAGTTCCTATATTTATCCAAACTTCTATAACCAATTTAGTTGTTTTTTTTAATGTAGATAATTATGAGGCAAAGGTAAATTGAGTTGTCACCTAGATTTTTTTATTTTTACAAATTCGGCGGGCGAACTCAAGGAAAAAATGGGTCACGGAATCCGTTGTCAGAATTTCAAAAATGATGTAATTTTATACCATAGGACTGCCACCTAAATTTTTAAATTTTTACGGTGCTGGGGATCTGCAGGTACAAATGAGTCACTCAATCCGAATATTTTATCAGATTTGTGTAAAAATTTGTGTAATTTTCTTAAGTAAGGATGCCACCTACATTTTTTTAAAAATTATTTTGTATTATTTTGTAAAAATTAGTCGCTGAATCTTAACCCGTTATTTGTATTTACAAATTATGTAGCTCTCTTGCCATAGTGATGCTAGCTAAATTTTTTTATTTTGTACAATTTCAGTGCTGGGGCGAACACTAAAAATGGGTCACTGAAACCTAATCCGTTGTCAGAGTTTAAAAATTCTGTAATTTTTTTATCATTGGGTTGGTTCCCACCTAATTTTTATTTTTTCAAATTTGCAGGTTAAAGACAAAACACCAACATTTTTTACAATTTTCAAATAAGCACCACCTCTACAGTTCAAATAGACATACTCAAAGCAACTTTTCTGAATACAGAAACTTCACAGATACTTTAATCTATACATACAGTGGTGGCCATAACATATGCAACTAGAATACATGTTATCTAGAAATCTCCTTAACACAAACATCTTAGAAGTATATACATATATATCTATGTTATATTGGTTTTGTACATCATTGTTTATTAATACCAAAAAATAAGTTTTATTACACATTTGCTTACATTATTTAAAACAGAACACAATATTATTGGGTATTCTTAAATCACATCGGTCATAACAAACGCAACAAAAATTTCAAGTAAAATTTTATTTTTTTAAATCAATATTTAGTTGCAAAGCCTTTATTTTCAATGACACATTGACATCGACGAGGCATTGATGCTATTAAATTGCTGATAACAGTCATGGGAATAGTCTTCCAAGCTTCTTCGAGACTTTTGAAGAGATCGGCCGAGTTCTTGGAATTTTCCCTCTTAATCCTTTAATGTTAATGATAAATGATTAATCATTAAGGTTAATAATTTCCCAGAGGTTCTCTATAGGGCTGAGATCGGGTGATTGGAGTGGCTATTCCATTACTGAAATTTTTTTTTCTGCAAAACACTATTTAACAGTTCTTGACGTATGCTTCGGGTCATTGTCATGTTGGAAAGTTCAACGAATAGGCATAACGTCTTCAGCGTATGGGAGCATAACCCTGTCCAAGATATTTTTGTAGAAATATTGGTCCATAATACCATCAATTTTATATAGGCGACCACACCCAGCGGCAGAAAAGCATCCTCACACCGTTGTACTCCCTCCTCCATGCCTAACCGTTTTCTTGCAGTACCGTGATTGGAGCCGTTTATTAATTGGTCTTCTTACATAACACATGCCATTGCTACCAAAAATTTTAAATTTTGACACATCACTAAATAAAACTATCTTCCACTTTTCTGCTGACCAATTTAAATGCTGCTTAGCAAAACTTTAGTCACTTCAATTGGTTGCGCTTAGAAATCGGTGGTTTTTTGGCAGGGCGGCGTGCCTGCTAGGAGGCGTCTGCGTACACTTCTAGCAGCAATCGGTAATTGGAGATCTAGAACAATTTTTGACGAGCTTGAAAAAGGTTATTTTTTTACGAACCGGATAACGGTATTGTCTGTGCGCTCACTTGTTTTACGTGGTCTTCCTCCTCGATGCACTACCCAAATGGCTTTCGTTACTTGAAAACGAGAAATTATGCGTGAAATCGAGCTTATATGCACATTATATTTGATTGAAATATCTTTTTGAGGTATTCCATTGGAATAGTCGGCTAAAATTAGTTTTCGAAGCTCAATACCGAATTTATCACGAGCCATTTTGAATATTATTTAAGAAAATAAAACTATGTTGTTCCACAAAAGATTGCTTGTAATTGATTTACTCTGTTCTAGCTGAATTTCATCACAATGCAGAAATAACTAGAAAAACAAAGACAAAGATCCCGTTATTTTAAGAACTAAATGATGTTGCATTTGTTTTGGCCAAGCAAATTTTAAGATTATCCAAAAAAGTATTGATTAACGCGGAATAAAAAAAAAATATCGATTATTTTTATGTGATACCTTATTGCTAAAGCCCACAGATGAGTAAAAATACATTTTTAATGTGTGATTAAAATAAGGAACCAAACTGCATGGCTTGTTTAATTCAACATGTTTTGGCTACCACTGTATATAGCTACATATATGTAAGCCTGTTAAAAAAGTGCCTGGCTTAGCGGGCGGGCGTTCAACTAGTGTTTAAATACATGGTCATAAGAATTTTTTTATTTTTTGAAATATGTACAGTAAAATGAGCCATGACAACGGGATTGAATAAAATATCAGAACGATAAAATGTGCCATATATTTTCCAACGTCAAGCATTCTTTAAATAATTCTTTTATTGCAATCTTATTATTGTTATCGTTATCTAACGTGTTTTAACTAACTTTTATAAAACATAAAATCAATTCATATCTACTTCATAAATCGACACACTGAAATAAGTACATAAAAGATTTATTATATTTACAATGCTATAACAATTTTAATAAAATGAACGTCAGATTTTTAATTTTGTCACCAAAAAGCTTTTAAGTTAAAGTCTTCAAACAAACTCATATTATTAGGATATCCGTAATATAATTTTACACAAAGGCTTGAGTTGACAGAATAAAAGAAGCTGAGACAAAATTCTGAATACCGTCTAGACATCATTATGGACTCAGCTCACATAATCAGACATAATTTTATGAGTCTATCGTATATGAGTGTACGTGTGTGTGCGTGTCCTTTTGAGGTTAAGCAAAAAGCTTTTGCATTTTTAATTCACAAAACATACCAAAATGATTAAGAGTTGAATGAATAAACCTTTGCTATGCAAACTAGCGGGTGTCTGCGATGCGACTTTATCCTCTAATTCAATTTCTAAAAACTTTTCGCGTTCATCTTTCAGATCATTGATAAAAGCTTCACTGAAGCGTTGGTAGTATGTAAAAAAGGTGTGATTAAAAGGCAAACTGAAAGAAAAAAAAAGGACAAAGGAAAAACTATGGAATCGTTAGAAATAATAAGGAGGAGAATACCAGAGTTGATGATGATTTTCTTGAAGCTGTAAAGTTGGCCTTTGCAAAGTGCAATTGTCTGACAGGTGCGATATTGCATCGTTTCCACCTTGCATAAACTTGAGCAAAGAGTGTCGAAGAAAAAAATAGTCATAAAATAAAACCGCTGGACAAAGAAAAGCTTGTTTTTTCTTTTTTAATGTGCTTGAGATGCACTGTTTTCCCACTTTCAAAAGAAAGAGTAAATTATAAAAATTCTCACAATATAATCTAAGGTGATTAAGCGGAATATTTGCCTGATGATGATGTTGATGATTATAATAAGTGT
The DNA here is from genome assembly GCA_914767935.1 of Coremacera marginata. Classification (NCBI taxonomy): domain Eukaryota; kingdom Metazoa; phylum Arthropoda; class Insecta; order Diptera; family Sciomyzidae; genus Coremacera; species Coremacera marginata. The sequence continues at coordinate 120,702,808 of OU612047.1, forward strand.
TTGTGAACAACAAAAGAGAGTAAAAAAAAACCAAATCGTTGCCCAACTTGGTTAAGAGCTGTTTGTTCGTCCGCGCCTCTTAATAGTTTTCATCATTTTTCCGCTAAATTAATTTAAGTTTTTAGCTCGAACTGGCCAATTACTCAGATCATTATAATAGCTAGCATAGCGAAATTCCAGGCCGCATTTAACCCCAGCCAGCTAGCCAAGAAATGCATTCATTGCAAACAAGCCGCCACAAGCAACAGTGCACCAGATTTTTTGTTTTTAGGCACATCAGAAGCATTTCGTACTGTTTCATAGAGCCCACAGTTTGCATCACAGGCGGCTTTTTCTTTTTTGTGTGCGGCAACATTTCGTTACTCTTGCCCCATTAACTGTGGGTATTTTGTGCAGTTCTAGTTTGCTACTTTTTCTGCAGAAAACTTTTTGTTGTTCTTGTTTGTTTGTTGATTGCATTTTGCAGTCTTCTACTGCTGCTGCTGCTGCTTAGCATTTGGAAAAATGAAGAAAACGATTTTCTCACACTTTTCCAGTGCACTTCTTTTGCTTCCAACTATCGCGTCAAACAAAAACAGCCGCACAGCGTTGCGGTGGGAGAGTTGGCGATATGCAGAGGCGTCTAAGATGTAGGGGAGGGCAAACTGGAGCAAGCCAAATGGGAAGAATAGATAAAGAGACAAAGTAAGTCTTGTCATAATACTAATATTAATATTCTTAAATAAGAAATTTTAAAATTTTTTATTCAAATAGCAACAGATATAAAAATAAACTAACAAAAAAACACAAATAAAAATGAAAAAAAAGAAGAGAGATATAAATAAAGAAATAAATAAAAAAAAAAAAATAGTAAGAAAAAAAATTAAACAAACATACAATTAATATTAAAATTAAAATAAAAAAACCGGAACTAAAAATTAACATTAAAAAAAGTAAACATAAATGAAAATAGACAAACACGCAACATAATAAATTTAATAAAATAAGGATAATTTCGAAAAAAATGTATTAAATTTTATTTTTCATATTAAAAGAAATGTAAAAACAATTTTAATGTGAATAACAATATAAGTATGAGAAATGTTTAAACCAAAAAAATGCCAAAAATAATATCAATGCTTTTCAAAATATAAAGGCAAAATGTATCAATAAAATTATAAAAGGAATTTCATCGGGTGTGCCCAAGAAAATGGAATTTCTAAAAAATAACATTCACGTATCGAAATTCCGAACAACCAAGCGAGAGGAAAATGGACAGAGAACCCAATGTCACAATCTTGTTATTTTTATACAGCAACATGTGCTACGTAAGGTGTATATTTATAAACGATTACGATTGCAATGCCCAGGAATCCAATTTTTTAGTTGTCTATTCCGAGATCTTATAACTAAATAGCGTGACACGTTAGTTATTATAAACGGGAATGTATAGTATTAGGTGAGTGAATATGAAATATCTATATTTTTTTTTCTCAGAAAAATCATTTATTTAAATAACATTAATGAACGAATGCAATAATTAAAATATTTGCCATCATAAGGTCATAGCTACGAATTTTCCCCATCTTTCTTACAGTTTCTGGAATCCGCGCCAATACCACTGGTTGTGAGAGCAATTCATCAAGCAAATTTTTCAGAATGGAAGTAGTGTTCTGAAAACATGTGCTGCATCGAACGAAACACATATTAATCAGAAGGAAATAGTTTTGTTGATACCGGTGGGTGGGGCAAAACTTTCTTACTTAGTTTTTGCTACAACCGTAAGTCAGTTTTGGTCTCGTTAAAGAATTTAGCCAGCCATTTCTGCTCTGCTGTTGCTGGCGCCGACCACCACCGAATACCGAATCAAATTTTTTCATTGGAGCGTTGTCTTCCATCCGCATAACATGATCTAGCTAGAGAATTCGACCGATTTTTGAACTTGACTATGCCGATGTCGACGCAGAGCTCATACAGTTCATCGTTCCATCGTATTCGATATTCGCCGCTGACACAGATCGATCCGTAGATCTCACGAATGATCTTTCTATCGGTGGCTTCAAGAGTGTTGCCAATTTAGCCATTTCTTGGCTTAATTTAGCCATTTTAAAAAATGTTTAGCCAGAACATTTTTAAAATTCTATTAGTCAGAAATTTTGCCATTTTTGCAAAATATTTGGATATTTTTTAACCTTTTTTAACTCTTTTTCTTAATATATGTTATGAATTTTTTGAAGCATGAACTTAACGCCACTAATTTGTGTTTATATGGCGGCAACATCAGGACAGACGATTTTTTGATTATTACAAACGTGCACTACCGTGTACAACGCGGCTACAAACTTCAACGGTTAATGCGATTTTACATATAAGGTGGGAATTAAATAGGGGTATTCACGATGTGATGTATTTGTGATATATTTTTACAAAATTTACAATATTTACCAGTTATTGTGAGCGAATCATCAAAAAAGTCTTGTATTTTTAAGATTAGCTAATTTGTGTATAACTTTTGTTTGGAAATATGAATTGAAATGCCTACAAAATAATGAACAAATTTGAACGAAAAACTTATAATATTAAATTTTTTTAAATAAACCCACATCACAGCCGGTAGCTTCTTCGATGTTGAGTAGCAATGCTTTTGCGATCAGCTGATCACAAACGCAACAAAATTTACGAAGAATACAAGAGGGTTTAGCCGTGGCATTTTTGTTACAGGGTTGTATTTTGTTTTTGTAATTTTGCAAAATTTACTACAAATATCAAATTTATCAAAAATACACAATACAAGGGCGATTACACCACATCGTGAATGCCCCTATTATGTTTTCATTTCCTTCAATATACAATATATTCAATATAAAGGGTGGTTACATTTTAAGGGCCGATGTTGATTTTGAACAAAACAGAAATTATTAAGGAAATTATTGTCATTTCTTTTTATTATGATAATATTGGTATGGTTCAATTATGTATGAAAAAAAATATCGAATATGTATGGAAAAATAACAAAATAACAAAATAACAAAAGAACCCCCGCGACCTCGGCGGCACAGCTCCTGCCGATTTTCTTAATTCTCGATGACGCTGAGGCATAAGTAAGGTTCGATGCCGTTAATGTGCCGAATTATCTCATCCTTTAGCTCTTGAATTGTTGCTGGCTTATCGACGTACACCTTTTCTTTCAAATAGCCCTAAAGAAAGAAGTCCAGCGGTGTCAAATCACATGATCTTGGCAGCCAATTGACATCGCTACCACGTGAAATAACACGGCCATTGAATTTGTCGCACAAAAGAGCCATTGTTTGGTTAGCTGTGTGGCAAATGGCACCGTCCTGTTGAAACCACATATCGTCGACATTCATATCTTCCATTTCGGGCCATAAAAAGTGTGCAATTGTTGGGCACGACGACGAGTTGAGGTGGACGGCTCTTCAGCCGTCACACTATCGCGAACAGCAGCAATATTTTCTGCAGTACGAGCTGAACGAGCATGCACTGGTATTTTCGCATCTCCTTCAGACCCGGTTTGCTCAAATTTTTGCACGATTTTTCCGATTGTACGCACGATTAAATTGACCAAAAAAATCACGAAGTGCACAATATGCATTTTGATTTGAACGCCCATTTTCATAATAAGCCTGAATAACTTTAACGCGTTGCTCGGTTGTGTATCTTTCCATGGTTCAAATTGAGTTAGTCTGAAATTGAGAAATGTCAAATGAAATGCAGAAAAAAAATTCACGTTTAGGTGTGGTTCACACTCAACATCTGCCCTTAAAATTTAACCACCCTTTATAATGGGTCTGTTCGCGTACTTTTACAGTAAAAACTTGCCAGTAACAATTTTTTGAGAGTAAGAAAAAACTTCTCGCGCAAAACAATGAAAATCTAAAAAGCACCCGAACAGAAAATTTGTTAAAATTTGCAATGCATGTCGAACTGTCAGAAAGCTGAAAAGAAAATAACAAAAAAAAAAAGAAAAAAAAACACGACTTTCAGCAAATAGCTAATTTTTAAAATTTGAGAAAAGGCAAAAAATTTTGCGAATGGCAAATTCAACATATGTTCATGGTACATGTGTTAAAAATATGTAAAAAAAAATAATTTTATTTGCTTAGCCATTTTTTATTTATTTTGGACATTTAAAACATCTGTTTTAGACGTTTGTTTTTTTTTTATTTCATGAAAATTCTTACAAGTAGAAAATCAGCCAGCAAAAACTTTTCAAAACTGGACTGAAGAGAAAAATCGTACTCTCTTATTTTCTTTCTTGCTTGCAAGTTTTTTGGGTGAAGGAACGGATTTCTTGTAACAATTTGTAAAATTTGTACAAATTGTTAAAATCTTTTGGGTACGCGAACAGACCTAATACCTTAATTTATTTTTTTCTAGGTATGGATTGTGGAGACACAACAAATGTCACAACTATGAAGTTCCGCAACCTTATATTATAAAAATTTGTACAAATGCAATGTATGAAAACAGTAACAAAGACTTGATAGATATATAAAAAGCGAATATATTTTATTTTACTTATAGTTCATACTAGTTTTTAGTTAGTTTAATTAAGCCGTTTTAGCTGAATTAAAAAAAACGAAGCCTTTGAAAAATGATTTTCGGATGGCACGTATGGCACAGTGAATACACCGGTCAATTCCAAACACTGAATTTTAGATAAAATTTATTAAATTTTGTAATAAATATTCAAAATATGGAAGTTTTCCGGAAATAACGAAAATAACATTGAAGCATACGAAAATAAAGTATTGTAAAATTATTGGTCAGTTATAAGAGCAGCTAAGAATTGTTTAGACATTCCGCCGCAGTGATCTGCTTGAGAGTTTGCAAGTAATGATGTCATCAAAGATGTTATATTGTTTGAACTCTCGAATAAAATGTCCTGGTACTTTGCCATCCAACATTATTGGTTGGCCAATCGTTGACAAGGGCTAATGAGTTGCCTTAAAGTACTCTTGCAATAGGGCTGCCATTATTATCTCCAAAATTTGATTTAATAGATTTTAAATGTATTACAAACGTTGAGTTTCACAAAAGTTTAATTTTCTTACCATGCTAAAAACTTGAAACTGTAAGTAGTGGTTTTAGATACATCGCATAAAATACATCGATGCATCGAATAATATCGTATTATTCCATCAAATACACAGCCATAACCTTCATTCAGTAAATATTCCATAATGGTTGCATAGTTGATGGCTTGCCTGGTTTTTTGAGCTTAGTCTCGAAATAGACCAATTTTCGTCGTCAGTAATAATTTCATGCAAAAACTTTTTCTTTTGTGTAAATCAAGGACAATATATGAGAAATGATTGTTCACCTTTCGATGTCTCTTTCTTTCCTTTTTAATTGATATGCAACCTGTATGGCTTTTAAGCCTTCGGAAACATTAGTATTTACTATCGACTTTCAATTCTTCTCGGAGCTGTTCTTATATTTGAGCAGAGTCTTCATCTAATAATGCTTGTAATTCTACATTTTCAAATAATTTCTCTGGTCTTCCACGTTCTTTGTTGTCAAAGTCAAAATCACCATTTTGAAATCGAACATGCCAACTTTTACAAGATCTTTAAGTTAAAGCATATTCACCATAAGCTTCTGTTTACAATCGATGACTTTTAGCATCAGTTTGTTTCGAAATTGCTCCCAATCTGGCACAAAATTCAATTCAAAAATATTCAAGGCGACAAAAAAAAAAAAATTTGTGCAATCACAACCTATGGCACACAGGATTTTATTGACAAGTGTGTTCCCTCCAAAATACCGTATTTATTATGGACACAATCCATATGTAGTAGTTATAACATCAAATCGACATTTCGTAATCACACGCCTCTACAAACAATAAAAAAATAGAATAAAATTACCAAAATATAAGTTATCAGAAAGTATTTTTAAATCAAAGAAATTTTAAGAAGTGAACTCTACGTTCACGTTGATAAATGAAATCGACGAAAATACTCTAAAAAATTCTAAAACACAATTAGAAAAATTTCGGAAAAAAATTTCTATTTGCATTTGGTCCCCCAAAACAAACAATATGTCGACGGCCTTGTCGATCTCTGGCAAACCTCAAACCACAGCACCTAGAGCAACCATCGGAAGTAGGCTGCAAGGTTTCCTTTTGTTGCTGATAGCCGTAGTAGTTTTTTTGTTGTTGGAATGTGGTTCACTATTTTGTTGATGGTTTTTGTTGTTGTTCTCATTGTTGCCTATACAGTCTTTAGTATTCTTTGTTTCTGTATTGGTTTTTTCATTGGTAGGTTGCAAAAAATGTTGGCAAATAATTAGATTTAGGGCAGCTGCAACAGACCTTTGCTTCGCCATTGAGCGAGTAGTAGCTGATGCAATTTACTAGAATCAATTATTAAGTCAAGAATGTGAATCTAGTAGAAGCCGGTTGAAAGGTTTAGCAAGGTTCTTAACACAATTGGCCATTTAAACATAAAGAAGTCTCAAAAGTTCTTAAGCAATTAATTTAACCTTCTTCAGAGGAAATTAAATATTGTTATACACATACTCAAGAACATAATTGAAAAAAATGTCAAAAATGTTGTTTTAAAATTCAGAGTTTAAGCACTGCAAATTTAATGCTTACATGACACACTAGTAAGAGTTCGCACTGCCAGAAAATATAGACTATTAGCATTTTTTTTCTATATCTTCTAATTTCAGAATGGCAAAGATTTAAACATTTCAACTATTGAATGCCTTTGTATGAGCTACCAAAAATCACCTACAAAAAAAAAAAAACACAGGTGCGTCGTTGGACACACGAGAGAAGCGAAGCTTTTTCGCAGTTACATAGATTTGCTAGCTTAATAATTTTTTCTTTTTAATAAATAACCTTTTAAATTCAAAAATTTTAAATAACATTACATAGATTACATATATACAGATTTACTGTTTACAAAAATATTTACAAAGATAAATAAAAGATTTACAAAGATATTTACTGTTTACAAATTTCTACGCCAATTACATATACGGGCATATAATGCCAGCGATTTTAACTCTCCATTTTAACTCTCCACACATAATTGTGAAATTGGCTGCACTTAACAAATTTTTTCCTTCAACAGCGTACTACCTAGCGAAAAAATCTGTCGAAAATTTTTCAGATTTCACTCCAAGCAAATCACAGAACGAGGAGTAAAAAGTTTCGCTTCAAAAATATATATTAAAGAACGCACACGAAACAAAATTTAACAAACATTTTAGATACCTTGCCGATGTCATGCATGCGTATGCAATTCCATATTTATTAATATAATCTATTTTTTTGACACTTAAAAACGTTTGCATTGCTAATTTTCCTCGTACCAACAACACCACAAACGCATTCACAATACAAACGCGATGCTGGAGACACCTTGTGGCAAATAAAAGCAAGTTTTTGTTAGTTGTAGCAAAGCAAATACACAATTCTCTATCTGTTGATAGATGGTGACGTGACGATCTACTGCAGCATAGCTTCTGTTAAAATTAACATTGAATTAACAACTGTTTCTAATAAGTCTTTCTGGCCTGGTGGATAGTGTATTGGGCTCTCATTTAAGAGGACGCGGGTTCGATCCCCACGAGCGGGCCAAAAAATATTTTTAGTATTTAATATTAAAGTACTAAATTTCTTGTTGTAATAAGCGCTAGCAACAAAGAAGCCATCAAATTTCCAAGAAAAAATCTGTCGAAAATTTTTCAGATTTCACTCCAAGCAAATCACGAACGAGGAGTAAAAAGCTCCGCTTAAAAAAAAAACTCTAAATAATAAGTAGATAGATGAAATAAAAATCATGCTTTAGCTTTTTTTTGGAAGAATGGTCAACATGATGTCCTCTTTCAAAAATATATATACCATGGTTACTCTGCTGCATTCAAAATACCCTTAATTGTTGGATAGTATGTTATTGTAAAAGTTATATATTGCCTTTGAAGAATGATACTACAACAATGGTAACAATAATCATAATTAAAAATAATTTCACCTTATGATAAGTTAAAAAAATTTAAATTTGGGGTGTTTTAACTTTACGACTTCTCATAAAAGTCAGCAATTAAATTTACTGCGCGTGCAACTTATAAAAAAGTTAAAAGTTATTATGGAATTTAGCAAAAAATCCATTCCAGTCCAGCTAAAAAACTTGAGACAGATATTTTTATGGTAAACATAAACCAAACTTGGATTAAAAAATTTCCAAGACTCTGCGAATTTGGAAAGACTTTTTGTAAAAAACTTTTTTAAAAAGATTTAAAATAATGTAAGTTTATTTTCCAAGTCATCAAATTGAAAAATCTTTTTCCGTTTTTTTGTAATTCGGCTTTGTCATCTGGAGTGACGTTACAGAAGTTGCGTTACTTAAATTTTCATTATGGTTCAATTGGGTAATTAAGTAATTAGGTAATAAAGTAATTATATAATTTTGTAATTAAAAAAACAAATTTAATATATTTTGCTTTGCCACAAACATTTTTCATTATTTTTATTTATTATTTTTTTATATGTCATCCATTTTTACTAAACCAAAAACATTAACGAAAGGCTTACTAAACATTTACTAGAAATAAAAATTACATTCGTTAAACAAACGGAAAATTTGATCATCATGGTAAATGAATTTATGTACAAATTGCTTAAATCAATAAAATTTAAGTGTTTCTCTCCACCGCTTGGGTGGAGAGAATTGTATGGGAATTATAAACTTATGCTTATTCACCCAAGCAATTTATTGTTTAATACATTTTTTTGAAATCACATACTTCGATACCCTGCCAAAATATAATTATTTGATTCACCTAAGACAAGTATATAATATATTAGCCAATATTTACGGTAAGCTAACGAAAATTCGACATTTTGCTATTTGCCATATGCTTTATTATATATAGATTCTTCAAAACGGTACAAAAAATGTGCAATTATGTTGAATAACCCCGTCTAATAACCTGGAGTTTGAGTATTTTATTGAAAAAAATCCCCAAAAATTCAAAAATACAAAATTTAAAAAAAAAAACAATAGCATGGATGGCTTAAGCATAGCTTTAAGCTATTTTCTGCAAACAAATAAAAAAAATATAAAAAAACCAAAAATCAGAAAAAAGTTATAACTTTTGAAACTTTTTAAATAATGTATACTCGTAAATTACCAAATATTTAGTGAATTAATCGCCCAAATAAAAATTGGCTAGTTAAAATATAAAACTTTGGCGTTTTAATGAAGAACTTGGAAGCATTAAAACTGCCAAAGTCAGTTTATAAATTATGCCAGGTTTTTTGTTAATTTAACATAAGCTTTTTTCTTGGTGTAAGCTGATATCATTAAATAATAAGTTTTTAATAACTTTTAATTTTTGGATAACGGTCAACTTTTCTGTGGAAATGCCCATATATTCTTGATCAGCATCACCACCTGAGCCGATTTATCAATGCCCGTCTGTCTGTCCGCCAGTAGACACAATTGCAGCCGTAATTCTTATAATGTCGCTATGAAGTTAATATTATATAAGCTTTTATCTAAAACACAAAGATCAACACAAAAACCACGCCTTATATCCCATATAAAGAGATTTTATTTTAATCGTAAAATCTCTTTAAAATCCACAAAAATTAAAGAATGTCAAAAAATTTTCCACATGAGCTTCGATATTTAATACAAAATAAAACATAAATATGATATTTGGCCGACACCACGGCTATCTCCTATATAAAGTGATTTTATTTTAACGGTACTGTATAGAGTAGTATTCACACAGCAAACTAGAGAGCTGTTTCGTTGGCCGCTACACCAACTCATCAGTAGTCTTTGATCCACAAAGCTGTTTATGTTCTATTTGTTTCGTCAATGTTTCGAGTAAGTTACTTCGAAATACATGCACGGCGTCCAAATGATGATAAAGCAGTTAGAGTTCTTCTAATTTTTGATGCATTCTTACTTTTGGTATAAAATAAGTTTTCTTTTCAGAAAGCAATATGTTCAAAAAACGTAATTCTTAATAAATTTAAAATTATTAGAGTTATAAAACACAACACATTTATCCAAAGCTACAATTAATTTAACAATACTTCTTTTGGATATGAGGATTGATAACAGGAAATGCGAGTTGTTTTAAGCAAATGATGCTGCTGTTGAACGTGTTGTCATGTGGAAATATTTAAAAGCATAGATTATTGTCCGACTTTGTTTCAAATCTATGATTTAAATGACATTCAATAACAGGATAATGACTTAGATCGCAAAAAATTTATTCGGCTTATTATATGCCACATCAGTTAATAATCAATGCAACAGAATTCTTCTGTATTGCTTATGTCATATTTGAGGGCATTTTAGAGCAGGAAAATGTGATCAGAAAATAACGAAATTTTGTGTTGCTCCATTTTAACACTTGCACTCACCAAACCAGCCTTTTGAGATTTTTCATAATATTAGTTCTTAACCCATTAAACGCCGGTGTTGAAGCAACGCTCACTTTAAAAAAATCTCAAAAATCAAAGCATTAAGCTTTTGACTTGAACTTTTGGGGAGACAAAGTTTATTGTATAGTGTTTCAATATAGGGAGGAGGGGAGGTGTATGTACCTTTGGAGTGTATGAAATCACATTTTTTGGAAATTGTTTGTTTACTATGTAGTAAATTTAAACAAAGATGCTATTTAGCAAATTTTGACAGAAATATAAAGCCAAAAGATCAAAATAAAAATTCAACAAATAAAAGCTCCATTTCAAGTCAAAATATAAAAAATTTAAACCCAAAGTTGCTTTAAAGCAACACCCATTTTCCAAGAAACCAGAATTTCGGTTTTTTTTAAACTCATAAATTGTGATCTAGAGATCAAAATAAGCAATTACTGAAAAAAATCATCGAAATCGTCTGACAGAATCACACCGCGGCGGTTATTAGGTTAAAAATGTCCTGTTTTTTGAGGACAAACAGGAAAGGGAAGATGCAATTAGATCGAAACAAAAATTTGTACTTTACATGTTTGTTGCAATACATCGATAATATGAACTTTTGAAATTCGCTCCGGTCTAATGTTGGTGTAAATATGACTTGGCAAATTTTACACATTATTTTGTAATTATTTAATACATTTTTTTTTTAATTATATCATAACTCAATATAAATATAAATGTTCATGTTGTACATTTTAATTTGGATTAATACCTATATCAGAATAAAAGGATTGATTTAACTCGAGGTTTTGTATCAGTTAAAAATGTTTATGGAGTTCATCAAATTCACTGCTAGAAAACCATCGTAATACTCCATTTCCAACTGTTGAGTTAATAACTCATAGAGTTCAATTTAAAGAATTTATGATGTTAATTTTGAACTTAAAACTTTCTTGAATTAAACGTTGAAGTAACATTTTTTTGCCGGATGTACAGACTATTAAAAATTAGCCACACTCTTAAAACTGCGTTTATCTTAGTTGTTATTTTAAGTCAACCTTTTTTAACTGCTTAAAACTGCTTTTTAATTAAGCCTCACAATGAGTTAATAATTTTTAATGCTAATAAAAATAAATGATCACAAAATGATAATAAAAACATGACATCTTTAAATGAACCAAATAACTCTTTCGCCAGTTTTCAAAACTCAAGCGCCACCTGAGCACTACAGGCACGTACAAACATACATACACAGCAACTAACCTGACTCTGACTTGTACTATATGTGCGGCCACAATTAGTTAAACAAAAGGTCGAATAATGCGACCGCAAGCAGAGCGCTTTAGATGCATAATTAAGATAATATAAAATATTAATTTAAATGAAGTAACTTCATGCATATGCATGCGAAAAATGAGAACAAATATTTATTTTATTTGATGCCCATTCCCCCCAACCACTACAACCACTACAACGGGCAACAACAGGCGAAATACAGACAGACGGTGGTGCATAGATGATGATAGGCACTTGTACAAATTAATTAATTAAAAATTCCCTAATGAATGGTTGGCTGGGTATAGCTAGTTCTATGCAAATTTTATGACTTTATTACAAAGTTTGCTTCGGTGCGAACGTGAGAATTCTTTTGTTAGACGAAGGGGCTAAAAATGCTTTCTAAACCCAAAGACAAACAATAGTTCTTCATCATGCTGGCTGTCTGGATTGTTGGTTGGTTGATACTAATGATGAACTCTAGGTTTTTTGTGTTTTTTTTAAATTTTGTAAATTTCTCAAATGTCAATCAAAATATTGGAACCTAAACTTCGGAGCGTAGTGCTAAATGCTATTTGTTACAAAACAATTCGCTGGAGGCTGTGTGGCGAATGGAGAATCCAGCTGCATGCTCATCATGCCCGCTTCGATGCTGGTTTTGGGTACATATATTAAAAAGATAATCAAATCGAACTCTTCTCTACCTGTCTGTGACTTCCGCTTTTTTTAAGTTTTGACATTTTCTCCCATAGACTCGACTCATTTACATTTGGGTCAAACATAGATAATGAGAAGATCGAGCGCGTTCGACTCATGATTGATTGTCTAAACTTATCATGATTTGTTTTGTTTGGTTTTTTATTTTGTTTTGTTTTGTTTTAATTTTACTCTTTGGTACATAGTTTATCTGCATTAATTAAGAAATTAATTCGTAACTTTTTTGGGCAGTCAGATATATGTATGGTTATTTTGGCGAAAGTTATCTGTGGACATCATGTTTGTATCTTGCTCCCATAGTAATTTGTGGAGTTGATGCTGTTGTGACATTCCAATCTGATGATGTGTTGTGAAATGTCATGTTGAAAGTGATATTCTGACAGGAGATACTGATTCTATAACATGCACTATGTATGTGAGTAGGTTTGTCCGAATAACTTTCAATATTCGTTCAATATTCATAAATGATATTTTCTTAACTTGTAAAAATTCATCAATGCACGCCTATGCAGATGATGTCCAGTTATACCTTTCGCGCAGAACTGGTCTCTTGGAAGATTTGTGTTGCAGAATAAATGAGGATCTTCATGATATCAACCACTGGGCTACAAAAAACGGTCTTAGACTAAACCCTCTTAAGTCTTACGTGCTACCTATTAGCAGGTATAAAATTATTGTTGATGACCTACCTGACTTATTTATAGGAGATAACAAACTGAAACTTGTAAGCAAAATTAAAAGTCTTGGTTATCATATTAACTCATCCCTAACATGTACGGATCACATTAACAATGTAGTGCGTAACATTTTATTTATCCTACGCAATCTCAAAATGTCAGCTCAATTTACTCCTGTAGCCATCAGACTTAAACTTGTGTTGCAATTAATAATGCCCATCATAACATATTTTGAAGTTATATACAGCAAACTCGACTCGCGTTCAGAACACAAGTTGCAAGTTGCGTTTAATCACGCCACGCGATATGTGTATAATGTTCATAAATTTGATCACATAACTTTGTTCAAAAAGAGTATCCTTGGTTGTGACATTATAAGCTATCTCAATGCACGAAATTGCATATTCCTACATAACCTTATTTACTCTAAAACCCCTGGGTACCTTTTTGAAAAACTCAATTTTTGTCAGTCGGTAAGAAGGAAAATATTTTTAATACCAACATGGTATTATTTAAACTCTACTAGGTTATTTTTCATCAATGCCATTAGATTATGGAATAGCCTACCTAACACTATTAAATCTTTGGAGGGAAAAGGTGACTTTAAGCAGGCCATATTTAACCACTTCACTTAATAACTGCGTGCTAAAATTAAAATTGATAGAAACCATTAATCTTTTCTGTCTCTATGTTCTCTGTCTCTATGCTCTTTTTCCTTACTTTTCCATCTGTTTATCCTCATATTAATTATTTAACCTTATTACTTATAATTTATTATTTTTTTTTTAATATTTGTTATTTTTACATTTATATAGTTAATAAATCCACTGCTTAATTTAAAATTACAATGTTATAATAATTAATAATTGTTAAATCTACATATGAATATATTTATTAAGCTACCACCTTTGTATCTCAAAAGAACATGTTCTTATAATACTAATATTAAACATCAAATACAAATACAAATACAAATACAAAAAAAAAAAAAAAAAAAAATTTAAATGTCATGCGAACTGTTACTTTTTTGTTTTTTGGGGCATGATTACTAAATCATAACGACAAACAAAATAAAATGGAAAGTTGACGTCTATATGCGTTAAAATTTCCTATTATCTACAGCAAACACTGCAAAAAAATTAAAATCATCAAAGGAAGAAATGTTGCATGGAAGTAAGTACATAAGTAAGAAGATATGCAACAGCAAAAAACAAAAAAAAAAACCTTAAAATAAACAAATAATGAACTCCCTATTCTTAGAAAACCTCAAACATATATCGGCCTTTAGTCTTAATTATTACAATAAAAATTATCTTGGATTTTTTTTAAGTGTAAGTACTTCAATAGTCATTGTCACACAAAAAATTAATAATACTGATTTATTGATTCCATTGAACACACGAAATCCACATTTAACTCGATTCAGTGATAGGCTACTGAATGGCCTTAAAAAACACTAAAAATATAAAATAAATCAAACACAAAAAACATATAGAAGATGTAAAGTATATAGAATAAAAATAAAGCCCTCCCGAGATCAGCAGCAAATGAATATTCATTTTGAATATAGTAAAACAACATTCATTCATTCATTCATTCATTCATACATATTAATGCATTTTCAATTTATATTAAAATACATTTAAACAATAATACACACAGACCTGCGAACAAAACACAAAACATTATTATACAATACAATATTTAACAAAATGATAAATTTTATTAGCATTTTACCAAATAAATAAGCTGCTCAATAAAATGTCACATAAACATGATATATCGTGCATTATATACATATGTATGTTTGAATGTGAGTTTGGCCTAAATACTGCGCTGATTTGCCGCATCGCGCGACAAAAGCAGCCATAGGATTCGCACACAAGTTATGAAAAGATGTGAAACTCATGATATGCGTTGGTATGAGGGAATAGGTAGTTAGAAATGTCAACTTAGCATAAAATAATCTTGGAAAATAATATGCTCTACATGCAAATTATACTAAAAAATATATTTTTTTATTGAGATAAGGCTTATTAAATAACAATAAAGTTCTGATAAGTTTTTCTTACAAAATAAAGTATTTTATGATTCTATTTAATGAATGTTCGTTTAGTAAAAAACTTGTTTCTTCATTTAAATGTATTTCCTCTTATTTGCAATATTATTTCTGCACGACTCACATTAAAATATTAGCTAAATGATGAAGCAATAATATTTTTTTAATTAATACGCCACTTGCGTCGTTTTTGTACCAACTAACAGAATTCCAAGATGGGTACAAAGATTTGTGTGTCATCTTATTTTATGTAATACTTAGATACTAGTGATAGCCCCGAAATTCGAAGCGATACCACTAATTAAAATTCTAATAATTTGTTGCTTACCTAAAGCTCACGACCTTACTTATGATATATTAGGTGTTGGTGTAGCGTTTGTAGTTTTGCTAGAATTAAGGGACCCTAACAGAAATATGTGTATTTTTTAGATAATCCTCAAGTTGTATCTTAAGGTGAATTTACACGATTCACTATCATTGTTCACTTTGGATGAATCATCCAATTTGAAAAGTGTAAATTGAGTTTCATCTTTAAAATTAAGATGATTATCATCCACATTGAATAGTGAAAGAAGAAAATACTTCTACTACTTTTGAACCAAACTTGTACCAAATGTCCAAAATGAATTAAAAACCAATTGAAAAATGGATTTTCTTACTATAATCAAACCCTCTGCCAAATATTTTAAAGGTACATATTTCAGTTTGTTTCATCAATACCAACATGAAATTACGATGCAAAAAAACTGATGCGTCGACGTGAATAATGTTGTAAGCGACAAATTATAGGTTAGAGCCATTGAGCCATTGAGACTTAGAGCCATTTGATTTCGATTTCCAATTTTTTGATGTTAGAGTTTTAAAGAAATTTGCCGTATATACACGCTAGAGAATGTTTAACGATAGTATGCAAAAAAACCATTTTTGATTAATTTGTCGCTTACAATGTTATTCGCGTCGACGTTTCAACTGTTTTCACTGATCGAGTCAGTTCCGGACGGACTATCAGCATTGAAAATGTGAAAGCAGATATACAAATAAAGTTTTATATTGGAATGGACTGTTAACAATTTTCTAGCCTTATATTAAAAACAAAAATTATATAAATCTGATTGATCGGCAAATTATAAATTTGTAATAATTAATGTATGTTGGTAAAAATTACAAGTTTTTAGTTTTAAAAATTATATTTCCTTAAGCCTATTTTTATTTATTTAGGATCTCCATCAGTGAAATTTGTATAAGAAATATATTTTTTTAGTTGCAGGTGTAGACATCTTTGTCCCAGATTTTTTGCTTATGTCCCGAATTTTTTTTTGCAAAATTCCGATTCTTTCAAAAAAATATCTGGCAATCCCTATGTAGGATATCGTCGGACAGGTGACTACTTGTTCAGAATGAAATCCTCTAGCTAATTATGGCTAACCGGCGACTCCAAAGAATATAATTTCCTAGTAATTTCCTAGAAAAAAACCTAGTCTAATTTATAAGATGGCTTTGGCAGTTTTCAGTCTCCCAAGTACATCATCAAAACGCCTTAATTTTACATGTTGACTTGCCAATTTTTGTTTGGGTGATAAATTAACGAAGTATTTGGTAATTTTTTATACACTTTATCCGAATTTTGTTTTTTTATTTTCCTTTTTTTTTGAAGCCGCCGCCTCTCATTCTGTGATTTTTTTCTTCTTAGAAATTAATGACTTCTCGGTTTTTCTTGCTGCTTGATGTCTATTATAACAAGAACATTAAATTAAATCATATACAAAAATTTTACCTTCGCATGTCGTTGAGATTCGAACCCACACCAACCGATACCACTGTGTATGAAGTCACTACACTACGCATTGAGCCAATCTCCTTCGTTACGCGGAGTGATTTATTCAATATTAATTACAACTGAAACTATGCTGCAGCATAACACAATAATCTATTAAAAGATTTTTCTTGTATGGCTATCAACAGAATACTGCGACATACTGCATCTGTTAACATAGCTGCAGTTATGTCAGCAAGTAGTAGCAAGGCTGCTTGGATCAGTTGGTAGAGCGATGGACTGGCACCAAAAGTTCCAGATTCGATTCCGCACGGCGTGCAAGGAAATTTTTTTTTTTTTTCTTTTCTTTTTGTTGATGAAATGTATTAAAATTTACTAGTGTGAATATTAACGTGTGTTTTTAATTTACTTTATGTTGTTTTTGAATTTAAAAGTGGTTTTATTACAAAAAAAACCATTAAACTAATAAATCTATCCTTCTCTCGTCTAATGACACAGCTGTGTTTTTTTTTTTTGCAGAAAATTGTTCAAAACTATGCTTAAGCCATCCATGCTAGTTGTTTTTAATTTTGTATTTTTGGATTTTGGGCTTAGGTGAATCAAATATTTTTATTTTGGCACGGTATCGAAGTATGTGCTTTCAAAGCTATGTATTAAACAATAAATTGCTTAGGTGAATAAGCATAAGCTTATAATTCCCATACAATACTCTTTACCCAAGCTGACTTAGGCGATTTACCTTTAGCCTTTTTTCCTTAATCTTTGATCAAATATTTTTTTATTGTGGTGTCTCCGTTATGTAATTAAGTGCTTTTCTTTTTATTGAACCCTCAATTGTATCACATCATAATTTTATTCAAGTCAATTCAATGTACTTGAAGTGTATTATTTTTTATTTTGGCCTCTACCTGTACCTATGAGGGTGGGAAAAATCTCATTATCATAATTAGTGTCGTCTTCAAAATAATCATATCTTTATGTTTGCTTAGAAATCTTTTTGTAAAGTAGGATAAGCCTTTTGAGATTTTTTTATTCTTTATTCAAACAACATCATTTAACTTCATCCTCATCCACAATCAAGTATGCTTTGGATTTTAAATTTTTTCAGTTCTGCTTGAAATCGGTGAAGAAATCTTCATTCGGAAAAATCTTCATGAACTTTCATTCGGAAGAAAGTTTTTTAGAGGTGAGAATTTTTATAATTATGTACATATTTACATCACTGTTTACCTGGGACCCAAAACAATCATTATTTTTAAATGAAAAGATCACATAAAATAGTTATTGTAATACACATTTCAATATATTGACCTTTATTCACACATTGTTTATATAAGGTATTTCAATAGTAGGTGTGTAACTTTGTTATTGGTCAAAACCTGCATTATCGACCCTTGATCGCCATATTTTGTATAATTGTCATTGTGACAGTATAGGATTTTAGTTATGGATCGCTACACGAAAGAACAAAGCGTTGTACGTCAAATTTTGGATTTTAAGCACCAAGTCAAGGGTGCAAACGCTACGATTGATTCACCTAAAATGGGGTCGCAATCACCACATTAGTGAAACAACTGTGCGCAACATTGTAAATAAATTTTATCAAACTGGGTCCGTACTTGATGTTCCGAAGCGAACCAGAGTGGGGACATCACGCAGTGCTGAAAATATTGCTGCCGTAAGTGAAAGTGTCGTCGAGTCCTTCAAAATATCTATTGGCCATAATTCGTAACAATTAGCCATTTAGACTTGAAGTCTGAAGCACCCATGTTAAGTCCAATTGACGCAGCAGCTGTTGCCTCGTGGCCATGCACAATGCCGTACAGTCGCTGATTGGGCCCTGTAAATGATTGCTGAAGATGGTGATTTTTTGTAAAAAATAATATTTTCGGGCGAGGCTCAGTTCCACCTCGGCGGCTATGTTAATAGGCAAAAGAGCCGCTATCTAGGGCTCGGACAATCAACAAGTGGCCGTGAAGAAGCCAATCATCCACCGAGAGCCACTATTTGGAGCAGTTTATAGGTCAGAGGCATCATCGGACCGTTTTTTTCGAAGATGAGGACGAAAACACTGAAAATGTGCCTAAGCGATGCCATACTATTGTATATTGGACGACTATTTTGTACCGGAGGTTGAAGCTCAGGGTATGGACGATATGTGGTTTCATCAGTACGGCGCTACACCACACACAACTCGCCTCAATTTATACTTTTTGCATCGCAAATTTCCGAATCGTGTATTTCTCGTTGCGGCGATGGGAATTGGGCATCCAGATCATGCGGTTTGACGCCGTTAGACTTTTTTTTGTGGGGTTTAACGAAGGATAAAGTCTATGTGAATGATCCGAACACAATTCCAGACTTAAAAAGCAATATTACATCGGTGATTAGGACCATTCCGGAAGCCATACTGCAAAATGTCATCGAAAATAAGGCCGAAAGGGGGAGATATCTACGTAATTGTCGTGGTGAACATATCTGCGAAATAATTTTTCTATTTTGTAACCTTTCGAACGAAATGAAATATTTGGAAAAATTCCGAACTGTTTGCGTTTTATGCAAAATTAAAGTACCACACCTACCATTTTACACCCTTTGTGTGTATTTCAGGACTTTGGGAACCCGCCCCACCCCATAGAAAAGTCTGGCTATATTATATTTCCTGGCCTATGATTTCGATGGTGCTGGCTGCCTCAAGGTAGCCAAAATCGTTGGATGCAGCAACGGTAAGACACTTAAGTTCCCTTCTCACATCATTTCAACCATAGGAGAACTCTGGGAGAAAGTTGCAATCCCGCGTGGCAGTAAAATGACAAACAAACGAGATGAGTATCTATATATTTAAAAGGGAGAGGGGGACTATTCAATGATCCATAATAGGATCAGCGAATAAATTTTTGACCTCACTCGTTTGATAGATCTCAGGGAAAATGAATGTCTCCAGGAGTCACAAGCACAAACAAAATTGGTGGAACAGCCGATGGATACCACATTTTAAGACTGCTCAATTTTTGATTGTAACATTCTACACGCAGAGAAAAAATATGTTTATATGTTTGTTTTTAAAAACAAAATATTCAAAGGGAACCACTTAATGATTAAGAACTTTTCTACTAATGCATTATTTCTCGATACAAGAAGATATTAGTTGTGTCCAGCATTATGTCCAACGTTGTGTCAAAATTGCGTCTACAATAATATGCTCGTGACAAAATATAGTTGTTTGCTTTTTCCCAATGAAAATATATTTCCAACACAGTTGAACTCGAAAAGAGTTCGAAAGAACTGCGTTCGTTTATGTGTTGTGCCTCGACATACATATATCTGTTTCTTTTGCACTTGGGCAAAAATAGAGAAAACTTTCTTGCCGTATGCGCTTGCTTTATTAGCATTTAACTGTTGCCAAGTTTAGTTGTGGTTGGAGAAATTGCCACGTTTTTATATTTTCAAGTTTCAAACAGCAAACAAACAAAAGTGTTTGTTAAAAGTGAATTAAAAGTGAGTGTTTTGAAATTATTATATTAAATTTAATATTAAAACAAAATATTTTAATATATAACGTTTGACAAAATATTGAAAACTTTTGGCTACTAAAATAGTGTGTATGTCGGAAAAACATAATATGGTTACCTTTTAAACATATTAAGATCCGAGAAAAACGTATTTACTGTTCTCTACACAAATATCCAGAAAAAAATCTGGTTGATTTAACCAAGCTTTAACTAAATTTCAGGTTAAAATTTGCCAACATGAATCGTCCGGTTAAAATTACCACACACCATTCAGCTCTATTTATCCAGTTTTTGTGGTTGAACCGAATGAAGACAGGTAAATTTAACCAATTGTCAGGTATAATGTTTTTCCTAATTCGTCAGGTAAGGTTACCATATACCATTCAGGTGAATTTAACCTGCGGTTTTCTTTTAAGTGCATCGGGTTATACATTTAGTATCACTACAGCAGAACTTGACAGCTAGCCAATTATTTCCCGATAAAACTACTGTGTTTTTTTCCGCTATATTTTACATATGTTTCTGCAAACCATATGAATCACGTGAAAGTAACGTGGGTTATTCCTCCTTACCAAATTCGTCAGGTAAAAGGGATCTGGATCAGGTAAGAGCATCTTTCCCTGAGTGTATTTCGTTTCCTTCAAGCCAACAATTATTTCAGAGCAAGCGTTTTGTAATCACAGTGAAAAACCCTTTGCTTGTCCTTTGCTAAAATATGTTTCTCCCCAACCAACGACACGAGTTTTTGCTCAGCTCGACATAACCTTTCAGCTCCGTAAATAGTTGCACTCAATTGCGGGACACCCTGTATATTTAGTAACCAATTGTCCGTGAATATTTAATGATTCCCTTAATTAATCAAAATATATGTGAAACTGATTATAATTATTGGTTACTGTCTGTGGATGTCAAGGATATCAAGGAGATATGCCTACAAGTAAAAGATCTACCGCATAAAATAAAAAATACTTGCTAATATAATCAATACATCAGTCGATATACAGCATCAATTTCATTGATCATATCTTCATATCTGATTTTAAGCACTGATTCCCGAATCACTTAATCACATTTAAATCCTATGTTTGTTCCAATTGAATTTCCAAAAAAACAAAACATACAACAACAAACGTCATGTGATTAAAATGTGCTTCTCCTGTTTTTGTTTTTATTGGTTAATTTTGCCGCTGAGATTGTTCCCTGGAGCGTGCCATAGCACAAAATTTGGAAAATGGAGCTTGTCGCGAGGTGTCTGTTGAACATGAGAAGCCATATTGTGGGTAAACAACATACGCCACTACTAACAACAAACACTTCACCTACATGTCCATCGCTTGTAGCATCATTTGTCGCACGGTGGGTTGGCAGCTGCTCAGACCACAAAACGTGTTCGTTACCGCAGACTAATTAAATTAATTGATTTGATTTGGGGCGCAGATATGAATATAATTGTGTGGGTGATTGCGTAAGTATGAGTGTGTTGCTTTTTCAATGTTTTTATTTGAAAAACATTGTTAACATTTCAACACTGATGAAAATAAATTTCCAAACCTAACTCAGAATTGTTTTAACGAAATGCATTGGTTTGGCTTGTTAACCATTGTCTGCTGAGATTTACGGTGATGATTGACTTTCAATCGCCATTTCTCACTGTTAAACAACAAAGTATTTTTCATGGCATATTCAGACCACGAAACTGTGAAGTCAAAAAGTCAGTAAACACCTATTTAATACTATTGGTACTTTAGTTTTTTTTTCGATTTTATCAAATATCTCAAACATGTGCGAAATAACCTGGTGGAAAGAAGATTTCCGAGAATTTACCGAATTTACTGTTTAAATGTTTAAATGAAGTGATTTTGTTTAAGTGCGGTAAAGTGTTTCGTTGTGTTGAAGGTACGGCTTTACTTAGTCTTGAGTATTAATTAGTACTCGGAAACGGCGCTTTACTTTAGTTAAATAAACTTTTAATTAAAACAAATGAGCAGCAATAAGAATTTTGTGTGGATTGAAAAGTTGGGAAACACTGCTGTGGGCCTATACACAGATGCTTTATTATTTACATAATTGTTAATGCAATTAACGAAAACAAACGCCATCAAATCAGGCTTCCGATACAAAAATATAAAAAAAAAACACCAGTAACTGTTAACAATGTGAAGGCTCTTACTAGCCATGGCCTGAGGAGGAAACGCTCCACAAAAACAGCAACTTCAACAACAACAACCAGAGCACTTACAGCTTAAAATGAGCGCTATAGATGAACAACACCCACCAGCAATACGCTAGAGCAGCGACAGCATCAAGTACCGCAACAGAGGCAATCAATTTTCCACGTTGAGCCAAGATGATGGAAATCATCCTGACAACAAGCAGGACTTTACTAAATTGCAAATAAATCCGGGTGCCTAACAAATAATTGACACGGCTTAGAAAGGCATTAAAGCTATGGCCGTTTAGGGTGTTAAATACGTTAGAGTTGTTGTTGTT
The DNA here is from genome assembly GCA_914767935.1 of Coremacera marginata. Lineage (NCBI taxonomy): Eukaryota > Metazoa > Arthropoda > Insecta > Diptera > Sciomyzidae > Coremacera > Coremacera marginata. Next base: position 120,725,705 of record OU612047.1, read on the forward strand.
GTTGTAATGTTGTATGTGGCGATGGATGTGGTTTGGTTGAAATATTTTAAAAACTTAAAAGTGGTTAAATATTTGGAGTCAGTCAGAGTCTGCATATAGTTCAAGTGGTCCAAGCAAATCAGGCCAACTAATCGCTATAATATCCCAATAATAGTAATTAAAATAGGATTAAGTTGTGGCTTGCGGTGAAATTAAAATTGTCTAAATTTAAGCTCCAGTCAAAAACCCGATTCGATTTCTCCAAATAATATCAATATTGTTTTAGTTTATTTGATTTTAGTTTGTTTGCTTTAATTAAAATAGCAAAAGCAATATTTTAGTCTATGACCGCGGGACATTCAATGTTGCTAAAGTTTCTGCACAAAATCCAGAAATATAACAGTAAAAAATGCTATTGAAAAATAAAATACCCACCTTTGATATGCAAGAAAATTACACTATTTGCATGCATGTTGATATGATTGCTAAGAACAAAGCAATGCATCGGACTGAGAATACATCTTCGCACAAAGATATGTTCTCAGCGATCTTCTAACTCAATTATTGATATTTTGTTTATTTTTCAAGCACACAATTATATACAGAAGCACAAAAATTGTGTTCTTGTTTAATTAGTACCCGCCAGTATTGAGAGTAACCAATTGACACTTTCTTGTTAGATACTCTACTAGTTCTATATGAACAAGCACCTTTTTTAACCCAAGGTAATGCGTAAAAGGGTAAGTTCAATCAACTTCAAGCTTGTATTGCTTATTGTTTATGTTTTTGCCTTTTTGTTTTCGTGACATTGACATATGTAGTTCGAAGTAATATTTTCGAGAAAACATGATGTATAATTAATGTGACTAAGCGTTCCGAAAAATTCGAACCATTCCGTAATTTGAAGGCACGTTCCTTGAAAGCGTTCCGAAAAAATTGGAACCACTCGTAAGTTGAAGGCACGTTCCTGTGCTCCAAAGCTTCGGAATCCTAAAATTTTCTGCTCTATTGCGAAGTATACCGAAATTTGTCTTATATCAAACAAAAATAGTAATTAGGTGAAATATTGAAAATATTGGGCAGTATTTTGTATTGGGCAGTATATGGCGCTAAATCACCTTATCTGGCGAGAGTGGCAATTGCATCCTTTTGGATGAGTCAATTGATTTTTGAACGCAGATTGTAATTGTGGTTTTCTCCACCACATATTTAAAAAAAAACCACAGGTGCGTCGTTGGACACACGAGAGAAGCGAAGCTTCTTCGCAGTTACATAGAATCGATAGCTTAATAATTTTTTCTTTTTAATAGATTAACTTTTAAATTCAAAAATTTAAAATAACATAAAATAAATTACATATATATAGAAAACATATTTACTGCTTATTTTTTTATTGTTGAATGTGAAATTTCCACGCCAATTTCATATACGGGCATATAATGCCAGCGACTCTCCATTTTAACTCTCCACACATGGTTGTGAACTTGGCTGCACTGAATCATGCATGCGTTTTTTGATTCCGTATTTATTGATATCTATTTTTTTGACACTTAAAAACGAACTTGTCAACGCACTTGTCATAGAGTGTAAATTATTATTTCAGAGTTATTTCACTTAAGAACATGAAGACAAAAACTCTGTTAACCTCTGTTATCACATGCCAGAGATTTAGCAGAGTTGATGCAATCTCTAGATAATAATTTATACTCTATGCACTTGTGGGCATTGCCAATTTTCTTCGTACCAACAGCATAGAGAATAAATAATTATCTAGAGATTGCATCAACTCTGCTAATTCTCTGGCATGTGTTAACAGAGGTTACCAGAGTTTTTTTTCCTTCACGTTTTTAAGTAAAGTAACTCTCTTAAAACATGCCAGAGATTTAGCAAAGTTGATGGAATCTCTAGCTAATAATTTACACTATATGCCAACAGCACCACAAAAGCATTCACAATACAAACAAACCGATGCTGGAGACACCTTGTGGCAAATAAAAGCAAATTTTTGATAGTTGTAGCAAAGCAAATACACAATCCTCTATCTATTGATAGATGGTGACGATCTACTGCAGCATAGCTTCTGTTATAATTAGGATTGAATTAACAACTCTTTCTAACAAGTCTTTGTGGCCTAGTGGATAGTGCATTGGGCTCTCATGTACGAGGATGTGGGTTCTCGATCCCCACGGGCAGGCCAACAAATATTTTTAGTATTTAATATTAAAGTATTAAATTTTCTTGTTGTAAAAGCACTAGCAACAAAGAAATCATCAAATTTCCAAGAAAAAATCTGTCGAAAATTTTTCAGATTTCACTCCAAGAAAATCACAGAACGAGGAGTAAAAAGCTTCGCTTCAAAAAGAATAGGTATTGGATAGTTCGGGAGAAAAAGGATGAAGTTCTGCATTGCTTATGTCGAGTTCAAGTCACTATTATTAAAAAAGTCACTGGAAAACTTCCCTGGTTTCATGTGATACAACAGCACTTCACAGCTTTGAGGTGAGTTCACGTCCACAATCAGTGCTGTCACTTTGTGTGGTAAATCCTTTTTTTTTCAAGAGAGAGAAGTTTTCTGTGTCTTTATCTCTGTTATATACTTTTAATCGACCTACCGGAAAAATATTTTGTGTGCTGATTTTTTTTCCAAATATCGCAAAGGCAAATATAATCTAATTCCACTATATAAATAATTAAGTTTCATCAAGTACAACTTGCAACTTTCATGCTTGAAATTTTTTGAATTACTGGAATCAAGTCCCAAATTATTTGAGACATTGCTAAGAAATACGGCTTTAAAGCGGAAAATAAGACCGATACCAATCCTGTTGCTAGTACTTTTTCCTTAAATTTAGATGTGTTAAACGTCGGAAACGATTGATTTTAATGTTTGATATGTATTCGCACATTGCTTTGTTCTTTTAAGTTTTCAGGGAAACATTTTTGGCGTTTTTTAAAGTAAAAAAAAAAAAAACTAAAAATATTTTAGCATCGATTTTTTCATTATTTGTTTATTCATATTTCAATAATACACAAAAAATTTTAAAAAAAGTTAAAAATAGAGAAAATTACTGGCTGGTAGAGTGTGGATGCTAAAAAAAGGGTGCCTCCACTTGACACGAGTTTAACCCTTTAAGTCATCTGAAAAAAAGTTCTTAATTAGTAAGAAAGTAGATATATTCCGAATTAGGCAAAGACAAATAATTTTTTTTGCGAAATTGCGATTGTTTGAAAAAAAAATTTTCAAACAGTCAAACTTATCTGATTATCCAAGTCATACAAATGGACGTTGTACTTATACGAGTACCTAAGCTTCGTAAATAATTGTAATTTTTAAAATTCCTTTTGATGATATATTGAGTGCCGGTCCGAGCATTTATGGTAACCTAGGCCAAAGGTCTATCTTTCGCACCATATTTTTTACCGGCAAAAAAAAGAATAACTAATAACTTCTTATTTTATTTAACCTAAATTATCAATAATTTTATTTTTATATTGATACTAGAAACACCCTTTATACCAAAATTTTAAGAATTTTTTAGAATTTTTTTTTTTAATAGTTTTCTAGCAAATAGTTCAGAATTTCATTAGGACGTTCACAGCATTATTATAAACAAATAAAATATCCTTTTGATGACCATCAGTTAGATGTTCTAAATCCATACAATATTTTCGTATGCCATCATATGTCATTATGTTGAGCTCACTTTTAGTAAAAAAGTATGCACATGTGCGTCTTTGTCATGAAGAAAATTAGCGATTCTGTAAATTTTGTGCACATTTTGCAATTGCAAAATTCTTATTGCATGTTGATTGCCTGCAACATTGTCAATGTTTTGAATACATAATTTCAGAAATTGACCTTCTGACCTGGGAGTTACATGGAAAAAAACTGAATACACTATACGAAAAATTCAATTTTTGAGATTGAAAAAAAAACACAAAAATCAAAATGGAAACTTCTTGCCATTTTTTTTTCTCTATTTAAAAATAAAAATAGACAAAGTAAAATCAAGGAGAGGTGAAGAAATAAAAACATACAGTTTCGAGATTTGTTAATCTCGTTGCCATTAAGTACGGAGGTTGACTCATAAATATAAACGTACATTAAATGCCGTTGAAAAATCCGAGTATACACTGTTTTACATAAAAAAAATTTTAAAGGTTAGGCTAGGTCAGTATGGTTGAGATGGCTGACCGTCTCGTGCGCTTAGGCCAATATAGGGCTCTTGTGATACCATATAATCTCCTTTAACTTGGTGTTATAAGAGTCCTGTCTCCGTTGAACCATCCCTTGGACTTTGGATCTATCTTTGAGATTGAAGCCAGAGAGTAAAAGAGGGATCGACTGAGGGTATTTAGTCTCCTTCTACTTAGAGCGGGGCAGGGGCAGAAAAGTGTTGTACGGTGTTCTTCTCCTCATCATCTTTGCAGCTTCTGCAGAAGTCGTTGGCTTCACAGCTTAGACGAAGAGCGTGAGCTCCTATCAAGCAGTGTCCGGTGAGTACCCCTACCAGAACAGAGAGATTCCTTGATGGCTAAGGCCTCCGCATGTAGACGCTGCAGTGATCGGGTAGCCGGAAGGAGGTCTTAATCCCTAGATCCGGGGATGTACTTCCCTGTACTTTGAGAAGCTTATTTAGTACGGAAGACTTACGAGTCACCTGCCACCAGACAATCACTCTATGGGGTCTAATTGGTCGGACGATAGCAGTGTAAATCCAGCGGACTATGATGGGAGAAAATCCCCATTTCTTGCCTATTGATTTCTTGCAAGCGAAGAGCGCTATGTTTGCCGTCTTGATGCGTTCCTCAGTATTCTCATTCCATAGAAGTTTCCTGTCTAGGATCACTCCCAGAAACTTTGCGCTGTTGCTGAAGTTAAGCCTGACTTTGTTCAGTTTGTGGGGTGTTAGTATAGGGGTTTTATATCTCCTGGAAAACCAGTTCAGTTCAGTTCCGTCTTTGCTGGGTTTAATCTGAGTCCGCAGGTTCCAGCCCCGCTGGAAAGCGACCAAAGCACTGACTCCATGATGTTACAGAGTGCTTGCGGGAATTTACCACGTATGACAAAAGAGACGTCGTCCGCGTACGCTATCATTTGGTGGCCAACTTCTTCCATGCGTCGTAGCATCTGGTTGATCGAGTGGAGTGGAGGGCAGTGTCGGTGAACTTACCCTTGCTGTACTCATGTTGAGCACTTCAAAGTTTCGAGGGGTGGATGTTTTGTCGCAGATAAACTTCAATAAGTTTTTCTAGAGATTTTAACATGAAAGAAGATAGGCTGATTGGCCTGAAGTCTTTTGGACTGGCATGAGAGGCTTTACCTGCTTTAGGTATGAAGACTACCTTAGGCTCTCTCCAACCGATGGGAGCGTGGTTTAGCAGTAAGCAACTGGAATAAATGGTCTAAGGCCATGGCTTTATGTGATGTAGGGTATGTTGAAGCTGGGCCGGTACAGTTCCATCAGGAACTGGAGATTTATAGGCCTGGAATGGTCACTGCCCATGTAATCTTCTTTCTGCATTCTATGGAATGCACCAGTTCATATGAGGCACCTATGGGCATTGTTGAGGCACTCGGTGTGTAGTTTGTACTGCCGGGGAAGTGGGTATCCATGAGAAGGTTGAGAGATTCAAGGCTTGAATCTTGAATCTTTTGTATATAGCTTGGCGATGTGGGGAATTTGGATAGAATTTTCCGTAGTCGAGATGCTTTCGACGTTGATTCTATATTGCTGCAGAAAGTTGCCCACGAAGTGCGTTTGGCCTTTCTTATAGCCGCTTTAAAAGTACTAAGTGTGGACTTATAGCTGTTCCAAAACGCTTCACTGTTGGTGCGTTTGGCGGTGTTGAATTCCTTCCGGCACTCTCTACGAAGTACCTCCAGTTCACGGGACCACCAAGGTGGTTTATCTGATTCCTTGTGATTTCTGCTAGGATAGGACTTTTTCAGCGCGTCAGAGCATTGCTTGGTGAAGTGGTTGACTAGGTCATCTAACTGCTCTCGATTTGTTGGATTACAGGTTGGCTTGGGAGCTAGGTTTTTAGCAATTAGTCTAGTGTAATAACCCCAGTTTGTTTTCCTAAGGTTAGTGATTTTACAGGGGAGAGGAGGATTCGAGTCCTTCCACTGAAACTCAATATATCTGTGGTCAGAGAAGAAATGCTCCTTCGAAACCTTCCAGATACATATTTTGTCCGAGAAGAAGTCAGAGGCTAGTGTAATATCTAAGAACTCCTTACGGTTTTTGGTTATAAAGGGTTGGGTCTCTACCCATTGCATATAGTTAGATTAGTGTTAAGATGGTAGTTAAAAAGTGACTTACCTCGTGTGTTGGCATCGTTGGGTAGGTGTTCCTTAACATATCCTGGAAGACTGATGGTGGTAAAGGGCCCTCGTCGTCATGGGCCAGCCTTTTTTTTTTTGTGTGCCCTAGATCCAGGCTGGCCGCTGTGAAGTCTCCTCCGCTAAACTGTGGGAGAATAATGATATTAAGATGCGCTTTCGCTAAGATGCAAGTGCGAGGCTTACCCTTACCAGTGGTGTGTAGCAGTTTGAATTTTGGAGTTCGCTGACCACACATCCTATCACCAGTGATCCATGGTTCTTGAAGTAGGGCAATGTCGACATCGCCCGATGTCAGGCGAAGTAAGAGGGCAGCAGAAGCTGCTTTACTGTGGTGCAGGTTTATTTGTATCACCTGCACCATTGAGTGGCTCCTTCTTCTCTACTATTGTTGCCTCAGACTCTTCTTCCTCGTCTGAGCTGAGTAGAGTATACACTGTGAAAATCACAAAATTAGGAGCGGCACAAACCGACAAGGACTCACTTTCAAACCTTGATCATCAGCCATCAAAAGGAGCGCCAAAATCCGAGTGCCGAAGCACACACACAGCAAAGGCAATGGACACTATTACTGCTTTAAGCAATCAACATTCGAATAATATTAAATAATTTCTCAAAAACCATACACACTTTTGTAAAAGCACAAAGATTATTATAAATTAAGCCGACAAACAATGAGTTTATTTAAATTTTCCATTTCGATTTTTGATCTTTTCAAATCTCAAAAAATACGTTTTTCTAAAACAAACCAGAGAAATTAAACTTTCTCAAATTATAAACTAAAGACGTTGACGATGGTTTGACAAACGAACTCCAAAAACGAATTTTGCAATTATCTTCATTATCAAAGATTTTACAGAGTAGCATGCACAAAATTTTCATAATCTTTAATTTTGTTCATGCCAAAGACGCCAATGACATTTTTCACATAGAGCGACCTTGTACCCGTTAAAGATCAGATAGATCAGAGATTCTTTTTTCTATTTTGGAAGAAGAGTGAGCACAATGTATTCCAATAAATTGGCAGTCTCCATCTTGATTTTAGGGAATTTTTTAAGCCTTGAAATTATACTATTTTTTATAGAAAAGTTAGCTATAAACCGCTACAAAGTGCTGATTTTCTTCACTTCTGATGGAAAAAATTATTCTGAACGTATCCTCAAAAGAAAAATTAAAACAAAATTTGTTTATTGATTTTGGCAATTTTAAAATTGAAAAACTAGGCTAATTGGCGTATTTGGTATAAAAAAAATCATATAATCACATAGGGGGATTAAGCATCGAATTTTATTATTTTTCTAAGCCGAATTGGATTTCTTGTTTTTGTGGAAATATTCTTTGCGTTAAAATGCATAAGATGCAAATAAATACTAAAAACCAATTTGTTTTTACATTGGCGTTTTTGGCATTAAGTGAACGATAGATGGCGCCCCAGCTGCAATTCGCCTCGAGCCATGGCCTTACTGGCTCGATCCCAGGGCTGGCCCTAGATATATTTTTAATGGCCTTGTCTTCGAAAATATATCGGAAAAAAAATATTTTTCAAAAATCTACACTAGAATGCTGCCTTAAACCTCAAAAGTTGTCAAATTGATAAATTAAAATACTTATATGTCATTCCGAAATTTTATCGATATTCCGGAATCCATTCCGAAATTTCACCAAATGTAGTTGGTCACATTATTTATAGGCTTTTCAATTTCGTTGAACATGAATAAAGAAATTGTGATGAAAGAAATATAAACTTACTAGCTTATACCCGGTGTGCGTTGCTACACCCGGCAACTATATTGGAAAATAAGAAATATATTCAAAACTTTTATTTGAATCTTTGTTTGACACCACACCCATTGTCCAATGCCAGTTCCAGTTTCCCGGTAGCAGGGCATCACCAAATAGTAACTCTATTCTGAAATGCAACGTTCTGTGGCTTTTACTTTTAAAGCTAAATACTATTAAAGCTATTTAAAATATCAAAAATTTAGCTTACATGGGTGGAGCCACACCCCCTTGTCCAATGCCCGTCCAAGTTTTCAATAATAAAGACATCATCAAGAGATATTTCTATTCTAAGTTTCAATGTTCTGTGACTTTTTACTATCCACGAAAAACTCATTTTTAGCGATTTTATATAAGAAATCGTATGGGCGAAAGGGTGTTCACTATTTTTGCAATATCTCGAGAGCCGCTCATCCGATATTGTACAAATAAATTTTAAAACCTGTACCATGACAGTCCAAACTCATCCTACAAAAATTTGGATAAAATTTGAACAATACCATTGGAACGGTTCAGAAGTGATGGAGTAACATATGGACACCATTAGATTTTTATATATATAGATACACTGAAATTCTATCCAGATTCGGGAATACATTCCGAAATTTCACCAAAAGTAGTTGGTCACATTATGTATAAAGTTTTTCAATTTCGTTGAACAACATGAATAAACAAATTGTGATGAAAGAAATATAAACTTATAAACTGAAGGTTGCTTTCACAATCCTTACGTAACTTTTGTTTTTTGATCTCTCTGATCAAGCGAATAAACTGGCCTTATTGCACTACATTGTGGCCACATTGTGAATTGGCTAGGCAATGGTAATGTAAAAAGGGGGCACATAGCAACACAGCTCTGTTGAACATCGGTGCTGAAGCATACATGAGCAAGAGTAGAAGGCGAGAGTGTCGCAGACACTTCAAAAGAGCTGTGTATCAATATTTTGTTGTTGATTTCTCTTAATTTCTTTCTCTTCGAACACACCAATAGCCTGAACAGAATGAACGTGCCACCGCGTCAACGTAAAAAAAAAACTGTTAAACTGCTTCTTACTTCATATAACACATGCAAAGACATTTGTAATTATTTATTTTGTTCAATACTTGGTCGTTTATTCTGTTTAGGTTATGGATTGGTGCATTGAGCAAAAAAAATTAAAGAAAAATCGATTTTAATATGAATTTCGGCCACACGCGATACTATTTACATATAATTTTACATCTAACGCGAGAAAGGTAACACTTCCATCGGAAGTCCTGACGACTGCCGACCCCGGATTTTCTTTTTTTTTGTTTTGTTCTTTCTTCACAACTTTTTCTATCTTCCTCAGCACGCCAATTTTAAGTAACAATTTCATAGTTTGGGTATTTTAATCGGACAGAAGGAAAACGAACTCCTCCCCGAAGCATGCTTCTTCTATCTTCTTACCTTATATGAACTGTTGATATCTGTAAAACTGAAAATACTTACCTTTAATATCGTTGTATACTACAGATTACTCCCACAGAGATGCTACTGAGCGTATTTTTCAATAGATACATAACATTAAGCATCCCATGGAATAGCATCAATGGCCTTTCGATTCTATTCCATGCGATGATCAAAACCATCTAATGAAAATTACTTGCTTGCTTAAGTCGCCCTAACAACCTGTGTTCGGGCTTCGGCCGACCTCATCAGCTCTCGCCAGATGCCTCTGCTTTGCACACACCTTCTCATACCGAATACACTAATTGCGGTATGGGATTCCTCGGTCTGGTCCATAAAATTAAAAGGGTTTTTTTTTTTGTTAAAAAGTTTTTATTTAACCCTTTTTAGAGAACATGATAAATTTTCGAAATAATTTGTTCTTAAACAAAGTTTAAACAATATTTATAAAACTTCTTAAAAATTTATTTTTATTAGTTTCTGACAGTTCGTTAGTTAATTGCAATAAATGTCTCTTTAAAATTTTTAATAAAGCGTTACGGCCTTTTTCGAATCTCGCTCACTTTATTGGTCGTACTTTATAAAGATTCTACCTAGCCCTGTACCAAATTTCAGTTTCCAAGTATCAATATTAACCGATATACAGTGCACTCAGAAAAATATTAACTGTGATATTAACAGTCGGCCGCTATTATTTTCAAACACTGTTCATTTGAGAGATTTCCTTTCAAGTTAACATTTTTCTTCGTTAAGCAAACGGTTTTAAGGAAATTTCCACTGTCGAATTTATATGTTGATATATATCTTGCTTGATGAGTGACGGTTTATCTGTACTCTGTTATATAAACAAATTGAACTGTTGAGTCCCCAGCTCTTCACAGTTGGTTTAAAAATTGTTTTTAATTAATAAAATCTCAATAAAATATAAAATATTTGACTGAATTTTTAATAAAGTTCACTATTTTTGTAGTTGATTTAACAGCAACAATGACTTTATTTTGACAAATAAAAATCTTCAACCAACTGTGAAGAGCTGGGGAGTCAAAAGTTAAATTTATTTGTATAACAGATTGCAAATAAAAAAAAACAAAGGTAAAGCAACAGCTTATTTTTTAATTTAACAGTTAATTCTGTTAAAATATTCTGTTAAAATTTATCAACATTGGATCAACTGTTATTTTGACAGTTTCGTCTGTTGGATGGGATCGATCAGTGAAATTCTCCTGTTTGAAGTCGGTTAAAAAGTGAAACGTTTTTTGTAAACATTTTATATAAACACATACAATGTATATAAGCGCTGCCTAAGAGAGACTCTGTAGTTGTCAGTTTAAGGCGATATTGGTTTCGAATATGATGTCAAAAATTTAAAATTCAAGATGACGGATAGGCTTGCCACCTAAATCTTTTATTCTAACATCTAACGTAAATTCTAAGCTTGTAACGTAAATTTTTTATCAAGTGATTCTTTACCACAAACTACACTTTACCACTTTACCACATAAATAACAATCCCAATGAATACACAACAACAAAATCAGGAACTACAACAGATGCAAGTTTTTTACGTTATCTCGAAAATTTAAGTTATCACAAACCATTAATATAAGTATTGCCAATTGAGGCAAAAATTAATTATAGTGTAAACAATGAATAAAGAGAATATTTTTTTGGAAATTTGTATTGTAATTGTTTTGAGATGATCTTTCTCTCTCTCTCTCTCTTTCTCTTTGTCTCTTACACTTAATTATTTTCTTATTCTAGAAGCGAAAGAGTATATATAGAGAAGAAGTTTCACTTCTTTTTCCTCTTGAATCGTAGCGGTTTAAGGAAGTAACAGTACAGGCACGCGAAGTGATATGCTAGCGACTGGAAAGCTCTATAGAAAAGAACTAGCATTGGATTAATTAATTCTCCTCCACAAGAGATTATTAAAGATCCTTGCCAACCCCCATTGAAATGTTTTGCAAGATTCTCCCTGCCTTCTAATATGTCTAACTTGCAAAAACGAGGATTAAAATACTCTACAAGCTGGTGTCGCAGAGTCACAACAACTGCACATATCTTGATATCCTGTTTTTCCTTTTGGTTTTGTTATTAAATGGACCTCACTAATGAACAACATCCTACATTTTGAAGGTCCTGCTGTGCGGCCAATGTCACTGACATTGAACACAGCGGCTGCATGTTTAGCATTCTTATTGAATGACCAAAACTAGGGAGGCAACAGAATGGAAGAGCATAAAATGTTTGTTATGCTTTCATTAATTATTGTTTTTGTAATGCTGGGTTTTGTTGTTATTATGGCTGCTGTCGTCGATACTGCTGTTGACAACAACATCTCTCGAAATGTTTAGAAACAAACACATGAATCAAATAATTCATTCGTCCTTATTCGCTGCTGATGTCCATTTTTGCAAAATTTATTGCATGTGTGTGAGTGCGTTCACTTGTTGTCGCTGCTGCTGTTGTTCATTTCTATTATTCGTTTTTCTACTTTTCCTCTTTTTTTTTAATTTTCTCTCCATTTACTGCTATTGACAACAACATCCTTGTGCTGTGTGCTGTCGATACTTATCAGCTTGTTTTATGCTACGTTGACCACCTGGAGTGCAGCATTTAACGCTCGTTGCATTTGTTCATCAGAGGAAGTAGCACATTCATAAGTGCGCTGCTGCTGCTATCGCCATTGTCAACTTTATCCATTCCAATCTGCTGCACCACCATCAGATCCAAAAGCGAACAATGCAGATTGCATTATTAATTAATGAGCACCGTGAAACTAATACAGAGCAACAACCAGGCGGCGCCAGGACATGCGATGCCAGTGTACGGCAGGTAATTCGGCATTTCATTAAACTGTAAATAATTTATGAAATGTTTGCTTCGCTGTTGCCTTTGTATTTCTAACATATACGATGTTTTTTTTTAAAGAATTAATTCTGGTAAAAAGGAAGGAAAAACAAAATATTATGGTTTTTAAGTCAAAGCTAATCGACAAAAGCTAATTGTATTGTATGCATTTTTTAATAACAAAGATCAACGAAATTTGAAGTAGAAATGATAATGGGAATGATAATGGGAAAACACTATACGTATAAAACAATAATAAAAACCTTTTTTAAGTGTTCCATAGCAAGCATAACTCATAATTTTGTTGCGTATATCGCACACTAAATACAAAACAGTCACAACTCAAAATTTACAAATTTTTACTTTTTAAAGTAAAACTATTCGTAGTGATCATACACTTTGTCTGTAATACATCAAATACATTTTGTATACATCTTCTTTCTCAATAGTTTAAAAAGAAAATTGTCTCACTGCTTTGTAGTTAATCCAAAAATAAAATTGTTTCTTGCTTCATCTTTAAAACATAAAAATTTTGAGTTGTGACTGTTTTGTATTTAGTGTGCGATATGTTTGTGTACACGGCACATTTACATGGCACATTCCAGAAAAAGCAATACCAAGGTGTGTTAAAAAAAATTAAAAGTAATGGTACAATTTTTTGTTATTTTGATAGTCAAATAGTCCTAGCTTAATGCTTCATTGTCAAAATTAACTCAATAAATCTAAAAACACTTTTTTTTCAACTCAAATTCAATGCTATTCAATGAGTCTATGTGAGCGAGATAAACAAGTACTTTAAAAAAATGTATTATGTACTAGCTTATACCCGGTGCGATTCGCTTCGCTCCGCGCTAATCTTCTGAAAAGTGGGCGTATAGTGAGGCCACGCCTCTACCCAATTATTTCCAACTATTGTTGTGTGTCTGTTTGTTTGATGGTGATTTTTTAAGTACCATTTGTATTTGCAGTAACTGCCGCTTGGGCCAATAGACCCTACATACCAAGCGTGGTATTCTAATATTAAAACATATACAATGATAGTGATTTCAAAAAAAGTGGGTTTAACTATAGTGCGACCATGCCCAATTTTATGTAAGCTTTTCGTTTAAACAAACTGACCAATTTTTAGTGTTATACGATCAAAATCCTCAGATATGTATATAGAAGTTTTTTTTATTTTTTGTTTTTATTAATTAACCCAGCGCGCGTTGCTACTCCTAAAACAAACAACTTTTATTTGACCCCTTGTTTGACACCGAGCTCATTATCCAATGCCCGTCCTAGTTTTCCGGTAGCAGAACATTTCAGTGATTTTTAATTCCAAAGCTATTCGATATCAAAAATTTGGCTAATAAGGGTGAAGCCACACCCACTTGTCCAATGCACGTTTTTATTAGAAAGACATAACCAAGTGGTAACTCTATTGTGAGATTCTTTCAATTCATATACTGTGAATTTTTCTTTCATAGATATTCGATGTCAAAAATTTGGTTGGTATGGGGGGAGCCACTCCCCTTGTGCAATGCCTGTCCAAGTTTTTCAAGCGACATCTCCAAGTTGTAATTCCATTCTGTGTTTCAATGTTCAGTGATTTGTACTTCCATAGTTAATCCATATTAAAAATTTGGCTTATATGGTTGAAAGTATAATTTTTTTAGTACAGTCAACTTTTTTATTTTTTAAGATATGTTTATGCTTTTGGTGCCATTGAAAAGAAAATTATATAAGTTACAAAATTGATTTGTAATTTTAAACGTTCGTTTATTCTTAGTTCAATACAATAAAGTTCATAACTGCCTTTCTCATTGTGTTTTTTTTTTACTATTTTGAAAAAGTTGATGAAAAAATATTGAAGCCGTAATCGGTACAAAATAATAAAAAATAAATTGTTTAACAAAATTACCAAAAAAAAAAATCGGTTTTTTAACAAACTGAAACCGTTACAAAAAAAAATCGATACCTATTTTGAAACCGGCTTATCATTATACTTTTAGAAATTAAATTTCATAAAATTACAACCACTCCTTCTAGTTTTTCTCACTTATATATTGAGCAACAGAAAACTTTAAACTTGAAAAAAAAAATTCTGACTTGTACATGAAAATCGACGATACACGTGTAAATTTATTTTTTCTCCCCTTTCCGAAAATGTATATCCGGTTTATAGGACAGAAAAAAATGTAATTTTTGTAACAAGGTGATATTATTGATCTAGCAAAATCGAAAATTTGAGTTTGTTTCTTTTTATTAATTTAATGAAAAATTAAATTTAACACTAATATAAAACTAATCTCAACATTGGACAACCCTGTATTGTAATGAGTCGGCCTGGATAATTTTAATAAATCAACGCTAAATGCAACTCTGGGAGAAGCCTCATAGAACCTTCTGGCTCTCACATCGCGTTAAGCTTAGAGATTTTGTTTGATTTCTAAGTTTTAATTTAGTTTTGTTATTCAGTTAAGTTTCGCAAGTCAGTTTTTTTAAAAATTTTCACTGCTTGCAGCTTCCTTGATAAATTTAATGTATAATAAACAAAATAAATACTTTTGTATTTAAATAACCATTTGTGATTTATACATATGTAGATGACATCCGCCGAAAGAACCGAAGAGGTCAGACAGAGAATGAAGCAAAATCCAGAAGTATGGAAACTTTTTCTCGCGAAAGAGTATCAGCAACACAAATTATGAAGAATTAAGCTTAAAAAAATTGAACTCAGTTTCACAGGAAGAAGAAAAAAGCTGCAAGGAGTTAAAGTTAATAACCTAGCAAGGAAAAATGGAAGGTGGTGGTAGATGGTCGCAAATTTTTTTCTGATTTTATTTATTTTCCTACCATCTCTTAAGTTTGAAATGAAAAAGAGTTTTTAGTAAAGTTAAGCTCGATATCTCATTTCAATAGGGTTTTTTTATATTTTTGCTATCTCGGTGTTGGCAGTAATACAGCTAAAACTCATAAAATACATAAAAAATAATTTTTCATATAGAAAACGCTTTACTCATATAAGGCTTCACTACAATGGCGGTGCATCAAATTTGAAATGAAGCATTAAAAATGTAACGTACGTGAGAATCACTTGAACAATTTTCCAAACTTTTCCAAATAGAAAATAAGCTCTTGTCTAACGAAAATTTCTTTTTGTGACTTTATTATGAAAAAACGTAAGGCAACCTTTGAATTTCACTCGAGTACGCGAAAACGTACGTGGCGCTTTTTAAAGTTAAATAAATAAATAAAAAATACTTTTTTGAAAGTTTTTTTCAGAATTGCATAGAATGCTTTGAAAGGCCTATTCTCGGCCCATCAAATATATTTATACTCCCACCGTTTCTTGTACAGCCAGGATTTCATGGGTAAAAATGCAAAAAATTACAAAATGGAATGTGCCAGATACGGGGTAGGTGTGTTCATAAGATATGTGGAAGGGCAAAAAATAATAGGACCAGCTAATATATTGGTCCCCTCTGGGAGTCCATTTGTGAGATACATAAACTTTTTCCGAGAGTTTTTTGTTTTTTGTATTGGGACCCAAAGACAGGTAGCAGATAAGGGGTAGGTGTGCTGCGAAAAAAATATTAAGGGACAAAAAATAATAAGGCCAGCTCATATGTTTTACCCCTCTAAGAGTCCAGTTGCAGGAGATAAACTATTTTCGCCAGATTAAAAGGGAATTTTAAGTACTCGTACAAAGAAAACTTTTAAGAAAATTAAGAGGTTGAAGAAATAAGGAATTTGACACAATGAAATTGACACATACGCCAGAAAATATTTCTGGTTTTTGCTTACTTACATCGTCTCGCTCGAGTCGTGTTTTGTTAATAAAAAATTTCCGAATGTCCATATTGATCGTCGACTCGGCTTATTCGATTCGACGAGGGGATAAAATGTACTAACCGTTCAGACAAATTTTATTACTTTGACGTATTTATATGAGTGAATTTTAAAGAAATCGGTGTTTTTCTGTCCCTGCTTTTTTCAGTCCTTTTCGTCCCCACTCTTACCTGCAGTAATTCAACATAGAAAAACAAAAAATCGAAAAAAATATAAAAAGTATATGTATTGATTTACATTTTCTACGGTGTGTTTGGTGTTTGTAATTTTTTTACGTTAACATACCAGTATTTTTTTTTTTTTGCAAAATTCGTGTTGTCACCGCTTCGTGTCAGGAGTGTTAAGTTTTCCTTTATTTGCTTTTGTCTTTATTTTAGTTACTGATATGCCGGCAAGTGCATAGCTGCAAGAAAGTTGAATACTGCATTTCAGTTTTACTAAATAAGTGGGGGTGTGTTGATTGCGATCAAATCAACACAATTTTCACAAGAAGTAGATATCTTAGAAACTGCAGGCATAGAATTTTGTTGTATTCATGTAAAGTACGGTTCCTTAAGTCTCTATATTACATGCTCATATATCCCTCTAACTAACTTAGAAGTTTATAACAAACATTTGCTTTCTATTAGTAAAGTTTGCCTACAGCTCCATCCTAATCATCATATTTAAATAGCTGGTGACTTTAACCTGCCCAATGTTTCTTGGAACTGCTGTTCCGAAAATCCTTTAATATTTTTACCTTCGTCTGAAAATTCATTAGACAATTACTTTTTAAATGAGCTTTCAAGTCATGGTCTTTTCCAATTAAACGGTCACTTGAACAAAAATAACCGTGTGCTCGATTTGGTATTTTTTGATGAGAGCAATATTACTTCAGTGTCACGGCCCGATCCTCTGGTTACTCCCGACGATTCTCACCATCCGACCATAGAAACCAGTCTAAATTTTCCTAAACCATCTGCGCGGAAGCAAGCTATTCAACCGCTCTTCGAATTTAACTTTAAGAAATCTAATTATGTTATTTTAAAAAATAGTTTGTCCAATAAAAATTGGTCATCTATACTGAATCTTAATACGAAATGTTTATCGTCACAGAATTTAGATGATGCGGTAAATGCGTTTAATACAACGATCATTGATTGCTTTCATAGATCTATTCCTCAAAGAGAATCTTCTATGATTTCGGGCCCTGTGTGGTATACTAATGAATTAAGAAAATTGAGAAACTTAAAAATGAAATATTATAATATATATCAAGTAATACAAAACATATGTCATTTTGATCGTTATACTTCGACTTAATATAGTTACCAACAGCTGTGCAAGCATTCCTATAATATGATATCTACCTAACAAACGTAAAATTAAACATTGGGTCTAATGTAATCATTCTGGAGCTCTGTAAATACTAAACGCAAGATTGATTTCCATCCTTCTTTTATGAAATATAATAATGTTGAGTGGCGGTCGTGGCGTAGTAGGTAGAGTGTGTGACTCTTACGTTAGAGAACCCAGGTTCGAATCCTCCATCCGACACAGAAAGTTTTTTCAATTGAATTAATTTTTCTGTTCGGCCGTCACCTCTCTACAGACAATGGCAAACCTCAGAGAGTTAAAACTGCCATGAAAAGCTTCTTGAGAACATAAGCCGTCGGCGTAAAACATGTAGGCCAGTTCTCGATAATTTGTGTGCAAACATTTCACATCACACACAACACAATTGATCATAAGAAGCTTGGTCGAAGTCCTTTCAAGGGCTGAAATGGCCATTTCGTTTTTTTTTTTTTAATAATGTTGAGTCTGATAATCATAATAGTATTTTTAATCTTTTTGCTGACTTTTTCAAGTCGACTTATTCATCATTATTCTTTTGATAATGGGAACTATCCCCATAATGTTCAATCTGGAGATATTTGTCTTCCTATAGTTGATACCAATACAGTTTTATTATTCTTAAAAAATCTTAAAACTTCATATAAGAGCGGTCCCTACAACATACCCTCATGCATATTAAAATACTGCTGAGAAGAAATAGTAGCCCCTTTAACTTTGCTTTTTAATTCTTTTTAAAATCTTGCTATTTTCCTGCTGTCTGGAATTTATTATTCCGTTACATAAATCTGGTAACAGGTCTTTAATTGATAACTATCGTGGAATTGCGTAATTTAGTGCTTTGCCTACAATTTTTGAAGCAATTAAAATTAATTTAAAGACATCAAAGTAAATTAAGTCTTTGATGTCTCCATGCCAACATGGATTCCTTTCTGGAAAATCTACTGTCACTAGCCTACATTAAAAACTATAGAAAATTTTGGAAAAGGTTTTCAGACTGATGTTATCTACACGCTTTTAGCGTTGTACTCACAAGCTCTTAATTTTAAAATTATCTTTTGTCGGATTTCCAGTTTTGACGCAGTTGGTGTGGTGGATTGAATCGTATCGAAGTAATAGAACACAATCCGTTTTATTTAAACTCTTAAAATCATAAAAGTTTCCTGTTACCTCGGTAGTGCCCCAAGAAAGTCACCTCGGGCTCCTTCTCTTCCTACTTTATATAAATGATTTGCCATTTGTAATAATGCATTCTAATATTTTGATGTACGCTGATGACGTCAAACTATTTCTTTCTTATTAAAATGAATATGACGCTGTATACTTTTTCAAATTGATATCAACAATCTTCATAACTGGTGTAAAATAAATTTCATGAATCTCAATATGAAAAAATATAAGCACATCACCTTCCCGCGTAAGCCATTGCTTAGGCATACTTGCAAAATTCGTGATTCGTTGTTCTCTGAAGTTACCATGGACCCTAAACTGCGCTTTCATATTTATATTAATAAAATAATAAATAGAGCAAAAGTAGCATAGGATTTGCTATACGATGGGCAAAAGAGTTTGAAGATCCCTTTATACCGAAAACTTTGTTCACTTCTCTAGTGCGGCCTATCTTAGAATATGCTTCAATTATATGGTGCCCAAGATACGGTTGTTATTGAGCAATTTGTTTTTGCAGAACTAATTTTCATCTACCACACTATGAATATCGGTTACAGCTCTTGAATCTTCCAACTTTAAAAAATCGCAGAATTATGCTTAATGTGAGTTGGATTGTTAAGCTTTTACATGGATATGTAGACAGTCCATATTTATTGAGTAAAATTTACTTTAATATTCCTCTCAGTCCTAGAAGATCTTTTGAGTTACTTTACATGAACTTTTGTAGAACAAATTACTTGAGAAGCGCTTGTGGTGACTTTAATTTTGTTTCAGATGTAATTTCCTTAAATGAATCCATGTACTCAATTAAACATAATATTCTAGATTATCTCCAGTACACCAACTGATGTGAATCATTCTCTACCAAGGGATTTCATCTTTTTCAGGCGAATTTTGGCAATATATTACTACCAAGCTAAATCAAATTAAGCGCGATTATCAAGAGCAAGACCACGTCCGTGTCGCATGACATGTGCAGGAGCTAGACCCCGTCCGTCACGCCTTGTACGTGTGAGATTTACGCTAATCATTGTTTACAGAAATCTACACACAACAGAATAGAACTAGATTATCCAGAGCAAGACCTCGTCCGTTTTGCCTGGCACATGAGGGAGCTCCACCGCGCCTGTCTAGTCTTTCATATGTGAGTACGGCTCTAATCAATCGATCTATTAACTATCAAGATGCCATCCGGAATATACATACAACCTTAAACATTCTAGCTTGGCAATTTGTTTTTATTAATTTAATACTAAGTAAACTAAGTTTATATTAATTAAAATAATGCTATAAATTAATGTTATTATTATGTTATATTAATGTTGCTATTATGATTTGTAACTATGTGTACGTATAATGAATTGTTAAATTTTTAAAATGCTATAAAGCCTTAGGGCTTAACATAAAATTAAATAAATAAATAAAATAAATTTTAAAATATTTATAAGAATTTAATCAGCAGACTATGGTAAGTACAGATTAATATGTCAATAGTGTTGTCTATGATTTTGCGGTTTTAAATATATAAAATAAAAAAAAGTATTTGTGTTTGATTGCTTGGTTAACTGTTTCTTATATTTTGAGTTTTAAGTGCAGAATTTTTTTCAACAAAACTATTAACAATCGTTAAAAGTCCTGAGTGTTGTTTCAATAGCAACGTCTATGCCACCGAATTACCAAACTTTTTTCTAATTTTTTTAAAATTTTAAATAAGGTTTTTGTAAACTTACACACTTTTTAGAGGTATACCACTCAATACAAAAAATTTTTTTTTAATTTTCTGTAATATCAAATGCTAAAATTCATAAGGTTTTTGTAAACTTACATATTTTTTAGAGGTATAACACTCAATACGAAAATCGTATGCACTTCTCCAAAAACTTTGAAAAAAAAATAAATTTAACAGAATTTTTTAAAGAGCGTAACAGTGATTTTGGATTCGACATTAATTTTCACAACAGCGGCCAAGTTTAAAGTTAACTAACGATATTTTATCGACAATAGCCAGTTATGTCAACGTGTGGAAATCGATTGTTTTGTTCAAAATAGAGAACCTTAAAAATGTATGGGTAACTCAGAAATAAGACATTGAAGATGTTAAAATGAATTGGTTCTAAGTTTAAGAGCCAACAACGCATTTTCAACTGGTTATTTTTCTCTATCATCTCGGTACGATATATAGACATACATTAACGTGACTCGACCTTAATAGAACAATAAAAGGTGTCGATGACACCAACTTGAACTAAGCTTTAGTCTATTCTATGATGATTTCCAAAATATTTTGGCTATCACGTTAATCCCCAGTGAGCTAACCATTTCTAAATAACCTCCAAAAATCATGTTTTTCGTAAAAATTTTGGCTGGTGTGGTTGCTTAAATAAGACAAACGGTCAAAAATAATAGTTCTGAAAAACTGCTTCCACACTGCACATAGGCGCCGGGAGCTCATTTAAACTGGGGGACAGTTTAACGGGGGGAAGAACATTTTTTTCACAAAAAAATAGAATTGTATTTATTAAAACATTTTTATTGCATTAAAATGTCATTATAATGAAGACAATATATCAAAAAAATCATTTTTTTGTTAAAATTAAAAACGAATCGCTTCATAAGTCGCTAATAAGATTCGAATAGTCACTTCATACTTGTTAATTTAATACTTAATATTGCCAGTTGTTTTAAAATTGTCCATCCAATTCCAATTTCCGTTAAATATTTATTTTGTTTATTATTTAAGCGAGTATGAAGCGACTTTACATATAATAAGTTTTTTTACATATAATACATATAATAAGCAACTCGCTTAGAAAAAAAAAAATCAGCTAATAACAAGTTGAAATTAATTCTAAAAAGGGCAAATACGAATAAAATATTAATAAATAAATGGTAAGGAAAATAATAAATATTTCTATCAATTCATTCTAAAATCCTGATGATTTCTTGATGCGTTTGGAATCTACTAAGTGCGGAGTCTACTAAACAGCATTTAAGAGAAAGCAGGGATTAATTACCTTCAATCCATCCAATGCTAATCTTTTCACACCTTTGCTTGTATCTGACATCCATCTCGTCCACACGTTGTGACGTTGTTGTTGAACGCATCAAAATTTGCGAGGAGGAATTAAGCATTTTAACAACTTATTTTGCAGCAGCAACTCTAATTGCAACAGTACAAAATAAACAAGAACTGTGAAATATTTCACAATCCAAACAAGCACACAAACAAGGCGAAAACACAATCCGAACACACAAACTCAAACATACTCAGCTGCATGTTGCAACAACAGAAAATGTCTTAACTTAATTTACGAAATGCAATGCGCTGCCTCATTTTAACACTCGGAACACTGAGCTGAACTTGTGACCCTCTGAGTTAAGCACATCTATACCGGGCAGCTTCTCAATTTATTAACAGTTCTGTGAGCAACTGCACTCTTCCGCCCTCAATTCCCCTTCCGTTGTTCACATAGCTATATAGTGTAATGCAACCAGAGTTGCCACTTAAACAAATATTAGCTAGAATTTCTATCAAAAAATCTGTCAAATTGAAAAAAAAATACTAAAACAAAAATAAGTTTTGATAATCCTTTGTTAACAGTTTAAACTTAGATATTGTGGCATAAGCGGGTAATGCGGTATAGTATTCTAGGGTATCGTCTCCAATTTATTTTTCAGCTACTTCGCCTTTTTTAAATGTTGTGAATTATATTAAAAAGTATTACTTTCATTTACATCAAAAATTGCCTGTAAGTTCGTGTTTTGCAGTTCATTGTAAATAAAAAAAATGTGTGCGGGATTTAACCATAAGGTCTGCCCCTATCTATAGAATTAAAGCTTAAACTTATGTGAAGGGTAGAGTGTATGGCCCATACGCCAGAGAACCCTGATTCGAATCCCACCTGACACAGAAAGTTGTATCAATTGAATTAATTTTTCTGTTCAATGTTTCACAATACGAGGGGTGCCTTTTATATTTCGGGATTAGAGAACAAAAATAAATATTAATCATCGAAAATCACTTTATTGTTTTTCAAAATATTCGCCGTTAAGACCTATACACTTTTGCATGCGTTTGAACCAATTGTCGAAGCACTTTTGCCACTCTGATTGAGGTATCTCCAAAACATGCATTCTGAATGCCGCATTTCCTTCGACCAATCGACACGAGCCTTTTTTTGAGCGATTGACAAATTGTGTGGGATCCAACGCGAACAAATTTTTTTGACAGTCAAATGTTCATGCAATATTGAATGTATGCTGGTCCCACTTATGCCTAAGGTTGCCTCAATCTCACGATAGGTAACATGACGATCTTGCAATATCAGTTCGCGCACAGCATCAATGGTTTTCGGAACAACAGCTGATTTCGGACGACCTTCACGAAATTCGTCTTGGAGTGAACTACGACCACGATTGAATTCACCATACCATCGATAAACACTGGTCCTTGATGGAGCTTCATCGCCAAAAATTGAATTAAGTTCATCCATGCACTGTTGCTGTGTTAATTCACGTCGAAAGTTGTAAAAAATAATCGCACGAAAATGTTCCATTTTTAGACCATTTTTAGACCGAGATGAATCTTTTAAGTTACTATAAACAACACAAATAGCGCTCGTATGTCAAAACGTTCTGAGTACGTATAAGCCAACAAATGTCAAACTTTGCGATAGAGCTTTCAGTTGACAGATTGCAACACCAGGGTTGCCAAATCCCGAAATATAAAAGGCACCCTACGTAATAATAATAATAATAATAATTTTTCTGTTCGGCCGTCACCTCTCTACAGACAATGGCAAGCCTCAGAGAGTAAAAACTGCCATGAAAAACTTCTTGAGAAAATAAGCCGTAATAAGGCACAAAGCATGTAGGCCTAGTTCTCGATCATTTGTATTCAAACATTTCAAAACACGCACAACACAAGTGATCATAAGAAGCTCGATCAAAGACATTTCAAGGGCTAAAATGGCCATTTCGTTTTCGTTTTTTAAATTTTTCCCACATTAACTTTTTTTTTGGCCACTTTTACTCATTTCGTTAAAGTATTTCAATGATATTTGGGGTGTGTCTTAATATTGGTTAATACTGGGAAAGTGCGAAGAAGCTTTAGTAGCTGAACTCTATTGCTATTGCGTGTATTTTTTTTTTTTTAAATAATAAATTGTATTTCAGCTTAATACTGGACGATTATTAAAATTAGTTTTCAATAAATATTTTTATTAATGGTTAATACGGACTGAATTATATAATTTTTTTTTTTTTTTTAATTTGAAAACATATATGTAGTAACATTTAGAGTTTATTTAAAAACTAATAATGCTTAGAGATACAATAACTATTAATTTCTGAAAAAATCACACTTGTTTTTAATCAAAATTAAAATCAAGTTATTTATTTTAAGAAGAATTTTAATTTTTGTGATAGTTAAATATTGAAAAAAATATTACAAATTGATTTTATTTGCAGACAAAAAGACGATCTGAGTAAAAAATTACCACTTTGATACAACTCCACCAAAGTGGCAGCACTGATTGCAACGCGTTGTCGTAAGTTGTTGTTTATTCGAAATGCTGCTTGAATGACTCCCAACTTCTATCGAATTTATGCTAAGCGCTTGACTGTTGCTGTTGAGCTGACTTGTGGTCCGTCCTCCTTCAATAGAAGTGCTCGTAATGCTGAGTTTGGGTTTAGATTTTGTTACACTCCCAGCTCAATTGCAGCGCTTTTAATTAGTTGCTAACAAAGTAAGCGTCTCTGCTGTTGTTACTGTTACCATGTTGTTCCCCGACCATGTTGTTATGTAGTGTTGTTATTGCTTCTGACTTTAATTAAAAAGGTCAGGTCTAGTTCAATTTACTCCGATGTTTCAAAGCAAAGTAATTTGGCAACGGTATTATGAAGAAAACAAAATCTGGCTTAATTGTTAGCACCGAATCAGAAACTTTAAAAGAAACCATTTTTGACACCAGCTCTCTACAGGTCAAATGCTGTTTCTTAAGATTGTTATACTATACGCCCATTTATAAAAGTCACATTTGCTTTTAGGTCCAAAGTTTGAACTTCGCTTTACTTGAAGAAAACGAAAGATTTGAATTGGGCACATTAAACAAACAATTGTTTTGAGAAAGACATTTAACAAGTTAAAAGTTGTAGCTGAAATGATATTTCATTTACAAGAATATAATTAAAAAAACGAAATGAGCTTCTTATGATCAATTGTGTTGTGTGTGATGTGAAATGTTTGCACACAAATGATCGAGAACTGGACCTACATGTTTTATGCCGACTCCGAACGGCGTATGTTCTCAAGAAGCTTTTCATGGCAGTTTTTAATTTCTGAGGTTTGCCATTGTCTGCAGAGAGGTGACGGCCGAACAGAAAAATTAATTCAATTGAAAAAATGTTCTGTGTCAGATGGACGATTCGAACCTGGGTTCTCTGGCGTAAGAGTCACACATTCTACCAGCTACGCCACGGCCGCCACAAGAATATAATTACAATACCGAAAATAAGATTTCATACTTATTTTTTAGAGTGTCACTTTCAATTTTTATTTATAAATATTATAGTTAATAAAGATATAAAAATTATAATTAAGTAAGCACTTGCTACCAGGGCTGTTGGTTATCTTCAACTTTTTAGAATAGAATAGAATAGAACTAAAAAGAACGTATTAAAAATTAGACGCTTAGAATTAACCGAATTATTATCGTACATCCTTCCACAATACTACGTCAAGACGATCTTTCAATAATTAAATCAAATTCGTCAAACATTAATTCACTTCCAGTCTCAGAATACCATATGAATGTCTTGAAAGGCAAGTTCTCTCACACATAATCAGCCCTATTGTGAATAAAATTTCGCCCGGAACTAAAAAAGGGAATTTTCGTATTTTTAGCAATGCTCACTGTATTTTTGAAAAATTTGAACACAATGTGTAGAGAAGTTTGATCACTTAAGCTAAAATTTAAGCTAAAAATTAAGTTCTTTAAAAATAAATGAGTTGAATAAGCAACTAATTACAACAACAAAACACAAGAAGTAGCAAATCAGGACGTAAAAATTAATTATGTATATTGTGATAGAAAGACGAAGAGACAGTATTAAGAAAAGCATAAAAAAATTTCATGCTTAAAGGTGTGTTTCTTAGAAATTACAAAAGAGAAATTCAAAAATATGTTAAGAAAGTTATTTCTGCATTGCACATCAGAAGAATTTTGAAAGTTTCCAAACCCTGATAACCACACCAATACCGCCATGTTAAGTCCACCATTTTGCATTTTTAAATTCTGACTTCAAGTTCAGAATCAACGAACTTGAAAACTCCCATATATATATTGTGAGTTATAAAACATGCAGCCTTATAGCTCTGGTCAAAAATATTGATCAATGGAGCGATATGGGATCGTTGCATTCTGGACCGGCCTGGTCAATTAATTTTGAACTCTCATTAATTTTAATTTAACTGGTATCAAAGTTAATAAAAAAGCACCAGAAACCTAAACTCTTTTGTTCACTAATTTATGCTAAAAAAAATGTTCTTTTATAAAATCCCGATCCCGTCCCGGGATTGCACAAATAATACCGAAATCCCGAGTTCGCTGAAGTGGTCAAAAATCGACTTCCCTAGTATCAAAGTATATAAGAATATGCAGTTCCAAGCTTCCAGTTAGTTAAAGATATTGCTACCAAGTAGTTGATTAACCATATGACTGATGTGGTCAAACTTCCAAAGAACATAAATATACCTTTTTGCATGTTGTAACTAATGTTTGGATCAATTCTACTATAAACAACATCTTAGTATGATATGACCGGAATAATGAGCTACTGTACTAACTGTTTTCTAGTTGCAATAAGAACAAATGACGCAGTACAGCTCAAGCTCCGCAGCACATAATAGACCTTACTTATAGCAGAATTGATATGGTTTACGCAGAAAAGTAAGGAGCTAATGTGGTAACCAAGATTCTTCACTTTACCCAAAAAGTTCAGTTCGACACCATTAAGACAAATAACTGGAAACCTAGAGAAAGATTGACTGGATTTTTAGAGAAATCGGCAAGACATATGACTTAAAGGGGTTGAGCTTGAGCCTATTAGATTAGGCCCATTCCGTCATTTCCATTAAGTACTCATTCCTCTTACTACATAAATCATCAACGTGGTTAATAGGTTTGGATAAGTACAGTTGAAGATCATCAGCATATGCATGTAGGGTAACATACCGACATTTGCTGAAGATATCGTTACTAAATATTGTAAATTGAAGCGAACCAAGTACAGAGCCTTGAGGCTATTACCCACCCTTACTCTTTGAGACCATTCAACAAGTAACTGTATAACAGACGGACAGTAATGCCAGAAAAAGTTAAATTAATTACAAGTTTCTGACAGAGTGGTCTACAGAGTGAAATGCCTTGGAAAAATCAAAAAGGCAGAGTAAATTTATGTGCCCTATACGATTATAATCGTATGTCAACGTAATGTCATCTGAAATAATTCGCTGTACCTCAACTGTAGCTCAACTGCATGCATGGAAAAATAATGAAAATAAGTCCAAAAAGCCATTTAAATTCCCCGTCCACGGACTACAAAGCTGATTGATAATGGCTCTCACCTAGAAGCATGACTTTCTAAGGTGAAAACTAGAGTTAAAATGCAACGCTTAGTTTTGCAATATGTTATCAAGTTAATTGGTCGTGGTAACCGTGGCATACTGGTTGAGGTGCGTGACTTGTATGCGATAGAACTCAGGTTCAAATCCCATCTGGCACTGAATGTTCTTTTCAATTAATTTTTCTGTTCGGCTGTCACCCCTCTGTAGACAATGGCAAACCTCAGAGAGCAAAAACTGTCATGACAATCTCTTAAGAACATAAGCCGATTGGAGTCGGCATATTGGAGGTCCAATTCTCGATCATTCGTGTTCAAACATTTTAAAACACTCTCAACACAATTGATCATAAGAAGCTCGGTCAAAGTCTTTGAAAGGACTGATATGACCATTTCATTTCGTTTTTTTATCAAGTTAGTTTTTTATTGCGATTTAAGGATGGCCTGGTAATATTCTTTTGAACAACTTAACAAATTATATTATAAATTATATTCAATTGCTTAAAATCCTAACAAGAACATTATAATGTAATCATCATCGTCCAATATATAGCCTTAAATAGCCTTAAAAAATAACATTAAAAACATTAAAAGACCCATAAAAGTTTCTCCCGTTTAATCGTTTTTTTTTTACTTAATTTCCATATCTTTGTTTTTAGCAACTTTATTTTTTTTTTGACAACCAGCTGTCAGCTAAGAGTTCAGTATTGCATATGTGTTGTAAATATAAACTATGGGTTTTTTGTGTTGCATATTTACACAAGCGTAGTAAATGCATCTTTGTAAATTTTGTTAGTGTAGAGTAAAAATTTACTCTATAATTTTGCAAATGCTATAATGCAAGACCATTTGCAACTGATTGTGAAAAGAAATGTACATTTTTAAGTTATCACAATAACACAACTATGTATTGACAGTTACAAATGTCTTATATATCGACCAACTTTTTTCCACGTCGACACTGTCGACATATATTTAATATTTACCTTCATACCCGGAATTTTTATTCAATATTTTATAAAGGCTGCAAGAAAAAGCCCCCAAATGAAATAACCTCCATACTTTCGTCCTTTTGCATAACATAACAAAATGCTTTATGAACAAACTTAAGCTAACAAAAATAAAAGAAAAAAAAAAACTTCTTCATGGACCTCTCATATGATATTATACTTTATTTGCAAGCAGTTCCAAAAATTAACCTCAATGTACAAAGATGCTGTCGAACTTTACGCGAGGCCCATCCGTACCAACTACATTGTCTGAACTTAAGCAGGCATCAACTGGGTAAACGTTGTCGGGCGTGATGTTGTCATTTATCTTTCTTCATTATCGCTTCATTAATTGCTAATTAACAATGTCCTACACGAATAAACTACAGAACAAAGAGGCTGGGATGAAAAATCAGCCTTGCACAAAATAACAAATGATGTGAATCTGATGGTGAATTTGTGTTGGTTCTTTCCAGAAAGCGACGTCAATTTGTAGTAGCACATGGAATTTCGCGGTTTAGGTTAAAGAATTTCTGATAACATTTCGAAAAAATTAAGTAAAATATTCTTTCAAAAGTTCAATGTTAAAGCAAAATAGAAGCGGATCTTATCTCAGATACAGAAGTGGAGAATTTTTGTCGAACATTAATGCTATTGAGTTCGAAGGTGCCTTAAGTTAAACAATCGCTTAATTAACAAGTAATACTTATACAGCTAAAAAATTTATATAATTAAAAGCAAGCAGCAGCTAACTGGAGCTTTTCATTTTATCACAAGCGTCAGAATAATTAAGGTATACATATTTTAATTTCTATCAGAGCGTTATGTAGGTAGCTTTTGCCGTCAATTTGGGATAAAAAACGTAGCAACATACATAATTCCAACATTGTGCAGTTCCAGGTGACTGAATCAACAGTATTACGAGCAGCAACAACTGAATTGCAGAGGCAGCAACACAACAACTAGCTACTAAAAATAATCTCGCATAAAACCATCACTCATTCAAATCCACACCTCAGCACCGGAGGCTCAGAAGGAACATTGAATGAATGAATGCAAGGCCGGAATAAAGCTGCACCCACCCAACATAGCCTACGCGCTTCTACTCACTTCCCACCACCCTCCAGCTATGTCCGTTTACTCTTACGAGGCGCTTGCTTTGCTACTGAGCCTGTTAATCCCACTCGTTTAATCACAGAACTGCCCTGCGCGCACCGTTAATCCACTCGTAGCAGTGCACAAAAAATTGTGCCATCAACAGCCACTACTACAGCAACAACAACAAAAATAGCAGCAATAGCTACCTTCACACTGTCAAAAGATTTTCCACTTGAGGAGTGCCAAGTGAAACTTCCTGGCTTCCTTTGATTCTTCCACTCGACTGCCTGAAAACCACAACAGAAAGTGAATAGAATAAATGAGTAAAACATGACGAAAAACAAAATCAAAAGCAATGCGAGTTAAAAAAAACAACCAGAAGCGTCAGAGTCTGAACTCGCGCAGCCACTACGTCTCTCGCGCCCACTGCTTTGCATTATTCACTGTTGTACATACACCCAGACCGTATCGCATCGCATCATATTAATTAAATCAACAGCTAATTAATGTTAACGTATTCATAAACAGGTCAAAACCAAAGGAACAACAGCTTGGTAGCAACACGCTGCCACTACGCTGTTATAAGAGTTTTTTTAGGGAATTCCTTTGAATTCTAATAGAATAGACTTTATTCCTGAAACTTAATGTTTGCTCTCGATCTTTAAGTAATTAAGTCATTTAAGTAAAACTTCTAAAGTTCATATTGTGGTTATTTCTCTGTAGTGAAGAAGCTTTTAGGCTGGAGAATACATATCACAAAAGGATTTAATACGAGAAAGGACGTTTATAATGTAATAGTGTGCTTAGATTTTAAACAACAATTACTAATCTGACCCGATAAGTAGTTAATGTTCCAAGCAGCAATTAAAGATTTAAATATTGACTGTATGTGTAAGAATTGCTTTTCAATGATTACATTTGATTTGTGTGACGATGTCTTAAATTTTAATACTGTTTTAGTTCAAATTTTAAGATTAGAATGAATGTTAAAAAGTTAGCATTCAATTTTGTTGCACATGAGAGTACACAATTTATTTATTTTTCATGCTTCTTATAATTTTCAAACCATGTCCTATTGTAGGTTTCGAACTCTCGTCACAATTGAAATGGAAGTAGTAGACGTTGCTTGTGCGCCGATATCAAATAAAAATGTTTCAGAAAAATTGTATTTTAAAGCTTTTTTAACCGAAAAAGTAACTCTGAATCATAAGACTTTTGAATCTTGATATTTTTAAAATAAAGACGGAAAGTATTGAAATATAATACAGCATGGCTTAAAATTCAAATATAATATTCACCATAATATCAAATTTATTCCATGGGGTATAAAAGATCACTGTAATTTGAATTGTAATAAAATTGAATACAAAATTTATTTAAAAATTTTGTAATCTTTTGAATAGTATGAAATATAATACTTTTTGAATTAAAAGTCTTTTAAAATACTTTGCTAGTATTAAAATACATTCCAGGATTTCTAACCGTGTACTTATATAATCAGGTGCTATTTACACCATAAATCTTTAGAAATCAGTTAAGTTACATTAGCATCCTCTTAAAACGAGTCTAACAGACCTATTCTTGAAAATTAACAAAAGTAAACTAGTATTTTCCATATTTCTATCTGTTCGTTGTAATTTTTTGAATTTAAAACACAATTTTAAGCTCAAAACTTAGAATATAGAAAGAGAGGAATAGCTATATTGCAGTGAGTGTGTTGAAGCAATTTTTTTTTGACATTTAAAGTGGAAAGTTTGTTTACTTTTTGAAAAATTCAAATACGTTAATATTATAACGTATTTGTTATTGCTAAAATTTGTTAAAAAATAAAAGTTAAAGAGCATCTTTATTTTATTACTAGCTTATACCCGGCGCGCTTCGCTGCGCTCAGCGCTTATCCCCTAAAAGAGGGTGTAGCTTTAGTGAAGCCATACTTTTATAGTAAGTTCGTACCGAGTTTTATTGATGTGTGACTTATTTCGAAAACTATACCGACTATTTGGGGTGCCGAAAAGTACCACGCCCCTCGACCAACGCCCATAAAATGTTACCAGTGGAACGGCATGTGTAAATTGAGGTCGAATACTGAATTCCGAGACTGTGCGACCTACAAAAAAAAACCAAAACTGTTCGATATCGAAAATTTTTGGTGTATTTAAGGAGCCTTTTGCGGTCGGCACCAGACTTCATAGGAACCCTCTCAAGGCTTTGGTATAAAAATTGGCTTAGCGGTTTCGGAGTCCTTAAGTGATATACACATATACCCACATACGTATATACATTAAGTCGCCTCACGCTCCTTAGAAAAAAAAGTTGCTTAGTCCGGGTCTTCAAAATAATCCATGGCTTATGTTACGATGAGCCCCAAAAAATTTCGACTAAAAATATTGCCTGGTATGGTAGTTAAAAAAAAACAAACGGTCAGAAATAAGAGTAATGAAAAAGTTCTTTTGCATCAAAAATCTTAAATTTTTTCCGTTGGACCAAAGATAATGCGGATTTTTATGGATTGGTTTAACTTTTTTCATATTATTTTCACTAAAATTCAAATTAATTTTTTTCCATACTACTTTTAGTCAAATAAATTGTAAAATGTTAAAAAATGTGTACATTTTTTTGTAATTTCATTCAATTTAATTCTTCACTTTACACTATATTTTATCATGAATAGATAATTTATTTGACCAAAAGTAACATGGCAAGACAAAATAACTATTAAGTCTGACCGTTTGTTATTAAGAACATAAGAAGACCGGTCAATGTCCTTTCAAGGTTTGAAATGGCCATTTCGATTTTGTTTTTTTTTTTTCAAACTATTCCAGCTTCTGTCGAAATATTTGGGGGATCATCATAACAAAAAGCGTTATTTTGAGCAACCGACCCAAAAACACCTTTTTTTTTGTGAGGAGCTCTAGTATACGTATACAAACAAACATTTAGGCATGGCAACATTTATATGTATAATGACCGCCACTTGGTCTTATTGCACCTACATATCAAGTTTCACTATCAAAACATGTACAGCTCAGAAATTACAATGATTTCTGAAAAGTCGGCGTAGATAAAGTGCGACTTTTACTGTCAATTTGGATTTATATACTTTCACGGATTTGTGGGCGTGACAAAATTTATATAAAAAGTGACCGCCACTTGGACTTATAGCATCTGCATACCTATCAAATCATTGACTATCAAAACGTTCACATCTCAGGAATTTAAATTATTTCTAACCGATAGCCCTGGCAGCTAGTGCTTACTTAGTTATAATTGTTAAATTGTAATTAACTATAAAACATACATAAATAAATAAATTAAATAAAATGATTGCTGAAGAGTGGGCACAGATATAGTGCTACCATGCACATTTTTGGTAAGCGTATGAACTTAATTACCAAATTTTAGTATTTAACGATGAGAATTGTCTGATTTATAGAAGTTCTATTGATTTGTGGGTAAAAAAAGTGGCGGCCGTGGCGTAGTGGGTAGAGTGTGTGGTCCATATGGGATAGAACCCTGGTTCGAATTCCACCTGACACAGAAAGTTTTTTCAATTGAATTAATTTTTCAGTTCGGCCGTCACCTCTCTGCTGACAATGGCAAACCTCAGAGAGTAAAAACTGCCATGAAAAGCTTCTTGAGAACATAAGCCGTTCGGAATCGGCATAAAACTTGTAGGTCCAGTTCTCGATCATTTCAATTCATCATAAGAAGCTAGGCCAAAGTCCTTTCAAGGGCTGAAATTGGCCATTTCGCGTTACTTTTTTTTATTTGCGGGTGGTACAAGTTGGCGTGGCAAATTTTATATATATATATTGACCGCCACTTAGAGCACCTGCGTATGAAGTGTTACTATCAAAACGCGTACAACGCAGGAATAAGCATGATTTCGAAAAAGTGGGCGTAGATATGGTGCGACCACGCCCATTTTTAACAGTTGCCGATAGTGACCTTATGTACAAAATTACCAATTCTTAGTCTTCTACAAAGCATTTTTACTGATTTGTGGGCGGTTAAAGTGGACGTAACAACATTTGTATATACATAGTGACTGTCACTTGGATCCATAGCACCTGCGTACTAAGATTTCCAATCAAACCGTGTACAACTCAGGAATAAGCATGATTTCGAGAAAGTGGGTGTAGATATAGTGCGGCCATGCCCATTTTTTGTGCATTGGCCGACAGTAATCAAATAAACTAAATTACCAAATCCTAGTCTTCTACTTTTTTACTGATTTGTGGGCGTTGAAAGTGGACGTGACAACATTTATATATAAATAGTGACTGCCACTGGGATCCATAGTACCTGCACACTTAGATTCACTATCAAGTAATGATTAAAACTAAATTACCAAATCTTAGTCTTCTACGGCAAAAGCCGTCTGATATAAAGCATTTTTACTGATTTGTGGGCAGTAAAAGTTGGCGTGACAACGTTTATATTTACATAGTGACTGCCACTTGGCCC
The DNA here is from genome assembly GCA_914767935.1 of Coremacera marginata. Classification (NCBI taxonomy): domain Eukaryota; kingdom Metazoa; phylum Arthropoda; class Insecta; order Diptera; family Sciomyzidae; genus Coremacera; species Coremacera marginata. The sequence goes on from OU612047.1 coordinate 120,759,600, forward strand.
CATAGCACCTGCATACCAAGATTGACTATCAAAACGTGTACAACTCAGGAATAAGCAAGATTTCGATAAAGTGGGCGTTGATATAGTGCGGCCATGCCCACTTTTTGTGCATTGGCCGACAGTAACCATACGAACTAAATTACCAAATCTTAGTCTTCTACCGCAAAGGCCGTCTGATATAAAGTATTTTTACTGATTTGTGGGCGGTAAAAGTGGGCGTGACAACGTTTATATATACATAGTAACTGCCACTTGGACCCATAGCACCTGCATTCCAAGATTCACTATCAAAACGTGCACTACTCAGGAATAAGCATGATTTCGATCAAGTGGGCGTAGATATAGTGCGGCCATGCCAATTTTTTGTGGATTGGCCGACAGTAACCATACGAACTGAATTACCAAATCTTAGTCTTCTACGGCAAAAGCCGTCTGATATAAAGCATTTTTACTGATTTGTGGGCGGTAGAAGTGGGCGTGACAACGTTTATATTTACATAGTGACTGCCACTTGGACCCATAGCACCTGCATTCCAAGATTGACTATCAAAAAGTGTACAGCTCAGGAATAAGCAAGATTTCGATTAAGTGGGCGTAGATATAGTGCGGCCATGCCCATTTTTTGTACATTGGCGGACAGTGACCATACGAACTAAATTACCAAATCTTAGTCTTCTACGGCAAAAGACGTCTGATATAAAGCATTTTTACTGATTTGTGGGCGGTGAAAGTGGGCGTGACAACATTTACATTTACATACTGACTTCCATTTGGATCCATAGCACCTGCATACCAAGATTCACTATCAAAACTTGAACATCTCAGGAATTACAATGATTTCTTAAAAGTGGGCGTAGATATCGTGTGACCACGCCCATTTTTTGCACAGTCACCGGAAGTAACCATCTGAACGAAATTACTAAATTTTAGTTTTATATGATTAAAACCGTTTGATATAAAGCATTTTTTTTGGTTTGTGGGCGATAGAGCCAATTTGGGTTGTATGGGAGGTACCACGCCCCCTTGTCCAATCAACACCAAACTTCACAGGAACACTTCCCGAATGTTGCTTCAGTATCCCTAAAAATTGCATAAAGTTTGGTTCGGTGGTTTTGGAGTCTATACGTGATTTACACACATATCCACATACCCACATACCCACATACCCACATACCCACATACATACATTCATTTTTATATATATAGATAATGAATTGTGTTGAGAAAAATTGTTCAAATAGTCAAAAATTTAAGAAAAAGTAAATTTTCTTACACAAGTGAGTTTTGTCATACCTGTGTGTTTTTAAATTGAAAACAAATATTAATTATATCAAATAAGTTTAAAAAAGTGGATTCTATTAATTATATATTATCATTTTTCCAATTTGGAATATGTAAAAAAGTGAAAATAAAAGCCTAGCGTTTTGCCGCAATTTTTCATTCATTTTGATTGTCAAAGCGAAAATCGAACTGCAGGGGCACATCCCTTTTTCTTATAAGAGGGAACAACTTGAGGGACCAAGTCCCCCCAGTATATTATATTATATAAGCTATTTTTTGTGCTTATTTTCAGACTTCCACGCTCTCTGGATATGAAATTTCAATGGACACGTGCGCTAGGGTTGGAAGCTGTGTGGTCAATCTAAATACAGTTGTTTGTTCTGATAATTTTTATAAAAATGATTTTTTCGCTTGCCGAAGAAAGCTTTTATTTCCTACAACCGCATCTAGAAGTTGTAGTTGAATGTAATAAAAATATATAAAGAGAAAAGCAAATTAAATAAACATTTGTATAGGCCCATTATCATAAAAGGATATAAAAGTCAACTCTAAATTTAGTGCAAGCTATTTGACAAAGAATCTAATTTGGAAACACTTTCTGAACTAATATCAGTAATATCAGCTCTTAATAGTCTAGCAGCAGTGAAATTTACTGCAGCTCCATCGAATGTAGCACCAATTACCTCAGCTCCTGTTGTTAAAATACGTTCCAAGCAATGCTTGATCATATTTACTTTTTGATTCGCATCTAAACACGTTATTCACAACACGGTTCACACTCACGGTTCACACACTGTATGTGTGGGCAATACCATTTCGTTATATTTTACTTCTTTGAATGTAAAAACTAAAAATTTACTGAAATGAAAAATTATATTTGTGAAACAGGGAAGACGATTTGATCATCATGGTAAATGAGCTTATGTTCAAATTGCTTCAATCTACAAAATATAAATGTTTCTCTAAGATAATATATGTTAGTTTAATAATAAGTTTTTAAATACTTTTAATTTTGGGTCACGGCGGACTTTTTTCTGGACCACGCCAAGTTTTGTAAGAGTTGCCGATATTAACCATGCAAACTAAATCCCCAAACTAAAGTGTAATACGACCAAAACCATCTGAAATATATAATTGTAATTGATTTACGGGCGGTGGAAGGGGTTGTAGCATTTTATTGATTTGTGGGCAATAAAAAGGGGTGTGCCAATATTTTTCTGAACTATACCATCCTCGAATAAAATCTACGGTCAAAATTTCAGATAAATGTAGAATGGGATAGCAAAGAACACAACAAAAAAATCTCCAAACAAATCAGACGCTTCTTTCTCTAGTTATGGAAAAAGTAACACATTTCACGACTTTTTTTTATATATATGGTGTAGATGATTTATGAATGTTTATTTCAATTCAGAATTTTTATTCGACTTTATTGAATATTTTAATAAGTTATCTCCCTTTAAGTCGCTGCACCCGCCCAGCCAACATTTGGAAGATCAATTGTTCGCCTTTCGCCGAGGCGAAGCGAAAGAGATACTTTTGGAAGATATTTAGGCTAGATACCTTTTGCGCAAAAAGAAAGCGATTCGCTATCGTTACTTCTGGATGATACATTTTTATTTTCAAAATCAAAACACCACAGTTTCGCCCTTTTTTCGTCTAGGCGAAGAAAAAGCGATATCACTAAGGCATTTTTAAAAATTTCTGCTAAATAGGAAGACTAATTTTCTGCTCCTCGAGCAGAATTTCGCTACGATGGACTTTTTCCTACCACGAGAGACCAGAAAGTGATAAGATAGCGAACTTGCCAGTGAAAAATTGTTCTTGAAGAAAATTCGCTTTCTGCTCTTCTGCGATACAAAACGCTAGCTGGGCGACTGTGTGAATTTTTCTATGTGTGGGTAAACCAACACCAAAAAAGCAAATGCTTCACTCTTTTGTAACAAAACAAAATTTGTTAATGAAATTGTCAATGTATGAAAATCAGCTGACAATTTTTATCGAAATTTATTATTTTTGAGTTTCAAATTTTGTTTTGAAATTAAAAAAATTACAACAACACATAGAAATATGAATATACTGGTTTACTATTGTTAATTTGCCAGAATAGGTCTGTAATAGTCAATTCGTAATAGAGTCAGTTCAAACCAACTGATCCAAAACTAGTTGCTCGACCATTTTAAAAAATGTTGATATTGTTATGAAAAGTTGTCCAATGTATTTGAATATCAGAACTGCTTTCAAAAAATGTTTTTTGTTCTGCTTTCCAAAAATTCTTTGCTACCTATAGCGATATAAGCGTTTGTTATACACTGAATGATGAATTAAAAACTGTAAAATTAAGCACACTTTTTTTGTAAAAGAAAGCCTCTTTTCTTTTTTATAAGAGATGCTTGTGAATTATTTTCTACATATTAAAAAAAATTATTACATTTTTCTGTTTAAAACGTGATAGCTCGCAACTTTAAGAATTTTTTTTTGTAGGAAGCAGTTAGTTGCAGTTACACATTTTTTTTTCTAGAGTACATTCCAATTAATTGTTTATAAGTTCATTTTTTTTTAACATTCTGACCCATAAACTTTTTTGAGTACATCTTAAAAATTTGTATTTTATTTTTTATTTTGTTGCCTTTGAGGTTAAATATCTCTGGTGAATACGGGTTAACAAATTTTAAATTTATTCAATACAAAGGACTAAGTTTGATATTTGCTTTGTTTGGAAGATACAGCCCTTCAAACTTCGTGTAAATCATTTTATTTTTTTTGAAGGTGATCGTTATGTGGCTTTTTTCACTAAGAAGAAAGTTATTTTTACATTAGTTCTTCCTCCTTACTCCAAAGTCCTTACTCCCATTGAATTGCTATTGAAATAATTTTTTTGTTTCACAAATTAAATAAAATGTACCCAACTCAAAAAAAAACTTTTAATAATTTCTGCGAACAAACAAATAACGCCACCGAAATGCCAGACCTCTATATGTGTTGTAATGATTGAAAGGTATTGTAATTAATAATTCATTTCATCATTACGAAATTGAAATTTTATCCGCATGACTCAAGCTATTATCAATTTTATAAATGATTTCTTCAGCACAACAAACCTATTTATCGAACCAACGAAGTAAGTTTGTTAATTCTATTTCTCAAAATTATAAAATTATATTCCGACTGATTGACGATTTTATTATCGTGAATAAGTTTATATCAAGTTGAGAAATAATTTTTCAAAGAAATAAAACACTTATTTTCAAATCAACACATTCAAATTGTCACCCAATGTAAGTCACCCAATTTGCCCATTTGTCTTCCCCCATACAAAATATGTCAATATATAGATATATTAGTCGTAAAGGAATGAAATTTTGCATGTTAGTTGTAACTAAGAATATTAACACACAGAGCAAAAAAAAAATTCAAATACTTCTACAACCACGCCCACCTCTCATACATCAATGAAATTTAAAATGACATATTTTCCTTTATATTGGTTAATTTTTCAAATTTGTTGGTACGGAGATATATATTTATGTGCAAAATTGGAAAACATTTTCGGTCATGCCCTCCTTCCACATAATTTTTTTTTTATATTTTGTATGAGAATATATTGAAGTACAGTTTAAGAAAGAAAATTGTCATTATTTACGTGGACTGTTTTTTTCAGTATTTAAAAATTCATATTTTTGTTATAAACATGTTAGAAACATGTTTACTTATCTCACATAACTTCTGACATAATAGGCCAATTCTGCTCTCAGATTTGTATGTGAAAAAATGTTTTAGATATGATTGCCCAAAAGCAAAACTTTGTTTACCTGTGATATTAACGCCAAAATTATCCCAATAATTATAAAATCCAAAATTAATTAACAATAAATAAAAGTTAAGAATACAAGACAAATATGAAACCTTAACTGATATCATGTTCGAGTAAATGATCAACCCTTGTTCCTAAAGAAGATCTATGTACAATAAAAACAAGAATTGAATTCTTTCCTTCATACTTAGAAACCAATTTTTATTATTATTTTTTTATTTTGTTGCATGATTGGAAGTAGCTATCGTAACATGAGGTTCCGATCAAAACAAACACTTGTTGCAACAGAAGCGTTGCAAGATCGGGACCTCAATGACACGCCATGTGAAACAGCCAGCTATGCTAAGCAATACTTCAAAATTCCAGCAGCTACATCTATGAGTTCCTGCAATAGAAGCACTTGCAGCTCCAAGCACAACAGCATCAACAGTATTCAATGGAACTTTTGCTCCGGCATAAAACTGCTTGACTTCTAGCATTTTGCAGAAGTTGTAACCGCTGTGCACAAGTTCAATCCCCTCTGGAGCAGCCAGCCAGTCAGCCATGCCACCAACAACATGAACACAAACATCAACATTATCAACGCTAACATCAAGAACAGAAGAAAAACTAAAATTTAAATAATCGCAACGCTATGTTGTTACGTAAACAAAGAAAACACTTGGTAACACCAATACACACACACACACACCGTTCATCATGCAGCAATATTGTTGATTCGCAGCAACTTAAACACCAACTGCATGCTGGACTACGTTTTGAATTGAAACAATTTAAGCCTTAAAGTCAGACGTCCGCGTACAAAACGTTCATAAATGCAACTGCTTGGCATGTACCTTCCTATCCTCACCAAGGCAAGACTGTCCCCCGAAGGCACAAAAAGCCTTGGCCAGCCGATGTAGTCACAGCGCACTGCATGGCATTCCAAGTGCGCAGATGCAACCGATGCTTGTATTGGGTAGCAATGATTTCAGATGCAAATTCTACAACGATGGCTTTTTAATGTTAAACAACCAACAACAACAAACATCACATCACCAACAAACAAACAAGCCTGCTGCTCAGATGTGCTACCATCCGTCGCATTTTATCAGCGCATTCGCATCGGTTTGTCTCGCTATGGCTGAGATTCTTACTGCGAGCAACATGTTCATAGCCACGATACAGCCACATCGCGTCATGTTGAAACATTGCAGCAGCTTTCCGTACCCCGCAACACTTCATGCATCATCGTCAACATGTTGGTTGTCTGCTTGGTCCACTTGGAAGCAGTCACCTGTTTTTACTTTATTTTTTCTTCTTTGTGGCTCGCTAAAACTATTATTTATGTTAATATTTGAGATAATTATGGGTTCAACTATAGTTGTTGTTGTTGTTGCTTATGCTCTTGATGATCCGTTTGTGGCTCACCATTCATTCCATTTCGCATTGATTGTGCTGTTTACGTTATCCTCTGTAGTTAAAATTAATTTTGTGTTCTTTAATGATAGCTACGTCTTTTATTGCTTTTAAATATAAATTATATTATATTTTTGAATTATTACATTCAAAAGATTATCACAAATGAGGAGGTCAATATCGCTTCGAAATTTAGAGTGATTTAGTCTAAATTTCAATGCTCAAAGATAAATAATAAAAAACTAAATTAATCAAACTATAAAACTAATTTGTTTTTTAAATTAGTTACAAAATTGCTCAAATGTTTTTACTTTTCACTATCTTATATAAGCAATATTAATAACTAATTTCATATCTTGCTTGCTTTGCCAACATTTATATAAAAGTAAAATAAAGGTCTTATTATCGATTTCGGTTACACATAGTTAACGCTACATTTTCAAATTTTTGTTGAAATTTGCTATCGAATTGAAAGTTAAATTTTAATAAAATTTCAGTTGTTGCCTAAAATTAATATCTTATGTCTCATTTTGTAAAAACAAACAGTTATTGTTTAATTTTAACAAAAAAGTTATGCAAAATTGGAATATATAGCACAAAATGTTTGAATGACATTCTAAAAATTCATTTCAGTTTCACACCAAACGTGGCATATAAATTAGGTCATTCGAGCTGAGTATTTGTTGAATTTATCACAAATATTATATCAGTTCTTAAAGAAAACTCCATCAGATATTGGTGTAAAATTATAGTGGTCACATTGTGAAGAAGAACGCAGTTGCAGAATAATTTGTTAAGGTGAATAACCAAAAATTTAAGACATTTTATTACATTAAAAAAAAAATTAAAAATTCCATAAAAAATGTAATAAACTTAAGCAGATTCTTTTGTTAAATAGATAAACCTAAAAATTTGCATTACCATAATGATGTTTTTGAGTGTAAAAATGGTTAAGTGTGAACAAAAAAAAAAATGTAGCGTTGTGTTTTCTTTTCTACTTACTTACTTACTTATTTAGTTAGGTGGCCATAACAATCCGGGTTCGGGTTTCAGCCAACCTCATCAGCTCTCGCCAGGATCCTCTGCTTTGTGAGCGCTTTCTCCAATCGGATACACCAAGTGCGGTTAGGGTTTCCTCGGCCTGGTCCATCCATCGGAGGCATGGTCTCACTCGTCGTCGTTGACCAACGACCCTCGCTTCGAGCACCTTTTTCGCTGGAGCATCGTCGTCCATACGATGGACATGACCCAGCCAGCGTAGTCGCTGCACAGTTATACGACGAACTACGTCAATGCCTTTGTAGAGCTCATACAACTCGTGGTTCAGTCGGGATCGATAGTCATCGCCGACTCGAACAGGACCGAAAATTTTGCGAAGATTTAGCGAAGAACTTTTCTCTCGAACACCCCCCGAGCAGCTGTGTCACTTTGAGAAACTACCTATGCCTCAGCGCCATAAAGAAGCACATGTAGAACGAGTGTCTTGTAGAGTGTTAGTTTTGTCGATCGAGAGAGAGCTCTGGAACTTAGTTGCTTACTGAGGCCATAGTAGCACCTATTAGCAATTATTGTTCTTCGCTTTATCTCCAGGCTGACTTCGTTGTTGTTATTTATGGCGGTGCCAAGGTATACAAACTCCTTGACGTGGGAGACTAGACGCCACGCTCCCTTGTTTGTAGACAGCATATACTTGGTTTTACCCTCATTTATCGTCAAACCCACTTTGTCTGATTCCTTTTCGATAGCGCCGAAAGCAGCGGTAACATCTCTCTCGGTTCTGCCGACAATATCAATATCATAAGAGTACGCAAGGAGCTGGACCTCTTTGTAGAAAATGGTGCCATTACGATGCACACCGGACTTTCGTACGATCCCCTCCATGATGATGTTGAAGAGATCGCAAGACACTGCCTTGTTTGAAATCTCTATCGGTATTAAGGGTTTTGGAGAGGTCATTTTCTACCTTGACGGAGCTGCGTGTGTTGTTCAACTTCATTCTGCAAAGTCTAATCGACTCTGCAGGTATACCGAACTCAGACATTGTTGCGTATAGGCAATCCCTTCTTGGGCTATCGAACGCAGCTTCAAAATCGACAAAGAGATGGTGTGTGTCAATTTGATTTTCGAGGGTTTTCTCCAGGATTAGTCGTAGCGTAAAAATCTGGTCGATGATGGACTTTCCAGGTCAAAAGCCACACTGATAAGATTATTCTTTTCGGGTGCATTTTTCTAACAGAAATTTTGAAAACAGAATAAAAAACACAGCGCTAAAAAAAACAAAAGTGAATTATCCACAATACCCAAATTAAATCAATATTTATTTCTTAACATACAATAAATTCAATATAAAGGCAAATTCATCTTAGGTTGTTTTGGATGGGAACTACCAAACTACTGGGAACTACTTTGGATGGAACTGAAGCCATAAGTATTGAAGCATCTGAAATAACTCCGTGGCTATCAATATTAGGTACTCAAACGTGTTTTGTTTTACGCCTTTCTCCATTTCTACACAAAAAGAGAGTATAACGTATAATCTAGGTGCGCTTCAAATTTCTAAATGTTAGTGTATTACAATTGAAGCATCGACGCGAATAACGTTGTAAGCGACAAATTAATCAAAAAGTTTTTTTTTTGCATACTACCGTTGCAAATGCTCTGGCGTATAAATTCAGGCAAATTTCTTTAAACTCTTACACTAAAAAATTGGTAATCGAAATCAAATGGCTCTAAGTGCTCCTTTAAAAACTTTTTTCTAATTCCTTAAAACTTAAAATTTGTCAATTTCCTAACGCAAATATTGGAACAATTTCACTTTTTATACGAATTTATATAGAACTTCGTTATGCGACTGTTTGTACGACATATTGAAAAGCGAAGAGAGTGAAACTTCCTTTCTTTCGAACGAAATCGATGTCTGAACAAAATCGTAACTTTTTTGTAACATTTTTGTTAAGACTCGTTCCGAAATCGTTACGATATTTCGTTACGAAGTCGTGTCAGCCCCTTCATTTGATATTCTTTACGATTTCGTAACGAAATCAGATTCCGAAATCGAAAAGATTGCGAAATGTTTGTTACAATTTCGTTAATAATATCCGTTTGCGAAATCGTAACGAAAATTGTATGCAGGGGTTGACACGACTTCATAACGAAATGTCGTAACGATTTCGTTACGAGTCTTAACGAAAATGTTACGAAAAAGTTACGATTCCGTTCAGACAGTTCGAGAGGAAGAAAATTTCACTCTCCATTTCAATATGCTATACAAACAGTCGTATAACAAAATTCTATATATTAATTCGTATAAAAAGTGAAACTGTTTCGTTGTTTAAGTAACGAAATTGTAACGATTTCTTTAAGACAGCTCGAAATAGTTACGATTAAGTCGGAATTTCGACAAAGTCATAAAGTTTGGTTTGCTGGGTTTTGGTGATGAATTTGTTGTTCTTTTTAATTTTTATATTAGTTAGAAATAAGTTAAATTCAATGTTATATTTAATAAATTGAAATAAATATTTAGGAAAATTATGAATTTTTTTTTTCCTGGAGTAAAGAACTTATATTTATTTTAAATTGAATTAAGCTCGGCACATGAAACGCAGCAAGCTCTTTGTCAGTTTTGCATGTTTCACACCTTCTGCAAACATTGACCTTTATGATATATGTCTTTAAGTGTGGGGCTAACATAAAAAATATAAATTAAAATTGATTTACTCTCGATTGAAGAACTTTTATCGCTTGGCTTGAAAAATTTCCCATATCTCTTACTTTTTAGGCGACTTTTTTTTTTTTATAATGATGTACGTTTTGTTTCGATGCTACGTAAAAAGTATTGATGTCGTCAAATATCGAATAGATCCAAAGCATCGAAATAGTACACGTATCGATAGAAAAAGTCAATATTCAAAGATGAATTTAAAATTCAGTTCAGGCTTTCTTTTAACAGACTTGTATTCTAACCTGAAATTAAACAAAAAATCAGTTTTCTTTATTTTCAGGCCAGATTTCATATCTGAATTTGAAATAAAAATTAATATTCAGACCAGAAATCATAGATCATCATTTAAAAAAAATAATACCAAATTTCAGGTCTGAAGAGGCGGACACTGAAAAAATCAGGGCTGTTTTCATACAAAGCTCAGGGCTCGGTCATGGCTGTCAGGCCTGAATTCTTGCCTGATCAGGCATGACATTTTCTGCTGGGAATTTATATAAAAAGAAGAAAAGGAAAGGTCTTTACCATTGATTGTTGTTAACTAATGTATGACAGTTTTTATGAAATTAATTCTTATAAATTGTTCACCGAAAAAATCTTCTATTAAAATCATTTACCAATGTGTGCCGCAAAAAATGTAAAATGATTATGTGAAATGGTATTTAAAATTGATAAGCTACAGAAAATATTTTATCGGTCATAATTCATTAAGTCTTAGTGTAGGAAGTCTCTTCATGGACAATTTTTTTATGGAATCTTGAACGCATAGATTTAAAGTCGCAGAACTGAATTGTTCTACCGGAGTATATCTTGTGATGCCTCAATGGCTTAACCTTACCTAATTTTACATATTCGTTACTCAAAGAAAGTTCTGCATATGCTATCACTTTCAGAACATGGATATCTCCCCTTAATTTATCTGCCAACCCATTTTTGAAAAAAGAGTTAATTGAATAATTTAAGTTCTTTTAGTCTTCAGAGCTTACATTTTTTTTTAAACCAGACAGTTCCCTTAAAATAACAACATATTTTTAAGTTATGTATTTATATAACTCCAATAATTTTTCAATTATTAAATGTTATATTTTATCGAGCTCAAGGTAATGTTGCTCAACTTTAAGCTGCTTTCATATCATTTGTATTCTCGTACCGCAATTCAGGGTAATTTTCTAATTGCATTCGTGAAACAAGTAGAAAATTAAGAGCTTAGTGGATCACAGCAAGAATCACGAAAAAAGGCTACTGATGAGTTGGTGTAGCGGCCAACGAAACAGCTGTCTAGTCTGCTATGTGATTGATACTCTATATAGGGTATTGTTGTTGTTAGTTGTTTTTCCTTCAGTTGTTTTCTTCGGAAAGCAACATTGACCTTGAGCTCGATAAAATATAACCTTTAATATTTGAAAAATTATTGGATTTATATATACACATAACTTTAAACTTATGAAAGAAGGTCGTAATTAATTTACAAATAACACCATAATTTTATTTGTTTATCGAACATTCTACGAGTTACACGAAAAAGGAACTTCAAGTTAAGAAAGTGCAGAAAAAAGTGGTTGTTTGTATAGTTCACACAAGAAAAATCGAGATTGTTTTACTATATAAAACAAAACGTTTTTAAGATTATATTTCCAATGTCATCTGAAAGAAAATATCATTAACATTCGTAGATATTTATGTATGAGCTAGCACTGTTTTTCTTATATACGGAAGATATTATTGAAAATGTTCAAATTGATTAATCTCAGAACGATTTGCCTTTCATCTTTTGAATTCTTAGCTTCTTGAAAATTGTTGTCACTCTGTTTTATATCTTAGCCATACGTCAGCACTTTCTTTCCTTATACTTACAAATTCTTATAAAAAAAAGTAATAAAAAACGAGATGTTCATTTTATCCCTTTTGTAATAACAACAATTTTATACTTTCATAAAAAGTCATTTCTAAACACTTACCGTCAGTTGTTCGTATATTGTTGAGCAATATTTTCAAAGCGCTAATCTACGTGAATTTAGCGCAGAACCAGATGTGACCAGAACTTAAATCCAGCCGACATTAAGTGAGCTCGATTACGAGGTGTAAATTTAGTAACGCACATTTGTTAAAAATACGCTTACTCGCGCACACACATACAAGCAACAACTAAGATATACCCCAACAGAAAATCTGGAAGTAGTTCAATTTAGATCTAATTCCATAACAACATCCTTGGAATGTAAAATGGATTCTACTCTCGCTTCTTGCGAAGTTAAAGTAAAAAAAGTTCCACTCTTGCTTCAGCCAGAGTTAAATTGGTATTAAAATTACAGATTTTTTTAATAAATTTAATAAATGAAAAATTAAAGAAAAAATTCTACAGCCATATTTTCTATGTTTTTGTTGATTTTACTTTGTGAGTGAAATTTATTTAGTGAGTACCTTTTTATTTTATTTAAATATTCAGTATTCAACAACTTCTCTAATTTGTATTTTTAGGGGCTGTCCTAAACGATGAATAAACTTTTCAAACGATGAAATGTGAATGATATCTATACAAATATCGTGTGTAACGGTAGCTTTATAGAAATATGTTCTAATGACATTTTTAAGTAAATAAAACTAGTGATATCGTGTGGCGTTTAAGCGCCAAAATAAAATATACAAAGAGATAGAAAATGTTAACCTTTGAACCTAGGATCTGTTGAATTATTAAGTGGCCCAGTTATTACTAACCATAGCATTATAACAAAAATCTTGTACTATTAAAATTTATATCTATTAAAATTTATTTCAAAATTTCTTACCGTGTAGTTAAGAAGTTGTTATGAATTGGCTCCGATAAAAGCGAATAGAAAAGTAGTTTAGCTGCTAATTCAGCTGAATAACAAATTGTTCCAGTTTGGTTCCATTGTAAGCGAAAGTAGAATTACGTTTTTCTGTACACATCGATAGCCGGAAATTGGAATAACTTGGGAATACAAATAAGTAATTCCAGAACTTATTCGGAACTACTTTTTTCTCTACTGGGACAGTGCCGCCTCTTCTAATCCTTAGCAAAGCGGCAGCAAGTTATTTTCACGAGCTGGACATTTTTCTGTAGAAAATCTTAAGTAATTTGTGATGCGTTATGCGTTGGCTTTGGGAGGATCGAGAATAAGAAAAGCAATAAAATAAAATACGAAAACTGAAAATATGAGCATCTACACGCAAGTGGCTATAATGCTTGAAAACCCAACGAGAAAACGTTTTTCAAGAACAATAATATATAAAGGAAAATCTAAGCTCAAGATAATGATATATCAGTTGAATTTATGCATTTGAACTGATTTAAGAGTTAAGTTGCTTTTGTTTAAAAATTCGTAGAAAATACACAATATCACGTAATCAAGAGCAAAAGAGGTCGGTCGCCTTTTTATCTATCAGTCTTTTTCAAGCTTAATCATTTTTTCAAGCCTTATCATGCAAGCACTAATTTTTTTTCTTAGAAATGTATGAATATCTTTAATTGCTTAAATATCAAAAATTTCAGTCTTTATATATTACCTACAGTTTCTCCATTACCTACCAAACTACCGCACCGCACATTACAACAATTACAACCCTTATAAAACACAAACTTTTTTTTTCATTAAACGAAGTACAAAAAATCGTCACAGATGTGCTCGAAACAAATGGCGCATCCCGTGGGTGAAAGTTAAAACAACATAACCTCGATGTCATTTTCGCCACTTTTTTGTGTTAATCTGTTACCGAAATGAAGACATTAAAAAATTGCGCTTAACGAAGGAAAATATGGAAATGTGTTGCATCTTGAATGGGGGAAAATTTTCAATTACTCAGCTCTGTATTCTGTATTCAGAGGTCTGCGAATGAAATCATTAATACCCAGACTGCATCCGACAAGTTGCTGCTCTATTTTTAAAACAATTTAAGAATTGCCAGCAAATGAATGGTAGAGTAACTTTAAAGTAAACCATTATTTTCCTTAAGACTCAACAGTTTTATCTAATTTTTATTTACTTTATTTAATTTATATTTATTTGTTTCCATACAGCACGAATGCTTGACTGCTTCACGTTATGTTATAGTCCGGCAGTTCTTTGCAATTCAAAAACTCCTAATTTAAGATTTTACAAATATTTGACGTATAAAAATCAACCCTTTATGGGTTGTAACTGTTAAAAGGACTTAGTTTACAAGAACAGGAGCCGAACAAACATCATGACAGCTTGTTTGGACAACCCTTGCGACAGAGGCACAAACCACACAATCTGTGAAAACATCTCAATTCAAAACTGTCAAAAGGAGCAACGCAACGTAGAGTTATGCGTCGGTGGTTCAAGTGCGTTATGCGGGTATTTTGAGGTGAGTTTGTAGGGGAAGCAAGGGCAAATATGTTGCAAAAACATTCGAACTTTGTCCTGCAGTATTGGATATTATCACAATTGATATCGCATACACGGGATGCACTGTTGAAAATGCTGCAGACACGATGTCGTTATTTCGACATTTTGACAGTCAATTTGATTTAAGAACAACCTATTGTTTCCGAGATTCGTATTGAGCAGATGTTGGAATTCGCAAAATTTTTTTTTTAGATGATTGTGTAATTTTACAGCATATTGGGAACAAAGTTTGCTAGTTTATGTGGGTCGCTCGAGTATAAGGTATGGCAAAAAAAAGAGAGTTGGTTTTCATATAATTACAGAATAGTGGCAGGAACAACGGAACTTGTTTTTATAGGGGGTGAGCACGAATTGAGAGCAAAGCACTTTATCAAAATATTAAAAATCATTTAATATTTCGGTTGGTTTTTTCGCTCATTCAAAAACCAAAACGATATAAATACATACTTGTCAATAATTGAAACGACCTGGTTGATTCAACAATGATATATATCCAAGGAAAATGGAATTTTGCTAAATTTGATCCGAAAACATTATACAAGTTACTTGTATGACTGTAAATATTGCTAAATTGTCATCCATATAAAATCCGATAGAACGACAATTAAAACTTTGTTGTCGTGACCAGTGTGGCCATTTTAGCCTTTTAGAGGCTAGATTTAGCCTTCTTTTTATCGACTTAGCCGGCGAATGTTTTGTTAATTCTGCATTTTTTCCATTGTTAATGAAAGAAAATGGAAAAGTACGTCTATGGCGGTTTGATGTTTAAAAACTTATTAGTTTAACGTAACTCTTGTGGTTGTGCTACAATGATCGCCCAAAACCCTAGCGCCCAAAAATGAAAATTAACAAGTGCCAAAAATAGTTTTGAGCGATCATTCATTTTACATTTTGGGCAAAAAGACAAATTTTTTTTTGTGATCATGCATAATGTACAAACGCCCAAAGGAATTTGGAAATCGTAGTTCATTAAAGAGCGCCTAAAAATCGTGGCCGGAGTGATCACCAAATGTATCGTAGGAAAAATCACGTGATTTTCAAAAAAATAATTATTTTCCTTGTACGAAAGGAATCATGTGGGAAAACATACCCATTTCGTAAAAGGAATATACATAATTGTTTGAAAATATTTAATCTCTTTTATTTTCGTGCAAGTACAATATTAGACTGTTACTTAAAGAACTATTATTTCCCTTTTGCGAAATATTTGAATGTTTTCGTAAATTTTTAAACTTCAATTCTTTCGTGCAAGGAAAATAATAATTTCCCTTGTACAAAATATTGTCATTAATGTTTTAAACAGTTTTTAACATAATACAATTTTGGGCAATCGTACATTTTCATTTTTGGGCGATAATTCATTTGACAAATTTTGGGCTATTGTCAATTGTGAACTATTACCCGAAATGAGTCTAATGAACTATCTCTCAAACATTTTACTGGGCATTTGGAGGGTTTTGGACGATCATTCGCACAGCCAGCTATTGTAGGTATTTCAAAAAACTAATTAAAACGTGACAAAGGAGTGGATTTAAATGTAAAATTCAATGTAAGCTCGACTTGTAAAGATATAGGCAGTGAAATACAAGCGTCAGCAAAGAAAACAGGTATTTAACAATATTGGCACTTTTGCACGTTAATAATTACGGAATCGCAATTAAAATTGCTTAACAATTTAATGCTTAACTCGTTGCTTAATATTTGATGTTTACAAAAAATATTACAAAAATTTTGTCATGACTTCGAAGTTACTGAAGGGCTCATAAAGTTTGTTAGTTTCACGTAGTGCCTATGTAAGCTGTAGTTCATCCGATTCTTTGATGAAGAGGTATTAAATATATCTGAAATATAATCAATCCATGGTGGAATAATATAAGTTGCTAGTGCAAGAATGATAACTTTTTCCAAACATTTCTTTTTGTAAGATAATATGAACTTTTCATTTTTTGCAATTTTGTACCTATATATTTAAAATACATTTTTATAAAAAATAAAATGAAAACTTAAAATTGTATGAAAAAGCTAGACTTATTTTAATTTTCTTTTTCAAGCCTCTTAGAATTTTTTGACTTTTTTTTTTTGCTGATTTAGCTTTTTTTTTATCTTGTTCGTGGCCACACTGGTCGTGACCATGACCTTAAAAGGGTCAAAAGTATCAAAGCCAGTGCGCACGTAAGCGTAGGCTTATTGTTAGCTTAAAAGTTTTATAAAAATAATACTTACTTCTGTTTTATTTGTGGCATTTTTATTTAGTTTTATAAATTATTTTTATACTTCACCAATATTTCAACTTCCATCGAAAGTCGTACTCAAAGAAAAATTTAAAAATTAGGATTTAAATTGACATTTCAACAAAATGAAAAGACGTGAAACAATTTATAAAAATTTTTATATTATAAAACCCTTTTTTTATGCTATAATCTCGATGTCTTAATAGGAAAATATCTGGGGGAAGCAATTTTCCCCCTTTCCCTGCTTCCAACACCACTGAATAATGCATACGATTTCATAAGAATAAAGGTTAACTATAAGAATTACAATTCTATAATTTAACTAATACTTAAATGTGGGTTTTAGAAGCCAAAATATGCGGCATGTTTGACCTAATAGGTCTTGACAATGAAGCTTATTGGCTCTCACTTACTTCTTTGGCTTATGTTCCCAGTTATCTAAGAAGCATCTAGCTAATTTCTAAAATAAAATAAAATAAAACAAACTTAATATTAGAATATTTTCAGAACAAATATTATATGTATCTACTTAAAAGATTTATTCGAATTTTTATACTAATATAATAATATATAATCTTTATATTTATTCCCGTAAGGGTCCCCTTATTCTAGCAAAACTACAAACGCTACAGAAAAACTTGATATATCATTAGATAGGTCTTGAGCTGTATGTAAGTAGAAAATTAAAAATTAGATTTTGGATAAGTGGTAGCGTTTAGTATATATGAGCGTTTAAAGTTGAAAAAAAAATGGCAAAAAGGCTTAGGAAACGAACTCGCTCTAACGTGAATGAGAAAATGTGATTTCCAAAGCGAAGTAGTCATGTATAGTCTATTTTCGGGGTGTTATCACTAGTAATACTTTATTAATAATACTTATAATAAAAATATTTACATAATTTAAGACTAACGTAATACTTTCTTCATCTAACAATATTTTTTATTGGCTAAAGTGCTTTTCTTCTTCCGTTCTTCACAGCTTTGATATGTCATAAAAATATTCAGAAAATACCTTGTTTTATCAAATTGTTGTTTTCATTTTGTTCGTCTTTGAATTCACAATGATTATGATCATTGCATTGCCACGCAAGAACCGCAATGCGTCCATTGCTTCTACTGGTAACGGAAATTGAAAAAAAAAAATCAGCAAAAAAAAGCAACACAATCGTGGTTGTTCAGTCATTTATGCTGCATCCACTCCGTTTGAGAATGAGTAACCGCAGGGAAGCTACACATTTGTCAGTTTCAAAAGGAGACACTTCTGTGTACAGCATCTCATCAGATGCAGGCTCACTATGACAACAACAAACACACTCATACACACACTTGAGCACCCATCGAATGGTGCAACACCAACTGTTATGATTGCTATGATGAAACATGATACATCAGAGTAAGTTATCTATTCAATTCTGATGCACTTAAATGTTAACGACTGCTTTTCAGTCCGAAATCTGTTCGCATGTAGGTTAAATGGAGGTCGAAAACCGAATTAAATGAATGCTGCATGATATGACCAGAGTTGAAACAAGTAAATAGTGAATGGATATGTCGATCTAATTCAGTAAAATCAAATATTTTAGACAAATTTTAAGGCATTTCCTCCGAAAAGTTGAATTGGTTCAATAGTTCAATTTCGCATGGTTCAATATCAAAATAATTTTTCGATGAAATGAATTTCGCTGAAAAGTTCTACACTCTGAAAAGTTTTTGTTAAAATTTTCCACAATACTTGTAGGCAACAGGTTTGGGACTATAGCTGTAGAAAATTTACACATCGATTAAAATTCAACATGTGGATAAATTTATACTGTAGTAAAATTCAACATTACTTTCTAATATATTATCAAACATAGCTTGCATAGTTCACTTCAATAATATGGTATATTTAAATAACTAGCTTTATAGAAGTAAAATCCAACAATTGTTGAATAACACAGTGCTACTCATAATTTTGGGAGTCAGGTTTGTTAATCTCTTGTAAAAGTACTTGGCAAAACTAGATATTCTTCATCATTACTTTTGCCTACTTAAGTTCAAATAGAAAATTTACGATGTCATCCATTTTTTGGCTCAATGTGGATTTTGAGGGAATTTTGTTTTGGTGTCTTAAGCAAAGTTGTAGATATTGAGTTAGAGAAAAAAGTAGGCAGTGGAGGGACTGCCAACCGAAGTGAAAACTTAAAGTTATGAAATAACATAGCTGTTATGAATTTCCGAATAAGCTTAAATCGGCAAATCAGATGCTTTCTACTTTTGTAACTCTTTTTATCAATTAATGCGGTATTGAATGTATAAACAATGGGAACGACTTGATATGGTACAACCATTGATGCTATGTTTTCACTATTACCACGAACCTAATATTACAGTATTTAATAATGACGTTACTATTAATGAAATTCATCAAGTTACCTCATAACGAATTTATGTAATAAATATATTTTAAAATTTTAAAAGTATACAATCCTTTTACTTATATAAGAGACAGGCCCGTAGCCAAGGGGGTTTTTAGGTGTTGAAAGCCGCCGTCCCCCTTAGGATCTAGAAAGTATGAAAAAATAACACATACAAAACTATTGAATTCAAAATGTGATCTTTTTTTAAGACAAGCTGAGATAATGTAAATTTACTTGAAGATGCAAAAGTTCTAACATTTTCAAAGCAAATTTAAGAAACTTCACCTAATCAATGAACAATTTTGGTCCATATGAAACATTAACTTAGCTTACAAAAGCCATAATCATCGTATTTAAATTGAACTGCAAGAAGTTTGTATATTAAAGAACCATTTCCAAATATGGATTTTGATGCTCAAAATATCCCTGATATCTAGAAAAATATATATTTAAAAATATACCCAGAACGAATATAATTTAATAAACTGTAGAAAATTAGTTTCACATTTTTTATGCAATATCTAAGCTTATTGGACCTAAAACCTTTAGAAAGCATTAGTTTGAATGGATTTTTTTTTAATTTTGAAAAACTGTTTAATGTAAACGTTTAATGTACCACGAAATTTAAAACATTAAGGGGTACTCCACGTAAGGCGGGTACCTAAAACAATTTGCAATAACAAAAACAATTTTAAAATATATTATAGAATCCAATTCTATGGAGTTTTGATGATTTTTTAATCATTTACCAAATTTTCATAAGAAAAACTAACAATTTTTTAAACTTCGGGATTTTTAAACATTTCGGAAGTTGAAAAAATTTTATTTTTTATTTTTTTTTATTTATATTTTGCAAATAATTGTAATTTAAATCCACTGCTAAACAAATTCTTAAATATTCAAAGAAATTTCCATTTTGTTCTTTTTATTAAAATTTATCCAGCTAAGTAATGATTTTTAAAAAAAAATCTTTTTTTGATGTGATAACTCAAAATATATATTGGCTATAAGATATTAACTCTGTGCAGAGACCAGTTTTTGAACAACGTATCTTGAAAAATAATCTGAATTTTAAAAAAAAAGAATTCGAACTAGGCTTCACACAGGTTCAAGTACTTGTACACAACTAGGGATCAATAGAGGCGTAAGGTAGCCAAAAAGAAACCAAATCTAAAGATTATAATTTTTTGGTTCTCTTGTTTATGAAAATATAAGTGAAATTTTTTGATAGCTATTATTACTTTTTGTGCCTTTTTTCGGAATTATACTTTTTAAACGACAGTTAAAAATTTTCAATTTGGACCATTTTTCAAAAAGTTAAAGGCAAAAATCTAAAACTTTCATATACGTATATAATAATATGTTTAAATAAATTATCAAATATGACCAAGAAATTAAAAGGAAAAGTATTTTTAAAATTATTTCTTACTTTGTAGTGATTTTGTAGTCGGTTGCTTTTTTTTTTTAATTTTTATTTCTTCCTTTTTAGAGAATATGATAAATTTTCAAAAAAAGTGTATAAACAACATAAATAGAATTGTTCCGAAAAAATTTGTTCTATTAACTTCTGAAAGTTTGTTGGTTATTTCAAATATCTGCCTCTTAAATTTAAATTAGATGTAACATGTTTTGAAATTATTATACCGATTCTTGTAACGAGTTTTATTACCCTAGTGTCAATATTATTCGAGATATAGTGTTTTTCTAATATTGCCACGCCCCTTTGTTAAATAAGCGACCAATTTCTTGAGCGTTATTTCCAATAGTTGTGCCTACCCCTGTACTTTATTTCAGCACCCCAGCGTCAATATGAAAGGCGATAGAGTTTTTCTAGTATTGCCACGCCCATTTATCGAATAACGCTTACTTTATTGACCATAATTTTTAATAATTCTGCCTACCCCTGTACTACAATAAATTTCAGTGCCCTAGTGTCAATATTATTCGAGATGCACTGTTTTTATATATTGCCACGCCCAGTAGTCGAAATCCGCCCACTTTCTTCACCGTAGTTTCTACTAATAATGCCTACCCCTATACCAAATTGCAGTACCATAGTATCAATATTATTCGAGATATACTCTTTTTCCAATATTGCCACGCCCATTTGTCAAATAACGCCCATTTTCTTGACGGCAATTTGTAATAATTGTGCCTACCACTACACTAAATTTCAGTACCCTAGTGTCCATATTATTCGAGATACAGTGTTCTTATAATATTGCCACGCCCATTTGTCCAATAACGTCCACTTTATTGGCCATAATTTGAAATAGTAATGCCTACCCTTATACTAAATTGCAGTAGCATAGTATCAATATTATTCGAGATATACTCTTTTTCAAATATTGCCACGCCTATTTGTCAAATAACGCCCATTTTCTTGCCCGTTATTTGTATTAACTGTGTCTACCCCTACACTAAATTTCAGTACCCTAGTGTCCATATTATTCGAGATACAGTGTTTTTATAATATTGCCACGCCCATTTGTCGAATAACGCCCACTTTATTTTATAAAGATTTGGATACTTTACCCTGCTCTCGCTTTGTAGTTCTTCGTTATTAACAATACTTGGTCATTATATATGATCAACGTGTATATATAATGTAGACGCTTTATGCGTAATTTGTAAAGTGAAAAAAATCATAATGAATGCAATATTGCTGATCATAATTACTGAATTTTAAAAATTGCTCAGAATATATGATCAGTGATTTTTACAGAATTATAGCAAAATTTTGTGAACATAGCTTGAAACGCATGATCAAATTTCATCTATATTAATAAAAAAAATCATTTCCTGTTTGTTTGATTGTTTGTTTGTTTGACTTTTATACAAATCTAAACGGCTGAATGGATTTCGCTCCAATTTAAAACATGTATTACTTGCGTCCCAGATTAGGTTTTTGCATACTCAGTTTTACCACGCCCCCTTACCACACACAAATCAATAAAAATACAATATTTCATACTGTTTCGATTGTTTGAAATTAAAATTTGGTAATTTACCGCCTCATTTTGTATATCGAAAATGCAAACCAACGACAAGCTAAACACGAGAAGCAATAGACTATTGTATATAAAAAAGTATTGCTTCTCGTGTCTTACTTGTCGTTGGTTTGCGTTTTCGATTTACAAACTAAAGCAATTAGTTTGTATGGTTACGTTCCACAATTGTACTAAAACTGGGCTTCCACGCCCACGGTTTTGGTCGTATAAGTCTGAAATTTGGTAATTAAGTTTGTATGCTTACCGTCGACAACTGCACTAATGGGCGTGGTTGCTCTTTAATAACGCCCACTTTTAAAAAATCATTAAGACTACAAAACTTCTGGGCCGATTGCGGTGAAATATGGGCAGCAGATTGTGTTCGAGCACAAGATGGTTTACAGGAAAGAATGTTTGCCACACCCCTCTTTACCGCGCACAAATAAAAAAGAATGGTTGTTGGAACGTCCGTGGCGAAGCCGCGTACCACTGGATCCTGCTAGTATATGATAAAAACAAAAATTTCTTAGTATGTTATGAAAGGCTTGATCAAAAATGTGCGCGAAACGTTCACTCCGTCCTCAGTGTATTTTACCTTTTCGTTTTTCTTTCTTTGGAGTATAGTTCTATAGAAGGAACACAATTCTGTGAAGGAACAATTTCGTAAAAGGATAATTTCGTAAAGAGGTAATTTTATCAAGAACACTTTTAAAAAATGTGAATTTTAAAAAGGTAAATTTTGAAAATGGTAATTTTGTGAGGGACAACTTTGTCAAGAACCATCTTTTAAAAGGGAAATTTTGACCCGCTCCTTGCTTTATCAAACTCAAATAATAATAAATTCATAAATAATAATAATTCAAAAACTTATTTGAGTTATCAAAACACAACTGGGTATAATATTATTATTATTTATTCTTCCAGATTTATTATTTTAAAATAATGTTGTTTAACATAAAAAAAATAGAAAACAAAAAAACAAAATTTTAATTAACAATGTTAATGTTAATGCTAACGCGCTGTTAATGTTAATTAACAATGTTAATATCGTAATAATGTTAATAATTATGCTGTTAATTGTTTTATTTTATTTTAGTTTTTATCAGTGGTGATCAACGCATGGTTTAACAACAACAAAGAGAGCTTTCCGACTGCACAGCTTTACACTGAAACAAGAAGGTGTTTTTTAACTCTCACAACATTTGGTGTAAGGAAATATTGTTGAGTGTTGTATTTCCGATATAAAGTTTTTTTTTTTATTTTTGTGTATGCTTTTCGCATTTTTGACATAGAAAAAATCAAAAAAAGGTAGAAGTGAGAAATAGAATGTATTAATGTTTTTTTAACCGACTTCAAAAAGGAGGAGGTTTTCAAGTTCGTTGGTTTGTGATTCACAATAAAAATTTTCCGAAAATAAAAATAAAAATTGCGTATTTTTTTTTGAAAAAATAATTCTCTTTCAAAAAGTCGCCTTATATATTTGAGAAACAGTGTATCATATCTTTAAATTATTACTTAAAAAATACAAATTAAGTATCAATGAATGCAATTGCTGTGCTTGTTTTAATTTTTGATCCTTTTCAGGCAATCGTTTTTTCTAAGGCACGCTTTACCAATTAAACTGGTCTAAGCCAAAAACCAAAAACCAAAATCAAATTCATAATCTCAAGTTGTTGCATTGTCTTTTTTACACGCGTGCCTCATGTCAATCAAAATGACAGAATTTGAAAAATTATAGACTCTACTTGTGAATGATGCACTTGTGCTAGCCGTGGGCCACACATCCAAGCGAAGCCAAACTACAACAACAGATACAAAATCCACAAATTAAATACAACGAAAATAAATCTTTGCGGCTTAGTGACCCATATCAACAACGCCTACGAGCCCGCAACAGCAAAAAAAAAAAAACAAAACCATGACAGACAACAACAACAATAAAAAGTGGAAAAGTGAACTTTTACAACAACAATAACTAAACACGTCCAAACCAACCGCTGTGAATCCAAATGTTGTGTGTTGGCCAGATTTTCACGCTTTCGTTTTCAGTACTGGCTGCAGATAAACTTATTTTTAAAATAAAGAAAAAAATATTTTTGATGTATCTTTCTTTATAAAAATATCATTTAATAAGTGTTTAGAATGTTGGTTTAAGAGTTCCGATCGATGTCTTGAATAATAACAAAGTTATGAGTATGTATGTACATATATAGTATGTATGATTAAATCTTATGGTAACTTATCTTCTTCTTGTCATTGCTTATTTACTATACATAAATTTAAATTTCTTGTAAACTGAACTAAAATATGTAAGGAGTACCTTAGTTTAAGCTTTAATTGTCATTTATTACTTATTCTCAAACTTTTATATCAACCTGTACGCTCGCTCTAGTACTTAACGCTGAATTACTTTCTAAACTGCGCTGCAGCTTTTCTTTAGCGGAACCAACATTTTTGTAATATTTTCTCTTTCTTCTTATATCAAACGCCAACTGGAACAGGGGTCCGCTCGCAAATATATATATATATATATGTAAGATATACATCTCTAAGTTGAAAATGTCGGTGTTTTTAATTACTCCTTTTCGTTGCACAAATTTTGAGGAGCTATTTTCTTAACTGATGCTTATCAGATAAGAGAATCCCCAACCTTTGGCAACAAACAAGGTGCATTTTCTCTACTCTTTAAAGTCTCAGATATCCTACTAAACTCTTTCATACAAAGGAGTAAGTAAAATAATTCAACTCGAGGATACTCAAATCCGAACCTGCTAATGCTTTGCAGTTGGATTATTTTGCATACTGCCTTTTCACAGCATTAAAAAAAAAGCGCTGACCAGCTTAGATAAAAAATATGATCCCGATTGAGATAAAACGTTCATAGTTCTGTTTTAAAAAGTTTTTCGTATAAGATTAACCACTTTTTTTTAGAGGCTGAATAACAAATTATTGTAGAACAATAAAAATTTTGCACACAAATTTCACACCAACAATTAATAGTTGGTGTGAAAATTAACCAAATCGGTTGACTAACATGGTCACCTCCCATATAATCGAAATCGGTAATCTGGTATATTTCCCCAAAAAAACTATCCCAGATCAATAAAATTTGGTACGCAAAGTTCCTTCATGGCAAGAAATAGTTGGTGTAAAAATTAATCAAATCGGTACACTAATACGCCTACCGCTCATAAAACCGAAATCGGTAATATGGTATATTTCCCCAAAAAATTATTCTAGAACAAAAAATGTGCACACATAGTTTTTTGTCACAGAAAATAGTTGGTGTAAAAATGAACTAAATCGTTGGACTATCATGTTTACCTCCCATATAACTGAAATCGGTAAACTGGTATATTTTCCAAAAAAAAAAAACTATACCAGATTAATAAAATTTTAAATCCATAATTATTTTAAAGTAACAAATAAATTTATAGTGAAAAATAAATCTAATCGGCAGACTAATGCGCCAACCGCCTATACAACCGAGTTTCAAACTTTTGGAAATTTGAGCAATTTTTCCAAACAAATATACGCTAAAATATGCTCCAGAAAACTGATCATATCTTCCTTATTATTAAGCTGTCGCAGACAAACTTTTTGGCCAAATAGTAAGAAAGCTCTTTAACGAAAGCTAACATACTGAAAGAAGACAAAAATTAAAAATACGTTATTATTTTTTTTCGTTTTAAAATTTTGAAATTTCGCAATTTTTTCCATACAAATTAATACATTTTGGCAAAAACATGCTGCAGAAAAATGCTCATAACTTCCTTATTATGGGGCTGTCGCAGTCAAACTTTTTTGGTAAATAGTAAGGAAGCATGCATGAAAGACATACTGAAATTTAAAAATAATTAAAAATACGTTATTTTTCGTTTAATCTTTTTGAAATTTATTTTATTTTTTTCATACAAATTTTAGAATTTTTGACTTTTGTGTTTGTAAATTTTTACAAACCAAATTTTAAAAAAAATACTTAAAAAGCTTTGTTTAAGAATACAAAAAAATTAAATTTGGTAAAAAATACTTTTTTACCTTTCTAAGAAACATATATCTGTGTTTTTTTTTTAGGTTATACAGACTTTTTCTGATGGTACAGCTTTTTTCTTCTTCCTACCATGTTAAACATATGTAAAAATAATACTACATATTCATAATACTGAAATTTACGATGTGTTTTTAGTCTAGAGTACTAAACTCTGAAAAATGAAATTACATAACATTAATGGGCATGGCATGCTTGCAACTGAAAAGATATAGTAAAATTTTTTAATACCTAAAATAATAAGACTCTTGTCTGTAATTCTGCATACTTAGTTTTTTTAAATTCCAACAAAAATATTTTTCGACTTTTGTTCGCACCCGCGACATTGTGCTACGCCACGCCACGGCCGCCTAATAGTTCAAACACAGAGCAATTTTCGTCTTTTTTTTCAACAAAGACAAAAGTGTCTACCGGGGATGCAGGGTATAGGTGGTCCTACCGGGCACAAAGTGATCAGTCTCTTGCATTTTTATCAGGGACATAACTGTTATGCAACTTTTTTGGAATTGTTTAAAATTCATGATTAAAATCGGCTAAATGCATATTAGTTAGTAATAACTGTTATTTTTAAGAAATATTGTTTTGGGTTGCCGCATTACTTTTATTTTTGAGAAATAATTTTTTAGGTTGACTAATAACAGTTATTTCTGAAATAAAATTTTTTTGGTTATTAGTGTGAAATATCAACAAAAAGTTTCGCCTTGAGCTATTTAATTATTTTTTTTTAATAAAATTATGTTTTAATTCAAGTTTGCAAACATTATTTGTTTCAAAGTCTCTTTTGCAATATTGCACGCAAATCACTCAAAAAAAGCATTAAAGCTGAGAAATATCGCTCCACAGTAACTTGAGTTGCTAGTGTGGCATGGACAAGCAAGTTAGTTGCAATAAAATTGGTGATATATCTTTTGGGTTACTCCAATATTCGATTAGGTTAACATCAATGTCAATGCGTGGTGCCTTGAAATTATCAATTTCAGTATACGCAGCCTTTACCTTTCTACTTGTGTCGTCATCTACTTTTTCATCCGAAGATCCTTTCATTTCCACTTCTCTTAAAGAGTCCCTTAGCACAGCGGTGTGAGTCCATGCCAAAAATGCAAATTTTTTTATGATTTTCTACACTAATACCCGAAAAAATTTAATTTCAGAAAATAACTGTTATTACTCAACCTAAAACTGTATTCCACAAAAATAAAACTTATGCGGCAACCAAAAAAAATATTTCTTAAAAATAAAAGTTATTCAGAATTAATATTTTTATGGGTTAAAATTGTCTAACTTTTTCTGCTGAGAAATATAGAATAACATCTGTAAAATATAGAATAATATCTGTGGACTTAACTCAAAATATCGCAAAAAAGCGATATGAAGTTTTCTTTATTGCCAATGTTTGAAAGATTTTTTTGCACAGAAAAGATAACCACATATGTCTGCACATATTTCTTTTGTAACGGCTTATATATTTCAGAATAAACGACCGTAGTTAGTGCAATTAAAATATCGTTTTTTACGATACTTTGCGTTATGTCATTATTGCTTGTGACCATAGATGTATCCTTCTAAAGCTCAAAGATGTCTTTATACCTGTTTCAGAAATAAAGATAAGCTGCTCATCGATTGGGGACTCAAAAAATGACATGTTACCTTTACCACGCTAAAAGAAGGAGTTGGAAGGCTTAAAAAATATTAAATAATCCAAAATATGGTACTCTTCAAAGTACGTGTTTTAATTTTGTAAACGTATTTTTTACACTATAGTAAATAAATCTCTCAGAAAAACTAGTTAGAAATGGAGCTTCGGCAGGGTATAGAAGTTTAAATACTCCCTCCCCCTCTAACGTAGTACGCGTTGGGGTATAAAAATCCTAAAAAATGTATATTTTAGCCTTCAGAGATGTATCTTAGAGATATTCGGTTCACAAACTTAAATAAAATAAAGATTATTTATTCAAATATTTGAAAATTAATAGCTTTATGACTTAAGATATAAAAATATATGTTTTTACTAATGCTTTGTAAGCTCTTAACACTTCTTTGCCTTCTTTATTAAAAGCTGTGCTCTCTTTGACTGATTTTTGTTCGCACTTTATTCGATTGCAACATGAATTCAATCCGCCTGCTCTGCATGAAGGCATTCCAGGAATTATTGATTACCTCGTTTGTTGCCTTCCCTTCTTTGTGATCGCTACGCATGCGCAGCTGCACTTTGGTGGAACTAATATTATTTTCATAGCGCAACGTAAATCCGCATTAACTTCTTCGAGTTGTAAACAATAATAACTGCAGCAACAGCACATAACAAAAACAACATCAACAACGACAATTGTAATCTTTTGTTATTGTTGTGCTGCAGTTGTTGTTGTTCGCCATTGTCTGCAGCATGACGACAACACTTTGGTGTTTATGATGTGGCCGCACTTTTTATGCACCTGCGGTTCGTTGATTACATCATGGCTTATACACACAAACACACATACACTCGTAGGTATATACCCTGCAGGAAAATCCACTAATTTAAAAGTAGTTGATAAAGTAGTTTTTTGTCAACCACAACTAGTTGAAGTTCTGACCTTTTTCCATAGAACGAACTAACTTTGTATGGCGATGTCCGCTAAATAAGTCAATTGACTTTCGTCTGAATATATTTTCAACTACTTGTTAAATTAGTTATATTTAAATTATTTTTCTAATTACTTTAAAATAACCAATTGAAAACTATTACTGATGGCCTAAAGTTAATAATAGTTGATGAAATAACATGGTTAAATATGTATAAACTTGTAATCTAATAAAAATTTGCAATTAAAACATGTCATGTAATTCAAAGTAGTTTATCCACCACTTGTTTTTAAGTAGTATTTCAATTACTTCATATATAATGCAGTCAAAACTATTTAGAATTGAATTGGATGCCGTCTTAATATAATTCAAAGTAGTTCATATACTAGTTTATTTTAAACTAGTTCTTTAATTAGTTGATTTTAAAAACAAGTTAGTTTGTTCCTATAGGGTAGTTATCAACATGGTCGAGCGAGGAGTTTAATGATTTTATCCAACTTAAAAGTTGAACGTGTTGAGTTGGAGTCAAAACAATTGTTTGTGTTGAATGGCCAAAGCCACATCCAAGCCCCATCATCGTTATTCTGTGGCATTTAATGAGCTCTTGTCCTCAACTGGGTTCAACCAGTCTGTGGTTAGACTCCATATTTTGCCATCGGCGTGTGCTCTTCTTTACCTGCTAGTGATGGATTGTTGTGCACGC
Organism: Coremacera marginata; assembly: GCA_914767935.1. Lineage (NCBI taxonomy): Eukaryota > Metazoa > Arthropoda > Insecta > Diptera > Sciomyzidae > Coremacera > Coremacera marginata. The sequence continues at coordinate 120,789,131 of OU612047.1, forward strand.
AATTCCTTGAAGGTGTCTTTCCTGACAAGTGTCCTTTTTGCATTTTTGTTGCCTTCGTGCAATTATCTGCAGTCATCCACAAACACTCTCCCGCTTCTCGCTTAACGTATCGCATAACCTCCTTCGACTACTCTTTAGCAACGCCATACTTAAATATAAGAGCGGCGGCCCAGCTTATTATTACTGTTGCCGTTGTTGCAGTGTAGCCAATTCAAGGTTCTATTACTTCGGCTAGCTTAACTTTTCATTGAAAAGGTCGTGTTAAGCCATTGGCTTATTTTTTTTTGAACAACAACGTTGTCTATAGTATCAACGTTGTACTTCTTCGTAATATTGTTCAGTTGTTTTATGTTGATACAAATATGCTGACTCTCAATCAGTATTGTTGATAATATTGCAACATAGTGTGGGCAACAGCATCTCAAAGCTGTTTCCTAGAAATTTCCTATATGGAAATTTGCCACACACAATATAGATGTGTCAGCTCTTTGGGATAATATAAACATCCCAAGACGGCATCAACGATTAAGTCAAGCGTTGAGTTAATGTAAACATTAACCCACGCTACGTTCAATTGCACCCTTCCCTTAAACCCTCAAAACCATTGCCATGAAACAGCATCGTTGTTTAACGAACGATCGCAAGATCGTTCGGTAAACAATGATAAATTCACGATGTATGCCTGGAAGCTCACTTGATGGTATTCGATGTGACACTCCTAAAAAAGCACTTCAACGAAGCAGTTTGCATTAGTTCTGGCATAACAAATAAATTGGTGGCAGCGGAAAAATTGTGACTATGGAAAAGTGATAGCAGAACAAAAATAAGTTTGTTCCTGAAGATGGTGTTAGCAGAAAATAAGTTTGTTCCCGAAGATGGTGTTAGCAGAAAATAAGTTTATTCCTGAAGATGGTGTTAGCAGAAAATAAGTTGTTCTTGAAGATAGTGATAGCAGGAAAAAAGTTTGTTCCTTCAACTAGTGCCTACAACGAAAGGAATCATTGGAAAATGCTGTTATTATGGATGATGTAAATATAAAATGCGTATAAAATAAGGCAGTGAAGTGTTATAAGAAGATGTTGGTTTAAAGTGCCGAAATAGTGTCATAGGTAGGTTACGATCTGCGTATAAAATAAAGCAGTGAAGTGCTATAAGAAGATGTTGGTTTAAAGTGTCGAAATAGTGTCAGAGCTGGTGCGTGATTGTTTTGTTGGGTTTAGAGAAGAAAGATAGGTATTGAATTTTGAAAGCAATTATGGCAACATCCAGTAGTAGTACTAGTATGCAACTAGATGTTGGTACCTTAATAAGGTTAATACCTCCGTTTAGAAGTGATGCAGCCGAGCTGTATTCATTTATAAACGGATGTGACGATGCTATGAGTCTGGCATCAGAGTCGCAGACGAGTTTTTTATTCAAGTACATTAAGGTACAAATTACTGGAAACGCAAGAATAATTCTTGAGAACAGAGTAATAGAAGATTGGCAGGAGCTAAAAACCAACTTAAAAAATTTATATAAGGAAACCAACAATACCCTTGGTTTATATAGGGACTTAATAAACGCCAAACAGGGGAGTCAAACTGTAAAACAGTTTGAACAGTTCATGGAGACTATGTCTCGAAGGCTTGGCACTGATGCTAAAGATGAAGGTATGGAGCAGAGAGACCTTCAAATCATTCATAATTATATTGAGAATAAAGTAATTCTCAATATATTTATTAATGGTCTGCGGCCAGAAATTTGCAGCTATGTAAATAACTGTCGGCCAAAGACTCTTTCGGAAGCAGCAAAGCATGCTCAACATGAAGAGTCAAGATTACTAAATTTAAATAAAAAAGGGCCGAGAAACGATTTCTCGAATAAAAATTTAGTATCAATTCACACTAATACTGTTAAGTGTTATAATTGTGGGAAAACAGGACACTTGGCAAAAAACTGTTTTGATAAAAATAAAAATAATGCAATAATGTGTAATTTGTGTAAAAAGCCAGGACACATAGCAAAAAATTGCTATGCAAGGAATAAGGAGGAACCGAAAATGAATTTTCGAAAATAAGAGACGCTAAGCATAAGGCAGCGTTCTCTATTAAAAGCAAACCAGAAGAAAGTCCTTATATTTTTATAGATTATAGAAAGAAATTGTGTAAAATGCTTATAGATACGGGAGCATCGGTAAGTTTGATAAAATCAAACTGTATTTATAAAAACGATTTAAGTATAAAAGAGAAAATTGATCTGATAGGGCTAGGGAATAATATCGAAAAGTCTTTAGGGACATGCGATATAAGATTTAGTTTATGGGAAAATTCATATGAAAAAACTGTCAGTGTCCGATGGAAGTTTAACGTCATTCCTGAACAAATAGTTAACGATTATGATGGGATTTTAGGCAATGATTTCCTTAGGGAAATGAATTGTAAGGTAGATTGTTCTACAAATGTTTTAACCTTAAAAGGCCAAAGTTATGAGATAAAGTATAACAGAGATGAATGTTTTATACCTTCAAGAAGAGAGGTATTTAGATTGGTCAAGGTAAACAGAAGGTATAAAGATGAAACAGATGTTTATATCCCAAGATTCGAAAATGATAAATTAATAGTTCCGCATTGTATCAGTACAGTACGGAAGGGGAAATGCTTAGTAAGCATAATTAATAAATCAGAAGAGAAGGTTCAGAATGACATTTCATTAAATGTAGAATGGTTAAAGGATTATGTTGTAGAGAGGGAAAATAATGAAGGTAAAATAAAAGAAACTTTTAGGCCAACTAAAAGAATACTACATGTCAGAGATAGAAAAGATGTTATAAGAGAATCCCTTCGGACAGGACATATGAATTTGGAAGAAAAGGAATCAATTAGGAAATTGATTGCAGAGTACAGCGATTTATTTCTCATAGAAGGAGACATATTGAGCACAACAAATACATTAAATTGTACTATAAGAACGAAAGAAGATACAAAACCCGTGTATACGAAGTCTTACAGATACCCAAAAATACACGAACAAGAAGTTAAACTTCAGGTTGAAAAGTTGTTGAAAGAAGGTATCATCCAAAATTCTAAGTCTCCGTGGAATTCACCAGTGTGGATTGTGCCCAAAAAGAAAGATGCGTCAGAGAAGGTAAAATGGCGCATGGTAATTGATTATAGGAAAGTCAATGATTTAACCATAGCTGATTCATATCCGATCCCAAATATATCAGAAATCTTAGACCAATTAGGTACAGCTAAATATTTCACAGTTTTAGATTTGACTAATGGGTTTCATCAAATTAAGATGAATAAAGATGACATGGAGAAAACCGCTTTTACAACACCACACGGTCATTTTGAATTTACAAGAATGCCATTCGGGTTGAAAAATGCTCCTAGCATTTTTCAGCGAACAATGGACATTGTTTTATCAGGTTTAAAAGGAATTAAATGTTTTGTATACATGGATGATATTGTTGTGTATGGGAAAACCTTAGAGGATCATAATTCAAAACTGAGAGATGTGTTTAAACAAATAAGGGCAGCAAATTTAAAATTACAGGCAGATAAGTGTGAATTTCTTAGGAAAGAAGTTACTTATTTAGGCCATGTAATAGGGGAAGACGGTGTGAAACCTGACCCAGAAAAAGTTTCATCAATAAAGAAATGGTATCCTCCGAAAAATGTTAAAGAAATACAATCGTTTATGGGAGCGATAAATTACTATCGCAGATTTGTTAAAGGTTTCAGTCAAATAGCTGCACCTATTAACAAACTTCTTAGGAAAGAAGCGGAATTTGTATGGGGGAAAGAGCAAGATGAAGCATTTAAGAAACTTAAAGAAAGTTTAATCAATGTCGTGGCCCTTCAATACCCAGATTTTGAACGAAAATTTATTGTGACAACTGATGCGTCAAATACAGGTTTGGGAGCTGTGTTGTCGCAAGAATATGGTAAGAAAGATATGCCGATTCAGTTTATAAGTAGAAGCTTAAATGACGCTGAAAAAAACTATAGTACGACGGAGAAGGAATGTCTAGCGATCGTTTGGGCCGTGAAAGTATTTAGGCCATATTTGTATGGGAATAAATTTTTAATAAGAACAGATCATAGACCATTGACTTGGCTTTTTAATGTTAAAGATCCTGGATCGAGACTAGTCCGGTGGAGATTAAAACTAGAAGAGTATACTTATGATATTGAATATAAGAAAGGGCTAGAGAACGTCGTGGCAGATCATTTAAGTAGAAATGTGTTTATAACTACAAGACAGGAGAAAAAGAAGAAAAGTTGTAGTTGTTGTAATGAAATAGATAAAAACAAAACTGAGAGGAAGAGTGACGAAATAAAAGGTAAAGAAGTTTTAAAAAACTTAGAAAATGTCGACGATATAGAAGATTTACAGAATGTAAATGTGGAGATACCACAGCCTGAAGAAAATAAATCTATAGATTATAAAATTGTTGATAATGGGAGAGTAGAAGATAATCCACTCGAAGTTGAATCAGTTGTATATGAAGCAGTGGAAAAAGAAATAGTCGAAAACATTACAGAACAGGCAGATGGGAACATTTTAGAATTAAATGAGGATGAGATCTTAGAAATTACAGACAAGAAACGACAATTAGATATAATTAAAGAATATCATGATAGCATAACAGGTGGACATGCTGGTCAAAAAAGTACAATAGCTAAGATAAGAGAAAAATATTATTGGAAGAATTTAAATCAGATGGTAACTGATTTTATAAAGAATTGCAAAAATTGTCAATTGGGAAAAATTGATAGACATCCCACTAGGATGCCTATGCAGACAGTAACAAACGCTTCATATAGTTTAGAACAAGTTAATATGGATCTAACAGGACCATACCCAATATCTAAGAAGGAAAATATGTATTCCTTAAGCATTCAAGATTCCCTCTCAAAATATGTAAGATTTGTACCAATTAAAGATAAATATGCTGAAACAGTCGCGGAAGCTTTTGTAAATGAATGGATTACATACTTTGGTATACCCAAAATTATTATTACTGATAACGGAACTGAATTCTGTAATGAATTAATGAAAAACTTAGCAAAGATATTTAAGTTTAAACATATAACCACTAGTGTAGCACATCCACAATCTAATGGGGCAGTAGAAAGAATACACGCTAGATTGAAAGAATATTTAAATACAGTTAATTTTGAAAGAGATGATTGGGATGAAGCTCTAAAATTTGCTAGTTTTTGTTATAACACGACAATACACTCTACAACCGGGTATAGCCCACATGAAGTAATGTTTAGTAGACAAGGCAATAGACCTAGTAACATTGATAGTCTTAATTTAGACACTTATCAAGAATATGTCAAAAAGACTGCAGAAAGAATAAATTCTATAGAGGAAAAAGTTAAAGAAAACCTTTTGAAATCCAAACGGAGATCTAAAGAGATTTATGATCGAAAAACCAATGAAGCACCTCTTTACGAAGTAGGAAGTAAAGTTCTTGTGAAAAACCTATCGAAAAATAAAAAATTAGAGAAAACATTTTTAGGACCTTATGTTGTTATAAAAGTTACAGATATGAATGTATTCGTGAAGACAGATAGAAAAGTTAGAAAACTTTCAAAAAATTTAATAAAACCGTTTGTTCAAAATTAAAAGAAAATACGAACATTAGCTTAAATTCTTTCTCTTTCAAGTCTCATTACAACGGCAATGGCTGTAAGGATAGAAAATATTAACGGAAATGGAGGATTCTATTTTAAAAGGATTGGAGAAATAAGAATAGTGGACGGTCAAATATCTATCGTTACAAAAATAAATTTAACAATATACGAGGAACGTATATATTGGATTGGAGATAAAGTTAATCATGTTGATAAATTATGCACTGAGACATTTCATCAGTGTTTAGAGTTAGTTAATTTAGGAAAACAACATTATAATAACTTAATACAGAAAATAAACACTATTCATAATTTACTAGGAATTAAAAGTGGCTTTATGGGAAATAGACAAAAAAGAGGTCTATTAAATATTGTTGGATCAGGATTAAAAGTATTATTTGGTACAATGGATAATGAAGATGCATCTTATTACAATGAAGTAATAAGAGCAACACAGAATAATGAGGAATTTATTAAATCAAGTCTTAATGAAGAAATTAATATTATACAAAATTTAAATGAACAGAATTTAAATATGAAAAAAAGTTTTGAGGATATTCAGACCAAATCAAAGGAATTTGCGAACAAGCTAGATTCAATAATTGTAGATTTTAATGAAAACAATAAAAAGGAAGTTATATTTGAATATTTACAAGATATGCAATTAAAATTAATAAGTAGCTGTCTAGATCTAGAATCCGAACTTGAAAAGTTAGTGGATGTAATTTTATTTTTACAATTAAAATTGGTACATCCGATGATATTAAGTCCTGAAAAATTAATTGAAATATTAGCATCAAGTAAAAACGAACCATATCTTTTATACACTCCAAGTTTGGAATTTTATAATAAAATTATAAAGGAAGTTAAAATTAAAGCTTTTGAAAAGAATAAAGTAATTGTTGTTATTTTATCAATTCCGTTTTTAAAAGGTGAAGGTTATGATGGTTACAAGGTTATTCCTGTTCCAATTTTTAATGAAAACAAACAAATAATTTTTGAAAAAGAAAATGAATATTTTTTAATATCAAAAAATAAAGAATCGTTTACAATGTTAAGTAGCTTGGATAAGTTTAAAATTAGTGAAAGTGATTATTTTATAATCGAAAATTTAATAGTGGAATCAACAGTCACAATGGAAAATTGTGTACTGAATAACTTCATGAAAAGAAGTAGTAAAAAATGTAATGTAAAGTATATTCCACATAGCGTAGAAATATATTCCGAATTAAACAACAAACAATACTTGTATGCAGTTTCGGATGAAACTAAATATGAATACATATGTAAAAATGATGGAATAGAAGGAGGTATCTTAAAAGGTGTTGGAATTATTTATATGGATTATAACTGTAAATTTGAAACCGTAGATTATAAGATTCTAATTTCCGAAGATAAAAATGAAAATGTAACAAATGACGTATACCATTCATACATTGAAGATTGTTGTTTTAATATTAAAATAAATGAAATAGAACCAATAGAAAACTTACCAAAATTAAAACCAGGTAGTGTAAAAAATATTGAAGACTTAAGTATCAAGATTAATAATCAAAAAAGCTATTTATCAAAAGCATTTCAAACTGTTAACATGAAAGGAAATTCCTTATGGTATATTTCTATATCTGTATTAATATTGTTAATTCTAATTATTATATTTGTAAAGTGCGTAAAAGGAAATATTTGTATAAATATTTTTAATAAATGTTTTAATAAAGTTACATCAAGTCCAACACCAAAACCTGTAACGAATAATGTGGTAGTTTATGCTAATGAAGAAAAATCTATGAGATCAGCTGAAGATCAGAATGAAACACGTAAAAGGAAAAGCCAATACAATTATAATTGGTAAAGCATCTTTATTGTAATTATATTTAATGATTTTAATTTTCTTATATTATATATATTTTATAATTTATTCTAAGGTTGTATATAAATTTTATAAATAAAAAAGGGATATGATCATTGAATCTATTTTGTGTGTTGTCAGATACATCTCGAATTCAAGGTTTCTAACCTATGGCATACCTAAGAAGTAATTGTTTTAAAATTACTTCTTGTCTTGAGGTCGGAGGTGTTAAGCCATTGGCTTATTTTTTTTTGAACAACAACGTTGTCTATAGTATCAACGTTGTACTTCTTCGTAATATTGTTCAGTTGTTTTATGTTGATACAAATATGCTGACTCTCAATCAGTATTGTTGATAATATTGCAACATAGTGTGGGCAACAGCATCTCAAAGCTGTTTCCTAGAAATTTCCTATATGGAAATTTGCCACACACAATATAGATGTGTCAGCTCTTTGGGATAATATAAACATCCCAAGACGGCATCAACGATTAAGTCAAGCGTTGAGTTAATGTAAACATTAACCCACGCTACGTTCAATTGCACCCTTCCCTTAAACCCTCAAAACCATTGCCATGAAACAGCATCGTTGTTTAACGAACGATCGCAAGATCGTTCGGTAAACAATGATAAATTCACGATGTATGCCTGGAAGCTCACTTGATGGTATTCGATGTGACACTCCTAAAAAAGCACTTCAACGAAGCAGTTTGCATTAGTTCTGGCATAACAGTCGCCACAATTACAGGTATTATTCTCACGCTAAGTTCTTAAGTAATTCTTTATATAATTGTATTTGAAATGAATGCTTTAACTAACATTTATGCAATGTTAATCTTAATGCAATTATTTTTTGAGATTTTTTTTTTGCTTGCTTTGAAGGTTTTGCCTTCTAGGTACATAGAAAAAAAAGTAAAAGGAAAATTTTAAAGAAAAAATGAATGGAAAAATAATGAAAATAATACTAATACTAAAAGTAATACCTATACTAATACTAATACTAATACTAATACTAATACTAATACTAATACTAATACTAATACTAATACTAATACTAATACAAATACTAATACTAATTCTAATACAAATGCTTATACTAATACTAATACTAATATTAATACTAATACTAATACTAATACTAATACTTCTAATAATACTAATACTAATACTAATACTAATACTAATACTAATACTAATACTAATACTAATACTAATACTTATACTAATACTAATACTAATACTAATAATAATTCTAATACAAATACTAATACTAATACTAATACTAATACCAATACTTCTACTAATACTAATACTAATACTAATACTAATACTAATACTTATACTAATACTAATACTAATACTAATACTAATACTAATACTAATACTAATACTAATACTAATACTTATACTAATACTAATACTAATACTAATACTAATACTAATACTAATACTAATACTAATACTAATACTAATACTAATACTAATACTAATACTAATACTAATACTAATACTAATACTAATACTAATACTAATACTAATACTAATACTAATACTAATACTAATACTAATACTTCTACTAATACTAATACTAATACCAATACTAATACTTAAACTAATATTAATTCTAATACTAATACTAATACTAATACTAATACTAATACTAATAGTAATACTAATACTAATACTAATACTAATACTAATACTAATACTAATACTAATACTAATACTAATACTAATACTAATACTAATACTAATACTAATACTAATACTAATACTAATACTAATACCAACAGTCTTTACCGAACAAAGCCTTTACAAAGCCTTTGAAAAGCTAGCATTTTCAATCGTAGACGACTAATACTTGATATACTAATGTATATACTTGACGACTAATATTTGACGTATGCTGACAATTTTTGGCGGTTCCTCTGAAAAAATGTTGAGAAATGTAAAACAGAAACTCGGTGTGAAAGTTGTGATATTCAACAGAATAGTTTTCCGCACAAAATTTCATTTTTTCCGCTGGCCAAAGATCTGTCGGTGCATCAGGAAGTGCAGCACAGTTTAATTGAATTTTTTTGCTGGCCAACGTCCTCCAAGTGCCATCACCACCAGCACAAGTCAGTGCAACGCAAATTTCCTGCTTCTCTCGCTGGCCAACGTGCTCCGAGTGCTACCACTAGCAGCACAAGCAAGTGCAGCGTAATTTTTTTTTAACATCCTCCTTCGGAAGTGAAAAAAGAATAGACAAAAATAAATAAACACTATTTTTGGTTGTGAAATTAAAAAGTATAGTTTTACGCGCAGAACTTATATTTTTTTTGCTGGATCCCGGTCCCGGTCCTTCAAGTGCCACCAACAGCAGCACAAGCAAGTGCAGCGTAAATATCATTCTTTCTTCGCTGGCCAACATTCTCCGAGTGCTGCTTTTTTGCGTAATTTTGTGCAACATTCTCCAAGTGCCACCACCAGCAGCACAAGCAAGTACAACGTACATTTTTTTAACATCCTCCAAGTGCCACCACCAGCAACATAAGCAAAAAACATAAGCAGATGCTCCAAAAGTCAATGAAAATACCAGCAATGATGAAGTATTAAGCTCTGAAGCTTCAAACATAGCCATTGAAGTACGAAAAAGTATTACTGAAAGCCTGCAATAAGCGATGCACATTATTTCTGGCGGAGTTGATGAATTGGTATAGTGGCCAAAAAAACAATTCTGTCCAGTTTGCTTGTGAATTAAAAACCACTACGACCGCTGATGATGATTTGTGTAGCGGCCAACGAAACAGTATTGAGTGTTGTTTAACATTTTTTATAAGCAGCTTTGTGACTATCGGATGAAATCAGCAGCATTTGAATAAATTAAAGAACATTACGATAAATAAAATTCTATTTTTCCATAATTCAGTTCGTTGTATTTTAAATATATTATTATTTCAGTTCTGTTATTAATTAATATGTTGGTAACTTTAAAAAAAAAAAAAAAAATGGAATGGCCATTACAGCCCTTGAAATGACTTTGACCGAGCTTCTTATGATCAATTGTTGTGTGTGTTGAAATGTATGCTTGAATACAAATGATCGAAAACTGGACCTACCACCTTTATGCCGACTCCGAACGGCTTATGTTCTCAAGAAAAGCTTTTCATGGCAGTTTTTACTCTCTGAGGCTTTGCCATTGTCTGCAGAGAGGTGACGGCCGAATAGAAAAATGAATTCAATTAAAAAAACTTTCTGTGTCAGATGGGGGACTCGAACCTGGGTTCTCTGGTGCATGAGCCACACACTCTACCCACTACGCCACGGCCGCCTTGATAATTTATAGATATTAAAATTAATAAACGTATTTATACCAAATGGATTAAGAATTATTAATTAAAAAGTTACGTTTTCTTATATGACAGTAAATTCATTTAAATACTGCGTTTTATATTATAGTGGTGCACTTAGTGGTTCAAAGATAAAAAAAAAAGCTAAAGCAGCAGCTTTCAATGGCATTGCAGCATTTTCGGAAAATCCAGCAGAAGCTATAAAGTCCATTCTGAGGCTTATCCTGAAATGCTTGCTTTTGAAAAAAAAAAAAACAACAAAAAACTTACTATGTATTTTGCATGAGTTGGATAAACTCCTCAAAAGGCTTTGTTTGCCTTTTTGCAACAGCAAGCATTTCAACTAAAGTCTCTGAAATGGCTTTTGTAGCTTCCGCTTGAATTTTGGAAGATGCTGCCATTTCCTTGCAAGCTTCTGCTTGTAGCTTCGCTGCTTTAGCCAGTTCTCTGGCCGATTCACCAATTAGTTGTTAGAAATTCCTTTTCCTTGGAGCGCATCTTGGAAGCGTAGCTGCTTGTATTGATGAGTTTGAATGTGAGGATGTAGCTCTTGTTGGAGTAACTACCCCTATATTGCGCGTTGGTCGTGTTGGTGTGAACATGGTTATATTTACCATTGGTTCTACCTGCGTTGTTGTTGATGCTGGCTGCTTTGTTGTTAATCCTGGCTGGCTGGCTGTTGTTGATGTTGACTCTGTTAATGTTGGCGGTGGCGATGTAGCTACTACTGTTGGCCGTGCTGGCCTTTTGACACCAAGAACTACTCCGCTCAGTGCCGCTGCTCTCGTCATCAACAGAATCCCATCAATTGACTTTTCGAGCTTTGTAAGTGGTGTACCGTCAAAAGGGCCGCCACCTGTTGCATTAAAGCTTCGACTATTTCCAGCAATTTTCTTCTTTGTTCGGCTTTTTAAATCAGCCGATATCTTAAGTGAAAAGACAAAACAAAAGTTATTTTAAGCTATCAAAATATTTTCACGATTTTACGTTACCTTCTTCTATTCATTGACGCTTCTTTGCGGTGGAACGTATGAGTTCACTTTTTTGCTAGTTTTTGCCACGACTCGTCCATTGCTAATTTATCTGCTCGAAACACTGGCGCGCCTCTTGCTCAGTCTGGATTAGCCTCTTGCTGCTTTACAAGCACATCATATTGAGTGCTTGTTGTTTTCTTTAATAAAGTTTTATAAAATTCAAATTATTTAATATATATTATATAATTTATTTATACCTTTTTTGTTGAAATATCCATTATTCACACAACTTGACCTAACGACACACAGGACAACGATAGCATAAAAGTTGTTCGATTTTGACGTTTGATTTCATGATTTTATTGACAAATAGAGATACAGATTGCTAAAAGCTTACTGTGTTACGGTGTCGGAGGCCAGTTGATCAGCTGTTGTCGTTTTTGATGTTCGAATACCAAACTACAAAAAAAACGAACGAACAGCGTTTTGCACGAAACGAATGATCTGATAGGCATACAACATTAGGCCATTATTTTGTTTCTCTACGAACGAGCGACCGAACAAAATATTTTTATTTTTTCTGTGATCGAACGAACGATTGTTCGTGCATGGCTCTGCCTAGGGTCAGCGTTACCGTTGGCCGACTAAAGTGGCAAAAATTACCCTTTTTCGGATGCCTGCCTCTAAGAGACGAATTTTTCAAAATTATATTATTGCGCAAGCGTATTTGTAGTGATGAGTAGCAGTTGAAAGGTCTTACTCTCCACATGTGCAATAAGGTCTTATTTTTTCTTAAGTATTGTGTATTTTTTAATATAAGCTGAAATATTTTTCTGTGAAAAAACAACCAAATATCTTTGTGATGCCTAAAAGTATGTGATAGGTTTTTATTATAATGCTTTCACAAGTAATAACTGAGCAATTTTGGTTGAATAATTCACAGAAATTTGAGCTGATCAAAAAGTGATCTAGGAAAGAGGAGCCAGAGGGAAAAGAAGGCCTGTTGTCCGACACGCGCACAAAGTCAAGAGTAAAATCCTGAAGTCAATTGAGAAAAATGTAACCATTGCTATTTTCGAAAAGATCGCCCCATCCGGGGTTTTTTGAGGTAAAGTCGCCACCTATAATGGTGCCATCGAAATTTTTAGAAAATTGAAGAATTTTGCATAAGCCTGAGTAAATTAGAGGGGGAAAAAGTACAAGGAATATAAACTGAACCGAAAAGGAAATTTTTTTGAGAACTATTAATGATTAATTGAATCTATGAAAATACGTGGAAAAGAAATTCCCTGTGGATTGAGCATTGCTACCCTTAAAGGAGAGTTGTCATAAAGGAAATTATAGTCGTCTAAAAAGATATTCGGATTCCTCATATGGCATTCGTGGATAAACCCAATATCAATGCTTTGAGATTTAAGAGTGTTCAATAGATCCAACATAATGCAATCGATCAGAGAACGTACATTAAAAATTAGATGATTTAAACATTTCCGGCCCATAAGTAGAATTAACACGGGATAGCAATACCCTAAATTAAGATTTAACCTGAGAAATTGGCATGCTTTTGTAAGTAGATAAAAAATTTTTAAGTAGTTGTTCGTGTAAGTTGGTTCGGGTTCCGTAAAAACTTTTGCAAGTTTCAGGAATTCTTCGACTACTGTAGGACGATTAGGAGTCGAGGCTTGCGGGTCCGCTAAATGATGGATTTGAGATTGGAAAAGGCTAGAAAAAGATTTCTTCTGGTTAAGCTTGGAGCTTAAAAAAGCTTGACTTACGTTGCAAGTAGCAGTCAAATTCCTCTCCGCGGCGACTTTTCGACGTTTTTTTTTCTCTAATAAATAATTTTGAAATGAGGGGCAGCCCCTCCAGTTAGCAGGATGATCTACCTATTTACAATTGGAACAAAAAGGCTTGTCGTTCTCATCCCGACCGAGCTCCCATTTCCCAGAGTTATGATTTGAACCCACTTTACGCAATTGAACTGTCTATTGCAGTTCCGGGAGAAATGTCCCCACTGTTGGACTCGCCAACACTGAATTTCTTTAGTTTTAGATTTGGGGGCTTCCCAAGAAATTGCCTGCCTCAAGACATATCTAATGTTCGTTACATCCGCTAATTTTTTTTTCGGGAGAGAGAGATTTTAAAAGGAGACCCGTGTCGAATTTATTCTTAATAGAAAAGGGGGTAGAGAATTTAGAGACTTCAGCGATAGCACTAGGAGCGAGTCTGTCAAGTTCATCTTTCAAGTCACTTAGGTCAGTTTCAAAATAAAGCCCACATAGGACTAGACTGATCTGTCTGAACTCTTTTGGGGTAAAAAAAGAAGCTACTTTCTTTTCGTTCAAAATAGTCATCATCTCTGAGTGCGCTTTTGCGCTATCGAGGAATTTGTTGATATTTGTAATTTTAAAGTTTACTTTTGGCACCAGGGAGTTCAGCCGGTCAACCAAACTCTTTATATTTACATTAAAAAGAATAATGGGAGGGCAAGCTACTTTAAAAGGATTTGACACCCTTCTGCCCTGTAAAATTCACCCCTTGTCAGGTAGACGGTGGCTTAGGAGAAGGGATTTTATCTGAAACAGTTTTTTCAATACCATTAAGCAATTATTATTAAAATTTAAATTATCTAATAAAGCAAATCTATTTGCATTTATGGCTACCTAATTGTTGGAAACTACCTTATTGCTGGAAACTGGCGCGTCTTTAAAATAATTTCTACCATAAAAGCGCTTTAACTTTTTGCGTGCAACTTCTTGGAAGCCATCATCTTGTGGAGGTACAGCAAGAGTGTTGGGCAAGGCCTGATCACCGGTATCCATTACCGGAGATTCGTTTTGATCACCTCTGTCCGAAATTGAACGCTGTTGTGAGGGAGAATTGATGCTTGGGTGCTTGCGTTGAGCCGCTCCATGTTGATTAAGTTGATCAAAGAAAGATTGTAGGCCACCCTTATGAATGACCTCACGTTTGTGTCGACGTAAGAGGCGACAATTGAGGCGAGTAGGAGTTTGCGCTAAAATTGAGCAGATGACTAGGATTCGCGCCTGAGGTAGGCAGCTGCGCTGTTTGGTGAATCTCGGTTTGTGTCGTCGTAAAAGGCAACAGTTGAGGCGAGCAGGAGTTTGCGCCAAGATTGAGCTGATGGCTAGTATTCGCGCCAGGGGTGGCAGCAGCGCGACATGATTGACATGATGGATAGATTTAACCTGCTCAGAGCTCATCTGAGTCAACTGCAGAGAATTTGGAGCACTCTCATAAAGATCCGCAAAGGAATATGATGTCTCGCCGGAACACGCACCAATCGAATGATTAAAGTTATCAAGATCCGACTTATCCGGAGGCTTTTTATGATTAAGCACGTTCATGGTTCCATTATTCGCCATGACGAAAAATGTATCATGAACCAATGGGAGTATTTAATTGAATTGTATCTAATTCAGTAAAATTTTCAGTGAAAAAAGAAAAATCATATTTTTCACAAATTATTTTTTAATTATTTTTTTTAAGGAGAAAAACCCGGTGTACTCTGTTCAAAATTCAATTCACTTCTCTTTTTCTATGAAAAAAACAACCAAATATCTTTGTGATGCCTAAAAGTATATGATAAATTTTTATTATAATGCTTTCATAAGTAATAACTGGTCTACTTAACAATTCAACAGAAACATAGAAAATTTCTATGAAATCCTTGGCTCAAAGGTAAAATTGGTTCATAATATAAAAACAAAATTACCTCTCACTAGATTTTTTTTTTATTTTGGTGTTTTAACATCACACGGGATTACTAGTTGTGTTTATTTCGTGTTTATTGCCACTTTTCGTAACAGAGTGCGGCTTTTATCACTTTTCCCAAAATACAACACAAAATTCAGTACTTGCTCGTGATGAGGCGCATAAAAATTGTATGTTTGGGGGTGGAAAATATTTGTTCAAAAAAATTATTACTTTCGCCTTTAAGTCCGCAAAACTTTTTTAGTTGTGATTTTATATCAAAAAATTTAACTGATTTTTCAAAAAGCTTTCCAATTGTTAATTGGAGTTAAATGAAATGACGCCTATGTGGTACACTCCAACCCACACAATTTTGTACTCGGCCCATCGCGGACAATCAGCACCCCCGATGTTATTCGCCAATTCTGGTGCACATTGTTTAATAGAAACGAGTTTTAAGTAAAATAACTTATACATTTTTTTATGAAATCGAGGAGTATATCATAATCTTTCCAAATTATTTTTTTCTTTATATTCTTTATATATTTTTAATTTGAATTTATGTGAATCAATGTATGTATGTGAATTAAAATTTTTTATTCATTGACTTATATGTTTGTTTGGTTTTTGTTAATTATTATCATTGTTAATGTCTTTTTTGACTTAATACATTATTATGAAACATTTTGTTGTTTTATTCATATTGCTCCTTTTATTTTAAACTCCCCTTTTTTTGTCACCTTTTAAAATTTATCTCCAACGATATCAGCATTAAGATGGAACAATGGATAACTCCTTCCAGCAGGTGCTAATTTGGGATCAGTAGGCTGAGAAGTAGAGTAACTGAGAAGTAGAGCCCTCTCTAGACGAACAAAAATCTAAAATATACTTTAAAATTGATGATGAAGCAGTTTTTGCAAACGTTGTAAGACAATAATGCGTTGGTTTCAAATTTGTATTAAATAAATGAAAGTTTTTTAATAAAAAACATTCCTTTTGAGCTGATAACATGGTAAGTTTTAAGTCTACACGTCATTAAAATAACAGGCATTACAAACCTTTGCAGAAACTACAAAACTTTTTATTTTTGTATTTTTGTAGTTTTTTGCAGGAGTTGATTAACGTTTGCGAGATTATTTTTTTAATATTTCGTATCCATTCTTATTCGCTTTTATTATGTTTTGCATTTATAGGTATGCACAACAATGGGACATCAAATAAAATTACCGGTTTTTAATTAATAAATTTGTAGCGCGTCTCATTAAAATTCTAAACACAAATCATTCATCGGTCACTTAAATTTTCGATAATATAACTTAAAAGAACCTTCGATAAAAGATTCCAAGAAGTTTTGAATCTGTCGCTTAATGCAAAAAAATAAAATGAAAAAATTTTTTTGCTGCCGAATTTGTTGTTACGACTGATCAAAATGTTTTTTTCCGCCAAAATTTTTCCTATGAATCAGTTTATCGAAGTGAGTTCGAAGTGCTTTTTTATGATGAAAAATTAAAAAAAAATTACTAACAGATGACACATTCAGAAAAGCACGAGATAAAAAAGCTGAGTAACAAAAACTTTTATGGCAAGATATAGCAGACATTTTATTGATATGATTATCAGGAATTCATCGTCCACTTGAGAGATTTTACTTTGACTCTTCATTGATAATAAAAAACTACATTGACTGTCGGTAAATATCACAATCGTATTCTGCCAACCGCACAGTAGAGTTAACATCGGATGACGTATTCGATCCAAACAAACTTATCTGATGTACGATGTGTTCCCTATTTATATTTACTATACGCTATAAAAAAATAAAAAAAAAAATTGCGATGTTCAGGCGCATATTGTGAGGTCTTGTGAGAACAGTCGAAGGTGCTTGACTGCCTGGCTGATCAATCTACTCAGGCTCGTCAACTGTTGGCTGGAAACTGGCATTGATGGATGGATCACACGCAAGCGGCAGCCTGTTGGTTAATTTATCTCATGCATTTTTAGCTAATGGAGTTAGGTCAGCCTTTGGACTGGTTGTATGTTGGCTGGTGTTTTTAATGAGCTATCTCATTGACAATGAGTACTAAATTATTAGCATATTCTACCACATTTAAAGATATTTGCTTGCAGTTTTGAAATCTTGTCAGGAATTTTTTAATATTAGGCAATTATTATTATTATAGCAACAAAATTGTAGTGCTTGGATGCTATGCTAGGGGTGTGAAATTTGTGCTTAGGATGTTCAAAACAATCTTAGCTTAACATCATATGTTCTTGTTTGTGCAAGCCAAAAGACATTTTACAGCTAAATTTTTACTTGCCGAGTTGAAACTATTATAATTTATTCAAATAATGATCTTTGTATTCTGTTGTCAACATGCTGGATTGTAAGAAAAAAATGCATGTACTGTGAGATGCACTAGTAAATGTTAACTCGTACTAAAAAACTCCTTTTTGAGATTCGACTTACAAACGGTAGAAACGCTTACAACTTAATTAACAATGAACCAAAAACGTACATAAAATATAAACAAAAGTTCTTTGTTTTATTAAATTGGTCCCATGTACGAGTTCAATGGCTCAAGGAATCTCTGTTCTTTAGTATTCTGAACTTTTTCTTACAGCCAAAGAATCGATTCTTTAAATCAATTGAATAGTTACTTATTTTAGATTCAAAATCAGCAACCTCCTGGCACTGTTAAATGATGCAACGCTATTACAAAATAATTACATAATTTTGAAATTCTGAGAACGGCTTAACCATCGATATATGTATATGTAAATATAAATACATATTTGAGATGCTATACAGATACATATTTAAACAAAGTTGCGCTGTGAAACAGACATTGGGCGTCACGAAACACCCTGGTACTCAGGTATTGAAAAGAACATATTTTGAAGGTAATTATTTTTTTTACGGAGCTCCCTAGAACCAAAAGCTATCTACGCCACTCATGCCATTATATACGTACCAGATCGTACCGTATCCATAATATAATTCATTGTACCGTACCTATCATACCATCCCATCATAAAATACCAATCTAACAAACCATCCTTTTTGATTTGAGTGGGCATCAAGTTTATTTAAGTTAATTAAAAGAATTAAAACATAATTTTCCTAATAGGCAGGTACATTCCATATCCAGTCCACATGTAGTTTTGTTTCTTCTTAATTTTTTTCAGCGTATACACAAATACAAAAAACTTATATTTTGTCTAACAATTCCACGTAAAAACGAACGTTCCTGAATTTTTTCTTCAAACGCTCATTTGTAATGAACGATAACAAACGAGCGTTTGTTGTTTTTTGTTGTTGGGTGAAAAATTCGTTTGAAAAAATACGAAGCTGACAAATTTATCAGTGATAAATATAACGACGCCAGCAGAGCGTTCTTCATTCGTTCGTAAAAATATTTAATCACAATTTTATATAAAGAGAACGATAATTGAGAACAATCCTATTTCAAACGTTCTTCGCACCCTGAAACTTTTCCTTAATTTGAGTAATGAAATTCATACTCCTTTGATTTTAGGAAAATATTCCATAAACTTAGGTAAAATATTCTTTAACATGACGAATAGTAATATATTACTCAGTCAATAATTGCGATTGTAGAATATATCCTAGAATATATATCAGTAAATTTTTCCTATATTTAAGTAATAAGTATTCAAGAAGATTTTTACTCAAGCTAAGTTTTTTTTTTCGATAAACATAGTTTCAGTTTGTGAAAACAATAACGTTAGAAATACCTGAATTAAATAAAAAAAAATTAACTATCATAAAAAAAAAAAAGTTATTTCAATAATAAACAAAATATTTGTTGTCTGAGCGGGGATTGAACCGTGGATCTATTTGGTAAACTGTCCCTTTAAACCGAAGGGCTAACGAAACAATTTATTGCTTTAAAATCAAGTGCATATATGAAATCATTGCAATCGAGACCTTTATAAAATTTTATTTAAGGGGATTCAAAGAAAATAGTACTTAAGTTTGAACATCGCGCGAGCAAGCTCTTGAATAGACATAGCTGCGTTGTGTTATTGAGTGAAAGCACTTAACTGCGTTATTGCGCTGATACACTTGTTTTATCAAAAGCAATGCACTAGCGCAATGATACAAAGAGTTTCTTGCTCGTTGTTCTTTCTTTGTTTATTGGAATGTGTTCGATTTCAAAAGTGAAAGCCAACTTCAATCCTACTATAAACTTCCAACATATTTTCCAGACTAGAAATTGTTTGATTTGTGCATGCATCAACTTTGAACGAAGTACAGTTTGACTGCATTTTGGAATTTTACGTTTATTATATTTTAGTGGATGCTGAGCTTTGCGCTTCATTCTGACATGCTTTGTATTTATTTCTTCTTAATACAGCTTCTTTTAATGAACTTATGACCAATATATCTTTATTATAATGGCCTTTTTTAGCAAAATGAAGCGTATTGCTATAAGACTTTGATTTGATTTGTGCTACTCTTGTTGATGCTAAATTACGCTTATTTCCCCACATCGTTCAACGCGTTACCCAATCCATCATACTCAAAAAATTCACTTTATAACTCGATGTGCTATCCAACTCAAAATCTCACTGCTCTGAATAAAGTCCTTTTGACACAGCAATCAAAAGTTATCAAACTACGTCATGACGCAATTGCATTAACGCATTTCGCTGATACAGTAAAATGCGTTTGAGTTGATGTATCAGCGCAGAATTTTTTGCTGCGTTATCCATGTCTACTCCTGAATGGACGAGTGGGACGAGCAAAAGATGCGGCGGTCGATGCAAAGGATTCGAGTTCAATTCAGCGCTGATTGGGCCATGGTAAGTATACAAAGATTTTTAAAATATACAAGTTTTCTGTTCTAAATAAAATAAAATGAGGAAACGTAGAACGAGATTATAAGCATTAAGCATTAAATTAACGAAATATTTCCTAAGAACACAAGTATGTAATTATCCTTCAATTAAGAATTTTCTTCTTTAAAATAGGTATGAAGTACTTTAACCGACGTAAATATTTCCTAGCCGAAAGTAAAGATTTTCTTTACATGTAGGATCATGTACAATCAAGTACACAACTATCCTTAAATCAAAGACTTATTTTCTTAAATAATGTATGAAACTCTTCTATAGAATAAGTTTACTTTTCTATATTTAAGTAAGTTTATCCTATATCTTCCTTTGTTAAAAAAAAAATATCTACAGTTTTAGGAGACAAACTTATAGCATGTCTACACAGAGAGTTTAGTTTGAGTTTCCAGTACAAAGTTGAGCTTTGTCGCTGAACTTAAAATAAACTCTTGAGCTCCCAGTACAATTTTGCTGGATGAAACTCAACTAAACTCAGTTTTCTTTCTGAGTTCATTAAAACTCAATTTGAGAAATTCTTAAGTCTGCTAATGTTCTGAAAAAAAGCTACGTTCAGATTAAAATTCTTTGACCGTAATGTACGTTCAGAGTGTTGAACGATTTTGTTCTGCAAAATATCAAACTCAACTAAACTCAATTCTGCTGACACGAACTCAAACTAAACTCAAACTAAACTCTCTGTGTAGACATGCTATTACTTAAACTAAGGAAAGTGCCATCTTTTAACATACACCCAGGGAAAAAAATCGTAAGACCAAAGAAAACGCACTTTGCCACAAAGACTTTTATTGGTTAGATTGTGCCCAAAGACAAAACATCGCTACGGCAAAGACACACAGATTGTTAGATTCCCAAGAACAATATGCTTTGAATCATAAACTTAAATTCTTGTGGCCCAGATGTACGTCTTTAAAAAAGGATGGAAAAAAGACGTAAAAGTAAAGAAAATGCACTTTGGCATAAAGACTTTTATTCGTTACGGCAAAGACGCAGAATGTTAGATCCTTGATTTTAAGTACATGGGCTTCATGAAATTAATGGCAGAGTGATTGATTCAATATTATTTACAACTGAACATAGCTGCAGTTATGTCAGCAAACAGTAGCAAGGCTGTTTGGATCAGTGGGTAGAGCGATGGACTGGCACCAAAAATTCCGAGTTCAATTCCGCACAGCAAATTTTTTAATTTTTTCTTTTCTTTTTGTTGATGAAAAATAATAATATTTACTGGTGTGAATATTAACGTTTGGTTTTTTACAATTACAATTCAATGTTGGCACTCGCACACGATTTTCTTAGTCTTCGTATACAAATAAGATTTTGAAGAAAACATTCTTTAAAGTAGCAGACTTTGTTTTTGAAACAATGAAGCTTAATCTCAAAAAAACAAAAATAAATTGTTGATTTTGCATACTTTTTTCAGTTCCTTGTTAACAAAGAATTAAATCGTTATGGTAAATATTTTTTCTGCACGGCAAAAATTATTTCATTGATTTAGCTTCAAAGAACTTCAGTCTTTTGTTTCAATGATGCAACTCTTGCATAGTTAAATGATAAATCATTATTGTAACGATCTTTTCATTGTGGTACAGATATTTCGGTTACAGTTTTACAAGAACATTTTTTCTTTGAATTCAAGGCGTTCAATTTTCTCGATGTAGGATCTGATCATTTTAGTGCAATTTTGTTCACATATTTTCCTTGAAATAAGGAAATTTTCCAAGATTTTAGTATATTTTCTTTTGTGTATATATATGTAATAACTCCTCTTTTTCACTTTTAGTTTTTAGCGCCATTAACAAATGGAAATGTATTCACGGTCAATTGTGATTAATGTGACCATTTGCCAAAAAATGCATTGATTATAAATGGAGGAACATTAGAAAAACTTATTGCACCATTTTTATTCCACAAAATCTTTCTTGAGCGTACTTTTTAGCGAAAATGAAATCTTAGGCCGGGACTTGATTTCGCGGCTTATGGCGTTTGCGACACCTGTCAGAGCGTTATTGTCTCATGAAAAGTGAAACTGCCTCTTGTCAAAAGCAGCTGTTAGTACGACACATCGAAAAGTGAATAAATGAAATATTTGCTACAATCAAGTAGATAACTATCCTTAAATTAAAGTGTTATTGCCTTAAATAAGGTATGAAACTCCTCCTTAAATTCTGTCGAATTTCCTACATTTAAGTAAGCTTATCCTATATCTAAGGAACTTGTCTTCCTTTGATTAAGGAAATATCCTCAGTTTTAGAATAAAAACTTATTTAAACTAAGGAAAGTGCCATCTTTTAATATTGGATATGATGACTTTAATGCAATTTTGTTTTCATATTTTCTTTGAAATAGGAAAATTTTCATAGATTTTAGTAATTTTTTTTTTTTTTGGGTATATAAACTTATTTTCGGTCAGTCCCTATTATATTATTTTAAACTGTTATGTTGTGTTTTTATTTTGATTTTTAAAATTTTTGTATATAAATTCTTGAAAAAAAAAGAAAGGTAAAACTGCCATCTAAGTTTGAATTTCTCTGATTTTGTTGCGCAATTCTATTCTGTTATAACTGACCACGGTCAACGTTATTCGTTGCAAAACCACAGCAGAATCCGTTACAAATGTCAGCATAAGCAGGCCACAGAAAAATAACAATCTGGCAACACAGGTATTGCGGTGAAAACTTGTGCACTTTGACTGCAGTTTTGCCATCATGTATTTGGTAAAAAAAAACGAACCAACCAACGAATGCTACAGCAACTCTTTGGCTTGTGGTGCAAAAATTGGTGAAAGGAAAACGTTGACTAAATTAGATACACTTTTGCTCCATTTCATGGAATTGAAACTAAATTATGCGAAGTTCTGATTGTGCGCAACAAAGCCGCTTTTGCACAAATTTTGTCATTTACAAGCATGAGAATCTGTGCAGCAGCAACTTAAAAATGCAACCAAAAAATGAGTCTAACTTCCAGCGAACCATGTTAAGGAAAAACTTTCACCCACTAAGCCTTTAGTAAGATGATGATGATATTACGGCGGGAGATTTTTGGGTGGATCGAATCTGTGACAGAACTGTTAACAACTTTCAATTGTGGCTGATGACAGCAACCACAGTATAGCAGCTAATCGGGGTAACACGTCGTCAACATATCAAGTCAGTGCATTTGATGAATTCACCCACTCGGAAGCTTGACGAACGTACAAAACTGGGTCATTAAAGAAATTCCAGTGTGTGTTTGGCATAGACATCGAAAATATATTTGCTCTATTTTACTGTCAAAAACTCTCTTTTTTTGCGCTTTTCTAGAAGTTTTATTGCTGTCATAACAATTTGAGCAACACACATATTGCACGAATCATCGATGCTTGCACTTAGCCTTAACCTCAATATGAGATCCTTCAAAACAGTTACACTCCGTATGTGAGCGAGTGCTTTTTTGTAGAAAGAATACTTTACCTCTTTTACACCAACAACTTGACGACTTTTGCTGGGGGCACCGAAAAGGAAATCTTCAAATATTGCAGACACTTTCAACAAATACCAAATTCAATGCGTCTCCATTTTAGGTACCACATGCACCCGCACCGCAAATACTGAAAACTGTTTTTCTCGAGAACTTCGTGAAAAGCATTTTCTGCATAGTGCATCCTTTTATTTATTTTGCTTATATTGTATTTATTGTCATGCCGCAGTGCTGCTTCATTAAAGTCATTGTGCACGTAGTCGTCATCCTGTACATCGTCGTTGAAACTTATTTCTTGGTGTTTTTCTTTTTTTTTTTTTTAGTTTTCATGACGCTTGATGTTTTGCCACTTCTACATGACATTCGCTTATCATATCCACGAAAATAAAACCGTATATGAAGCATGTGAAATCATTGCCTAACGTGAAGCCGGTGGATGGAGTTAATTTACATTTTTGATTTGAGTTGCGAAAATTTAGATTTTGATTTTATAAATCTAGGTTTTGGCTTATTTGAGGGGAGGTATCTTTTGAAGGACAAAAAGTAGTTTCCTCATCCAATTATTTGCATGGTAGAAGATGCATTCAAATTATATTCAAAAGGAAGAAACATTTAAAAAAATTTTAAAAGGAAATTTTTAAATCTTCGATTTTTTCAAACTTTTCGAAATAAGAAAATTTGATAGCATGCCTGAATAATGAGAATTACAGCTGAAGAATTGTTTTCAAAAAAAAGTCAAATTTGAATTTTAGGTCATAAAAAACACCATAATTCAAAAACTTGTCTTCTCACAGCACCAACATTTTATACACAAGTTTATTAGTTATACGATTAGAGGTAAAATCACCTATAATCAATTCATAACTTTTTCTGAAAATGGTTTTTTAACGATTTCAAAAGTTGTATGATATTTTCATAAAAATATTTGTTTAAACTAAGAATATTTGATCGAAAAAGTCATATTTAGATTTGAGGTACTTCGCATAGGACAAAATTTTTGAACAATAGTTAGGGTCTGCTAAAACAAAACACAGGTCTTACATACCAAACAAGTCAAAAAATCAAATGAATATAATTTTTAGTTGTTTGCCTTACTTGAAATATCCCATATTATCTTTAATTTTCTTATAAATGTTTTTAAAAAAATTTTTTTAAAAAAAATACATTCAAACGAATATTTTCCCAATGAATTTTTACATTAAAGTATATGCGTTCGAGATATAATTTTATATACATTTTTTCGGATATCAAACTTTTCGAGCTTTGAAAGCCATAGTTGAAAATTGTTCTTTACTATACAAATTTTCCATAGTTTATTTGAATATAATGATTGTGACGTTTATAAGCAAATTTTAACTTTACTTCTGCCAAAAAATTCTTCATTGCTCAAGCGATATTTTGTTTATTTGTATTGAAATTAATAACTTTTGCTTCTTCAAGTAAAGTTCCATCACTATCTTAATTGTTTAAAAATAGGAAAATATTAAGTTTTGATTTTAAGTTTTAGTCTTCTTTGCATTATTTATTCGGGTCTCTATGAGGAGTTATTGGCGCCCAGGTAACAATTTTACCTAAGCAAGCCTTGAGTTAAGCTTTATATAAGGAATTTATTTATTTATTAAAATTTATACTTCCTTGAATAATCCTTAAAACAAATTGTATGCAAGGCATATAAGCCCCTTATTCAAGATTTTATATAAAATTTTATATATATATTTGCTTTATATAAGCACATGAATAAAGGTTTACATATGTTATTTATTCGTGGCTTATTCAGGGACTCGAAACTCTGAGTAATTACATTTTATTTATTATTTTGTATATTTCTGCAAGCACATTTCATTTAATTTTAGAATAGAAATTTTGTACATTTTATAAATTTTTATATAAATACTTTCCATGGTCAGCCAGCATGAATTGAACTCGGAACTATCGTTTCGGCATAAGCACACACTATCCACTCATCAAGTCAGGAATTTCCTTGAAAAACGTTGAAACTAAATTACTATTTTCTTCAAATTTATATATAGTCTTATATAGGGGATACTTGAATACTTTTAAGGAATTAATCATTGGATAATGCTTTATGTAAGGAATTATACTTGAGTAAAAATCTTCTTGAAAACTTTCTAAAAATGTTTCATTTAATAAAACTTTATTTATGAAGTTATATAAGAAAATCGAATATCCAAGCCTCGTATTATGTTCTTGTTTACGATGCCTTTTCAATTTGAGTTGAAAAGACTTCTTTTAGTCAATTGAAATTGTTATCTGGGATGTATTACATAGAATTTTAATACAGAAAAGACGTGCACACAATCGCCATGAAAACAATGCGCTGTCAAAAAAGCAATGATAAAAAAGATTCCCAATAATTTGTTTAAAATAACAATATTTACAGCTTTATATATGGAATTATATTTCAGTAAAAAACTTCATAAACATTTCATAAAAATTAATTTTTGAATAAAGTCTATATACTTCAGTAAAAATGCTCTTGAATGCTTCCTCAAATGTATCAGTAAATGAAGCTTTATATGAGAAATTCTACAAGAAAATGGAATTCTCAAGACTTCCTCAAGTCTCTTTCAAGCAAAGCTTGAATAATCTTTTATACAAGACCTTTTCAAGTTGAGTTGGAATAACTTCAAATATTTAGGTTAAATTGTTATATTTGTGGGTAGTTGCCGCATAACTCTAAATCAGATGGCAGAGCAGCTCAAAATCTTCCTATTCTGGATTCTCGGACATAGATACTTTCTAGGAAACTGCAAAGCAGACGAACTAAAAAGATTTGATTTTCCTGAGAAGGGATCAAATCAGTACCTTCATAGGTGTCTAAATAGGACACCGCCTAATAGGTAATCAAGTCCAAGGATAAAACATCCTCCACAGAGACTTCTGCAGAAGTTGTAGAGACGAAAAGGAGGAAGAATCCATAGCACATCTTCTCCGAACTTTCTTAGCGCTGTATAGAAATCGCCACCTTCATTTAGATTACTGGTTCTACAGTAGGGTGCATGGTTTTTTTTTTTTTTGGATCAACTCGAATAGAATTTTTCTCATGCTCTAGTTCATTAAGAAAAAAAAACTTTGCAAGGAGAAGGTCCACAATTTATATCTTCAGGTGGCGCTACGCCCTAGAAAGTCCGCATATCGCGAAAAGTCGACTTTATCGTAGTTATTTGATAAATATTAGTCTCTTTAAAAGCGAATACGCTGAATTTCAGTCTAACATTTTTTTCTACTGGAGTATATTTAGAATATGTGGAAAAAATGCAAAAAAATAATGAATAAATATTCAATTCTATTTTTGAGCACGATATTTTGAACAATTTTTAGAAAAAACTTTTTCACATTCGTGAGAATATCGCACTTTTTGAAAGACTGCGCCAAATAATTATGTTTGTAGTTTAAGATCTAATAGTACAAAACCTTCAGTTGAAAAGCTTGAAGAAGTCTCTAGGTGCTCTGAGACCAAAGTTGTGGTATTTTTAAGATTTTGTAATTCTAGAGGGCTCAAATCTGCGAATGCTCCTTTTGCACGAAATAGGGTTATAAGTAGTGGTTAAAGTGATTATAAGTAGTGGTTTAACGAATCCTTAGGTTTGTTAACAGCTCAAACTGGTTCAAATAGAAAAGGCAAATAAACCTCTGGTTCTGGTAAGTACTGACACAGCCGCACACTGAGGCCCGTCCATGCAAGGTTGTGCTCAAAACTCTCAATAACAAAATAATGATTTAAAATGCTTGAAATAGAAATAATAAGTGCAAATAATATTGTTTTGCCCGATAACCTAAGAAGGGTAATGTTTTTCGAGTGCATATGGGTATGTATGTATGTATATGGGTATGTCTATTTTTTTGGCACACACTGCAGTTAAAACGGTTGGATAAATTTTAACATGTGAGGTGTCATTAGATTCGTCTGAGGCGTGGGAGTGACAAATTTGCCACTGAAATTAAATTAAAAACTAGTAAAGAATGGAGCTTCTGCAGGGTACCGAAGCAAAAATACCCCCTCGCGTCCGTATTAAAGTATATTCGAAGCCATTAGCCGCCTATAAAGTTTTTATGTATAATATGCAAAAATATTTGTGTCATACGCTTATTTTAATTTAGCTGGGTAGCTGCCACATAGAGTAATTTTCAGACTGCTCATTATGCTATGGAATAAGTCGCACACTAAATACAAAACAGCCAAAACTCTAAACTTTTAAATTTCTAGGTAAGTTTTGCTTCACAACAACTTTATTTTTGAAGGAACTCCATACAAAGCAATGAGACAAAACTTTTTTTTTTAACTATAGAGAAAGAAGATGTGTACAAATGTATTTGATGTGTTTGAGTTCAAGTATATGATCACTACGAATAGTTTTATATTAAATAGTAAAAATTTGTAAATTTTGAGTTGTGACTGTTTGTCTTTAGTGTGCGATATGTGCAAAATTTGGTTAGTATGTATGTGCAAATTCAAACCAATGGTAAACAATTATTTAATTTAAAATTAAAGTGCCACTCCGCCGTTCAATTCCGCCCTATTTTCAAGACTACTGACTGTTAATGCTATAGAAGAAGTCCGATTAAAATTTAAGCGGCACGCCCCTGTTTAATTCCGACCAATTTTTAAAACTAATCGCTGCTCATTATTTTACAGAATGTTTTTGAAAAATTTGGTTGAAGTCAGAAAACGGTCAGGAGTTTCATTAAAATTAAAGTATCACGCCCCTGTCTAACTCCACCCACTTTTATAAACTACGGACTGCTCCTTATGGTAATAAATATATTTGCAAAATTTTATTGAAATAGGATAAATGATATAGAAGTAATTTTATAAGAAATAAATTTCCACGCTCCTTATCCAATTTTTTGTAGGCTTAAAACTTCTCATTATACTAAAGAATATATTTGCGAAATTTGGTTGAAATCAGAAAAATGATGTAGATGAAAATAGATTAAAAAGAATGTGCCACGCCCCTCGTCTAGTGCTGCCCACTTTGATAAACTAACGCCAAATAATATTTGTCCAATATCCTTATGCCAAATAATATTTGTGCAAAATTTGGTTTAAGGCGGACAAACGGTGTAGAGGGAGTTCGATTAGAATTAAATGGACACGCCCTTTGTCAAATCCCACCCACTTTTGAACGCTTAAAACATCTCATTATATATACGAATATATGTGCGAAATTTTCTTGAAATCAGACAAATAGTGTAGATGGAGCTAGATTAAAAGAAGTGCTACGCCCCCTATATAGTACCGTCTAATACTAAAAACTTAAGACTGTTCAAATTAACAAGGATTATGTGTACAAAATATGGTTGAAGTCAGACACACGGTGTACCAGAAGTTCGATTAAAAATAAAATAAAATTAAAATTAAAAATAAAATGACACACCCACTTTTTAGTCTAAAGACTTCATATTATACTGAATAATATATGTGTGGGTTGGATAAACGATGTGGGTCAAATTTGGGTACATACACACACGATGTCATTCAGTTTTATATATTTACGAAAGATTTTCTATTTTGATGACGTCACTTTGTATGGCAGGAAGGCGTGGTTTTCATCCGATTTTGCCAAAAATCATAGAGATGGCTTATGTTAAATATCGAAGCATATGTGCAATTTCAAGGCATTTCTTTAATTTTTGCAGGTTTTTAAGAGATTTTACGTTTTAAATAAATCCAATTTGTATGGGAGGTATGCGTGGTTTTCATCTGATTTTTCGAAATATCATAGCGATGGTCTGTATTATATCTCAAGGCCTATGTTCAAACTTCCAAGAGATTTCTGTAATTTGAGCAGATTTTTAAGAGATTTTACTGTTAATATAAAGCTTTGTATGGGAGGTAGACGTGGTTTTCATCCGATTTTTCCTAATTTCATAGTCAGGATTTATATTGAAGATCAACGCTTACGTGCAAAATTACAAGGGTCTGTAATTTTGTCAATTTCTAAGAGATTTTACGGTTAAAATAAAATCACTTTGTGTGGGAGGTACGCTTGGTTTTCATCCGATTTGGCTCATTCGCGAACTTCATCTTTACTTTTTAAAAATAAGTTTACTTTTTGAATTCCATCGTGATAGCTTAAACATTGCGGCTGTAATCGTGTTGACAGATGGACAGTCAGACGGACACACGGAAATCGACTCAGGTGGTGATGCTGATCAAAAATATATATACTTTTTTATACCTGCCACGCCTCCTTATTGGCGTTACAAACGGAATATACTCCTTACGCAGCACGCATTGGGGAATAAAAATTCGAAAATTCTGAAAATTTGCTTTTGAGCACAACCTTGTTTAGACGGACCCAGTGTGAGCCGCTTCAATTTAAGGGAGGCTTTAGGGAAAAGCAGTTAAAATTAAGGCAAATATTAGAAGATATTTTCTATTAAAGTTTATTATATTTATAAAAATTCCATTTTCATGTTAATTTTACGTCAAGTAAAAAAAACTTTTTGTTTCGTAACATAATATTTTTTATATTTAAAGATGGCGCTGAAGTTGGTATGCTTTCAATCCATATATTGTAAAAAAAAAAAAATTCTTTCAAAAAAAGAACCCTGAATGCACATCTTTTATCAAAATGGAATGAAATTATGGAAAATTAAGAAAATTATGAATCGTAAAAAAAAAAGTCGGGAAATTTACGCAATTTTTGACCATATTGTTGCGTGTAAAAACTAGACAAGTTTTTCAAAGACGCTCATTTTGGTAAAAGATGCGTAGAATAATATTACAAACAGATTACAAAAATAAAAACATTTTAAAATCGGTCGATTCGTTTGTTTGCAGTAGTGTGAGCCGTTTTGAAAGAGTATGTTTCGAGAAAAACGCAGTAAAAGCTTCAAACTTTAAAAGCATCAAAACAAAACTGACATAATTGTATAATTTTTTTTCCAAAACAAGGTAGAGTTTATATAGTATATATACTAGGGTGTTCCTTATTTTTCGACGTTTCAATTATCATCGCGGCATGTCATTATTCGATTATATACATCTAAATATGAAGGACATTTTTTTTGTTTTCATTTTTTTTTATGTTTTTGAGGTCGCTACCAGTTATCAAAGTTTAGACCTCTCACAAGAAAACGTCCCTTGGTGTCATTCGCCGATTGGAATGAGCTTCGGATATGTGATAGAGGACGAAAATCAGAAGTACACGTATTTTTTATAGATGCGGAGACTCAGGTTTAAAGGTTAAAAAGGGCGTCCGAAATTTTACATAAGTGCGTTTTTGCTTATACAAGACATATTGGAGCCGCCATTTTGAATACTGCAATTTTTGACTCCAGATGCGTGTTTATCGACCACAAAAATCTATAGGTACCTGATTTCATGTAGATACGAGGTCATATTCTAGTTTTGGCCACTTTTTCCTGCCATTTATACCAATGTACCTTGGTAGCGACCCTTAATTATTACATATAAAATGAAAAAAAAAAAATTAAATTAGAAAGTAAAAATAGCATTATTTCGCCAACTGTGAGTAGCTGAATGAAACATTCAGCAATGATTTTTTTTCTTAAGGCATAATCAGTAATCTGTGTATAAATAATATTAAATTCTTAAATCTGTGATCTTAAATATTAAATCTTAAGTAAAAAAAAAAAGAAAACTAGTAAGGATGGAGCTTCGGCAGGGTACCAACGCTGAAATACCCCCGCTGCCATATTGGAGTATATTCGAAATTTTTAGCCACGACATACACGATGACATTCAGTTTTATATATTAACGAAAATTTTCCTATATTGATGACGTCACTTTGTACTTGGAGGCAGGCGTGGTCTTGATCCGATTTTGCCAAATATCATAGAGATGCTTCATATTATATATCAAAGCTTATGTGCAAAATTTCAAGACATTTCTTTAATTTTTTGAATTTTTAAGAGATTTTACGTTTAAAATAAAGCCAATTTGTATAGGAGGCAGGCGTGGTTTTTATTCAATTTTGCCAAATATCATACTGATGGTCTTTATTATATATCAAAACTTATGTGCAAAATTTCAAGACATTTCCTTAATTTGTGTGGATTTTTAAGAGATTTTACGTTTAAAATAAAGCCACTTTGTATTGGAAGTGGGCGTGGTTTTCATCCGATTTTGCCATGTATCATAGAGATGGTTTATTTTAAATATCAAAGCTTATGTGCATAATTTTATAACATTTCTTTAATTTTTTCAGATTTTTAAGTGATTTTACTTTTAAAATAAAGCCACTTTGTATTGGAGGTAGGCGTGGTTTTCATCCGATTTTTCCAAGTTTCATAGATTAAGATTGAAGAACAAAGCTTACGTGCCAAATTTCAAGGAATTTCTTAAATTTTTGTGGATTTTAAAGACATTTTACGGTTAATATAAAGTCACTTTGTATGGAAGGTAGGCGTGGTTTGCATCCGATTTGGCCCATTTTAGATCTTGATCTTCCTTTTTTAAGAATAAACTAATATCTTGAATTTCATCACGATAGCTTTAAAATTGCCGCTGTAATCGTGTTGACAGACGGACGGACGGACACACGGAAATCGACTCAGGAGGTGATGCTGATCAAAAAAATAGATATTTTTCTATACCTGCCACGCCTCCTTCTTGGCGTTACAAACGAAATGACAAAGTTAATATACCCCTTACGCATTACGCGTTGGGGTATAAAAGTGTCATCATTTCAACCCTTGAAATCACTTTTGACCGAGCTTCTTATGATCAATTGTGTTGTGCGCGTGAACACAAATGATCGAGAACTGCACGGTTAAAAATACTGGAATTAAAATTATACAAGCGAAGTATTATAACAATTTTTAATACAAAAGGTATTACATTCAATAGATAATAAAATTTTAAAATAAATTCTGTATTAAATTTTAATACAATTCAAATTAAAATGATATATTATACCGTTTGGAATAAATTTGACATTATGGTAAATATTGTATTTGAATTTTGAGCAATGCTGTATTATATTTCAATACTTTTCGTATTCATATTTAGATTGTTAAGATTCAAAAGTCTTATGATTCAAGCTTTTTTTATTTGATTATGGCACACAAGCAACGCTTACTACTTTCATTTCAATGATGATGTTAGTTCGAAACCTACAATAGGAGATGATTTAAAAATTATAAGATGAATGAAGAAAGAAATAAATTATATACTCTAGTGTGCAATAAAATTTAATGCTAACTTTTTCACTTTTCAATATTAAAATATAAACCAAAACAATATTAAAATTTAATACGAACTGAGCGTTTAATTCTAACAAAAATTATTATTAGAAATTTAATGTAATATTCGGTAAGTATTGATATTTAATACAATTTTGGTGTGGTCATGTATAAGCCCATTATATGCCGACTCCGAACGGTTCATGTTCTCAAGAGCTTTACATGGCGATTTTTGCTCTCTAAGGTTTGCCATTTGTGGCGGCCGTGGCGTAGTGGGTAGAGTGTGTGGTCCATACGCAATAGAACCCTTGATCAATTCCCATCTGACACAGACATTTTTGTAAATAGAATTAATTTTTTTGTTAGGCCGTCATCTCTCTGCAGACAATGGCAACCTTCAGAGAGTAAAAACTGCCATAAAAACCTTCTTGAGAACGTAAGCCGTTCGGAGTCAGCATAAAACTTGTAGATCCAGTTCTCGAACATTTGTGTTCAAACATTTGACAACACGCAAAACACAATTGATCATAGCTCGGTCAAGGCCCTTTTAAGGGCTAAAATGGTCATTTCGTTTTTTTTTTACATGTTGGAATACTAAAAGAATGCAGCGTTTGGCTATTATGTATGTTTATCATTTTATTAATCCGTGGCTGAATAGATCAGTTGTTACACCAATAAACTTATTACCTGGACGTTAAGGGTTAGATTATCGCAGATTTTGTTATTTTTTATTTTTGTTGAAAATATTCTAATGCAAGCACTTATTACAATTTAATCCTGTGAGGGAATAAAACTTATTTTTAACAAATGACGTCGATTAATTGACTTCGGTATCGTCATATATATAATACAGGGTTTAATAGAATTTAGTTCGAAATTTTTGACCAAGCACACGTCCTCAAGTCCTTTTAATTTCTTAAAAACCATTTCTTAATTTAATCTCAAGAAAACATTGCATAATAATTTCACTCTCTTTGTTGTTGTTCAGCCTTGGAGTGTTCCTTGCCATATCCTCTGCAGGTGAAATTCTGAAGAGAGACATTTTCGTTAACAAGTTTTGGCAAACTCCTTGTTAGATTCACTTTTAAATATGTGAATAAATTTTCATCTTGGACAAAATCCTGTTGCCGTCGAGCTACCCGAAATTGGGTCAAGCAGCAAGAAAAAAAAAGAAGTTGCTGCTGCTGCTCGCACCAGATATTCGAGATGGCAAAAGTTTAACTTAAAAACTATTACAAAGTTTGACCCGAATACGCCATAAATTTACTCAGCTCAGTATTACTGGACAAACAAAAGTACCGCAAAATTCCTGAGCAACAAAAAGTTTGGCCCACAGTGTTTGTGCATCCGCCCAATCTATTTTAACCATTTTTTATACATATACAACAATAATAGCAGCAGCAGCAGAGCGGCCAACTCCCTTCTGGAAGCGGCAGCTATTCAGTGTGTGTTAAAGAGTCACTGCCACAGCTTCGTACAGTAGCGCAACGCCCGTGAAGCCGCCTCACTGAATAACACTGAAGAGAACAAAGCAAGTCCAAGCGATGGACTTGACCGAGTGGGTGACACCAAGTGGGTTGGATGTTGCTATCCTTATCCCGTCCGTCCGTCCATCCATCGTCATGTCGAGCAAGAATAAAAACTTTTTCGACTAAAAATTGAACTTTAAATTGTTAATGCCGCATGGAGCAGCTAGACGCAGCAGGAGCAACATAAGAAGCAGCCAACCCGATAGCTGCAAGAATGCAGAAGCAGCAGGTAACTGAAAGGATTTCTCTGGCATAAATCGTTGCGGCATAGGTAACACAAGGTCTGTGGTTGGTTTCTTTAAAAAGTTTTCGTAAGATGAAAA
Organism: Coremacera marginata; assembly: GCA_914767935.1. Lineage (NCBI taxonomy): Eukaryota > Metazoa > Arthropoda > Insecta > Diptera > Sciomyzidae > Coremacera > Coremacera marginata. The sequence continues at coordinate 120,823,995 of OU612047.1, forward strand.
TTGATGCGGGTTGCTGAGTAAACATAAAATTAATTGAAGAAATGCAGCTTAAGAGTTTATGAAAGCATCTAATGGAGGATATGGCTTGCAACGTTAAGGGAGGACGGACCGCTTCATTGGGGAAATCTGTAGCAGCCAATAAATTTTATAAATTCGCATTTTTGCACGTCCTGATTTCTTGCCAGTCGGTCCATTCGTTATCATTATTTCAATTAATTATTTGATGTTAATCGTACGAAGTGAAAAATTAATTTTCATGAAATTGTTTGTGACAAATTGTTCCAGCTGACCCAGCAGCAAAAACAATATAATAACAACAACAATAACAACCATGCTAAAGCATTAAAAATATCTGATTGAAATATTGTTGTTGTTCGTTCGAATATGTTTTGTGGAAATTCAATGGAAAAAAAAACAGCGCCAAACACGACAAGAATGTCACAAACAGGCTTAAACCAACAACAACAACAACAAAACTGCTATATGTACAATCAAGCTATCTTGATTATTGTCCGGCCATAATTCTATGTCATTAATCACGTTCGTGGGCGCTGCTCTTGGTTGTTGGTTGATGCCAAATTAATTCCTCCGCCCCCATTCTAAGCCATTCGGTAATGAAATAATTCTGTGTGACAAAATCACAGAATTGTTTATAGCTAAATAATTAATCAAGTATTGAGCGTGACTTTTGTTTAGCATCTAATTTGCAATTGGAGTTTATACCGTTGATATGTCTGTTTGTATGTTTGCATGTTACTTTACAGCTGATCAAGGATTGCATGCTAAATGTTGTGATTGGAAAAGTAAAGACCCTTACTTTTCAATTAATATCCTTCAATTAATCCGTTATCAATTTATAGATAGATAACAAAAATACTTTTAATTATTGGAGTCTGTTTTCAAGGAGATGAACTTATTTTGATCGAAAGCCAACGACCCGGAAAGCCATAAGGGTTGCGACCATGATTTTATCTAGATTTCCAATGATTTTCGTATTATTGAAATACAACAATTTTTTTATAAAAACTTATTTCAAATTAAGTGAAGAAGAATCAAAAAGTGAATAAAATTTAAATATGTTTATATTCAATTCAATTTTACTGTCCTTGGGAAGAGTCTCTTATTTTTATTGGGGCTGAAGAGGATACGTTATTATACTCTTTCAAGCTTAGAGCTGTTGGCCAGTTAGTGATAAGAAATGAGTTGGGCCAAAAATTATTTTTGTATTTGTTTGAGTAGTTGGGCTCGTTCCGCTGGCTTGTACGAGTATCAAAGGTGAAAAGAGCTTAATTTTACAGGATAAATCTGTTATGGTGCGAACTATAAGAAAAATGTTGAAATAAAAGTCTTTAAGAATAACACTTTGATGCATGGGCGTAGCGAAGGTAGGGCAGGGGTTGACAGTTGCTGCCCCCTCTGAAAATAAGAAAGATAAAAATTTAAGTATTAAATTCAGAAATTCTAAATATTTTTTGGTTATTAAAAGCATAGGATTTATTAATATTTATTAAAGCTAAAAATATGTTTTATTACAAACTTACGGCTGACACATTTTTTATATATTCATCAATCAAATTAAAAAAATTATTTTGTTCTCCTGTCTACGCCCAGGCTTTGATAGATACCAATAAGATTCGAACGACGAGAGCTGCTATTACTAGGCGATCCTATCCACCTCCACCGCAACCGTCAAATCTCTAGCACTATTGACACAGCGCTGCCAACTTTCGGTTCTACCAGCGCGTTTTCGATGAAATTAACAACAAATTGGAGTCCAACCCTTAAACGTTCACCGTATCTTAAAAGACACAACCATTGTAAATATGGATTTTCATATGGTAACATTCATGTTATCAAAGTCAGCGTTGCCAAGTAGAATTCCAGTAATTGCTTCTAGGCATTTGAGCGCTCAAAACAAACCATAAGCCTTGGTAAAATCTATCCTAACCCCTCGCATCCACTTCGGTCACAAGCAAATTAGCTGTATACTTCTTTTTTCATCTGTCTCTCACCTACTCTCTCTACTCTCCCCCTCTTTTTCTCATATACACCCTAATCTTACCCCCTTCCACTACCGTCACACACTTACAGCGTGACGTTTACAACAACAACAAAACCAACATACACACGCTGATAAGCCCTTCGCTTTCTCAACAACAAAATGGCATCGGACGCCATCGGCTCTATGTGCCAGAACTGTCATATCGTACCTACTATCTCAACCGGTTGTCTCCATCACGAACTCCGCCATGTTAGTACTATATTAACAAGATGCTGCCTGCCTGCTCAAATCTAGGAAAAAAGGAGGATGGCTACGAGACGCATCATGGTTGCCAATATAAACTAGTCTATCTGTGTAAAAAAGGTCTATCTTGGAGCCCGGCGTTGACGGCCACTTCTTGGAGCAGGTTTGGAAAGTGGGCGATAGTCTTTTCCGAGGATAAAAAAGGATTCTATGTAGAAAAGCATGAGACATAGGAATCCTTAATCCAAACTCCTAACAAAGGAGTTGGATTTATACACATTAGAGATACACATTACACAAGATTAAGTGTTCAAACTCGTTGTGGTTTGTGTACATTAGGGTGGTCCTTATTTCTCGACTTTTGAATTATCATCACTATCAATATATTTAGTTATCAATATAAAATAGATTTTTTTGTTTTCATTTTTTATACGACTTAGAGGTCGCTACCAGTTGTCAAAGTTTAGCCCTCTCACAAGGAAATGTCTCTTGGTGTCATTCACCGATTTGAATGAGCTTCAGATATGTGATAGAGGACAAAAATCTAAGGTACACGTATATTTCTATAGGTTCGAAAATTCAGGTTTAAAGGTTCAAAATAGCGTCCGGAAATTTCAAATAAGTGCGTTTTTTCACATAATGGCCATATTGGAGTCTCCATTTTGAATTTTCAATTTTTGACTCCAGATTCGTGTTTATCGACCTCATAAACTTAAAGGTATGATTTTATGTAGATACGAGGTCGTGTTCTAGTTTTGGCCACTTTTTCTTGCCATTTGTACCAACGTGCTTTTAAGGATTAAAAATTAAAAAAAAAAATTACTTGTTTCTTATGTATATATTCAAATAATGTGTTGCCCCGTGATATTAAAAAAAAATTTTTCTTAGGAATAAGGACCACCCTAGTGTACATATCCTCAATTAGTCTCGATCTGAACAAGTAGATGCCATAAAGGTACATCAATTATTGGGCGTTGACTGGTACTATTGAATTTAATTAAAGTTTTCATATAGTTCATGAATTATGAATTAGGTACAAGTGCGAAATTGTACTGTATCCAATTATATTGGTGTCTATTCAATTATATTTTCAAGAATAGGCCGGTTTATTCTTAATAAATGTCAAGAATATAATAGGGGTTTTCTCTATGTCTTGTATATGCCGTTGCTCATAGGCGCCGGAAGCTCATCTCAATTGGGGAGAGGAAGGGCATAACATTTTTTTCACAATAAAAAAAATTTGTATTTCTTAAAACATTTTTAAACATATCAATAAAAGGTTAGTTCACGTGGACTTGGAGGTAGAGAGTAAAATAAGAATTGAAAAAAGAAATGCCACAAAGAGAAAAATAGTACTCCGAGAAAAAAGCAATAGGTAAATCACCTAAGTCGGCTTGGGTAAGGAGAATTGTATGGGAATTGTACACTTATGCTTATTCAACTAAGCAATTTATTGTTTAATACATTGCTTTGAAAGCACATACTTAGATACCTTGCCAAAAAAAAATATTTGATCCACATATGTTTAACAGATGCTGTATTAACAGATTCAGTATGTCGCAGTATTCTGTTCATAGCTGCAGCAAAGATTCAGTTGTAATTAATATTGAATAAATCACTCCGCGTAACTAAAGACTTTGGCTCAATGCGTAGTGTAGTGACTTCATACACAGTGGTATCGGTTGGTTGTGGGTTCGAATCTCAACGGCATGCGAAGGTAAGATTTAAGTATTTGATATTTAGCTTTATTTAATTTAATCTAAGTTGGCAGCAAGAAAAGCCAAAAGATCATTAATTTTTAAGAAAAAAACGATGTTGATAAAAGAAAATTTGTGTTGTTGCCGATTTTAGTCAAGCAAATCACAGAACGAGAGGAGGTAGCTTAATAAAAAGGAAAATAAAAAAACCAAAACCCGAAAAAAGTTATGTTTTTGAAATTCAATATTTTACCAAAATAAAAATTGGCAAGTCAACATGTAAGACTTAGGCGTTTTGATGAAGTACTTGGTAGGCTGAAAACTGCCAAAGCCATCTTATAATTTATACTAGTTTTTTTTCAATTTAACATAACTGTTTTTCTCGGTGTAAAAAAATACGTGAACAGAAAACTAGTAGAAATTTGCAAACTATCAGCTAATCGAACGACTTAACAGCATTTTTGAAACCCAAAAAAATTGTGTAAATTCGAGTTTTTTTAAATATTTAAAAATAATATTGAAATGAAGCCATATAAAACAATTTTAAATTGTTCGCCAAAGACATTTAAGCACAAATGTGTCTTTTTTCATCCATTTTAATAGGAAATCCATAAGAAATAGCTTTTGACAGCTAGTTTTTTTTTTGACAAACAATTTTTTTCAGTGGCTGCAAGTTCTTGCAAGAAGAAATTTTGTTAGCAGAAACTTGCAGCTACTTTTTTCTCTCTCACTTTTTACGCTCTCGTTGTCTTCTCTCGTCGCAAGTTTTTCAAGTATGCGAACGTTTTACTAGTAAAACTTTGTAACAATGTTTTGTTAGTGGACAAACCTAAAATAGTACAAAAAGATTTATATAAAAGTAAGTTTAATAGAAGCATGCAATATTTTTATTCAATATAAAACAAAAAAAAGTTATTCGTTCATAATTCTTCTTGTATATTATCATTTAGGTTATATCAGACTTGATATATTTCTGTGGACATTTGAAAAAACGACTTCTTTGTGAATCGTCCACTTTTCAGTAGAGCGAAAAATGTGTTCAAATGCCAAACAAAATATTTATATATAAATTGAAAGAAATCGTATACTTACTAAACATTATACACAAATATGAAGTAAGCAAAAAAAAAAAAAAAAAAATAGCATGCACCAACCAAGTCGGCTTGTCAAAATTATTTTTATTAGAAAAGAAAACGATCTTAACCGCTTATGTCAAGACTAGCCGTTTTGGTAAATTGAAATGTGGAGAATTTTACAAACTTTGCTCTTGACAAAACAACTTCTTTCAAAAGAAGCCCTTTTGTCAAAAGGGAATTGTGGAAAATGAACTTGTTTTCCATATAAACAGGTTGTCTTGTCAAATTTATGTTAATGGCCGTTTTAAAATGTTTGGAATTGTTAGAGATGTTGTTGTGCCAAATCTACAATTTGTTAAATCTAAAATAAAAGCTACATATTCTCTTACATATTATATGTTGTTGCTCGTAACCGTAACTCAAACGAAAAGTGATCATTTTGAGATAAATTTTCCGAAGAATTCAATAAAATAATTCCATCAAACCATTTTTTCACAACCACTTTAACTTTATCGGGGGATAGGAAGGGGGGGATAACGACTGCAACGGAAATGGCAACGGCATATACTAGACATAGAGAAGACCCCTTATGTTATTTGCACGAGACCCCTTATTAGAGTGTTTTGAATATACAGTATTGCGCAAAACTAACCTTCGATGTTCCCATTTGGATTAAGTTTCGATTTTTTTTTTTTTTATTGCAGAGAAAATAAAATAAGAAAAGGTTTTATTTCAAAGTTTCTATAGTTGTAAGTATATTTGTTAAAAAATAAAAACATGTTTTCCTTAAGTAACGGTTTACAAAAACACAAAAGCAAAATATACTCAATAAAATGATGTGTACAATCTAAGCAACTTTACTTTTTCAGCTACATTTTAAACATCTAATCATACAAAGCATCTAATCAATAAACTTACGGCAAACTTCTTTTTTCAATGACGAATGCTTACTAACTTCTTCAACTGGGCTTAATACTTATATATAGCAGTATAATACTTAATCTACATTTTAAAAGGGTCTGTTTCTTTTCCAATTTTGAAATTAGCTTCGATTACGAAACTACATATTAAGAAGATAATTTCATCCATAAGAACATTTTAGAAATTGAGATCGTTCATTGTGCTGGGGAAGCATAATTTACATTAGTGGAACTTTCACTGCAACAAAGATCCATTACAAACATCAATGGTTAGAAGGGAAATAAATAACGTTTCAAGTAATAGTTTCCAATTAATTGATAGTATTCACACTAAGCTTTATTCACATCTAAAATATGGCCAAGATACTCAAATGGCTATTGAATTTCAAGTTCTTTCAAAATAATAATAAACTCCTGATTTAATTATAGTGAGTGTGGCTTGAAATTATTTTAAGCTTGAGAGAATAAAATCCTTCAAGCGTGCTAGATTTATCGGAAATAAGAATATTTTTCAAAGTTGTAGTAAAAGTTGCATTATTTTGCAGTTTATTATGGACTATTTTTTATATTTGATTTTTGAAATATGATTTGATTTATTAATACATATTTTAATTACTATATAAGATTTGAAGGAAAGCCTCTTCTTATTCTATTTACTGCGCAATAAAAATATTCTTAACTTAATTCTAATAGTGACAGAAAGTTGCTTAACTTTTGCACAACACTGTATGTATTCATTCTTTGTCGTTAGACTAAGTAGAATTAAGCCGTTAAAGGGCTTCCTTTAAACACAAATAAGGCCTTGTTGTCTCAATAAGGATATTCAGCTGTTTCTTAAAGCATTCAAAAATATATTTTTTATTGAAGTCTGTTTCTGGTACGATTTTCAATGTGTGTGAGAAAATGAATGATTTTGTTACATATTTATTCTAAATTTCTTGATGTATTAAATGTTTAATATAGTTGTACATCAAAAACAATTCCCTAAGTTAAAAAAATTTGTTGGTCATATTCCTTAAAATTGCAAAGGTTTAAATTTCAACAAAACGCCTTAAATGCCATTTTTAACCCACGTGTAAAACAACCGTTTTGTTAAATTGGACATGCGTTTAGTTTTATTAGTTGTCGGAATGTTTGGGTTTGTCACTATACATTCAACCACACAAACAACTACCACCACATGTCAAGATTTCAGCCATAAAAGTATTGCCATTAGAGTGGAAACTTCGCTTGTGCTCGTATTCCAATGCTATGAAATTCGACCCTTTGCACACGACCAATATTTAACCAACACTAATGTGACAATAAAAATACAACAATAACAATGACAATTCGACAATCACTGTGCAGTGAACGAAGTGTAATTAGAATGTCAGCACCATTTCAATATTTTCCCAGATGCAACAACGGCAACGGCTCGACTTAGTGTTGGTCTCATAAAATAAAGACAACTAAATATGTTGTCACCAATTCCTGGAAACCACAACACCTCTTCATAGCTATTTATTTATATGGGTTGTTGCTACTGCTGCTGTTGCTGACGTCGACAAATGCCGATTACGAAGTGGCTATTATTAATGAGGTTGTTCAATTCGTTTAACTTTTGAGGTTATTAATCTAAATTTAAAGACGATGGGAAGATTTCTGTTCCTACTAGTTGGATTAAAATGAATAAGAGGGTGAGTTGAATTGCTCGGCTCGAAAAATAACTTGACAAAGTGTATAGCAAAAACCTAATCTTCGAAAAATTTAAAAAAAATCCCCAAGAAAACTACAGATCTACAGTAGAATCTCGATTATCAGAATCAAATAAACCCGTGTAATCAAATATCCGGAAAATGATTGAATGATTGAACGCAAAACGTAAGCAAAACTATAAACCTTTCACTTAAACGCTATCAAATAAAATAAAACAATGACAAACACTAGCGCGCAAACAACTGAGAGCAGTAGTACCTACACGCCGCACACTGCGCATTTTGATACCCCAACGCATACAGCGTAAGGGGTATATTAACTTTGTCATTTCGTTTATAACGCCAATAAGGAGGCGTGGGAGGTACAGAAAAGTATATATATTTTTGATCACCATCACGACCTGAGTCGATTTCTGTGTATACGTCTGTCTGTCCGTCTGTCGGCACGATTACAGCCGTAATGTTTAAGGTAGCACGATGAAATACAAAGTGGAAACTTATTTTTAAAAAGTGAAGATCAAGGTTCGAGAATGAGCCAAATCGGCTCGGCAACTTCCACACAAAGTGCCTTTATTTTAACCGTAAAATCTCTTAGAAATCCACAAAATTAAAGCAATGAATTAAAATTTTGCATGTAAGCTTTGATCTTCAATATAAATCCTGACTATGAAATTTGGAAAAATCGGATGAAAATCACGCCTACCTCCCATACAAAGTGGCTTTATATTAGCCGCAAAATCTCTTAAAAATCTGCTCAAATTGCAGAAATGTCTTGGAATTTTGCACATAGGCATTGAGATACAATATAGACCATCGATATGACATTTGGCAAAATCAGATGAAATCACGCATTCCTCCCATACAAATTGGATTTATTTAAAACGTAAAATCTCTTAAAAATCTGCAAAAATTAAAATAATGTCTTGAAATTTTGCACATAAGCTTTGATATTTAACATAAACCAACTATGATTTTTGGCAAAATTGGATCAAAACTACGCCTACCTCCCATACAAAGTGACGTCATCAAAATAGGAAAACTTTCGTTAATATACTCGTATAAAACTGAATGTCATCGTGTATGCCGTGGCTAAATATACTTTCAAATGGCCACTGGGGAGGGGTGGGGGTTTGGTTTTCAGCTTCGGTACCCTGCCGAAGCAACATGCTTACTACTTTTTTATTAAAAGTAAACATAAAACATCAAAATCAAATTAAGCATCAACACAAAATCAAATATTATGTTCACTATGGTTGGTTTTCAGCTTCTAATTATTTATTTATCGATTTCATTCATTTTAAAAAAAAATTAACTTAACTTTTTATTATTTCTAAGTTATATATAAGTTACTTTTATTTAACATTTATATATTATTTATAGATGTTGAAACATAATGAACGAAACGTTGGGAAAAACTATGGATAAAATTTTTAATTTAATAGCATTTAAAATAATTGATCAGAAACCTACTCAAGCAATTGAAAAATCAAATGCATACAATTGCAAACTGCCCTAAGGAAAACATAAAACATAATATTTAATATGTTTGAGAATAAATTTCATACATTAGGTGAAATAATATTTCATACATACGTAAATTACAAAAATATTTAAAAATAAAAACTCTTAAGATAATATTTATTGAATTTCTTCAATAAATAAAAAAAGCCGAACAGCCGTCACTGAAAAATAGGTGCAGCCCTGGTCGAAAACGAAACCGAATACTCGGTCGGACACTAGTTTTATCAAAAATGTCATATACAAATACACGGGTTTTGTTTTGATTTTAGATCTATGGTTTCTTCAGAAACTTTTTTAAAATTTTACGCTTATGGGTAAAATAAATTGACCCACCGTATGAATAACATCTCTTTGAGTTTTACTTGTGTTAAACACATACGAGTAAGCAGTGTTGCCAAATTAGCCTTTTTCAGGCTAGATTTTGCCCTTTTTTTTGTCATTTTAGCCTTTTTTGATAGTAAAGGAAAACTTAACTCCATTTTCTTTCAATTTCTTTTTTACTTTAATGTTCTTTGTATTTTCTGAATTCCGAATGTTATTTTTTATTTTATTTTTTAAAATTTCCCTTCCTTGGTGTCTTTTAAATTCCTTTAATTATTCACTTAAAAGAAAACGGGAGCTTTGGCAGGGTACCGAAGCTAAAATACCCCTTGGCCCCATCCGCGACCATATTGAAGTATATTCGAAGTCTTTAGCCACGACATACAAGATGGCATTCAGTTTTATATATTTACGAGAGATTTCCTATTTTTATGACGTCACTTTATATGGAAGGCAGGCGTGGTTTTGATCCGATTTTGCCAAATATCATAGACATGGTTTATATTATATATCAAAGCTTATGTGAAAAATTTCACATTTCTTTAATTTTTGTGGATTTTTAAGAGAATTTACTTTTAAAATAAAGCCACTTTGTAAGGGAAGTGGGCGTGGTTTTCATCCGATATAGCAATTTATCATAGAGATGGTTCATATTAAATATCAAAGCCTATGTGCAAAATTTCAAGACATTTCTTTATTTTTTGAAGATTTTGAAGAGATTTTACTTTTAAAATAAAACCACTTTGTATGGGAGGTAGGCGTGGTTTTCATCCAATATTTCCAAATATCATAGTGATGGTCTATATTAAATATCTTTCTATAGATTTCTATAATTTAAGCAGATTTTTAAGAGATCCTACTTTTTAAATAAAGCTACTTGGTATGGCAGGTCGGCGTGGTTTTAATCTGATTATTTTCAAAATTTTATAGCCAGGATGTAAATTGAAGATCACAGCTTGCGTGCCAAATTTCAAGGCATTTCTTGAATTCTCGTGGATTTAAAAGACATTTTACGGAAATCGACTCAAGAAGTGATGCTGATCAAAAATATATATATTTTCTATACTTGCCACGCCTCCTTCTTGGCGTTACAAACGGAATGACAAAGTTAATATACCCCTTACGCAGTACTCGTTGGGGTATAAAAATATAAAGTTAGCATGACTTTATAGCATTAATTATAGCATTAGCATTAATTAATTATTTATAGCATTAGTTTAACAATAGAACAATACAACAGTAGTCTCTTGCACTATTAATGACAAGATGTTCACTAAAAAGACTTAAGAAATCACGACTTTGATATATCAGAAGACCTCTTAAAATATTTTGAAAACAGAATGACGGTTTATAAAAAATTAGGCTCATCTGACGAAGAGAATGATATCGAGGATATCATGTTGGACATATAAAAGTTGAGTCATATTATGGCTCTAAATTTCGTTTAACTTTGGGTTTATTTTAATTTTAAATTCTAAGATCTCAATGAAAATTCATTGTTTGGTCTAGAATTCTAGCAAAACAAATATGGAATGCATTAAATTTATTTTCTTTTTATTTATATTAATGTAAATATTTGTTAAATGTGTGAACTTGAATTAAAGAATAAAAAAATATTCATTTTCATTAGCTTTATTTTTTTAGCCTTTTATTTTAGCCTTTTTTAAAAAATGTTTAGCTTTTTGTAGCCATTTTTTTAAAATTGTTGGCAGCACTGCGAGTAAGTAACACATGCGTATTGAAAATCATCAAGAAATCAATCATAAAATTAATAATCTCTGTTGGTTTTGCTTAAATTGTGTGTCGCAATGCCCTGCATTCCGATGCATAGACAATCAGAAATTGTTTCAAACGCACCTGCAGTTTGACATATCATTTCAATATCTAACAAAAAACCTTGTTCAATGCATATTTCGTACAGAGAATTTGTCTGTTACCGACTGAATATCTGTCAGTCTTGCTAACTGTCTATATTTTGGCCCCCTTTAAAACGAGCTTTATACGTGGACGTCATAACAAATATTGCGCCGCCCAACCGTGATTTCCTATGAGGCGCAAGTATCCGCCTTTTTAATTTGTGGCCGACTATAAGATGTCGTTGTCAGCTGCTATTATTTCTCCAACAATCATTTCGAGTTTTTGGTGTCAATTGTGCTGACAGCGCACTTAAGTAACCCAAGAATTTGGCCTGTTGTTAGTTGAACACTTGGCTCGAATCATGTTAAGTACATCGAAATTGATTTTTGTTTACAATCATTTGAGATCAAGCAGCTTAAATTCATTAAATATGTATTTGTATATTTGTGTACACCTGTAAATACCTGATGCTGTCTACATCTACCTGTTCGAATGACTTCGGAAACAGCTGTGCAATCATTTGACTCAAGTTAAGTATTGTTTACTCAAATATTGTACCATTGAAGGTATCTAAATAAAAACAAACTTATAGATAACTAGTCAGGAATGTATCTTCGACAGGGTGAAGCTAAAATACACCCGTGGCCGTATTTAAGTATATTCGAAGTCTATAGTTGTCTATAAAATGTTTATGTATAATCTGATTCAATATTTGTGTCATATGTTTAATTTCATTTAATCCTTAGCTGTTACTTGAAGTAGTAGTTCCAGGCATTTTTGTCGATTCAACATTTTTAAATTTTTAGGCTTTGTTTTCATTTAATCAGAAATTAAGGCCGGCAATACAATTATAGGAGAGTATACAAGAGTGATATTAAGGTTATGGTTTTTATAAGAATAAATTAATTTGAAGTCTTAAAATTTTCAAATTCGTTAAAATTTACATTTACGTTTAAAAAAATAAGGTTTTTTTTTTCAAAAACGAAGATGTCGCCGGCTTCAACGATTGCTGTAAAAGACCTTTTTTAGCACTGCGTGCACTTTGCTGGTTCTTAGGTTGACCTGAAAAAATTTTGAAATCTTTAAACGTACTGAAAATATCTCCAATGCGAATGAGACAGAATTTTAGAAAAAGCCTTTTTACGCGCTTGAAAAAAAAAGTTAATTTTTACTTATTCTTTGTTTTAAATTTTGAATAAAACGATTTTAAAATTCTATTTTAAAAATGAGTTTCACTTACATTGATTAACATTTTATTAAAAAAGTCCTTCCAATTCTTGTAAGAATCGGCCAAGTAGTTTTTGAGCTAGGTTGCCCGCTGTTTTGAAAAACGTAGTTTTGAGAAAAACAACTTCAAAGTTGTATGAAACAATTAATACGAAGACGTCAGTGTCCAAAACTTAATTAAATCAATATATATATATACAAAATAATTATTGTTAACATACTTTAGAATGTTCCCCTTCTCGAATATAGCGGTTTGGGCAGATAAAAGAAATGATAAAATAAAATAGTTGTAACATGAATTTTATATTATATCAAACTCACACGCGGGTCTCTTTTCAAGCTGATAACATACTTAAAGGAACTCTCTATAAGTCAACAATCATGCCCGTCCTGTTATATGCAGCACAGACTTCGACGCTGAGCAGCTCTAATGTAAGACTTTAGGGGCCTCCGAAAGAAAGATCCTTCGAAAAATCTACGGACTGATATGTGTCGATAGCAAGTATCAATTACGATGGAAGGATGAACTGTACGAGCTCTACGCCGATATCGAAGTTTTAGAGAAGAAAATATTCAATTTGGTTGCCTATGACCGACACCGCAGAAGATCATATACACGTTGATCGTTGAAATGATCAAATATTGGACAACCTGACGATGCGTGAAATTTCCAATTAGCGTATGCAAGCACACGTTAAAAGTGGCTGAAGCAAATTTTTGATGAGGCAGAAACCGACATACTGTTTTAAGTAGAACAAAGCAAGAAATTAGTTCCGTGATACTTTCGTAACTTTTATATAATTCTATTCAATCAAACTATATTGGAGTGTAACATTAAACGTGCTCAACGAGGTCATACATAAGATTATTGGTACATACATACTTAAGCATGCATATTAGACGTCAATTCTCATTTTTGGTAATAAAATTTTAAGAATAAATCCGCAAATATGATCAAAAGCAAGCATGTGGCATATAATTATTAATGTTTTTACCAGTGTTCCAGCACAGCGTTCATTCCAAGCCAAACTCAAGATCCGTTTGAAACACGCCTTTAAAAAAAAAGCGAATTGGTCATTACAGCCCTTGAAAGGACTTTAACCGAGCTTTCTATGATCAATTGTGTTCTACATGTTATAAAATATTTATACAAATATGCTTAAGAACTGGAAATGCAAGTTGTATGCTGATTCTGAACGGTATATTTTCTCAAGAAGCTAGTCATGGCACTTTTTACTTTCTGAGGTTTGACATTGTCTGCAGAGAGGTGACGGTTGAGCAGAAAAGTTATTTTTATTAAACAAGTTTTTTCTGCCAAATGGGAGTTGAACCCGGGTCCACCGCAGTTCTTTGACATACGGGCAACGCTCTTAACGTTTAGGTCACAGCTGCCACTTTTGACTTTGTTAAAATTGCTAAATTATTTTACAAAGACTTCCTTTGTAAAACGCCTTATTATTTAATCTAAGCCCAATTTTTTCTATTAATAAGTTCTAATAAAATTCAATCCTGTTCTTAGTTTTACGACTATAGCATCCATATGTGCCAAGGTATTGCATATCTGATATTAGATTTGATATTACAGTTGAAATAGTTGAAAGGAACGTGAAGAGTTTACCCTCTTTTGATAATAATCAATCTTCATACGTGTCTCATATTTTAACTACCACAAGTGCCAAGATAGTCCGATTGATGTTATTAAAAGCGTTCTTTTATGGAAGGTGTACGTGCACACTCCATTGTCTAATCATTAGTTGTCCATTTCTACTCTTGTATTTTTTGGGGCCTACTTTTGATAATAGTAACCCCTGTTACAAAGTTTTTAAACTTTCAATATTAGAAAAACTCTTCAGCATATGAAAATGTAACATATATTTTGTATGACATCCGTACGAAAAAATACGTGTTAAACTAGAAATGGTAGAATTCTCGTTTCTAAAGCAGGGAATTTATTTCTTTTAGGATAGTTTTAAAAACTGTTTCATTATGTTGGTCAACCACGACCTTAATGTATTCTGCTGCTTGGTATTATGTCACAGATCAGGGCCAGTTATGATTTTAGGTGCTTTTGACAGGTGCTTAAATGATTTGAAATAAAGGCAAGTCCTTTAAGAGAAAAACGGAATGGATTTCATATTGAATTGGATTGGTTTCAACTTGGTATTTTATTTTTGAGTGATTTCTAGGCTTTCATGCAGAACCAAAAGTTTCAAGTGCAAAATGGGATCAATTATTTCATCGAAGCTATTCAGAATTGTTCCACCATCAAATTGTACAAAACTTTTCAGATAGATAAGTATATTCTCTATGTTCCCTATCTCAGAATAATACGTATATGGAAATGTTCATTTGAAATATGTGAAGTATTTAGGTGTTCCTCTATGTATTTACTGTATTTGTGAGTAATTGTGATTTAAACACCCAATACTGTTCGTCGGGAAATTTTATTGTCAACATATCCATATGGCTCAGCCCTTAAGCCACATTTTTGCCTACGATGACAGTCAACACATTATAAAGGCATTAGTAGGAACAGAATTGGTGACGATACAACGCATTACTTCACTTCTTGACACACATTAATGGGATCGGAAAGCGTGAAAGTAATGAAAAGCTCGAAAAGTAATTTTTTAATGGCTCTAAGTCAAAATATATTTTCTGCCCTAACAATTCTGCAATCCATTTTACCCATTATATAATCTTTGGCTTACTACCCACCTGATCCTTCAACTGAATTCTCTAAAAAACTCTTAAAAATTTATCGGCATGACTTTAGTCATTACTACACCCTCATCAATAAATAACACCAGTTGAAGATATGTCTGCAGTCAGGTTTTTTCAAATAAAAATCTAAGATTGTAATACCCAACCAACACTTTTTCACTTGTACTCTCTTCAACACAATACGGGGTAAATTGCATTGAAATTAATTCAGTGGCCATTCTTAAGGTTGCACTCCGCAGTACCTTCATTCATTATTCTATAGCACCATATATCAGCACTTGAAAACCACTTCATGTGCATCCAAACATCGGTTTCAATGCCAAATCGAATGCAACACTTTCGAATGTCAAACGGATTAAAACTCACTTCATTTCAATGCCAACAAAAAAGAAGAGGAAAACAAGCAAGACAAACACAGAAAAAACTCATTGAATATCGCTGAAGTACCCTTCTGCCACGACTCACTCACTCGCATGGTAGCCACTTCATCTGCATACAAACATCGCTCAATTATGACTTAATTCGTATCTAATGGAAATGTTCTGTGAAAATTTTCGAGATTAATAATCAAGGCAGACGCAAAGGGGAAGAAAACTGCAGTAGATGAGGGGGTGGCTGAGAAGGAAACGAATGTTAAAGTAGGTTTGCACTAAGCCAACAACTTCACATATGTGCACAAAACACAAAAAAGAAAGAAATAAAAAATTAAAGAAAAACAACAAAAAAATGTGGTGGGCAAAAAATGTGACGAGGTAGTCGAGGACCATGTGATGCGGCTTCACTCACAAAGGCTGACGACTACTTAAGGCACTGTGTGTTGTTGTATTCTTCTTCCAAGGGGTTGTTGGTGCAAGTTTGGGTGAATAGAGCGTCGTACATAAAATATTCGTGGCGGCGTATGCAGCGATTTGTTTGGCAAATTGCTAGCGCGATTTGCGTGAGTTTGAGATACTTTATGGCACTACGTGAGAAATTTTGAGTAGTAGCGCAATTGAGAGCGAGAGTTGTAATGTTTGCCAATTGATAGAAGCCAAAAGTCAGAGCGCGTTCTTTTCAGACATATGGCTTGAAGAACTTTTTGTAAACAAACGTGTTTTTCGAATGCTACGCTCCGAATGCATTGAACATATGAGATAACATAGCAGCTGCGAGGGAACGTAAGCGCCATCTGGCTTTAAGAAAGAGCAGTAGAGCAAAATATGCAAACTAAGGGAGAAAATTCAAGTTAAGAGAATTAATTCAAGTGAGTAAACATTTTTTTAATTTTACATAAAAAAAAACTTATTAAAAAATGTAAAAAGAAAACGATTTTAAGTTTTAACTAAAAATCTTCTACAGAATTTTTAATTTTTTAGTCCTTACACGCATTGTCAATTATTCTGCACTGTCTCCGCTTGAACTAATGCATTTTCAAGAGATACTGTGTCTCAAGCTCTCTTCCACTATTACTAAAACTTAAACTAGCGAAGGCGCAAACCAACTCGCTCTCGGTTCAAAATCTATTAAGTTTTTGTAACTACGTCGCTCTCTCTCTCTCTCTATGTTTTTCTCTCTTTCACACCCCATAGATTGTATCTGTATCTCACGTTTTGAACATGAATGCGGCACTGGCAGTTGAGTCGAATACGTTAAACTGAGTGGACGTGAAAGTCTTGTGGATACGTGTAGAAAAAACTCGTTTGGCAAGCGAACTACTAACTACAACAACGCGTACGCTTTAATCGTTTGTTGACGTGCGAACCAATCTATTTGTTTTCCTATGCCGAACTATTAGTCGAATATATATATATACACACTGACAAACCGGTAGTATCTGTCAGATATATGCAAATATTATTTTAACCACAACAAAGTGAAATTTCGACCAAAGCAAAACCAAGCTCAAAACAAACTTTGTAATGCAAATTTAGTTGTTCGGTTCTATTCTGTTATAGCCATTAATTTGCTTGAAGTTTTGCTTGCAATTAAGCTACGTATCTCATAAGCCGTAATTCGTGCGTGCGTTTTGTTCTTTTTTTTTATGCGGTCTTTTTAGCCAGCAGCTGCTGTTGCATAGCATCAACATTTGATGTCATTAAAGCGCGTTACAATTGCAACGCTGCCGCGCCTCTTACTTGGCATCCCGTGTATCCGTCAGTTGTTCGGGTCGTTCTGGCAGCGCACTAGTTTTAATTTTTGATGGGTTGTTGTTGTTGTTACTAATTATTATCTGATTAGATTTGTGATTGCTTGACAACAAGTAACTGTGCTGTGACAGCAGAAGAAGAACATCATTAAAAGTTTGAAATTTGGCAAAAACATTATTTGGATTAATATTTATGCTGAAGGCAGCAACAACGGTTATTTCGGTGTGTAACACTACACAAATACGGTGAGTATTCTAAAATATTGCAATGAATGTCAAATTTTTATGACACACGACAGTTTTATTGAGTGGTGTAGATGAAAGTCTGTTTATGAAAGAGTCAGTGTTAATTTAATTGTGTGAATGACAATTTTACTAAAATGCTTCAACTCAGATAACTCAACCGAATCAAATATTTATGACTTTGTAAATAAAAAATTTTCAAAATATTTAGATCCATAAATACTATAATGACTTATAATCAAATTCATTTTTTTTTTTTTTAAGTAACAAATTTCCTACTTTCATTTTTTATAACCTAATTTTTTATGCTATTTTTTCAGTTTGTTTTTTGTTTTGCTATTAATTTTGATTTTTTTTTTAAGAGACATTTAGTTTTTGACATTTCTTTTTATAAGGTGTGTGATATTGACATGAGAAAACTAATTGAGAATACTTTATAAATAAACAATAGAATAAATAAACAATAAACTTGCTGTTATTATACACAATATAAGGAAATATTGATATTCTTGGAATGATTTTAAAAGAATTTTGGCACCTAACATTTAAAACGCCATAACATATTTTAAATTTCAGGAGCTTTTTTCTATTGAATTTGATAAGTGAAAAAATCTTATTTTGGTCGTAACTTAAAATTTTGTAGGACCATGAAGTTAAAGTAAATGTATCATAACACTACTTTACAAATAATACTTTTGGAAAAATACCAAGAACTGCACATATCTGGGTAAATTAGTTTGGACATCCAAAACACAAAAACCATTCAATTTTTTTTCATTTACTGGGTTCTTAAGATAACGGTACTTGTGATTTCTCGAGAGATCATTTCCTTCAAATTAACTTGCAGCTTAAATTACTTTTCTGCTATTGATGAATAGTATATGAATTAAAAGACAATTAAATTGTCTTTTCATTGATTTATCGACTTTATCGATCGAATAAAAAATGCTCAAGTGATAGCTCATCAAAATTAAAATTCTTAAAATATTCATGTTTTTAAAAAAAAAATTCAATTCTTAACTAACTTTTTTTCAGAGAAAGGTAAAATCAGGAAAATTTTATTTTTCTGAAGTGTATTTAATTAGAAACATTTTAAGACTAATCTGAAAAAAATCAAATAAAAATTAAGGTTTTTAAAAATAATTTTGTAGTATAAGTTTAACTTCAATTTCGGTGCTTGCACTATATTTATACTTCAACGCATACTGCGTAAGGGACATATTAACTTTGTCAATCCGTTTGTAGCGCCAATAAGGACGAGTGGCAGATATAGAAAGTATATATATTTTTGATCACTATCACCACCTGGAGTCGAATTCCGTGTGTCCGTCTGTCTGTCCGTCTGTCTGCATATCGACACGATTACAGCCGTAACTTTGAAGGTATCGCGATGAAATTCAAAAAGTTAACTTAAAAATATTTTAAATATCAACGTTGAAGTTTGAAAAAAGATGTTAACTCAAAAATACTTTTATAAGTTAATTTTTTGAACTGAAACCTTGTGGGGCAATGTCTTTCGCTTCAAAAAAAAACCGTTCGTTTTCGTCGCTTCGAATACTCAAAGCATATGAAAGAACTAAAACTGGAGGAGAGAGGCTGAGTAGTCTAGTCTAGCTCTCCTAAGTGTTCACAGGGATAAGGAAGTGAAAGAGAAGGAAATAAAAGTTCAACAGCCGAAAAGTAAAATTACCCTGATTTTTACATTATCCATTTAAAAAAAGACATTATCCTTTAAAATTTATATACTGTAAAGGCTGTCCAAAAGTCAGTAATGTTTTGATCGGCACTGCTTTTTTGTGACAAACGAAGAGTACTAAATCTATGATAGCTGCCAACAGCAAGCATGGAGGCTTAGTCATGGAGAAATTCACGGTCAAACAACGCGTACAAATTGTTAAAATTCACTACAAAAATAGTGCAAATTTCACTAGACGAGCAATCACTTGAACATTTTTTATCCGATCGATACTATTGATATTCCAATGGAAATTCGATAATATTAGACAAGTACTTAAAGATGAGAGTAAATTTGAATGAAATCATCTCTGGAGAAATACAAAAGTACCGTTGTGTTAAAACCCTAAAAATTAAAAAAAAATATAATGTCTTTTGTGTTCTCGAGTTTCACATTAACTCGCCCAGATATGTACCGTTCTTGGTATTTCCCAGCTGTAAAGCAGTGCTCTTCAATTTCATTTTGTTGCTCTTTTTTTAAATTAAGGTGACCATAAATGATTTTTGACAAAATAACTAAACTGTTTTTAAGTTATTAAGTTATCATGAATTGAATTGTATTTCATAAAATATTTGAATAAATATTTTGTTTCAAAATACATAACATATTCTTCTTAGGGCCGTACAGTGGCTATAAATAATTTTTCCAAATATCCTGTTTCTTTAATATAAGCAAACTACACTATAGTCAGATAACCAGATAAAATAAAAAAAATCACTAAGCTTGTGTAATATTTTTATAGTACACCGGGGAAAAAAGCAAAAGGTTAATCACCTAAGTCGGCTTGGGTAAGGATGGGAATTGTTAATTTAAACTTATGCTTATTCACCTAAGCAATTTATTGTTTAATGCTTTGCTTTGAAAGCACATACTTCGATACCTTGCCAAAAAAAAATATTTGATTCACCTAAGCCCAAAAACCAAATATACAAAATTAAAAACAACAAGCATGGATGGCTTCAGCATAGTTTTGAGCTATTTTCTCCAAAAAAAAAAAAAAACACAGCTGCTTCATTAGACACACGAGAGAAGGATAGATTTGATAATTTAATGTTCTTCTTTTGTAACAAACCCACTTTAAATACAAAAATAACATAAAGTAAATTAAAAAACACACGTTAATATTCACACCAGTTAATTTTACTACATTTCATCAACAAAAAGAAAAGAAAAAAATTTTTTTGCCCACCGTGCGGAATCGAACCTGGAACTTTTGGTACCAGTCCATCGCTCAACCCACTGATCCAAGCAGCCTTGCTACTATTTGCTGACATAACTGCAGTTATGTTAACAGATGCTGTATTAACAGATGCAGTATGTCGCAGTATTCTGTTGATAGCCATACAACAAAAATCTTTTAATAGATTATTGTGTTATGCTGCAGCATAGCTTCAGTTGTAATTAATATTGAATAAATCCCTCCGCGTAACGAAGGAATTTGACTCAATTCGTAGTGTAGTGACTTCATACACAGTGGTATCGGTTGGTTGTGGGTTCGAATCTCAATGGCATAAAAGGTAAACCTTTTGTATTTGATATTTAATTTAACTTAATTTAATGTTCTTGTTATAATAGACGTCAAGAAGCAAGAACATCCGAGAAGCGAGAAGTCATTAATTTTTAAGAAAAAAACAGTGTTGCCTTTTATGCTGAAAAACAAAAATATAAAAAAAGAAGCCTTTTATGCTGAAAATCAAAAATATCAAATAAGAGCCTGTCGTTTTAGAGATCAACAGGAGAAGATTTACTTAAACGCATTGCAAATAAAGATTTGAACCTCTTGGCTTTACTGTGTGTCAAGCCCACACTTGAGAAAACTCAGAACAAAATGAAAAATTAAAAAAAAAATTTCTGTGATACAATAAAATGCATACAAATATTTTCCCAATAACTTGCAAGTAAAATACTTCTTTAATAAAATGATTGAGGATAACAAATCTTTTAAAAGAACTATTATGATAAAACAATTGATTTTATTAAATTTTGTATACTACAGTTTTTAGCTATATTCTAAGGTAGGTCACTTAAAATATATATAAAAAGTCACCCCATAGAATGATAGCTTACCTTAAAAGTATTTCAGCACCATAAAAAAAATTTTTTTTGAGGGTCCCAAAAAACAAATTCAAATTCTAACATCAGATTCTAAATCAGCAATCTTCTATCTACTTTCATATCTACTACTGTTTAATACTTCCGGCTTTGAGTGCTACTACTATTTTCCACCTATTTTAAACCTTGGTCTGGTCAATTATTCAAATAATTGCCCAAGCCCTTAATCAAATCCTTGCTCAAGTCCTTAATCAAATTCTTGTGCCATCAAATCTAAGTCCTTGTTCAAGTCTATTCCCATATTCTTGTCCAAATATTTTTAATAATCCTTGACAAAATCCTTATCCAAATACTTTTTCCAAATCCATGTCAAAAATCTTGTCCTTATCCATGTCAAAATCGTAGTTAAAATCATTGTTCAAGACAACTTGTTTGTATGATAGTAAACGTGGTTTCGAAGGGTGGTAAGTATGAATTTTATTTTTTATATGCTCAAAAACATTCTTATTTGAACCCAATAACATGCGTAAATATTGATTTGATTCAAATTCTTGTCGATATTATTTAAGTCATTACATTTTTTAAATCCGATCGGAAAAATAACGATCAATGATTGATTTTTATTTCCGATCTAAAAAATATCGATAAAAGACAACTTTTATTTCTGACCGAAAAAATAACGATCACAAAAGGATTTCTATTTCTGATCGAAAAAAATAACGATAAAAACATAACTTTTATTTCTGATTGCAAAAATAACGATCAAAGAAAATTTTTATTTCTGATCGAAAAAATAACGATTTAGAAAAAACTTTTTTTTATCAAAAAAAAAAAAAACGATAAAAAATAAAGATTACAAGAATAACGGTTACAAAATGATTTTTATTTCTGATTAACGATTAAAAAATAAATTTTATTTCTGATTAAAAAAATAACGAATAAAAATAATTTTTATTTGTGATCGAAAAAATAACGATCAAAAAATAAAATGCTTGATTGATAGCGATAATCGTTATTTGCGATCCCTGTTTTTTTTTATCGGAATTTTGTTGTTACAAGTGAAAATATAAATAAAAATTTAAATATCCACTTGAAGATGACATCTGAGGTCAATGGTATATAAGACCTTTAAGACTCTTTAAGACCTTTCCAATAATATACTGCACTTTATGATCGGACCAGAAATGCCGAGGATACCTAAAAAAAGCATTTTTGATGGTGCTGAAATTCTTTCAAGGTAAGCTATCATTCTACAAGGTGACTTTTTATATATATTTTTTCCCCCATATAAGGCGATCCACCCTACTAAATACCTATATTCATTTATCCGAATATTATTTCATTGAAAAAATGTAATTAAGTTTATAAACATAATTTTTAAATTCATTGGTAAACAAATTTTATTACTATGAATTGTATGAAAAACTCGGATTAACCTTAACTTTTGAAGTTTCTCATATTTCGATTCTTAGGTATGTTCTAACACATTTTTGCTGCATCTTAGTACTTTCATATGTTAGATACATGACTTAAAAATCATAATTTTGATGAATATATTATAGATTCTAAATTCAGAGTGCAGCGAAACTTGAAAATCAAGAATGCCAATAACATGAAAATGTTCAGTATAATGCACTGCTCGGCATCTCGCGGCAGCACGGGTATAATGGTATGGTGTCGATGCGCATTTTCTTCACACGTATTGAAAAACACCCCAGTGGGCAATTGAAGGAGTCCAAAGTCCTTTTATCGTGCCTGCGTTAAAATTTGTTAGACCTTCCACATTCCTTGCAAACACCCTTTTATTGATTGTATGGAATGGCAAAATTTTTCAGTACTTCCGCACTCCCTGCTTTAAAGAGGCCTGCTATAAGCACTCCTTTAGAATGGCTTAAAGAAGTGGTTAACCAAAACAATTAAAAAATATATTTTTTTGTTATTTCTTTTATGTTTACCTACTTGTTTATTCTGTGATTTTATTTTATTTTACATATTTTTGCCAGATAAGAATATTTCTAAGTCATGACGTTGATTATTATTGAGTATATTTGAACTAATATATATTTTAACTTTTAACGAAAAAGTAACCCTGAAATATAAGCAGAACCAGTTTTTGCAGGAAAAATATAATTGTTGTATTGCCCTGGGTAGCAGTTACATCACAGAGAAATAACGAAAACTTCTTGCCTTCCTTTTAACAGGCAGGCCTTATAGAAGCCCTCACCGATGCAGTGATGTTGTTAAGTGTGTTGACGCCAAAAAAAGCAGTTAATGCATGCCTTTTTTTCAAGAGGCCTGACTGAATTGCCCACTGGGACGTAAGCAGCTATTTTTATATAAAATCTTTTATACAGTGAAAAGCTTACAAAAGCCGACCACTTGTATAATGTCTTGATGTAAGATATTTATTTTATTAAAAATATTTTTATACCACCCCCTATATTACCTCAGGTGAATGTTAACTTTGTCACAACGTCTGTAACGCCCATCAGGAGGTGTTACATCAGCATCACCACCTGATCCGATCTGTCAAAACAAATGCAAAAATATTTTGTAGTACTACAAAAACCACGCTTACCTCCCATATAACAGAAATTTGAAACGATATTTTTTTTATTGAAGCTATATAAAACAACTCAATCAAGAATATAAAATACTAGCAGAACCCAGTGGTCCTCGGCTTCGCCACGGACGTTTTCTTTTATCAATTAATATATATGACCGCTATTTGGACCCACACCGCCTACATACCAAGTCTTACTATGAAAATATGTACAATTTAAGAATTATAATGATTTCGTAAAAGTGGGCGTGTATAAAGTACGACCACGTCCATTTTTAGTACAACTACCGACAGTAATCATACGAGCTAAGCTACCAAATTTTAGTTTAATACGACCAAAACTTTCTGAAATAAATACTTCTAATTGATTTATTTGCTGTTAAAGTAGGCGTGGCAAATATGTATAACATAGCCTATCATAATTTAATTGAAATTACAAATCGGTTGGTACCTATATCGTCTATATCGGTTCAGTGGTTCTCGCGTGATTGTGAAACTCCTGTGCAACGTCACAACGCTTTTATATAATAGAAGATAAATGGGCGGTAATAGTAGGTGTGGCCACATGTTATGTATATATATGACCGGCATTTAGACCCATAGCACCTTCAAACAAAGTTTCACTATTATAATGATTTCGTTAAAGTGGGCGTATTGAGAATCTGACCACTGCCATTTTTAGTAAAGCTGCCGACAATAAGCATACAATCTAAATTACCAAATTTAAGTCTAATACGACCCAAACCGTCTGAAATATCTAATTTTTATTGATTTGTGGGCGGTTAAAGTAGGACTGGCAAATTTAACATATCCTATCATGATTTCGCTGATATAACAAATCGGTTGGTACCTATATTGTCTAAATCAGTTCAGTGGTTCTCGCGCGATTGTGGATCATCCGATTAGTGTCACAACGCTTTTATATAATAGTACAGATATGAGTAGATATTGAAAAAAAATGCCACGCCCACCTTCCATACAAAATTTGCATAGCATCTTAAACTCAGGAACGACTCTTCGCAGATCGATGAAATTTTGTATTTAAGTTGTAATTAGCTCTATTAGAGCACATGTTAGAGTATTTTAAAATCCGCCAACAGCCACGTCTCCCATTTAAATTAAAATAATAAGTTTTCCAATGTAATAATATGTTCATAATAAATTATCAAATATGACCAAGAAATTAAAAGGAAAAAATATTTTAAAATAATATTTTACTTTGTAGTGATTAGTAGTCGGTTTTTTTAAAGTTTTAATTTCTTCCTTTTTAGAGAATATGATAAATTTTCGAAAAAAGTGTATAAACTACATAAATACAATTGTTCTTACAACATTTTTTCTATGAAATTCTAAAATTTTGTTGGTTATTTCAAATATCTGTCTCTTAGATTTAAATTGATTTTGTTTTTAAATTAGATTTAAAGTGTTTTGAAATATTTATACCCATTCTTGTAATGAATTTTTAACCTTAGTGTCAATATTATTCGAGATGTAGTGTTTTTCTAATATTGCCACGCCCCTTTGTTGAATAAGCGCCCGCTTTCTTAGCCATTATTTGTAATAACTGTGCCTACCCCTCTTCTTAATTTCAGTACAGGGTCAATATTAATTGAGATAGGAAACGTTAAAAATCTCTTTAAATTCTACAAAAATAATCTTATAACTTAAAACTTTGCACAAATACTTTAATTTTTAATATGGGCTGAGAGTTTTTACTTGACAAAATTGAATGAAAACTCCCCCTAACTTCCACACAAAATGATGTCATCAAAATAGAAAAATCTTACTAAATATGACAAAAATTTATGTTTGACGTGATGCCTTATACATAAGTAATGATTATTCCTTGGCTGTCAGACCTCGCTCCAGTAACATACATGCAATATTGGGCTAACTCGTCACCTCAACGACAAAACATCGCTCTTAAAACAAAAGATTGAGTTTTTTGACTTACCATTCTATATGCACTTTGATATATGCTTTAAAGTTCTTATGGCCCATTTATCCTAACCTCAAATATTTATTAAAAATCCTAAGAATAAAAAAAGTTCCGTTTCTTCCTTTCGATATAAGTTTCGTTAAGGGAGAGCCAACCCTACTTAAAAACAGGGTATTGGCTATTTATCCCATGAATTTGTTAATGTTTTCATATACAATCACGTATTCATTCTTTAATCAAATAGGAGGGAAACATCTCTAATTCAAAATTTTGACTCTAAATCCAACATTTCCAATAAATATCTCTAATTTCGTTTTTATTCTAAGCTGTAATCAAAGATTTAGATAATAAAAAGATTAATATATGCGAGAATACATTTTTACAATCAAATACCTTAAATGGTTCTTGTAAACAGATGGTAGAAATTTCAAATTTGTCTATTGCTCTTCCCCCTTGGACCCACGTCTGCTTGATATAGTGGTTCGACCTTATACAGTATCATGCTTTCAGGTATTCTGTAAAGATTCTATCTTGTTTTCCCATTACCAGATTCTATTTACATGCAATAAAAATTTTAATTGTTGGGGAATTAGAGAAACACCTATATTTTCTTATTGGTAATATTATCCTTCACATGACATTAATGATGCTATTGTGGAGATCACTTATTGCTTATGTTATGTAATATTTGTCTCTCAATATTTCCTAACATTTATGTATGTAAATTGTATTAATGTTGTTTATTTTTCAAAAAAAAAGTATATTTTTAGAATAAATTGCAATTTCTAGTAAAGGGAGAATACAAATTTACATAATGTTTTTGTAAATTTCGAATTATTGTGACTATTTCCGGAAAAAATACCATACTCAATCTTTTATTTCATAGCGTAGAGTCCCCACTCAAATAATATTGCTTAATATATTTATGTTAAGAAATTGAATTTGACTGTTTGTATAACATTATTTATCTCTCGTGGAGACTGTGTGTAAGATTTGATTTGGTTTTTTAACATAACATAACTTCAACTCACAGTTTTTCAACATGTTTTCACGATCTGAAGGCAACGGTTTTTGAATAGTTACTAAAAATGTTATTTATGAAAAGTCTTTAAACCTAATTTATATAAATAAATGTGTTAGCGACTTCTTAAGAAATGGGAAACGAATATTTGTGTATTTAATTATAAATTTGTGTATCTAAATTTTTTTTCCAATAATTCAATGTAAATAAGTATTCTTTTTCAATTATATCAGCTGTTTTTCTCCTTATCTACATTGCTTATTTAGCAATTTAATGTACTGGACACCCGATCTTGTTTATTAATAGTTGAATTTCTCAAGAAAATTATGTCCACACATCATTCACACTCGTTGAAATAACACCACATTTAAAATGCGTCACATATTCAGGTATGTACATTGCGATCATGGTGGAAAAAAATGTACGTTAGTCAACTTTATCAATATTGATAATAACAATAAGCAGAAGCTTATTGCGTTCAAGCGATAAGATAAACAACATATCAATTCGAACTCACAAAGGTGTGTCTTTGATAAAACTCAAAGTTTTTTTAAAGGTTATCAGTAGGTGACCTGATTTGATTTTAAATTAAATTTCTTTAAATTCATAAAATCAAAAATTTGTTGTGTTCAAGAAATAGCTATTAGTACAGTTTGGTACATAAGATACTCTCATAGCTTATAGCTACAAATATAAGCCCGCAGCGTATAACAACAACAATTAAGCGGTCATAATTGCAAAATAATATTTAAAATAGACTGTTAATTAACAATATCCACTTAATTAGTGAGTACCATATTATGTTGAGTTGTTGGTGGTGTTGTTGTTGTTATAAGTAATTCAAAACGTTGCGCAATGCACGCTGCTCCTAACCTTGAGTTGAGGTAACCTTAGTGCTTTTGTTTGCCAACATTAGTTATGAACAGTTCTTTGAATCACTCCCCATGCTCTAGCTCACCTGGTTCTAACAGCTTCCATGCAATACTATCTGTGCTACAGAGTGTCAGAGGCCCTACAAGGGCAACAATAACATTAAAACAAAAACAGAAAAAAAAAACAAAAAACCATTAAAATTGTTTGTGTTTAGCTAACATTGTACTTGAAAGATACTCATGTTTGTTTATCTTTATGAAATGCTAATGCTTAGAAATAGATATAGTGTAAGCAACAACAAAGAGTATCTACAACACACCAACACCAGTAGTAGTAGTAGAAGTAGTAGTAGAACACAAAATGGTACGAAAAAAAATTCATATGGAGTATATAAAATAATATTTTTTAGCAATTTCATTGTGAGCTTATTTAATAGCCTGCAGTGCTCAATAATCTTAAATCAAACAAGTTTTGCTAAACTAGTTGCTGGTAAGAGCAAAAAGTTCGCCTTCTTTATAAGATCATTATTAAGATAGTAAAATGTATACCACGCATTCTGCTAAACTTTTTTCACAATTTACGACTGGCTTAAAAAGACGAAAGATACCAAAAGAATTCATGTCGCCAAAAAGTAAAGAATGAAATTAAGTAGCACTTTGCTGTTTTCTGTAATGTGGCAGTTAAATCGGAGTAGTAAAACTGATACATAGTTATAAAATTCAACTGGAAAGAAAAAACTATTCAACTGTAAAATCGTTAAGTCAATTGGCGGGATTCTATCTAGTGTTGTCAAATATTCGACAAAATATAGAAAGCAGTTACTCGAATAACCTGTAAATACGGTTTTTTAAAGATCCGGTGATTTCATGCAAGCAATCGAATAAAAATAAGTCTTATCAAAATTTTGAAAAAGCTAAAAATTATAGAAATTTCCGAATAGTTTATGAATATTCAATTAATTAATATATAAAATATAAAAATATTAATGTTATATATTGAAATATATAAATATAACATATAAATATTAATATATAAAATATATAAATTAGATTAGAGAGAGGGTATATTAGGAATACCCGGCGTCGCCCGGGGGTTTGTAGCATTGAAGGCGTGTAAAATTTGTGGAAAGTGATACAACCAACAATGCACAATCATCAATGGATTCAATCTCAACCAAACATTTTTCCGTCGGTGATAAAATATTCTACAGAAAAAAAGAGAATTTTAATCAGATTCAAAATTTCAAATAAACCTTTTTTATCACTTAGATATCAATGTCGCGGGCCAAATTGTCTGCGACTTCAAATTAAATTAATTTATAAAATATGTTTTAAATGTTTAAAGCATAGTAGAATTATGATTTTTAAGACTAATATAATTTGGGCCCCTTCACACCTTATGCCAAATATCAATACCATGGTGTAAATATTTGCTAAGATAAAGTATTAAAACTAAAGTGAATCGCCACCGTATCGAAAAAGTTATAGTTTTTTGTAGTATTTGTACAACAGCGCTCTCTGGCTTTCGAGAAGGTGCAAAAGAGACAGCGCCAAAACACTTGCCGTTCTCGAAAATAACTATATACCGATTTGCATCTAAATAGAATGAGCGGTTTTGAAGTTTATCATAATTTCTTAAGAGATTTGTGCCACAGCACCCTCTAGTGTTCAAGATAGATCAGCATAGACAAATCCAAAATAGTCACCGTATTTGAAAATTTCTAAGGCTATTCAAATTTTCATTAAAATATTTGTACTTCAGCGCCCTCTGGTCATTAAAATAGAACATAATAGATAAGTAATCAACACTTACCCTACCCGCAAACCCCTATATACAAACTTTCCTGCAAATCAGATGAGCAATTTCGAAAAAAATTTCCTGTAACTCGATCGCACCGCCACCTACCGATCCATTAAAATTGACTGATTTTACACTTGAACGTCAAATATCGACTATTTTCACATTTTCTATATATTCATTTCATAATGCCACTATGTATGCTAAAATATAGACTTCTTTTCTGTTTTAGTTTCCATTTCGAATTTTTTTTTTTTTTTTTTTGTATAGACACTTTGTGGAACTTTTTTTTTTCGGTTGTCAGATTTGTTCCTTCTTCGGTTGGCACCTTTTAGAGTGCACACCATGTCAAACACGTTAAAATAAAGTTCCACTTGCCCAAAGCACTCAGCCTTCTCAAAAATTCTTAAATGCATACGCTTTAGAAGTTTTCTGCGTATTTTGAAAACATTTGTACTACAGCGTCCTCTGATGTTCAAGATAAAGTAAAAAAATAGCGCCATAATATTCCCTGTACCATAAAACCATACATCAGGCCCGTAGACAAGGGAGGGTGTTTTGGGTGTTCAAATACAGCCCCAGACCACCCGCCCCCCCTTATTTGTCCAGAAAGTATAAAAAAAAAATATAATCATTAATATGACATTTTTTATATGCGCATACTTAATGCGCCTACGTTTCTCACCTGCGATTTAAGAATTTATTGCGTTTGAAAGTATTAAATAAAAGTGAGGAAAAAATTTACCTTTTACAATTGTTTTAATTGTGGTTTTCTAAAATTTAATCCATTTGTGTTAAGTGTTTTCTATTGATTATTTTATTGTGCCAAAATACTAAAACGATTCCACTTAATTAGCTGCAGAAACCGCTATTAAAAAAGGCCAGAAAGGAGGAAAGTAAATCTTTGTTTTTAAGGAACTTTTTTCTGTAATCAATTTCCGTCTTTATTATGGCGACTTCTTGATATTCTTTAATACTTTGATCCAATGTTACAAAATTAAATACGATTATAGCTATTATAAAAAGAAGATGACACCGCCGAAGTCGAAGCAACATTAGAACTACTTTGCTGATGTACCAACTGAGTGTAGCGCTGCCAGAATGGTGTAGTGGCCAATGTGTGCGGTGTCCATTATATATTATAATTATTTAATGATTACGATTTTAGCTAAATCATAATAATGTAATATTGTATTTCGTTTGCATTGTAGAAAGAGTTCAAGAATCTTTAGAGACTGAAAAGTTTCCAGAACTGCCTTTGGAAACGGCAGTTGCAGGAGGTGGAAGTATTGACAGTAATGTTCAAAGCAGTCGTATAAATAGTGTTATTAAGAATATTTCACTTTTTATGTTAATAATTCTAAGTTTGTGCGTTTTTTGTGTATAATTGTAGAAGTTTTTCCAGAAACAGAAATTTCGTTTGGTACATCGGAACTGCCTTCGACTTTGGCAGTACATAAAGGCGCAAGCAACGATATTTCCAATTTTATTTCATTGCAAGTTTTCAAAACATTTAAAATCTCCCTTCCCCTCTCTCCCCCCACAACTTTTAATTTTCCTGTCAGTGGTTCGCGTTATCTACGATTTAAGCAGTCTTGGTTGAACCGTAGGCATTAGTTAGCTTACTCCAAATTGAAAAACGGAGCTTATTGTAAAATTTGCCTTTTTTTTTAGCACTGACGCGGGATCTCAACCTCTTAGGAAATAAAAATACAATTTTCAAACCTTTTGAATATTGTCGAAGAAGTCAATTAAATTTAAGAATTTTGCTAAGTGATCTGTTAAAGTTTAGGAGTTGCTTACGGATTTACTTATAAGAAAATGTTAGTCTTCTTATCGTGGTCATTTTTCTAGTAAGTCACAAGTGGCTTACAGTTAAACATTGCTTTATACAGAATTTTAACCCGATAGCAGCTTGTACTTAAATTGTTTGAATACATAATAAGACGCTTACAAAAATATCGTTTCAAAGGAATTTGCATTGTAGGTCACATTTCTAATGGTGTGGTAAATTTTTACTAAATTACTGTTTATATACTTTTCCTTGATTTTGATTACATCCAAAAACGAGGAATTAAACAATATGCAAGAATTTTACCTTGCTCTGGTAACACTACCATAGGAATAAATTAAATCAGAATTCAGCAGCGGATGCTGGCGCAAATATTAGGAAAGTGTGGTGATAGGTGAAGGAGTGCAATTGATATTTGAAATATATTTCTAGAAGTTCTATGGGCGTGTACCGCTTAAATGGTTGTGCATCCTTAAGAATACATAGGGATAGCAAAGTCACAGAGGATGATGTATTGGCAGAATTGGCATCAAAAAGAGAAGACTTAATACAAACCTATTAAAACAAATAAAAGTAAGTTTTATACTAAATTCCTTGGATTCATTGATATCTTTTTTATGAACCCCCCCCCCCCCCTGGGTAAATCCTGGCTACGGGCCTGCCATATATATACAATTGTTTATACTGATCGGATGAGCGGTTTTGGAGGTTTTAGCGTATTTCAACATAGTTTGTACTACACCGCCATCTGGTGCTCAAAATATACCAAAATGTATAGCTCTTAAGCATTTACCGTATCCTAAACTCCCTATATGGCTCAACCGGCCCAGTCGTTTTCGAGTTTTAATTCTGAGTTATAAACTCAAACATGTTTTTCTCCATATAGGGGAACTGTTGCAACGTCTTTAGTATGCGTTCAGAATGGGCCCGGGAAAAAAAATATATTTTCAAACATTACTTGAGTGATAGTTTACTTTTCTGCCAAATTTCAAAGAATTCGGTGAAGAACTTCCGAAGATGTGTAACATTTTCCATTCAAAATATAAAATATACATAAAAGACGCCTATTTTGGTTTTCACGATTTTCCAAATTTTCTACCAAGGTTTTCCAATTTTTCTATTTTTATGAACCATGCCTGAACAATTACCAACAAAATAAAACTAGTAAGGATGGAGCTTCGGCAGGGTACCGAAGCTAAAATACCCCCCGTGGCCATATTGAAGTATATTATCGGCATATACGATGACATTCAGTTTTATATACTAACGAAAGTTTTCCTATTTTGATCACATCACTTTGTATGGGAGGTAGGCGTGATTTTGATGCGATTTTGCCAAATATCATAAAAATGATTCATATTATATATCAAATCTAATGTGCAAAATTTCAAGACATTTCTTTAATTTTTGTGAATTTTTAAGAGATTTTACATTTAAAATAAAGCCACTTTGTATGGAAAGTGGGCGTGGTTTTCATCCGATTTGGCCATTTATCAAATTTATTTATCATAAATTAAAGAAGCTTATCAAAGCTTATGTGCAAAATTTTAAAAAATTTCTTTAGTTGTTGCAGATTTTTAAGAGATTTTACGTTTAAAATAAAGTCAATTTGTATAGGAGGTAGGCGTGGTTTTCATCCAATTTCCAAATATCACAGTGACGATCTTCATTAAAAATCAAAGCATATGTGCAAAAAAAAAAATCCGACGAATTTTAATACAACTTTTTCTTTTAATTTCTTGGTCAGATTTGGTAATTTATTTAAA
Organism: Coremacera marginata; assembly: GCA_914767935.1. Taxonomy (NCBI): domain Eukaryota; kingdom Metazoa; phylum Arthropoda; class Insecta; order Diptera; family Sciomyzidae; genus Coremacera; species Coremacera marginata. The sequence goes on from OU612047.1 coordinate 120,857,186, forward strand.
CATATTATTACATTGGAAAACTTATTATTTTAATTTTTTTCTAATTTGTTTTATTATCATAAATATTTGAATTTCTTTATGAATACAAAAGCGTTTAAGGTCGGCGCTAATATAAGCGGACTTCTAATCAGAAGCGCCAACTTCAAAGCTTTTAAAACGAATTAGAAAAAAATTAAAATAATAAGAATTGGCACGCCAATTTTTCGAATAACGCCTTCTTTATTGACCGTAATATTTAATAGTTCTGCCTACCCCCATTTTACAATAAATTTCAGTGCCCTAGTGTCAATATTATTTGAGATACACTGTTTTTCTAATATTGCCACGTCCAATTGTCGACTACTGCCCACTTTATTGACCGTAATTTGTTATAAGAACACCTACCCCTATACTAAATTGCAGTACCATAATATCAATATTATTCGAGATACACTCTTTTTCTAATATTGCCACGCACATTTCTGGAATAAAGCCCATTTTCTTGGCCGTAATTAGTAATAACTGTGTCTACCCCTACACTAAGTTGAAGTACCCTAGTGTCAATATTATTCAAGACACAGTGTTTTTAAATATTGCCACGCCCATTTGTCGAATAACGCCCATTTTCTTGACAGTAATTTGTAATAATAATGTCTGCCTCTATACAAAATTGCAGTACTCTAGTCTCAAAATTATTAAATATACACTGTTTTTCTAATATTGCCACGCCCATTTATCGAGTAACGCCTATTTTCTTGATCATAATTTGTAATAATTGTGCCTACCCTACATTAAATTGCAGTACCCTAGTGTCAATATTATTCGAAATACAGTGTTCTTCCCTTTCTCAAATATCGCCCACTTTTTACCTCCGTGTTTATGATATCTATCTGTTCACCAAAAGTTATGGCAATCAGGCATATAGCTTAGGAGTTATGGATGTACATAAATTGAAAAAAAAAAAATATATAATAAAAAAAACAGAGAAACCGACGAACTTGAGAACCTCCTCCTTTTTTGAAGTCGGTTAAAAATAGAAAACAACAATAATATATAAAAAAATAATCAAAAAAGAGATATTTTGTAAAATCGAACTGCGTAGTATTTAGGTGACACAACCTGGGTATACCTTTTTCTTCGTAAAGTAGAGCGAGTTCCAGTAGTAATATATTGAATATCATATGTCATATTGCGCATGTGCTAGTATGCGTTTTTTGTAGTAAATCTTGGAAACTGAATTCTAATAACGGTTTCATATTCTATGACTCAAGGAACATCTTTGTATGGAGTTTCATTCAAATTCGTTAGAATCCCATTTTACAGAATGTCCATTTTGACAGTTGACAGCAACAAAATAAAAATTCCAGCGGCGGATTCATGATCAGCAACACTAGAAACCCTCAAGTAATGTTTGTAGTCTCATACAAACGTTTTTTGAAGAGTTAAATTCTTTAGCGAAGCTTTTAACGGGAATAAAATGAAACTTTACAAAAGCGTCAGTTGCGATTTTTTTTTATGAACTTTGCATTTACTCTTAGCGGAATATCAAAAACATGTGCAAACATGTGCAAGTAACAATGCAAGCCACTCTCGATGGTCACCTCATTTTCATACTCGCTTAAGGGCCTCCGGGAGTTCTTCGAAGAAAAAAATGCACCAAACTTTATTTTAAGCGCTGTTTTATAGTAGACCAACATTTTTTTATATTATTGAAGTATAACTATTAAGGATTTATCAATGACATTTTGCTCCAAAAATATTTTTCGATAAGGTAGAAAAGTGCAATGCCGCGAAGGACCTTAAATTTGCGGTGAGCAAGATATCTGGAGACTGGTAGACCAAAAAAAAAAATTTTTTTGGTTTGTTGAAGAGAAATGGGGGCTTAATCGTTGAAATAATGGAGACTGCTTTGGAGTGATTTTTGTTGGGAACTCTCTTAAAAATTTTTTAAAATATTGATAAAATTTTGAAATGAAAAATCTTTCCAAAGAAATATGCAACAGCACTGGAAATCAAATAAATTTTTTGTTGAAGAAAACCAAATAATTTTCTTATATTTTTGATATTGACCTTAACTTTTATAACTATAAAAAATGTATTTAATGTAAATACTGGATAAAAAAAATTTGAAAAAAGCGTCTAAATAACAATTGCAGAAAACATTATATATTAAGCTTTCATAAAAAGTATGTAAGCTCTATTTAACTAAAATACTCCTAAGATCAGATATTTTCGATGCTTTTATAACAATTTGCCACATAATGTTCTTAACTTGGATAGAATATTTAGATATATTTGCTGACCTCAGTTTAACTGCACTAATACAATCTCTAAATATACCCCCACTCATTTATGGTAAATTTAACATAATAACAACGACATCATTTTAAATTAAAAACTGTTTAAAATTTTTAAATTTAAAATAAAGTTGAACATTTTTAAAAGGGTGAAAAGTAAAAATATTGCCTTCTTCGGGTGTTTGTTAAAAGTTTTAGTAAACAAAGAAAACTTGCATTTTTTATAAGATTCGAGGAAAAAGACGAAAGTCAATATTTATGAAATGGATCTAAGCGAAACAAACAAAAAATAGAAATCATCTACATATTTCTTTGAACACTGAAAATTATAAACAACAGAAATCAATTTAGTGTAAGCTACGGTGGCTCAGTCTTCGCCGCCGCCCAGTCTTGTTGTTTCATCAACGTACACACAACAACAGCCAACAGATGGATGGAATTTGTACATTTCGATTCATATACAGCACCCGCGTGCTCACCCGCACATTTGCTACAAAACACGTTCCAAAGCATAGCGCACGATATCGAGAGATACTTGATGATGCATTGAAGCAGCTACTTAAAAATGCGTTGACCGTCTTGCGACGCGTGTCGGTTGAGTGTCGGTCGATTGTATCGATCCATAAAAATAGACAATAATTACAACAACACAACAAGAACTACCACATATGATTACAACAACATAACATCTACATTAATGAGGTTAACGTGAGCTAAATATAAACTAAGTTTCGATCTGAAAAATGCAAGTCTAGAGCAGAGGCAGCAACAACAACACCAATAACAACAACAACAGCAGCAGCCAGTATTACCAAACTGTCCGATATATCAGATTTGTTACGATTTTCTTAACTTGGTACGATTTTCAGATTTAAAGCCGATGGATGATCCGATATTAAGTCAAAATTCATTCAAATGTTATCATTTTTGGAAAAATTAGCACTACGATTGATTTATTTAAAATTTATAAAAACTATAGTCAATTTCTGAAAGAACTAGTTTTTCTATATCTTAAATTCATAAAACAGTACTGAGTTTGGGATTGGTATCATCAATTATATAGTTTGGGAATTTCTTTGGCTTTTTCTTTTTTTATTAAGAACAGTTTTTATGAAAAAAAAATAAAGTTACAAATTTTTTCATGGCAATACTGTCGGCAGCATTGACAACATATTGAAATACTTTTCGAAAACACACACTCAACAATACATAAACTTAATAAAAATAAAACAAAAACATTTAATTGTTCATGAGAAAGAAAAGTTCAGTAAATAAGTGTTATTTTAATTAGTAGTTGCAGCAGAAGCTAAAATTGTATAATTATTATTTAGAAATAAAAAATATTTACTCTACTTTTATATGTTGAAAGCTTACATACAATTATAAAAGGAAAAAAAATCGAAGCCTTGCGTGTTAGTCTCTTCTAAACTATCGCTCACAGTTGACGTGCCAACTTGTAGATAATTTAAGTATCTATAAGCCTATCTATATGTCAATAATTTATAACTTTACTCAACCCACATAGATATGACCATTAAACTCTATATTTTAACTAGCAAGACAGACAAACACACAAATTCCCAAAACCAACATCGTCAATTCCCCAATTTCATGAATTCAGGTTATCAGTAGAATTTGTGACCTTTTCTCAATGCTGGCTGGTTGCTTGCAATAAATAAAATATTTATATTAGAATGTATATGTAAATGCTCAAAGTAGTATTTTTGACGTCTTCGCTTGACTCTTTCACTCCCTTCGATTATTTTGGTTTTAAGGTTGAACTTAAATATTTTAACAGTTTTTAATTAGAGTGAAGCATGAATTTTGGAATTTGTCAAATTGACGGCTTTTCATTTTCGAAAAAGATACATTTTGTCAACAGCTGTAAATTATTTTTCCGATAATTGGCATTGTTGGCCCTTTGGTTAATTAGAGGTTAAAAATTTTATGGAATGTTTTATGATGATGTTGTTTGATGAACGCGTCGTACTGCGTCTATTTATTATGCGTTTTTATTTTTTAATTTATTTTCTAACATTTTTTTGGTGTGTTTTTTTATGATTTTAATTTCCCCCTGGAGCCATAAATCGTGTTTACGAACTGTGTGCATTCAATTGATAGCACTGAGATTTATTTCTTTTTGCTTGCTCAAATCTGTATGTGTGTGTGTGTGAGTGTTGAGGGGCGTTTCATTTTCTCTGTTGATTTGGTTTCGGTGGTTTTTGCAAACATTTGTTAAAAATAGCATTAAATTTATTCAAACATGTTTCGCATTGTAGAGCATTTTTTACTGGTTTGTGGCCTTGTCCTGTACACCGCTTGTGGATCTAATTTTTTAAAAGTTTTCAATAACATTCCAGGTCAATGCCACATTAAATATTTCTCTGTTGCTTGGAACTTTGCAAATTATGTGAAAGCATTATGTTTTTGTGTTTTATGTTTATAGTCTATATGGACCAGTTTGTCTAAATATACAGTATTTGGTCATACATTAGTTTTTGTGGAATTCTGAAATTTCACCACTTCTTTTTGTGCCTGAAGGATACAAGCCTTATTATTTGAATTTGAATAGATAAAAATTTCAAAATAATAGAAAAAAAAAATAATAGGCCATTTCAGTCCTTGAAAGCTTCTATTGATTAATTTTTGTGCGTGTTTGCTTGTACCAAATAAATACAAGATTTATATCAACTCCGAACAACTCATATACTCAAGAAGATCAGTTTATACTACAGAAAGGTGACGGCCGATCAGAAATATTATTTCTATTAAAAAATTTTTTTATGTCGAATGGAGGATTTGAACCCGGGTGTAACCGCGGGTGTTTGGCATACGGGCAATAAACTTTAACTATTAAGGCGGGACATGACATTCGCAGCAGAGAAAACAGACCTTTTTAAAAAATTCATAACTCAGTCAAAAACAAACATTTTTCCCAAATTTTTGTTTATTATTGTAGAGAATTGAACAGATTACAAGAAAAAAAATTCAAAAAAATATATTTTTCACTCCAACATGGTTTTTTTTTCAGTTTTTGGTGATGTTCCACATTTGAAAGTGTGTTTTTTTGGAAAAAAATATTGACTTTAAAAATTCATAACAAATCAAAAAAAAAATTTAAAAAAAAAGCCCGTGTCATACGATAGCGAATCAAGTTTAAAAATTACAAAAAAAAAAATTCGTCAAAAAATTAACCCGCTAGTGCCGCAACCAGTACGAAAAACATGTTTTCGAGATAAACGCGTTCAAAGTTTGTGAACAAAGAAAAAAAAGGTTACCTTCAATCTACCATGCCTGCTTCGTACTGTATGCCTTCGTTATCTTGTGTTGTGCTGTTTCTTATAGTTTTTTGCAATCGTTTAGCAATTCGGGCTTCACCCTTCAAGTAGGTACGAAATAACAACCACCAAAAGTCAGGTAGCAAGTAAAATAAGTATATACCAGCTGCCGTACGTAGGTAGCGCAAAAATTAAAAATGCGATCTCACTAATCCGGATGTAACTTTTGAACCCGTAAGAATTTTTCCATGAGATTTATTTTCTTAGAATTTTAAGAATATTTACTAAAATACAAAATTATTAAAAAATCGATTTCAAAAAACTGTCAATGTCATGTAACCCCTTATGCCACTGCCACCACTGGCTATTACTTTATAATAGAAAAACAAGTTATAAGCAGCAGAGATGTTTGCATCGAAAGTCAAAACTTCGAATTTCGGATCGTTCTTTTAACAATGATATAATCAAAAAGTCATTGTACTAAGAATTCTTATAGTTTTGAAGATATGCTAATTTTAGTGGTGTCAAACAAACGGTACATTTTTAAAATAATTATCCTTAAGAATTTTCAAGAAGTTAGTGTACATTAACTTTTTGGATAAAAAAATGCATTGGATACAGTATTTGTTGGAGATAGGCAAAAGCAGTATAAATCCTTTTTATAAAATTTTAAATGGGCTAGAATTATTTTATTTATCTTTTATTTATCACAGTTTTGACCATTTTTCATTTCTTATTTTTTGCGAATAATCCATTATATTGAATAGAGTCACTTTTTACGGTATCATATACATTGACCAGGTACATAGAGAGATGGTATGTATACCATGCTTTATTTAAACCTATCTTATAGCTTTCACGTAATGCGCGGTATAGAAAGACAGTGAGACATACAATCCACATCATTCAGAATATCCTGCGAAATAAGAATTTCAAAAAAGTTTTTAATGTATAGATTTTTCCCCCATTACAGTTCCATTGTAATCAGTCAAAAATCCAAGACTAATTTTTAATTCAATCATTGGAATCATACGTTTTTTAGTACTTTTTTCTTAGAATTCAAACTGTTCAAGATATTAAAATGTTTCTCAATAAAACGTGGAATAATATTTAATACAGGTTGGAATACTCTACAAAAGCATCGTTTAAACTTATAAACTGAAAGTTGGGGTTCGAATCTTGCAGGTTTTTTTATGATAATTTTTTTTTTTTAATATTCTTGTACAATTCAATCCCTTGAGTGAATACAACTTATTTTTTGCATTTGACTTCAATTAAATTGTAAAATGGTTTCAGTGTACTATATGTATAGTTTAAATTACAAAGAAATGTTTAATAAGTAACTAGCAAATAAGTTATAATGTTACAAGATGTTATTACTTAAGCTGACAGGAAGAAGTTATATTACTTATATAACTTATAGACTTACTTATAGACCTTATATATATTACTTAATTACTTTAATTAATATTATTATATTATTACTTATATATATTACTTATATATATTACTTATAGACCTACAAGGTTTATGCAGACTCCAAACGGCTAATATTTATGTTCTCAAGAACCTTTAAATACCCTGTAGGAAAATTAACTAATTTAAAAGTAGTTGATAAAGTAGTTTTTGTCAACCACAACTAGTTGACATTCTGACTTTTTTCCACAGAACGAACTAACATATTTTGTATGGTGATATCCGCTAAATAAGTCAATTGACTTTCGTCTGCATATATTTTCAATTACTTGTTAAGTTAGTTATATTTAAATTATTTTTTTAATTACTTTAAAATAACCAACTGAAAACTATTACTGATGGCCTAAAGTTAATAATATTTGATGAAATAACATGGTTACATATATATAAACTTGTAATCTAATAAAAATTTGCAATTAAAACATGTCAAAATCAGAATAGTTTCCGCCTTAATATAATTTAAAGTAGTTTATCAATCACTTGTTTTTGAGTAGTATTTCAATTGCTTCATATATAATGCAAAGAGAACTATTTAGAATTAATATAATTCTAACATAATTCAAAGTAGTTCATATACTGGTTTATTTTAAACTAGTTTTTTAATTAGTTGTTTTTAAAAACAAGTTTGTTCGTTCCTATAGGGTAGAGTAAGAACCAGGCTTGTTAGGTTCGTAGGCATTGGACGTCCAACACACATTAATTCGTAAACTCGTTTCTTAAGCTTTTCCCATTTTACTAATAATAAGCTCAAAAATGTTTCGTTCATACTTACTTAATATAAATTCAAATTTTATTCATTCCGTGGAGCCAATCCCGTACTGTTAAGTAATAATATGAATATGTCTAAAGTATTTTATTTTATCACTTTATTTTTAATTCATGTTCTTTAGAAATGCCCTTTAGGATAGAAAGTCAAAAACACACGTTAAACTTTATTAAACATTTTTATTTTATCACTTTACAGAAGGAGAATTGCCCAGAGGACATGTGACTGATACAAATATATTTTTACTTTTTCATGATAAGAATATTTTTGCACATTTCCAGACATAAACATAAATGTCATAATAAAGCATTTTTTAAATTCCTAAAATAAGAAAAAAAAAAAAATAGTTAACTAAAATGAGATTGTTAGCAAATTATTCCTTAGTTAATTTTCAACGAAATAATTATTCTAACATAATTTTTTTCTTATTACAACAAGGATAAAATATAATATAAATGCATGTGAGCTTATTTCATATAACTAAATAGCTAGTTTATGACCATAACGGTAAATATGGTACCGCGTTATCGAAATTTTCGTGCAACGTTGATTGTATAGCAATTGAAAGCGTATGAACAGCATTAATAAAAACATTTCATACTAATTTATCAAAAAGAGTTGTTTGATTTAAAAATGGAGAAAAAAATATTAGAACAAACTGCTGCACAAAAGATATTTTCAATACTTGGTGATCAATGTAAAACCTTATAGAAGATTTCTGCTGGGATTTCGGCATCCCGGACTTCTTTAAAATTCTTGGATTATTCGACCAAAGTCGCGGGATAAGTTAACAATTTTTTTTATTTCAAAACATGTGAAATAGATGTTATACTTATACTAATAGAAGTAATACTTATAAAAAATAATTTTGTGTACTCATTTTAGATATAAAAAAGGTATTTTTATTCAACGAATAAAAATGAATATGCAACTCAGCAAATTGTTTGAGGTATTTGTATTTTGAATTTATTTAAATTCAAAAATTACTACAGTGAAATACTTTATTAACTCTTAACGTACAATAGCAAAGAGTAAAAACTTAAAGCTAATATTTAAAGAGCAATAAAAAATAAATAATTAAAAAAAAATGGGTGCATTCGTCAGAACCGCCGACGTAAGCATTGACTTCTTAGCATTAGATGTAAAATTAAATTTAGTATTGATTGAAGGAATAAACGTGCACACACTTATAATCTTATACATTTTTTTCCAAGTTTCTTAATGAAATGAATAACAAAAAAGTTTTGATTTACCCAAAATTTATGAATCTTAATGAATTGTTAAGTATACGGTAAAAAATCTTAGACTAAATTTTAGTAAAGCCTGTACAATTTAAACCACGGCAAATACTAAAACTACGTTTTATTTCCGCATCGGTTTAAATTGCAATACCCGATGTGGACTAAAAACCTTATTACAAGTTGTATTCGGTTTTAAACCATACACAATTTATTTCTTTTGTTTTCTTTTATACTATAATTTTTAAACTAACTCCTATCGTAGCTTTCGAACTCACGTCTTCATTGAAATGAAAGTAGTAAACGTTGCTTGTGCGCCATAATCAAATAAAAAATGTTTTACAAAAATGGTATTATAAAGCTTTGTTAACCCTAAAAGTAACTCTGAATCATAAGACTTTTGAATCTTAACAATCTGAAGACGGAAAGTATTGAAATATAATACAGCATGGCTTAAAATGTAATACATGTTGTATTAAATCTAATGTCATGGATATCTTAATTCGAAATCTATTCCAATTTTACTAGTTTTTAAAACCGATTTAATTACTTTAAGTTATTTTGTACTAAATTTTAAACCGAGGTACTAAAGTTAAAATTTTATTCCAACTTTACTAAATTTAAGTACAGTTTTAACTAAAAAAAAATCTAGTATTTTGAAAAGTATTAATTCTTAATGCACAATATGTAGTTCTTATGTAGTTTAATAAGAGATGACCAAGGCACGGATTTCGACGCCCTTAAAAACATCGAAAAATTACCTAAATAAATTACCTAATGCCCTCTAAAAGCATTCAAAATGCCCCTTAAGCCCCATAAAAATGCCATAAAGTCTAAAATTAATGAAAATATTTTTTAATTGAAATGTTTGGATCAGCATTAAGTTAGAATAAAGTAAGGAGAAAAAAATCTACCACCGTTTTTGAAAATCGACCCCTCATTTTAGACTCACTCTACCACTATCTAAAATTTTTAAGTGACAACACTGGTCATCACTCTGTATCAATTAAATTATTGTGATGTGCTGCAACACAGCTTCAGTTATACTTAATATTGAACCAATGACTCAGCGTAACAAAACTGTTCGGATCAGTGGGAAGATTCTAGAACTATGAATCGATTGGGAACAAGTTCGATGCCCACGAAGGGCCAAGAAAAACAATGACTGTAATATGTAATAAAATAATTAAAATAATAATGAAATGTAGTAAAATATACTGGTGTGCATATTAACGTATGTTTTTTTATTTACTTTTTGTTATATAAAATTTTTGAACTTAAAAGTTATTTTGTTATAAAACAAAATCCATTAAATTATCAAATCTATGAAACGACTAAACATTTTCGCTTCTCTAGTGTGTCCAACGTGGCACCTGTTTTATAATTTTTTTTTTTTTTTCTTAATAATTCTTTTTTTGTTTATAATTGGAGTATATATTGAGCTTCTAATACAATATAGGGTGTCCCGCAATTGAGTGCAACTATTTACGGAGCTGAAAGGTTATGTCGAAATGAGCAAAAAAACGTATGGGATGGGGGGGGGGTCAATTTTTACATTCTTAGGAGCTACAGGGTTAATTAATATTTTACGACTTTGATTCACGTTATTATTTCTATCAGAAAAACTAGCTTACATAAGACTTATTTTGATAACTCATTATAAGGGCAATGAAATCACCTTTCCAACGGTATATCAACAATCCCCACCATCTGAACCGTTACCGATCTGTAATCATGTGGAGATGAAATCAATCGGTTGAAACTACCAAATTTCAACTTTGAGTGCAAATTTCTCAGAACTTTGCGTAATAAATGAAATTTTTTTTATCAGTTTTGTAACTTATTCAATTCTCTTTTCAATGACACCAAAAACATAAACATATCTTTAAAAATAAAAAAGTTAGCTGTACTAAACTACATTACAAATCCGTTCATCTTCAATGGCGACTAGGAAGTCCCGAAAAATTTAATTTACCTTCTAAATAGCCAAAAATATCTGCTCCATAAAATAATAGAGAAGTTCCTAAATATAGCAAAGTTAAACTTAATGATGAAACAGTGCGTAGAGTATACGACGTTGCTGGCTACAATGGGCGAACTCCTCGCCATAATCCATACGCTCTTTAGTTAACTACTTTTTCTTCATACGGTTTTGGACTTTGAAAAAAAAAATACTGAATTCCCGATACTTTTGTGATAACAGATATATATATATATTTATTATTGTTTAATAGAGTTTATGTAAATAAATATCTATTTTTTTAATACTTTTATTTATTTATTTATTTATTTATTTAGCCAAACAAGGCAATATACTTATTCTAACTTATTTGTCTAACAGGTTGTTGTTGTATTTATTTTTTTTATTTTTTTATTTTTTGTTTTTCTCTCCTCTTTCCTTGTTTTAGGTGTAGAAGATATGCAATTCTCAGTGGGCGTAGTCCGCCCACATGAATCGACACATTTTCAAAAACACGTCAAAAAGAAAAGACAATAAGAAGAACGAAGGGGGAACTTATATACTAAACTTACATACTAACAGATTTTATACACATAGTAAAAATATGTACTAATTTTCAATACTATGCTAAAATATTATTAAGATGGAAAGCTAAATGGGAGAACAACTAAATTTTGTTTAGGTATGGGTGGTAGACGGCAAAGTAAGAAGAGGCATTTGGATATGGGAGAATAGAGTTAATATTACAATGCGGTGTTTTACTAATTTAACATTAAAATTTTTAATTTACAATTTTTCTACAAATGCTAGATCAAGGAAATAGAAAATGGATCAGAATGGTGAAAAGGAATTGGAGATGATTCACTTATATGCACCATTGGGCATAGAACGTGAATTATAATAAAGGTCAATAATAAAGGTCAATAATAAAGGTCAATAATAAAGGTCAATTGATGGTCAATTACATTTCAACCATTAATGAACAATCTAATTCAAAAGTAAATTTAACAACGTGCTTGTAAAGTAGGTAGATTTTGGGACTCCAAAAACCTCAGGCACGTATAGAATTTGTAAGCGGTTATCGGATTTGACTAACACTTTAGTTTTGTTCATATTGATGAATACAATCTCTTATTTGCCTACCCTTAAAATTTTTCCAAATTATATTTATCTAGAAGTTCTTTAGCCATATATTTTCAATCCAGCCAAGCGTAGGAACGATATTAAATTTAGTAATAATATTATTACCATAACTAATATTGAGCATATTATAAAATGTGTCCATTTAGCTCCCCAAAGACTTCACACAAATGTGCTCTGGCAAAGCCATAAAAAAACTTAATTTAGGCCAGCACGCAGAGTAGCTATAATGAATGCCCTGGTGATAATTGCTCACACATCGGAGGTTTTAGGTACTTGCATGCCGTATTTTTGGGTACACCTTGCGCCGTTCTTGCGCCAATCAACATCTTGCTTTCTTGCACCGTTCCTTCGGTCCGTTCTGAGGAAAGCCAGCCAAACCGTGACAAATATTTAATTTTCATGGTTTTCTCATTTTCTTCGTGTCAATAAATGTTTGCAAACGGCAAACAGACTGAAATATTAAATACATAGAAAGCTCAGTGGCTCAGACGCACGCATATGTACACACACACACACACAAAGAGGCTCCAACACTAACACCACAGTGCGGAAAAGCAGACTCATTCAGCTCGGACTCATTAATAATGAAGGCAGACAAGCAGGCGGGCAGGCAGGTAGGCAGGCAGGCCACCAAGCACAAAAACAAAGAAAAAAAAAATAGGCGAAGGAAAAGAAAACACACACTTAAATTAAGTAGCTTTTCTTTGGGCGCCACCAGACGCTGAATAAAGCCGTTGTTGGCTCCTGCCAACTTGCTCAGGAGTAAATTTACCTTGACGCTATAATGCTGCTAGGTAAAATTATAGGCAGCAAAGGTGGCAGCAGCTACATCAACATCAGAACTTAAATAGCCAAGATAAATTTCAACACATTAAGGCTAAGAAAAACTTGAGCAAATCAGATGAAGCTGTTGAGTAAGAAAATGAAGAACAAACAAGAAATGATTAAAATAGAGAAAATTCGACTTTATCTTCATAATTTTTGTCTATATTCTTAGTAAAAACTTTAATATTAACTCATTTGCTTGGCAGGATGTTAAAGCTGAAAAAGTATCTCACTCTTTCATTAACGAAATTTCGCCGAAAGCAGCTTAGCAAGCCAACTAATTTGATTAGTCGAAGCTATGATAAGTCGTAGTCAGCCCATAAAAGCTAACGTTGTTTATGAATATTTAAGCATGTGTGTGTCGTCTCACAAGTTGTTTTCATCGCGTATCTCATCGTGCATTATTTGTCAACTCATGCCACATTAAATTATATGCCGCGTTTATATAAATATACATATATGCAAAATCTTTTGCCATTCCAACCAAAACACATATACACACACACACACTTACACAAACTTACAGATTTTTACATTAATAAAATCACACTTTTGTATTTATATTTATGCATTAGCTTGAATAACCATGACACTTCGAAACTTGCTAATGAAAAATATATATTTTACTTAACCTCACTTAATAAAATATACATGTATACATATATGAATGTTACTACACTGAACCACATATTGTTGTTAAAATCATATTCTAAAAACATATTCTTTTTCTCAATCAACAAATTATTTAAGTTCCATTTGCTTTTAATGCACTCTAAGAATCTGCGATCATTGAAATTAAATTTATAATTGTAGTTGTTTCAAAACTAGTTTCATATGTTAAAGGACACATTCAATGACTTAAAAACGACTTTTCTTGAAAGGTTAGAACTTGTTATTACTTCCAAACAACTCTTTCTTTGCAGAAATAAACAATACATTGATATCAGTGATTTTAATGTACAAAAAATGGAATTCAATGCACAATTCTAAATTTCAATGCACAATCATTAATGATTAAAAACTTGTTCTTACATCAAATTTCTTACAAAAAATTTCATTTTCTTAAAAAGCACCTATGATTCCGCATTGGTTTTGCGGAATGTTGTGTTAAGTAGCTTCTAAAGTTAATGAACTGCAGAAATCACAGAAGACTACTGATATGTTGGTGTAGCGACTAATAGAAGCTTTGTTTACGTACTCTACTTGCAGGGAGAGAGTAAAAGAAAAATTGAGAAAAGAAGTGCCACAAACAGAAAAACAGTAGAAAAAGTACGTGAACAGAAAACTATTAGAAACTTGCAAAGTAACAGCTGATCGAACGACTTGACCGCTTTTTTGAAACACAAAAAAATTGTGTAAATTCGAGATTAAAATAAATTATTAAAATAAACAAACTGAAGGCATATAAATTAAATTTAAATTGTTCGCCAGACTTTTAAGCACAAATGTTTTTTTGTTGGTGCTTCAAGTTCTTGCAAGTAGAAATTCGCTAGCAGAAACTTGCAGCTACTTTTTTCTTTCTTACTTTTTTAAAACTATCTTCTATATAACTTATTTTAAATATGTTAAGTCCTCTTTCAAATTCATTCTACATCATTTGTTGTTATTTCCTCTTATTTTTTTTATCTGATTTTTTATAATTTAAACTAACTTTATTTACTTATTTTTATTGATTTATATAATTTATAAAATAAGATAGTTGTTCATTATTAAATCTAATTGTTATTTATCTTTTTTTGCGGCATTCAAAAGAAATAATTCTTATATGCCAACATATTTTGAACAATAAATCTAAATCTAAATCTAAATCTAAAACTTGCTCGTTGCAAGTTTTTCGAGTAGTTGAACGCTTTTTCTAGTAAGTAAGAACGCTTTACTAGCAAAAACTTGAAACAATTTGTAAGAATTTGTAACAATGTTTTATTCTAAGGAAATCTTTTTTTCTTTCTACAAAAAAAAACGTTTTAAAAAATTTCCTTGAGACTTCTTGATTGGAAAGGCCCTATAAATGAAATTTCAATGTATGATATTAGTAGGCATCTCAACTGAGTGGGATCATCCCATTTTACATAAATATTTGGACATGAAAAAAACTATCTGCGCGATGAGTGACGTGGTTACTCTCACTGGATCGTGTGAGCACATCAAAAGAGTGATTGGCGATGTTCAACCGCAATCTGAAGGAGTTTTTGCGTTGTTCCGTAACCGTGTACGAAACATGGATGCATCACAACACATCAGATGCATGCGAAGTTATTCACATCCATTACCTTGAAAAGGGTAAAGCAACCACCGGTGGATAATATTAATTTGTGTTGTATAGATTTGAAATTGATTTGAAGAGAAACCGATTGCATTTGACGAAGAAAAAATGCTCTTCCACCATGACAACACTGGAGCATACATCTGTAATCGGAATGGCAAAAATCCATAAATCCCCTATCCATCATCTTCTCCAGACTTAGCTTCCTGTGACTATTTTCTATTCCCAAACCTGAAGAAATGGCTGGCCGGTAGAGATTTGAGTTGAATAAAGAGGTCATCACTGAAGTAAAAGTCTGTATTGAGAACCTTGATAAAACTTATTTTTTGGAAGGAAACGCTATACGAAATGTTCAATCCAAATGGGGACTATGTTGGAAAATAAAATGATTTGCTGCTGCAAAAAATACCTTTTATTCAAAAAGTCACGCGATTTTTTACAAAATGCGAATTGATTTTGAGGGTTCACCCTTTTACGGAATAACCAAACCATTTGGTTAAAAACCAAAATGTTTCGAAGGGAAAAGCAAATATTTTAGAGGGACGAACAAAATTGGTAATACCTCAACTGTTCTGAGTACATAATCAGCTATATGTTCAAAAGTAATGCCAGAATTTTGGTTAGTGACTTGTTGAATAGGTTATAGCATAACCTTTCTTTTGATATCCATAACGCTTACTTATATAGATAAACTAGAAAATAAATCACAAGTTTGTAGGTGCATTTTACCAAATATAACCAAATATCTTTAAATTCTAAACTACATGAAAGCGGCCTGAAATTTTTTCACCAATAGCTTTTTTAACTACAAATGCACATTTTGAAAAAAAAATGCTTTTTTAGTTAAAAGTAAATTGCTTCTACGAAATGTTTCTTATAGATTCTTACACATGATTCATGGAGTTAAAATTGGCCTTGAAAAAATTAAAAAATGGAAAAATCACCTTGAAAACTGCTTATTCATACAAGGAAAACTTATTTTCTGGGAAAAATGCAAAAAATTGGGCGATTTTGAATTTTTTTGGGTGAATTTTCGTTTTTTGTTTTTGTGCCATTTTTCCAAAAATTTTTTGTCCTTTTTTTTTTGTTTTTGTTGGGTAAAATTTTATTGGGCCCATTTTTCGTTTGGGTGTTTATATTAAGTCTGAAAAAGTGGGCGATATTAAACAGGTGGGCTTGGCACTTCTCATTATTATCAAAATCATTCTACACCATTTGTCCAACTACAACCAAATTTCGCACATATATTCTTTGGCATACTGAGAAGCTTTTTATAGAAAAAAGGGTGGGATTAAGCAATAACACTTTTGTTCGACGTTCGACACAAACTAAATTTGGCATATATATTTTTGGTGTAATGAGCAGTCCGTAATCTGGAGAAGTGTTCGGCGCTAGACAAGGAGCGTGGTATTGATATTTGGCATAGGAGTGGGTAGACTCTTTAATTTTATTAAAAAATTTTCTAACAATTAATTAAAAAAAAAAGACAGAGTTTCGATAGTATCGTAAGTGTGGAAGTAGAATTTTTGTTTAATATATTGTTGATGAATTTGTTATTCTTGTTAATTTTTCTATTGGTTAAAAATAAATATAATTCAGTCTTTTGTTTAAAAAATTGAAATAAATATTTCGGAATAATATGAGTTTATTGTATTTCCTGCAGTAAATAACTTATATATATTTGAAATTCAGTTTAAAATTTAAACTTTAGCAATATATATAAATGCATATAAAATAAGTTCAATAAATAATTCGAATTTATTATGATATTTTAAAAATAAATGAATTTTTTAATAGCATAACTCCATGTCAGCCTCCAGTCTCCGTATATGTAAGCCTGCATAGTAGTAAAATAATTTTTTGTATTATTTATTGTATTAATCTTAATGAAGATTATCATAACCAATAACAAACTACAAAATCGAAATATATATGCAAATGTTTCATACATACGTATTATTTTCAACAACACAAGCAGTTACTGAACCATATTCGTAAAACGATTCGTGGTTTATATAACTGTATATATATAGTAGCGCTGCGTTTTTTAAATACCAAATATAAACTAAAGTAATGAACTATGGCATCGCTCTTCATATTGAACGTCTCATTTTCTCATGCATAAAGCGGACAAAGCGACGCTACCTTAACTGATTGGAGTCTGAGAGCAGACTGATAGCTTCTTAGCGGCGCAACATTTATAAAGTACGTTTCATATATATAACGCCACTTCGAAATTTGAAATATTTTTGTAACGGCCAGTTTAAACAAAAGATAATGGTTTGCGAATTTGGCCATCTATTCACAACAACAATAGTGAGCAAAAGTGAAGTCTATTCTAATAACGGTACATTGTTTATTGCTTAATATCACATTTGATGCTGTTTTATATTTATAACGCCATCTCATAATTTTGAATAATAATCAATTTTTAATGAATTTAAAAACCAAAATTTATTAAATTTCTGTTCCATTGGCTCCAATAATATTGGTAATGCAATTTGGCATACTTGCAATTCATTTTTTTTAAAGTATTTGAAACAATTTTGCTCCATTCTTCTAGAATAACTGATTTGCGTTCTTCCACTTTGCCAAATTGTCTGTTATTTTTATACACACTGTGAATAAGAACTCTCTACAAATTCTCGATGGGATTACAATCTAAAGAGTACGCCGGCCACTCGAATAAATCAATGTTATTGCCTGAAAGCATCTCGATTTACGTGGAATGCCGCATTATCTTGCTGGAAAACTAGTTGTGTCTGTCCGCTTTTTTTCCAAAAGTGGACTCGAACTGCTCTCCAGCACACGAGTGTAGTCAGCGCTCTTCATGCTTCAACTTTCAATTTCAGAAAAATCACCCCACACCATCACTTTCTCTCCACCAAAACTTCTTTTTGAAAACGGAAGTGGTTCGCGGCGTATGTCGTACTAATAATACCAAAATTCATCCGGGCCATCAATATTCCATTTTTTCTCATCGGGAAAAATTAAATGTAAGCCTCAACGTGGGAAACTTTTTTAAAACGTTATTGAAAAGCTGACTGATAGTCAATTTGTTCCTATGTTCCTTCTTGTAAATTCCAAGCTCATTCTCTTATGTTTGCTGGTAAGAGCAGGAACACACTTCATAAGTTCACTGCGGATATGTTTACACTGATGTAGCACTCTCCATACCGATGTTCGGAAAACTTCTTCAGCAACAACACTCCGCAATTCTTTTAAACTGTGTGTAGTGTTGCTCGCAGCTCGGATTATTTTCCGCTGATAGTGGTTACAGATGATTTTTTTTTTGGCCCGAACATTTTGTTTTGCCTTAATTTTGAGGATTGATTGAAAATTTTGAATCACTTTGTGGCTGCGATTAATTCTACGCCCGATTTCCCGAATTCCATAGCCTTCTTCTTTAAGAATTTTTATTTTTCCCATTTTTCCGCAAGTAAGTTGGGCAATGCATCGTGCAGCATTCCGGTCTAAATTTTTTTCTATTTTTAAGGTTTTGAAAACTGAATACACAATTTTATTAACCTCTATACTTCAAACGCAGCAGAAGGAACAACTGCAAGTGGCGTTATATATATGAAACAGCTTTAAAAGTAATATTTAGCAATAAACAATGTACCGTTATTAGAATAGACTTCGCTCTTGCTCACTATTGTTGTTGTGCACAGATGACCAAATTCGCAAAACATTCTCTCTTGTTTAAACTGGCTGTTACAAAAATATTTCAAATTTCGAAGTGGCGTTATATATATGAAACGTTTATATTATATGAAGCGTTATATTATTGTAAAGCTCTGAAAACGATTTATAAAACGATTCTTTTCAACAAACAACACGATGTTGCGTTCGAGATTTCGGCACTAGCTAAGGCAACAAGCATATGAACGTCAGCATTATGAATTATGCTGAATGCCAAAATATGAATTTTTTCCTTTTCTTTTGCTATGGCTTTATTAAATAAGTGACAAATACAAAGTTAAATATTCCTTTTCTGCACAAAATTACTGATATTTTAGCATAGATTTTATCTTTCTACGATGTATATTAAAGGCTGTATAAGACCCTAAAGTGTCCGCTAAAAAACGTTAGCATGGCCTTGAAAAATTTGTAAAAATACCTCCATACAAACCGCGCTGTAAGACGTAATTCTATGTCAAAAAATTCGTTTTGAGACTTTAAAAACGTTTTTCTCAAAATGGGTTTTTTTAAATTTGCTTGCAAGATAATTCAAAATATATTACACCGATTGACATAAAAAATTTATATGCATATTTTTTAAGTCATTTCTGTGGGAGTGACTTCGCCCTTTTTTAAAAATAAGCCCGAAAATAAATTCACAGCTCGTTATGTACTCAAATATACACTCATTTTTTAAACAATCAATTTTAAAGACGCGTTATTTTCTTACAAACAAAAATTTAAAAAAAAAACTCAGTCACTACCTCGGCGTAAGCATTTTTTTTGTTTCAAATGATTACAGATCATGTTATTCTGTAAACGAAATGGTCCTACTTTTCTCGCATCGCATTATGATAACGTCACGTACACGCAAATGACGTCACAAGAACAAAAAAAAAACTTTTTTATGTACTTTAATAATTGTTGAAATCAATAAAAAAAGCTTTATATCAATATCTCTCACTGTATTTTGTAGTATTCACTCCAAAAAACGCCTTAAGAATCGCTTATATTATATAAAGGTACCCTTAAGGTCTCTGCCCACTTTCGGCACTTAACTGAACGAAACGACAAGCCGGTCAGAATTCTTTTGTGTTTTTTCGTCAGTCGTTGCCGTTTCGTCGCCGGTTAGTGTGTATGAATGCATGAACACCGGGTAGTTATATTTTGTATTTTCATTGCGTGCAGTAAATTTATTAATAATGTTAATAATCCAGTTAATAATGTTTGTGAATTTTTTATTTTTTTTTTTAGAAAAAAAGAACTTTTAACACTAAGAATTGTGCAAAATTTTATTATGTGTGTGTGCCTGAAAAATTAAATTTTTTAAATTTTTTGTGGCAATAGTTTTGCCACAAATTATGTTTTGTTCTTTCAAAAAATTTGTGTTTTAGTCGCGTTTTTCTGTAGCGTCAATTGCGCACTCAATTTACTTGAATACTCAACTTGTGAACAGTCAATATTTCAATGCATGTTATGTACAATCATTTTTTCCCCCTGTCTAGGCTTGCATTGATTACATTTTGTGTATTTAACCCAAATTAATGTTCGAACCAAATAAATATCAACAAAAACTATTTGAACAACAAACACGCACAAATCAGTCAGCAAACAAAAGATAGTCGACTAGCTAGTCGGGAAGAATGAATAGAGTATCACCCTTTTCCACAAAGCCAACACGTAGTGATGGGAGTTAGGGCGCGGTTTTTGAGTAACATCTACCGAACAACAACTGCAAAGAATGCAACTACATAGCATCTAATAAATATATAGATGTAAATGGAAATACTTCAATGTAGTACATCAAAGCTTTCAAGTATTTATCTGCGGTGTACTTAACTGCAGTTAATTATTGAGTTTGTAATAAACTTGCAAGCGGGGTGGGAAGAGTACAAAGCAAACACACAAACAAACAAACAATAAGTCAAACAGTCAAATAGACAAACAAATGAATTGTGATGAAATACAAGTAATTCTCTACGGAAGAACTGATCAAATGGGCGCCAAGGCAACGAGCTACTTAGACACGCCGGCGGCTTATTTTGGTATACAGAGATTTTTGCTTCATGTTTATCAATAGTGTTGATCTTATAGCGTTATAGTGGTTGACCTGAACCTCAAAGCTCGTAAAGTGCCAACTTGTAATAATAATAAAAATAAGCCATATTTAGTGAGGGGCAGCCATAGGCGTTGCTACAAGTTAGACAAAAAAAAAAACCTCATAAAAATACACTTGTTCAGTTCGCTAGCGCGTGGCAGCGTCGAACACCAACACCAACAACAATACGAAAATCGTAGATTAATTTGCATAAGCTAATCAGCGATTTGAAGATACATTTAATTAAGCGCTCTATAATTTAAGTCATATCTCAAAAATGTATCTAATGCGTTCTTGGTATGTATGTGCCTTGGCTTACCTGTTCTATGGTCTGCCTATTATAATCTAACCTTAATACTAGTGCTTAGAACTTGATGCTAAGAAATGATGTCATTTGATTGAAAAATATTTAAAAATTGTATAATAAAACCAAAACCACTTTTTCTAACTTATCTGTTTTTTGTCTCATTTGTTTTGAATTTGACTGTAACAAAATCTCGTATTTCAATTAGGAAAAAAAAAATCCGTATTTTATCTGCTTGTCTGACTGTTTGTCTGGATATATTTGCCTCAATCACTTGACACAAGAAATTATTGGCAATTCTTTATCGCACGAGTGAAAAAAATAATGTGTCTAACGTACATTACCAGCCTGAATTATTGCTGTTTGGCGCGACGTATTTTAATATCTTTTTTGACTCATTTATTTTTATTTGGATAACTTGTATTTAATGCTGTTTTGATTTGCTACACAATCGAAACTATAAATTAACAAAAACAACAAAAGCAAAAACTTGTTTGGCATTTTGGCACTTATTCAAATATTTTTCATATAGTTTTTTTTATATTTGATCTAAATGATTGATGTGTGTTTTAATAGACTTCATGCAAACAATATATAAATAAACAATTTTGGTTGTATGCTATTAAAACTGAATTTTAAATAATATTTTTAGAATTTGAAATATGCGAATTTCTACATAAATAGCAATTATGTATACGCTACATTATATATCAAAACAAAATAAAACCAATAAAATTTTTTCATATTGAAATAATCCATGTTGAACTTACAGTTTGATGTTTTTATTTTATTTCAGCAAAAATACGGCAATTTAGAAACTGCATGAACTAAAATGTAAGTATATATAAATTATTTTCTTATCTCAAGTGAAATTTTTCCCAAAACTGATTTTTTTAGGCAACAACCTCTAAAGACACGATCATTCAATTATTTTCTGTGTATCTTTTTATATACTTTGTCATAAAAGAATTTTGACAAGAGAAGAATATCAAAATTTTGGCTTTTTAATAACATGTAATATTATTTCTTCATTGTTTTTCTTCAAGTTTCAAATAAACTCTCCTATATTTACTTGGTAATTTTACGATTAGTGAATTTATAAATTTTAAAGAATATCATTTTCGTTTTTTCAATTCGCTTTAAATATTAGACATAAAAAATTAAAAAGGATTTTTTAACACATTCGTCGTTAACATGAAACAGCAATAAGGTGCCAACAAGGTTTTGTACTTCAAACTACTAAAAGATGTAGTATGCTTTGTTGGAAATTCTTAAAAAAACTTCAATACAAAATCATAAGGCGCACAACCCCCAGTCATAAACTGGAAAAGTTTTTTTGGCCCTCCGTAGGGTCACATGGCAGCGAACGTGTTTAAAAAAACTAGAGTGCGCCAGTGGTCGAAACTCGACCTTTCCGTCATACCCCCCCCCCCCCCCCGAGCAACGCCGGGTATTCCAGCTAACCTTTTCCTTTGAAAACTATTCGAAGCACTTTATTTCCCTACACTGATTCATTAAAAAAAAAAATCATCAAAATCGGTTGAGAAACACCCTGAATGCCATACCACCCCGAGCAACGCCGAGTATTCCAGCTAGCATTTTCCTTTAAAAATTCGTCGATGTTCCTCCCTACTCTGATTCATTAAAAAAAAACTCATCAAGATCGGTTGAGAAACACAAGAGAAAATGGTAATGAACTGTTTTTAACCGACTTCAAAAAAGGAGGAGTTTCTCAAGTTCGTCGGTTTCTCTGTTTTTTTTTTATTTTTTTTTTAAATGTATGTACATCGATAACTCCTAAACCATATGCCTGATTGCCATATTTTTTGGTGAACAGATAGATACTATCTAAAAAAGTGGGTGATATTCTAGAAATGGGCGTGGCAATACTAGAAAACACTATATATCGAATAATATTGGCACTATGGTACTGCAATTTAGAGTAGGGGTAGGCACAATTATTACAAAATACCGTATAAAAGAAAATGGGCGGGGCAATATTAGAATAAGAGTGCATCTCGAATAATATTGATCTATGATCCTTATGAATACAAAAGCTTTAAAGTTGGCGCTTCTGATTAAAAGTCTGATTATATTAGCGCCGACCTTACTATATTTGTATTCATAAAGAAATTTATATATTTATGATCATAAAACAAATTAGAACAAAATTAAAACAATAAGTTTTCCAATATAATAATATATTTAAATAAATTACCAAATATGACCAAGAAATTAAGAGGAAAAGTTATGTTAAAATTGTTTTTTACTTTGTAGTGATTTTGTAGTCAGTTTTTTATACCTATGACTTGATACCTATGACTTGACTTAAGACAAATTTAAAAAAATTGTTTGCCATAGTTAGTAATTTCTAAATTATTCAACAAGTTCGCACCTAAAAAGAATGTTATTTCTTTGTTTTATTGATCAAACTGTATATAAGAATTTCATTGTAAAAAACTCAACCTGTCAGTACATGCCCATTCCTTGAAATAAATTTCAATAATATATCCCGCCTTTAAATGATTAGTTAGATTTTTTTAATAGTGATGAAGTGATTATTGTAAATCAAGTGTAAATGCTCTAGATTTTTTCGACGGATTTTGATTCTACATGAATTAGTTGTAAAATTGTTATTATTTTGAGATTTTTTAAAGGCACAGAACAATTAACACTATTATCTGTTTGCAAAAAAATGTTTTGCAGAACTATGCAAAAATATGTTTTATGAATTTCTTAACAATTAACTAAAGCTTATTTCATTATCTTTGATTTACCAAAGTTTTGTTTTAATTGGTTAGATCGTTGCGAATGACAGGATTTTGACGAAAAATTTCACTTTACAATAACTAAAATTTTATGTTATTTTATGTTATTATATAAATTTTTCTTATGTCAAGTCATAACTACGGTTATAGGTATTTACAAACTATTTTTTTTTTTCGTGGCACAAATTCTGACCCCCTAGCAAAAACTAAAGATTTTTTTAAGAAAGTCCGAACAGCGGCTGAATTGTATTGGCTGAACAGCGATGTAACAAGCGCCAAACAGCTGGTGCACATCGGCTGTACAGCATGCGTACAGCGGTAAGACAGCGAAAGTACAACAATCGTACAACGGACATACAGAGGGCGTACTATGGTGTACAGCGCACAGAGTGCGTTTTTTTCAATTTTAGAATGACAAAAGCCATATCTCAAAAAATATTTGAGGTAGGGACATGAAATTTTGCACAAGGGTGTTGATTATAAAGATACGATTACAGTTACGAAAAATGGGCGTGATCTGTCAACTGCCACTCTTGCCTCCCATACAACTGAAGTAGCAATGGTAACTTCAGATAGGTTTTATGCATGCTAAATTAATGAAATTCAGGTTTTTAGTTCATCTTATGACTTAAAAACTCTTGTGGGTGTAATCAGCCAACTACTATGCCTACCGTTTATTCAACTCGAATCATAACAATTATGTTTTCTAACTAGATATTATTAAGAATTTACTTTATATTTTAGCAGGAAAATTTATAGATATTTGTGGGCTATTTTGGTATTCATACTTTTATTCTGAGTCAGAGCTTTCGTTAATAAACTCTGTAGGCTTAAGCAGTTTTTATAACTTCTACTTCCAAGTTTGATCGTTTATACTTGGGCGGTTGTCGCAAATAGTTAAGAATTAGATCAGAGGAAACTAAGAGTCAATGTAGCAAATCTTCATTTGTGTCCGTTCTTGAAGTTTTTCTGGTAAAGTATTCTCTAAAACGCCTGCTGTCCTCATTTTTAGCCTTTTCAGCCAGCTGTCCTATTAGAATTATACATGAAGCAATTATACTCTCTCCAGAAACCTTTACAGAAACTTTGAATAATTAATAAAAAATAAATTAAAGATATAATGAAAGTTTAAATATTACCTTGTGAACAGTTACTGGCATATAGTTCCATGCATATTTATCCAAATAACGTTTCTTTGTATCAGCTGCATACCAAAAGCATCTGAGTCTATTGAAAACCCACTGCTTAAGCACTCCAAAACAATGTGGAACCTTTGAATTAGTTCTAAGCTTATTCCGGTTATTTCTGATAATTTTTCAACATTTCTAAATATTTTTCTAGCAGTGTTTTCATCATTACTGTATAGCTTTTTGCATCGAACTTTACTCTCAAGATCAGCATCAAGATTAGCTTGCCGTTTCTTTATTTCAAGCTTATAACTTAATATGAAGCAAGCATTCCATAAACCTTATCCACGCATGCAGTGGAGAAAGTTCAAAGGAAAGCATTTCCTCATCTTCTATATTACCTGAAAGAGCTTCCGGTTGGTTCATAAGCTTAGGTGTAGCTCGAAAAATAAAGCATTTTTGCGAAGATGTGTTGGAAGATAAGGCGATGCATAATTTGCATTCAATCATGCATATTGTAAATGTTGCCTTAACCGACATTTGAAGTTGGTCTAATATTACTATCGTAGGATTGAGAAGAGCTATTTGCCTTTTATTGTTATTGACCTCCTTCGAAATTGTATCCGAAGTTTTCTTCTTGAAATTTAATTTAATTGGACGGCAATACCTTGCAGATTAACAGTATTTTGCCATACAATTAAATTTTTGTTCGAAGTGGAAAACATTTTTATTGGCACAATTGAAACACTTGCAAAGGCTGCTATCAAACCCATCACCAACAGAATATTTTTGCTTGTACCAAGTTTGCTTGGCACCATCAAATCCCCATTTAATTATAATAGCTATATCGTTATTACAAAGAACAGGCCTGCTAAAAAAAACAGAGGATAGACAAAAAACTAAACAGTATGGTCTAGAAATGATTGCAGTTCAATTTCAGCTGAACTTTCGCACACTTTAATATTATCAATGACCACTTGAAGGATATAATTTGGTTTTAATTGCCTTTGTGTGTTTTTTAATGACTCATATTTACTTGTACTGAGATCAAGATCTTTAATCATAGCTAAGGCTTTATAGGAGGACAAAATTGTTGGCATATATTTTGATTTTCTTATCTTTTTTATAGCAGTTTCTCCCTGAGGTGAAGCATTTAAAAGTTTATTCACAATTGTTGCGAAGTTCCTGTTTAAATTTCTAGAGATTAAATGTGATCTCAGTTTTAAGAAGTAAAACTAAAAATAATAGCAAGTTGGTTAAAAAACAATACCCATAAACTATTTTTTTACGTGGAGTTTGTCCTTTCTAAGTTCCAATTATTAAAATTATAACGTCTTAAGAACCATTTAAATCCAGTAATTTGTTACAAGTTATCCTAAAAGAATTGACTAAATTCTGTTTTATTCACAAAAATTATCGTAATAATCATAAAACGGCTTTAATATTGGAATGAAAAGGTACAGTTGCTTAAATTAAGATATCTTTAATCTGATAAAAAATGGCAATATAACTTTTTTTAAATTAAAAAAAGGAATAATATTTTAAAAAGGAAAAGCATTATTAAAATGAGATTTTTGAGAAAATATCAAGTGACCCATTTTTTTAAATTGCCACTGAATACCGCCATTTTTAAAGTTTTACCAAAAATATTGGTTTTTTCTAAAAGTTTAAAAATACAGTTTCTGATTATAAATATTGCTAAATTTCATTTTAGTTACTTAATTTGTTATTGTTAATAAGATTACCAAAAATGAACTTAATCCTGTTTTATTTACAAAAATTATTATGGTAAGTAAGAAACGTCTTTAATATTGGTACGAAAAGGAACATTTGCTTTTGTGAGAATTTAAATAATCTGAGAAAAAATGGATATGGAACTTTTTAGAAATTGTAAGAAAGGATATTAAGCGTATTTTAAATTTCATTTTCTAAGAAAAATCGATCAACTTATTTTTTTAAATGCCTACTGAAAAGTTAAATTTTTTTAATAAGAAAATAAGAAGAAACCTCTTTTTTATTGTAATTTTGTTAATTATCTGGTAAGTTTTTTTATTCTGTTTTTAGAAAATTTAATTAAAATTTAACAGTGTTCTTTTATAACAAAAAATAGTTAAAAATATTTTTTAAGAAAAAAGTTATACTTGTTGGAAATTGACATACAACTTTAACGTTGCACTCACTCTTTTGCTGCTTGAAAAAACTTCAAACTTAAACAAATCTTTAAAAAAAAATACAAATGTGTGTTAGACTTCTGGTATAATTTTTGTAATTATATAAACATGTTATTTTCACAATATAAACTCTTTTTTTTTAAATCAACAAAAAATTGTTTGAAGTTTTGTCATCCTAAAATTGAAAAAACCGCTCTGTGCAGCGGCTTTACAGCGGGATTTCTAAAGCAAATTCAAATGCTTCCTCAACGAAATGCTGAAGTTGGCTCTTCTTCAATTGAAATCATTTCATGAGTACTAGTATAAGTAGTTAATTTGCTGACCAAAATTTGCTTTGATAGCCCTGTGGTTTAAGCAGTCCGTATATTGTTTTTTTTTTTGTTTTTTTTTTGTTCATTACTAAAACTGTGCAGTTTGTTTCGTTATAACTAGTAGAGAATTGTTAAAATCTGCCATAACTTGGAAAGAGTGTTTTTTTAGAGGTAAATAATTTTCTAAAGGAATAACTGTCAAGCCAGCTGTCAAAGTAAACACATTTATGTACAATAAACTTTGATCATCAAAAGTTGAAAAAAAATGAAAAAAGCATCATTGGTTTATACTTTTTCAAAACTGAAGATGGAGCCAACGTTACCGTCAATGGTGGAAAATGTTATAATTCAGTGACTCAAAAAACAAATCCATTCGGTAAACATTATTATTTGTTCTATTATTTTATTATTGTTAAACATGACCATTACAGATTGTAAGCATTGAAAGTAAGTACAACCAATTGATTAAGCAATTAATAACAATTAAAATTCAATAGTTAGTAAAATGTGAAGAATTCCAAAAATGTCTGCTTATAAATGTGTAAAGCTTAAGTTTGTCTGTGGAATGTTTACAACTCAACTTAAGTTTGCAATAATAGCTTAAACTATAAAAACCACAAGCCGGCACGTTTGACTTATAAAACATAGCTATCTGCATTCTCAGATGTTCTTTCTATACGCATTTCGAATACAGTGGATATCAGCGCACCTGCTCAAAGCTCATCTAGCTTGAAAACTTTAACGTTATTTAGTGAATGACAATATTTTATCGAGTTGAACTGGTAACAAGTTGCTCCAAGTGACTCTTAAGTTGTGCGTTGTGCTTGTAAGAAAGCGACATTCAACACGACGTGAAATTAAGCCAAGACAAAGCGAGGCTATGGTGACAGACACTAAGCAGCGACAAGGACAGCCCCACAGGAATAAAAACGGGCGTAGCCAGCAGTAATTTGGCGCTACACAAATACCAATTAAGTTATGAACAGCGCCAACTTTACGTTCAGTCTTACTGCTACTGCATATCTACTGCTATAGCGTTGTTTAATTATTTTTATTATATAGTAGATGCTTGCAATTTATTCCTTGACACCGGCGTACAATTAGCAACAGTGTGCAAAAAGTTAGATAGATACAAAGCCGTTGTTTTATAAGCTGTTGTTTGTTATGCGTGCTGTCAATGTGTATCTAGCAGATACCAACTACTTTTAGCGCGATTTTTTTGCAGATCATGGCAGATAGCTGGTACCGCTATGCGTCTCGACTGGAATGCTAGTCGACCATGACTGCGTTGTCAATGTCTTGTTTCTTGTAAGCTCTCTGGCTATCCAACGCTGTCATTCCTTAACGCAATGTCGGCACGTCACTAAGCGAGTATCTGTTGCTTGTTGTGCACTAGATTTTTAAGTAATGCCTTTCTTTGTTTTGCTATTTTGTATCTTAAAGATATTTGTTGGCAAATCACAACCTGCTATACAAGCTTGCAAAATAAGCAAGCATTGGTACGACCACGTGTCGAAATTTGAATTTCTTGTTGTAGTTGTTGCAGTCTCGCATTGAATTCGATGCACAGTGAGTTGTCCCTTTCACAGAAATTAGTTTTGGTTAAGCTGGAACTCTGGAAAATAAAAATACTTCACATAGATATTTTTATAAGACGTTGAGTTTTTTGTGAAGTGCATGTTTTGTGGAATGAAAAATACTTGACTTTTTGAAAAAAAAAGAAAAAAATAATTTAGTGTTAAAAGTGAAGTTGAACTTAACTTGTGCAACCTTGTGTAACCGGTTGATGGCGATAATGTATACTCCAGAGTATTGTATAAGTATTTCGCCCATTTTTTAAAGTAAACGCGAATTTCAATCTGCAAGTCTGGAAAGTAAATTTCTGAATTGCGAACTCTGTTCTCATAGGATTTTATGAAAACAAAAAAATAAGGAAGAACGAACTGACAAAATTAGTAAAGAAAATGAAGAAAGTATAAAGTAGTGTGTTGAAAAATGTTACAGAATTTTGAGCAGCTTTAAAAAAACAACGCTGACAGTGTTCAAAGCAATATTTGTATGGGAATAAAGGCAAAATATAGCCAGAGACCAAGTTGTAGTAAAATGGGAAGCCCTCAATTTAGCTGACCAGAAGCAAAATTAAGATTATTGACAAAATTGGCAAACGATCTCGTCTTACTAGAAGATAACAAGCATGTCTTAAAAGGTTATTAATAAAAAGATAAAGAGGAAGCTACAAGAGAGCGAGGGAGAGATAGGAAGAAATCAAGCAGATAATAAGAAAAGTGTACTCTTGGTTGTACGACATAGATATTGTGGGTGAAAGTAGGATCATTACGTCTTATTGGGTCGATGAAGGAAATCCTGTTAGAGATATGTCCGCTATTAATAAGACCATTAATAACATAGAAAGGAAAGCTTGAGCCTTGTAACGTTCTTCATGATAATAGCAGCATCAAATTTAAATGGCTAAGTGTAGGTTTGTAACGTGGAAGGATGTTTAAATCATGGGGGTTGAAGGTATCTCTCAGCGCGAATATGTAGAAGGAATTTCTTTTGATTAGACTCCAGTCGTTCGATTTGGGATTCAATATCTGGATTCAAAATAAAGCAGGCATATTAAAATATTGGGCGCACTAATGCACAATACAAGGATGTAGTGACCTAAATATTCTTGAATTCACTTCCTCGTCTTTTTGTAAAGCCGATCTGTTTGCTGGCCTTGGATAAAACCTTATCAAAGTGAATATTAAATCGAATCTTGCAATTAAAGACAACTCCAGGAGCAACTTTATTATTGACTCTGTTTAAATCGATGCTATTGAGGCGGTAGGTGTATGTTTTGTAAAATTATTTTTATTAGAAAACCTTATCACAAAAGCTTGCATTTTTTAACACTCAGGCTTAACTTGTTTTGTTTAACTCTAAAACATTAACATCTACTTCTGATTTAATCAATTGATACATTTTTAAATCGTCCGCATACATAAGATGTGGGCTATCTTTCATAACTTCGGATAAGTCGGATACAAATATATTGAAGAGCTGAGTACCAATGTGGTACCTTGTGGTATTTATTATGATAATTTTCTTTGAAATAATTTCTTGGAACTTAACATACTGGGATCTGCCGAAGAGATAAGATTTTTCTTATTTATATGTTAGGATGCCATGATCAACGCGATCGAAAGCTTTACTGTAATCAGCATAAATAGCATCTATTTGGCGTTCTTTCTCCATTTTGGCTAAAACATCAGATGCCATGATGATAATATTAGTGGTCGTATACCGTCCTTTCTGACACCTCTGTTGCTGATCATTAAGTCGTGAGTGATGAGGCCTGTAAGTTTATCACAAATAATTTTTTCAAAAAGTTTTGGAATGGCTGACAAAATTCCTATGCCTCTATAATTTTCAAATTACCTTTTACCACCATTCCTGTAAATTAGTATTATATGGGATGACTTCCAATAAGAGGGAAACTTCCTAAGAGACAAAGATTTGTTGAAAATAATGGCATAAGTAGTTAGTCTAAACATCCCACCAAAAACTTTGTAGGTATTAGGTCTCCTCCTGGTCCCTTGAATGAATCAAATGCTTTTATTGAATTAGAAATCACTTCCTGCACTATATTTATATTATCAACGATGATATCTCAGTT
The DNA here is from genome assembly GCA_914767935.1 of Coremacera marginata. Lineage (NCBI taxonomy): Eukaryota > Metazoa > Arthropoda > Insecta > Diptera > Sciomyzidae > Coremacera > Coremacera marginata. Next base: position 120,888,532 of record OU612047.1, read on the forward strand.
GGGAGAAGAAACATCAAGTTGAGTAGTAGGTAGACAAAAGACATTCTTAAAAAGAATTCTCATATAGGTTGGCAATTTCATGAGAGTTTGATAAAATTACATTATCTATGCTTATAACCTTTATATAAGAATATCCTCCTTACCATCTATACTTTTCTAAAATATCACAATAAAGATTATGACTTTCATATAGGGAGTAAGTTCTTAAAGTTTAGAACTCTAGTCAATCTGTCTACAGCTTCGTTTTCCCCTTTTTGTTTCTTTTCGCTAGTTAGAAGATTCTAAGATAAATTTAAAATTTATCAAATATTTTGATCATAATAGTTGTAATTGATGGTAGAGAAGGTCATGGCGAGGATAGCTAAGAACTTGAATTGACTGGGATCTCGGGTAAGAATTCACGTTATTCTACAGCTTTCCATCTTACATATAGCATGTCCTACACGTAGAATTTTAATTGATTTTACTTTCATTTTCACTTATCTTTCATCCCAGATCAAACTAATACAGACTTGACTGGATTGGGAAAGTTCCAAAATTTCTTTGTTCAAAGCAAAAAACAAAAAAAAATGTTACAGAAAAACCAAAGAACCTATCATTTAACTTGTATAGCGATTGAAAACTTTGCATCGAAATTTCTCGAAATCTAAAAATCAGGCTTAAGCTGTTATTGCTTATTAACACAGAATGTAATAAAACCAGCAACTTACCAGTAACATATGTATTACAATAAAATTTGTACACTCCGAATTCTACTTTTTCAGCTCAATAGTTATTTATTAGTTAACGTATCAAATTTCATCCATATCCAACAACTATTTTTATACCCTAACGCGTACTGCGTATGGGGTATATTAACTTTGTCATTCCGTTTGTAACACCAAGAAGGAGGCGTGGCAGGTATAGGTACCATGTGTCCGTCTGTCTGTCCGTCTATCGACACGAAAATTAAAAATTATTTGAGTGTACAGTCCTTCCGGTTAATAATGGAAAATAATTTCATTCAAATGGCTGCCTCGGCTGGCCATGCAGTAGCCTACACGATCGGTCCAATTTTTAAGCACGTTATCGATTGTGTGCAGCTGTATTTCACCAATGGCTTCACGAATATTGTTCTTTAAAGCGCCAATTGTCTCTGGCTTGTCGGCGTAACACTTATCTTTGAAGGCACCCCACAAATAATAGTCCAACGGTGTCAAATCGCTGCGCCGAGGTGGCCAAACGACATCACCATCCTGCGGCTGATAATGCGATCTTCAAAAACAGGGCGCAAAACACCGATTGTAGCTTCGGCTGTGTGGCACGTAGCGCCGTACTGTTGAAACCAAATGTTGCCAATATCCTCCTCTTCAATTTTAGTGAACACAAATTCGTTCAACATGGCTCGATAACGATGGCCATTGACTGTAACGGCCACTACTTGCTCATTTTCGAAGAAAAATGGCCCAATTATGCCTCTGGACCAAAATCCGCACCAAACAGTGACTCGTTATGGGTGCATCGGCTTTTCAATGTATGCGTGCGGGTTTTCTGTGCCCCAAATGCGACAATTTTGCTTGTTTACATACCCGCCAAGATCAAAATGAGCTTCATCTGAAAAGATGATTTTTTTGGCAAAATCGGCATCTTCTGTAAGTCGATCGCAGGCAATATTTCCCAGCGTTGTTCAGGCATATACACAACCATATTCGTTCAACGGAAGGATAAAACTAATTATCTGTCAAATCAGACATGTGCTAAGTGTTACCATTCACGAAATAAGCACTAGTTGAAAAAAAAAAACGTTAGATGGCGGACCCTTTATAAGTTTATTTTTCAAAAACGAAGAACAAGTTTGAAAATAGGCCAAATCGGACGGAAACCACGCCTACCTCTCATCCAAAGTGACTTTATTTTAACCCTAAAATGACTTTAAAATCCAAAAAAATTTAAAAAACGCTCTGAAATTTGATTTGAGGCACGTAAGCTTTGTTTTTAATTTACATCCTGGCTATGAAATTTGGAATAATCGGATGAAAACCACGCCTACCTCCCATACAAAGTGATTTTTTTTTAAAGTAAAATCTCTTAAAAATCTGCTCAAATTAAAGAAAGGTCTTGAAATTTTTGCACATAGGCTTTGATATTTAATATAGACCATAACTATGATATTTGGAAAAATAGAATGAAAACGACGCCTAGCTCCCATACAAAGTGACTTTATTTTGAACGTAAAATCTCTTAAAAATCCACAAAAATTAAAGATATGCCTTGAAATTTTGCGCATTAGCTTTGATATATAATATGAACCACCTCTATGATACTTGGCAAACTCGGATCAAAATCACGCCTGCCTCCCGTACAAAGTGACGTCATCAAAATAGGAAAACTTTTGTTAATATATAAAACTAAATGTCATCGTGTATGTCGTGGCTAAAGACTTCGAATATACTTCAATATGGCCGCAGGGGGGTATTTTAGCTACGGTACCCTGTCGAAGCTCCATCCTTACTGGTTATTTACAGCCTTTATTTATATGAAGGCAGTTCACTGTGCGCCGACTTGTGTTGCGGTAGATTGCATATCAGCAGTTCTTGGTATGCGATGCAAAATTCAATAACATTAGTTTTGGTCAATGTTGGAGTTAAATTTGCTGTTGCACTGACATTTGTTGTTGTTTCTTGACAGCGCCAGAGTGTGCATATTTATTTTTTTTTATACCGTGGATAAATATTCTTTAAACGTTGGTTTACTTTAGTTCCTGCCTTATGTCAATATGTAACTGTTATAAATTAAAACTGCGAAAGACAAGCATATGGTGACTTTTAAAGACAAATTTTGAGAAATAAAAATGTAACCAAATTATGCTTATTCTGATTCTTTAATACAATCTTATATTTAAAAAATAATTCTTGTTTAGACTGAAACTCATAAAATTAATATGATTTCTTGAAGCGTAACTTCAAATATCTTTTTTTATTTTTTAATATGAAATTGCACAAAATGACGCCATACGATGCACAGTGGGACAAAAACCTAATGTTTCACCCAAATTGATTTTTCGGGTAGTACAATATGAGCTAACGGAACTTATTTTTTTGCTTATAAAATTTTCATTTTTTAATTATCTCTTAATTTGTACAAATGAATTTTTGATTTTCATTTGATTTTCAAATGTAAATTTTTACTAAAAACTATGTTTTTCAAACTAAAATTTTGCCATAAGCTTGAAAAAATTTAGATATTGAAACTTGTTTTTTAACAAAGTTCGTTTTTGAGTTCCCTATTGGTCTGTCAGACGGACTTTTTTGATTTTCAATTCAATTTTTTTAATTTTTTGTATTGAAAAAGACAACTTTTACTAACAATAGAAGTTTCAAGTACTCTGAAATGATCAACTTGCAAAAAATACTAAGAAAAAAATTCTAAGGAGCACGTTCGTATATTTTTAGAAATTTTTTGAGACATTTTTGAATTTTTCAATTGATAGATAATTCAAAAATATACATTAAAAAAAACCCCGTTCCGCTAACTCAAATTTTATCATCCAAAAATAAATTTGGGTGGAACGAAGGTATTTGTCCCACTCTGCGAAGCTTAGCGTTTATCACAGCCGGTGTTAATTGTGTGAAATACTAAAAAAAAAATCTTCATGCAAATCGTGCTCAAAGCGTCGCAAATTTGCAACAGTCACTTTTTTATCTCAAGATCTTTAGAGCGTTAATTAAACTGGTTTCGTGCATATTATTTTTTATCATGTTTTTCCTCATTTAATTTTAATAGTCAGCATTTGCATCTCACAGCTAATTAGTTACAGTCAAAGTAGCAGTCATAGCGACAACAACAACAGTAGCCACAAAAATATCTCATCCACCGTGTTTTATACTCATTGCAATGTTGAAATTTGCAAAACTTCACGTAATTCTTAACAGCTAGACACAATTTACTCGTATATATTTTATTGTTATTAGCTCAAGTGTTGCCACCTTAACATGAATTACTGTTTATTTGATTGTGTTTGTACTGTTTTCATAACTAAGCTTCTACAGGTTGACATCATCGCAGTTATACGCGTTCATTAGTCATCATGCATCAAGCGTTAATTCTTAACTTTCAAATAAAAACACTTTTGACAGTATAACTCATTTGCTGAAAACTTAAGTTTTTATTTTTTTGTGTCTTTTAGTTGTAGAAATTGAAGCAAAGTCATGTATTGCACATTAAAGTGTAACATTAATGATTAAAAGACTTGAGAAAAAAATTTGCATTGCTTAAGTTAGCCTATCCACAGTAAGTTTGACAACCCGATTTATGGATGTTGCTTGGTGATTCAGAGTTATCGGTACCGCTTCTATTTTACTTATGTAGTTTTTATGATGAGTAAATTGAAGTAAGCCATTTCTTAGTAAAACATTCCAAGTAAGTAATTTCTTAAATTCTACTATAAGCGTCAATATGACTAAGACCCAGGAAAAAGAACGCAAGAGTTTTGGATCATAAAAACGGTTTTAATAAAATTAAACATATGAGCTGCTCAGAGCACAAGTGCCGTAAGTCCACTTATGCTAGTTTTGAGAAAATGGAATGTTAAGAAAAATTCTTATTAGAAATTCTATGCATAAAGAACTCAGTTTTGCTTATAAACTATGTCAAGAGAATACAAAAAGCTATTTATATTGTAAAAAATTAACTTAATAATACAAAAAAATAATGAAGAATCTTACATACATACTGAACATTTTTTAGAAATTTCTTATTTCCGCTGTAGAAATCTAATGTGAGTTATTTTTAAGAATGTTTTGATGAGGAATAATAGCATTTTGTTCCAGAAGTCGAACAAAACTTTCTTCTAGTGATTATCTTCATTAGTAAGGGAGATTTGAAATTAACGGACTTACGCCACTTGTGATCTAAAAAAATTACATCATTTGTCAGAACAACAACAAAGTATTGCATTTTAATCAAACCAAGTAAGCTAGAAGTATCTAACCCGGACTCATAAATAGGTTGTATTCTCCTCTTCACTTCTATGTACTTAACTCAATTTCCCTAAAAATTGTGGTGCTTTTCTTGGTGTGTATTCTCAATTTTTTTAACAACAACAACATTAACATAACAACGGTAACTGAAGCTATCTAAATTTACTATTTCAAATTTTTTCAATACCTTTAAAGTGCTGTAATTTTATCTGAGGCAGAAATTAGATTTCTGATCAAACAAATATATCCGGTTTCACAGTTTTCGTGTCTTTCAAGCTGTTTTCAGATACTAACTGCAATGATTTATTACAACCAGCTGACTTATGTTGACAAAATCTTTATGAATATATATAAGTATAAGCGTGTAGAAATAAAACTTACCTTTACTATCTTGTAGATTAAGTCTGCAAAAAACGATTCCCTTGATGCTGTGAAAGTATATATAGAATATGAATACCATTAACTCACGGTCAATACTGTGAAAAATTTTAATTTGCATACCTTTTTTTCTGTGTAGTCCTTAAAAAATCAACGAATATTTAAAATATTTTAGATAACTCGCTGTCTTAATCTTTATTTCGCTTCGCCCAGTCAGAGAATCGAGAAATTTACGGGGACTATCAAGTGTTATGGTTTTCCAAGAATATTGAATAGTTTGCCACTCATTGCTCATATTTTGAGGTTTATTTACCTAATGTTATTTAAGCGAAGTTATTGGCTATAGCAACGACATTTTTATACTAGATCTGAAGTCTTCGTAACTCGTAATGCTCTTAAAGCACTATAATCGCCTATTATCAAACCCAAGCTAGTTCTAGAGATGGTCACCTTGCTCAGAATAAAAAAAAAATCCTATATTCGATTCTCATCCGATGGTGCATTGACGGAAACGAGAAGGCGGACTCTTTTGTTAAAAACAGAGCTACCATTCCTTTCCCCGCACTGGAACCATTCAATGGTGTTCGTAGAGCCCTCGTAAAAAAATACGTCAAAACAATCAACACAGCAAAATCAAATAATTTTTCATTGAACATCATAGGGCAAGAAACACATATTTCCTGGAATGGCACCTAAGAACTTATATTTTCTAATAAACTTAGAGAAAGATGACTTAAGAATAATGACTGGAAGATGAAGACTAAAAATTACCGTCAGTAGATTCACTTTAAAGATTTTATCTAGAGAACAAAAATTTCTCCATACATATATTCACTGAATAGCAAAATAAACTCAGTCACCCACTTTGCTGACCTTAACCTTGAAATCGTCGTGACGCCAACGAAAGCGTTACCTTTTAAGCATTAGATGTAAAATTGAAACTAATACTATGTACTAGTTTTACTACTAATACAAGCATACAATTTAAATTTTTTTTTTTCAATCACAATAAACCAAACGAATTCATTTCGAATTCGAGGTATAACCAATATTCATTCATAACGAAATTCATTCTCGTTTTGTTTTCGAATTCGCGTGCGGAAAAAATTAACACTTCGTTTTCGAAACGAGATTTTTATAATAATCAAAAAGATTTTGCAACGAGATTTTTTTAAATAATCGCATCGTTTTTGAAACGAGATTTTTGGAACAATCGAATCGTTTTCGAACTGGCGAAAATATGAGATATTTGCCAGTACGTGGTATTTCATATGTTTGTTGAACTACAGTACAAAATAAAAATTAACATTTATTTTATGTGAACAAAATAAGCAAAATATTAGTTTTTATGGCTTTTAGTAACCAATGAGACGGAAAATTTATGGAATTGATGGAAATTGAAATATATTGATGGAATTGCTCGTAATTTTATAATTCTGTGGTCACAAGAAATAACGAAATATCTCAAAATATCGTAAAAAAGACGGCATTTTAATTGCACTAACTACGACCCTTTATTCTGAAATATATGAACCGCTGCAAAAGAAATATTTGCACACAGAAATGGTTATGTATTTTGAAAAAAACGATTTCTGCATACTTACAAGAATCGGCAATAAAGAAAATGCCATATCGCTTTTTTATGATTTTTTTGAGTTATGTTGTTATTGCTTATGACCACAGAATTATATATTTTATACTTACCATGTTAAGAATCGACAAATGAGTGCTATTCCAGCACCTTACCCATTCGGCTATTGCAGTGTAACTTGTGTGTCAAAATGAAATCAAGCATTCGCGGAAGTGGGTCGAATCCCGACTCGGCACAAAAAGAATTTTTTTTCTTTTTATTTTGTTATTTAGGTAATTTGACAAACTTTTTTCATATAAAACTTAAAAACAAATATTAACTTAAAGCACGTATAAATAACAGCGAACTAAAAAACATGTGTTTAAAAAAAAAAAATTCTTTTTTAAAACAAATTGTTCATATTTAGAAGTCGCCTTCGTTATGCATTCGAAACGAATACGAGATCTCGGATTCGTCATCGCGGATTCGCAGCGAATTCAAAACGAGTTCGCAAAAAACAATATTTTTCGGGAAGACTTTCTCATATAAAAAACTTGATCGACTATTCATTTCCAATGTCAATTTTACTATGAAGATTTCTACTATATTATTATTTCGTGTCTGTTTTTATAGAAATAATTTTGTCTACCCAAAAAATTCTCGGATTCGCTTATTTTAACTTTTTTTCGAATTCTTTTCAAATGCATAACGAAGACGGCTTTTTATATGAAAACTTTTTTAAGAAAAGTATTTTTTATTTACCTACTGTTGTTAGTTCTTCGTTTTAGCGAATATTTATTTTATTTTTATAATTTTTATATGAAAAAAATATTTGTATTTTTTCATAAGTTTTTATAAAAATAAATTTTTGTAAAAATTGTTTTCTTAATTAATATTATTTCGTGTCTGTTTTTTATATCAATTATTTTCTACACATAATTTTTTCAAGTTTTCGTATGAACTTCGTATTCTCGGACTCGCAAATTTGGATTTTTGCGACGTTGTTTAATTTTAATTTAAACTAATAAAAGTCTGTATAAGCACCTGGTTTGAGAATTCTCTAAAAAAGTGATTATTGGGATGTGCGCATCTAATCAGCAAAGTTAGTGGATAAAAGTGGATTTTATCTGACGCTTGGTAAATTTTCATTTCACTCAACGTGTAACTTCGCTTAAGAAGGTAACGCTTCAAAAAGAGCTTTTACAGCAACGCAAAGGAATGGATGGAAGTGGATTTAAGTGGATTGACGCTTTGTAACTGACGCTTGTACTCTTTTCACTTTGCTCCCGTATTATACAAGTAACTTCGCTGAAGAAGCTAACGCTTCAAAAATTTTTATCCGGAGTTGAGTCAGCATATTTAGGAACGTAGGCAGAAGAGTGTTGTTGTTGTACACAGGTATCAGGTGCATTGTTCATCGATCGTGAGAATTGCAACGTTGAATTTTATTGCCGTTTAGGCTTTTGTGTCAGTAATACACATCCGCAGAGAATAATAGATGAAATAAAATTAACAGGTACGACAAAAATTAGCAGGAAATTTATGTTTAGGCCTCAAAGCAGCCTTTCTTTTTGTTCATCTAGCAAATAAATTAAAATCTTATAAGCAAACGAACTGATTTCTGGTTTTTCTAGTTAAAATTTTTCGAAAATCAAAACTATTCTTTTCCACTCCGTTTATTAGTGGCTTAAAAGCTCGAAAAAATAATTTTTGGAAAAATTTTTTTGTGTAAAAATTAAAGAACGATTTTTACGTTGGGTCGAACATTTTAGGCACTGACTAAGACATCTATTACCAAATATCTGAGTTACCTGAGTTACATCTGAGTTACGAAATATAAATTTCTTGCTCATTTTTGTCGTGCCTGTTAATTTGATTGCATCTATTCTGCTCTGTGCATTGCTGACATAAAAGTTCAAAAGTTTCTTAAATTCAACTAAACATCATCGAATTACTATAATTTCATTGTCATGCTGCTTTCAACCAAATATAAAAAATTAGATTTTATCATGGAGAAAAACGCTTTAAATGCAAATAAAATTTACGAATGCAAAGAAAAGAGTATAACGCCAAGAATGAAACGCGTTGCTAAAACAATAAAATTCACGCAAATTGTAAGGAAACTATACCCTCTCGACTTTTTTTCGGGCACTTTGCGCCATTTCGTGCAGCTCTTCAGCACAAGCCAGCTAAAGAGTCAAGTAGAAAAAAAAAATAATCAACAAAAAAGTAACCAATAAGCAGCAATACGAACAAAGTCAATATATAAAAGTATCTATGGCACAGCTATAGCTACTGCCACTAGCCACTGTCATAGATACACTTTCAGCTTAGGATGCAGATACAAAAAAATAAAAAAAGAAAGACAGCGCTTGTGGATACAAACGACTAACTAAGTGTCGCCCAGCGAACGGGCGTTGAGCGAAGGGCTGCTTAATCCGTAAGCACCGGAAAGTGCTGTAGAATGAGTTGATGTAACGGTCTTCGCTGCAATAACTTCGTTTGACCTCAATTTTTATTGCAACGTATTGTATTTGCGTGTTTTTTCGCCCTTTCCGTTCTCCCGTTTTGCACTTGTATATTATTTTATCTGCAACGATTTGAATCTCTTAAATATAGCGAATTTGCGAAAACGGTTCTTTATTCTGCTATTATGTCATTTTATCATTTTGTCATTTTCTAATTTTGTGATTGTCTTTTAGTTAACTTGAAATGGTTGACCCAACCAGGTTCCGCCATCAAAGTCGGCCAACGACGAGGTCGTTTTAAGCATTGTGTGAATAAAAGTTGGTAACAGTGAGCTAAAGCTTGACTAGAGGATGCCGAGAGTGGTGCAGCAGCACGCGGCAAAAGGGACTGCCATAAAAGAAGGGTCCTTAACCGTTTAAATTGGGTCATTTTAATTCACTTTAGAAGCTTCCATTGATGCTCGACGGACGCCGCATTTCACGGTGAATGCTTCCCATGCTTTTCAATATCCTTTCTTTGCTTCATTGTTGTGGTTGTTGTTGTTTTTCTGTCCTATTTTATTGTATTTAGTTGGCTGCCATATTGAACAACATTCAGAGGCGCTTGTGTGCGAAGCTGCAACAATGGGCGAAATTTTTTTTCACAAATAACAAGAATACGAACTTCAATAAAACCCAAAAATAAAAAGAAAAGAAAAACAAAAGACAAAGAAAAAGCAAAACAAAACATGAAACAATGAAATGAATGAAAACTTAAAATTCAATGAAAAGAAAGAAAATTTTAAAACCTTGAAATTGTTTTATTTACGTTTTGAGTATGAAACAAGCTACTAGTGGCTATACGTACTTGCAGATACTGTATCTTTAAGATACCACCAAATGCTTCACTCTGCCAATACATAACGGAAGAGCCCTTGACTGCTTGCATCCTAAGCTTCTGGCATAAAGCAATTCGTTGCGTATGCTTCAATGATTCTTTAAAGAAACATGGAAACTTTATTGGCCGCTATTTCTTTTTTTTTCTTGCTACTCTTGTAGCTGTTTGTATCTGTTACCTGTGTGTCAGCTTGTGTTTAATATATGTGCTAGCAAGTTTTTTAGTTGCGCTTTAAATTTAAAGCATTCTTTGTGTACAGCAGATATTTTAACTCAATGTCTTGCCGTTGCACGCAGATGCTACTACTCTAGGCTAGAGGTCTTGAGAACACTTCTTGACTTTTACTGCTTTTGACACATTTTTGTTGTCGATTCTTTTTGTTATTTTTTTTTCTACCTACAAACATGCCATTCAAGCAATAGATACTTCAAAATTTCTTCTAAATGTATCTTATGCGCTCTGAAGTGTATCTTGAAGTAACTGTGCCGTGTTTTGTTTTTTTTTTTTTGTTCTTACAGCTTGACAATGAAACTTTGTGCTTCACACAACAAAGTGTTATGTTCAAAAAAGAAAAATCCAACATTCAAGCAATAACAATAACAAGAATATCACAACCACAGTATTTATGGCAAATAAGCAAACAATATATGCTGTGAATACTTCACTTCTTTATAGTGTGAATTGTTGGTTTTAGTTTGTAAAGCAGCGGTTCTCAAACATAATTAAAATAAAATAAAAAAATAAAAAATGGCCATTTCAGCCCTTGAAAGGTCTTTGACCGAGCTTCCTACGATCAATTGTGATGTGTGTTGTGAAAATGTTTGAATACAAAGGATCGAGAACTAGGCCTACATGTTTTATGCCGACTCCGAACGGCTTATGTGTGCTGTAGAAGCTTTTCGTGGCAGTTTTTACTCTCTGAGGTTTGCCATTGTCTGCAGAGAGGTGATGGCCGAACAGAAAAATTAATTTAATTGGTAAACTTTCTGTGTCAGGTGGGATTCGAACCAGGGTTTTCTGGTGAATGGGCCCTACACTCTACCCACTGCGCCAAGGCCGCCATATTTAATAACTACTCATTAAAAAACAACACATACGTTTTTATATAAACCATGTTTAAATCCATGTAATCTGATGAAAGCTATGGTTCGTTTATGTTATTTTAAAGCGCATCTATTATATTGTATGTAAATTGCATTAATTTAATAATTTCAATGCATTTTTAAGTGAAAATTAATTAAGTTTAGTGGCAAAAAAAAAAAAAATATAAACTGCATGCAGCTTAAAGTGTTGCGCTGAATTTTAGTTTCCACAATTAAAAAAAAATGTTTTTTTTCTGTATCACGCATTCTGTGAAAACGTAATCCGCAGACTCGAAAAAGTACTCTTCTCTTTTTTTATTTTTTTTTTTTGTGGTTTATTAGAACCACGTAAGTTGCAGTTAAATTATTAACCGATCAGTAAAATAAAAATATTTTATCGGGTTCTAACCTAAAAGGAGCCGTTGTTTTTTGTCTAAAATATGCAACGAAAATATATTTTAACCTACAAAATCAACACCACTTCGATGCATCGAGTGATGGCAACATATTGTCATCGCCTATTAAAGGTTCTAAATACGTAAAAAAAAATTGTTTTGTAATCAAACAGTGTGAACAATTTTCAATTTTTTTTTATTTTTTTTGTACATGTCCAAATACGCAACTATTGAGGACACCCTACACAACCGAAATTTTTATTTATATAATTTTTATATATAATTTCGAATTTATTTAAAATAAAATATTGAATTCTATACTAATCATTGTTTCATACAAATAAAATGTTTCTTGAAATTTTAACACATTTCGCGGATTTATTGAGTTTTTTAAATGAACTAAAAATGCGGTATTTTTGGTGTCCTCCGTACGCAACCAAGAAGATACTTAATATTTTGGTTAATTATTTATAAATGGTTAATTTGGATAATTTTATAAATTTTTTTATCATATTAATAAGTAGGTTAATAAGGCTGCCAAATATCAGCGACTCTCGTTTAGATTTGGTGAAGTGACAGTGTTTTGTTTACAACAACTTTTTTCGTGTCTTCGATTTTTACGATGGAAGAAAAAATTGAGCAACGAGTTTGTATTAAATTTTTGTGTGAAAAATGGTTTCAACTGCGTTGATACGCGTAAAATGTTAGTGAAATGTTACCAACAAAAATGTTGACTCAGCTCTATCGTATCAGAAGGCAAACAAGTTAAAACCGACTTGTGAGTGGCTAAGATGAAGTAGAAGACGACCCTCGTACCGGGCGGCCATCGTGTTCGACTACTGAAGAAAACGTTGAAAAAATCGAAGAAATGTTGGTCAAAAATCGCAAATTGACGATTAGAGAGATAGCAGAGGACGTCAGCATTTCAATTGGATCCGTTCAGAACATTTTGAAGAATGAATTGGGCTTGAGACGTGTCGCTGCGAAGTTGGTACCGAAAGAACTCAATTTCATGCAAAAAAGACACCGAGTTGCTATCGCGAAAGACATGCTGGCAATGGTCGAAAACGACGAATCATTCCATCATTACTGGTGATGAGACATGGGTATACGAGTATGACACGCAAACCAGGCATCAGGCGAGTGAATGGCGGTCGCCAGACGAACCGAGACCGAAGAAACCACTTCGTTTTCAGTCAAAAAAGAAGGCGATGCTCACTGTTTTCATGGACTACAATGGTGTAGTTCTCCATGAATTTTAGCCCGATGATCAAACGGTTAATAAACAGTATTATTTAGGCGTTATGAGACGTTTACGTGAAGCAATTCGTCAAAAAAGACCGCAGTTGTGGCAAAACAAATAATGGATTTTGCACCACGATAATGCACCATCGCACAATGCTCATTTTATTCGTGACTTTTTGGACAAAAACAACACGATAACCATCCAGCAGCCAGCAAATTCACCTGACCTGGCTTCGTGTGATTTTTTCCTGTTCGATCGAGTCAAAAAACCGCTTCGAGGAACGCGTTTCACCAGCAAAGATGGCATACCAAAAACCGTGTTCCAGAAAGGTTTCCGTGACTGGATCAAGCACTGACATAAGTGCGTTGAAGCCGACGGGGACTACTTTGAAGGCGACAATATTGATTCGGATGAATAAACTTGTACTTTAATTTTTTTGCAATAAATGAACCTTTTTGAACAAGGTGGTATATTAGGGTGTTGAAGTTGTTTTTTTTTTTTTCTTGCATACCCTTTTTGTTTTTTCGTATGATGTTGAAATGAATGTAAATAAAATTTAGTGTACCTAGGACCACGGCAAACCGGAAATATGGAATATTGGCGATATGGGAAAAGTGATAATTTTTTAAAAAATCCCAAATAACTCTTGTTTATGTGTAAATTTTTAATAAGCTTGTTCGAAATGAATTTTTTATTTAATTTTTGTTTTAAAATAATCTATCAAATATGAAATTGGACGAAAACTACCAGAGTTGTGGTTTTTAACATTTAAAAAAATGTTTTTTTTTGTTCTTGTATTAAAACAAAAAATTTTAAAATTTCAAATTTGAAAAATTCATTTCAAATTCAATTTCAAATTTCAAAAAATTGTGTAATTATGTTGAATAACCTGGTCGTTATGAATTTTATTGCTAGGAGTGTACCTTTTTGTGAATTTCGAGTTTAAGTATTTTTACGAAAAAAGTCTCTAAAATCTCAAAATTTTTAAAAACAATAGCAAGAATAGTTTAAACATAGTTTTGAGCTGTTTGCTGTTAAGTTATAACTTTTAAAACTTGCCTTTTTAAAAAAAAAAAAAATGCTAAATTAGCCCTTTTAAAGCATTTCGATAAAAAAGAAACAAATTATAAAAAATTTAAAAACAATGTATTTTTTACTCGGAGTAACTTTAATAATTCTTGAACAATATTTCTGGTTTTCATTCGAAACATTTTTGAATTCTAATTTTTTTCGTTAGATTTACGAAATAGTTGCCAAAATTCTAAAAATGTTCTTGTTTTTAACACTAAGACACTAATATAATTTATTTATTCTTAAAACACTCGAAAACTAAACAAACAATTTTTGTCTTTTATTTTAATACTTATGGGCCCCATACGCGCTGCAACCAGAGCAAAGCTGTGGTGACATGTAACTTCATGTATTTTGTAAAACGCAAACGACCACGTCACTTGGCGTTTTTGATTTAAAGAGAGTTTGGTTTACTTCATATAAGAACGGATTTGCCAGACAAAAAACCCCAAGTGACGTGATCTCCTGCGTTTTATAAAATACGGCCATACATTTCTGCTCATTTTGCCAGGTGGCTTCTACGTAACTTGTATGAGCATGTTTCGATGAATGTTGGTAAGAGTTGTCGTGCTCTAAATGAGCAGAAATATAGTTAAGTAGTAAATGAATGAAATTACGGCCTTAGTGTTAAAAAACAATAACATTTTCCGATTTTTGGGGATTTTCCGTAAAAATACAGAAAAAAAAACGAAATGGTCATCTCAGCCCTTGAAAGGACTTTGACCGATCTTCTTATGATCAATTGTGTTGTGTGTATGTGAAGTGTTTGCACACAAATGATCGAGAAATGGACCTACATGTTATGTTTTACGCCGACTCCGAACGGCTTATGTTCTCAAGAAGCTTTTCATGGCAGTTTTTACTCTCTGAGGCTTGCCATTGTGTGCAGAGAGGTGACGGCCGAACAGAAAAATTAATTCAATTGAAAAGTTTTCTGCGTCAGATGGAGGAAAAATACCGAAATTCAACCTAAAAAAAAATGGAATGGAAACAGCGGTATGTTGGCAGCCCAGCACATATCGCAC
Organism: Coremacera marginata; assembly: GCA_914767935.1. Taxonomy (NCBI): domain Eukaryota; kingdom Metazoa; phylum Arthropoda; class Insecta; order Diptera; family Sciomyzidae; genus Coremacera; species Coremacera marginata. The sequence continues at coordinate 120,903,602 of OU612047.1, forward strand.
ACTACATACAAAACAGTCACAACTCAAAATTTTTAAAATTCTGGGAGAAGCAAAAAACTATTTTATTTTTGAAGGAACTCCATACAAAACAATGAGACAAAACTATTTTTTATAAATTATAGAGAAAGAAGATGTGTACAAAATTTTGACAGTCAAAGGAATCATCTGCTTTTTAAAACTACGAATAGTTTTACGTAAAAACGTAAAAATTTGTTGATTTTGAGTTGTGACTGTTTTGTATTTTGTGTGCGATATATTGTTAGATTTTTGAAGTTACTCCGAGTGAGAAATATTTGTTTTTCGATTTTTTTATAATTTTTTTGTGTGATCGAAATGCTAGAAAAGGGCACTTTAAACATTTAAAAATAAGGCAAGTTTCAACAGTTATAACTTTTTTGCAGAAATTTGATTTTTTATGTTTTTACAGAAAATAGTTTAAAACTATGTTTAAACTATCTATGCTATTGTTTTTTTAAATTTTGTATCTTTGGATTTTTGGAGACTTTTTTCTTAAAAATACTACTAAAGGTAGAAATATACAAAAAGGTAGACTCTAGCAAAAAAAAAATCATAACTGCCAGGTTATTTAACATAAAAACAAAACTTTTTGCATCTGTATTAGGTTAGTTTAAGAATATATTTCCACAAGATATCATTTCGACGTTGCGCGTGCAAACCGCGAACCGCCACTTGCACATACACACTGGATATTTTCACATTTTACAGGAGTGCAGAAGAACTGATTCCTTTTTAAAATATTTAATGAATTTTCAACTGAACTAAACATTTATTGAAACTAGATATTTGCTTTATCTAACGTGGTATTGCAAGTAGCGGATGCACAATATTGCGCATGCAACGACAATGTACATTTTTTCATACATGGATTTTTTTTCGATTTTTCTTAATACAACAAGAACAAAAAGGAGTTTTTTTTCGAAAAATAAGAAAGCAGAACTTGGGTAGCTTTTGCCCAATTTTCATGTTTGATAGCAAATTTTTTGAAAATTTATACTTATACAAAAGTTATTTCGTTTTTTTTTTTTAAATAAGCACTTTTTACCCATATCACCAAGTACTGACATGTACCGATGCATGTCGGCACGGATTCCCGTGGTCCTTGGCACACACAATTTTATTTACATTTATTTCAACATAATACGAAAAAATTAAGTAGGTACCACATAAAAAAGACAACTTAAACTTTTGTGGAACACTCTAGTATACAAGTGTAAACGAGTATCACAATTTCAGTGGAATTAAATTTAATAATAAAATTATAATTCAAATAATAATATTTGCTTTGTTGTTATGTTTGAAAATATTTTGATATATCATTAAAATCACAATTTGCGGCAAGGAAATAATTAAAGCGATGTTGCTTTTTTTTGCTTTTTTTAATGTTACGCTTCTATAATTGTCTATACGTTAATTATTTTTCATCATTATAGGAATTTCGAGAAAAAATTCCACCGTGACCCAAAAATTAAAAGTTATAAAAAACTTGTTATTTAACGATATTATATTGGGGAAACATTCAAAATTTATTGATTTAAACAATTTGAAGATAAACTCATTTGCCATGTAGATCGTCTACACTGTTTCACAAATGTTATTTTTCTTTTTAGTAAATGTTTCGTAAGCGTTTTAATGTTGTTCATTTTAATGCCCGTAGCCTGAATATGGTCAAATTGGATTATATTAAGCATGTTTTTGTGGATTCAACTGTAGACATTATTTGTGTCTCTGAAACGTGGCTGTGTGACAATATTGATGACACTATTTGTGAAATAAATAACTATAAGTTGTTCAGAAATGATTGATGTGACAAAAGGGGGGAGGAGTTGCAGTTTAGTGCAAAAATAATCTGACAGCCGATATAATAAGTAAGTCAAGTGGAAATGGAATTGAGTTTCTAAATTTAACTATATCTGACAGTAATACCAAAATTTGTTTATCGTGTGTGTATAACCCCAATAAATATTATCCTGTTGATTACCAATCTGACGTTGTTCTACTGTGTGGTGATTTCAATGTTAATATTTTATCAAATGATTCAGTTAAACAATCTTTATATGATTAGATTTCTTCGTTGGGGTTATCAGTTGTAAATGATACGTTGCCTACCCGGTTTTCCAATGATTTCAATCCAAGCCTCCTTGATTACTTTATTGTTTCTGATTCTTCTTTTGTTTCTCTATTTGATCAGATTTATTTTCTCTCAGATCATGATTTAATTTTCTGTTCGTTAAATGTTAACTTGTCTCGTAATGTTACATCTAACTCTTTTTCTTACCGTGATTTCAAGCATATTGATTATCCGTCCTTGCTCAATGACATAACCTTGATCTCGTTTAATGAATGTTATCGCTGTAGTACTGTTAACGACAAACATAGTGCCTTATTAACTCCTATTAAATACCTCTTCGAAAAACATGTTCCTCTGCGTACTTTTCGTGTAAAAAATGTGAGTTGTGCTTGGTTTTCTCAGCATATTCTCAATTCAATAAAAAATAGAAGTTGCACTATTTATAGAGAAGAAATCCGTCACCTTCAAACTGGGAAAAAAATAGGAAAGCGAGAAATGAAGCTGTTTTAATAACAAGGCAATCTATGTCTAGATACTTCTCAGCTAAGCTAAACCTATCCCTGCATTCTAAAACTTTGTGGACGAATATTAAACAACTCGGGGTATGTAATAAGAAAAATTCTGACTGCCAAATTGACCCACTAACACTAAACAGCTATTTTTTAGACAATTCATCTCCCTTGACGGACAATAATTTCAATGTTAGTTGTAATATATCCGTTTTGCATTCTTTTAATTTTGTGCCTGTTAATGAATTCAATGTTGGAAAATGTGTGATGCAGTTAAACTCAAATGCGATGGGTGAAGACAACATTCCGATTAGGTTCATAAAAATCTTATTACCTCATACGTGTATAATAAAACAGCTTACACACCTAATTAATTATTGTTTTACATCGTCTTCATTCCCGGATATGTGGAAAGTAGCTATTGTGTTACCTGTGGCGAAAAAAACGAACCCTTCAGGAGCTACTGATTTCAGGCCTATAAGCATTCTTTCGCCTCTTTCAAAGATCTGTGAAAAACTAATAGCTCAACAAATAAATAGTCATATTCAGGACAAGAAACTTCTATCCCCATTTCAATCAGGATACCAAGCAGGGCATGGGTGTTCCTCTGCTACAGTAAAGGTTTTGGATGACATAAGGACGGAATATGATTCTGGTAACATCACATTGCTAAGTTTGCTTGATTTTTCAAAAGCATTTAACAAGGTACACCATAAATATTTGTGTCAAAAACTCAAGCTCTTATTCGGATTCAGTGTAATTGCTGTCAATTTAATCTCAAGTTACTTGTCTAATCGGTTGCAAAAAGTTAAAGTTGGGAATAATTTTTCGCAGAATCAATTGGTACTTAGTGGTGTTCCACAAGGTTCTATTCTTGGTCCACTTTTATTTTCATTGTTTATTAATGACTTATTTTCTGTCTGCAAACACTCCTCTGTTCATGCATATGCTGATGATATTCAGCTGTATCTTTCTCGAAGCATTGGGCTACTTAATGATCTTTGTTGCAGATTGAATGAAGATCTCAATAACATCAGTTAGTGGTCCAAAGACAATGGTCTTCAATTGAATGCTGCCAAATCGTATGTTCTACCTATATGTTAACATAGAATTAGTGTTGTTAATATCCCTGACATTTGTATTGGGTCTAACAAGCTCAAATTAGTGTTGAAAACTCGAAATCTGGGTTTTTATATAAATTCGTCTCTGTCGTGTATTGATCACATTAATAGTGTAGTCCAAAAAGTGTATTATGTCCTTCGTCATTTGAGAATGTCCGCTAGTGTTACTCCTGTCAATATTAAACGTAAATTGGTAATACAGTTGGTACTACCAGTGATAACTTACGCAGAACTGGTGTTTAGTAAGCTTGACTCCTCTTCTCTGTTAAGACTACAAGTTGCTTTTAATCATGCTACGCGCTATGTATTTGGTTTGCACAAATTTGATCACTTATCTAGTTATAAAAATGCCATACTTGGGTGCGATCTACTATCTTACCTTGATGCCCGAAACTGTATTTATCTACATAAGCTGATTCATACAAAAACACCTTCCTACTTATATAATAAACTGCAATTTAGTTTATCTAGAAGAAGTAATGTTCTTATAATTCCAAGACATGCTTCATTAAATTCATCGCGCTTGTTTTTCATTAATGCCATCAGACTGTGGAATGCTCTGCCACGTGGACTGAGAGAAGTGACAGTGAGAGGTACCTTTAGGCAATCTGTTCTTAAATATTTTTCTTCCCTCTAATTATTCTCTTCACTTTCTTGAAATTCTTAAAATTCATTAATTTTTATTATATGTTTATTATATGTTAATTTAAGAGCAAATTATTATCTTTTTAAACTTGAAATGTACCCTTAGTTAAGTTAATTTACGAAAGTGTTGTTATCATATCTATATTGAATGTATTATGTTGTGCTATAAAAGAACTTAGTTCTTACTGTACTAATGTTTTGAATTTTTGAAGAAATGAATGAAATGAAATTAACGTTTTTTCATTAACGGCTAAAAGTAATGAAAAATGGTTGAGGCAAGGAGAGGCAAAATATAGTAAATTTGTTTTTAAATTACTAAATTATTTAAATAATTACTTACCTAATGACCCAATGGAATTACAATGGAAATGTAAGTAACGTAACGCCAGTAACGTCACGTCAGAAGCTTTATAACAAAAAAATGGGAAAAGATTTTTAAATTCGATTACTTGGGAAATAAACTAATTATATTTAAAAGCCTTCCAAAAAAGGTTTTATACAAAACAGTCTTGCCCAATTCGCAGAGTTTTGCAAATTTTCCAATTCAATTCAAAAACTACTTCTGTTCTTTGTAACGTCACGCCAGAGCATAGCTTTGCTTATATCTTTAAATCCTTAGGATCGATTGGTGTAATTCTTTTACTTAATATATTGCTACTTAATTACTTATTAAATATAAAAAAACTTTTTAAAGATTTTACTTTTCCATTCATTTTTTTAATATTTTGTCGTACAAATCGTACGTAACGCCAATTTGGAAATACCCATTTGCAGACATCCATTACTGGTTTAAAATACACTTAATTTAATATTCATAAAAAAACGTTAACTCTTAAATTTGTTCTTATTCGAGTAGATAAAAATTCGATTTAAATTGTATTAATTTGCATGCAGCCAGCTGTGCCAAAATGCCACAAATTAGTCTGATAATGCTAGACAACAACAACAACGACGACGACGGAATGCAAATTTAAAATTTTGGCAATAATTATTATTGCCTTTTTTGGCCCAGAATCGGGCACAGTCATGCCAAGCCAAGTCAAGTCAACACAAGCCAAAACGTGACAAGAGCATTCATCGTGTTAGAAGCAGTAAACCCCATCTATCCATCCATAATAAATGGTTTGCTTCACTGGATGAGGGCATCTGAAGTAAAGTACGTTGTCGTCGTCATCGCAAAAAGTCAAGAAAATCAATAAAAACCATGAAAATAATTGAACGCCATAACAAAATTTGAAACAGCCAAAAGTATCTCTACTATATACAATTTTATGAATGGCACACTTGAAAACTTCGTATCTATTGTGCGTTCAGGTTGAAGTAAACAGCGCGTGCAGAAGGAAAAGTAAATGTATAGGCAAAAATAAAATATGATACAAAGAGAAGAAAGCTGCTTGTTGGACAAAAAAATGAGAAAAGTATATAGTTCAATTATAAAGATACATTTATAAATAAACATATATATATGTTAAAACAAAAAGGTATAGCAAAAAAATGTGAACCAACATTATTTATAGAAATAAGAAAAAAATTTCAGAAAAAAGGTTGTTTGTGGAACTTCATACTTACAATATGGCTATTATAGATATTGAAAATTTTTATTTTTTTGTTTATATTAAAGAAATTTTAAAGGAACTTTAAGTCACTGTAGAATGTTTGTGCTTTAATTAATAATTTAATTCAATAGTTTATGAAAATAGTTTGTAAGCATCAGGTTACACAAATATATGAAGATTGGGTTGGCAAACGATCCTTTGGAAGGAATTAAAGGTATGAATTAAGACAGGAAATATGGACAGATGTACCTACACTCTTACAAATAGTGACGAGAGTTTCCAACAACTGCGACGGATTTCCTGTGTTGTTAAATGTTTTCGCGCAACATTTTCCTTGCAAGATGCAATGGCACCAAGGCGCATGAGGAGAGTGCGTACTGAAAATAATATTGGAGAATTTTGAAGAAGATCCGAATTTATGGATCCGCTGTTTTATCGAAGCATTTCGTTCAGCTATGAGGCTTATTTTAGGCCCAATAAGCAAAATTGTCGCATTTAAAGCCAAGATAATCTACATAAGATTATCAAAAAGCCGTTATATCCCGAGAAATCCACAGTTTGCTACAATCTGTCGGTCATTGGACCATATTTTTCCATAAAAGAGGATAATCAGCGTGTAACGGTCAACGGTATTCGCTATTGAACCATGATTAATGACTTTTTTATTCTCCTTTTGAATGGCATGAATGTGGAAGGTATGTAATACTATATTGAACCAGTCCACTTATTGAAGGAAACATTCGATGAACTGATAATTTCGCGTATTGGACCTGTAAAGTTTCCTCCAAGACCTTGAGATATGACGTCTTTTAATTATCCAACAACAATCGAAGCTTAAAAAGCCAACATTATTCATGTTATTGAGGGCATACACAACAAATGCTTAAAAATATTGTCATCCAAGGTATTCATCAGATACAGCCGTATCTGATACATGTGGACACATGTACGAATTGTGCTTAAAATCTAATTGTAGAATGCATTCTTTCGATTGACCCCAAAATAATTGGTAATTTAATGAAATTTTATGAGCTTTCTTCAAAATCAAAGTTTATGTTTTCAAAATACACACTCTAGAAAAATTTCACGACAGCAGCGACACAACATTGAGAGAGTTTTTTATGATACTCCAAAGCGAGAAATTTAATGTTTGAAGATGACAAATGAAAATATGTATAAAAATTTAATTATGATTTCAAACGCTTTTGAAGGATTTCAAGAACATAAGAAAACATGATGATATTGATTAATCAGATAATGTAGAAAAGCGAAGATTTTATAAAAAGAAGAAAGCAATTTCTTTCGCATAAAATAAAGAATTGCATTTCTGAAATGGAAGAAAACTTGGATGAGAGCAATGTAAAAACCAAACAAATTAAATTAAAAATGACATTATCTAAAATTATAATCTATAATATTGTAAAAAGGGTTGTCCTTTCTTAGATGGAGCATTTATTAAAGATATTTGCGTTAAAATTTTGCAAAAACTTGATAGCGAAGCAGCCATAACTATAGCAACGTTACCTTTATATGCAGAGTGTTTTCCATATACATGGACGAGAGTACGGACATAAATGATCTTTATCAATCATTGCACAATCGCAGCTTTCAGTGCTGTCAAGCTGAGTGTGTCACATATACATTCACATAATGTCGTTGTATGGTGTGCCTATCACTGTTATATTAGCAAATAATAGTGTAATAAATGAATCATACAAAATACATACCGCTTAGTGTGGCGGTATTACAAATTTGCTGTTTGTTATTGAAACCGATTTTTGTGCCCCTTAATCTAATTCGCCGTATTGTTGTATAAGCGGCTAAAAAAGTTTCTCTTAAATAATGCTTTTAATTTGGCTTAGTCGGAAAAAGCTGCAGCGTGGCGTGTTATTTTATTAAATCGTTAATAAATGCGATCAATACTATAATAAATTTATAAAAGGGATGTTTCAACCAGTGAGAGCACATCTTCGCCACAAACTTCCATTTATTTTTGTCTTCACTACTTTTTTTATATTTTTAAAGCTAAAAATAAATAGAGCTAAATATACTTATCAAAGCTCACATCTGTGAGACGCATGTATTTTTAATGTTTTGCTCTCTCTCTTCCGATAAGGTTATCTAAGCGGTGTTAATGCTTTTTTCACGAAATTTTTTTTCAGTGTTGCTCTTGACATCAACAAGTAGATATTCATTTTTTTATATTTCTATCCTTGAAACTAATTTGAAATGAAGCAAGGTGACAGTCAATCAACTGAAAATAGTTTGTGGATAAACTTCGCTGTTTGTGTTGCGTCACGGCTTATAATACTTTCGTGTGTGTGTGCTTTAATATTTCACACTTTTGCTTGCCGTTCGTTGACGAATTCAATTAAAGAACTTTTCATAAGTAGGCAACGCAATAATTTGTGAGAAAACTATTTTTATGTGATTTCAATTAGCACGCAATTGAAAAAGTTTTAGATAAGTGGTTGTGTAACAATAAAAACATAATGATCCAGCAAAAAAGTGCCTCCAAAACAAGGTAAAATGGAAAGAAAAGTCTTCATTTTCATCCCTTCCACTTTCATACCCAGCAGGCAGTCTGTTAACACTTGCATGTCATTGGGTAAAATGTTTGAATTAGTCTACTCCCGGAATGCCTCCAGATTTTCTTCAAAGGAATATTTGAGTGTAAAATGAGGGTTAGGTCTATTTTTTTAACTTAAATTAAATTTGCATCATATTCCAACTTCCACAAATAAAGTTTGGTCTTTGCATCATTTCAATTGGAAAATTTATCTTACATAAAAATTTTTTTATCGGAAATGTTGGTCCAATTTTGTAGCATTTTGAAGCATTATTATACCATTAACGCACTTAAAAGAAAAATATAAAAGAACTGTTAAAAACAACATGACTTGAATGTTAACTAATTGAAGCGAATAACGTTGTAAGCGACAAAATTATAAGTTTTCAGCAATTGGTAAAAAAAAAATTATTGTAATAGGGCACATTAGAGTGGCCGCATGTTGTATGAGAATTTTTTTTTTTTTCGATATCCAAATGTTAAACAGCTTAAAAATATGCTATATGGCTATATGGTGCCAAATTCAGGTTCCTTAAATTTCATCCCGATTGAACGGTCGCAACCCGCCGCCATTTGGGCTAAGAGTTGGAAATAAAGACCATTTTTTTGGCGTTTTTGTTCCATAGCTTCTATAAAAATGGAAAAACGTCACTGGAATGCACTAAAAATATGTAGGTTATGATAATACAAGTATTTTGAAATATCATTTGATTATCTGAGATATCTAGATTTTGAGAGATACATATTTCAAGAAAAAATTGTGGATACACTCAAATCCCCATTTTTCTCGGTTTTATATTTTTACTAAAAAAACGATCGCAAAATGGTAATGAATTGTTCTGTTTTAATTTTCTTCAATTCATGGCGCGTCTTTTCATACATGAGACTTTGCTCTACTGCCTATCCTTAACCCATACAAGGCCATAATTGCCAAAAATTCGCAAAACCGAACGTATTTCAATTTTGAGGTCTAAATATGTTAGTTGTTATAATTTTACCAATGAAACTAAAGAAATTTAGTATGGCGAATCCAATATGCCGTCAGGAAAAAGTGTGATAAATGGGGCACCTAATGATATCTCAATCATTTTAAATCATGCGCTCCCCAGATAAATAACCCATAAGTTGGAAAAATATGTCGAAAATAGTTCCTGGCTACCTCAAATGAACACAAGAGAGGTCAAATGTTCCAACAGGTCCAAAACGAAGCAGATAAATCAATGTATGATTACTTTTATTGAAATAAATTAAAATTAATCCATAAAAAATTAAATTAAAACCATTATTCGATGCATATAATAATTTTCATCAGAATACTTCATTCATTTATGAAATTGTGAATTCATTTTGATTAGAATACATAAAACTGAAGTCCTTAATTGAAATTATAAATTCATTTGTATTAGCATTCAGAAAAATTATCCTTTATTGTGTAGCTTGGAATTCATGTGTGATGGGAACTCTTTTCTATACCACTCAACACTTTGCATCAAACAATGTTTGTCCTTTTCATCATGAGTCAATGCTCGATTGCAGTCGGTGATCAATTTCATCGCTCTTTCAGCTGCATTATTCACAACCATTCCATTTTACGTTTTTCTTTTTTTGCCAAATTGACTTCAATCCCTGGTTGAGTAGGAAATCATTGTCCACTTTGTTTTTGACAATGTCTAGTGCTCCTGGGGACGAAATATCGAAGAAATCATTGAGCTTACTGCTAAATTCACGCTCTTTCCGCAGCTGAACTTCAGACGTGTTAGAGCGATGTTTTCTAATATTTTCCCATTGTTCGTTTTTTGAACAAAATTGCTTGCCGCACCTGCGAGCTTGTAGTAAAACTTCTATTTTCGATACGTGTTTTATGGAAGAATATTTTCAACACTAGTTTCTTCGACAGTAGTTTTGCACCCACAATATTATTTTTAATTGTTCCAATAAGGAGCACTTCCTACTTTGCACGCACTTTTGCCCTAGTTGATGTTGCAGCCATTATTTTTATATTAATTGCACTTGTCAAAATTCTGATACTATTGAAGATCACCTTTAAAATAACGAGGTAATTCAATAAAAAAACAGAAATAGACACTGAAAACAATGATATAATTACCAGGTAGCATTGGCAATTAGTTATTTTCTCATGAGAAGTGAAACTTGCTTCTGTCAAAAACAGCTGTTATTGAAACTAATCGAAATTAAAACAAATGAACATTCAAACAATGTTAAAATAATTGTGCCTTTAAATAAACATTTAAAATCGTAAAGTAAAAAAATTATGTGTGGCTTACGTGGCGGCCGTGGCGCAGTGGGTAGAGTGTGTGTCCCATACGCCAGAGAACCCTGGTTCGAATCCCACCTGACATAGAAAGTTTTTTCAATTGAATGAATTTTTCTGTTCGGTAGTCACCTGTCTGCAGACAATGGAAAAGCTCAGAGAGTAAAAACTACAATTAAAAGCTTCTGGAGAACTTAAGCCGTTCGAAGTCAGCATAAAACATCTCGATCATTTGTGCTCACACATTTCCCATCACACACAACACAATTGATCATAAAAAGCTCGGTCAAAGTCCTTTCAAGGGCTGAAGTGGCCTATTTCGTTTTTTTTTATTTGCGCCAGTTTTTCAGTCCGTAATGTTAAAATGTATGCAGTGTCTAAGCACGAAATTCGTCGCCAGCGGTTGATTTCAAATGAGTCTGCTGCTGCTGAGGTTGTTCTGTTGCTGCACTTAACATTTTCAACGTTTTTTATGTTTTTACTAATTAACACAAGATAACAAATGTTTTCCGTTCTAATAATAATAATTCACAATGAAATAAAACAAATAAAACAAATATCTGTGCGTTAATGAGAAAAAGGTTTGCTTTAAAATGCAAACTCTAAAAAATGAACAATGGCCGATTGTCCGCGCTCTCTTCCTTGTTATATTTTCTGACAGACTGAAGTTTCCAAAAGAACTGTCAATGCTGCCTTTCTGTTATTCTATCAACACTAAAAACAAAACATGTTTCACAAGTAGCCTACTTTTCATCAATTCAAACAATTTAAACTTCTCTCATGTACGTATAACGATTTCTTTTGAAAAAAGGCAGCCATTTAAAAAAATTTAAGCAGAAAAAGGTGCATGTTTTGTAAGAAATTTTTAAAAAACAATAACAAACGCGCAAATGAAGGCCTTCTTAGATCTCAAATTTTTAAAACCGGTTGACCAAATCGTATATTTTGGCATTAATGGGCCTGTGTGGGTTAAGGATGGGTCGTAGAGCAAAGTTTTATGTATGAAAAACACGCCATGGACTAAAAAACATTAAAACAGAACAGTTCATTAGAGTTTTTTGTTCTATTTTAAAAAAAAAAATATAAAACTGAGAAAAATGGGAATTTGATTTGATTTGATTTCAATATGTTTGTATTGTTACAGCCTATAAAAGTTTAGTACATTCTAATGACGTTTTTCCATTTTTATAGATGCTATGGAACAAATACGCCAAAAAATGGTCTTTAGATCCAACTATTAGCCCAAATGGCGGCGGGTTGCGACCATTCAATCGGGATGAAATTATAGGAACCTGAATTTGGTACCAAATGGCTCATTCTGACGCTGTTTAACATTGAATTTTCGAAAAAAAAATTTATAAGGGCCACTCTAGTGCACATAGAGTCATTTGATTTCGATTTCCAATTTTTTGGTGTAAGAATTTTAAAGAAGTTTTCTGTATATAAAAACACAAAATACATCCTTAAAGATGAAAAGAAAAAAGGTTTTGCATTCTTGCATAATGGAAAAACTTTTTTTATCTAAACCACAATGGATGACAACACGTTTTTCTAGTAAGCATAACATCTTCGCTGATGTTGCTTACAACATTATTCCACACTACCGTTTCAGAAGCAATTTTCTTGGGTTCAACTTTTCCTTTTCTTCCAGTATATGCTTCTCTACTATTTCTTAGCCTCTTATTGTTTATGTATTTCTTGTTTATATGGAAAATTTATCTTCCGTTTTTTACCTTTATTGCACTTTTGCATCACGCTATTTAATTCTACATTGTCTATGATGACGAGCACATGCAACGTTTTTCCACTCACACTGCCATTGGAGAGCATATCAATGCCCAAAAACTAGTAAAATTTGAGAAACTATGTAATCTCATAATACGCCAGAGTGTTTTTTAATGGTAGTATGCAAAATAATCATTTTAAAAGAATTTGTCACTTACAACGTTATTCAGGTCGACGCTTCAATTGAACATATCATATATTAGTCTAAAATAAAAACAACCTAGGATGAACAGCAGATTCAAGATGAACCTACTTCAGAAAGTTTAAAGCAAACTCTTATTATAATTTATAGTTCGCGCCAGTATTTGTACATATATGTATAGAAGTCGAAAAAACGTTGTAGAAGGAGTTCGAATAATATTAAAGTGCCACACCACTTGGCTTACACCGCTCACTTTTCTAGACCACGGACTGCTTATTATTCCAAAAATATGTGTGGAAAATTTGGTTGAAGTCGGATAAACCCTACAGAAGTTCGATAGAAACACGCCCCCTGTTTAATCCCGCCCCATTTTCTAGACAACAGACAATTAATTATACCAAGGAATATATGTGCAATTTGGTCGAAGTCGGAAAATCGGTGTAGGAGTTCGATTAAATTCAAAGTGCTACGCCCCAGTCTAATTCCGCCCACTTTTCAAAACTAAGAATTATACAAAAGAATATACATGCCCAATATAGCGAAAGCCGGACAAACGGTGTGGAATAAGCTCGATTAAAATTGAAGTGCCAAGCCCTCTGCCCATTCTCGCTCATTTTTATAAATTACAGACTCTTAATTATTACAAAAAATTTATATTTATAAAATTTGGTTGAATTCGGACAAACGATGTTGGAAAAGTTCGTTTTAAATTAAAGGCCCACGCCCTCCTGTCATACCCAACCCACTTTTGTAAACTAAAGGCTGCTCATTATATTGAGTGTATGATGTGTAAAATTTGATTGAAATTGGACAAACGTTGTAGAAGAAGTTCGTTTACAATTAAAGTGCAACTTTCCCCTGTGTAATTCTGTACAATTTTCTATACTATCCCAGTGGGCAAAAGCAGGGCTTCGAAGCGCTACTAGTCCTTCGTACTAGTCTTTCGTAGTCCTTCCACCCTCATATCCAAGCCCATATACTTTTTTATATGAAATTGCAAAATTTTCTAGGCCTTCCGCTCTGCTTGCTTTAAAGAGGCCTGCCAGAGAAGAGGTTAACCAAAACAGTAAAAAATATTTTTTTTTAATTTCTTTTTATGTATACCTACCTATTTATTCCAGTATTTTATTTTATTTTACATATTTTTGTCTGATAAGAATATTTCTTAGTCTTGACGTTGATTATTATTTAGTATTTTTGAACTCATATATATTTTAACTTTTACCGAAAAAGTAACCCTGAAATATAAGCAGAACCAGTTTTTGTAGGAAAAATATAATTGTTGTACTGCCCTGGGTAGCGAAAAATTAGGCCTCATAGAAGCGCTCGAAGAAGCAGCGAGGAAGTCACGTGTCTTACCGCCAAAAGTAGCAGTAAATGCACGCCTTCGTTACAAGAGGCCTAGCTTCATTGCTTATAAGGATGTATTACTTATTATACCAAAGAATACAATACAATGCCAAACTTGATTGAAGTCGAAAAATACGGTGTAGAAGTAGTTCGAATATGTAGTAGTTAGCTTTTTAGTAGTTTTTAAGTTTCAAGTATTGCCCATGATCCGAGTTGACATCCGCTGGTTTTAAGTCTCGGTTAAGGTTCGGTTACCAGTCCACCGCAGTAGAGAAATTATAAATGTCGGACGGAGTATACACTTTCGTTAGCTCTGTTAAACTAACACTTGAACGGAAAAAAAAACTTTCACACTACCCAAAGCACCAATTTAGGTAATACTTCTATTGTTCTAGTGCTGTGAAAGGAGCTTTAATCTTGTTGTTGTCATTAATAAATATTGAACATAAAAGCGCAAAGTCCGTCTCATTAAAAGCACCTAAAGCTAATGTATGAATAATAAGGATTATGTGTGCTTTGAAAAATAGTTATTGCTGTCGGACTTAACAAAAGCCCATAGAAAATATTGCAGTTAAAATTGAGCAATGAAAATTGCCAATTTAATTAGTAAATATTTTTAGAACCAAAAAATTCCAGTTATTCAAAATTTACTACATCAAATGACCTAGTTAATATTTCTGAATAGCATATTTATGGTTTTAGCTGCAGCTAAATGGTAAAATAATAAAATGGATTTTGTAGCGACAGAGGTAGTCATGATTGCAAATTTATCCAAAGTATAAATTTTAAAAAAATTAATGTTAAAAAATTATACTAATTCATACTTAAATTCCATAACTAAATTAGAAGTATCTTTTCTCAATATCAACTTTCCTCAAAGTACTCCTAAATTCTATTTAAAGTATTCCAAAATAGTAACGAACATTATTTATTTCTAATTAGAGTATCATAGTCGGTCTGGAATGTGCTTTAAATTATAACAAAAATTAGTCATTTTCTGGTCCATCTTAAACTAAGATCTTAGACTGGAGCTAAAAAGGTTATGTAATAGAGTAGATATTTTAAAAACCGAGCTATATGGAGGAATGACTGCGACAATTTCATAATTTGTTTTATTTTATTCACTTGGGAATATTTTGATATAACACCCCATCAAGTAACGCCTCTGCTCTCTTGATGAAATGCATCTATGAGAGCTATACACACAAATGTATGCAATTAATTGCAAAATTATGACTAATTGTGTTTGTTGTTTTTGTTGTTGTTGTTGTAACTCATTGCCAAAATAAATAAAACTGTGCAATTAAATACATTTGCATAATAAATAAGCCAACACGTAGCCGATTGAAGCATTTCAAGCGCGCTGCACCGATGCTGCTTAGGGGCCCAATGCAGCCCGACAAGCTCCCCTCCCCTCCCAGAGAAACTGCATAATATGTGCTGAAATTTTGTGCATATTCAAATTAACTTATAAATATTTATGTATTTTATATGATGCTGCTGGAAAGATATGGTACTACACCAGGAATAGGGTGTATATCGCGGACTGTAGACAGAAATACCAAACATATTTAGGGTTCATGTTCAAAGTGAATATCTAAACTGCACACGGCTGGATGCAGTTCGGAATGCGATGAAGTGCACAAATGCAACAACAACTAAAACAATAACTAACAATAACAATAACACTGACACATAACAACGGGCTAAACAAGGGTGTGAAAATTCATTAGTAAACAATAAGAATGTTATTTGCAGCTGCCAGTCGCGTGACGTAAATGCAATGCAACGTAACGCATTGCAATTTGCACTACGTTGCAATTGAAATTGTTTTCGAAATACAATCATTTCAGCAACAACAACGAAGACAGCAACAGCAAGAAAAAAAAAAGCAAAAGTATTAACAATAGCTCTGAATGTAGGTGCCTTAGCCCTGCGAAACTAACAACTTGTACAGTTTTCGCGTAAGAACAGTGACGATTATTTTTTTCAATTTCATGCGTATTAATTAGAAATGTATTTGATTGTCACAGCTATGCAGGGTGGTTGAAGATTGTGGCTTGTGAAGGGGAAGGGAGTGGGTAAGAGGGTTGGGAGCACACCTTGCGGTCAACTCGTCACAGCAATTATAAGCGGCTGATATACAAGAAAAAAGAAAAAAAAATAAAAACAAAATTAATTCAACTATACTCGTACATACCCAGTGAGCATTTTTTGAAACTTTTGAACATATAATATATTCTGATCGAAATCTGATCGAACCCGACCGAACAAACGGGAGAAAATGGTACCCTACGAGCGACTTTTCTTGATGAGTCTTTTTCGAAACGTTTTTTGATAATGAATATGACCAAAAAATTATTAAAAATCGACTTTTTTTCGAGTAATTTTCGAGTCGGGTTTTGATCTTGAAGATGACAAAAAAAAAAGATAAAAAAACGACTCAAAAATGACTCTTCCAGAAGAGCCACGTGTAAGGTACCAGTTTCTCAAGAACAAAGAGTGTTTTTCGATCAGAAAATGAGCGCGCTTTATATTGTTATAATATAGCCGAAAACGACTCCAAGTTGTTAAATATCATAAAATGCAAAGTAGATTCAGATCATTGCAATTATGTTATTCGGATATAAAAAATATGAAGACGAGCAGATATAAATGAAAAATTAATTGGACTTTAGGTTGTTTTGTTAATTATACATATATAAATAATAAATATATACTTATTCTGCAAAAAGTAATATCAAATGCACTTCAAGATTGCACTGATTAGACTGAACGTAAAGGCGTTTAAAAATTTCGTTTGTTCAAATTCGCCCAATTTTCCGTTAGTTTCCACGAAAAAATGGAATCAGTCAGTTTTTGCTCGCATAGAGTATCAAAATATGCTTCCGCAGAGAATATATACATATTTTGTTTATGTAGACGAAAAAGGCTCAGCTGAGCAAAAGATTATTTTGCACATGCTTTGTTCAATATCCAGTTAGTTACCACCAAAAATGGAATCAGTCAGTTTTTAATCGTTTATCAGATCAAAAAATGCTTTCGCACACAACATGTATTTTTTGTCTAAGATCATTGTAGGAGTCGAAAAATACTCGTTTGGGTGATTGGCGACAAAACAGTAATCAAAATGCTGGCTGGGTAAGAAATAAATCGATTGCGTATAATGAGCAAAAAACTACACACGTATTTACTCACACATGCTCACACATAAAAGTTCAAATGTAGGATGGGATTAAACATCTGTTCTATTCAATATGTAGGTATTTATTTATAACAACAATATCACCAAAACAACAAAAGGCAAAACATTCATTTACTACAAACATGGAAGCCAGTGACTTGCTGTTGTTGCTGCTGATATTGTTATTGTTGTGTTCAATTTTGACTATTTGTGGACCACAGCAATCACGTTATTCTATTTTGACCAAAAACATTTCATTTATTTGCATTAAACACACAAAAACATTATTATTATTATAGTTGTTGTTGTTGTTATTATTGTTGTGTTTGATAAAGCCTAGTATTTCGCATGAATTCTTTCATTTGCATCATTATGTATAAATGCTTGTATTAAATTACACGCAAAAAAGCTGTGACTAAATATTTTTGACAACATGTTGTCATCAAAATAAACGAATAACGTAAGTGGAAAAATATGCATAAACTCTCTTTTAGCTTTTTAAAATTTCACTCCAAATTTCCAAGAGGAACCTTAGTATTATATATAAAATCTATGTCTTGATCCAACTTTCAAGCTGTAAATAAAACCTATTCATTTTTGCAGTGTTTTTTCTTAAAAAAGGTCGAAATAACTGAATATTATTGAGTTCAGTTGAGTACAATTTTTCTTAGTTTTCTTTAATTATCTTATAAGAATGGATATTAAAATTTTGAAGTCATCACTTGTATGATTAGGTATATCATGATCTCTTCGAAAATAAGCTATGACAGCTTATGTCAGTGCATATTTAACTTATCAGCTATTCTACATTCTGTCAAAAAAGTTCCGGAACTGGTAAATAAAACACAACATTTTTATTTTTCATTAAAACTTATTCTATCGTCTTCAAAGAAGGCCCCTTTCGAAATAATACATTTAATCCAACGAATAATCTAATCATCAGTGGCGGCCGTGGCATAGTGGTTGAAATGCGTGACTTGTAAGCGATAGAACCCAGGATCAAATCCCATCTGGCGGAGAATGTTTTTCAATTTTATTAATTTTTCTGTCCGGCGGTCACCTCTCTGCAGACAATGGCAAACCTCAGAGAGTAAAAACTGCCATGAAAAACTTCTTGAGAACATAAGCCGTTGTTCGGAGTCGGCATAAAGCATTTAGGTCCAGTTCTCGATCATTTGTGTTGAAACATATCAAAACACGCACAACACAATTGATGATAAGAAGCTCGGTCAAGGTCATTTCAAGGGCTAAAATGGTCATTCCGGTTTTTTTTTAATCCACTCATCAAATCATTTTTCAAGCTCATTTTCCGAAATCGACTCGCAGCGAATTTTATTTTTTGTCGACTGAAAACGGGTGCCTCAAAGTGGTGATTAATTTTTTGAAAAAAAGTCAGCGGGAGCCATATCAGTTGAAAACGGGGATTATCCGATCTTTGTTGAGTTTTCGGCCAAAAATTTCTTCGCAATGATAGCCTCGTGTGATGGGGCATTGTCGTGGTGCAAAATTCAAGAGTTTTTTTTCCACAAATCTGGCCTTTTTTGAGGGATTTTGTTTCTCAAATGCCACATAACATCGAGATGACATTTTGTATTTACCGTCTGACCTTCAGGTGAGATTTGCTTGTGCTTACAAAACCACGATAATCAAAGCAGCCAATACAATTCTGACTTTTGATCATGGTTTAATCGTGTCAATTTGACATGTTTACCATGTCACTTTGACCAGCTTAAAAATATTCTTTAAACTTTTTCAGAACCATTTAAATTTGGTAAAAATAGAGGAAAAAGCCAAATTCCTTGACTTTTGAAAAGATTAACCAAGACTATTTTTGGAAAGATAATTGGAAAGAGTGCTTTAAAGAATAAAATTAATAATGACCTTGCCGTTGACAATGAGCCCAACTTTCAAGGTCCAATTAAGGTAAGGTGTTAAGGTGATGTTGCTTACTTTTCGAGATAGTAAGATGTCTCGAAATAAAAAATCTCATTTGCTGAAATCGAACTTGTTCACATTACTGTTTTATGTGCTCGAGCAGGACGGCGAATTTTGCTTTTATACCCCGCTCTACGAGGGTGGTCTGAAAAGTCTCCGACCTTAACGTGAAGATGGCAGCACTAGTCAATAAAAGTTAAGGAATGTTGTGCATTTATTGACAGGTACTAGAGCCCTGCATGAGTATGCTTTTTCGCCTACCTAAATATATTTATATATATATATATATATATTGCTATAGAATAAAAAGTTTCCTCTATCCCTTTTTTGCTTTGTTCATACCTGCTCATACACTCTTATTACGATGCTTGATGCTTAGCACGATGCTTTCTAACACCAGCAATTCCCCGCAATACTCTTGCGCCTACGTTTTTTCCAATTTTTAAAATATGCTGCAAAGTCCTCTTCCGGTATAGCCTCTAATTCCTTCTTCGTTTTGGTTTCTTTCTATTATATCGATTCAAAACGGTGTCCACGGAGCTGTCTCTTGAGTTAAGCGAATAGCCAGAAATCACATAGTGCTAAGTCAGGCAAATACGGTGGTTGCGGAACGGTATGGGTCGAGTTTTTGGCGAATTGATCACGAATTACGAGATGGTGTATTCTCGTTTATGGCACTAATCGAGATTTCACTTTTCTGAGGCCCAAACGGTCGCTCAAAATGGTTTTCATTGATCCTTCCGATATTTATAACAAGGTCAGTAAGGTCTCGGACTGTCAGTTGACGATTTTGGAGAACCAATTCTTTGATTTTATTGACGTGTATTCATTCCGCATGACAGACAGAATCTGGTTTGACAAGTACACCTGCCGCAAGGCTTGAGAACTTGGGTCTCCAGACCTAGGGTAATAGTTTTTGAAACAGATAACCAGAACTTATGTGTTATACTACAACACGGACCCGTTTATGCTTAAACCAGTAAAACATACGTGGCATCCGGTGTGGCAACACGAATATCTAAGCCGTTTCACAAACATAAAGCATCACCCAGTGCCCTGCTGATTAGGAGCATTATGCAATAAATTACATACTGCCCGTAATAGCAGTACCAGTTCAGATTTCAGTAGTGACGTACCTTCAATCCATTCGCTGGTGAGGACGAGATCTATCCAGTCTCTTCCATAGTAAGACAGATATGCCAGCCCGGTCGCATTACTGCGCGGCCCCGCCGGTCAATCTAGACCTGTGTAGCATTCACACAACCACAACCAGTACGAGACTCCCCGAAGGGCCAGCCCACGACAGTCACCTGGCAACTCGATCCCATCAATGAGGATCTACAACATCCCCGATACCAAAAATGCACTAATGCAATAGCGAAGAAGTGAATTCGTATGCGTGACCGTGCTCAATGAGCACTAAAATGGCCATTTTAACAGCTCACAGCTGCCGGCTCAGTTGCAAACTATTACACATGACTAGTACCTACATAGGAGGACCTTTTGTTGCCACTCTTACTCTGGCAGACCGGTTGACATCCAGACAGAGTATTGACCTTGTCCTCAGGGACTGCAGTGGTCAGTATGAGAACCCATATTTATACACCATTTCTTCACTCACCTCAGTGACCGCCGTGCCAGTTTGAGGGACCAAGCCTACAAATAATCCTCCTTTATCCTGGCTTGTGACAGGCAGGCGCAACTAAGTTGCTAACCTGGCGGAGTTATTCCGCATGACAGAAATTTCATTCCGCACACAAAATTTAATGGAATTGCGTTGTTGAATAGTTTCAGTCATTATAAAAGGCGAAAAATTCACTTTTAGCTATTTACAAAAGCACGCGTAACTCAAACACTAATGAATATTTTGACGTGTAAGTTGGCACAGATGTCAGTGACAGTAGTGTTACCTTGAAAGTAAAAACATTTGTCCCTATGGGAATCCTTAAAATATTTTAATTCAAATTTCCCGGTATTTTTTGCCGACAGTAAAGACAACAACACAATTCGTCTCAACAAACGACACGATATTGCGTTCGTGGTTTTGGTATGAACCAAACCAACAACCATTACAACAACATAAGCAGCTACTGAAGCTATTTCTCATTCGAAAATGTGAGTTTTTCTTCTTCGATATTTCTATTTTGTGACTTTATTAAAAAAGCTGCAAAATCCAATCTTAAGAAGCCGTTTCATTTGCCATGTAACTGATATTTTAACATATATTTTATCTTTGTACGATAAATATTTGACGCTGTATGTATGCCCGAAAAAGTGACCGAAACCTTACACATACTTGAAAAAATTTGCGAAGAAGACTCCCATACACTGCGCACTATAAGACCTAATTCTATGCAAAACCTATCTGAAGGGCTGTTAAAATTTGGCCTTCAAATGAAAAAAAAAAATAAATTTGAAAAGTTTTTCTTTATAAGTTTATAAATTCTTATTTCTAAGGCTCTATAATAAGTATTTTTTTTTTTAAACTTTGATGGCACAAGTCGTCAAACCATTTACTTATAAATCAAAAATTTTGAAAAAACTCTATGTCGACCTTTAGACTAACTGTGTTTAAGAACACAGGCTACTTTTTCTTTTTAGATTTATAAAATTCAAGATGTGCTTCCCTCCAAAAGAGACTTTTTTTCTTTGTGCCTCAGGGATTTTATTATTAGGAAAAAATTACACAATTAAATTCAAAAATTAAATATCTACTTCCTTAAACATATACAAACATTTTTACATTAATATCTGTAACCGTTGTTTCGATATCATCTTATAAAACACACCTAAATTGATTACAAAAATGGATATAAGTCCCTTAAGCACGACCAGAGGTGGTAAGCCTGCAATTAAAGATTTTTTGATACGTTTAATATGCAACGGCCAATTCCACCGACCAATTTTTCTGCATACTCACATTTTACCGTTAGCGAAATCTGCACTGTTGTACACATGAATGAACATAAACATTGTCTAAAATAAAAAGTAAAATATTGTCTTTGTTATTAAAACAATGTTAAATTAGCATATTTTATTAAGTTTTTTATATCAATATCGATTTCGATTTCTTAGTGTGTTAGGTAACATTCAGTAAAATTTAATGAGTCATTTTTCTCGGAGAAGTTTTATAAAATATTAAAAATCTAAAGTATTTTAAAAACAAAAAATTTTTAAATGCTCCAAATCTTACTTTACATGTTTTTTTTTAATTTTTTTTTAAATCTAAGATTAAAACAGAGATAAAGTTTGTCTTTACTCTGCAATAAATAATCTTTCTGAAAAATAAAATATCGAAATATATTCCACGAAAACTGAGCTCAAGCATTAGAAAAGTCAGACATGTATTTAAACTTGATATCAATTTGGAAAGAAATGGTGCAATATGCTTAAACTTGAAGCGTCAACTTGAAGTTAATCCCACGTTCAAGCAGCATATCGATATTAAATTCAAAAACAACCATCCAACAAGAGAAACAACTTTGAACACTTGCGTGTTAAAATGCAGCTAAGACGGTAGCGTCAACATTGGAACACGCTATAAAGCAATAAAAACGAAATCGAAGCGAATGTGTGTGACGTGAGCAACGCAGCGGCAACACTTCATAAAATACGAGCTACACGCAACATCAATTGAAGAACTTCCTCAATGGATGTTTTTTTCTATCGGATGCTCTGGTTGGAGTAGCATCTTTTAGTGCTGCAAGCACATAATTCTTCAATTTTAAATGCATCCATGAGTTTGAATTTTTTTAATTCTAAACTGCGGGCGTTCGGTTGGATGGTTTCACAAATATTTAATATAATAATTTTTGTGAGATGTAATTTGACAGTGTCACGTTGTTGTTGCTTCCATATCACTTTCTGGACATGCAGTCCGACAGACAGCTGGACATTCATGTTTTCGACATTGGCTGCACGACACATGCAGGCAGAAGCGTCAGTGTCAGTAAGTCTTAGATATGGATACATATACTAAACTTTCGCTTTTCCCCCAAATGGTGTGTGCTTTGGTGCTTTGGTGCATTAGTTTCAAAAGTTTTTCTCTTTCGCTCAGCATGATTCACATGGATTTTGTTACAGTTTGGTCGCACATTTTGTATAGTTTTCTGTTTTCTATTTTTTTTTTCCTACACTCAAATTTTAAGTTTTGATTTAGTGAAAGTTCGCTTCGTCTCTGGTTGCTAGCTATTAATTTAATGTCTTCTTCCTCTTGGCATTCTGAAGTTTTTATTTGTATTTCCTTCTTAATCACATAAAATATGCTTCATGCAAGAATTTGTTGTCGCTCATGTGTGAACAGCATTTTCTGGTTAATTTTAATCTGTCATAAAAAGCAAAAATATTTTGACTAAACAGCTACATGTGTCAGATGCAGCTACAGATGTTGTGTGTAGTTAACCCGTGGGTTAGAAAAGCTCTTAAGACCTAAAAATGCATCTGCTGGTTCTTTTAAAAATAATTTAAAGATTTCTTTATATGCTTTAGATGCAGTTAAATATACAGATTTAGAAACTAATCAGTTCTTTTTCTTTATTTTCAGCTGGAATTTTTAGATTGCTTTTTATCTGGTAAGTTAAAAATATAAATGTGCTACAGCACTTAAGTATCTGGCGGATGCGCCATTTGATCACTGCATCCAGGGTTTTTTTTTTGGTTTGAATAATTTCAATTATTTATCAGCTACATCCTGCTCAAGTAGCAGCTCAATATATAAGCAGCCAATTTCCTTAAATATGAAGTGAGAACTAAAGCATGTGTATGAAGTAAAAACTTTTATTACATTATAAACTCATTCCTGTCACTCTTAAGTATGAGTTTATGAAATATTTTTTCACACTCATGCTTGCAGCTTACCCCTGAACAGCGCTGGATATGACTGCACTAGGGATGGCAATACGAGAATCCCTGACTTTTTTTAGTCCCAAGAATCCTGGGACTAAACGAGGTTTTAATCACGGGATGAAAAAAGAACTTCTTTTTTTTTTGCCCAAAGCATGTAAAATTTTAAGTTTATAAGAAAGTAATCCCTCATTCATTTAAAGTTCTTTAAGGGGTTACATGAAATTGGCAGTTTTATTAAATCGACTTTTTATTAATAATTTTGTATTTTAGTAAATATTCTTAAGATTCTAAGAAAAAAATTCCGGGTTCAAAAGTTACAGCCGGATTAGTGAGAGTGCATTTTTAATTTTGGAGCTACCTACGTACGGCAGCTGGTATATACTTGTTTTACTTGCTGCCTGACTTTTGGTGCTTCTTATTTCGTACCTACTTGAAGGGTGAAGCCCGAATTGCTAAACGATTGCAAAAAACTATAAGAAACAGCACAACACAAGATAACGAAGGCATACAGTACAAAGCAGGCATGGCAGATTGAAGGTAACTTTTTTTTTCTTTGTTCACAAACTTTGAACGCGTTTACCTCGAAACCATGTTTTTCGTACTGGTTACGGCACTAGCGGGTTCATTTTTCGACGAATTTCTTTTTTGTATTTTTTTTGACTTCATTCGCTATCGTATAACACGAGCTATTTTTTTAAAATTTGTTTTCGATTTTTTATGAATTTTTAAAGTCAATATTTTTTTGAAAAAACACACTACTTTCAAATTTGGAACATCACCAAAAATTGAAAAAAATTAAAAAAAAGCTCGTGTCATACGATAACCAATTTTGTTAAGATTTAAAAAAAATATTCTTTTTCCAGATCGGACAGTTTCTGCAACTCCCAGCGCTGCAACTACGAGACCCCGTTTTTTTTCTCTGCTGCTAGTTTGGAGCTCTATTAAGCCATGTTTGAGTGAAAAATATATGTTTTCTGAATTTTTTTTCTTGTAACTTGTTCAATTCTCTACAATAATATTTTGGAAAAATGTTTGTTTTTGACTGAGTTATGAATTTTTAAAAAAAGGTCTGTTTTCTCTGCCGCGAATGTCTTGTCCCACCTTAAAGTGTACAATAGGTATGCAACACTGCTCAACAAAAAATGTTGATTTAGTTTTCTATTGGAAATATCTTAACTCTAACGATACTGTCATTTGTGTCGTAGTGTGAATTTCGACCACAATATTTCGTTTCTTCTAGACTAGTTTTATTAAACTAATATCGGTTAATTTATACTGCAACTAAAATAAACTTTTTGTTCTTCAAGTTTAAGTTTATATGTTGATAGGAACAAAAACGAGTCATAATAATTAAAAAAAAAATAGTTTATTTAAACATTCTTTATTATTTTATTTTAAAACTATTTAAAAAAATAGGCATAGGAATTAGACATCTGCATGAATACATTTGTTTTGCCTGCAGCAAAGTGCACACTTTCGTACTGTACCACATTTTATATTATCTTTGAAACTTGTTACAGTACTTTCAAATCAAACACAGGCTGAAGCGAGTTGTGTACAACATCTGGTTGGATCTTAACAGAGTGTGTACACAACTTTGGGTTGGTTGCTTAGCTATTTTTCATGCAGACTACTTTGTCTTTTCAAAACATAGCAAGATTTTGCTGTACAGCAAACATTGTGGCGAGGGGTGATTCGATAACGAATCGCTTGTGAATCGTTTTTTTTAAAGTTTTCGAATAGTTTCATACCGACTTCATCAGAGGTTGGCTTGATGATTAAAGAAAGAACCGATTAAAATCATGACTTTCCTAAACTCCATTTAAGATGTTTTGAAACAAAAAAAAACAATTATTTCCGACTTTGCAATATACAAATTTTTTTAAAAAAAAAAGAATTTTTTACTAACTTTCTATTCTTAATACGTCATTTAAGCGAATATTTTTGTTTTTTAAATTTTATGTATATATGTATACATATATAAATTTTCATAAATTTTTTTATGAAAAAATTTTTTGAAATATTTTTTCTTCTGTTATGTTATTTCGTGCTTATTCTTCATATAAATAATTTCCACTTATAATTTGTTCAAGTTTTTCATATGAATAAGCTCTCGTTAACAAATTGCTTTTTGTTGTTTTGGCGACACGTTAACAAATTGCTTTTTATATTTTTATAGTTTGCTTTTTATAGTTTTTGGCGACTCGTTAACGAATTGCTTTTATTAGTTTTGGCGACTCGTTAACGGATTGCTTTTACATAGTTTTGGCGACTCGTTAACGAATTGCTTTTTTCGGTTTTGACGAATGTATAACGAAGCCGAAAAAAAGTTGTTCAGAAAATGATAAAAAAAATAATTTCAAACTTTTGAAAAGCCAAATCTTTCAAAAAATACCTAAATAACAAAAAAAAAACAACAAAAAAATAATTTTTTTTTTTACCAAGTTGGGGTTCGAACCCATGTCCGCGAATGCTGGCTTTTATTAACAAGCAAATTAAGCAAGATATATTCAGCATCTGAAATAGCTGAGTGGGTAAGGTGCCGGACTAGCATTCAGTACACGTGGTTTCGATTCATGACGTGGTAAGCTTGAAATTAGTTTTTATATATTTTTATATTTTATTTCTTATTTTTTATATGATTTATATGATTCGTTATCGAATTGCTTCTTTTAGTTTTGGAAACTCGTTAAAGAATTGCTTTTTATAGTTTTGGCGACTCGTTAACGAATTGCTTTTTTCGGTTTTGACGATTCATTAACGAAAGAGGAATTTCTCCCGCTCGCGATATTATAAATGAATCGCTACTTTTAATTGCTAATGAATGAAATCTACGAGAAAACGATTCGTAAACGATAACATTAGTGAATCATTTTGTTTATTGGGAAGATCAACTTAAAAAAGCATGTCTAAAAAAGTCAACTTTATTTTTAGTTTATTTTATTCACTTTCTTTTAAAAGTATTGAAGTTTAAAAAATTCAATTTTATTCTTTTTAAGGTTTGTATGAATTGTTTTCACATTCTTTTATTTAATCTTACTTATATACATGTACTTGGTATACGAGCACAAGTACGCGAGGAAATTTCATATAGAAAACATTTCGGTTTTGAGTACAGTACTTGAATGTCTTTATTTTGGTTAGTAGTATACTCACTCGTAGTTGGTTGTTGACAATGATAGAGTGTATGTATACGTGTTTCAAGCAAATGTTTTGAAGAGGCGTTCTGATGTATTCGTGCAGATGTCTAATAGGAGTAGACACTTTTCTTCTTCCCAAGAAAATATCCTGGATTCACCTTGAAATTATTCCGAAGTTAGTGGAACTTTAACGGGTCGTTTTGTGGTATACTAGGAAAACTATCATAAGCTTTTGACCTTGAAGAACCTGTGCTAACTTAGGGAGGGGGACAAAAACTTCCAAATTTTCTAACTTTTACCGTTTCTTGCTTCTCTTAAACTAAGCAAATTATGTGCAAAACATTGCATAATAAAGTTGAACAACATTAAATTTCCTAAAAGCCCGTCGATGAACCAGATTTTCGGACCCAATATTAACGCCGATATAGCCGATCAAATTTAAAACAAAGTTTCTTAAAATGTTAGAATAGCATTGCTATTTTTTACGAGTACCAGCATTTCTGTTTTATCTGTCATTGAGCTGTAGAGTAGCATCTGACATTTCAATTTCATTTGAACCTATTATAACCTATCAAAGCCGCTAAACGTTATCGGCGTTACTTGCTTCACTCCTCAACAAAGTTTGTCTTCTCCAAGACAATTTCGATCAGCATGATTTCATAGGCGAAATTTCTTTCCAACGATACCAACAAGATGAATTACATAACTATGCTGAAGATTGAAATGGAAGCCTCCGATGTAATGTTTGTGGAGATTGCTATCTCAGCGGTTGACAAATATGATAGTGTCGTCATAACAGGGGAAAACATAGATATTCTAGTGCTTCTCACTGCTTTGGGTTCTTCCAAAAATAACGTTTATTTCCAGAAGAGTGGAAAGGCCACATCAAGCACGAACCACAGGATATTCTTTTACTGCATGAGATAAGTGGGTGTGACACTACCTCAGCACCCTTTGGTATTGGGAAAAAGGTGATGCAGATGTATAGCAAGAACCCCAACCTTTCAGAGATGTTGGCGATTTTTAAAGACCCCGATGCAACTCCAACTCAAACCGCTGACGTTGGAGAGAAATTCTTTGTGAAATTGTATGAACGAACTATTGAAATCGACACCAAGGAATTCGACACAGATGACGAGAGTGAGTAACCCCATGACCTCCCCCTTTCTCCTTCACTAGAGGTGCTTGACAAAGAAGTGATGACGAGAAAGGTCCGGCAGCCACCAAGCGCTAAAAGATTTTCGCAGCCTAAAATTATCTGCCTGCAATGAGTTATGAATAAATAAAGAATTACTGTGCATACTTACTATTATTATAATACAAGTTCTATTTTACATTTTATGATTCACTTTCATTGAGGTTTAAGTATGTATGAATAGAAACTCAGAGTAGAGTGATGACCAGGAACGAAAATGTGGAAATAACATTACAACAGGTTCTCGGTTAGTGGACCCCAGGAAGAAATCGTTTGTATATCCGTTGAAATTGGTCCTGAAAATCTGAAAAATGTACCTGTGTACATTTAGGAAATTTAATGTTCTTCAACTTTGTCATGCAATGTGGTACACAAAATGTGCTTAGTCTAAGCGATATAAGCGGAAAACTGAAAAAGTCAGCAACTGTTGGTGTTTTTGCCTCTTCTCCTTCCTTCCCCTCCTCCCCCTTAATACAGGCTCCTCGAGGTAGAAAAGTTAGGATAATCATTTACTTCGGATTTCTTTATAGCTATATAATCGACTGGACTATTTAAAATTTGTTTTCAAAAAAGTTTTATTTTATAACAGTTTTTGTAATACAGAAACAATATAGTTTTAAGTTATCAAAAAAGTGTTTCAAACAAATAAAACTTAAGCACGGTTCGTCTGAATAAAATTAAATGAAAGTGTCTATTACCCCCAAGTTTTTTTCGAATCTCATTTTCTATCTGCGAGAGGATATGTTTCCAAGAAAAACTAAAATCCAAAAGTTCGCGCTTTTTTTTATCGCAATATAGCTTTTTCCCTTTTCTATATTTTACGATTTTTGATTTTCTTGCTTTTCATTGATAGTTCATTCGTATTGCCTCAAAATAAAATAATTTAAGGTCTGACATAGCTCATCCTTTGTATATTTTCCCGCAGAATCCAAACCTTTAGTCCCGATGATTTTTGATTTGATCTTAACTCTGTAAATTTGAAAAAAAAAACGTATGGATAAAAAAAACAACGGAAGAGCTTTGTCAGATCTTAAATTAATTTATTTTGCAGAAAAGCAAGCAACTCGAATATTGTAAAATATAGAAAAAAAGGGAAAACATTTTTTTGGCGATAAAAAAAATCGCGAACTTTTGGATTTTAATTTTTCTTCGAAACATATGCTCTCGCTATTAGAAAATGAAATTCGAAAAAAACTTGGAGGTAATAGACATTTTCATTTAATTTTATCCAGACGAACCGTGCAAGCATTATTATATAAAAATCGTATTTTGCTTTATTTTTCCAGAATTTCATAATTGAAGTATATTTGAGGCATCTATATAATGTCAAAAGACAAAATTTGGGAATTGCAATTTAAAATCACGAAAATCCCGTGATTGGAAAATTCCCTGCTATTGTCATCCCTAGCCTGCATATATTGTTATAAAACTAGCAAAAACAAAACCCCCAAGATATATATAAAATTTTTTTACAACACCTAATTTTTTGTTTTTTTTGTTGTTTTTGTTCCAAGCAGCACCTTTGAAATCCTGTCATAAAATTTTTTAATACTTTGCACACTTGTAAATACTTTAAACAATGTATCTACGCGATAGCTCAGCATTTGAGCCAACAACAAAACAATGCCGCTGTCGTATTTTATGCATCCAACCCCACCTTCACACCGACATGTATCTATTTTTGTGACTGCAGCAAACAGACCACGCTACCAACGTCGACAAAGGTACGTGAGATACTTCAACTGTAGCAAACAAAAGACAAACCTCAACATTTAATGCTCACACGTTTTTGGATTTTTGTGGCAACTTTTTTCGCTGTGTTACACTTTTTTTATGAGTGGAAAAATGCAAAATGCATTCATGCCAGACAAAGTTGTTGAGCATTATAAAGAAAGCAAAAAGTAATATAAACCAAAAAACCAAGCTATTTTTGCCGCTTAAGCTGTAGCTTTCAAAAAAATTTTGTCCCTGTCAAATAGAAAAAAAACCATTCATTTAATGGACATGTTTGCGTTGTCACTAGGCAGAGATTGAGTGGGGCTCAAAAACTAAGTTGGGACAAGTGCTCAAAAATTGTTTGTTAGAGTTTTAATTTCAATAACACAGGAACAATATTTCCTTAGCTAGAAAAAAGTGAAATACCTAGCAAATTCCGAGAATAGAATCAGTTAGATTGCTTATTTTTGGGTTTCTTTGATATATCAAGAACTGCATAATTTCTTAAAAATAATGCTGTAACATGATAATACCCGAACGAAATGACGAAAATGGCCATTTGAGCCCTTGAAAGGACTTTGATCGAGGATGGAATGATCATCATTTGTGTTGTGTGTGTTGTGAAATGTTTGCACACAAATGATCGAAAACTGGACCAATATGTTTTTTTATTTAGTTTTTTTTTATTTATTTTTAAAACTCTCTGAGGTTTGCCATTGTCTGCACAGAGGTGACGGCCTAACCGAAAAATTAATTCAATTGAAAAAACTTTCTGTGTCAGGTGGGACTCGAACCAGGGTTCTCTGGCATAGGGCCACACACTCTACCCACTGCGCCACGGCCGCCACACATACATATGATAATACCCAGTGAATCAAAATTGCCATTTTCAAATTCATTTATTAACCTTTTCGGGAAGAAACGTTCATTTTCGGCACTCTCAAATGAACCCTTTTTATATCATTCGCCGGACTAAAATGAATCTTATTTTGTGTGGAAATGAGTTAAAAAATTAACTATTTTGATATTGATATTTCAAAGGAGAAAATTTTTAAATTATGTGTTAAATATCAAAATACTAAAGTTATTTATTGGGGAAGTTATTTGATTACTTTTTTGCATTGTCGTGGTTTTAATTCTACTTAGGCATGATCAGAATTTTTGATAGAAATCATGAAATGTTATGACAGACTTGTCGATAGATGAAGCTTTTCATACGTGTAGCAACAAATCCATCTCCCTTCTTATCGCGAGAATCAATTCGCACAGGTGAAAAAGTTCATATGACTTTTGTATGAAGGTAAACATTTTAATTTACTATTCTAAAAATACCAACATAGGTTTTAATTCTTTTTTTTGTAACTCATTTTAGAATATAAAAAGTGGAATTTCTGAACTCATTTATGAACAAACAATTGTTCATTTACAAGGAATTTTTATCTACTAAAATGATAAAAATATATTTTTAAGTACAATTTTTATTTAAGGGAAAAATGTTTACGGATTAATCTTTTATAGAAAGCACCTTTAAGCGACAAAACAAAAAAATCAAAATTAACCGAAACCGAAAATTGAAAAAAAATTTTCGCAGAAACGTTCGCAAAACTCTCAACTTCCGCAAAACCTTTCGCTTATGGTTCAGTGGGTATACACATATGAGTATAGCATTTTTTTAAATTACTTGGGTCCATTCCTATTTGTCTTGCAAGAAAACAAATTCAAAATGTGCAGCGATGAAATGTCAAAAATTCTGATCTTACAATAGTAAAAAAAAATGATAATGCCACCACTATAACACATAATAGCTGCATTCCCGTGGCACTGGATCAGATCAAATCTCAGTGGAACAGTTTTAGTTCAACTTTATTGCAGCTTGGCACTACTGGCGATGAAATGTGAAAATACGAGTGCGAGCAGTGAGACGAAAATTAACCGAAGAGTAATTCAGATTTGCGAACTATGTTCGTTTTAAAAACAATGCTTTAAGCTTGGCAGCATTTTAAGATCAGAAATAGAACCAGGAAAAGAGCTGGTTCTAATTTTTGTTTTTGCATTGCGAGTAAATTAGAGCCACGCTCTAGAACAACGACCATGGGAATGCAGCTAATAAACCTTGGATTTTAGATATTTTGCACAATTTTTTGGAAAAATTAAATGTTTGTCTTTCCTGGTCGGATCCATTTAATATCCGTATGTATCATTTATGGAAAATTAATGAAATGAGTCGAATATTCCCTACAACATTGCACTGGATCGAAATTATTATTTTATAATAATTGTTCACACTTCTCCAACTTAGAACTTGTTTCAAATTTATAACTACATCAGGTGAGGTAAAAAGAAATTCATTATTTTTAAATAGATGGCTTTAGTTATCTATATCTCGTGTTGTGTAAGTGCGATCGGATTACGCTGTATTGCGCTTTTTTTAAAAGCGTGCGTCAAAGATGAACATCAGCAAAGAAAAAATTAGCCATATTATACAGTTTTTCTTCGATAAGGGCGAAAACGCAAGAGAGGTTGCTGAAAATAAATAGTTATTGGTCTGGTACTGTAACACCCAATCATGCGCAATTTTGGTTTGGTCATTTACGTTCTGGTAATTGTGATGTCAAAGATGCACTAAACTCTGGAAGGTCAATTGTCGAAAATGTTGATGAAATCATAGAAATCATCGAGTACGAACGTCATGTAAGTACTGTTCGATTGCCCAGGAACTAAAAACTCCACAAAAAACCGTTTCAAACAACTTGAATGAGACTGCATACAAAAATAAGCTCGATGTTTTGGGTGCCACACGATATAACGCAAAAAACCTAAAAGATCGAATTTCCATCTGCAAATCGCTGTTGAATTACAACAAAATCAACTCATTTCTTAAGTGGATGGGGATTGGTCAAGCAAAAACGATCGTGATTGAATAGCGGTAAGCTGGCACAAATGGTGGCCAAGCCAGGATTGACGGTCAGGCAGGTTTTTTAGTCTGTTTGGTGGGATTGCTCAGAATCATCTGCTTTGAGCTGCTCCCCAACATAGAAACTCTTAATTCGGACCTGAACTGTCAACAATTGGACCATCTGAAAGAAGCAATTGCCCAGCTGTGACCAGCTTTGGTTAATAGGAGAAGAATTGTTTTCCATCAGGGTAATGCCTGGACACACACATATATAGTGACTCATCAGAAGCTCCCGGAGCTTTGTTAGGAAGTCCTTAGTCTTATAGTTCGGACCAGGCACCAACTGATTATCACCTGTTTCTGTCTATGGCGTATGATTTTGCTGGCAAAGCAGGAAGCGCAATTCAGCCTAATTTGGCTAATATATAGAATTAAAAATTTTATTATAGAAAATCATTAAAATAATTCGCCACGCAAGCGAAAGTTCGGCCTGCACAAAGTACCGAAAGAAGCACGAAAGCAACAAAAAAGGAACTAATTTCGTGACATTGTTTTATAGTGCTCTGTGTAACCATGAACCACCCAGCAATTAAGCTTCGCTGAACCTGTTCCAAGCCATGACGAATTCTTTGGATTAACAGCAACAGTGTGATTTGTAAACGCTTGCTGATCAAGCGCTAGCCTTTACCCAGCATGCTGCCTCACTGGATCTAAATCGTACGTTCTCACACTCAGACGAGTTGACTTATTTACGTCTTGAGCTTAGCTGTGGTTTCAGAAACACGCACAACGTGCTTTTAATTATTTTTTTTCGAATTTTCGAATTCATAGATACTCAATAACTACGATTAGCTGTTGTGTATTAAATACTTGATACACCTGCGGTAAATTTTTTTTTTTTGTTTAAGATCAAAAGTAAATCAGTTAAGTTCCCACCTGTGCCGTTCTAAATAAATATACTATGTTAAAATGAAGGTATTCGTACCTACTTGATAAAGACAAGAGCTTAAGATACATTAAGAGTTTATTTATTAAAAATTTCAAGCAATGCAGAGCTTATGTCAAATTCAGCGCTTAAAAAATGTTGTGTAAAGAATGCATCGACAGAAAATTACTATATTTGATCGTGTTTCTTAATCATTGATAGATCAGTTGAGATACTTTTTTATTATGTTTGTTTTATTTGTTTTAAGATTTTAGTTAAAAGCATTTGAGAGTGATTGAATAATATACCACTATGCCTTATTCTCTGTTGTAGTAAAACCTCAGATAGAAATAAAATGTTCTAGCTAACCAAGAAAAGTTATTAGCGATTGTACATGGGCCGTTAATGGTATGAACAAAAGATATGCTATGATAGTTTTATTAAAATACTATTAAATTCTGAAAGTTTGTTGGTTATTTCAAATATCTGTCTCTTAAATTTAAATTAAATGTCACGTGTTTCGAAATAATTATACCCACTCTTGTAACGGGCAACGGCAAACTGGCATCCGTCAGTTTGACGGCTAATTTGAGCGGCGGGTCGATCCATAGACCTTAAACATGGAATGCGAGCAGGGTTTGGGTCCCGCCACATTACTACTGCCCAATGAAAACTAAACCAGCCTCGGATAAGAACCCCAATTACGTTGACGACCACCGCAAACGAAAAACGGACAATGATTTACGGATATGCACCTGGAATGTCCGAACCCTTTATAGGGAAGGTGCCATTATCCAACTGGCGGAAGCCCTCAAAACAATACAATCTGACATCACCGCCATCCAGGAAATGCGATGGAAAGGGCAAGGCTGCTCTAAACAAGCACACTGCGATATCTACTACAGCTGCCATGCGGAGAAGCGCGAATTCGGATGTGGATTCGTTGTTAGCCGGAAACTACGCCACCTTGTTTCCCGGTTCACACCTGTGAACGAAAGATTGGCCACGATCCGCATCAAGGCAAAATTTTTCTACATAAGCCTTATTTGCGCGCACGCCCCGACGGAGGAAAAGGACGAAGCCGTCAAGGACGCTTTCTACGCTAGTCTTGAGGACGTATATGACCACCTTCCGGTTCATGACGTGAAAATAGTCCTCGGCGATTTTAATGCGAAAGTTGGAAGGGAAGGCATCTTTGGCCCCACTGTCGGTCAGTTCAGTCTTCACGAGACCTCTACGAACAACGGTCTAAGACTGATCGACTTCGCCGCGGCACGAAACATGGTAGTTAGTAGCACCAGATATAAGCACCTCGACATCCACAAGGCCACCTGGCTGTCCCCTGATCATAAAACGCGAAACCAAATTGATCATATTGTAATCGACGGAAGGCATGGCTCTAGTGTTCTAGATGTGCGTACATTTCGGGGGGTCAACATTGACTTCGACCATTATCTTGTTGCAGCCAAGATCCGCATGCGATTATGCAATGCAAAGAACATACGCACAGGAATGCAACGAAAGCTAGATGTCGCTAAGCTGCAATTACAACGGACTGCCGAAGCCTACTCCGCTCAACTCTCGGTTAAGCTCAACCAACCAACCTCTGGACTCGACGACGCCGGTGGACTTTGGGCGCATATATCCCACTCCATGCGCGCTGTCGCTGAAGAAGTCATTGGCTTCTGGCGCCCGCAACCTCGGAACCAATGGTACGATCAGGAGTGTCGCATCGCGACTGCAGTAAAAAACGCCGCATACAGAAAAACGCTGCAGTCAGCTGCAACGCGAGCCGTGCGAGAAAACTACCGCGAAAAGAGGAAGGAAGAGAGGCGCCTTTTCAGACGCAAGAAAAGAGAGCAGGAAAAGCGTGAGCGTGAGGAACTAGAGGTATACCAGGGCAAGAAGGATGCACGAAAATTCTATCAACAGGTTAAGCATCTAACCCAAGGTTTCAAGCCCGGAGCATCCACTTGCAGAGACGAAAATGGAGATCTGAATACGGATACACAGTGTGTGCTTAGATTGTGGAGACAGCACTTCTCCAATTTACTTACTGGCGACGATTCCACCAATGCCGCCCATCGAGAGCGCAGTGCAGTGCCACCAATCGACGATGACGGAGTGGAAGTATCACCACCTAGCCATGAAGAGGTTCGAGTTGCTATCCAACGACTCAAAAACAATAAAACAGCGGGTGCTGACGGCCTGTCAGCTGAATTGTTTAAAACCGGCGGCGATGAATTGATAAGGCGCATGCATCAGCTCATCAGCAAAATATGGCTAGCAGAAAGCATGCCCGACGCTTGGAACCTCAGTGTACTGTGCCCTATACTCAAGAAAAGAGACCCTACAATCTGCGCTAGTTATAGAGGTATCAGTCTTATTTCCATCGCATATAAGTTTCTCTCAAGCGTACTGCGTGAAAGATTAAAGCCGATTACAAAAACACTGATTGGACCTTATCAGTGTGGCTTTCGACCTGGTAAGTCCACCATAGACCAGATTTTCACGCTACGACAAATCCTGGAGAAAACCCACGAAAATCAAATTGACACACACCATCTCTTTGTCGATTTTAAAGCTGCGTTCGATAGTCCGAGAAGGGATTGCCTATACGCAACAATGTCTGAGTTCGGTATACCTGCAAAGTTGATTAGACTTTGCAGAATGACGTTGAGCAACACACGCAGCTCCGTCAATGTAGGACATGACCTGTCCGAAACCTTCAATACCGAAAGAGGTTTCAGGCAAGGCGATCCACTGTCTTGCGATCTCTTCAACATCATCATGGAGGGGATCGTACGAAAGGCCGGTGTGCATCGTAATGGCACCATTTTCTATAAAGGTGTCCAGCTCCTTGCGTACGCTGATGATATTGATATTGTTGGCAAAACCAAGAGAGATGTTACCGCTGCTTTCGCCGCTATCGAAAAGGAATCAACCAAAGTGGGTTTGACGATAAATGAGGGTAAAACAAAGTCTACAAACAAGGGAGCTCGGCGTTCAGACTCCCACGTTTCATCCGGCAGCTATAACTTTGAAGTAGTCAAGGAGTTCGTTTACCTTGGCACCGCCATTAACACTAACAACGAAATCAGCCTGGAGATAAAGCGAAGAACAATAATTGCTAATAGGTGCTACTACGGGCTCAGTAAGCAACTAAGTTCCAGAGCCCTCTCTCGATCGACAAAACTAACACTCTACAAGACGCTCGTTCTACCTGTGCTGCTTTATGGCGCTGAGGCATGGGTAGTTTCGCAAACTGACGCAGCCGCTCTGGGGGTGTTCGAGAGAAAAGTTCTTCGCAAAATCTTCGGTCCTGTTCGAGTCGGCGATGACTATCGCATCCGAATGAACCACGAGCTGTATGAGCTCTACGGAGACATTGACGTAGTTCAGCGTATAACTGTGCAGCGACTACGCTGGCTGGGTCATGTCCATCGTATGGACGACGAAGCTCCAGCGAAAAAGGTGCTCGAGGCGAGGGTCGCTGGTCAACGACGACGAGGGAGACCATGCCTCCGATGGATGGACCAGGCTGAGGAAGCCCTAACCGCACTTGGTGTATCCGATTGGAGAAGGCGCGCGCAAAGCAGAGGCGCCTGGCGAGAGCTGATGAGGTCGGTCGAAATCCGGTCAAGGGTTGTCACGGCCATCTAAGTAAGTAAGTAATTCTTGTAACGAGTATTATTACCCTAGAGTCAATATTATTCGAGATGTAGTGTTTTATAGTATTGCCACTCCCATTTGTCAAAAAGGCGCCCACTTTCTTGAGCGTTATTTGTAATAATTGTGCCTACCCCTTTACTTCATTTCAGTACCCCAGCATCAATATTAACTGAGATAGTGTTTATATAGTATTGCCATGAATTTGTCGAATAATGCCTACTTTATTGACCGTAATTTTTAATAATACTGCCTACCCCTGTACTACAGTAAATTTCAGTGCCTTAGTGTCAATATTATTCGAGATTTTTCGAATATTGCCACGCCCAGTAGTCGAATACCGCCCACTTTCTTGTACTAATTTGTACTAATAATGCCTACACCTATACTAAATTGCAGTACCATAGTATCAATATTATTCGAGATACACTCTTTTTCTAATATTGCCATTTGTCAAATAACGCCCATTTTCTCGACCGTAATTAGTAATAATAATGCCTACACCTATTCTAGGCATTATTAAAACAGAGAAACCGGTGAACCGTTAAAAATGGTTTACACTGCGACGATACTCGTAAAATATTGGTGAAATGTTATGGTGACTCCGCTCTATCGTATCAGAAGGCAAACAAGTGGTTTAACCGATTTGTGAGTGGCCAAGACGAAGTAGAAGACGACCCTCGTACCGGGCGGCCATCGTGTTCGACTACCGAAGAAAACGTTGAAAAAATCAAAGAAATATTGGTCAAAAATCGCAAATTGACGATTAAAGAGATAGCAAAGGACGTCGGCATTTCAATTGGATCCGTTCAGAACAGTTTGAATACTGAATTGGGCTTGAGACGTGTCGCTGCGAAGTTGGTACCCAAAGAACTCAATTTCATGCAAAAAAGAGACCGAGTTGCAAATGGTCGAAAACGACGAATCATTCATCGAATCGATCATTACTGGTGATGAGAGATGGGTATACGAGTATGATTTGCAAACCAGGCATCAGGCGAGTGAATGGCGGTCGCCAGACGAACCAAGACCGAAGAAACCACGTCGTTTTCAGTCAAAAAAGAAGGCGATGCTCACTGTTGTCATGGACTACAATGGTGTAGCTCACCATGAATTTTTGCCAGATGGTCAAACGGTCAATAAACAGTATTATTTGGGCGTTATGAGACGTTTACGTGAATTCGCCAAAAATTACCGCAGTTGTGGCAAAACAAATCATGTATTTTGCACCACGATAATGCACCATCGCACAATGCTTATCTTATCCATGACTTTTTGGCCAAAAACAACACGATAACCATCCAGCAGCCGGAAAAATTCACCTGACCTGGCTCCGTGTGATTTTTTCCTGTTCGATCGAGTCAAAAAACCGCTTCGAGGAACGCGTTTCACCAGCAAAGATGACATACCTAAAACCGTGTTCCAGAAAGGTTTCCGTGACTGGATCAAGCGCTGACATAAGTGCGTTGAAGCCGACGGGGACTACTTTGAAGGCGACAATATTGATTTGGATGAATAAACTTGTACTTTAATTTTTTCAATAAATTAACATTACTTTTTGAACAAGTGGTAGTCTGCTTCAGCATTTTGTTGTAGAAACATGTAGTAACATAAAGGCCGCTGCACGACTGCTTTCCACCCTTAGAGAGCCAAAACTATTTCAAAACGGCAGCTGTATGGCCTCTATTTGACCCTTGTACGGCCGAAGTCATTTTAAAACGGCATCTATGGTATACGGCCCTCTATGGTTAAACAAAAAAGAAATTACTTCATAACCTTTCATCAGAACTATGCAATCAGTTACTATTGGTGATGATTGTTAAAAATAAAATAAAAAAAAAAAAGAAATTTCGATTTCAGTCTTTGAAAGGATTTTGACCGAGCTTATTATGATCAATTGTGCTTGTGCGTTCAAATGCTTGAACACAAATGTCCAAGAACTGGACCTACATTATTTATGCCGATTCCGAGCGGCTTATGTTCTCAAGAAGCTTTCATGGCAGTTTTTTTAACTCAATGAAGTTTGCCATTGCCTGCAGAAAGATGACGGCTGAAGAGAAAATTAATTCAATTGAAAAACATTCTGTGTCAGATGGGATTCGAACCTGGGTTCTCTCGCATACAAGCCACACACCTCAACCAGTATGTCATGGCTGCCACTGAAATTAAATAAGTATTTTGTAAATAATATTATTTTGTCATAATGTATATGGTAAGCAAATATGTTTTCGTACTAAAAACTGTGCAATATACAACATTGTTGCCTGTTCTATTAGTCAGTTATTAATAAATGTATTAATATATTCATAGTTTCCAAATGAGTCTTTATTGCAACAACTTTTTTTTGCTCATGACACTGAACAACATTTTGCGAAAATATTCTTCTCAAGCATTTGATCCAATCGAGATCTGGACAACACACATGGAACCCAACAATTTCAACATAATAATTGCTGCCATGAAAAGTGGTCACTTTTGAGCAGGAAACCATTCAAGTTCGAGCAGTGGCCGATTTCAATTGTGAAGTTGTACATTTCAAGCCATGAGAGCAGCAAAGGGTAGAAACGTCTGAGCAGAATAACTACGCAAGATAATAACCCGAGAAAATGTTAAATTGATGAATGATATGAAAGGAATGAAAGCCATAACTGACTGTTTGTTGTTGTGAATTTCATAAATACATATAATGTTGCTGATGGCGTTGCTTGGTGTTGGTGATGTTGATGATCCAGCAACAATTGGATTAAAGTCACTGTGCGCCAACGTATTTACACAGTTTCATTGATGATCTGTTCTAATAATCACAAAAACAACAAAGATGTTGAATACAACCTATGCAACTGACTATGACTGCTTTAGCTGTTCATCTCCTTCAGCTGTTGGCCGCAAGTTATTCTTTGGTTCCACAAGAATTACGTGCATTATGATTTAATGAGTTTGAAATGATCGCAAGCTGCAGCAATAAACCGGAAAGTAGACATTCTCACACAACCAAACGAAAAAATAAAAACAATAAAAATAATAAGACAATCAGTAGAGCTGGGTTAAAATGAGCAATGCTTTGGCTAGGTCTCGGCGTGATCATCATCATTCTGATATTATGACAAATAACCGGCTGTTGATCTACTCTGGTTTTCAGCTTAAACTTGTTTCTTTGGTGCAGCTGATGTATGCTGTCGCTTCCTGTTCCAAGCGTATGTCTCGTTAAAAAGTTCATAAAAAGATTTCATAATTTTTTTTGTCGATTTAGCAAAAAAAAAAGTTGCTCCACTTTAGCAGCAGGAGGCTTAAAGCTTTAGCTCAGCAACAGCGGCTGTTTCAAGATGCTGCTTGTTGACTTTTATCTGCTCAAAGTCAAGCGCACAGCAGTGATCAACTAATATAAAAAAACAATCCATCTTCATGATGTTGTTACTAGTGCTGTTGTTGCTGTTGCTGCTGTTGCTGCTGCTGAACGAACCAATCCATAAAACGTCAT
The DNA here is from genome assembly GCA_914767935.1 of Coremacera marginata. Lineage (NCBI taxonomy): Eukaryota > Metazoa > Arthropoda > Insecta > Diptera > Sciomyzidae > Coremacera > Coremacera marginata. The sequence continues at coordinate 120,944,623 of OU612047.1, forward strand.
AAACACTTGAAAATTGCTTATAAAATAATCGTTGTTGTTGTTGTTTTTTACCACTTTCCGCTTTAAAGAAGCAATAATTTGTTTTTGTTGTTGGTTTTTATTTGAAACTGTTCGATGTTGCTGCGCTTTACTGTTGCCTGTCTCTCCTCCATTGCATGCTTGTTGATTCTCATGTGTTGCATGTGGTTACCGATACTTGTTTTGTAATAATATCTACAAGTATGTATCTAAAAGAAACACAAGCATCCGCACTTAAATGTGCCGCAATTGAAGAAGAAGAAGCTAGCAAGCAGCAAAGGCAGAGGAAGGCGAAAGAAAAACAAATCTTCGATTGCCTCGCGGTCTTCAATTGAAGCTCGATTTAGAAACGCCGATAATAATGAAAATGAATTGCTTCAGCACAGTTTTTAAGGCGTTAACCTGTTGAAAATCGTGCAGTCGGCACTTTTTTTTTTGCTCTCTGGGTTTTGTGGTTTTTGTTTGTGTTTATTAAAGAATTTTTTGCTATTACTTATTTCTTTGTTGAAAAATATTGAATATTTTATGGTTTACCTGTTGACGTACAAAAACCAGAAAACTAGGCGTTGTTCAAAAATGTCTGAATTGAGTCTGATGAAGAAAATAAAAAAAAAAAAACATCAGATTTGAGTAATTTTCATTGTTATTAAAGTTTATCTTGCCTTAAGCAAGACCAGACAGTTTTCTGGGTCATCGCTAGATTGGCGGTAGAGAATCTTGCATTCCTTTTAAATTGTCTTAAATGAAGTATTGGCGTTAATTGAGTTTACTTAAACCCAAGAGATTGTTATAGGAAGCACGTGGAACAGTGCCTTTTCTCCACGTTAATGAATTATCCAGTCGAGTTGTTTTGAATTGGTTGGAATTTGATGTAGTCTGATGTGACTTTGTGATAGACTAGTTTTTAAAATAAAATTTTAAAATCCAGAGTCATATACAATAACTAAAAAGTAATTACCTCATAATGATTTGTTTTTAACATCAGTGCCGCAGAGAATAGCATCTTTCAAAGCGACCCACTGTGTAATTTAAGAAACCTTAAATCAAATTTTTAAAATATCAAAAACATGATATATTGGGGATTTCGGCTATTATGTAAATACAATAGTGTCGGTTATTATACAAAAAATCCTAACTCAATAATCTAAAAAAAAAGAGTAAATTGTTTATTTTAGATATACTCCTGTCATATTATCGTAATCTATTTACAAAAAAAAAAAACGAAATGGCCATTTCAGCCCTTGAAAGGACTTTGACCGAGCTTCTTATGACCAACTGTGTTGTGTGTAATGTGAAATAATTGCACACAAATGATCGATAACTGGACCTACATGTTTTACGCCGACTCCGAAAGGCTTATGTTCCGAAAATTAATTCAAATGAAAAAATTTTCTGTGTCAGATGGAGGATTCGAACCTGGGTTCTCTGGCGTATGAGTCACACACTCTACCCACTACGCCACGGCCGATCGTAATCTATTTACACAGGAAAAGATATCGTAAAACCGAAGAAAATTCACTTTGCCACAAAGATGTTTATTGGTTAGATTGTGCCCGAACACAAAACATCGTTACGGCAAAGACACAAATATTGTTAGATTCCCAAAAACAATTTACTTCAAATCAAAAACTTTAATTCTTGTGGCAAAGTCGTACGTCTTTAAGAAAGCATGGAAAAGTTGTAGAAGTAAAGCAAATGCACTTTAGCACAAAGACTTTTATTCGTTATGGCAAAGGCGCAGTTTGTTAGATTCCCAAAAAAATGTACTTTAAAGCAAAGACTTAGGTCATTGATTTTAAGTACATATCTTTTTAATTGTAAAAATAAAAACTTATGCGTTGGCAGGGGCAAAAATAAAGCAATTCTTACTTTTTTTTTTTTAATCAAGGATATATTTCTTACTTTTAAAGAAAACATTCATTAAACTGTTAAAACCTTTCAATCAATGAACTCATTTACAGAATGCGTTTTTTGGGAGTAGGAAAAGTTAATTAAATCAAAGGAATTTTTTTTTAAACCAAAGAACAGAGAGAGATTCATTGAACAAAAAAATCATTCCTTGGAACAATTTTTTTGATTTTGTGGTTCTGTGTATATTCGGCTGCATGTTGTTAATTTTTGAATTATAAAACTTACAAATGTAATTAATATTAATTCATATATTTTAAGGATTATTGTACTTTATTTTTTTCGATATATATTAAAAGTATATTATTTAGTTGTTGCTTGCCATTTTTTTTCATTTTTGGCTATTAAAAACTTTTTGTATTGGGGTTTATGCCGAATTCAAATGTTGGGCTGAATTAAAAATTTTAGATAAAGATTTTGTGCTAATTTCACACGGGTGTAAATACCTACTCCTGTTTTTTCGTTTTCAAGTTTTGACCAATAATCATAACTGTGAGCCGGGTCAGCTGCGTACATATAATTCTTTAACATTTGGCTTTTAGATATGATCATCTTGTAGCTCTTTGTGAAGCTTACCTTCAACAGCAGTAGTAGCGTTGATAGCTTTTTGCAACGGGAGGTGATTACATTTATTTTCGAGACAAGCATAAATTAAAATAATTTTGTGAAATTATATTATAAAAAAAGGGAAGACAACAATATTATCTGTATTTTTATTTTTGTATTGGGTTAACAAATAGTCTACAAATAGACTCCGTTCGTCTTTTTACAAAGTTTTATCCGAATTTTTTCCAGTGCAGCTTTTTCTGACGCTTTTTTATCTTCGCCATTGCGTTTAGTATTGTATTGAGTTTCTTGTGAGATTCAAAAATAAATAAATTCAGAATTAGGAATATAGTTTACTATTTTCATTAAACTTACTTGATTCTTTTAATTTAATCATGTATGTGTCCATTGCACACTTTTACCAGCCCGAAAGCTGGTCTGTGTTATTAGAATTTTCTAACGAACTTTCTATCAGTTGACGTTTGTTTTTTACTTTATTCTTTCTTTTTCAACTTCTTCGTAAAACAGTGTTGTTAAAAAAAAAAATTTAACAGTGTAGGCAAAAGTAATTCAGTTTTAAAATGAAAAAAAAGTTGTTAACACAAAAAATAAATACATAACATATATAAATATATATAATCATTTGTGCTCTTAAATCGTCATTTGTGATCTTAAATCGTCCAATTGTCATTTTGGTCTCAAATCGTCAAAATGACGATGCCATCGTCCATCTGGTAATGCTGATTCTATCGTTTTTTAAAAGAGAAATATTACATGCATTCAATTCCATTAATTTACACTATTAAAAAAATTACCGTTCACCATTTGTGATGAAATCCTTATTTTAATTCTTAGAGTTAAATGGTTACTTAGAGCAAAGTGGTAGTGTTAAGTGAAACCACTTTGGTTTAAATTTAAATATGACTTTATCTAACCAGACTTCACGTCAGAGGCAATGTAACCAGAATATATATCTAAAACTTGATCAAAAGAATTAGCGTAGAGGTGTCTTGTGTAGAACTCAAGCTGTTTCTAAGCTTCTATAGGAAGCAGTGGCGCATAGTTTGCCTCTTTCAAGTGTTTCTCTATAGATCTTAAAAAAGTGGCAATGTTTGCTCTGAGCTGTTTTGTATAGCTGCTTGTCTTGCTTGCTTGCTTGCCTGCCTGCTTAAAAATAATCTAGATTAGTTTATGACTATCATGGATAAACTTTACAACACTTTGTTCGAGCGTTCGAGTTGTATAAGGACACATGTACTTTTACCGTTATGTAGTAGGTAGTAGATACGTTTGTTTACAATACTCAATTCCCCTCGCTGCCATTAAAGATGCCTGTTTATACAGCAAAAAGAGACAGTTTTTCTGACACTACACTTCAAGTTATTCGCAATATGTTCTTTTCAGGTTTTTTGTATCCATCTTTTTGTTTTTTTTTTTTTTATTTTGTCAGTAACTCAGCGTGCTTTCTTTGTACTTAGCTCTTCGAAATGGAACGAACGCTTGGTGGTGGCCCATCATATAAAGGAACTACTCTGATTCGATTATACTTTTTTGTGCTATTGTAGCTTGTTGTTGTTGCCTGTTGCATTCTGTTTATTTATTCGTCTTGTTCGTGTCTAATATTTTTACAACATCTTTTATATTCGATTTCTAAGACATCTTTTACGTTAACAACAACAAAAAACCAGCAAGCAGACAAAAACCCAAATAACAGTAACAACAAAAACGACGACGATTGCTGTAAATGTTTCACATATAAAAACCGTCACGCTTCTTAGCGCTCTATAAACGTAACTAAGGTTTCACTAAAGCGCCACTCCACAGCAGTGTTCAGCGCCTCCCTTTTTGGGTGGCCTTTGGATGCATTCCTCAGAATGTCAATAAAGTACGTGAGACTTACGTCCAGCCAAGGCAGTGAAGTCAACGTTGTAGAAACGTAAAGATTTAGTAGACAGCGTCTTTCTTTTATTTATTTCTTGTTTTTTTGTTTTTGTAACATGTCTTTGCTTTGTTTTTGCATTAACGTCTTTTGCTTCGAGGTTCTAAAGGTAGTTTTTGTTTCATTTATTTCATTTTTTGTCAACAAAATGACGAAGAAAATGTTTTCCAGCATGTAATAGAAAAAGGGGAGGTAGGTATTAGTTGGCTGGTAATGAAAGAAAAGGTACGAGCACAGTTTAGTTCAGATAATCATGTGTACCGGAGGTTATTCTCCATTATCTTATATTCCATAAAAAAGCCTTTTAACAGGTCATGACATGTAAATAAGTAGCTTTGTGGACACATACACACGTACTCACATCTCTGTGTGTGTGTGTGTATCTTGATAATCATAAATTTAAATTTATTGAGATGTTAGTCTTTTTTATTTGCAAATGGAAGATGTTGGTTTTATCAAAAGAAACTGTAAGTCTGGAAATTCTCAAGGGTGTTGTATTGAAAAGGGTTACTTTGACGAAGCTTAAAGACATATAAAATAAGTGTCCTAACGAAATTGAAGTCGTGGTCGAATCCGATTTTCACCCCTTTTCGTAATTTACGTTCGGAACCGAAACTGAGTATTTTTTATGAAAATGAAAATTTTTTGTAAATAAGTTCTTTTTTATTAAGAGTAAACTTTTCATAACATTTCATTCATACACGCTGAAAAATAATAGGCTTTCCCAAGCATAATTTGCTGGAAGTATGATATGTGTCTGCACGTTTCTTGAAAACAAATAACTCTAATCGATTCCACATATCGCACACTAAATACAAAACAGTCACAACTCAAAATGTACAAATTTTTACTTTTTAATGTATAACTATTCGTAGTGATTATATACTTTGACTGTAACACATCCAGTTAAAAAAAAAAGATTTGTCTCATTCCATTGTATGGAGTTCGTTCAAAAATAAAATTATTTTGTTGTTTCACCTCGAAATTTAAAAATTTTGAGTAGTGACTGTTTTGTATTTAGTGTGCGAAATATTATGATTAATTAATGCTCTTTTGTTTATAAATACAGTTGCATCTTAACATTATTTAATTGTACCTACTTGTTCACTCCGTTGTTGTTTGGAAACAATATACTTGTTTAGATTTAAAAACACATGAAAACATGATTTGTTTTAAAAATAATACGTTTTCATTTAAATATATTGTAATTATAAATGGACTTAGAACACTTTGAGTCTATTACTATTTATTTCACATAACACATAAGTTAATTAAGAATAACAATCTATATTTACTGATGACTACACTAAATTTACTTGGAAACATATTTTAGCAAAAGACATGCCAAAAGTTTTTCACTGAAACAAAATGTTTGCTTAGAACTCTTGGGGTGTTTTATTAAAACATTTATAGTATTTACTATTAAACATTGGATATTTCAATTGAATGATAAATGTTTTCATAAATAATTAACTTGTACATAATGTTTGAATCAAAGTGGAACTATTTTGAACACACAGCTATAATAAATTGCAATCATCAAGCATTTATTTAAAATATATTTTTGTTTCTCACATAATCAAAATAAAATAATCAGTTTTTTGAGTGTCAATAAAGCTTTATATAAGGAATTATACTTGAGTAAAAATTTTATTCTTGAATACATCCTAAAATGTATAAAGATTTATAGAAAAAGCTTTATATAAGAAATTAAACATGAAAGTGAACTTTCGAGTCTTTTACAAGGCTTTTTTAAGCATAGCTTGAATAATTACTTTTATGCAAGTACTTTTCAGGTTGAGTTGAAATAACTTCAAATATTTTGGTGAAATTGTTATCTTAGCCATGCTCACGTGTATACACGAAGGGCATGGAAATACCGAAATTAAAAATCTAATAATTTTTTGTTCAAAGACATACGAGATATGAGAAATTTGAAGTTTCGGTTTGGGTTCTTGTCTAAATACATACATAAATACCTCAATGTACATACATCTAATATCGAAAGTGGAGCGCCTTGAAATTTATTGTACACCTTTTGTGTATAGACTTTTTTTGCTTAGAATTGAACGCAGAATCACAAAAAATTATCTTAAGATTATTAATAATTACTCCCCTCTAGTATTAAGAAGCTTTTTTAAAGGTAAAATTTTCCGACAGTGATTAATCTGTAACAAATTGGCCATATCTGGCTTGCGATTTTATTATAAACAGACTAAGAGCTGGACAACACTAGCAATTTGTGCAAATTAATTTTGAAAAGCGTGGCTTAGTTGAGACCATTTTACGCTCGATATAATTTTCGATTAACCAAGGGCCCTTCTCTGTATTGCGCTGCGTCAATCAATGTGATGCGAAAATTAAAGTCGATGCGTTCGCAAATCCGTTCAATCAAATCAGTTTTGCGAGTTTTTTTGTCGCATTGCAATACAGAGTGGGGCCCCAGGAATCGTTTTCGCAACACGTATACTCTTAATAATATTACGCAGCCACAATAACGTCGTACAATGCGAACGGAAAAATCAATTGCTGCAGTAGAGCGTAGTATTGAGCAGGATCCAAATGAGTCGATCCGCCATTACGCGCAGCAATTGTAGCCACCAAGATTGTACAACAATTTAATGCCTTTGTATTATTGTTTTTAGGGTTACGTGCAGCCATTGGATAATGCGAACAAAAAAGTAACTTTGGACGCATCGGAAGACAACATTGTGAGGACCATTGCTTAGATACGGCCTCCATTGCTTGAAGCCAGAATTGGACTTCCAGAATGTGGTGTATACCAGTCCGCCCTTATATTGTATTAGCCATCTTGGATTGAAAAGGAGACACATGGCAATTAAAAGTAGACACTTCGGTTAACATTTTAAGCCTCTAAAGATCACTTTTACGCAAGATTATTTCTTTTTGCAAACCATTATAATCAAAAATTAATGTTTTTTTTTTTTTTGTTTTGATAATATTCCTCTTTAAGCCGCTATATTGCGGAAGTCATCTTGTATTTTAAAAGGGGTCGTAAGGGCTTTAAAAACTGATTTACGGGACTTAGCCTTACAGATAATTTTTTCGCAAGAATATCTCATTACAAAAACCATTTCACTGCTAATTAAATGATTTTTGTTCTTGAGCACTTTCTCGTTAAAGGGAGTATTCCTGGTTGGAAGGCTGTTTTTGGACCCTTTTTGAAAAACTTCTCATTTGAAAACGCAAAGAGTTATTTAAATTCTGGTTTTTTTTTTGCATTAAAAATATATTAAATCCAAAAAAATTTTTTCTTTCTAAGAGACCTGTTCAAAAAGTTGTCGGCCTTCAAAGTTGGGCGTCGAAAAAAGGTACTCGTATGCTGCTTGCGGGCTGGATAACTTGACTTCGGATCATCTGAAATTGAAAAAATAAACAGCGTTAGATTCAGTACAGATGTGATTCTGGTCTCTGCCTCAATCATAATTTGTCGATTATTTTTTGCAAAATGGCAGTCCTCGAATGAAAAAGCGTTTTTGGGTCTTTTTTTTTAGTTTAGTGTAAAAAAAAAAAATAGTAAAAAATTGTGATTGAGAGGAACTAGAACGGTGACAATTTTGCGGTGATTTCACTTAGTTTCTTCAAAATCGGTTTAGTAGAACCGGAGAAAAATGACTTCAAAGTTCAAAAACGTGATTTTGAAAAAACTCAAAGAAAATTTTAGTCAATAAAACATTTTTTTTTTGTGAAATACTTACATATATCAATCTGCAATGCTAGCCCCATAAAAAACTTCTTCCTCTTTTTCAAAAAATGAGGACTCAGCGGCTCTTTGTGCTCTTCGGGCAGATCTACCTTCTTCGTTCGAGAAACTGTATAAAACTCCAAATGCAATTCTCCGTTTTGTTGTCAATGCTTATGTCTTCGCTTTCATCATTTTTAAATTTTTTTGCCGATGTACTTGTGAATTCGGTATCCTCATCTCTTTCGTGTTTGTTACCACGAAACTGGCGTTTCAAGGGACAAGTTTTTCGATTGCTACCAGTGTTTCTTTTATTTTTATTATTTTTTCTATCCATTGTCTTTAGCACAAACAAAAATTTTTATCAAAACTGTACTTTTCAAAACTGTATGCGTGCGCGCGTCCGGTTTATAACTCAATTCAAAGTGAACTAAACGCTGCCAACATGCGAATACCTAAGCTCTAAAATGTGTATTCATTTATTTTTTTATATATTTATTTTTTAATATATTTTTTATTTATTTTTTATTTATTTTTTGCTTCAAACCGTTGCATTCAAAAAGTAGCCAAGTTAAGCAAATCGCATTTTGGCGAAAACATTGCTGGACAAAAAAGACCATATCTCCTAATGTATTTCGAATTTCAAAAAACCCTTTAAGGACGATATTCTATAGTATCCAAACTATAAAATGTGCAAAAAAGAAATCAAAAAAAAATGTTTGCCAACCAGGAATACTCCCTTAAGCAGCCATATTGCAGCAACCATCTTATATTGAAAAAAAGATACTTTGTTTTCAAAAGTAGATACTTTAATACAAATTTTAAGTCATTACACATTATTTTTACTGGATATATTGAAGACGCTTCAACAAACATTTCAAACTTTTTTTACTCAAAAAGTGAAATTTGAATGAGGGGGTGAGTCCGGTTGACAGAGAATGATCCATATATTTGTATATATATATCACTTTTTGTACAAGTCCGAGAAGAAGTTGTAAAATATAGTATAAGCCATATGAATAGTGTGTACAAGCATATCATGTAAAATTCATGAAAATACTAATGTATTCAAATTTAGAATATATTAAATTTATACAAAATCTCTAATTTTTTCCACTACATTTAAGTGGAAAAACAAAGCAATTTTACAAGATTTTAGCAACACAGAAGGAACAGTGTTTATAAATTGTACAATAAAAAAAAATCATGGAACCGTCACGATATGGATTAAATTTATAAATTTGCCTTTTATTAGCTGGTTATTTGCTGTTTTTTCTTTTTTATGAGTGAAGCTGCTGTCTGCTCTCTGGGTGTTGGTTTGCCTGCTGTCTAAATGTCCTTTTACATGTAAGTTTTTTATTTTTGTATCATTGTCATTGGCTGTGCGACTAAGTAAGAGTGCTCGGGTGCGTGTCCTTGTCATGTCATTTAATATTTTATTTATTTCGCTTTTAGGCGACACAAAAAGTCATCGAAAACGAGCACACTTTTTGGCGCAGAGGCGTACAAATTATTTATTTATATATACTATAATGTTTACTGTGCCTTTTTAAGACGACGCTAACAACAACAAATGCTTTTGTTATTGAGTTCATTTTATCATGTATTTATTTTGTTTACTTGGGGTATTAAAAAACACAGAAAAAAAGAAAATAAGAAATACACAACAAAACTAACAGTTGCGAAAATCAACGAGTTCACAGTATGTGCGTCTGATGAATAAACAAACAATAAATGTTTTACTATTTCATACGAGACGAGGTTTATTTTGTCTGTGCATTTGGTTTTTTGAGCAAAAAACAGCTAATGCGAGTAAAGAAAACGAACTCAGTAGACAACATTTTCAGCAGGCATATTAATGTAACTAGTGCAAGATTAGTTTCACTCAGTCGTCTAGCTTTTGTAAAAAAAAAAAAAATAAACTTACCTAGTTTACTCTTCGGTCTTCAGAGTCTCGCTTCACTTAAAATAATTTGTTTAGTTATGCTCACATTTCCTACTGGGTATTGCAATTGTAACTATATCTCTGAGTACTTCGGACGATATTTATTTGGAATTGTATCTTTTAAGGCGATTATCTTCATTATATTGCGAGAAAGTAAATAAATCCGCTTCACAGTTAAAACTGCACAAATAAATATTAAAATTTAAAATGAATTTGTATCTAGCGTTGTTATTTACTATGAGCTGCTCTTGATACACATTATTTTTTTAGCATTTTCTTTTTTTTTTTTTTAATTTCCAACATTTTTCAAGTTCCAAGTTTGAGCTGAAGCGGAAATGCATAAAAAGTTACCTTACATAAAAGTGAAATGTAACGTTAGCTTGAATGACAGTGGCATAAAATTATTCATTGCGAAATTAAACTGGCGGTCTACTTCTATGAATATGTTATGCATTGAAAAAATGTACAGTCAGAAATTGTCACAGCTACAGTATTCTGCTTCTTGGAAATGTTCAACAAGTGCCAGGGTTATACTGAGAGCCTTCTTATTACTACCGAACTCCTAATTATCGAACTACCAATTTTTTTTTGGATTTTTGGAAGCATAAATATTAATTCTCAAACAGACTTTTATTATATTTAAATATACAAAATATATATGTTTAGCATTAGCAATCATGTTTTGAGAGGTTCGTATATGGTTAAATTTATGATTGCTACTGTCAAGCTAAAAACTTACAATATTTCCAGTGATCATATTTCAACAAAGATGTTATTTTTGTTAAAAACATAAGCTCACAATCATAAGGTACAATCATGTTTTACGGAACATACCTCATTAGAGGAAGTGAAAACAAAATGATTGCAACATCTATTTTCAGACAATGATTTTTTGTATGAAACCATTAAACTATTGACACAATAATTTTTTCCAATCCAATTCTTATTTTTAAGCGCGTAAAATCGAATTGTATTTTACAGCAGACATGGCAGACATTTTGTATATGCACCTGTCATATAGAGTTGGAATGGCCATTTTATCAGCCATTCCAAAACTTTTTGAAAAAATTATTTGTGATAAGCTAACAAGTATAATCAACCCACGTCTAAATGAGCAACAACACGGCTTCCGTAAGGGGCGATCTACAACATCCAATCTCATCATCATGGTATCGGATGTTTTAATAAATATGGAAAAATATGGATGCTGTTTATACAGATTTCAGTAAAGCCTTCGATAGAGTTGATCACAGCATGCTAACATGTAAATTAGAAAAATTCGTTATCACGGGACCCATACTAAGTTGGCTAAAATCATATCTCGAGGGCAGATCCCAGTGTGTTAAATTCCAAGGAATTTTGTCAAAAAAAATTGCAGTCTCCTCAGGAGTTCCGCAAGGCAGTCACCTTGGTCCTCTTCTTTTTAACATATTTATATCAGACTTGTCAGAAGTCCTGAACGATATCCCACACCTTATGTATGCAGATGATTTAAAAATGTACTATGCAATCAAATCAGAGATAGATGTACATTTTTGACAGTCAAAACTGTTGTCTCTGGAGCAATGGTGTATCCAAAATAAACTGCATCTTAATATCAATAAATGCAATGTTATAAGTTTTTCTCGTAAGAACAACATGGCACTAGATACCTACCACCTCAATAGTACCGAGCTTAAAAGAGTCAATCATGTAGTGGATCTTGGAGTAGTCTTGGATTGTAAGATGCGCTTTAATTTGCACTATGACAAAATTTTGTCCAGAGCCAGCAAACAGCTTGGTTTTATAAAAAGGCGAGCAAATGAATTCAAGAATATTTGGGTCACTACATCCTTATACTGTGCGTTAGTGCGGCCAATACTTGAATATGCCTGCATAATTTGGAGTCCGTCTTTCGATTCCCATAGCGAAAGAATCGAGTCTATTCAAAAGCAAGTCTTTCTCTACACGTTGAGAGACATGTACAACCCCCGTGATTATAATAGCCTTCCTTCATATGAATACAGACTCAGCCTTTTAAACTTGATGCCTTTATCATCAAGAAGATCATTATTGGGCTCATGTTTCACATTCGATGTTATTAATGGAGCTCTTGACAGCGAATATATTTCTTGTATGATATGGCTCAAGGAATAAGACGTACTAGGAATACTCGGCTGTTAACTGAATATCAGCACCAAACTACATACGCAAACAATAAACCCATCAATCGATGCTGTAGAGAATGCAATAACGTATCCGTATACTTCTCATCTTCCATGTCCAAATCCTCTTTCAAGCAAGCCCTGTCTGAGTTCCTCGTTAACCAAAATTAACTCAGGCTTAAGATAAATTATCTGTATATAGTTCTAAGTCTCTCTCTCTCTTCCTAGTAAACCCAGCCTTTTATCTTCTCTCTTTTCTTGTCCTCTTTCTAGTATGTAAGTACCTTTTACTCTTACTTTTAATTTTCTTTCTGCCCCTCCTTTTTGACGTGTTCGTGAAAGCATGTCATTTAGGTGGGCGGGTTACGCCCACTTCAATTCGTAGATCTTCGAATACCTAAACAAGGAAAGGGGAGAAGAAATAAAATCAAAATAAAATAAATTTAAATTAAGTTAGAATAAGTAAATTGCCTTGTTTGGCCAATAAATAAATAAATAAATAAATAAAAAGAGTAATAAAACTGAAAAATCCTTTACATTGCATGCCATAAAATACCTAAAGCTTAAATAGAATACATCATTGCATACTTATAGGGATGCGTTTCAAGAACTTTAAAAGAAAAAAACTTCTACTGAGGGATCGCGGGGGGTATAAAAGTATATATGCGGTGAAAGAGGAGACTTTTAACTTTAACTGGATGCTTTAATTTTTTTGATCCATTTTGATCCTTAAAAGTTCTATTCCACTAAAATTAAAATTTATACAAAAATCATATGCAATCATATTGAAAACATTTCGAAACACTCAAAATATAAACAGTACAGCTACAACCTCATACAATAATTTAACGATAATAGTCCAACCAACCTAACAAAAAATTCAACCCTCTATGATTATAGTTTGCGAGAAATGGCCATTCATTTTCGATGAAAAAATAAAACTCACCTTTTTCTGAAATTTGCAAAAACAGTCGAGCTTAACCACAATTTTGAATATTTTGACCTAAATTTTTGGCTACCTAACTTTGAATACATTTACTACAAAATGGCGCTACAAATACTACAAATTTTATAAATCAGTTCCCACAAAAAATAGGTATTTTGACCAATGGATTTAATTCTTGAGCCACAGTGCGCCGCTAGATTGACCCTTTCACTCTATGTGCTACGGTCTACACATTGCACCAAACGGTACAGGAGTTTGATTAAAATTAAAGTAACACGCCCTTAGTCTAATCGCGCACATTCTTTATTCTGCGGAATTTCCAATATATAAAAAATGCGCAAAATTTGGTTGAAGACGGACAAACGGTGTAAAAGGATTTCGATTGAAATAAAAGTGAGGCTCTGTGAGCTCTGTCAAATACCGCTCACTTCTCTACACTACAAACTGTTCTCTGTTTCAAAAATATGGAAATGAGGGGACTGCAAAGGAACGATCATTCGCGTTTATTAAAAACCAATTGTACTTAGTTTATCTTTCCAGTGTAGTATTCAGCACTAACTGTACTAATACTGTAATACTGATACTGATACGAATACTAATACTGTCTTAATACCTTAAATTTAATTTTTGATCATTTTCATTTTAACAAATTTTATTTGTCAAAATTTCTTAATAAAATTTTGATTCGTTTTTAGTTTGTGAAAAATTAAGGTTATAGTTTTTGTAAAAAAATTGCTTTTGAATTACAAATAACTAGAAAAGACATTGGTGACCCTATGCCTGACTCTGAAGAAGAATACCAGTCATTTCCTACTACGGAAATTTCACGCGTAACAGTTCGAGTTCTCTATTTTGGCGTCAGAATCCGAAGTTATGGTTCCGCCAAATGGAATCGCAGTTTGTAACATCGGGAATAACCTCGGATCTTACGAAGTACCACACGCTAGTAGGATCAATTCAGAGCAGTGTGCTTAACTACGTCAGCCACATTGTCGAAGAACCGCCGTCGGAAAACAAATACGAGGTTATGAAAACTGCAATTTTAAGTGTATTTCTCGATCCAGTCTCGATCATCCAGTTCTTCAAAGGAAGAACAACTATACTGCTGGTATCACCACAAATTCGGCACGAACGCTACAAAATGCCGTCAACCCTGCAAATTCAAGTCGGAAAACTAGAAGCCATACCATGCCATCTCTCTTCAGATTATTGCAAATAATAATAATTTCCCGCAACGTTACGCCTTCAAATTAATTTTCTGAGTGTATATGAAGCACTTTCATGCCTTGTGCTTTTGGCAATTATCTTGATAAAAATGAAAACTGTCTTTTATATCCAACTTACTCCTATCAACACTTTGGACCAAATTTTCTATAAAAATTTTTCATATATTGCTTGTAGTCCATAATGCCATCTTTGACGCACAAGTTTCCGGGTCCAGCAACTTAGACCATTACGAATCAACCACCGTGTTTCACAGTCGGGCGCGAGTTCTTCTCCGTCACATATCTATTAAGCTTCCTCTATACATTGCTCATCCAATGGAAATATAATATTAACTGCATTTTTATGCAAAAAGAAGCAAACGAAACTTGAGCGCTGTGCGAGATGCCGTAAGCAATACATTTTTTCATACCAAAAAATATTGTTGCTCGTTTCTTTCGCACCGTTCAATGCTCTTTTCGTTATACATAAAGATGCAGTTACTCTCATCCAAAAATAAAACATGGCTCCAATACTCGAAGTCTTTATTTTCTGGATTTTTTGCAAAATGTATCCCTTTTTTACCTCCTTGATGAATGGCATTTTCCTTGCAACTCTTCCATTATAATTGTTCTTTCGCAGTACAAGTCTTATAGTTTTGGAGTTGCAGTCGACGCTTAGACGTTTTCAGACTTCCGATGTTAGCATTGGAGCACTGAGTGTAGGAGTTTTCTTGATGTGCAACTCCATCCACCTCTCATCTGCTATAGAAAACCAATTACCGTCTTCTTGGTTGGTTTGAAGCACTTGATGACATCGTGAACAGTAAAACATGGTCTGTTAACTATTTCACTGGTCTCACGAATAGATTTACTTTTTTGAGGTAGAAAATAATTACTTCGATTGAACTTTGTTCACGTTGTCCACCCATTTTTATATATTCTTTTAATTAAATGTTCCAAGACCCCTGCGTGTACAACATTAATAACTGTCATTTCTTTTGCTTTTTACAACAACAAAATAAGGGATTTTCCTTAAAAACCGTGAGCCCCTTTTTAAAATACTTTTTTGCCTCGTGTCCGAGTTCTTTTTTGATATGAATTTTGATCGTAAGCAACATATTTATTTTTTATAAATGAATCAAATATAATAAAAAGTTTCTTATTGTTGTTATTAAAAAATAGAATATAATAAAATTTATTTTACAATAACATTATTTACTTACTACAAAATTGACTTCATGTGCGTCGGACTTCTGTTTAAATTATGGGTGAACTAGTAAATAATGTGTTAATGAAATAATTATAAATAAAACAAGTGCTTTTTTATAATGCTATCTGTTCTCAGCGTTTATATAATTTATTTGGGTATTTTTAAAATTTCCGTATCTTATTTTACTTGATCTCTTTCCGTATTATTTTAAAGTTGAGATTTTTTTTGGAAGCATCACTTCTAAAAGTTCTGGCATAAAAAGTTCATTAAAAAACTCTACTTAAGGGAAAGGTAAGGTTTGAAAAGTTATTTTTATTTTTGAAGTACATCTGAAGAATATTGTTTTAAATTTTTAGGTTACAGTACGTTGAATGACCGTACCTCTAACTTAGTTTTGCGCGCCTTTTAGCTACCTGCGCTGAGCGGCGAGCGGCTACTGTTTCGGTCTCCATTCTATTACTTTTATCTCCTCTTTTCGTCTGAATATCTTCAGGTAAATAAAATCTTTAATGTACATTGTATCCCTCGGTGTAGAATATATATTCCAGTCTAAAATTTAACGCTTAGGAGAGCAGATATGTGCGTCATTTCAGTTTTGCTCCGATTTCGTTAACTCGTGCTTTTTTTTTTTTTGCTTAGTTTTCTTAGTGATTTTGTATTGATCATCGAAAAAATGCCGACACCAACTGGCAGAGAAGGACGTGCACAGGGTGGCCCAAGAGCCGACGAAGAAAAAGAGAAATGCTGCAGTATCGAAAAACGAAAGTAAGAGCGTCAAGTGCATCAGCGAAAAAAAAAATCAAATTGAATGCTTCGCTTGAAGTCGAGGAAGATCTAAAAAAATATTATCGAATTATAGACTTTCGTGAACTTTAGTGAAGTGTAAAACGTGTTATAGCTCAGTGGCATTTAAATCTAAAAAAGGAGGTTTTGGCTTCAAAATAAAAGTTACGTGTGAAAAGTGCAAAATTCCAAAGTATGTTCCCTCGAGTGAAAGAATTGATGGTAATGCCTACGAAATAAATAATAGATTTGCATTCGTAATGCGAGTTTTAGGCCTAGGACATGTCGGGTGCACGAAATTTAGTGGATTGATGGACAAGGCAAGTAGTTTTATTTCAAAGTCGTGCTACAATACTTTCATTAAAAAGATTAACACCAGCGTAAAAACTGTTGCGAATAAATACTTTGCTTCCGCCATCAAAGAAGAAAAATAGGAGACTTGTAAGCAAAACAATCGCGGAGACATAGACAAAATTACGGTATCCGGTGACGGCACGTGGAAAAAGAGAGGATTTAATTCGCTCTTTGGTGTATCGTCATTGATCGGCTATTGGACCGTTAAAGTTGTTGATATTTTTGTTAGCAGTTCGTACTGTAACTTATGTGAAACCCGGAGCAAAAAAATTAGGACCTTCAGAATATGAAGAGGGGCACGAGGAGCACGTGAAAAAAGGACAATGTGAATCAAATCACAGTGGACTATCCGAAAATGTTTCAACGTTCGATAGAGTTTTTCAAAGTAAAATACCTTAATTATATTGGTGATGGCGATTCCAAAACTTACACCGGAGTAGTCAATGCAAAACATTCAGGTGACAACTTCATAATAAACAAGAAAGAGTGTATTGGACACGTACAAAAAAGGATGGGCAAACGTCTGCGTGGCTTAGTGAAATCGCACGTGGTCGATGCAAAAACGAAATCTGGCGACTTTTTATCATTATTCTTCGACTGATCAAAATCACCAGCATGAAAAATGCGATCAATCGTGGTGCGAGTGGAAGAAGGCTGAAGCTACAAAAACAAACATTTTAGCACAGTTACTCTCTACTTCCAGCTAATGTTTTAGACGCAATAAAGACAATATATGAAGATTTAAGCAAATCCGCTGGGTGGTTTCACGCAGAACAACAACGAAAGCTACAACCAACTCATATGTCCCAATTAGTCCCAAATCAGTGAGTGGTACCGCAACTGTCGTTGAAATTGCAGCATATGTAGCAGCATCACTTTTTAACGAAGGCTCTACTGCTTTTCTGACCTTCATGCAAGAGTTGGGCATCACTTCAGGACTAAGTGCGCATGAATGGGTGCGCGCGACAGACTCTTTGCGGATCAGCAGAGCTGACGAGTTAGGTGCTCGCGAGACCAAAGAAGGCAGAGTTTTACGTAGACAGGAGCAAAAAGATGCCTTAGATAACGTGAATGATAGTGATGTACTGTATGGACCCGGCATCGATGATGACATGTACGTATTTTATAAGAAAATCCAGATTTTTTCAAGATATTTTAATTTTTTCAGTCTACAAAACTTTAAATCGATTTTCCCAAACATGTCATTTTTAAAATCGGTGACCAGCCTACAAAAAAAAACTACTGAACCGGTTGTTTTGAAGTTTTGTACACATATTCTAACGTCGAGTTTTTCAAATTTTTAACAACTAACAATTATACAGTAACAAATAGGTACATTTTTTTGTCAAAAATTGTCATTTTGGCTTCAAAGTAGTGCCAAAAATTGAAAATTTAAAAAATTAAAAATAACTCGACGAGACTGGAGAGATAAAGTAAGAAACTAAAGAAAGCATATTAATTTTTTTGTTTTCAGATAATCCAGTGATGCTGTAAGCGGGTCACCGCACAAAAACAATTTTTGAGGCGCCTTCGGAGATCTACAATAAATCCGTTGTCTTTATTTTTGAACAAACATTTTTTTAAATATTCTCTCTAGTTTTGGTTGGTCTCTTTCCATATTACTTCAAGATTTTCATTTTTTTTTTGCATCACTTTCAAAAGTCATGAAAAGGAACGCCAGTAAAGTATTTTAACATATTTCAATTCCAAAATCTCTGCCAAAATTTTTTGGCACATTATAGTTACAAAGGTTATCATTTAGTTGATTATAAGAAACTCGGTCGAAGTGTTTTCGTTTGCTTGTTTCTTTTTTTTTATTCTTTTAAGTCATTTGCATTAAATATCTCCATCTGCCGATATTTTTTTTTAAAGATTGTTAGAATTACATAGCTGAAAAGTATTAAATTGCCTGATAGGCAAATGCTATTTATTTAAAAAGACTTCTCATGTAGTTTTGGTGTCTTAAATTGTTAACTTTCCGTAACTTTTATTTATATCTCGCACCATTAAAATTCAACGATCAATACCTTGAAGTTTCTATAATTGAAAATTTGAACATCAATTGTGACAAAAATATTGTCACAGCTATTTGATATTGTTTTTATTTTTCTTATTTTTATTTTCTTACATAAAAAGCCTCAAGCTTTAGTTCAGGTTAATCAAAGTAAAGCCGCCGTGTAGTATCAGTTCGCATCATTTGTATGTTAATCTTGCTTGTAACGCTTAATTTTTATCTTTTGCCCTCAACATACCAAACTTGTTTATTGTTTATAAATTGTAATTTTTTTTTTTGTTTCTACTTCCTGTACGAAACTTGTATTGCCACTATCAAAAATTAAATAAAGTTTATACGTATTATATCTCTAAAACTATTTCAGTTAATAGAAAAAACCAAAGCAAATCGTTTTCAATAACAATTGGTTAGAAAATAAAAAAAATGCGCATAAATTAATTGTTGAAATGGACAATTTATTGGCATTTTTATCTGTTTTTTAAATGGTGCAAAGCTTAAATATTATCGGTTCCAAAAAACCAAAATATTGAAAAACCAAATTTTAATTGAAAACTAGTTTTTCAGCTAAACATTAAAAATAAATTTGGTGCGGCTTTAAGCCATAAAATTTTAAGTTAATTATCCTAATTTATCGTTTGACAAATGTTTTCAATGACTAAATCATGAAGATTGGCATGCTTTGAATGACTCCGACTAACTTAATTATTGACGCATCAGCGTTTAAGTCAGAGGCTGTGGTTACCGAGGTGTTTGTTGTGCGTGGCTGACATAATATTGTATTTGTTGTTTTGTTATTATTTTTATTATGATTGTTGTTGCAGCTATTATCATTATTTAGTATATTGCTGCTATTGTTGTTGTCTTTATTGTTGTGAATGATTTTATTTGCTATTGAAATGGAATGTAATGAAAATTTGACCCAATTTATTTATTTATTGAAATAAGCTTCTTTGCTCGCCTCGCTACCCCGGCTATAGCTTTTCCCACCCAGCATCAGAAAAACTGAATGATGTACATTTCTAGCTGAGAAAATGTACTCTACAAATACACATACTATATATACGAGTACATTGAATGTTTAAGTATGGCTTATAGTTGCTTTTTTTATTATTTTGTTGTTGTTGTTTGTGCTTTATTGAAGCGATGTCAATGTCAGAATCTGTTTTGCTTCAATATTTCAATATTTGTGCCATGAATATACTTAGTTTTATGTATGTACATTGTACATCTTTGGGAATTACTTGTTGTGTATTATAAGTTGTTTGTTTTTGTTGTTTTTGTTGTTTTTTTTGTGGAATTGCATGCAATGTTGTACAACAACAGATTTAAAGTGGTTTGGGAATAGGTTGCTCGAAATGAGTAGCTATTTTTCTTATTAAATTTTTGTTGGAAATCATTTGAATACTTAAGAGAGGCGCTTGGTACTGAATGGAAGTTTTATCTTAGATAATCAGCATTAATAAATTGTAGTTTGGGATTAATGAGAATTAAGCAGATATTAACATGTCCAAGTGGAATAACTGATGCTGTTGATTGACTCCGGGAACGAAAATTGTTGACCCGGAGCAAGCTTCTAGTAGGTTTTACTAAAACAATAAAGTCAAAGCCTGTTAAACTGTAATTACAATGATGAATTAATGATTGTTTTGTAAGCCAGTAATTAATTGGTTTTAACGCACATTTTAAATGAAATAGAATGTAAAGAGAATTCGAAGATTTGTTATTATTAATGCATTACCAGCACCATTGTGCGTCTATATCAGACCTGGGACTATTGCATTAAATGAGGTAATGCATTGACCATTTTTCCTTTATTAAATCAAATCAATGATAATGCAAGCTTACTGAAGTGCAACTTTTATAGCCGCGTATACAACAACACGGCGAGCTAGATGGGGCGTAAAACCAATGTAACGAAATGGTTCTTATGAAAACAACAACACAGCAATTCGCCGTGCTAGTTGTATAAACATGAAAAAAATTGCTATTTAAAAGTTGTAATTTTTCTGCTCCCACTGAGGATTGAACTCACTATCACTGGTTCCGCAGTTGGCTGTTCTACCCACTGGGCCACTAAAGCTACTCTGAAAGAATAGCTCATACTCAATTTAAATCAACAATCAGCTCTTATTTTTTTTATTTTATGCTTGAATTAAGCCGAGTGTCAGAACTGTCAAAGAAAAAAACGTAAACCAACACTGAACGGAGACTCAGTTTGCCGAAAGTGACGGAAAATTATTGCATTGGTTTTGACAATTCTGACACTGTGAAATAAAGCATGATCAGTACTCACGCTCAATTGTTGGTGCTGTTGCTAAGTCTTATGCAGCAATTTTAACATTACCTACTAAAATGTACTTCTTGCTTAAGTAAGAAAAGCATAAAAGTGGAGGTTGTTTATGAATATGGAAAAAAATATTCTTTGGAATTGGAAGGTGAAATGATTATTCCAATGTTGGTAAAATTGTTTTATTTATTTAATGTTTGTTTCAAAGTTTGCAAGCTAATAATATTTCAATTTAATATATATTTATTTTAAAGGGAAAGTTTTCTATATTAGGCTGCAACAAAAGAAACAACAACAGTGCAGGGTAAGCTGCAGAAACTAATTAGTATTTTAATTAATTAAAATCGATAAACTGAAATATTGCCAGCATATCTACCTTTAGATAACTAAAATTTTCTAGACAATATCTAATATATATTCCTGATCCCTTTTTTCTGCTTTGCTTAGTTTTATTTCGTTGAAACACACTTTTCCGTATATGACTCCAGTGCAGTTTTTTTTTTCGTTATTCGAAGTAAGCCTTGCATTAATTGATTTGGAAACAGCACATGCTGCAATATTAACGAATGCAACTTTGAATCTAAAATTTGTGTTATTCTTAGATTTGTGAATTTCCATATAAATACGATATCTTTCATATATGTAATTCAAATATAGTTTTCAACTCACATTTATGAAATAAAAAAAAAAAAGATGTGTGTGGCCTCCACGCACGGTAGAAATGAAACTTCTCCCAATAATGGAATTTCTGGGAAGATTGCTAATTTATTTGATCAACATTCCCTACTTCAGTGCAACTAAATGGATAACAAGCAGTCTGCGTTCATACCAGTATTAGTTCAAGAACTGTCTTTTTTTCATAAGCCAACTTATATTCTCAACATGGCGATATCATGGAAATATTAATTGTCCATTTTGTTTATTAACAGTTACTGAAAACTTCAATATTCTATTTTTTTTTTTTTTTACTTTTATGTCAGTAAATCTTGCTGTTGTATTTTTTTGTTAGTTATATTTTTATTTATTAATATTTAAAAGAAAATATTGACGAAAGACCTGTGGCGGGAATAACGCATTTTTTCCTTTCTGTACTCGCATCGAACCGCGTACAATTCGGCTGCAAGATGAACGTGCTACCATCGCATCATTGCCTTTCTTGTACGAAGAAACCTGAAAGCAAGCAAAGCATACATCTTCCAATTTTTTACATAGAATTGATAACAAAAAAATGTATTGTTTATCCAAAATAATCATTAATCAGTTATAACTCGGGCTTTATTTATACAATTTATTTCCAGTTTTTTTTTAAAAAAATCAAGAATTGCCCGTATCAATGTGAATATTAAAAAAAGCACAACATTTCAACTGCAGAAAGGACCACTAAACCTTTGCTTCGTGGTCAAAAGCACTGACCTTATGCTACCGCGCATACTTGTTTAGGATCATTTTTCCGTTCCTACATAGTTTAAAATGTTGATGCGTTTTTCGGTACAAGACTTGCATCGTATATTTTGTTGCATTTGCGGCGATATTTCCCAGTAGTCCAAGTTTTAAAGAATTGATAAACGAATCATTTACGATTTTTCTTCATCTTCATACATTTCATTGACGAAAATCCTATATAAAATTCCCACAAACGCAATACAGAAATGTTGAGATTTTTCGTGCATGAAAATATTACTGAATTGTTGCAGAAGTTTCGTCAACTAATAAAACAGAAATATGAACAAAAAATTGTTTTCCATTTTTACATATTCTCTGTTTTTATTTTATATGTTGTTATGGATCAGATTATTTCCGATTTGTATTCTTTGATATATCAGCCATGCAGACCATTAATACACCACGTTTTTAAAATGATATATGTTGTAATATTTAATGAAAAAATTAACCCGAAATATCAGCCTTTGTAGGGAAAATGTGAACGAACATACAGTAGAAAGGTTGAAGAATTTTCGATAAATTTTTTAATGAACGAACACAAGCCGATCGCGTTAAAGAATTTTCGACAAGAAATACAACAGATAAGAGCTATCGGTTATTGCGTATTCTAATGTTTTCGTTGTTTCCTTGTTCTGTTTTTTTTTTCTCATTGGACGAAACCAATGCAGATGCTGCAAGTCTGTTATTGACGAATACAAGCCAGACGCGTTAAAGAATATTCTGCAATTTTGGCTTAAGCGTAGTATGCTGTAGGAACGAAAATGTTTGGGCATATAATTCTACATGCGAAATTTTTGGTGTAAAGTCAAAATGTTTTGTGTGGAGAAAAAGCACTTAATAAATATTAGCATGTGCTGTTTTTAAATCAGTCAATGCAAGGCCTACTTCGAAATTTCTTTCAAAACTCAATTTCGAAAAAAAAAAATTAATCAAAACTCAATTTCATAAATGCCTAAAAGTGTGGTAATATTCTGTTAGAAATCTACGCTAAGATTTAAATTTTTAGACCGTAATGTACATTTAGAGTAAGTCTAAATTCAATGATAAAAGAAATAAAAGAACTACTGATTGTAATATTTAAGATAAGTATGAGCTACTTAAATAAATATGTCTCCGTGGCCAAGTTGGTAGAACAGCCGCCTATTGATCCAAGCGTAGTGTGTTAAAATCCTCGGTGAAAACAAAAGTATGGAAAAATTATTAAATAGCAATTTTTTCGTTTCTATACAACTAGTGCGGCGAATTGCAGTGTTGTTGCTTACATAAGAACCATGTCGTTACACTGGTTTTACCCCGCATCTAGCTTGCCGTAAGATTCACTTCAAAAAGTACTGATTGATTTGCACATAATTAAATAGAAAAGAATAATATTGTTAAATTTATTTTAATTCTTTTGGAAGTTATTTTCTTTTCTGCAGCTAGTTCAAAGATCACTGCTCTTTTGGGTAAAAGGTTTATTGTCTTGATATATGTTCACTGCGCCAAAGTGTCTGAATAGTAAGAAAGAAAAAAATCAGTGCAATAAAAAAAAGTTAAGTGTTGCTTAATGATGTCTATGACCGGACGTGAGCAGCGTACACGGAAAAGGCTTGGCAAAGGTTTTAGTTTTTGTACCGGACAGAAAAAGAAAGACAAAGAAATAAAGCAAACAATATAAAAAAAACACCTTCCAATGCCGCAGCAACACCTAAAGAGGTGTACGAAAATCGGAAATGATGGAGTTCCAAACATGCCCGCGATGTATTTGTAGTTGTTGTTGAGTCAAATGTCAAGCGGATGGCGGCGTTGTTAAAAATACTCTTTTTATTTTAGCTTTCGCCTTCTGTCTGTCTGCTGTTTGTCTATCCGGCAGCATAAAGTATCTATTTCGAATTTTATGAGCTGCAGATACAAAAAGTGTTGCTTTTCGGGTGCATAGATACTTAATTTAAATACGAAATTAAGATGTGCGTGCGTGTGTACACTTAAATTACTTACTTTGGTTTCTGCTGTCGTCATTATGTTGTTGTTTAAGATGTTGTTGTTGCTGTTGTTGGGCACTACTTGCTGTCCAAAGTCGTTGGTCGCACTTACAATTATATAATTACCCAATAAATCGTAATTACAGCTGCGAAATACAAAGATACTTATATAGATAAACGCATTTCTGTGTTGTTGTATGTTGTTACTTCGTCTTTAGAGCTGCTGCTAGACATAGATACTTCGCTTCGTTTGCAACCACTCGCAGGTGCATAAATTAGAGGCAGTCATATTAAAAATGCGCATAAAAATAAATAAATGAAATTTTATTTAATTGAATCGCTTAGGCAAACATTAACTGCGAAGGCACGTAAAATGGAACAAAATGGTTAAGATAATAAATTAAAATAATGCTCTAGAAAAGCAGCACTATTTGTATATGGCGAAACATTTATGGTGAAATATAGTGAGAAATAAATATAAATGCGTTATGGGGGGAAAAGTGTCAGTTTGCTAGTTGCTTAAGACTAACATCTCTAAAAAGATATTTTTAACAATAGTATCTCTGAAACTCATATATACAAAGATACATCAGTAGTAATGGCATCAACATTTTGTAGAGAGCATTCAAATTTATACATTTAAAAAAAAAAAAAATTAAAGAAATATGCAAGATATACTATATCTGAATTATTAATTGTTGATTTGTTCACATCTTAAAGTCATTAGAATTCTGGTAAAACTTTTTTTTCTTCACTATTTTTTATTTTCTATTTACCTTAAAACTGAACTAGCAGGTGATCAATATTAAACTATTACGACAAACTTTTTTATAACAAACATAAAAACTTGCTTTATTTGCTACAGTAAACTTACATTATTTATTATTAACGACGCAGATAAAAATTCAAGGAAATATGTCTTTAACCAAACAATAAACATATTTTATGTAAATATTTCCTAAGCGATATACTAATACTTATAAGCCTACAATAAAATATTTACGTTTCCTTGAGCTTTATGGCCGCCATGATTAAACATAGAAACACCTTCAATCACATAAAAATGGACACATTCCGTGGCAACACAAAAAAAAAAAATATTGTAATTATTGTAACACGCTGGAGGTAGTCATAAAGTCTTACAAAATTTTATTAGAAAATTTAATGATTGAAATTGTTGTTAAAGAGTGTGATGTTAAAATTCATCAGATTTTTTATCTTACATGCTAAAAATAACTATCACTATTGTATTTTATCAATATTAAAACATTTTCTCTTGATTTTGATTTGCTTTGTTTGTGTTTTGAAAAGAAAGCAAAAAATCTTTCTGGACGTGACAAGTTAAGCAAGACAAAAAGTTTCTGGACAAAAAGTTAAGCAAGCCATTGCAAAAAATTGCAACGGCGTTGCATAAAATTATCATAAAAGTTATGGTTACGAAACTACAAAATTGTTGCATGAAACAATAATTCACTGATTAAAGGTGATACGATGCAAGTAATGCTACGAGTATGATAAAACAAGAATATAAATAAAGTCTTAATCTTGAAAGGATTTAAGGAAGAATAAGGGCTGGAACAAGAATTAGAACAAGGACTAGAACAAAGACTTGGTAAAGGAATATGAAAATAATTAAAATAAAATTTAAAATAAGTATAACGATAGGTTGTCTATTTTGATGACACAGACAATAGCATCCTTACTAACTCTAGAGTACTAATCTACGTAAAATTTACTCACTCCTTACGAGTAATATAACGTAGAGTGAACGGAAGGTTAGTATTCTAGGGTTAATCTTATGAAACTGAAGTTGGTTTGAAGATAAGTTAAAAAAGATACTTCAAGTATTTTGTCTTTCATACAGATAGTTGGTATAAATCTTACTCTCCCTTTTGTAATAGAGTTCAATACTTTAAATTGCGTTTTGTACATTAATGGTTCAAGCCAACTAACGAGCTCAATTCACTACATTTTTTACACACGCTCTAAAAAGATCGAACGAAAAGATTTGACGAAAATAATTCATAGCTCTCAACGATGTGCCCCCTAGGTGGGCAAAATGTATCACCAGGTCCTATTATTGTTTCACCTCCAACATTTTTTCTCAACATAGCCCCCTTATCTGTCACCCTTTTGGGGGTCCTTCTACAAAAACATAAAAGACATAAATGCTCTAAATAGTTTACATCTCTCACAAATGGACACCTAGAGCGGTCTCAAATGTCAGTGGGTCTTATTAGTTTTCGTCACTCAACATTTCTTCTGAACACACTTTTCTCCTATCTGTCACCCTTCTTTGGGTCCCCATACAAAAAATAAGAACTTCCAAAAACTGTCGAAGATAGTTGATCAGATCATCGCAAATGATCTCCTAGTAGGGTCAAATATATGAGCTGGTCCTATTATATTTTGCCCCTCAACATTACTTTTGAACACACCTACCCCATATCTGCAACACTAAAAGTTACCGTATGCCGTTTGTGTTAAGTACTTACCACGCAAACACTACTAACAGTACCGTATGCGTTCCTTTCGAATGGTACAGCATGATAATGTTTGTGTTGATTTTTTATGCCATCGTAATATATTGTATGTTTTTGCGTTTGTGTACACAAACCTATATTTTAAAACCTTTTTATTATGCTAAAAAAATAACAAAAACAATTCGACGTTCAAAAACTTTTATTTCTATTTTTTTTTAAATTTTTTATATTGCAATTATTTAAAAATGAAAAGCACAACTGAACAAATTCCTTCAAATCCATGAAAAAGTTACTGTTTAATTCTTTATACAAATATATATCCAGCTGAGCTTTGGTTTTCAAAGAAGTCATATTTTGATGTGAAAACTCACTAACTTGTGTATAAGGTATTGATTCTGTACAAAAACTTGTTTTCGAATTACGGGTTTTGTAAAATTATCTATAATTTAAATATGACTTTCATTTATAAATTTTAATAAAAATTTATACTGTGATTTTTATTGGGAATTGGGTGATTTTTTAGTCATTATATCAAATTTTTTTGAGAAAATGAACCACTTCAGTTTTTAAACTTTGGCATTTTTAATTTTTTTTTTTACTATCTCGAAAAATTTAAAAATATCAAAGATAAAAAAATTAAATTTTTAAATATTTCAAAATATTTCCTTTTGAATATAATTTAAGTCGTCAAAATCGTTTTCGAGAAAAGTAATGTTTTGGTTCAGATCCAAATATTTCTACACCAGTAGACCAGTAGAGACCAGTAGGGGCAAAAAAAAAAAAAAAACTTAAGAATATAATTTTTTGATTGTCCCATTTATGTGAAAAGCCCCATAGAAAAGTTTTAATTTTTCATAGTGAATTTAAATTTTTCTATGAATAAATTGTAAGAAATCTTTATACCCCAACGCGTACTTCGTAAGGGGTATATTAACTTTGTCATTCTGTTTGTAACACCAAGACGGTGTAGCAGGTATAGAAAAATTTTTGATCAGCATCATCTCCTGAGTCGATTTTCGTGTGCCCGTCTGTCTGCCCGTCTGTCGACACGATTACAGCCTTAATTTTAAAGCTATCACGATGAAATTAAAAATATAAGTTTCTTTTAAAAAAATAAAGATTAATTTTGCAAATGGGCTAAATCGGATGAAAACCACGCCTACCTCCCATACAAAGTGACTTTATTTTAACCATTAAATGTCTTTAAAATTTACAAAATATTTAAGAAATGCCTTGAAATTTGGCACGTAAGCTGTGATCTTCAATTTACATCCTGGCTATGAGATTTGGAAAAATCAGATGAAAACCACGCCTACCTCCCATACAAAGTGGCTTTATTTTAAACGTAAAATCTCTTAAAAATCCACAAAAATTAAAAAAATGTCTTGAAATTTTGCACATTAGCTTTGATTACATTACATTTCCCATACAAAGTGATGTCATCAAAATAGGAAAACTTTCGTTAATATATAAAACTGAATGTCATCGTGCATGTCGTGGCTAAAGACTTCGAATATACTTCAGTGTGGCCGCGAGGGGTATTTTAGCATAGGTACTCTGCCGAAGCTCCATCCTTACTAGTTTTATGTAACTTTTAAAACTAATATTGTTGTTTAAGTAAAATTCTACGATAGAAAATTTTACTTTTTGTGTTTATTTTCGCAATTTTCTTTATATAAATAGGCGTAGGCGAAACAGCTAAGAACCATTTTCTCCCGTATTTCTTAACCAATTTTGTTGGTATTTTTTTTAAATGAATCAGAGTATATATCAGAGTATATGGGGAATACCCAGCATCACTCGGGGGTGGTATGGCGAATAGGTCAAATTTCGACCACTGGCGTAATCTAGTATTTTTTAAAAGACAATAACAAATTCTCAATTTGGACCATTTCTCAAAAAACTATAAACAAAAATCAAAAACTTAGTTCTCAAAATTAATTTTAAAAGAAAAGTTGATAAACTGGCAAAAAGAGATGGTATCTCTTACGTTCATTTAAAAAAGGCACATTCAAGAATAATCTACTCTCCAAAAATAAAAATCTTGTTTAGGAAAATTTCCATTTCCTTGCTTTTAATTTTTTACTGGTATCAACTTATAGATTTTTTTGTCAAAATCTGCCCTTCTCCTCAAGGAAAATCCCTCCTTCGGGTACGTGCCTACGTAGATTTGTTATAATACGACTATGAATTTGTTTAAATTAACTGACTAAAAATATTGTTACATTAACATTGTTGATAAATGAATACTCGTACATTACTTATTCTCATTTCTTCGAAAAAGACAGATATTATTGGTACCCAAAAAGGGAAAGTCAAGAGATATTGCTTTTATCTTAAGACTAGAAAGTAGAATATTTGTAGTCCACATGTATATATTTAACGCATAGATCATTTCATCTTTTAAAAGCTTAAACATTAAAATTATTAAATAAAACTAATATATGTTAAAATATTTTATATTCAAAGTCGAAAACATTGTATATTAAAGCTACATTTACAAATTGTGCTTGTTTAATTCGCACAACTCAATGAAGCATTCATTAAAAACGCATCATTTATCAATAATATTTTGTATTAAATTTGTTTTTATATTGTTTTTTTCTTTTTTGCAGATTGAATACGCTTTTATAACCGCAGCAATGCAACGATGTTTGAGCACAAAGCGTTGCCAATTGATTAAAAAACCATTGAAACATTTACACTTTGAATAAATGCAGCGGCAAAGAAAAAAGGATATACATATTTATAAATTTAAACCTACATCATAATTAAATGCAGTTAATTGGATGAACCATTAAAAATTCAATAAAAGGTAATGAATGCCATTTACCAGATTATTTTAAAAATATTAAACCAACTTTAGATTACAAATTGTGTATTTATTTGAAAAGTAAATATTTATGATTAAGTAAAAACTAAATAAACCAAACATGTGCAAGGTATTATAATAAAAAAAATTTAATCTTTAAATCCAGGCTATGGTTAGTAGAATTAAACTATGTTAGGAAAAAATGTTATGCGGTTAGATGCCTACAAATATAATTTTTTTTAAAAAATTTAGCTCTCCTTTTTGTCTGCAACAATTTGCACCTATTTTTCGGACAGGGGTCATATGTATACATACCCTCTTGCCAGGCAGTTCTATAGATCACGTACTATATAAATAAATAAATAAGAATTAATTCCTTTTCTCAGAGATTTAGCTATGAAAATACCACAAAAATTAGGAAATAAAATATAATTCCCCAAGCCACAAAGGATACTACAACTACGGCATGCGAACTACAGATAAATAAGTTGGCCTTTGGTTTTTTTTTTTTCTATCGTTTTGCTCTGTATTGTTGGCAGTCCAAATTCCAGGAATACGTATTCAACTAATTAGAATTCCTTAGCATGTGTTCACGTTCACATAAATACACCAACATTCAGATACATATGTATATGCACACCCATTGTGGTAGGTGTCTGCGTGTGTGTGGTATGTGTTTGCTTGTATGGGTTCGTTTGTGTGCTCAGTGTTGCATGTCATTGCTCTCCATGGACTTGTGGCGAACGATTTTTTTTTTCCTCTTGTTAGGGCTAATATGCTTTTTAACTGATTTTCCATTCCATAGTTTATTTTTTTCTTCTCGTTTGTTTGCAATTTAATAAAATCCTCCCATAAAAGTTCTTGCATTAAAGATTGAATGTTTAAAAATCTTAAAATAAAATCAAAAATATTTTAATACTCAGAATATGGAGCAAAGATCTAAAAATAGCATTAAAAGACTGTCAATGTCATTGTCAATGACAATGTCAATGTCATGGTAATCAATAGGTAAGAAAGAAATTTCTTAAATTTTATCTATTTTTAAGTTACCAAAAAACTTTATTTTTCCCAGAAAATTGATATGATGAAAACTATTGTCTTAAGATAACGAAAAAAAAGTATTTATGTAGCAGCCACGCACGGTAGATGTGAAACGTCAACGTTATATTATATTAAAAAAAATACAGTAGGATCAAGAGCAAAAAAACTTTAAACCTTAATTGAAAATTTTTAATTTAATGTCACGTCAGTTATTCTGCTACAGTAGCATTCGATTCTTGGAGAATTCGACTTAGAGAAAAGTAAAAAGTGGTAATGATACCTCGGCGGGGAAATTTGCAGTGAAATCTCCTGCTAAAATTAACGGAAGTGTATGGAGATTCCTTTTAGTATCATTGAACCAGCTTGACTGTAAATTATTAAGCATCGATGTAAAAAATATTGTCCAATTTTAGATAAAAATTTTTTAGGTTTTGGTTATTTTGTAAAAAGGTGAACCGTGAAAAAAAGCGCAGCAAGCGATACAATTTTAATAAAAAATCGCGCAGTTATTTAAAAAAATTTTTTATATTTTGTAAAAGGGTATTCTAATTGAAGGAAATTTTATTTGAAAAAGGGAAAATTGCTGCTATCGAAAAAAGAAAAATTTTTTATCACAAAAACATAAGCGTTTTTTTCTGAGTGTATATATATAGATGTATGGAAATGATTGCTAATATGTAGTATAACTTCCAATACGGCTTAACAAGCTATTGCTGACCTGACCTCCGGCCTTTACTAATGCTTCGTACTGGACTTCAGTCAAGATGATGAGTTTATTGACTGCAAATAATAGCGTTGTCACTGTCCCTTGGGCACTCAGTGCTGTATGTTGTACGTTGAAATGGCGACACTGAAATCCAATGAAAATCCACTTAAAATACACAACGTCAATGTGCCAAACACAATTAGTCAACCTTGTTTACCATACAAAAAACAAGGATTTTTCTTTAACATTATAAAATGGAAACTTAAAATGGAGATAACTTACTAATCTCCAAAATGTTTAAATTAAAAAATATTTATATTGAATTAAAAAAAAAAACATTAAATTCACATACAAATCAAAGTTTATACATAAGGGTGTAACACATTTTATTTCAGAAAATTACTTTCAAGAATTTTAAAATAGAGTTTTAGGTTTATTTTTATTAAATACTTTTTCGTGCGTAGTGTAAACGTAATTTTTTGCCCTGTATATACATTTATTTGAAATAAGATTACTTAGTTCTAAGTCAATTGCAGTCATACAATAAATGCACTCTGAGCTCATAAATTAATTAAAATAAACTTACTACTTTATAACAAGATAATAAAAAAACAGGGTCACAATTTAACACACAAATGTACGGTATTTATGAAAGTTCAACATTCGTCTTTGAACTATTCACTTATTGTGGAAATGTAGTTATTGTTGCGATGCTATTCAGTCGCCCTGTATATGCAAGTCGTTTTTATTCTACACTATATAATGCGGCACATGCAAGTGTTGGGAAATTCCAAACAATCTAAAGTCATCCAAAGCCGATCCGTTGAAAACTGTCGCTGCAATACTTACTAGGCACGCATGTGCTGTTTATTTTTATTTACTGCATAAGTGTTTTTTTTTTGGTTTTTTCTTTTTTATGCCGGCTCGACAATTGCGTAACAGCATTAATTAGAGCCGCAACTGGGCTCCTCTACACTTAGTTTGCTCACAATTAAGTTAACAATATGCTCAATATAGCGCTGCAGCATGCATTGCAACAGCCTAAAATGAAGACTGGAAACTCTCGTAAATTCAGACCTTAGGCAGCGTACCCTGGTGTGTGCTCTAAGTTTGAGTTCAACAGAATGCGGCGTCACTTTGCGACAATATGAACAATTTATTGGACAATCTAATTAAAAAACGTTTTCAATTAAGTTGAGTTAAGTTTGAAAAATTTTGAAACCGACAATTTAAGCAGCTTTAGTGTTTATAAAATAAAAAAATTGGAGCACACAATGCGATGAGTTATGAGCCTTAAATAAAATAGAAATTATAGGCTAGGTTAGGTTCGATTCAGTGGAGTTAATATTAATAGCTTTTGGTTCTGGTGGGTCAATAAAAAAAAAAGTAACATTAAAAACATTTTCTTTTGAACACCTGATAACCTGAGGGTTTTGTGCCTAACTTTGTTTAAACGTGGAAAAATAATGAAAGAGACACTATGGCATGTCAAATATGTATTTATACTTACATACACGGTAAGAAATTTTGGAATAAACTTTAA
Source organism: Coremacera marginata (assembly GCA_914767935.1). Classification (NCBI taxonomy): domain Eukaryota; kingdom Metazoa; phylum Arthropoda; class Insecta; order Diptera; family Sciomyzidae; genus Coremacera; species Coremacera marginata. Next base: position 120,977,614 of record OU612047.1, read on the forward strand.
TACAAATGGGCTTGCATATATGACCACACCAAAATTGTATTAAATCTTAATACTTACCGAATTTTACATTTAATTTCTAATAACAATTTGTGTTAGAATTTAATGCTCAGTTCGAATTAGATTTTAATTCTGTTTTGGTTTATATTTTAATATTAAAATGTTAAAAGTTAGCATTCAATTTTATTGCACATTAGAGTACATTATTTATTTATTTCTTCATGCTTCTTATGATGTTTAAATCATCTCCTATTGTTGGTTCCGAACTAGCGTCATCATTGAAATGAAAGTAGTAAACGTTGCTTGTGCGCCATAATCAAATAAAAAATGTTTCACAAAAATTGTATTATAAAATTTTGTTAGCCGAAAAAGTAACTCTGATTCATAAGACTTTCGAATCTTAAAAATCTAAAAATTGAGAAGGAAAGTATTGAAATGTAATGCAGCATGGCTTAAAATTCAAATATAATATTCACCATAATGTCCAGTTTATTCCAAAGAGTATAAAATATCATTGTAATATCAATTGTATTTAAATTTAATACAGAATCTATTGAATAGTATTAAATGTAATACCTTTTGAATTCAAAATCGTTGTAATACTTCGCTTGTATTAAAATATATTCCAGGACTTCAAACAGTGTATATATCGGTGATTCCATGTAAATCGGACGCTTTTGGCCAAAAACTGATTTTGACTTTTCCGGTTTTTTTAAAATATAGTAGTTCGATAGTACTCTCTACGCTCGATAGTACGCTCTGGGGGTGTTCGAGAGAAAAGTTCTTCGCAAAATCTTCGGTCCTGTTCGAGTCGGCGATGACTATCGCATCCGAATGAACCACGAGCTGTATGAGCTCTACGATGACATTGACGTAGTTCGGCGTATAACAGTGCAGCGACTACGCTGGTTGGGTCATGTCCATCGTATAAACGACGAAGCTCCAGCGAAAAAGGTGCTCAAGGCGAGGGTCGCTGGTCAACGACGACGAGGGAGACCATGCCTCCGATGGATGGACCAGGCTGAGGAAGCCCTAACCGCACTTGGTGTATCCGATTGGAGAAGGCGTGCGCAAAGCAGAGGCGCCTGGCGAGAGCTGATGAGGTCGGTTGAAACCTGGACACGGGTTGTTACGACCACCTAAGTAAGTAAGTAAGTTCGATAGTACTTTTTTAATTCTTTTTTTTTTTGCAAGTTATACACTGTGGAAAATTGAAAAAAATAAATCGAAAATTGTCCTTTGGACATGTAGTAACAAACAATATCTTCAAATCGGTTACTTCTACAAAAAATGTTAAGGACATATTTTTAAGACTTTGAGATGATTTTCTTTGTGGGGTATTTTTTAACAACACTTTCATTAAAAAAAATTTTTTTTTGCCATTTAACATTTCATTCACATTGTTCAAGGTCAGCACTACTACACTTTTTTAGACGTTTTGAAAATACTGTTGTATTGAAGCATTGTATTGAAGTCCAAATTTCATGTTGGAAATTAGTGCTAACTTTTTTAAAAGCATTTTTCAAAAACTGCCTACACAGCTTTTGCATACAAAATGATTTTATTTTAAATTAAAATAGGAGTTATCGTATTTTTTTTTTTTTTTTTTTTTTACTTTTTACGGTATTTTATAATTTTTCAGGTAGTAATAACATCCGACAGCTTTACCTTTATCAAACAATAAGAAAAAAAAAATTGAAAAGTAAAATAAAGAAAATAAAATTAAAAATAAAAAAACTGTATAAATTTTAATTTTATAATTAATTACTAATAGCTCTGTAATGTTTTTTAAGTGTTTAATTTATAGCAATACGTTTGGCTCATTGTTGTTTCTTATATAAATTCAATGTTTTCAGTTATGCCAATTTTCATGTGTAAACAATGCAATTTAAGTTATGTATTTTTCTAGCCTGATTATGACTCTCAGCGAGAGTCGAAATATCGCAAAATAAAAACTACTAAGAAAAATAAAAATATATATATTTTTAATATACGGCCAAATACCAATTTACAATTCATATTTAAATTTTACGCATAAGGAAAAGCTGTCGGTGGTATGTTATTAGCTGAAAAATTATAAAATACCGTAAGAAGTACAAAAAATACAAAAAACCTTATTTTTAATAAAAAACTATAGTATTTTGTATGTAAAAATTGTGTAGGTAGTTTTTGAAAAATTCATTTAAAATAGTAAGCATCGATTTTCCAACGTGGAATGCCAAAGAAAAATTATGGTGCTCACCTTGAAAAATGTGATTGAAACTTTATGAGGCCGAAGAAATTAAAGTTTATCCTAAGGGGTTGTTCGTAAGCTACATTCGTAAAATCACAACGATATCGTAACGTTACCTAAAATCTTAAAAAAAGTCGAAAAAATTCACATTAAAAATAGCCCATCTTTTGAAAACAAGTGTGTCGGCCGTGGCGTAGTGGGTAGAGTGTGTGGCCCATACGCTAGAGAACCCAGGTTCAAATCCCACCTGACACAGAAAGTTGTTTCAATCGAATTAATTTTTCTGTTCGGCCGTCACCTCTCTGCAGATAATGGCAAAGAGAGTAAAAACTGCCATAAAATGCTTCTTGAGAACTTAAACTGTTCGGAGTCGGCATAAAACATGTAGGTCCAGTTCTCGATCATTTGTGTTCAAACATTTCACAACACAGACAACGCAATTGATCACAAGAAGCCACAATTGATCAATTTAAGTCAAAGTCCTTTCAAAGGCTGAAATAGCGATTTAGTTTTTTGTTTTTTTTTTTCATTTGGAAATATTGTCATCCGTACATTTTCATGTTTGACCATCTAAATTGACGGTTAACTATTGACGAGTTTAACGCTGCGAACACACGTGAAAATTTGTCGTAACAATTTTAAAATTTGTATTAGTTGTCAAATTATCGCCGTCACCAAGCCAATTGCCGATTTTGATTGTTTGACAGCTGAAATTCAAAAATCATTTTGAAAAAGGCAAATCCTTGCCACTCTATGTCAAAATTGTTGTCAGCCAACTTGCAGCCTGATTGTTTCAAGCAATTAAGCTGGCAATTGAAAAAGTGTGAGAGTGATGGTAAAAAAATTTCAATGTATTTAAATTGTGAAAAGCGCGATATTTTTCATATGTCACGCTACTTTATAGGGGGAGGGGGGGCGGTTTAAAAATTTAAATAAACTAAGTTAATTTAATCTAATAATTATAAATTTTGCTTTCCAAAAGTCAACAACATTTTTTTCATGAACTTAAGATGAATTTAATAAATATAACTTTTATTAAATGTTCACAAAAATAATTTTAGAAAACAATTTCTATAGTTTTGTAGTAATGACAATTTTTGTGTTTTAAATTTATGAAAAAAAATTTTTAGATCTGCGAGCAATATTTCGCTAGCTACGGCCCTGCCTCTAGCCCATTTTGACATATCTCTCGATTAGTAGAAGCAATAAATTTTGAATGTTTTTTGATTCACAGTAAAAAAAAGATTTTTAACTTTCAAAATGTTTTTTTTAGTTCTCTTCTAATCGGTCGTGCTTCTTTTCTTTTTCATTTTTATAAATCCTTATGTTTAAGATTACAAGAATTTTATTTAAAGAACATAAGGCGCTTCAACAAAATGGATTCTCGAAAGGAAAGTTTCGCAAATATAATAAATTCATAAAGGATACTTTAACAAACTTTTGACATATTATTAAAAATTTTAATCTTCTTCTGCAATTTTCTGTTTATATTTGGAAAACTCCATTAGTCGATTTTTATATCTTCAAGTTGGATTATCTAACAATGAAAATAATTTGTTCAACCTGTGATAAAAGCAGGTAGATATTAATTTGTTTAATCACACAATCTGCTTATAGTCACTTCATCATAATGATCCCTTGAAGTTTGTTCCATATTCTGTGTATTTTTTAATGTTATTATTTTGCACTTACTTAAGATTTTAGTATTTATTGAACTTCGTACCGATTCAAAAGTAACCATATTATAACGGTTGCTTCACTTTTATGGATTCCAAATTCACTCCTTTTTAGCACAGCTTTTTAGAGTATTTTTACAGCACTTTATTAACCTTTAGTCTGTACTATGTTTCGCCATCATATCTCTGTACTTTGGGGCGCTTAGCGCCTTTTATGTATTTTATATGGGAAATTGTAATTTTTAAAAGAACTTCAACAAAAAAAGTGTATAACTCTTTTTTTTATTTTTTCAATTTATTTACATAGAATACATGTGAACTTATATTTTGTAATGTTTTTGCTTATGTTTACAAATTTTAATTTTTTATAAATGAAACGGAACCAAATATAAAAAATGTTGTTCCAGAGTTCCACAAGATTTGATAGTGAAACTTATGTGCTCCAAGCGGCGGTCACTATATATATAAATGTTGGCACTCCCACTATTACCGCCCACAAATCAATAGAACTCCGATATAGTAGACGGTTGTGATAGTATAAAACTAAAATTCTGTAATTAAGTTCATATATTTACTCTCGATAGCTTTACTTAAAATGGGAGTGGTCGCACTGTATCTGCTCCCACTTTTAAGAAAACATTTCAATTCCTTAGATGTGCACGTTTTGAAAATCAAATTTGGTATGCAGGTGCTATGGGTCAAAGCGGCGGTCATTTCATATATTAATGTTGCTACTATCACTTTTACCGCCCACAAATCAGTAAAAATTATACGCCCACTTATCAGAAATCATTATAATTTCTGAGTTGTATACATTTTGATAGTAAAAGTTGATATGTAGGTGTATTGGAACTAATTGGCAGTTACTATATATATATATATATGTAAATGTTGCCACGCCCAGTTTTTTCACCCATATGTCTATGTATAAAAAATGGATGTATGTATATACGTTTGTGGGTATATCACGTAAAGATTCCCAGCCGCTAAGCTAATTTATATGAATGTGCAGGGAAACGGTAGTAGTCTTGAGAGTATTCCTGTAAAATCTGGTGACCATTGTGAAAAGGGAGCATGGGAAATTTTCGATATCGAATTGCTTTGGAATTATAGGTCGCACAGCCTCGGAATTCGGTATTCGACCTTAATTTACACACTGGTAGCATTTTATGTGCGTTGGGCGAGGGGCGTGGTACTTTCAGCACCCCAAATTCTTGGTATAGCTTTTGAAGTAAGTCACACCAATGAAAATCGATGTAAACTTACTGTCAAAGCGTGGCCTCACTATAGCTACACCCACTTTTTAGGGGATAAGCGCTGAGTAAAAGCTAGTATAGTATAAAATAAGAAGTGTACAAGCAAAAAAAGAGAAAACGGATTCCAATACAAAATGTATGATGCATAGAGAGGGGCGCTGTACGTCCCATAGAACGAATGGTGCACATGTGTATTCTGAGTCAATATTTCACATACTCATATGCATATTAATATGAAAACTCTCTAGTGTTTAGCTGAAGGTTCGATCTTTCAAATGACTTTGGTCACAATGAGTTTGTTTAATTTTTAAGTAATTTTTTACATTTACAGGTCATCTGGGATGCTGAGCGTTCATAGTACAGACTAAAGGTTAAGATGAGATTCCATTATAGATCAGCCTTATTATGGGGTGAATGTGGTCCAATCAAATTATTGATTAATGATAAAAATTAATGATTAAGTAATTGAAATTTACTAATTAGTCATTTTCAGAATGTGAAATCTGAATTTTAACATAGTCGTTTCTTAATAAAATATAGATTTACATACATATTTTTCAAAATTTGAAAGTTTTAAGAAACGAAACTTACCCTTAGAGTTCTTATTTATTATTCAGCTGGAATTCAGGCCTTACAGGCATGACCGAGGTCTGATCTTTCCCCCAAAACAGTACTGATTTTTTTATACAAGTGTCCGCCTCTTTATACTTAACATTTGTTATTACTTTTTGCATCTATGCACAAAATGTGCATCTATGATTTCTGGTCTGGATATCAATGTTTATCAATTTTTTGAATTTTCAAATTCAGATATGAAGTCTGGCCTGAAATAAAAGAGGACTGATATTGTGTTTAGTTTCAGGTAAGAATACAGATCTGTAAAAAGAAAGCTTGAATTGTATTTTAATTTCAGCCTTGAAATCTGAACTGAATAATGGAGGAATGATTATGTTTACAAATTTAGTTCTGAATTCCTGTCTGACTAATAGAGGCCTGAGCGAGTTTTATGTTGCGAACTTTTCCGATAAATAAAGTGCAATAATTAATTATATGACTCTGAAAGTTTTATGAAAATAAAAGTCTGTGCGATTGTTATCTATTTGACTTCATTGAATTATTTTGTAACTTTCCCCCAATGTTGGCGAAACTAACTAAACTAAAGCAGTAAAATCATAAAACTGTAGCTTCCACCAGCATTTTTTACATTTTGTTTTTTAGAATTTGTAAAATGCATATTTTTAATGTAGTTTTAAATTGTCAAATATTTTGACATTTATTCCTTGGCAAACAAATTTCCGAATTCTTCTTCATTCAATTTGATTTTTATTTGTCCTTTATTTTTCTTCTAAAGGAAGCCTTTATTTCTTTTTGCTGGCTTTGCAACCTGTCACCGTTGTTTAATGGCGCCAAAATCAACTCAAGGCAGGGGGCCAAGCCTAGACGTTTTCTAGTCGTATTTATATGCTATACTTTGCTTGTTTTAAAAGCTTGAAAGCTTTAGAGACAAGCGACAAAAAGTGCACTTTACTGCATTCCTCATGCCATTACCTACTGCTTTTTTTTTGTTTTTTTTTTTTTGTTTTTTTGCTCACTACGATCCTGCATTGCTTTTGCCACTCCACTTCGCACAGATCCGATCTGATGCGATGCAGCGACATGGGACAGCGTTAGCGCTGCGCTGCACCAACACAATTTGCGTCACCTGACTTAAGCAAACACAAGTAGAGTGTAGGAAAAAACATTAACAAAAAAAAAAAAAAAAAAATATAGGATCGAATGTGCATTAAGTAAGGAACTCAACGATGGTGCACCATGCTGATGACCTTACCTCAGCGCCAAGTAAAATAAATCTTTTCAAATCGCGCGAAAAGCTGCAAGAAACAAAGTTCAGCAGCAAGCGACAAAAAAATGCAGTGCAGCAAAACAGCGCGCAGCAAGTGAATGAAAACAAAAAACTTAAGCAAATTTAGTGCGCCTTAAATTTAGTACTATTATTTTTTCCACTTTTATTTAGTGCTTTATTTTTTTCTTTGCTTCTTCTGCCTTTCATTCCTTGCCATTCTTCTTGTTTTTGGTCCTTCGAGCCGCATTAAGTGTGTGGATCTCGTTTATGTTCGCTGTTGAATTTTACATGCGCGAAAGGAAGGCTTTTTAAATACCGCCAGAGTTTATGTTGTGTAAATGCATGTGCAGACATAAGCTCACACACACACACAAACACATATAAACAAAAGCAGTGCACATGCACATACAAGACATGAAATAAAGTGCGGCTAAATTTATGCCTAGAATGCAATATGTTCGCCACATTAAGGCAGCAGGAGGTAGGTAGAAGGCAGTAGTTGTTGGCTTCAGGATTGCCATGCATTTCTTGCTCCATGTTCACCATGATTGCAATAACAACAACAACAACAATAATATGGTTAAAAAGTTAAAGCGTAGAAATAAAGTGTGTTTGTTGCACCATCACACATACCTACATGCATACATGCATGCAATGTGTGATTTTTCATGGAATTTAAAGCTATTCAAATATTTTAATAAGATTTTAATTGCAGCGCTGGAATTCGTTTAATATAATTTAATTAAAAAAAAGTAAACAAGATGAATGAAAACTAGCAAGCAGAGTTTTGCACAAAGTCGAAAAGAGTTGAAAACATGTAGTGCGAACACTTTTTATATAAAGTACTTTAGGCGGAACACATTGTCGGATATTCTATGATATTGCATGATTTTAATGAGGTTGCAGTAACATTCAATTCAATGTTTCCTTTTCTTTTTCAAAAAGTAAGGCTGCGTTAGGATAGGTTGCATTTAGCATATATTACAGGTAAAAAAGGCTTATTTTCACTTAATATAACGTGGTTTTATCTATGGCTGAGGTAAAACTCAGTTGTCCCAGGAAGAAAGAATTCTCTGAATGATCGCCTTAACCTCCAGCAAATAAGAACGCAATTTGGATTTATATTTTTAAACTTTATTGAACAATTCCAATTCCTTTTGGTAGTTCTTATATAATTTACAAAATGTTTCAAGTACAGCGTATTATGTAGTTGGAAGTTATGGTATGTAACGGGAACTCGGTTCTTATGATGGGTAATGGGTTTTTGTGACGCTGAATCGGCTCTTATGATATTGAATTTCTAAAAAATCTCTATAAAATCCACAAAAATTAAAGTAGCGTCTAAATTGAAGAAATTTGACACAATCTTATGAAAACTTCCCCTACATTCCATACGAAGTGACGCCATCAAAATAGAAAAACTTTCGTATATATATAAAACTAGCTTATACCCTGAAAAGTGGGCGTAGCTTTAGTCAGGCCACGCTTTTACTGTAAGTTTGCACCGATTTTCATTGATGTGTGACTTACTTTGAAAGCTATACCGAAAATTTGGGGTGCTAAAAAGGAATCACGCCTCTCGTCCAACGCCCATAAAATGTTTAACCAGTGTATAAATTTAGGTCGTACTCCGAGGCTGTGCTACCTATAATTTCAAAGCTATTCGACTGCATACCAAGTTTGACTACAAAACGTGCACAGTTCAGGAATTAAAATGGTTTCTGAAAAGTGGGCGCAGATAGAGTGCGATCATTCCCATGTATTGTTAAGTTATCGAGAGTAAGCATATGAACTAAATTACCAAATTTTAGTTTTATACTAGCAAAATCGTCTGCTATATAGAAGTGCTATGTTTTGTAGGCGGTAAAATTGGGAGTGGTAACATTTTTATATATAGTGACCGCCACTTGGAACACCTACATACCAAGTTTCACTATCAAAACTTGTGCACCTCAGAAATTTGCATGATTTCAAAAAAGTGGGCGTATATATAGTGAGAACACGCCCGTTTTTTGTACAGCTGCCGACAGTAACCCTCTGAACAAAATTACAAAATTTTAGTTTTTCCGATTAAAACCGTCTGATATATAGCATTTTTTTTTGTGGGCAATAACACAAATTTGGGTTGTAAAAGAGGTGCCACGCCCCCTTGTCTAACAACACCAAACTTCACAGAAACACTCTCAAAATGTTGTTTCAGTGAAAATTTTATCAAGATCGGTGCAGCCGTTTTGGAGTATATATGTTATATACACATTGACCCACTTACAAACATATCCACATACAAGCATACCGACATACAAATATGCATTTCAGGAGAAGCAAAAAACTAATTTTGTTTTCAACGGACTTCATGCAGAACAAACAGACAAAATTATTTGTTTTTTTAATTAAAAAAAAAGAGACTGAATTATTTTGATAGTTGATGAAGGTAACTCTACGAATAGTTTAACATTAAAAAGTAAAAATATGTGTATTTTGAGTTGTGACGGTTTTGTAAATAAAGTACGATATAATCTGTGGTAAAATCAACAGTCATGAGTAAAGAATGTTAATGTTATCTAATGCCTATAACGGTTTTCCAGCTTCAACCAACTTTTGTACATCCTTTTTTTGGTATAATGAGTATTCTATAAAACTGTGCGGGACTACACAGAGACGTGGCACTTTAATTTTAAACAAACTTTTTAAGGGCTTGTCCGACTTCAAACGTTTATTTATTTTTATTTATTTTTGGCATAATGTGTAGTCCGTCGTCCAAAAAAGTAGGCGGGACTTGACATTTTGTTGACTTCAACCAAACTTACAGCGTTTGTTCGACTTCAACCAAATGTTGTACATCTAATCTCTGCTACCTAATCCATGGTTTAAAAAGTGGGAGGGATTAGACAAGGGTATGCATGCAAAAGTGGGCATGCAAAACGTGTGCGTTCTTTTAAAAGGAAATCTCCGGCTTAAAATTCATAATTCCACTATTTCATAATTTCATTTTCATTTCATTTTTTTGATGAATTTCAAATTCATAATTTTCAGGTGGAAACTTTGTTTTTAAACCATCCTGATTAAAAACAAAACAATACGTGATTTTATGTAAAAAAAACAAATGCAACAGTATGAAGATGTAAGCAATTAAAAACAGTAACATTTATGCCAAACAAGGGTAGCTCGTTACCCTAACGACAACATATCGCTCTCAAAACTTGAGATTGAGTTTTTTGACTAACCCAAATATACACCCAGAGAAAAAAATCGTAAAACCAAAGAAAATGCACTTTGAAACAAAGACTTTTATTGGTTAGATTGTGCCCAAAGACAAAACATCGTTACGGCAAAGACACAAATGTTGTTAGATTCCCAAGAACAATATACTTTGAATCAAAAACTTAAATTTGTGTGGCAAAGACGTACGTCTTTAAAAAAGCATGGAAAAGTCTTAAAACTAAAAGAAAATGTAGTTTGGCACAAAGACTTTTATTCGTTACGGCAAAGACGCAGAATATTAGATCCTTGGTTTTAAGTACATGGCTTAATGAAATTAATGACTTCTCTTTGCTGCTTGCGTTTACTATAACAAGAACATTAAATTAAATTATTTTAAATATCAAATTAAAAATCTTACCTTCGTCTGCCGTGAGGATTTGAACCCACACCCACCAATACCACCGATTGAGAAGTCACTACACTACGCAGCGAGCCAAACTCCTTGTTACGAAGCTATGCTGCAGCATAACAATAATCTATTGTTAGATCCTTGTTAACAAAGAATTCAATCGTTATAGTAAATATTTTATTTTCACGGCAAAGATTGTTTCATTGATTTAGCTTCAAAGAACGTTGAACGATGCATCACTTGCATAGTTAAAGAATAAGTCATTATTGCAACGATTTTTTCATTGTGGTAAAGATATTTTGGTTACAGTTTTACAAGAACTTTTTTCTTTGATTTTAAGGCGTTCAATTTTCTCAGTGTATTAACTTTATTTGATACATGCTTCAAAGTTCTGATGGTCCATTGATCCTTACCTTAAATATTTTTTAAAAAAACCGAAGCTTTAAAAAAATGTAAAACTAGTAATTAATGGAGCTTCGGCAGGGTATCGAAGCTAAAATACCCCCTTCCCCCGCGGCCATATTGAGGTATGTTCGCAGTGGGACGTACCTGTTAAATTCCGCCCAATCTTTTAGAATAATCACCGCTCATTACTCCAAAGAATATATTTGTCAAATTTGGTTGAACTCAGAAAAATGGTGTTGAAGGAGTTTATTAGAATTAAAATTGACACGCCCCTTGTCCAATCCCACCCACTTTTGCAGGCATTCTTCATTACGAGAAGGCAAGACTTCTCGTAATACTAAAGAATATATGTGTGAAATTTGGTTGAAATCGGAGAAACGGTGCAGGTGATAATAGTTTAAAAATAAAGTGCCACGCCTCCGGTCTATTACCGTTCACTTTTATAAACTACAGACTGCTCAATGAGAGTTTCAATTAGAGTTAAATTGACACGCCCCTTGTCCAATACCACCCATTTTTGTAGGCTTAAAACTTCTCATTATACTAAAGAATATATATAAGAAATTTGGTTGCAATCGGAGAAACGGTGTAGATGGAACTAGTTTAAAAATAAAGTGCGTCGCCCCCATTCTAGTACCACCCAATTTTATAAACATAAGACTGCTCAAATTACCAAGGACATATGTGAAAAAACTGGTTGATGTCAGACGCACAGTGTGGAAGAGGCTAAATTTAAAGTAAAGTGCCACGCCTACTTTCCAAGTCTAAAGACTCACATTACACCATATGTGTATATAAAATATATGTGCAAAATTTGGTATGGGTTGGTTAAACGATGTGGGTGGAGTTTGGAAAACGAAAGTTTTTCTTTTTAATGACGTTACTTTGTGTGGGAGGTAGGCGTGGTTTTCATCCGATTTTGTCAAATATCATCGTGATGGTCTGCATTAAATATCAAAGCCTATGTGGCAAATTTCAAGAACTTTCTTTAATTTGAGCAGTTTATTTTTAAGAGATTTTACGATTAATATAAATCCACTTTGTGTCGGAGGTAGGCGTGGTTTTCATCCGTTTTTTTCAAATTTCATAGTCAGGATTTATATTAAAGATCAAAGTGTACGTGCAAAGTTTCAAGGCATTTTAATTCTTATGGAATTTGTTTCTTTAATTCTTATGGAATTTGAAGAGATTTTACCGTTAAAATAAAGTCACTTTGTATGAGAGATAGGCGTGGTTTTCATCTGATTTTGCCAAATATCATAGGGATGGTTTATATTATATATCAGGGCTTATGTGCGAAATTCCAAGACAGTTTTGTAAATTGACAGGATTTATATTAAAGTTCAACGCTTATGTGCAAAATTTCCAGGCATTTCTTTAATTTTTGTAGACTTTTGTAGAGATGTAACGGTTAAAATAAAGTCAGTTTGTATGGGAGGTAGGCGTGGTGGTCAACCGATTTGGTTCATTCTCGAACTTGATCTCCTTACGTCCTTACGCAGGACGCGTTGGGGTATAAAAATTGAATTGAAAAAAAAGCATAGGGTAGCAAACTACTCCATATGGTAGCAAGGGATAAAATAAATTAAACGTATGACATAAATATTTTTGCAAGATTTCGAATATACTGTAATATGGCCGCTGAGGGGTATTTCAACTTTTACACTGTCAAAGATCCATTCCTTACTAGTTGGTCTTAAATCACAATAGAAATCATAAAAAATTAGGAACAAGTCTAGTTTAATGAATCCGATTTAATTTCAAAAAGATGTTTAGTACAAGGCATGGCAGAGTTATAATCATTCATAGCATTCGTACAAAGTAGCATTTTTTTCGTAGATTACAATGGTATTGGGAAAAAGGCCATTATTCCCCCCTGTGGCCCAAGCAGGTCCTTAAAATTCAACAAATTCATTAAAGTACACTTAAGCCAAAAATTACATAAGCACGAAGTAGTTAGTTGGGAGTTAAGATGATGTTTAATCATATTTGGTGAAAATTTAGAGTTTTTCATAAATTTATAAACTAAACGTATCAGTTATTAGAATTTGAGCAAAAATTTGTTTCGATTTTGACCAATTTCGATCTAGAAATGAAATCTAGAAGAGCAACAAGATAATTCCAATTTCGATCTAGAATTGAAATCTAGAAGAGCAACAAGATAATTCGATAATATCAAAACCAAACAAATTGTAGGAAAATATCAGCCAATTAAAGTTCAAAAGTGTCCATGTATATAGCTGCAAGCAACATCAACTCGACAGTTTTGTGATGTATTTAAATTTATTTAGTTAGAACTTTTTTTATATTTCAAAACATAGCAAGTGAAATTAAATGATGCTATTATCCTTAATGAGCACGTTACCCAAAATGGTCTTTTGAAACTCCTACTTTTTTAATCCTATTACCTATTTTATAGATGTTGACATAAAAAAACAACATAACCCACTTTCAGCGCTTAAATAAGTCCAACGAAGCGACAAAACATTTTTAGAGTTTCAAAATAGTTAGTGTCTGTTAAAGCCGATTTTTAGAGTCTTTTGGAATTTCTTGCTGCTGCTTAACAAGGTGGTTATACGTGCTTTTCCGACTGGAGGATGTCTGTGAAGTACGCGAAGTTTATGTCCGACATTCCATTCGATTGCGTGCATGTGTTCCTTATTTGTATAAGTTGGCGCCGCGGGACAACAAGACGGCGGCAGCTGAACAAACAGCAAATAACAAGCTGACACCCCTTACCCCTCCCCCCTTCCATTCTCTACCAACGAGCTAGTTTTTTGGCTTGGCTGCGATGTCGTTTTCAAGGATCAATAGCTAAGATTTATAGACTGTGTGTGCCTTTCTATAAGCAGCATGTGAGTGTGTGTAAAAGTTTATTTGTGTCACAACAAAAATAAACAAGAACAACCACAAGTAAGATTCCAGCTGCGTTGACCTTGAATGTTGTTTTTTTTTCTTCTTGTTGCAAGAAATTTTTCCTACTTGGTCCTTATTAACCCTTAGCTGCTGCATAGGACAGGTTGTTACCAAGGCTTTCTTGTCAATTCAGCTTTTTCAAATTTTTCAGCTTTATGTTTTCTTTTTTTTTGGAATAATTAATTGAAGTTTAAATTAATGAACCATGAAAACTTCAAAGCATATATCAGACAAAGTTCATATATTTTGCTAAGTCAAAATATCTTCTTTTCTAGTTTTGAGAGCAGTGCTTTGTTGTTGGGGTAACGACTTACAAGTCCAGTGTGAAAGTTATATTACGGGAGTGAGTTCTTACAGCCGAGGGTTAAAGCTGCTTTCGTTGTTTTTGGTGTCATTGATGTTGTTGCTAGTGTTGTAATCATAGGAAAAACTGTAGTCAAAAGTTATAGCAACACCGGCGACGACGCTTAAATTTAAACGTTTTTAGTACAATATTAAAGCGTTTATGTATCTGTTTAAATGTCTCAGCGTGAGAATGTATGCGTGCTTTCGGTGTTTGTCTGTGTTTTATTGCATGTAAGCAACGATTTGGCAGGAAAAAAACAAAACAAAAAAAGTTATTCATTGCATGCCAAATAAAGCAATAAAATTATAGTAGAAAAAAAGAAGGAAAAACTTTCAGCCACCACAAAAAGCACAACTGTGAAATTTGGGCAAACTCTCTACTTTATGTTTTTTGTTTGTGTACATTGTAAGTTATCAAGCAAAAACTACAAGTCAGATTGAAAGAACGGTGGATAGATAGACAAATTGGTGGTTGATGTTTTAGAGGATTAATTAAAGCATTACAAAGGATACTGAACAAGAAACTTTTCTAGAGTTAACATGATGTGAGAATAGCTAACAATGGTGAAACCATCGAAATCGTTGAATAGTAAAATATGTATCAAATTTTCAAAACACGATTTGTACGAACAATTATTTAAACAAAAAGGATTTTGTACTAGCTACGTAAAGAATATTATTAGCTACGTTAAGTATTTGTTTAATTTTTTAGAGCGAAACTATTTCAATTATCTCATAGAACTGTAATAAAACATGAGCTAGAATAAAAAAATTAATAGTTTAAATAGATAATAATTGCTGAAAAAAGATTTTAAATAACACTAATTAGCTCCAGCAAAAAAAAACCATTTTTGACAAAAATATCTTTTACATCTTGAATTAAGTGGATCTGGAACTTTTTGGCTTAGATTGGTCAAGAACTCACACACAAAAGTACCTGATAGTAGCTGTGAAAATTTATTTTCATCCGAAAACTGTATATTAACAGAAGATCAAGTCAAAGCGGTATGCTGGGATACTAGCCGCGACACAGTGACTAATTTTGAAACCTTTTATTCCTTAATTTAAGGTTTGTTGCTTCTTACGATCAATGATAAAAATTTTACAAAAAGAAACGTAAAAAAAACTTATCGGTAGCAGAGAACTGGAAAGTAAGCGATCATCTAATATGCATATTATAGGAAAGTGATAACAGGCAACCGATCTAGTACAAGATATTAAAGGAGATCATGTTTTTTGTGACAATTTTGCACTGTCAAAATAATGAACTGTTAAAATAAGGTTAAGAATTGCATACAAAATGTTTTCACATTTCTTATACCATGTATTTTGAATTGGATTTTTTGTTTAAATTTATTTAAATTAAAATTTAGTAGATTAAATTCTTAAAGATCTTTTAACGACTGGGGCTTTAGTTAAAGTATCTTTAGATAGGGGAGACTGTGGCCAAGCCGGACATTTTTGGTGTTGGGCAAAACAAAGACTATAAATAATTTTTACCCAAGTGCAATATACAATTTGAAAGCCTATTCCTTCTGCAACCAGCAACAGTTTTTCAATTTAAGAAACATGCGCTACTTTTGGTGCTATGTAACTTCAAAGAGATCACCTCGGAAACGATTGGTGAGCCTAAGCCAAACATCCTTTGGAGCTAAGCCGAACAAAGCAAATTAAGTCAAGAATAAGCAACAAACATGCTTATTTTTATGTGAAAACTATATATAATAAATCGGGGATTAGCCGAAGTGGACTACAGTGGCTCCCTTTTCGTCCCTATTGAACAAAGGACGCTACTGCTCGGAGCAATGACAATTTTCTTGCCATTGACCCGGCCCAAGTGCATATGACCACCAAGCATTTCCGCCAGGTATACAGACATAAAGCTTCCTAACCTCAATACACAGGATAGGCTTAACTCTTCTGAGTAAATGCCTGCTCCGGCTCTGCCATTCATCAGAGAGCCGTCTGTGAATATAAATATAACATTTTTCTGTTATTCCCATTCTCTGCCTTATCTGTACAATATCAAGGATGCGCATATGACCATGTAGGGCCGTTGATCCATGCCACATAGCATTTCGCAACATCCTGAGGGCTGTAAGCACCGCCGTTTTCTATATTTGTAAATCCAACGGCAGCATACCTAACAGAACCTCCATTGCGCTTGTTGGAGTGGTGAGTATTGTACCTGTTATTCCAACACACGCCAGCCATTCGGCTCTGTCCAGTCTCTTCTTTACGATTTTCTGGTTGACTTTTGCACACCAAATCACCGAAGTATAAGTGATGACAGGTCTAACCATCATAGTGTAGACAAATTTCATAGCCTCTGGGTTTAGCCCCCATTTAAGATCACAAACGCGGCTATACTGAAACAGAACATTCTTGGCTCTTTGAACCCTATCTTCTACATGCTTATTCCAGTTCAGTTTGCTATCAAGGGTTACCCCTAGATATTTAACTCTTGTTGACATGCTGATTTCAGCTCCAATAAGTCTGAGTGGTTGTCTACTCAGGCGTACTGCGCTTAGGATTTTCCTGCGTTTACGCCATTCTAGGTTCTCGACACCATTCCTCCACCATTCGGAATGCACCACCTGCATGATATACCCTATCGTGTGTATGCCCGATTCATCCAGTCTAACCAGTAGTGAGTCCACAGTTATGTTCCACAGGGTTGGCGATAACACCCGCCCTGGGGACATGTTCCACTTACTCTACCTCTAGTCTTGACTCTACCATTCTGCATGTTGACAGCCCTGTGCTTGAGCATATTGCCTACCAATTTGCTATCATTGGGCTTGCATTGCGCTTTGTCAGGGCTTGCCGCAGCCTTCCAAAAGCATATTTTGTCGAAAGCACCCTCGATGTCCATAAATGTGGCCATCGCAATGCCTCCTAAAAATAACTCCTTTCAGTCACTCTTATTAATCCGTAAAGACAACTCTCCGTAGATCTACCTGCTCTAAGCGCATGTTTGTATCTACTCAGAGGATTATGCATCAGCGAAGTGCTCTCAAGACGGTCAACCATCACTCTTTCCATCGTTTTCAAGAGGAAAGACGTAAGGCTGATCGGTCTGAATGACTTCGCCTCCGCATAATCCTTTTTTCCGGGCTTCGGAAGTAAGACAACTTTCGCCCCTTTTTAGACTCTCGGAACGTGCACAGCCTAGCTGCAATGAAAACTACCCCCCATTGCATCATATACCCGAAAATATACCCTCCATCCCTGATGTTTTGTACGAAGCAAATAAGCGTATAGCACTCCTCACCGCGTCCATAGTGATCATTCTTTCGGCTTCCAGTCTGTTAACCCTGTGCATCCCTTTCTTCAAGAGTGTCCACGGGTCATCAGACCTAAAACTTTCAGGAAAATGTACCTCCATCAGATCTTGCATCGGCTCCTCTAGGTTCTCTACTATTTTTCCATCCGTTTTTCGGATCAGTCTCACTTTGGAGAATGGATCTTTTAAAACCATTTTCCTGAAGCCTACATGCTTCTAAAATAGTTTCCATCCTAGAGCAGAAGTCTCTCCACGACTGCCTTTTACAGTGTCGTATGAGGTTCTTCAGTTCCTTTTTCTGTGCCTTGTAGTCTACCCATGTTTCTAGGGTTCCCCCTCTCATATGCAGATTGAAGGCCTTTCTAACCTTTTTCTTCAGAGATTCGGATTCCGAGCATCACCATGGCGTTGGATCACCCTCGTCTACTGAAGATATAGGACATGCCACCTCGTAAGCTTCGACCATGGCCGAACTAAGATGTTCGACATGGCTTTCCACTTTTGCTGTATTCCTTGGTACTTTTATAGCTTTTTGGGTAGTGTTTCCCTCGCCTTCGCCTTATATTTCACAGGATCTGTATTCTTGGGAATCCTGACCTTCCTGCTATTGCGCTGGAGTCGGATTCCGTACTTGAATTCAAACTGAATGGATCTGTGGTCGGATATGGTTAGCCTATCCACGACCCTCCTGTTTTCTATTCTGTTCAGAATCTTTCTGCAAATGAGAGTTACATCAATGACTTCCGCTCTCCTCGCATCAACGAAAGTCGGCTGTGTTCCTCTATTTGCTACCAACAGATGGTATCTCTCCAGAAATTCAAGCAATTGCTCTCCCCTGTTATTGTTGTTGGTGCTTCCCCACGCAGTATTGTGCGTGTTGACATCACATCCTATCAGCACTCCAATATTCCATTCCTCACAGTACTTTACCAGATTTTATCTGACAACTAAAAAAAATAGTCTTTATTGATAACACTGAACTATCTCCGTACAAAAACCTTAGGTTTTATAGATATTTTATTAAAAACTTGAGTTATGTTTGGAAAAAACAAAATGTGTAAGAAAAAAAAAATGGTGGGAAAAAGTAAACATTAACACAAAGCTTACATAATTTAATGTTCAAAAGGTAATACTAACTTTAAAATTTTTAATTATATGTTTATATAACTCCAATAATTTTTCAATTATTAAAGGTTATATTTTATCGAGCTCAAGGTCAATGTTGCTTTCCAAAGAAAACAACTGAAGGAATAACAACTAACAACAACAATACCCTATATAGAGTATCAATCACCTAGCAGACTAGACAGCTGTTACTAATTGCAATTGTTTACTCTACTCAATTGTTTAATCGAATTGCAAAAAGTCACAACAAAAATAGTGAACATTTTGCGGAGAAGGTTCACAAAACTCGCACACTTCTCGGTAAGCAAAATGTGCAGTCTCGTGACAGTCAATTAAATCAATAAATTTGAGTTCACTGGCATGGTCCCAAAAAGGAGTGGTCGACCCAGTTTGACGAAAACCTAGCCATAGCAGCGGTCAGCGTTGATTATGACCAATTAATTCAGAATTACGCAAGAATACCATGGAAAGTATACCCTCGTATGCTAGCAAGGTCGAGGCCGCCATTTGAGCGATATGTCCGTGCTTTGTCTTATAATTCAATAAAAACTCTCAGACATTTAAAAAAAAAAGGCGAGTTTTATTAAAAAATCAATATGTCCGTGACTTTTGGGACACCCTTAACATACAGTTCTAGAAATATTATTGAGAATTTATTTACGTATTGTTGTTACAAACTGTTCAGGAGAACGCCAATTTTTAACGAATTAAAAACTATTCACGGGCAATTTTGAATGAGGAGCAATTAAATGCACTGGCCTCGTTCAAAGTATATTGTAGCAGATCTAGTACAAGAACTTATGAGGACGTAATAAGTGATTTCGCAGGAGCAAAAGCAAGAAAAAGTATTTGTTGCAAACAAATAATGGAACTCTTTATTTATATTGTTTTGCTTAAATTACTACGTAATCGCGTGTTAAAAATGAAAAAAGTAAATTTTTATAATATTGTCCTATTGAGCTAATTCCTGGGTCGGCAGAATGCCTTAATCCGCCAGTGGTTGTTTTTTCCCGCTCTATGCAAGAAGTATCAAACTTCGCAAAGTTAACAAAAATATAATACTACCAACTTCCTCAAATAAAATTGTGCCCGGAAGTCAAAGGTAACCTATTCAAAGTTTACCCTATTCTTCATTACTTTAATTTATTGTTGGTAAAGAGAAATTAAATTTAATTTGGAAATTTGTGTTAAAGTTAAAGGACTTAAAATGTCTTAATACTATTAAAAATTTATTTTATTTTTATATTTGTGGGAGTAATTGATATGAAAAAAGTAATTAAAATTATATATACGCCTCCAAAGAAGCAAAGAAATAACACATTGTCGAATCGAGTCAACAAAAGCAAATTTCTGTGTTTTTCTTAGCTAACCCAAATCCAAACCTTTTCCGCTGCTTGAATTTTATAACGTGTGGTCAAAGGATCATACTATGACAGTTTAAGTTAAAAAAGACACTTGAAAAAAGGGAAATTAAGCATTTTGTAATGGACTTATAATCTCGTGAATTTTCCCACTAGTAGAACCATTTTGAAAACATTTCAACAATATGTTGTTTTAAGCCAAACATGCTCATCCAGTAGCCCATTTGGCCCGCGTTGCCGCCATACAAATTTTTTTCTATCATGATCTTTATATTTGCGCTTATTCAAAAGCAAAACCATGCCGCCAAGCCGCCGTACAATATGTTTTTTTATCATGTTATGGGGGAAAAAAAATTACGTGCATTCAAAAAACATGAGCTCAGGCCGTTATTCACGATCACCAAATTTTGAACGCGTATAAACGACAAACAAATGCATGCAAATTGTCGCGTTATTTGTGTGTTATTTGGCAAAAGTCACGATGCGCATTATTATGTGTTTGGTTTTGTGTTTTTAAAATTATTGACATTTTTGTTAAATTTCATGAGCTCCACTGTTTAAGCGAATCGATTCGATTTGATGAAGCTACATGTGACCGAAGTAAAAAAGAAAAATGTGATTTTATTAAAAGTCACTTAATTTCCGTTGCGCCGTTTATTTCTTAAAAAAAAT
Organism: Coremacera marginata; assembly: GCA_914767935.1. Classification (NCBI taxonomy): domain Eukaryota; kingdom Metazoa; phylum Arthropoda; class Insecta; order Diptera; family Sciomyzidae; genus Coremacera; species Coremacera marginata. Next base: position 120,998,339 of record OU612047.1, read on the forward strand.
TTTTATATATTAAGAATTAAAATGAAAGCCCATATTTCAAAAAAATTTAAAAAAAAATTTTTTTCTTACGAAAAAAAAGTGTTCATTTTCATTGAAATCTACGTCCCAAAAAACATAGAAAAATGCATATGAGAAACCAGTTCATTTTTGTTGCAATCAACAAATAACTGTATTCAAATTACCTATTCCCTTCACTAGATTTTTGACGATGACTTATTTTTTAACAGAAAAATAACAATTTTTTGTGATATTTTGAGTCAGCTACAATGAATGACTATATAACCAACCTGCCACATGCCACTAGTCCTGGCCTGCAACAAAATCTCTACTCAGTTAGAATGCCGCATGGGATTCATTGTACTTGCTCGATTTTCATTCTTTCACTATTGCTACAAATCCTTAATCTAACATCCAGGATATACATATACGTACGTATAGAATAATGCATAAGCTGGCAAAGCCGCAAATAGTCGACTGACGAAACTAACCCACGTTTGCTGCCACCAACAACTCTAAACGAGCCTGTAAATGCGCTTCACTGCACTGTGCTGCTAGGAAGCAACACCAGCACACGTTCTTCATGCAGAGTCCTGAGCGACCGTTTCACTTGAGTTGCAACTGTTCAGTGACTTTTATCATTAAGAGTTTGCCAAACAAAATGAAAAAAAAAAATTAAATAAAATTTAGAAAAAATAGCTAGAATAGATATTCCGTCTGTAGGTTCCCTAAAAGCTTGAATGAATTTCAGAAAATGAGCCAAAAAATATTCGCCATTTGTTTGTAACACACTCACACTAGTGTACAAGTGTGTGTGTATGCTTCCTGGCATGCATTTGTCTGCACGCTCAGGCCCAGCCATCGACTTATATTGCGGCTTGTCTGACATCAAAATGTCTGAGCTGCTGTTGGCTTGGCCGTCCGTCTGCATGTATGACTGTGTGAGTGTACGTGTGTGAGCTTGTCTGTTCCTTTACATTGACTTCTTCCTTTTAACTCGATCTATATCTGGCTTTGTCTGTCTGACTGTCTGTCTGACTGTCTGTCTGACTGTCTGTCTGACTGTCTGTCTGTCTGTCTCATGTTTTTGCCTGTCGGCGTGCTTGTTTTCAGAACGTTTGGTCGTTCTAAGTTGCTTGTTGCAGTACATATATACATTGTTGGTCCCTCTTGTGGATAACTTTGAAACATTTTTGTGCGTTGTGGTTCGTTTTCAACGCGTTGTTCAAAAAACTCCAGCACAAACTTTTCTACAAATGAAATTGCGAAATAAATAATTGTTTCTGATTTGTTACATTTTGAAATAAAATTTTTTGCCTCACTCCTTTTTTTGGCTCTCCAAATGCAAATTAACAAATTAAAGCGTAGCCAAGCATTTTTATTGGAATATTTTGTTAGATCAGCAGTAATTTTGCATTTAAGTTTTTCATTTGGAGCTTATGAAACTTTGTTAACATTGCACCAACTTTTAGATAAATTGAGTCAGTTTTTTCATCTCTTACTTTTCTCTTTAAAGCATGATTTGATTTTTGATTTTTGATGATGTTTGATTTTTTATTGAACAATTTCATAGATTTGAAGTCAACAATAACAGAAACTCTAACCATGTTCCTAGAAGATATTCATAAAGTCCAAATTAATCAAAAAAAAACACAACTTTTATGAAATTTAGAAATAGCAAATGGCAAAAAAAAATACTCTGAGAGATATATTAAATCACTTTCATCTTCTTATCATGGTTTTGTAATAATTTAGCAACTAAATTCATCCGTCAAATCCATGTAAAAAATAATATTTAAACGTAGAATAAAATATAGTTCTCCTCTTCGTTTCAAAATTCCTATACCTCATTACTGTGTGTATATATATGCTGATAACATGAATTTTATTGCCTTCAAACAACAAGTTATCTCAGTATTTAGCCATTTAACAAAAGCCTCCTGTTGCGTTGACAAAAATGTGGAATATGGCCAAGGCAAAAACTCTTTTACTATATCTGAGGTTAACAAAGAAGGCATCCCGTCGTTTTATATTATAAGTTGTAGTTGGCATATTTGTAACTTTGAGAATATGTGGGACTTATTGAATGATAGCTAGAATTTGATTCTTAGAGCAAATTGCAAGAGATGTTATTTTATCTCCTTGTCAGAAGTATGGCCGTCTCATAAAAAGCTGTTAGATAATTCTCAAAAAATTTTATCATAGTATTCAATTATTTTCTTTAGGCTTTTAGGTTATAAAAAAGTAACAGATATATAATAGTGATACAGTCAAGAGGCAAAGTTTTTGACATTTATGTTTTTCGTTTCAAATAAATGTCATCTATGGTTTTTGTGGTTCTTGTGCCAAAAATAGAAAACGTTGATAAAAGGTGTGTTTCCGTACTCACACTGTGTAACTTGTGGGACACTATTTTCTGTTTCCGTACTTTCTGTGCTTAAAATGGGAGAAGAAGAACAAGCATAAAACCGCTCTCTCGAGCACACATAGTGAACAGAGAGTGCTAGAACTCAAGACTCCGAGTAAACTAAGAACAAGCTTCAAGAAGAACAAGCATCAACTTCACAATCAAATTGATGATAATTTTAATTGGCGCAATTTACGCTTGACATGCCTGAAGTCAAAATCAGCTGTTTTGAGCCTGAAACTTACTAGAAGCTGTTTCCGTACTTTTACAATTATTCTCACATTTCATTTTTACTCTCTCAGTTGGAACTTACACAAATCTTACACAGTGTAGAGTACGGAAACACACCTAAAATTTTGATAAAATTTGGTACAGAGTAATTTTTTAGTCCTATTAAGAAAATAACAAGAAATTGTACACATCAGACCCCTACAACCCCTACAATCCCGTATAACACCAAACAGAAAAACGGCGATATATTTCAATGATATTTGGTACAATGTCGTCTTTTGGGCTTATTAACACAATTTGCGTACATGGTATACATCGCTTCACTAACACCACCTCCCCCTTTCCCACCGTACAACACGAAATTGTAAAAAATTAAAAAATCAAAATATTTCAATGAAATTTGATGCAATGTTGTATTTTGTGAACAGGGGGCGAACTTTCACATCAGTCAAATGACATCACATGTCAAAATCGTCTCAAGTCGACTCAAACCTACACGTGGTGTTCCCTGGGCAACGGCAAACTGGCATCCGTCAATTTGACGGCTAATTTGAGCGGCGGGTCGCTCCATAGACCTTAAACATGGAATGTGCGTAGGGTTTGGGTCCCGCGACATTACTACTGCCCAATGAAAACTAAACCAGCCTCTGTTAATAACCCCAATTACGTTGACGACCACCACAAACGAAAAACGGACAATGATTTACGGATATGCACCTGGAATGTCCGGATCCTTTATAGCGACGGTGCCATTATCCAACTGGAGCCCTCAAAACAATAAAGGCAGACATCACCGTCATCCAGGAAATGCGATGTAAAGGGCAAGGCGGCTCTAAAAAAGCACACTGCGATGTGAATTCTTCGTTAGCCGGAAACTTCGCCACCTTGTTTCCCGGTTCACACCTGTGAACGAAAGATTGGCCACGATCCGCATCAAGGCAAACATTTTCTTCATCAGCTTTATTTGTGCGCAAGTCCCGACGGAGGAAAAGGACGAAGCCGTGAATGACGCTTTCTACGCTAGTCTTAAGGACGTATACGACCACATTCCGGTCCATTATTTTAATGGGAAAGTCGGAAGGGAAAGGCATCTTTGGCCCTACTGTTGGTCAGTTCAGCCTTCATGAGACCTCCACGAAAAACGGTCTAAGACTGATCGACTTCGCCGCGGCCGAAACATGATAGTTAGTAGCACCAGATTTAAGTACCTCGACATCCACAAGGCCACCTGGCTGTTGCCGGATCAAAAAACGCGAAACCAAATTAATCATGCTGTAATCGACGGAAGGCATGCCTCTAGTGTTCTAGATGTGCGTACATTTCGTGGGATCAACATTGACTTCGACCATTATATTGTTTCAGCCAAGATCCGCATGCGATTATGCAATGCGAAGAATATATGCACAGGAATGCAACGAAAGCTAGATGTCGCTAAGCTGCAATTACAACGGACTGCCGAATCCTACTCCGCTCAACTCTCGGTTAAGCTCAACCAACCTACCTCTGGACCCGACGACGCCGGCGGACTTCAGTGCCACCAATCAACGATGACGGAGTGGAAGTATCACCACCTAGCCATGAAGAGGTTCGAGTTGCTATCCAATAACTCAAAAACAATAAAGCAGCAGGTGCTGACGGCCTGTCAGATGAATTCTTTAAAACCGACGGCGATGAATTGATAAGGCGCATGCATCAGCTCATCAGCAAAATATGGCTAGCAGAAAGCATGCCCGACGATTGGAACCTCAGCGTACTTTGCCATATACTTAAGAAAAGAGAGCCAACAATTTGCGCCAACTATCGAGGTATCAGTCCTATTTCCATCGCTTATAAGGTTCTCTCAAGCGTACTGTGTGATAGATTAAAGCCGATTACAAAAACACTGATTGAACCGTATCAGTGTGGCTTTCAACCTGCAAAGTCCATCATAGACCAGATTTTTACGCTACGACAAATCCGGGAGAAAACCCACGAAACTCAAATTGACACACACCATCTCTTTGTCGATTTTAAAGCTGCGTTCGATAGCCCGAGAAGGGATTGCCTATACGCAACAATGTCTGAGTTCGGTATACCTGCAAAGTTGATTAGACTTTCAAGGTAGAAAATGAGCTTTCCGAAACCTTCAATACCGAAAGAGGTTTTAGGCAAGGCGATCTCTTCAACATCATCATGGACGGGATCGTACGAAAGGCCGGTGTGCATTGTAATGGCACCATTTTCTATAAAGGTGTCCAGCTCCTTGCGTACGCTGATGATATTGATATTGTCGGCAGAACCAAGAGAGATGTTACCGCTGCTTTCACCGCTATCGAAAAGGAATCAGCCAAAGTAGGCTTGACGATAAATGAGGGTAAAACAAAGTATATTCCATCTATAAACAAGGGAGCGCGGAGCTTAGACTCCCACGTTTCATTCAGCAGATATAACTTTGAAGTAGTCAAGGAGTTCGTATACCTTGGCACCGCCATTAATTCCAACAACGAAATCAACCTGGAGATAAAGCGAAGAACAATAATTGCTAATAGGTGCTACTACGGGCTCAGTAAGCAACTAAGTTCCAGAGCCCTCTCTCGATCGAAAAAACTGACACTCTACAAGACGCTCGTTCTACCTGTGCTGCTTTATGGCGCTGAGGCATGGGTAATTTCTGACGCAGCCGCTCTGGGGGTGCTCGAGAGAAAAGTTCTTCGCAAAATCTTCGGTCCTGTTCGAGTCGGCAATGACTATCGCATCCGAATGAACCACGAGCCGTATTAGAGCTCATACGAAGCTCGAGCGAAGATATTGACGTAGTTCGATGTATAACTGTGCAGCGACTACGCTGGCTGGTTCATGTCCATCGTATGGACGACGAAGCTCCAGCAAAAAGGTGTTCGAGGCGAGGGTGACCATGCCTCCGATGGATGGACCAGGCTGAGGAAGCCCTAACCGAACTTGGTGTATCCTATTGGAGAAAGCGCGCTCAAAGCAGAGGCACCTGGCGAGAGCTGATGAGGTCGGCTGAAGCCCTGACACGAGTTGTTACGACCACCTAGTAAGTAAGTAAGTTGTATTTTGTGGTTATTAAACAATTTTTGATTATAATGTACATTGAGACTCAAAAAATCCTAATTCACTCACTCCTCTTCCCCTCCCACCCACAAAATAAAGCGTTTAAAAACGAAAAAAAATTTTTTTTTGGACAAACAAAGAGGAAGACAAGACAAAAAAATTTTAATTTTTAAGTAAGGGATTCTAATAAATTTTTGAAAATTATTAAAATAATTTTGTGTCGTACGTTTTTATTAGGTATTTAATTCAAAAATTAACTTTCTGATTTCAATTCTACTTTTTTTTTTATTTAAATAATTGAGTTTATTTGGGAAAGAAATTGAAGGAAAAATTTATATTATTACTCCCAACTCTGACATAGTACATACACAGAAGTTAAGCCAAAAAAAAACTTGTTTATCATCTTAGTTTCTTGGTATACAGCTGATATTTTCGTCATTCTAGTAAAGTGAAAAATCACAAAAATTTGCTCCACATTCTGCAACTTCGAAAAGTTATGCATCGTATATGTGTCACAGGCGAGTAATCTGTCTATGCGTTCGTCTATTTCCATTGTCTATTTATCCATTTGTCTTCCGCTCCTTGCAACTAAATATCTGTTTGGCGTTTGTTTGTTTTCTGTGAGTTTTATTTTTGTTTGGAGGATTTCTGTTATTTATACGCCAATTTCGTCTAAAAGCGATGAACAGATAGTGTGCAATATTTTGTCTTTGCTCACCGAATGATGAAGTTTGCAAATTTATCTGTCTTTGCGCGTACAATTTATCTTTTGTTGTATATCTTTGCCAGCGTCTGTTAGCGATTTATACAGATGTAGCAACGTGTGTTATCTAGCGATACAGCTGAGTGTGTGTGTGTGTGTGCGTATTTGTGTGGCAAGCTTTTGTTTGAGCGGCAAACAATTTCAATTCAAGTTCAACATTTGCGCAACGCTTGCCAGCGGCAAGAGAGTACAAAGCTAGCAAGGATGCAGCAGGATAGATAAATTGAAGCATAAACAAAGGATGCGTACACATGTTTTTGTCTTCTTTGTCGCTGTTGCTGCTGCTGTTATTTGCTTCAATGTATTTGTTATTGCATTTTTTAGTATTTGGCAAGAAATCTACATTTGTTGCCTTTGAAGTTTTCGTTTTGCCAGGCAAAACAATTTAAAATTAGAAAAAAATAAATAAAACATAAAGTTAACCTCTTTAGGCGATCTTTTTTTTCTTTGACTGTGTTATTTAACTTTCATAACCGTTTCCATTGCATGTTGCTGCTAAATTGCTTTAAAATTAAAATACATTACATTTCATAGCTCGTCCTGGCCATATTATCGACAACTTACATGCTGGTGTTTGTTTTTGGTGCTCTTGACTTGGGCTTTATTATTTTATTGCTAAGGATAACGACAGCAGCAGGAGCAGCAACATCAGCAGTCACACCAACAGCAACACTCAATAAAACACATTTTATTATGGCCGCGAGCCTTTTTTATGCCTTTTTAAAAAGTTTTGAAATTTTTTTATGCTTGCATTTTGCTTTATTTTTGTTAACACGTCCCCGCATGTCCTTTAAAATATTATTGTTTGTATGTTTTATGTATGGTAAAATGACTTGCAAACAAAAGGCTTTCGCTGGCAGGGACGACAGCAAATAAATCCCTCATGTGGGCGATACATAACGGGAGAAAACAGAATAAAAACAAGAATATAAGCAGCGTAACGGCACAACAACAAAGAAGTGCTGTAAACAAAACTTTTTAGCATAATAACCGAGGTCGTTCTCAGGATCATACCCTGACAACCTTCTTTCCGGCTTTTTTTCTTTCTTTTTTGTTTTTTGGTTTTGCCCCATCCGACCCAGCAGCCGCAGTGATAATCCTTGTGAGCCGGTTTATTTATATTTCGTACGGTATCCTTTTTTTGCTGTTGCTGCAGCTCTTTTCTTGGGCCAGGCTATATTATTTGGCATTTGGAGTTTTTTTTTTTTTTTTGTTTATCTCTTTATGGAAATATCATATAAACACCCCGAAGCAACAGCGGTGCCATCATATAACGCAACAGCACGAAAATGGGCATCATTGCCATCCATATTCCATCAGCTGCACAACTTGTTGGACGCCGCACTATTAATTTTGTTCTTTTTTATTTTTTTATTTTTCACATCTTCGACATTTTCACATTTTCCGCAGGCAGAGTCGAGCGACCATTAGGAAGGAAGAAATTTTTTTCATATCGCACGCAGTCAAAACCATTAAAAATCTTTTCCTGTCCCTATTTTACAGCAAAATGTAAGGCAAAAAAAAAAACACTCGTTACGAATAGGCACTAAAAAGTATGAAACGTTTACCAAAATCAAGATATTACTGTAGTCTCACCTCAGGCTGAATAACATACATAAAACATGGCCAAAGCAGTTCAAAAAATGCGGCACATTAAAACCCCAAAAGTCGACAAGGCCTGCAGGATACTTTATTATCATATCGCAGCACATCGCAAGGCATCACATCGCATCCCATCACATTGCTTGATATGCTATAGTTATGTGTGCGGAAAAAGTTCTTTTTGCTACTTTTTAGCCTTTTTCTTTCTTTCATGCCACTTTATGCCGTGTTTTTTTTTCTTATTTTTTTGCAGTTTTGTTGTGTTGTTTGTCTTCTTGTTGGCAACAAACATTTAAGCCATTGTTGTGCTTATTTATTATGTAAAATTTGTATGAATGAAGATGTGTCTAGATAGCAAATAACAAATTTAAATTGCTAAAAAGCTGCTGGGAACAATACTTGAATCCTGGCTGCTGCCTTCAGCGGAAGCTAGCAGTATTTGCCTGAGTCTGGCTCTATGCGTGCCATACTTACACACAACAACAACAACACCAACAACAACTACAACTACAATAGCAGCAATACTTCACATGCTGATGCGAAAAATTGTAGTTTGATCCTTTTAACAGCCTTGGGAAATATCAGTGCCACCCATTGCCACACACTCAGACACACGCTCACAGCGTCATTCGCAAACTTGTCAAGCGAATTATTTGCATTTGTTTGCATTCCTAATGAAATCTTTAGATAAACATTTAAATGAGCGTTGAATTTTTAGGGCATTATTATATCATGACTTTATTATATTTGACTTTATTTATTTTAATATGATAAATCATTACTAGAAGTAAATGTCAAAAGGACCTTGAAATTTCGTTAAAAATGTGGATTTTGATGTCATTTGTCGGGATAAATTTTATAAAAATAAGCTAGCGGAATTTTTGGTGGATTTTTTGAATTTCTGTAAATTTAACTTAGTTGAACTTTCTTATTAGTAATGTAATGTAATGTAATGTAGTGTAATGTAATATTTTTATTAGTAATAATCATCTCAAAAATGAAACTTTGTGGCTTAATTGTTATCTCTATGTTCAAATTCGAAGACTAATTCTATATTATAATTAGCTGCCACCGCTATTAGTTATAACTAGTAATCCCGTGTGGTGTTAAAACGCCAAAATAAAAAATCTAGTTACAAGTAGTTTTGGTTTAAGGACTATTTTTACCTTTCAACCAAGGATTTCATAGAAACTTTCCGTTTCTGTTGAATTTTTAAGTTTGCCAAAATACTTTTCAGTGCATAAGGATCGGACTCTTCGAAGAAGTTTTACTTTTTATGAGAGAAAAGTGGGAGAATTGTAAAATAATACACTTATTCGTAAATCTAACATTATAAAGTTATTATCTTGCAGCACAAAATAAAACCAAAATTTTATATTCATTTGCAAATAACGGTAACGATGTTGTATTTCTTAGTAACGTAGTTGCTTTTCATACAAAATATTTCTGTTCTAGAGTACTTACTTAGATGGCGTGTTCGGGTTTCGGCCGACCTCATCAGCTCTCGCCAGGCGACTCTGTTTTGCGCGCGCCTTCTTCAATCGGATACACCAAGTACGAGTGGAGTACCTTGAGTACGAGTCCCATGCTATAAAAACAAATTTCTCATAATTTCTCCTAGATGGCGTTGTAGTTGAATATCTTAATCAAAATAAAACTTTTGAAAGTTGTTAGAATTCCGATTCCTAAAACGTTTAATGATATAAAAAGATGTGTGCGGCCGCCACGCACGGTAGAAGTGAAACTTTTACCAAAAAATGGAATTTCTGGGAAGATCGCTAATTTATTTTATTAGCATTCCCTTCTTCAGTGCAACCTGCATCCCTTGTAAGAATAAACCCGAAAGCAAGCATAGCATACATCTTTCAATTTATTTCATAGGATTGATGGCAAAAAAATTTATTGTTTATCCAAAATAATCATTAATGGTTTATAACTCGGACATTATATAAACAATTTATTTTAAATTTTTCTTAAAAAAAAAGTTCACCAGTATAATTGTGAATATTTTTGATTAAAAAAAAACCGCAAAATTTCAACTGCAGAAAGGCCCTTGCTTCGTGGTCAGAAGCACTGAACTTATGCTATCGCGCATACTTGTTTAGGTTTGGATCAGATCATTTCCAATTTGTAATCTTTGATATATCAGTCATGCATACAATTAATACAGCACGTTTTTAAAATGATATATATTGTAACTTTTGACGAAAAAATTACCCCGAAATATAAGCCTTTGTCGGGAAAACATGAACGAACACAAAGCAGAAAGGTTGAAGAATTTTCGACACATTTTTTACTGAACGAACACAAACCGGACGCGTTAAAGAATTTTCGACAAGAAATACTGGAGATAATAGTTATCGGTTATCGCTTGCGCTACTGCTTTCGTTGTTTCCTTGTTCTGTTTATTTTTTTAATGTTGACAAAATCAATGCAGATGAGTTAAAGAATATTCTGCAAGTCTGTTATTGACGAATAAAAGTCAGATGCGTTAAGGAATATTCTGCAAGTCTAGCTTATGCAGCAAGTTTGTTTAATTTATTTCAAAGCAGAGTAGGTAGTCCGGTCACTTAGTTGATAATGAAAGAACTTGTAACCATTAGGTTGTGTGTTCAAATTCCACAGCATGCGATTTTTTTAATTTCGATATAAACGTGTGTTAAAAACTGCATTTGAATTAAATGAAAGATATGCTATTTATATGAAAATTCACAGATCTAAGAATAAAAAAAATTCCAAATTAAAATTTGCATTCGTTAATATTGCAGCATGTGCTGTTTCTAAATCAATTAATGCAAGGCCTACTTTGAAAATTGCTTTCTGAATTTATCAAAACTCAAGTTGAGAAATGCCTAAAAGTATGCTAATATTTTGGAAAATCACTACGTTCAGACTCAAATTTTTAGACCGCATGTACGTGCAGAGTATTGCAGAGAGACTCAATTCAATCATAAAAGAAAGAATAGAACTACTGATAGTAAAATTTAACCTAAGTATGAGTACTCAAATATATATGTCTCTGTGGCCCAGTTGATAGAACAGCCGACTATGGATCCAAGCGTAGTGTGTTCAATCCCCGGTAAAATATGAAAAATTATTAAATAGCCATTTTTTCGTTTCTATACAACCAGTGCGGCAAATTGCTGTGTTATTGTTTTCATAAAAACCATTTCGTTACATTAGTCTTACCCCCTATCTAGCTCGCCGTATTGTTGTGTACGTGGCTATAAAAGTATCACTTCCAAAATATTTTAAATTCTGTCTCAAAATAGTGAAAAAATTAAATCTGAACTATCCTGCGTTACCAAATGAAAGCTAACGATGAAATAAATGCATTACAATTTAATGTACCTTATTTCGTTTGACTTGTGGTAAAGTCTGTATGATACTTAATTAAATTGATTATTGAAAATTATGACTAGAGCAGTTCAAATAGCACGAATGCATGGATTCAATTGGTGTGAGTGAGTACGCATATGGTACGAATTGGAGAAAAATTTGTAGGACGGACTGTATTTGCTTTGCATTTTTTTGCCGTTTTTATCAATTTGTTCTTCGTTAAGTTTCGATCAAATATTGCTGTGCTGTAAATAATTAGTTTGAGATTTTTAGAGTAAACAAAACTATTTAATATAAATGTATGCTGAATTGGAAGTGATGTGTGTAGCTAATATTAATTTATTTAATGCAGCTGCTATCAAAATCACCAGATATAAAAAAGTAACAACAATTACAAAATATGTCTGTCCTGCCCACGCGCCACTTGTTTTCAGATTTTAAAATTGGACTAAAAAAATTATGCATCATACGGGCATAACTCTTAAAACAACCGATGATCAACGGGCGGGGGAAATAACCTGAGCGAAGAAGTCGCACGATAGTCATCGTGCTTGGTGCGTGTGTTTATTGTGTGACCGCCGGAGAAATGTAATGTATTGACAATATTTGCATTTTTATTATTCTCAAAGACAGTTATTTAGTTATATAATTTAATAGTGACTAAATGTTTGCTGTATGTTATACCATTAAGTGTGAATTGAAGAAATAATCAAATATTAACTACTGCGTTACTGCTACACTGCGTTACTTTTCATAGTTGTAGTATTGGCAACACAGTTGTTTTATAAACCACAATTCTCATACATTACTTCCATTTTTTTATTGAAAGAAACTTCTACACTAGATGGCCTGTCAATGGCGTAAACACGTCCATCAAGTCTATCAAACTTTTAAGGACACTCCAGGTGAATGGCGGCCGTAGCATACTGATTGAGGCCTGTGGCTTGTATGCAATATTACCCAGGCTTGAATCTCATCTGACATAGAATGTTTTTTCAAATGAAGTTAGTTTTCATAAAAATTATGTTTAAATTAATAAAAAAAAACTTATGTTTATATTAAAGTAACTCAGTTGTTTCATATTTCGACCACCTCGTGAATATAAATTGCCAAAAATACAGTATATCATTGAAAACATCACAGCAAATGTAAGTAAATTGTTAAATACACTATTACCACTTTATAACAACAATGAAAAATAAAAATGTACAAAATGAAATTTCAATGTTTTTCAAAAAATCATAGCTCAAATTAGGCACTGAAAAGTATTTTGGCCCAAGTAGCCCAGTTGTTACTTATCAAAGCATTATAATAAAAATCTATCACATATTTTTATGCATCACAAAGAAATTTGGTTGTTTTTTCATAGAAAATTATTTTAGTTTTTTTTTTTTTTTAAATACATAATATTTAAGAAAATATAAGAATAAATTATTGCATATTTGCAGAGCAAAACCAATCAATTGCTACCCTTTTTATAAAAATCGCGTCTAGCCATGAAAATGAAAAAAATGAATTATTTTTGTGAATTATTTTTCTCGTATACATATATTACAATAAAGAAAATTATTACCGGGTAACAGTTCATCTTCGGACAAGCTTTCGGCACTCTGGACAGCATTTAAAGGTATGTGTTTTTACGTCTTCGGAATTTTGCAGGTTGAATTTTTTTCCCAAAAAAATATCAGATATCAAAATTTGTTAGCTTTCACAAAAAGTTGAGGTATAAGCCAAAGCGCACAAATTATCTATTTTTAATATAAGAATTGTTTTGAGAAAAAATAATTTTATGCGATAAGTTGCATAAACACTTTTTTATATAATTCAAACTACTTTTTACTTATTAAAACTTGGAATTTTTGCACAAACAAAATTTTTAATTCCCTCATTCGATAACATTTTTCGATGAATATTTCAAATAGAGATATTAAACGAATACATAGAGGAACCGGGCACTTATGTTTTAAAGCAAGTTAGCTCAATTATGTTTGACGGCTCTGAAAGGGATAAATCATTTTAGTATACCCCAACTTTGTCATTCCGTTTGTAACGCCAAGAAGGAGGCGTGGCAGGTATAGAAAAATACATGTATTTTTGATCAGCATCACCTCCTGAGTCGATTTCCGTGAGTCCGTCTGTCCGTCTGTCAACACGATTACAGCCGTAATTTTAAAGCTATTGCGATGAAATTCAATACATAAGTTTATTTTTAAAAAAAGAAGATCAGGTTCAAAAATCGGATCAAGCCAAATCGGATGGAAACCACGCCTACCTTCCATACAAAGTGTCTTTATTTTAAATGTAAAATCTTTTAAAAATCCACAAAAATCCAAGAAATGTCTTAAAATTTTGCACATAAGCTTTGATATTTAATATAAGCCATCTCTATGATACTTGGCAAAATCGGATCAAAACCACGCCTACCTCCCATACAAAATGACTTTATTTTAACCGCAAAATCTCTTTAAAATCCACAAACATTAATGAAATGCCTTGAAATTTGACAGGTATGCATTGATATTCACTATAAATACTCACTATAAAATTTGAAAAAATCGGATGAAAACCACGCCTACAAAGTGACTTTATTTTAACAGTAAAATCTCTTCAAAATCCACAAAAATTAATGAAATGCATTTAAATTTTGCACTTAAGGTTTGATCTTCATTATAAATCATAGCAAAGTAATTTAAAAAAATCTGATGAAAACCACGCCTACCTCCCATACAATGTGACTTTATTTTAACGGTAACATCTCTTCAAAAACCACAATCATTAATGAAATGCCTGGAAATTTAGCACATAAGCTTTGGTCTTCAATATAAATCCTGGCAATGAAATTTGGAAAGATCGGATAAAAACCACCCCTACCTCCCATACAAAGTAGCTTTATATTAACCGTAAAATCCCTTAAAAATCTGCTCAAATTGCAGAAATGTCTTGAAATTTTTCACATGGGCTTTTATATATAATATAGACTATCACTATCATATTCGGCCAGATCGGATGAAAACCACGCCTACTTCCCATACAAAGTGGTTTATTGAAAACCTTAAATCGCTTAAAAATCTGCAAAAATTACAGAAATGTCTTGAAATTTTGCATAAGAACTTTGATATTTAACATAAGCCACTCTTTGATATTTGGCAAAAGCCTTCCTTGAGTACAAAGAGACGTCATCAAAATTGAAAAACTTTCGTAAATATATAAAACTGAATGACGTCGTATCTGTATGTACCCAAGTTCCGCCCACGTCGTTTATCCAACCCATACATACTATATTCTTCGGTAATTCATTTTACTTTGTTTACAAATTACTCTATGTGACACTTAAGGGTAAAATTAAATTAAGCGTATGACACAAACAATTTTGCAGATTATACATAAAAATTTTACAAACGTCTAAGACTTCGAATATACTTTAATTCGGGCGTGGAGGGGGGGGGAATTTTAGCTTCGGTACCCTGCCGAAGCTCCATTCCTTACTAGTTTTTTATTCAGTTCATCAATAATTTTCATAAAATGAAACAATAAAATTATTTATAAAATCAATTTTTTGGTTGCCCTAGCTAATGTGTTTGTTGATTGGAAACAAATGTAGTTGCATGAAAAAGCTTGAATTTCAAAAAGTTCGCACATTGGGTAGCATTTTTTGAGTAAATTATAATGGTGTTGGAAAAAAGATGTCGCTTTTTCTTTCATTTGACCGGGAGAGGAGTTTAAGGTTGGAAAAATATTTATTTTATATTGTATATAATTTCAATTTCTTTTGTATACCATAAGTACTTCCATATAGTGGGCTTTCGGCGCAGTCATTTGACCACCGGCCACGCTGTCGTAGTTTCTTTTGGGTATAAATTTTGGAACAATTATCTACAGCAGTTTAATAAAACTGCTCGAATTTCAAAAAGTTATTTCGTACTAGGTAGCATTTTTTGCGTAGATCATAAAAATGCTGAAAAAATGGCGCTCTTCCTTTCCTCCTCTTATTTGGCTCAAAACCAATTTTTGAAATTCAGCACTTTCATTAAAGCAGATTTAAGCCAAAATCCTTTTTCAAAAATTTATTTAAAATAAACCGATCTCTTGATGTATCTGACTTTCTCATAAAATATTTTATATAAACTTTGAATGTAATACTATTTCTAAATACTTTGAATGTATATTTTTTTATTAGAACTACACAAATTTTAAAAAAACAATCCACATAAATGCTTATTTTGTTTTCTTTTCTTTTATAGATTTTATATATTCACTGTACGAATGTCGTCTCGAATGTATGACAAACAACTGCTTTTAATGCTCTATCACAAACTAAAAAAGTTGCAAAAATAACCAGCTTACTGAAATAAAAAATAACGCTGAAGATAACCTCTGCCACAAATACGCAAATCCAAAATGCAACGAAACGCCAAACGAACCTTAAGGTTAACAAAACCAGAAATAATAACAAGAAGCACCACATCAAAACCGCAGCAGAAACACCACAACATGTGCACAGGACGACCTCAAGCTACAAGGATAAAAACACTATCAGCCCAATGGCTGTTGGCAATCGCCATCATTGTCTGCATGGCTAGCATCCTCATTGCACCAACTAATGGCTTGGCAAATTGTCCTAATGGCTGCCAGTGTGACGATGACACGTTGGTGGTAAGGTGCGGCGAAGGCACACTGGATGTGTTGCCCATAGCCTTGAACCCCTCCATACAGCGGCTGGTAATAAAAAACAACAAAATAAAAACAATCGATTCGTCGATTCAGTTCTATGCGGAACTGACATTTTTGGATTTGTCCTTCAACGATTTGGTGACCATACCACAGCGCACATTTGCCTATCAGCGCAAGTTGCAGGAACTGCATCTTAATCACAACAAAATCGGTCAGGTGAGTAACAAGACCTTCCAAGGCCTATCCTCGCTGACGGTCTTAAATCTACGCGGCAACCTGCTGGCGGAACTAGAATATGGCACGTTTTCACCTATGCCCAAAATCGAAGAGCTCAATCTGGGCCAAAACCGCATAAGCCACATTGATGACAATGCCTTCGATAACCTGATCAACTTGCGCGTGCTCTACCTGGATGACAATACGTTGACCACGGTACCATCAGAGACGACTTTCCGTGCAATGCCCAGCTTGGCGGAGTTGTTTTTGGGTACAAACTCTTTCTTGACGATTCCTGCGGGTGCGTTTAAAAATTTGAATGGTCTGACGCGCTTGGATCTCAAAGGAGCCGGCCTACATAACATTTCGACGGAAGCGCTGCACGGTTTGGCTGGGGTGCGCTACTTGGACCTATCAGACAATCGGCTGCAAGTAATACCAACAGCGGCATTCAGCCAAATGCAACGTTTGGAGGAGCTTTCGTTGGGTCAAAATGACTTTGAGTTGATAACAGAGGGTGCTTTTGCTGGTTTAAAGAATTTGAAGCGTCTAGAAATCAGCGGGGCCCAACGTTTGCGACGCGTCGATACTGGAGCATTTACAACCAACACCAATCTAGAATTCTTGAATCTGTCATCCAACAAAATGTTAAGCGATATACAGGAGGGAGCCTTGAGTGGATTGCCACACCTCCGTCATGTTATACTGAAGGAGAACCAGTTGCATACAATGGCCGAGGGCTTGTTTCCCTGGTCGGATCTACAGACCTTGGATCTTTCAGACAATCCGATTATTTGCGATTGTCAGGTCTTGTGGCTACGAAATTTGCTGGTATCCAAGAACAGCTCCAACGATGCTATGGCAAACGTTGTCTGCACCGCACCCGATCGTCTGCGAGAAGAATCACTTAAGAACCTTAACCCTGCCTTGCTGGGCTGCTCACATCACGATCCCAATCAGAAAGCCATGATAGGTGTATTTATTGTATGCTCCGTGGCCACTATAACAGCGCTCACCATCATCATCTATCGCTGTCGCCGCAAGATACGGGATGTGTTCAAGTGTAGCTGGGGCAATTCGGCCTTGGGCCGAAAGGAACGCGAATACCAGAAAACTTTTTCAGACGAAGAGTACATGACGCGCCAACAGCATCCCTGCAGCTTGGGAATCCACACTACCGGCTATCCGACCACATACAATCCGCACCAGACACAGTACATGGGTTCGAGACCCATTCCCGTCACCGAACTATAGCTAGAAGCTCCACCCCCACCTCCGCACCGAGGTCGGGGTGCCTCGAACACTAACACCTTGCAGCAGCTCCAGGTCTCCACATCGACTATGCTCAATGGTGTAGGTGTCCCCGACACCCAGTCGCCCTTCGCACAGCTTAGTCAAATTCACCTTATGTCGAACAATGTCTCTGCCACTACCAACACCACCGCATCTGTCAGCTATCCGTCGCAACAGGATCTGCGAAAAGTACCAAATGGCAAAGCCCAACACTGCCTCTCGTCTCTGCCACGCCATGCCACGCGTCAGCAGGAGAGCTCCTTAAACCAAAACCAATACAGCCAACCTCTAGCCAATGGTGGACCGATTGGAATTCACAAATCGGCCACCCCCGATCGCCACATACGTCTCACTCAGGACCACTTCAACGACAACCACCACTATGGGGTCCAGACAAATACATTGACCAGAACAATTCTGCCAGAACCCACTTATATGCACAACAATTCGCATTATTCGCTGCCACTCGATCATGACTTGCCGCCCAGCCCCACACCAACTCCACCGCCTCCAGCCTTGCCTATACGCAATGGCAGCTGCGGCGGATCCATGATTATGCACAGCAACACTACCGGAAGGCGCTCCTTTACCAACAGCAATGGCAATATTCTGAATAACAATAATAATAACAACAACTTTGCCCTTAACAACAACAACAGTCTGCGGCGGTATCACTGATATTCGCTGCAAAAGGGATGCAACGGAAGCGGCTGCAGGTTTGACAGCAAGTACAACAACCGGGAGGACATTGAGATGTGTTCGTTTCTGCAATCCTAAAAGTAAGCGTGATGTATGTAGTAGAAACAGAGTGCGACAGAGAGAGAGAGACGGAGAGAGTCTTTACTGACTGAATGCTTGGTGAATTTAATGAATTATTTCATTTATACCATAAAATCTCAGTTGTTTTATTTTTAATTTTATGTTTCTAAACTACAAGCAGCTTTTTTATCAAAAAAAAAATCTTATTTATAAAAATAATTTGCAGTTTTTAAAATTGTATATAATACATATTAGTAAACGATTAAATTTTGCAGATTTTGTATATGACAAAGTATTCAATTAATAGTAATTTTAACAAAAGACAAATGGCGAAATTTAATTCCAGTGATGTTAATTTTAAGTTTTTATTTAATTGTAAAAAATAATTTGTACATAATCAATATAAATAATAATAACAATAATAAAATGTAGTGGAAACAAGATGTTGGAGTAACATATTCGGTACACATGAGTCATTAAGTCTAGAATTTTTATAGTTTACAACATTGAATAAATTATAATGAATGGAAAGTGTAGAGAGAAAAAAAAACACTCACCAAAAATGTCGTAGATACTACATTCATTCTAACATTTAAATATAGATAGTCCAAACCATATAACTAACAACTTCACAATGATATAAATAACGAAAAATAAAATCCAATGCATTCTTATGTTTAAACAAGAATGAGAAAATATCAAGCAAATATATAGAATTAATTGTGAAAAAAATTTAAGAAAGTTAATTGCAACAACAATAGCAACATCCAATACAAATATTAAGTCAAAGAAAATCTATAAATAAAACGAAATTTTAAAAACAACACATTTTCTTTTGATTTTATTTCTAAATATTTACTTTAGTTATTGAATTGGTACATTTATTTTGTTCCTGTTACTTCTGATTTGTAGAGTAATTTTCTGTTGTCTTAAGGATGGATTTTATATTTTTGTTATTTCGTTTTCAAGATATTTTGAAATTGTTTTTTAAGAAATTGATTTTTATAATTTTTTTGTAAAGATGAAATGAGAGCTGGAAAAACTGGGTCGATTCTGACACTTTTTTAACAATTTAATGAGTAAAGTGACAATCTATTATTTCTTTCTAAATAATCACATTTTTTAAGCTATGAATAGACAAGTCCGATTGAAGTAAAATCTTGGATTTGTATTTATTTTGACTTCATTAAAACATTTATTGCTCCAAATCTATTTAGGTGGGTCAAAAAAAAAAACCATTTTTTCGACACTTATATTCTGGAAGCTGAATTTAAGTAGATCTTAAATCCAAAAGGATTTCGAAATCGAGGGAACTGTTAGGTCTCCTTTGGCTTCCATAATTGCCTGTAAGCGTCTTCGCATACTCCCAACTATGTTTGATGTCTGTTCGGGTGTTATATTTTCCCATTCTTGGCGAGGGCCTCCTTTAGTGAATCTTTTAATGATATGCGATGGCTCCGAATTTTTTTCTCCAATAATTGCTAAATATGTTCAATAGCATTCACATCTGGCGACTGTGAAGGTATTTTGAGCTGTTGGCAATGGTAAATAAGGCATTCCTGCACAAGGTACGACGCATGTTTCGGGTCGTTATCTTGCTGGAACAAAAATGGCTTCCCATTCATGCCCAACTTTTCAACACAAGGAAACAAATTGTCCTTCAAAATATTCAAATAAGAGCACTTATTCATTTTTTCAACGATAAAGACAAGATTTCCCACTCCAGAAGCCGCCATACACCCCCACACCATGACATTACCACCGTCGTGTTTGACTGTTTTAATTGCGTTTTTTCTTGGAGCTCATTGTTTGGTTTCCGCCAAGCTTCATGTGCGCCATGTGATCCAAAAAGGTTGAACTTCGATTCATCACTGAATATTACACTGTTCCCGAATGATTTCGATTGATGTACATGAAGTTTTGCAAACTCCAGCCTCTTTTTCTTATTAATAGCCCAAATAAATGGTTTGCGCCGAGGAATTATTCCATGAAAACAAGCTCAATGTGTTTGGGGATCTAAGTTTTTATTGAAACTTGGCTACATTTCATTGCATAATTTTACAGCCGAAACCTTAGGATTTTGGGCCACTGCAGCTACTACAGTGCACTCCTGGCATGGTGTTAATATTCTTGGGCGTCCAGATCTGCTTTCACGCTCTAATTTTCCCGTATTTATGTAATGTCTTATAATTTTTCGCACACTTGTTTAGGGCTTCTGCACTATATCACTAATTTCTCGATACGATTTTTACTGCACATAAAGGTTTATAATAACTTTTTGAAGATCTACCGAAATTACTGTACGACTGCTCATTTTGCTCATTCAATCACGACAACTACATCAACACTAACTTAAATCAATTGACAATTGGATGGCTGCGCAATAATTATGTGCAGAAAATGAAATAGATCAAAGAGAACTTATAGAATACCGTTATATTTGCAAAAACAAGGTACACATACTGCCTGTCCCTAAACTTTTTTCATATGCATTTTTTCTTCTTCTGCTTATATTTTGAGTAGTGTATAAAGTAAAGGAAGTTTTTTGTGTATTTCAATTAAAATTCATCTAATGATACTAACTGCATCAAAAAATTGGCCAAATTAGTTGCTTTTAAATATTAAAACTTTTTTGATTCACTGTATATGTTATGAAGTCATATAATTTTTAACCAAAAACTAAGGATTTCTACTAAGGTTTTACATTTATTCCGTTATGTCCAATTTTGTTTCTAAATGGGAAGAGAGATATATTGGAAAGTAAGGGAAAGTCTAGCTGAATTTGTACCATGGTACCATGTACCATGTACTAAGTATGGTAAAAATGAATTCTGTTTTTTTCAGCAAGGAGATGTGGGTGAGCAGAATTAAAAAAAAAAAAAAAAGTTGGCCGGCCCTAGTTAAAGATTATTGCAAAACCATTATGCTAAAATGAGCGCACTGTTAAAAATACACTTTAAATAAAAAAGGTTAATTTAGTAGTTAGCCAAAACTCTCCGATATAAAAAACCAACCATATTTAAATAAAATAATCCGATGATTCACGTATATAGCCATGGAACTCTCACACTACGACCATGTGCAAATAAATCCACATAATTTGGTACTAATATAAGAATTTTGAGGCTGATGGAGCACCTAAAGTTCTTAGCTAAGCTTATCCCAAGGTTAGTTAAGCGAAGATACATTTATGTTGAAATAAAACTGAGAGAAAAGATCATGGGTTGAAGCCACTTAAATGTCAAGGCCATGGAATAACATGTCCTAAAAAATTTTTCATGAAATTAATTAAAATCGACTATCGATAACCGAAGCTACCCATTAAAAATACAAAATATCATGATTAAACATAGGTTGCTATTTATATTTCAGGACTTGGCAAGAGTAAATGGCAACACATCTGACGTACATCTGATGTTTCCATTATTGAAAAAACCCTTCCTCAGAACATTTTGCCATTTGAGCGCGATTTGTGTTGTTAACAGTATCATGAAAAATCATCTCTGGCAAAAAATGGGATTACTTAGTGAACATTTTCATGTGGTTATCTTTCATAAATTTCGACTTGGTCTCTCAAGGCAAGAATGCATCGATGAACTTAATTCCTTATACGATGATAAGTACCATCCTACAGCACTGTAAAAAATGCTATAATTAACTCAATTGTGGTCGACGTTATCTTCAGAAATAGTTCCGTAAAGGCCGTCCAAAATCAGTTGTTCTACCAGAAAACATCGATGCTGTGTATGTACTGATATAGCAAGAACGTCAAGTGACATACTGTGTTTGAGTTTATAGTAGACCCCTACCTTTATTTACGAGAACTATCCAATCTCTTGCACATAAAGGATTTACCAGCCCGGTTGTACTAGGCGCGACTTCCACCGACCCCTCCAGGCATGTGCAAGCGATGCACACAAGTCACAATCAGAAGAGACTTTCCAAAGGGCTGCCAAGAAAAGTCACTGGGCAAGGGTTTCACCTGATGAAACATCAGGTTTCTCCTTAACATCATCGACAAATAGGCCAAAAATTTAAATTAACTTTTACAACTGGCCGTGTTCAGTTTGAACACTTAATTGTGCTTGATTTACATTCAACCTCGTTATCAGTTCAAGATACTCGATCCGTTACCGAAAACTCGGAAGTATATAAGCGCAACTGTTTTTTTAGGAGTTTGGAATAAGGATTACAATGTCTTATGCTCTTCTATATAGAACTCTTCTCTAAAACGATAGATCAATTCTCCCCATCATTTTAGTGGAAAAGATAATCACAGGCGCGTGCCAAATTTATATACCAACGTTACATACCTGCTCGAAGGAATGGACGCCAACGCCGGGATCCAAGATAGGCTTCCCATTTACACAGATAATACAAGATTAGTTCATGTTGGCAACCATAATTTGTTCCAAAGGATCTTATACTGCAACCATCCTCCTTTTTTCATGGCTGTAGACAGGCAGGCAGGATCGTCTTGCTGCTAACCTGGCAAAGTTCATATGACATACTGTAAGATTCAGGCATCTTTAAGTATAAGTAAGACAAGCAGCAATAAGATCGTTGCATAATCGTTCGATCCCACATAATCTGACAAATTATAAAAAAACTCGTGTCGATTGGTGCAAAGAAATGTTCAAAAAATACGATCAAGGTGCATCAAAGGCTGTGTATAACATCGACACAGGTGGCAAATCATGAATCTATGCATATGAGCTCGAAACAAAACAGCAATGGACTGAATAGATCTTACAAAATGAGCTAAATTCAACAAAAGTAGTTCGCGGAAGAATCATATAGAATCAAATGGTAGCCTGTTGTTCCTTCAGCATTACCAGTCATGTGGCGACAATGACATTAGAGAAATGTATAACGGTCAATTCCGAATGATACGTAACCATTTGTTTGCTACAAGTCATAGGAGAAAATTTAGATAACGTCGCAGAAGAGGCGAACTATTATTCATCATGGCAATGTAACTCTCACATATCTGCCCAAACATAGACCTTTTTTGACCAGCCAAAAAGTCGAAGTGATGGGTCATTCGCCGTACAGCCTTAGTTTGGCATTCCATGACTTTTTTTGTACTCCCGGAAATATAAAAAAAAATTAAGTGTTCAACGATTTTCAACTCCGCTTCGGTTGTTGCATTCAAAACTTTTTTTTTTTTGAGTTACCTCAATCGGAGTGGTTTGAACGCATCCAAAATTGATTCGAACGCATGTAGAAGTATATTGATCATCATGGATAATATTTTGAAACACAATAAAACCAATTTGAATAATAATTATCTATTTTTTCCTAATTAAGCCAGAAATTTAATAACAACCCTCGTATTATGTAAATTAATCATTTGAAAAATTAAAACGTTTCAAATTTCCCGTATTTCGCTAATAAATTATGTCCGCTTTTTGACATCAGTCTTGGCTTAGGAGCGCAAAAATACTTTTATAAATTTAGAGCAGTAGTGGAAAAGGTTAGGTTAGATTAATCCGGGTTCATCGCTGCGCAATTTCACATAGACCATTCAGATTCTTAATAGTAGGTATCAATTTAAAAATACACTAGACATCAGCAGAGATTTGTAAAGAGCTTTGAATTCGTAACTCTTAGGACGGCATCAAGCAAAGTTTTCCCTATATATTTTTAGGACGTGAACGTTGGTCAGTCAGCCAAAGTATTTAATTTTCGATGTCAGAAGAGCAGAGCATGTGCATAGTAGATGTTCCAGAATTTCCGCAGTGCCGGGTTTCTTATACCTCCTGCAGTTATCATAGGTGGTGTCGTCTAGCTTTCTCGGGTGAGCTGTTGTCATGCAGTGATCAGTGAGGATAACCACTAGTGTTCTACAGTCTCTGCGTGGTCTTGCCAAAATGAATAGAGTTCATTTCTTGCATTATCTATCAAATATGATTCTTGAGATTTTGCATGATATCGTGTCTCTCCACCTACGACTCACTTTTTTCTATACAGCTTTTGAAGCTTGATAGGAATACTCCCGCCTGGAAGATGCTACAGTGATCCGGTATTTTATATGGTTGCCTTATGTCGAACTATGAACAGTAACAGTAGCGCAACCAAGGGAAAGAGGGCTTTAACCTCCCAAAATTATTGTAGCAAAATGAAAAATAGGATACAATCACACGAAAAGTAATCACATGTTTTTATCAAAATAATGAAAACCCAAATCTTAATTTCAAATCTATTTTCGTTGAACCGTAATCTTTTAAACTATCAATGTTTTATTCGTTCAGAATATATGTGTCTAAATTTTTTTAGTTGTAACTCTGACCACTTGGGGTATTGTTAACAATTCTTCGATTTGAACATGGTGAGGAAAACAAGGTGGTAGCGTATTTTCTCATTCTATTTGATAGCGTATCTCCTCACAAAAATGTCCCTAGATCTGTCAGACAGAACAGATGATAGTTAATTTTGAGCAAAACCCATTAGCAAAACAAAGTTTGTGAAATTTGAATTTTGTTTAATCTTAATAATTTAATTATTTAAGTTATTTATTTATTTAAATCATCTACTGGGCTAATACCCTTACAGATTACATCACATAATACTAAACGAAAGATAAAAGAAAAATACATACACAAATGCAAACATTTCACAACAATGTAAAATTTAAATTAGTTGGTAAAGTTCAAAAAAAGAATATCTTACAACTATTTCTTGAATATACATCTATCTACACTAAAATCAGTGGGATTAGCAATTGAGTTGCTTTGTGATAGACAAAGAGAATAAGAGCCAATAGTCCTGGAGAGTTAATTCTGCCATCAGTTAATCTTTTATAAACAGAATGTTGGCCATTACTCGCCTTTGGGCCAGACTTTGTATGCTAAGTAATCGACTGCACACCAAATAACTGGGCATATTTTTCCATGAGTAGGTTCGTCTTAAGGCGAACCTTGTAAATCGATTTTGAATATTTTCGATTCTGTTAATTGAAATTTTGTAAAATGGGTCCCAAATTTTTACTTCCACATTCTAACATAGATCGAACTAAGCTAAAAAATATTGTTTTAGACGTAAAAGGATATGTAAATTCCATACAGTTTCGTTTTTAAAAACCGAATAGCGAGTTTGCTTTTGATATCACGTACTCTAGCTGAGTTTCAAAACTAAATTTAGAGTCAAAGTATATTCCAAGGTATTTGAATTGGTATTTTTTTAAAAAATTTATATTTCTATCACAACTAAAGTCGTATCTGATTTGGACATTTTTTGTAGAAATCGTTAAGGTAGTACATTTGAAAAAATTCAAATCTAAGCAATTTAATTTGCACCAGTCTAAAAGTTTATTGATATCTTCTTGCAAACGAAGACAGTCGTCAAAAGTATCTATGTTGTGAAAAAATTTTAAATCATCTGCGTACAGTAAGCTCTTACAATGCTGAAATATTAGCGGTAGATCATTATTGAATAAAATGAATAGCTCCCCTGGGGTACACCCGACGTAGCAGATATAGGTTTCGAGTATATATATAGGAACGAGTATTTAATATAAAAGTGGTTAAACTATGGAAAATAACACTGCAATGGCACCACCCGTTGAATGAACAACTAGGGTGAAAGAGCGTTTAGTTCCCTAGATAGAGCTTTCCAATAAGTTCGCCATAGCACGTCGCTGTGGTTTAAGTACTAATAATTTATTATTAAATTATCACACATTCAATTTGCTACTTCACAATATAATATTGTGTAGAATTTATTTATTATACTCTAACTGCATCTTGCTGTAAAACGAAACAAAGGCGTATAACGATCGAAGAATAGAGCGACAATATAATTTAGAATGAAAAATGTAGTGCTTACCGTGTCTCGCAAGATCGAATGTGTTCGTTTCGTTATACAGCAAGATGCAGTAAGTATAAAGCAGTGTTGATCAACACACGGTCGAAACAACAACAAAGAGAGCTTTCCGAGTGCACAGCTTTACACTGAACAAGAAGCTCTTAAAAGCTCTCACAATATTTGGTTCAAGGAAATATGTGTTGTCGAGTGTTGTATTTTCAATGTAAAGTTTTATTTTTTTATTTTTGTGTTTGTTTTCGGATACACCAAGTGCGGTTAGGGCTTCATCAGCCTGGTCCATCCATCGGAGGCATGGTCTCCCTCGTCATCGTTGACCAGCGACCCTCGCCTCGAGCACCTTTTTCGCTGGAGCTTCGTCGTCCATACGTCCATACCCAGCCAGCGTCGCTGCACAGTTATACGCCGAACTACGTCAATGCCATCGTAGAGCTCATACAGCTCGTGGTTCATTCGGATGCGATGGTCATCGCCGACTCGAACAGGACCGAAGATTTTGCGAAGAAATTTTCTCTCGAACACCCCCAGAGCGGCTGCGTCAGTTTGCGAAACTACCCATGCCTCAGCTCCATAAAGCAGCACAGGTAGAACGAGCGTCTTGTAGAGTGTTAGTTTTGTCGATCGAGAGAGGGCTCTGGAACTTAGTTGCTTACTGAGCCCGTAGTAGCACCTATTAGCAATTATTGTTCTTCGCTTTATCTCCAGGCTGATTTCGTCTAAACGCCGCGCTCCCTTGTTTTTAGACAGCATATACTTTGTTTTACCCTCATTTATCGTCAAACCCACTTTGGCTGATTCCTTTTCAATAGCGGCGAAAGCAGCGGTAACATCTCTCTTGGTTCTGCCAACAATATCAATATCATCAGCGTACGCAAGGAGCTGGACACCTTTATAGAAAATGGTGCCATTACGATGCACACCGGCCTTTCGTACGATCCCCTCCATGATGACGTTGAAGAGATCGCAAGACAGTGGATCGCCTTGCCTGAAACCTCTTTCGGTATTGAAGGTTTCGGAGAGGTCATTTCCTACCTTGACGGAGCTGCGTGTGTTGCTCAACGTCATTCTGCAAAGTCTAATCAACTTTGCAGGTATACCGAACTCAGACATTGTTGCGTATAGGCAATCCCTTCTCGGACTATCGAACGCAGCTTTAAAATCGACAAAGAGATGGTGTGTGTCAATTTGATTTTCGTGGGTTTTCTCCAGGATTTGTCGTAGCGTGAATATCTGGTCTATGGTGGATTTACCAGGTCGAAAGCCACACTGATAAGGTGCAATCAGTGTTTTTGTAATCGACTTTAATCTTTCACACAGTACGCTTGAAAGAACCTTATATGCGATGGAAATAAGACTGATACCTCTATAACTTGCGCAGATTGTTGGGTCTCCTTTCTTAAGTATAGGGCACAGTACGCTAAGGTTCCAATCGTCGGGCATGCTTTCTTCTAGCCATATTTTGCTGATGAGCTGATGCATATGCCTTATCAATTCATCTCCGCCGGTTTTAAACAATTCAGCTGACAGGCCGTCAGCACCCGCTGCTTTATTGTTTTTAAGTCGTTGGATAGCAACTCTAACCTCTTCATGGCTAGGTGGTGGTACTTCCACTCCGTCATCGTTGATTGGTGGCTCTGAACTGCGCTCTCCATGGGCGGCATTGGTGGAATCGTCGCCAGTAAGTAAATTGGAGCAGTGCCGTCTCCACAATCTCAGCACACACTGCGTATTCAGATCTCCATTTTCGTCTCTGCAAGTGGATGCTCCGGGCTTGAAACCTTGGGTTAGACGCTTAACCTGTTGATAGAATTTTCGTGCATCCTCTTGCCCTGGTATACCTCTAGTTCCCCACGCTCACGCTTTTCCTGGTCTCTTTTCTTGCGTCTGAAAAGGCGTCTCTCTTCCTTCCTCTTTTTGCGGTAGTTTTCTCGCACGGCTCGCGTTGCAGCTGACTGCAGCGTTTTTCTATATGCGGCGTTTTTTACTGCAGTCGCGATGCGACACTCCTGATCATACCATTGGTTCCGAGGTTGCGGGCGCCGGAAACCAATGACTTCTTCAGCGGCAGTGCGCATGGAGTGGGATATATGCACCCAAAGTCCTCCGGCGTCGTCGGGTCCAGAGGTTGGTTGGTTGAGCTTAACCGAGAGTTGAGCGGAGTAGGCTTCGGCAGTCCGTTGTAATTGCAGCTTAGCGACATCTAACTTTCTTTGTATTCCTGTGCGTATGTTCTTCGTAATGCATAATCGCATGCGGATCTTGGCTGCAACAAGATAATGGTCGGAGTCATTGTTGACCCCCCGAAATGTACGCACATCTAGAACACTAGAGGCATGCCTTCCGCCGATTACAACATGATCAATTTAGTTTGATCGCGTTTTTTGATCCGGAGACAGCCAGGTGGCCTTGTGGATGTCGAGGTGCTTAAATCTGGTGCTACTAACTACCATGTCTTAGACCGTTGTTCGTGGAGGTCTCATGAAGACTGAACTGACCGACAGTGGGGCCAAAGATGCCTTCCCTTCCGACTTTCGCATTAAAATCGCCGAGGACTATTTTCACGTCATGGACCGGAAGGTGGTCGTATACGTCCTCAAAACTAGCGTAGAAAGCGTCTTTGACGGCTTCGTCCTCTTCCTCCGTCGGGGCGTGCGCGCAAATAAGGCTGATGGAGAAAAATTTTGCCTTGATGCGGATCGTGGCCAATCTTTCGTTCACAGGTGTGAACCGGGAAACAAGGTGGCGAAGTTTCCGGCTAACGAAGAATTCACATCGCAGTGTGCTTTTTTAGAGCCGCCTTGCCCTTTACATCGCATATCCTGGATGACGGTGATGTCTGCCTTTATTGTTTTGAGGGCTCCAGTTGGAAACTGGCACCTTCCCTATAAAGGATCCGGACATTCCAGGTGCATATCCGTAAATCATTGTCCGTTTTTCGTTTGCGGTGGTCGTCAACGTAATTGGGGTTCTTATCCGAGGCTGGTTTAGTTTTCATTGGGCAGTAGTAATGTGGCGGGACCCAAACCCTGCGCACATTCCATGTTTAAGGTCTATGGAGTGACCCGCCGCTCAAATTAGCCGTCAAGCTGACGGATGCCAGTTTGCCGTTGCCCAGGGAACACCACGTGGAGGTTTGAGTCGACTTGAGACGATTTCGACATGGATAATGCTGGCCTCGCCAGATTGAGGCGGTCAGACGCATTGCCATGTGAAGGTTCGTCCCCTGTTCCCCTATGTGAATAGAATATATTAATGAATATAAATCTAAGAGCTTGATTTTTAAAACATGGACATTTCTTATTGGGTTTCAAACACTATGTTCGACGCTATAAAATCGCTGGATGTGACGCTTTAGGAGCTTTTGAAAAACTTATTGAACTTTATCAAGTTGATTCGGAAAGAAATTTGGATGATTTAAAAATGAAGATGAATGTTTGGTATAAACTAATGATGGAAAAAAGGCAGTGTTTGAAGCATTAGAACAGAAAATTTCTAATTTTCTTAGAAATTTTCGCTAATTTATTTAATTTACCAATCATCCTTGTAACTTTTTCAGTCACTTCGTGTGAAAATTAACGAACATATTCAGTACTTCGCCAACTCAAAACTTATTTAAGAAGCACGATATTGAGAGACAGATTAAACGGCCTTACACTGCTTAAGAGATATGACGAGAGATATGACGCCATGAGTGGATTTAATTTAAAATAAGCTCGATGAAAGTAAACGTAAACTGAATTTGAAAATGTATTGTTGGCTTATTTTGTAAATCGTAATCGCAATTATCCTGTAGCTAAGTTGTTTTTTTCTGTAAAAAGGAAGCAATTGATCGCAATTTTTCAAATTTTTAATTATTTTTTAAGATAAATAAAACACTTTTTATAGAAATTTATATTTATCATTGTGGTGGAGTTCTTTATTTGTTTGCTAACTTTATATATGCAAATATTACTCCCAAAAGTTGCAATTTACTTCTGCGAGGTAAAGTTTAACCAGGAACTATTATTGCAAAAATCAGACTCACTACCCACTACGGAATATCCGCAATTGTTTCGTTTTTTTATATATGTAAGCTCGACATATTATAAAGCCCCCAAAAAAATTGTGGTTGCGCCCCTGGACTGATAACTCCAGCTTCCACCCCTGGAAGCATTTTGGAGCTGTCTGCATATATATTTACCAATCGCTATGCTTGTTGGTGTTTTTAAATCGATAATTATGTGACCGGAGAGAATTTTTGCTTCGGTACCCTGCCGAAGCTCCATTCCTTACTAGTTCACTACGAGTATATATACAAAGGATACAGAATGTTACCGCTCTTAATGTTTATTAAAAATGTCTTTTGAGAAATGAACTCCACCGCCTCTGAACTGTCAGCATACAACTTCTAGATGTAGTTCTGGATCATTTGTGTACAAACATTTAAGAACATGCCCAACACAATTGATCATAAGAAGTTGGCCAAAGTCCTTTCTAGGGCTGAAATGGCCAGTTCGTTTTTTTTTATATACTCACGATATTACCCATTGCGCGGAATTCAAAAAACTGTGAAAGTGCAAACTTGTGCATGTTGCAATCAATAATGATAAAAAAAAAATGATACGAGTTCATCTAAGTTTTACATTTTCCATATCAATTTGCTTCAATTGAAAAATGTATATGCGCTATGAGAAAAAATTTAAAAACAACATGAATTTTTAAATTCAGTACCTATTTTTCTATATTAGATATCCATTTTCTAGTATAAAAAACGTATAGCCATCGACTGAAAAAATATATGGTGATATACTGCTAGATTTCTTTATAGTCGTACATAGTCGACACAAATGCATATTTACAAAATTAATATTTATATTAGCATTGATATTTCTACTCTACCACAGCAATTTTCCGAGATGCAAAGAATATAAATTTGCAAATATACAACTTCATGAAATCCTGCTTAAGCAAAATGCATGAAATTTACTCTCACAGACTCGCAAGTATATTTTTATTACAACAGTTATATCAGAAATATGATCCTTTTTTTATTAGCCTGGACTTCCACGACATATTTGAGGTTTTATTTCTATTGTTAAAATATTTTTTAGCAATATATTGTTTATCTTTTGCAATAAGAAAAAAAAAAATAAACTAAAAAATAAACTAAATTGCAATATAAGTTTATTAAACACATTTAGTCGTCTGGACAGTTTGTTAGGTCGTTTACTTAAATTTTGATAACATTTATATTTAAATATTTATACATACGGAAAAATACGATGTATTTTACTGTCACTTATAAAAAAGCGTGAGGACTTGTGTTGAGATTACGATTTGTTTCAAGATTTATACACTACACTCAATTTTTTTTTTTGCAACGAATCACAAGGTTAGTTAGTTTTTCCGATACAAATTGTCTTAGTAAATGCAACCCTCTATGTACGACACCGTATTGTTTAGTTTCTCATGCGTAGAAACTTATAAATTATTTTAATTACAGAATCTTTATGTCTGTGAGAATTAATTTGTAAATTCCACTCATTTAAGTCATCTACCAAGCACTGTATTCACATTATTCTACTATTTTTTTATATAAAACATTTTATTTATTTTATATTTTATTTATAAAATTAAAAAAAAATCTTTTGTATGAAAAATTATTTGCATATATTTTGGCTTATTGCAGCTAAAAGTTAGTCAGATTTATAATTTGGATTTAAATAATATATATATTTTGCTTACATGTAAAAATAACATCAAACCAACAAACATGTGTATAAATTTAAATAAGATATATATAAATACATTTTCTCTATGATATGATATGATACGATATAAAATGATATGATACGATATGATATGTCATCATTTTAAGGAACAAATTATGAAAACCAAATACAAGGGAGTTTATATACTAAACAAATTAAATTATTCTAGAGTAAAGCACAAATAAAAAATTAAGAAAAAAAAAAACAAATATAGGTTAGTAGAATTTAACGTCAATATCAAAGTTTAAAATATATATATATGAAAAAAAGCATCTATATATATATATATAAATATATATTTATTAAAAAAAAAACAAATATACTGGATAAAAATAGCAAAAAGAATATAAACTTAAGGCAAATAGGATATATTTTTACTTCATGACTCTATTTCAAGACTAACCACAACATGGTAGACACACATTTATATATATGCAGTAGCGGATCTTTAAATTGCTGGCTCTGTTTTCATCTTTGAATTGATCAATACCCATCATGTTTATTTCATATAAAATTTTTGTATTTTTGTTGATCGCATCAATCAGTTTTCTATAAGAATAGTATCAAAAAATAAAACTTTCTCAATACTTTACATTAAATTGCTAAAATTTTTGATTTCCTCTTAAAAAGAATTGCATTAAATCATTGATTTATATGTGAAAACATTGGTAACATTTCTATAATGGAATGTGCATTAGTTGCGTCACAAAACCGATTTAATTTTATAAATTCGACATGAAATTTTTTTAAAAAATGCTAATTAAACTTAGCGCAAATAAAAAATATTCACAATCCACTTCTCTGCATCTTTAATTGTTATGAAAAGATTTGATATTGCGAGAAACTTCTTCGGTCTAAGTGCGCAACTTACTCGTACTAAAAACATATTTAACATAGAACTAAACTACCACAATTATGCAATGTAAAATAAACAAAGCTATTGAAATACAAGGAATCATTAAAGCATTTATAGTTAACCAAAATAAAATATACCAAATTAAGTGCAACAAAACTTAATACGATTTAATGAAAATCTCTTATAAATCAACATTTTGCAATAATGATAAATCAATAAGCAAAAAAATTAATCAAAATATTATGTTTACTTTATTTTGGAATAAGAGAATAGCATTAATCATAAGAAGTTATAAGTTAAGAAATACAAACTCATAATTCACAAAAGAGATGAAAAAAGCAATGAAAAGAACGAATTTGAATAATTTAAAGAAAAAGGAACTTTTAGATAGTTGAGTTAATTTCTTGATAAAAATTACTTACTTAATAAATAAATAAATAAAAAATAATTCGACTTGTTTTATTTCAGAATGGTTGTAGAAGCAAAAGTGGTGTTAATTACAAAGTTCAACATGTTACTCCTCCCCCTCCCCCCATTCATCCACGTAAGGATCAATATTATAAGTAAATTCAAGTAAATTTTTTCTGTATTAATATTAAATGCAAAAACACACAAGCTTTCTCAAAAAAATGTCCAACAAAGGCAAATAATCCATCTAGAAATCAGAAAAATAAATTAAAGGATGAATATGAATAAACATGCGCTACACTTACATACAAGCACATAAAAAATTAAGAAAGCAATTTACCCTATAGAAACAAACTAACTTGTTTTTAAAAACAACTAATTAAAAAACTAGTTTAAAACAAACCAGTATATGAACTACTTTGAATTATATTATGGCGGCATCCACTTCAATTCTAAATAGTTTTTATTGCATTATACATGAAGTAATTGAAATACTACTTAAAAACAATTGATTGATAAACTACTTTCAATTATATTAAGGCGGCAACTACTCTGATTTTGACCTGTTTTAGTTGCAAATTTTTATTAGATTACTAGTTTATATATATTTAAAAATGTTATTTCATCAAATATTATTAACTTTAGACCATCAGTAATAGTTTTCAATTGGTTATTTTAAAGTAATTAAAAAAATAATTTAAATATAACTAGTTTAACAAGTAGTTGAAAATATATGCAGACGAAAGTCAATTGACTTATTTAGCGGACATCACCATACAAAATATGTTAGTTCGTTCTATGGAAAAAAGTCAGAATTTCAACTAGTTGTGGTTGACAAAAAACTACTTTATCAACTACTTTTAAATTAGTTGATTTTCCTACAGGGTAGTCACAATCACACTTATTGTGATAATTAGGATAATAATAATAAAGAAAACCAGAATTTAAATTAATACGTAAGTCCCAAGTTAAATTTGCCGATATGTTCTCACCGATATTTTTATTTTTTTTTTTTTTTGTAGACATGACGATTTTGACAGAGCGATACATCTTATAGGCCGAACATAATGTGTGTGACGAGCGGCGGGCAGCATGTCTCCACAATGTCGTGAGGAAACACTCTGTCGTGAGGACAGAGAGAAATATTGAGCGACTTGACTATAATAAACGCGACAGCAGCAAACTTCAGCTCCTCTTCAACTATTTGTTTATCTAAGTCCATACTGTAATAGATGAAACATAAAACATATTAAATTCTTTATGTTATAATTTATGAACTTACCTTCAAAACTTTAAATCAAAAAACTTATTTTACAAAGTAAACAAAAATACGAGCACTTCAACAGCCAAACGATAGTAAACAAAAAACAATGTCTGCATTCAGCCGACTCAACAGTTGCCGCTTAGAATAAAAACACTGAGCTAAAAAAGAAATACATTCAATTTCAATTTAATTTATTAAGGCACTATTTAGTAACCAAAATTTATTGTTTTTTGAAAAAATTTAAAAAAGAAATACATTTACATATTTAAATTTTTAATTTTATAAATTTGTCGACGTTTGAAAATTGTTTGTCTGCTTCATCAGGGCGTCTTTTATAGTTGTAAAATTAATAAAAGCCGCAATGATGAAGGGCTTTTATAGTTTTATAGTTAATAAAAGACGCCCTGAAAGACGACGTCAGGCGACAATGTTGAGCGAAAAGTCTCCCAAATTCGTCCCATAAAAAATGCATGTAAATTGAAAGTAACAATTGGCGCTGGCCGCTCGTCACGCCGTTTCACTCTTCATGTGAGTGAAAGAGTAAGAACGATAAATCGTCGCAAAATCGCTGGTAAGTACGATTTTTTGAACGATTTTTATTTACGTCTTCTTTTCGGCTCCTGCGTCTACGAACAGAAAACCAACGAGAGAAATCGTTGTCATATCAGCATGTCTAAAATGGGACTTACGTGCTTAGGTTTGAGGTATGTGTGCTCGTTTTTCCAGCTAGAGGTAGGTAACACAGTGATATGTTATAACACTGTGCTGAGACAAAGCAATGTGCCATGTTTTCTAGGACACTCCGCACAGTGTAGCGCTAGTGGACAAAATTAGCTTTAGAAAAATTAAAAGTCATAAATTGTGAAAATTAAACATATACAGATTCATAGATTGGAATCTCATTCATTTGAATTTGAGACAATTTTGCAATATCTTATCAGTTGTGGACATTCCGCCATTGACAAGTTAACTTAAAAATTCAACAAAATTTCACTTTTTACAATTTAGTATTGAATATTTTCCAAGATGGCAGAAATTTTAGTATAATTTATATGGAAAACTTTAACAAAGATATATTTCACAAGTTCTAGTTCTAAACAAAATACTTAAAAATATTAATATAAAACTTTTCATATACCAAACAAAAAAAGGTCTAGGAGTCATCAAAAATAAATATTCCTGCATACAATTGAAGAAAGATAGAATTTCTGTTTTTTGCTTTTAAGTATGTCTCAAGAGAACTCTATCTAAATAAATTTCAAAAAAATATTGCTTCCGAAACTCAAGAATAGGGATTTATGGCCTGTTATCTAGACCATGTTTTGGCAAAAATGCACATATTTATATGAAAAAATAAACAATATTTCATTCAGTTTCAAACGCAACAAAAACAAAAGCGTATTTTTGTTTCATTTTATTTTTTAATTTGTCTAAAAAGAAGTTCTTTTCAACACATTTCAAAAATTTTGGATGCCGGAACTCAAAAACAATGATTTTATGACCTGTTTCCTGGAGTACTTTTGGCTAAAATGCAAAACAACATTTGTAGTGAAAAAGATGGGTTTTTCTTTCTGCTTTTAAAAAAAAGTTTCTGCTTTTAAATAATTATGCATACCAAATTTTCTTGATCTGAAATATTTTTTTGAGGAAATATACCAGATTACCGTAGATATGCGTATTAGTCAGCCGATTTGATTTATTTTTACACGAACTATTTTTTGCTATACGATAATTATGCGTACCAAATTTTATTGATTTGGGATAATTTTTTGGGGAAATATACTAGATTACTGATTTCGGTTATATGGGAGGTGAGGTAGTCAAATGACTTACATAATTTTTACACAAACTATTTTTTGTGAATTTCTATAGTCCTGAGATAGTTTTTTGGGGAAATATACCAAATTACAGATTTCGGGAAATGGGCTTTTCATGTATCCCATAGCTCTCTTGTCGTAAGACTTATTTTCACAAAATTTTATGATCCTGTTGCAACTCCTTCCAGTTTTGGCCGCGGCTTATAAGGAGCCGCGACACTGCTCCGTTGAAACACATAGTGGCAAAATAGCACGCAACACTTATGGCGTTTTCTTTTCTTAAAAACATTCTGCTTTTTTTCTGTCTTCTTTGAGAATACTGATTTTCGTTCGTTTTTTTCTCGAAAAAAATTCTGACCTGTAGTTATATCGTGTTCTTTTCTCAAAAATTTTGACCTAATAAAGAGAAAAAAATGCAGAATTTTTGCACTCTTAAGGTCGACGGTTTTACAATTTTGCCCTCAAATTATATCAACTGAATGAACAAAAAAAGTGAAATGTTCGGAAAATGTTAAACATTATCATTGATATGGTATTTCATTAAAGTTTGACCTTTTTCACTGGGGACAAAATAAGTATTATAGAAATTGTGATATTTTCATATATGATATGGCAAATATAAACACAACAGTTGTGTCTGCAATTGATGTTTTAAAAGAGTTTCATAAAGTTAAGAGAAAGAAAATATTAATTTATTTTTTTATTTACTAACATTGAATAACATTTTTTTGTAAAGCATTTTCGAAGTTGTTCGCATTTGTTGTTTTGCAATTTAATTTCTTTAAAGTTTCTCTAATGTAAACGACAGTGTAGCCAGCACATCATTGAAAAAAATATTGCATTTTTTCTGATCTTTTCTTGACTTATAACAGGTCAACATTATTTGAATCCAGATCATAATGTAAAAAATTGTACGCTTTCAGAGGGCAGAATTTTTCGTCGAGAAAAGGAAACGCTATTAGACGCACTCTTGTGCAGAGATGTATAACACAGAGCTGAGCTAAGCTACTTACTTCGCTGACACCCATCCGAGTAATGAAGCTCCTTTGATGTGCTTCACAAGTGGAAATAAAATAAAAAAAAAGAAATAGCACGCTTTGATTTTAGTATTTTCATTATTACTTTTTTCATACTTTCTGGACCCTGTGGAGAGGGTTTAACCCCGAAAAGCCCAATTTTTATATATAATTGTTTTTAATGTTTTGTATTTTTCTCGGAAAAACCGGAATATACATAGTGTGTACGTGTACCCAAAATTTGCAGATGGTTTTTTTATAAGTTTATAATTTCCATAATAAAATCATAAATTAGAAACATTAAAATTTAATACACTGCATGAGCAAGAATCCAAACCGTAGAGATTTCATTAGCAAATATTTATTAAAAGATTCTCGTAAAAGTTAAACTTTAAAAACGAAAAGATAAAAAATTTCGCTACCAAACCGAAAAAAACATCTTATTTTTGCTTGCCTGTTACAAGTATGACTAATCGCCACGATTTTGTTCACTAATAAAATATAAAATTCAATTTAAAACACCATTAATTCAACATCAAAGGGAAAAGTTTAATCCTATGACAAATTCAACATTTTCCTTTATTTATAAAAGGATCTAAATGAAATAAATTAATTGTTTAATTTATACTCGTTGGAGACTTTGTCGTAATTTACAGTTAGTTGTCGGGTTGCTTGCCCCACATCTAACTCCTCTGATGTTCGTTTTTTCTCTCTAGATGTTGTTGCTCTAACATTGTTGTTGTTGTTCTGTTTGCTGCTATTGTAACTTTTTGCTTCGCTAATTTATATGTTAATTTTTGATGCGGTAGCTCTATTTTTGTTTGCCTTTAAAAGAAAGGACTTTTTTATTAAGCGATGCGTTCTGTTTTTTTTTTTTAATCTATGAGGGTTTTTATTTTTAACATATCGAGGAGACCGCATTGAGTGTCCCGTAATTAAAACTTCTGTGAAACTTTTGAGTTCAGATACTTTATATGCGGTCAAACAGCTACTGAGAGTGTAAGATCTCTGCTAATTAGTATTTCACAATATAAGGAAAAACTTAAATTCTATGTAAATCTTAAGTGTAATTTCTAGAAGGGCAAACAATAACTTGCATGGTTTTCAGTTGTTCGGGTACCCAAGCAATTTTTTTTCCACAACTCTATGAAAGTTTGTTGTTTCCTTAAACATCGCACTTTTCATTTAAAATATTATTCAGTGCAGGAGTATTACACCACCTATATTTTTGAAAATTTTGTGATAGTAATTTATTGAATCTTTCAAATCCCATACTGCCCGATAAAAAACTTCCGCAACGCTTGGTTTTCACTATTCATTTTTGATTTGGTATGAAACTGTACAGCCTAAAATATCTCTAACAAAAGTATCTCCAATAAAACTGCATTATTGATTCTCATTAGGATTCATATGTTTTGCGGTAATCAAAAATGAGATGATGTATGCAGACTTTTGTCCTTTACTGTATATAACGTAACCAAAATTCATAATTTCTTGCTTCAATATTCTTTCAATTAATATTTTATTTAATTTTATATCTAATGCTAAGAAGCTTTTGCTTCCGAAGGCATTCCTGATGACTGCTTGTCTCTTATTACTTTTTTCGTTCTCTAATTTATACTATTTTTGACAAGCTATGCTTGACAAGTACTTGATGATTGTATCAATATGAAGGCTTTCAGTCCTGGGATTCCCGATCCTGAGTTCACGGGATCCCGGAGGCTTTTAACAATCCCGAATCCATGGATTAGATTACCTCAATCCCGGTACCAAGAAAGTGTATTAAAGAAATGAAGATGAAAATCGAAATATTAGAAATTGTGCAACGACTGGCTACAACACCACTAGAATGTGATTTGGATGTTACAGAAGTACGTTTTACTGAAGAAGAGGAAGAAAAAAAATCGGAAGCTTAGAAGAAAAGTTAAACCAGAAAAGGACTGATAGCAAAGTTCAAAAGCCCTGAAAAGGCAAATGGTTGTTCCTAAACTAAGTGACATTTTAAATAAAGAAGTTTACTTTTTTGTGTCTGGCGGTTCTCGACAGCAATATTTGCAAAAGGTGTATGATTTTTCTGTTGACTATTTCACCAGGTTTACCAGGGCTTACTATTTCGCAGGTTATATATGCAGCAAGCTCCGATCAAGCGTAGCTAACGAAACATTTGATGCATTAATTTTTTTTAGATATTGTATTATTTTACAAATTTATCCTAAGCATGTTTTAAAATGTACTACACATACATACCAATTAACAGGTATTAGTGAATAAGTATACCTCCGTTCTTTTTTTGTTTAATACTTGATCTAAAACCCAAGCGCTACATTTAGGTGAAATTACACTTTTGAAAAAATGAACTCAATTTAAAGCATTTGTTGTGAAAAGACAATAATACATTAAGACTTTAATTTTTTATATTGTTTTTTGTATTACTTATGTAAAAAATGTCTCTATGTATCAAAGTCTTTGCTATTAACATCAGAATCGTCCAGTGAGGGTTGTTTTTTATTGCGTTTGTATGCATTTGTTCGAGAGTCTGTCAGAGAGAAAGTCAGAAAGGTGCTTTTCTACAGCAGGTTATATATGCAGCAAGCTCCGATCAAGCGTAGCTAACGAAACATTTGATGCATTAATTTTTTTAGATATTGTATTATTTTACAAATTTATCCTAAGCATGTTTTAAAATGTACTACACATACATACCAATTAACAGGTATTAGTGAATAAGTATACCTCCGTTCTTTTTTTGTTTAATACTTGATCTAAAACCCAAGCGCTACATTTAGGTGAAATTACACGTTTGAAAAAATGAACTCAATTTAAAGCATTTGTTGTGAAAAGACTATAATACATTAAGACTTTAATTTTTTATATTGTTTTTTGTATTACTTATGTAAAAAAATGTCTCTATGTATCAAAGTCTTTGCTATTAACATCAGAATCGTCCAGTGAGGGTTTTTTTATTGCGTTTGTATGCATTTGTTCGAGAGCGACTTCTTTTGTTGCTGTTTGTACCTGTTTTTGTCCTAAGCATAAATGCAAAGTTCATAGGAAAAAGAATCGCAACTGACGGGTTTGTAAAGTTTTCATTTCACTCCCATTAACGACTTCGCTAAGGAAGCTTATGCTTCAATAAACTAAAGTTATATCTCATAACCTGGGGATTAAGTATTTTCATATAAATTAAAATGCATAATTAAAAAAAAAAAAATACATCATCTCAACTTGTTTTACATGCTTTAATTTATTTTTGGCTAGAACTGCAGTCAAGTTTGTTGAAAGCACTGAAAAAAAAATGAAATGTGAGCACGAATTACAATAATAGTCTGCGAATTTTTCAACATAAGAATGTCGCAAAAATAAGCAGAAATACATTAAAAAAGGGCTGGCAATCCATAGTGTCATTGTTACAATGAACCTTCAGAGAATACACAGACGGACAAAAAGAGTAAAAAATACTACCAAGCGCGTTTGACTTAAAAACGCCAAAATAAAAAATATAAAATGATAGATTATCTTTTTTCGACATTAATGATTATAGTTGCCTTTTAAACAAGGATTTCACAGAAACTTTGTATGTTTCTACTGAATTGTTAAGTAGACCATTTATTACTTATCAAAGCATTATATAAAAAGCTTTCACACACTTTTAGGCATCATAAAGAAATTTGGTTTCTTCATAGAAAACGGGTTTTTTTAAAAAAATACACAATATTTATGAAAAAATAAGACCTTTCAATTGCTACCCTATTTATAGAAATCGCCTCTATAGTATAGATTTGATAGTCATCACAAAAAATACGCTTGCGTAATAATAATATAAAATATTAAGATAGATATTTAAAAATATATTTATAATATATATATATATATATATAATATATAATATTAATATATAATATAAAAAAAAAAAAAATATATAATATTAATATATTATATATATTATATATATATATATATATTATATATATATTTTTAAATATCTATCTTAATATTTTATATTATTATTACGCAAGCGTATTTTTTGTGATGACTATCAAATCTATACTATAGAGGCGATTTCTATAAATAGGGTAGCAATTGAAAGGTCTTATTTTTTCATAAATATTGCGTATTTTTTTAAAAAAAACCCGTTTTCTATGAAGAAACCAAATTTCTTTGAATAAAAAAACAGGTTTTCATGTAAAATATCTCTCAGCACTGAACAAAGTCAGCTTTCCATCAAAAAAATTATCTGAATTATAGCTGAGAAACTTAACTTTAATTTTTTTTGTCCCACTGTTCATCTAGCTCGCCACTCATAACTTCTTGCTGTTGCGCAAAGTAATGCAACTCCCAGAATATGATTTGCATGGTCATGATTTCTCTGTAAGCATTATTCGGACATTGTCACCAGTTGAAACCGTTCGTTCGTCTGTCGCTTCATGGATCTTAAGGGGCAGAGCAACGTAGGGCTTGCCACTAATTATTCCACAAATGGTTTCAAGTTCCCGCCACACACAGCGCAAAGAGAAAACAAAATTAAAAAGAAAAACAATGAGCGACAAATTTTAAAAATGCTGATGAGGAGAAAAACTTTTTAATGCGGCCATGGCAGAAATTTTTTTCTAGAAATTA
This sequence comes from Coremacera marginata, assembly GCA_914767935.1. Classification (NCBI taxonomy): domain Eukaryota; kingdom Metazoa; phylum Arthropoda; class Insecta; order Diptera; family Sciomyzidae; genus Coremacera; species Coremacera marginata. The sequence goes on from OU612047.1 coordinate 121,040,223, forward strand.
TTCCACACTTTATTGCTTTAAAGTTGCTGTTGCTTGTAACTATTTGCTACTTTGTGGTCACATGAAGACATTTTGCCATATCCACGTTACGGAATCGTACTACTTTCATTTGTAGATGGCACAATACTATTTTTGACGTGGTATTCTGGAGAATTCTGTTAATTAGCGATATATTTTTTTTTAATATAGAGATCGCTGTGATTCAATAAAATTTTAGTTTAAATGAGTCAGAGATCTTAGAACAGTAACGAAATATGCAATTGTTATAGTTTTAATATAATATGAGAGATGATGACATTTAGTTGGATATCCTTATCTACATTGCTAATAGTTATTTTAGAACCGTTAGCAGATCTTTAAGAAAAGTGTATATATTTATATACAAAGACCATTTCAGACCTGAGCGATTGAACTCAAATTTCTAAATAAATCCTTTCAGTGCTATTTAATACGAATTTTCTAGAAATATTTTTTTAATGGGAACAGAAGAGCTTTTTTTGCTTCAAAAGAATTTATTTTCAATTTTACATACAAAAATCAATGACATAATTTGACCAGATGCTTAAATTATAAGCTTATTGTTATTGCATATATAACCACAAAAATATCAAGTCTGCAGACAGTCTTAAAATGTCATGCTTCAGGGGTTCATTCCGCTCTCACGTTCAACTCAAAGGTGTTGATTTGTTTATGTTAACAAGCACGTTATTCATCATAAAAATAGTACAAAAGCGTACACATTATTAAATATTATCAAACTTAGATTTGGAAAAGAATTCATCTCTATTCAATGGAGCGTTGCAAGCAAAGATTTTTTAAATTCTTTCTGCTTTCTTCTTCTCTTCGATTTTCATTTGTATTTGGTTTTTGTTTTTCTTTTACTGATTTTTTTTTATTTTTTTTCTTACTGTCATGCTTCCATGGGAAGTAATTTTTTTTTTAACTTTTCGTGGAATTAAGGTGCTGAGCATTAAAAATAACTTTTCTTGTATTGTTATTATTTTTGCAAAGTTTCTTTAATCGTTCTTTTATTATGATTGATGATTTCAAAATCTTATTAAATATGAAGTTCATGAACCCGAAGCAAAGAATTTGAATTACATACCTTATTTTTTTTCAATGTAAATGTTAAACATTGTTTGTGTAGTATTCGGAAGTCTTTGAACTGTCTTACTGAATTAAATTAATTACCTAAGAGCTTAATCAAATTGTTTATAAGCTGTGTATATGTTAGTTAAGTTTTCATTCTTAACTTTGACAATATTCTTTGGAAATTCAGATAAAATTTATTTGAAAAACATCTTCTGTTAAGAGCATTTAAATAATCATTTAAATGAGTCTTGAAAAATTTACATTGGAGAAGATAATGTTTTTAAAAGCTTTTGATTGTCTACCCGCAGCTTTCAGTGCAAGCAGATGAGAGACGTTAATATGGAATTATGACCACAACCATACTTATTTCATTCCTACGTAAGTATAGTTCCATCCAAAAAAAAATGTTTTTTGAAGTGAAACTTTTATAGCCGCGTATAAAAAGATGCGGTGAGTTAAAGGGGGGGGGGGGGGGGGGGGAGGGTAAAAACCAATGTAACGAAATGGTTCTTATGAAAATAACAACACAGCAATTCGCCGCACCTGTTCTACCAACTGGGTCACGGAGACATACATATTTGAGTAGCTCTACTTATGTTAAATTTTACAATTCTTCTTTCTTTTATGATTCAATTGGATCTTTCGTTCAATACTCTGAACGTACATTACGGTCTAAAAATTTGAATCTGAACGTATTTTTTCAGAATGTTAGCATACTTTTAGGCATTTCTCAAATTGAGTTTTGATAAATTCAGAAAACAACTTTCGAAGTAGGCCTTGCATTGATTAATTTGGAAACAGCACATGTTGCAATATTAACGAATGCAACTTCGAATCTAAAATTTGTTTTATTCTTAGATCTGTGAGTTTTCATATAAATACCATACCTTTCATATACATAATTCGAATGCAGTTTTTAACACATTTATATCGAAATTAAAAAAATCGCATGCTGTGGTATTTGAACACACAACCTAATGGTAACAAGTTCTTCCACTATCAACTGAGTTACCGGACTACCTACTCTGTTTTTAAATAAATTATAGAAACCCGCTGCATAAGCCAGACTTGCAGAATATTCTTTAACGCATCTGGTTTGTATTCGTCAATAACAGAATTGCAGAATCTTCTTTAACTCATCTGCGTTTGTTTCGTCAACATTAAAATAAACAAACGGATTAAGGAAACAACGAAAACAGTAGAACACGCGATAACCGATAACTCTTATCTCTTGTATTTCTTGTCGAAATTCTTTAACGCGTCCGGCTTGTGTTCGTTTATTAAAAAAATTGTCGAAAATTCTTCAACCTTTCTGTTTTGTGTTCGTTAATATTTTCCCAACAAAGGCTTATATTTCGGGGTAAATTTTTCGTTAAAAGTTACAACATATATCATTTTAAAAACGTAGCGTATTAATTCACTGCATGACTGATATACCAAAGATTACAAATCGGAAATAATCTGATCCAAAAAAACATTTAAAATAAAATCAAAGAATATATAATAATGGAAAAAAATATTTTTCATATTTCTGTCTGGTTTGTTGACAAAACTTCCGGAGCGATTTTGTACTATATACATGCATGAAAAATCTCAACATTTCTGTATTGTGCCCGTGGGAAATTTACATAGAATTTTCTTCAATGAAATGTATGGCCGAATCAGCATGTTTCGTCAAAGATGAAGAAAAATCGTTCATGATTCGTTTATCAATTCTTTACGACTTGCACTACTGCCAAATATCGTCGCAAATGCAACATAAAATACGATGCAGGTCTTGTACCAAAAAACTCAGCAATATTTTTAACTGTGTAGGCACGGAAAAATAAACCTAAACAACTATGCGCGGTAGCATAAAGTCAGTGCTTCTGACCACGAAGCAAAGGTTTATTGGTCCTTTCAGCAGTTGAAATTTTGTGCTTTTTTTTTAATTAAAAATATTTACAATTATACAGGCAGTTTTTGTTTTTTTTTTTTAAGAAAAATTGAAAATAAATTATATAAATAAAGCCCGAATTTTCAAGGCAATGATGCGATGGTTGCACTTTCAACTTGCAGCCGAATTGTAGGCGATTCGATGCGAGTATGGAAAGGGAAAAATGCATTATTTCCGTCAGAGATTTTTCGACAAATTTTTTCTTTTAAATATTTATAAATAAAAATATAACTAACAAAAAAATAAAACAGCAAGATCTGCCGTATGTGCTACGATGATCGAGCCTGGGTACTACTTAAGTCATCAAACTAAAATAATAAATCGTCTTGATAACCAACTGTGTCTCTAAAGTAAAAAAAACTGCGATCGAATTCTGTACGTGAATATTGAAGTTTTCAGTAACTGTCAATAAACAAAAGGGACGATTGATATTTCCCATGATATCGCCATGTTGAAAATACTAGTTGGGTTTTTGAAAAAAATACAGTTCTTGAACTAATACTGGTATGAAGGCAGACTGCTTGTTATCAATTTGGTTGCACTGGAGGAGGGAAATAAATTAGCAATCTTCCCAGAAATTCCAGTTTTGGGTAAAAGTTTCACTTCTACCGTGCGTGGCGGCCACACACATCTCTTATTTTTTTATATATATTACATATTCATCAAAAGTCTTAAAATTTAGAGGGATATATGAATGGAGATAAAGCGAAGAACAATTATTGCAAATAAGTGCTACTACGGGCTCAGTAAGCAACTAAGTTCCAGAGCCCACTCTCGATCGACAAAACTAACACTCTACAAACCGCTCGTTCTAGCTGTGCTTCTTTATGGCGCAGTGGCATGGGTAGTTTCGCAAACTGACGCAACTGTTCTGGGGGTGTTCGAAAGAAAAGTTCTTCGCAAAATCTTCGGTCCGGTTTAAGTCGGTGATGACTATCGCATCCGAATGAACCACGAGCTGTATGACCTCTACAAAGACATTGACGTAGTTCAGCGTATAACTGTGCAGCGACTACGCTGGCTGCGAAGCTCCACAAGTGTGTGTGCCACCTGTTCGAAGACGGCTCCAATACACGTCTTGCTAAATGTCCGCATTCGTTGAAAATCGCTAATCTTGTTGTACGATTTTTCTCGTTCGTGTTCTCTCTCATTTCGCTGTAGCTATCGAAATAAATTACTAGACAACTTTATGTCACATGCTTAAAGACGGCTCTGATACATATCTTGCTAAGTGTTCGCATTCGTTTCAAGTTGCTGCTCTTTTTTAGTACGATTTTTCTTCAAATTAAATTTTTTATTTAAATGAGAATAGAACTGAAGTACTATAATAAGTCCGCTTTGGTGACTTCTAGCAAGACATGTACTAGTAATTTCAGCAATTAAATATGCTTTTTCTTTTACATATTCTCTATTCCCTCCCTCGCAGAGACAAACATTTCCTTCGTGTTGTGTTATTACCCTCTAAGAAAAACGTTACGTAAGCGTAGCGCAGGCGAAGTAATTTTTAAATATAAGACTACGAAAACGAACCAATTTTGCGACACGAAAACGTGCCGTATATGTAAAGTTTGGAATAAGAGAATTAGACAAAAAAAAAAGAAGGCATTTGAATGTATTGGTACTACAACGCCAAGGCGTTGCATAAGCAAGTTCATATCTTAATATGAAATATGAAAAATTATGCAAGTTTTAGTGAAATGGCGGTTCGTTTATGGTACGGTTTCGTTTCGCAAAATGCGTTACGCTTATTTTTCTGAGAGGGTACTGAATTAATAAGTAGCGACATGTCCAGTAACACATCAGCATTGTTACTCCGTTGTCATCAACGACGTCTTCAAAGACAACGTGTTCGAAAACTATTTTCGCCACTGGGTATGGTTGCGACGACCACACTTAGTATTAGAGTACATATTGTGTGAAGATTTTTTCAAAACATGAGAAACATATATATAAATACGTCTCACTTGAAGTATTTTAACGCGTCTACTGAGCTATCGAAGTAGCATGCAACGTCAAGTTAATTGTAGAGTAACTTTATGCTTTAGCATTTCGTTGTATGAACATGATAACTGAAACCATTTTCACAAACATTCTATGATGCTCTCAGCATATAGGATGCTCTCAACATTGTGATAAACGTATTTTTTTTCTGTATGAATAAAAACGCTTACATTGATATATTTCAAGAACACTCCTTACAATTATGTTATCAATATAACAGAAATTAGTTCCGGTTTTCAGAAACAAAAAAAAAAAAAACGATTTATATGAATTGCTATGGATTTATGTATTTCGGCATCCTAGCTACTCAATACATTCTAACATTTAATAATGGGCTCCATCCTTAGTTATTATATGAATTTCGTTGTTTATTGCTTCTGTTTTCGATTTTATTGGATTCTTATTGAAATGATTTCCGCGTTCAAACTATTACATCAGGACACATATCTATAAAAGGCTCATATGTTTAATAGTAGTTTAAGTGAGTTTCGAAATAGTTTTATTGGAATTTGAAAAATGTATGAACATATAAAGATAAGTGTATTATGATGATTTATTTTATCTTATGATCCATTACAGATTCAAATTTTACATAATTCCACATAAAAAGTAAACACATAGATAAGCATAAAACAAATCTAAGTTTAATATTTGTCTTGAAGTGGCACATCTGGAATTAAGTGCCAAAAAAGTAAATTTTTTGATAATTTCAGGTCCTGCAAAAAAAATTTAAGAATATAATGGTTTAATACTGTAGCTGCTGATATGCTGCTAATACTGAAAATATCGACGAGATATATCGATACCGAACTAATAAGGGTATTCACTTCACTGCTGAAATTTCAGAAATCGGAAATTTCCAACGAGAAGCTTGTTGAAGTGAGCGACCGTTTTTAATGTTTCGTTTTTTTCCACATACATCTGTCAACCTTAAAATCGCCCTCGCTTGATTTTCTTACTCATACGATACATGCATATACCATATATGTACTTTATACTTTAATAATTTTATAAGCGGCCATCAAAACTATAAATCAATTAAAAGAAACTAATTGAATTAACATTTCTTTCTAAATTGCAGCCATTTCATTAGAAAGTAGGCAAGATTTGACAGATTACTCTTCTTCTTATAGAAATTATTATATTCACAATGACTCACACTCATTAAACAGATTCGCTTATGATTACAGAACACATCTTTTCTTCGAAAATTTCCGACGATTATTTTTCATCCACTCAATAGATGATTAAATTTAAGCAAACTTCGGAAAACCAAAACAACAACAATTGCACTAAAGTTTTCGTAAATTTAGCATTTCTGAAATTTCAGCGTTGAAGTGAATACCCTTAATAATTAACCGAATAATAAAAATTAACAATAATACCGAAAATAGTAGTATCGATAGTTCCACACAAAGCTTGTAGGTTACTATGAGACGTTTTAATCTCGCTTATATGCTTGCGGTGACTATGTCCGATAGTATCATCTCCGATTTTCCCAGTTTCACGATAGATGACAAGCTATCACATTGTTAATTTGAAAGTTGTATTGGAGATTCCACATATCATTGTACAAAAAAGATATGTATTAATACGAGCCCATCATCAGAAAAGTTCGGCCAACTTTATTTTTGTCTTCACTTGCACAAAGAAGCTGCAAAAAATTATTGAAAAAAGGTGAATTAAAGCAAACTTCTAGCACAACAACATTTAAGAAAGAGACTTAACAATTGAATTTCACAAACACTCTTTAACTACGGCAAAAAACATATATAAGAATTCACTCAGAAAACTTCGGCCACCTGAAAACTGAATAATAGTTCGGCCTATTCGTTATAGCCTTGTGTAGTGCCCCATTTCTGACCTATGACTGCTGTGGTAAGACGTGGCATTGTATCCACGAGTTCCTGGAATGCTCTAGCGAAGTTTATTGCCAAATATCCTTGAATTTTATCTTAAAATCTCTTATACCCCTAGCAGGATTAAGTCTCAACATCCTCTTAATTTTTACCCATATGACTATTTTTTAATTTTTCTCTATTTTTCCGGAATTAAATCCATACTACTAAAAAAGAAGAGAATACCGCGCTGATGGTTATTCTTCAACCAGTATGACATCTGGTTGCGTCCATAGTAAACGCCGGTTCAGACAGGCAGGCAGATCAGATCAGAAAACAAATGAGAGCAAAAGATATGCATGATTTGGTTTCTTTATTGCTCCAATGTGAAAATAACTATATTCGTTCTGGGTTCACTATATTCGTAACTTTAGGTTCAGACAGGCGGGCAGATCAAATCAGATTTTCACTTCGCTTATAAGGTATTTTTATATTACATATATGTTTATATTTTTTTTTTTTTTTTTTTTTTGTTAAGTTTCGTTTTCAAAAGTTGTGCTAGAAGTTTTTTTTTTTAAATTTTCACTTTTTGAATAATTTTTTGCAGCTTCTTTGTGCAAGTAGAGACAAAAATAAAGGTGGCCGAACTATTCTGACGATGAGCTCGTAGTACACTCAGAAAGCAACCAATCATAAAATCAAACACAACCAGTTTTTGTTTTGAAAAATTAAAAGTTCCTTAGTTATAAGTAAATTCATATTTAAAAACAAAATTTTTACATTTATTTTAAGAAATTAAGAATTTTAATTTAATAATCAAAGTTTCTTTAAAAAATATATTTTTGGAGTAAGAGAGAAATAGCTAGTTTGACAAATTAATTCTTTGCTTAGTTTTCAACAATAGCTCTATAGCCAACAGTATAGAACGTCAGATCCACGCCATTGTGGGTTGAAATTTTGAGCCTCGTATACAAAGGGTGGTTAAATTTTAAGGGCCGATGTTGATTTTGAATAAAAGACAAATTATTTCGGAAATTATTGTCATTTCTTTTTATTATGATAATATTGGTATGGTTCAATTATATATGGATCAAAATATCGGTCAAATGACAGCCGCGACCTCGGCAGCACACCTCCAAATTTTGTCCGATGGTCCAAATTTTCGATGACGCTGAGGCATAAGTAAGGTTCTATGCCGTTAATGTGCCGAATTATCTCATCCTTTAGCTCTTGAATTGTTGCTGGCTTATCGACGTACATTTTTTCCTTTAAATAACCAAAAAGAAAGAAGTCCAATGGTGTCAAATCACATGATCTTGGCGGCCAATTGACATCGCCACCACGTGAGATAACACGGTCATTGAATTTGTCGCACAAAAGAGCCATTGTTTTGTTAGCTGTGTAGCAAGTGGCACCCTCCTGTTGAAACCACATATCGTCCACATCCATATCTTCCAATTCGGGCCATAAAAAGTTCGTTATCTCACGATAGCGAACACCATTCACAGTAACTGCCTGATGGCCTTCAGCCACACTATCGCGAACAGCAGCAGTATTTTCTGCAGTACGAGCTGTACGAGCATGCACTGGTATTTTCACATCTCCTACAGACCCGGTTTGCTCAAATTTTTGCACGATTTTTCCGATTGTACGAACATTTGGACGATTAAATTGACCGAAAAAATCACGAAGTGCACGATATGCATTTTGATTTCAACGCACATTTTCATAATAAGCCTGAATAACTTTAACGCGTTGCTCGATTGTGTATCTTTCCAAGGTTCAAATTGAGTTAAACTGAAATTGAGAAATGTCAAATGAAATTCAGAAAAAAACTTGGTGTTTAGGTGTGGTTCACATTCAACATCGGCCCTTAAAATTTAACTACCCTTTATATGTAATTGTTTTTGATATGCTATTAAATGTTAGAACACACGCTCAGACGACGTGGTTTTTCTAAGAATAAATTACAATACTGTACGATAACAACTGAGCTGGTGGGTACGAAAATCGACAGACTAACACGCGAGTGCGCACCCACCACAAGAAATAATTTTAACTACTAGCACTACCTTGTCTTACTATAGCATATCAGCACCAAGTACAAGTGAGCAAAAGAGAAAATACAACCAAAACATTCAAGCATTTTACTCAAAACAGATGTGTATTTGATATGAAATATCTCGCATATCTTGTACAGCATTTAGTGTAGATCAAGTTAAACAGACGCACGGCAAGTACAGAAGCATAATTATGTATAAGCAAAAGATTTTGTGCTATCAGCCGCAAAATAAATTCAAGCTATTCCTGTTTTTTGTAGGGTGAGCCCCAGAAGGCTGGCAGAAAGGGAAACACGTATGTAAGGAAGAAATATTTGTGGTTAAAAAAAAAATAATCATTCATTTGACCCACTCTAAAAAAAGTTTTTCTTATTCGTTTTAATTGAGTAAGCAACTATATAAGGATAAGGGACTAGATGAGGATTCGTTGCAACATCTAATATATCAAAGTGAATGGTGGTGTTGAAGAAACGCAATACAACGAGCACTTTCCATATAACCACAAACATTTAAAGTTCCATATCATTAAGAGTGTATAATAAACAACGATAAGACTCGAAACCTGCACATATTTTTATTTTTAACACCTTGTCAAACTTTGTTTTCACATAAAAAACCGTTCCAAGGAGGGCAAGAAAAACATCATCGGTCCAACAAGCAGAAAGTTTAGCCTCCACGAAAACACCTCCGATAACGATAGGAGGCTAATTTACTTTGCCTCATCACAAAGAACGGTGACAATTAGCACTTGCACATTCAAGCATCTCAATATTCATAAGTCCTGACCAAAAAACATTGAAATTTTTCTTAATCCGTCGTTGTTTCATCTTATGAATCAAAGAAAGAGCCTTACCATATTCACCATTTCTTCTGAATACAGTTATAAGGTTTCTTCTACAATATATTTGTATGAATACTGTCATTTTAATATTTATGTTTACAGATAAGATCAATTAATATAGCGAATATAACAACTAAAGTCATGAAATGGGAGCAAATGACAAAGAAGTGAGCCAGGTAAATAAAATAGTAAGCAAAAAAAAAACTCAATTTGATTTTGTATACACAGCTTTTGTAAAGTTATAGTTGCACCACTCTCGTTATGTGTTTCAAAAGAACTAAAGTGAAAGAGCACAAACTGATATTACAGCTTGTTACAAGTATCAACATCATTTAAAACTAGCAGCAAAATTTTATGAAAGTAGCGGTAAATTTTAATAGAGGAACATATTAGTCAGAATAGCGCAATAAATGCTCATTTCAATGTTATAATTTCCCCCAACAATTGATAAAAACTTTAGGTGAATCGTATGTTTTAGGAACTTTTAGTAGTTTATTGGGCCAGCAGAGTGTGTTATGATTGGTTAAAAGCGCCCAGAACGTCAAAATTGCTGATTTGATATCGGTGGTATTTTGGAACTGTGGTTTATCCTCATAAGTTTTACGCACAAGCCAATCCCAAATATGTTCCATAGGGTTGACATCCGGCGAACGTGCTGACTACTCCAGTCGAGCAACATTGTGTGTCCAAAACCGCTGTTTCGTCGACCGGCTTACGTGGACGCTAGCATTGTCCTGTTGGAAAATTAGATTTTCGTCAGGATATTGCCGCAAATATGGGAGTAAATTTTCCTGGAGGACATCTTGGTACTCAATACTGGTCATTCGGCACGAAGGAAATGCAAGGAAGAGGGTACCATGTGAGCAAAATGCTTCCATGAGCGAAACGTCACCAAAATTTCGAGTCGAAAAAACACCTGTTTCTTTGCGCATATCCCTCCAGTATGAGTGTGTGTTCATCCGGAACGTCAAGACTACATTTTTTTCCATCAGAAAAAATAAGAGCGGTTAAAATCACAATCAGCTACTTAACACGCGAGATGTTTTTAAAGATAGACAATATTTTCGCCAATGATAGCCGCGACGATAACATAATTTTTAAGTTTGTTTAGCAAATACAAATTAGCAACAAAATCGCAAGTTACACTTTCCATAGCTATTATGATTACGCGTAAGAGTTTTTGTGGGAAACATATTTGCTATGCAGATGCGCGGCTTTATATATAAAAAATGTGCGCGAAAAGGATTCTATCTATTAACCAATTTAGATTTCTACCTATGGAGTTACCTGCGGTTGCATTCATTAACTGTATGATTATGCTTAATTAGGGCAATAAAAACGCATGATTAATACGTTTTCGTGCAAATGTAAACACATCAGCAAACGACATGCACATTTTATGCCTGTGTCGTATAAAAATAGTTCAGTTCGTATAAGGTACCTACATTATTTTGTAAAAAAGTGCTCTCCGGCGGCGAATGCGGTTATAACTTATTCGGGAAAAAGTTTCGAAATACTTTAAACTTTCTAAAAAATATAACCAAGCCCTGCCGCCGCATGACGGTGCACGATTTGTTACAAAATTTGTTTAAAAAATAGACTTTAAAAAAACATCTGAAAAAATACTATAAAACATAAATTGTAATAAGACTTACTGAACTTAATTAAAAAAAAATTATAATAAAATGTTGCGCCGTCAAAGAGTTACACGTCTTCAAACTTCAACAAAATATGTAAAAAATTCAAATTCATAAAAAAATGAGAATGGATCCTTTTATTTTTACGCCGTTCAATACGTTCCCGTTGACATATGAACCTGCAATTTAGCATGTTTCTTAACTGAAGTATGTTTAACAAGTATGTTTAAAGTATGTTGCATCATTAGATTTTTGAAACAGTGAAATGTGAAAAACGATTTTTGGCCGCCAAATTTTGCCCGGGGACGCCTCCAACGAAAGCTATAAAACTTATTTTGAAACATCTTAATGGTCGATGCAGAGTGCGGATAATATTTATTTTACTTGGCTTTGGTTGCGGTTATCTTTTTTTTGCATAAATAATAATATTTGATAGGAACACGAAACTCATGTTTTAACATTTTTGAAAACATATAATTGGTTGCTTCTCACTGCTGTAACTTGTATATGCGTAAACATAAGTGACAGAAATTTTGACAGACGTTTAATAAAGGACGAAGCTGTTTATGAGTGGTTCATAATAGCACATCCTAACCCATTTCTTAGGATTATTCCAAAAATCTTAAACCAAATATAATATTATGTTGTGAGAGGCAAGAAAAAACAAATTATCAAATAACCTATAGCAATCGCCCGACAATTCTGAATCATTACAGCATTTAAATTTTTGTTACGTTTAAAATATATATATATTTAAATAAATTTTACTGCACATAGTTAGCAATGACACGACAATATTGCAATATTGGTTCAATAAACAAAAGAAATACAAATAAAATCTGAATACGCGCCCAATTTTATGTTGAGTAGCTTAACCACTCTTAGTGTAAATCGGATAACACATGTTTTGTCCACCATGCAATTTCATTGACAACCAAATAAAAACAAGTGTTTATTTACGTACCGGTATTGAAAAACCTGACAATTTATAAAACTTTTTTAACGCAAAAATCAAACAAAAAAAAAAAAGTAAACAAACATCAGGTTTCACCCCCTTTTATATGCACATATTCAATAAAATTACAACAAACTTCAACTTGTGCTCACGTATTGCAGTTGCTGCACCGACCATAGCAGTCTCCATGGAGTTCATACTTTTGCGGTTGGAATAAGTAATTGATTGTTTATTGAAAAACATTTGTATTTTCCCATAAGTTATAAATAAAAAATATTGACCATTTACTAAACGATATTTCAAAACGTTAAATCGACGATATCAACTCCACTGAACACGCATCCATCCGACCACTCTGAATGTCGTATGTCTGTCCATCTGTTCATGCACTGCTTTCCCTAGGGAGCATTAAGGGTGCGAGCACACACACAGCATAAATATAAACACGGATTGTATGGAAAATAAAGGGAAAAAGCATCGAAATAATGGAGGATATTGATAATATTGCATGAAGAATCGGTTGAACGTGTAATAAAATGCAACTGTGCTCATGGCTTGTTGCTGAACTGAACTTAACTGGGGCGCAAAACAAACAATGCGGAGTCAGGTTCACACATGTGCTGCCCAGGGTCAACGGTAAGGTGAGGCCACTAACGAGTGGATTGTGTTTTTATTTAGTGTGGTATTTTGATAAATTGTTTTCATTTATGAATTAATAAAAACTTCAAAATTAAAAAGTAGATGCACAGAAGTAGAAGTACATGTGCTTTCTATTGAATTCTTTTTTTTTTAACGAATTGTAACGAATTCTTTTTTTAGAAATTATATTTGTTTTTTATTATGCCTTTAAATACTGGTTACAGGGCTATAACTAGCGAAATATTGTTCGCAGAACTAACAAATTCATTTTTCGAAATTAAAAAACAGTAATATTAGAACCAAAATGAAAATTTGAATGGAGTGGTGGGGAAAGGGGGAAGGGGGAAGGGGAAGGGGGAAGGGGAGTGTAGGCTTTGAACTAAATTTTTTTTTTCTGAAATTATTTTTTGTGATCATTAGCAAAAATGAAAAATTTTCGAGGTTCGGAAATGGCTATTTGTCCAATACTTTGTCTATTTGTGGCAAAACGTATCTTTAAATTATTTAAAAAATAACATTTTTTGATATTTTTCAAATCATCAAATTTTACCCCTTACAAAAATTTAAGAAAAAAATTCAGTTTGAAACCCTCCTCCCCATAAAGTTTTCATTTTTATTCAAATTTTTCTGTTTTCATATTTTGAAAATTGTATTAATCTGCGAGCAATATTTCGCTAGTTACGGCCCTAACTGCACGGTTAAAAATCTTTTGATTTGAAAATTTGAGAAAATCCTGCACTGTATATGACGTCAAATACTAAAACTAAGTTTTATTTCTGCAAGGGTGTAAATTGCAATACCCGATGTGGATTTAAAACCTTATTACAAGTTGTATTTGATTTTAAACCATAGCGCACAGTGCAACCGTTTCATATAATATGTGGCCAAAACTATTTGCAGTTGCCGCAGAGCATCAAAATTTGGTGTGGACGACTTTTTTACATAGGTTAAGAAATTTTCTAAATATTGGCCAAATCGGACAATGACTACCCCCCATATACGACAAAGTAAAAAATCGACGCATCTTTGGACTCCTTCCTTATTTTTTAAAACAATTTCGTATTTGGCCTAAAATCACTCCAAAAAACATTCGTACCAAAAATAGCTATAATCAGACCATTATTCGGGGTACCCTCCGTATAACCCGAATTTTAAATAACACGTATCTTGAAAATAAATAATTTATTTTATTATAATCACACGCAAATATTTTCAGTATTATAGCAATGGTCTTTACTAAAAGTGGGCTGGGTCAGACCAGTTTTTGAGGTACCTCTCATTAAACTTCAATTCTTAAAACCCGAGTACTTTTATCATAATCACTTCATTTGAACAAAATAGCATAGAGAACTTTATTTTATCCCAACTAAGTCATTGCTTAAAATAGCCTGAATTGTTTGGGATACCTCCCATATAACCCACGTTTTTGAAACACTTTTACTTTAACATTTTATAAAAAAGGTGTTTTTCCAAATTAAGATTCCGTATAAACTATGCTAACTTCCTTTTGTGCTAGCCCAATTTGAACCAAATTTTTAAAACACCAAATTTTTAACACAAAAAACAATTTGAGATCATTTATTAAAAATATTTTTAAGAAAGTAATATATTCATATAATTTATTAATAAAAAATAAAATAAAAATGAAAGTTAAATTACAAATAGAAAAAAATTATGTATGGTATAAGAATATCTGAAGTTAATCTGTTTCATCCGAAGTGTCACTTGAAACAAAATCTTCAAAATTTATATCAGAAATGAAGCTATTATGAACATCGGCATCTGTACTTTCTCCTATAATATATGGCAATAAATCTTTATAATCATTTCCTTTTGTATTGGCAATAAGTCTGTTCGGAGAAATGAGATCCAAATTTATCAGTAATGCAGTCATAAGATCTCGATTGCAATTTTCCCTTGAATTGTTCCTAGTGTGACTTATTCGATATTATCTAGATTCCTTATGACTAGATTCTAATGCGTCTTGAGATAAAAGTCCGATTGGTAAATTAAAATGTTTAATTATTTCACATCCATGAACCAATATTTTGTGCATATTATACTAGGGATAATTATCCACATATATCTTAAAAGTTTCCTTTAAAAGTGTACTGAACCTTGTAGTATTTATTTGTTTGCCGCTTGACAGTGTTCTCAGAATCAAACTAAATTTTTTTAGTAAACAAATATTTATGTTTGTTATTTCATACACCATTTCAATATTTGAAAAAACCTTCTGGCAGTATTCCCATCGTTTGAAGTGCCATATCCTGTTTTTACTTTATCAATAATAAGACCCATTTTATCTCTAAACTCTTTTTGTATTTTGATTTTTTGCTCTAAAAAAATTCGTTTGTTTTCTTCGCCGCGTACCTGCCAGCATTTGAGAGGCATCCTTTATGCAATATGAATTAGGCATTGAAAAGTTTTAATCCATGCATGCAATGTAGATAATCCATATTGTAGATGTCTTTCGTCTATAGTTCTTTGCATGCAATGAAAAGAATTCATTACGGATGGAGTCGCTCCACATAGATAACAATTCATTGATGCCCGATTATGTGCCAAAACGTTTGTAACTGCACCATCAACCATTGTTAATTTAAGATTAATTTCAACGTTAAAATCAATAACTTTTGTTTTAAGTGGCAGAAGTTTTTCTATTTGCTCCATTAAATCCATTTCTACATTATGAAGTAATGAAGGTTTTTCTTGCGCAAAAATAAGTTTAATAGGTCTGCAAAATAACACAGATGATGGGGTTTTGTTCAACCATACTTCTCCCTGGCTATCAATATTAGTCATTTTCAGAGGAAACATTGCAACAGTAAACAAGAATTCATCAGTCATGTTATCATCGGAAAATTTTTTTTTTAAACACTATGACCGGAACTACCATCAAAGCCATATTTGCATTCAAGAACACAACTAATATTTGTTTTTATTTCAATTATTTTTAATAAACTTGAAGCAGTTTAATTATAAGGCAGTATAAGGTCGTTTTTGTGTGTTTCAATTATTTAGTAATCAGGAAAACATTCAGGATGAAGACTGGTTGCAACCGAACGCAATATTCTATAACGCCTTACCGATAATTTCAAGTCTTAATATAGTCCAAGTGCTTGAAATGGTGTCAGACATTGATTTGTCGACTCAATAAGTTTCCTTTTGGCTAATAAACTCGCTGCACTGGACGCTTCTTCGAAATTCACTGGTTTTCTACCCCTCTGGTTTCAGTTTTTCTAAAAGTAGGAGTATATTGTGTGTCTGATATATACCGTATGCCTCTACTGGTACTGGGTCCCTTGAATTTATGTAGTTAACTATAGATAAAATATTTCAGGTTTACTTGAACTCGAATTCTCCAAAGCCCTTAAGTTTAAATCTAAAGAAGCCAACTTGCTGTTCCAGGAGAGTCTGAGTTAAATTACTAAAACGCAAATGAACTTACATCATCTAACCTGTCAGTAAAACAAATAAGAGGAGATTGGAGCCAATCATGATGTTTTGTTTCGAATTCAGGTGATTTTCGATGCACGGCTTTAAATTTTTGATTAAATTTAAAAACAATAAAGTGAGTGCACTTTGTAAGAGTATCATTACTTAAACAAGGCACTGAATAGTAAAATTTTAAAAATGTTTCTATATTCTCCTCTTCCTTTTTAATTGTACAGTCAAACCTTGATTGTTTCCATAAATTGAAAACATATCTAATAAAAAGTGGTGGAGCCATTTCTAAAACATTGTTTTGTTAGCAAAAACTAAATTCATTCAATATGAGAAATTTTTCACCTTTTATATTTTAAAACTGGATTACTTCACTGCACTGAGAACTTTTTGATAAATATGATAACTTTGAAAGACTTTGATTTAATTAGCTAAAAATACTTTTGTTTATTTTAAAGATAACGGCATAAACCATATGTTTTTGACAATCAGAAAGACTGATATCAAAAAATAATTCGCGTCCTAAAACTATGCAGTACAGTTTTTTAAAAAGGTGTTGATTCAAAAAGTTTGAAATATTAATATTTAATGGGGCTCTATTTTGTATAAATAAGTACGGGTTAGACTAACTTGGAAATAACTATACCCAAAAAATTTGATTCGATCATATATACTCTCATTTAAAATGTTCTCTCTCTAACTCATATGCCATATAACACTTTTAATAGCTTAAAACTTTGAGGGTTGTATTGGAAGTGGTCGTATTTGTGAGCGAACTACGCCTATATTTTGCATATTTTGCAGTTTCGATGGAACTTTTACACATACCAAATCTTATATAAGTACCTCAATTACAAGCCATTTTATAGTATTTACACTGTTTTGGGTTGTATGGCAGGTGGGTGTGTTCGTTTGTTTTACTGTTTTAATAAATTATTATTTGTCCAAAAGTTTGGGTGCATACGAACATGTGTACCAAGCTTCATGTAATTATCTCAACTCCTTCCGATAATTCTACGCTTACGGACCACATCTTTTCATGTGATATGTTCGGGAGAAGGTTCTACGAAAAAATCTTTACTTGCGTTGGTACCCAAGGAATTAAGAATCTAAAACAAAAATACTTATTTCTATATAAACATTACTCCTTTAAGCTTAACAAATTTTTTCCCAAAATGAAATAACGTGATTTTCTGTGTACATTTTACCGAAAATTACCCTTTACGAAAAATGACGTAAAAACAAAACAACGCAAGATCGTACTCTATCTTTTCAACATATTTCTTAAAAAAGTTGATATATAGCATATAAAAAATTAAAAAAAAACAAATAAATCGCTTTTGGAGCTATTCACTCTCAAAGTTGGAAGTTAACATCACTAAAAACGCAATGCTTAATGTTGAATAACTTTTAAGATGGAAGACTGGTTTTAAATAATTAAATTCATATTGAAAATATAATTATTCAGAAATTCTAAAATTATCAAACATGATTCATGTCTTTTTAAAATTTATCCTACAGCAGACTCACAAAGTACGTATAAATGACTCAAATTACAAATTTTAATTTTAGGAGAAAAACTGCCATCGCATATAATTGAATTTAAGACAAAAAACGCAAAAGCGCACCTTTATCTGTTTATTCTGTTTTTAATAAATAAGGGATCACTTTTTGAAAGTAAAAGCAAAATCAAAAAATAGTTTTTTTTCCTTTTCACTGATTTTTTAATAATTTTAAGAAAAATTATATTTTTCAAACTGATTTAATATCTGATCTAATTGTAGGATTTCTTTAAAAAGAAATACCATCAAAAGCATTAGATTCTATATTTTTCAAAACTTATAAACTTTGAACATTTTTTTCGAGAGTTATGATATTTTATCTGTAGAAGGTATATGCAAAGACGAAAAATGCTAAATTCACAGAAAAAATAATCAATTTTTAGCTTATACTGTGTGTCTAAATCTTCACGTATTTTCAAAATGTTTGCAGAATTCTCTTAGATGAAGAATTATCTGTCGATTGATATAAAATTAGTCATAATATTACAAAAAAAAAAAAAAAATACAAGTTAGTTTTGGCCGCAATAATTACACTGTGTAGTGTACTTAAAACAAAACGGGTTTATATTTAATTTTAGTACAACAAGAGTAATTATTATACTCCGACTCCTATCGGTTTAAATTTTAATACACGTAGTATTAGATATTATTACTACTTGTACTAAAATAAAGTCCCTTCAATATTAAAAAGTTATGCAGCTTGTATTCATTTTTATTTAATTAAGGTTTTTATTTTGATGATAGTATACTATAATATACAAGAATAATAAAAAGTTGTGAAATAACACAATTATATCAACCAGATTTTTCAGAGGCACCACTGCTCCGTGGCTTGTGCTTATAGTAATGTAATTATTTTCTTCGATGTCGAATGTTTCTGAAACTGAACAAAATAACAACACTAGAACGAATGGAGATCAAAGTAATTCACATTGTGCTCTCCTTACACTTGAACGCTAGCCTGTTGAATACAATAAACAATGAAATATACTTACATGTTCTTAGAATATCCTTCAACTGCAATTCTTCGGTTTCCTAAGCAATTGCCACAATTTTTATAATATTTTCCAAACAATTTGTAAAAAAGATTTATTTGCACTTTGCCGCCATGTTGCCGTCAGTCATGCCGGTTTAATTTTGATTTCAAAACTATCGATAAACAATATTCTATAAGTACTTATAGTACTTCTATAAGATATAATCTTTTGAAATTGTGTATTTTTAACGTACCTGATTTCTTTTTGTGTGCGCTATTGTTATTTAATTTATTCAATTTTTGCTTTTACTATATTACTTAAGTCATCTCTTTGCATATCTGATATGGTATTTTTTATATATATCTTTTTTTGCTCCACAACAATACTTTTTATATAATTCTTTAAGTGTATCATACTGCATTTCTACACATGCTCAAATTGGGCATCTGAAAGCAGGTTTTGAGAGTCAATCTTATGTTAGTTTTAGTGTATTTCTATACTCATTGTTATATTCCTTTTAAATAGATTGAATAAATAATAATAAAAAAAATTGCTTTGATACCAGGGTTGTAGTATTATTGCGTGTACTTTCATAGTCAACATTTTTCGTATTATGGTATTGCAGTGTTAGTTAAATGAATATTGTATTATGGGTGTCGTATGCGGATAAGGCATGGTCAGTGGCGGATCTACATACGGGCTGAAAGGGCTTTAACCTATCTCCCTTGGAGAATTTTTCTTAACGAAAAACACCTGTAAAATTACCTGCGTAGCTTAAAAATTCTTGAAGATAATTGGAGTCGCTTTTATTTAATTCATTGTTTCCAATCTTAAAATAAATCTCATTTGTCAATTAATAAATGCCAAATAGCAGCGAAAAATTTAAGTTGGCAGAGCTGTTGACTCTAAAAACTTTTTGAAAATAAGGAGGGTGGTTTTTACGCAATACGCAACAAATTTGGTGCGTAAAAATTTAAGCAAATCTTTTGTAAAGTTCATATAAAACAATGACATTGCGAAAAACCTTACGAGATACGTGGTTACGCAGTCCATACGCAGTGGCTTAAGTCCCCTTATTACTTATAGATTTTTTTTTTTTTTATTTTTTTATTTGCATTTATCATTTTCCCATGTTCACATCGCTGTCGCATTATGAATATATACAAACATAAATTAAAAATAATTAAAAAATTTATTATCTTTTTTATTTAAAAAAGTAAAAAAGCTAAAAATATTTTCAGATTTTTTTTTTTATGGAATTTTAAAATCGCCCATAATTATTCCCTCTAGACTAGAAAATTTTCTTAAAGTTCGTTGATTTCATATGTACTGTCCCAATAAACAAAATTTTCAATTCCTAAAAACAACGCCACATTTCATGGAGTGTTAAAAAGGTGTAAAGTTGAAAAATTTCTGCACAAAACCATCTGCCAGTTTTATTTTCAGCTTAAAACATATTTTCACTTGTAGCTATTCGTCTGGCTTTTTACATGCCCGTTTGGTTATCAGTATTTTACTTTATCCGTCTGTCAGTCTGTTTACTTTTGGTAATCCTTCCACTACACATTTATTTAATTTCCCAGTATATATCAGAGTGTAAAAAATCACGTAATGCCTTAAAGGCATTACTGCAAAATATCGATCTAGCACTTCTTTGTTTTCAGTGTTCGTTAAAGAAACCGTAAAAGCGAGAGAATGCTGTTGTGAAAAGCAAGTAATGCATATTATGAAGTTTGTTTATAAAAAGGGAGTTTTTATTTTATGTTACTTTCAGCACCTATAAAATTGTTTTGGAAAAATTAAGGTATATTCTCGGAGCGAAGAGTACAGCAGCTGTCAAACACATAGAATTAAATAATTTGCAAATTATGTTACATGTTTTTCTTTTATTCGGAAAAACCTGATTTTAACAGGTGCTGTACCCAGCACAAAGAAGAATTTTAACTACTAACACTACCTTGTCTTATTAAATCATGGGAAAAATAAGTTCTTGGCATATTTAAAAGGGTTTCGCAAGACAATGCCACAACTATCTTTCTACATCTGCCACTGAACATATTTTTAACTAATATTTTTTTAGAACAGAATCACAAAAATTAATTTATTCTTTTGCTTTGCGCATAACTACTTAAAAGCAAGTGTTGCATATAGGAAGTTATCGAAATATAAACATGGTTAAATGCAAAATATTATATGGTAAGATTATAACATGCCCTTTTTTTATATCAATTTGATGCAACATTGATTTTGAACAGCTCTGAGTGCAATGAGACAAATTGCGATTTTTGCAATGCAGATTCAAATACTAGGTCACTATTTTTTGGTTTATTAAACAAATATATTAATAATTAAAGATTTTAATACATAAGTAATAATATAAGTATCATATTTTTATACCATTTTTGATTAAATTTGATTATTGTTATTAATTCATATGATTTTTTGGTTTTTAATATTTTTTCTCTTCGCTTGACAAGAAATGCTTTAGTTTTCGCTTCGTTTTACAATTTCGACGAATGGTATTTGTCAACTGAACTTTAATTCTTTTTGAAAAAACAAATTTTTTTTTTATTGTTTTCGATAAAAATTGGTATAGCAGGTCATTCAATAAGTCCGTAGGATAAGTAAGGAAAAAACAAAATATTGATAAAACTCGATTCTACTATTCAACATAGTTGCCTTCGAGAGCCATACAAAGAGTATAGCGATTTTACAACTTTTCGATACAACTTTTATAGTACGATTCTCTTTCTCGTCAAAATAAGCCTCAGTTTCAGCGATTACTTCATCATTGGCCTTGAATTACTTTCCAGCAAGCATTCTCTTGAGATCTGAAAACAGGAAAAAGTCGCTGGGGACTAAAGCTGGAGAATTCGGTGGGTGGGTGAGCAATTCGAAGCCCAATTCATTCAATTTTGCCATCGTTTTCATCGATTTGTGACACGGTGCATTGTCTTGGTGAAAACAAACTTTTTTCTCTTGCAAATGTGGCCGTTTCTTGGCGATTTCAGCCTTCAATCGATCAAAAATTGCACAGTAATAGTCGCTGTTGATGGTGGTTCCTTTTTGGAGATAGTCGATGAATATTATTCCTTTCGCATCCCAAAATACAGACGCCATCACCTTACAAGCCGACTGTTGGGTCTTTGCTCGCTTTGGATTCGATTCGTCGACTGCTGTACACTCAGCTGACTGTATTTTGGATTCTGGTGTGTAATAGTGAAGCCATGTTTCATCCATTGTCACACATTGACGATAGAATTCGATTTTGTTGTGGCCAAACACTCCTCTGATGCATCAATTCGTTGTTGTTTTTGGTCGACTGTGAACTCACGCGGCACCCACTTTGCACAGAGCTTTCGCATACCCAAACCACTTGCAAATTGTAAAAAATGTTCGTGTAAAATGGTTAAAACACTACCATCTGATATCTTTACAATGTCAGCTAGCTCGTGCATCTTCAATTTGCGATCGTTCATAACCAATTTGTGGATTTTTTTGATGTTTTGTGGAATAACAATCTAAATTGGGCGTCCACTGTGCTCTGCATCATTTGTGCTGGTACGACCACGTTTAAATTCAGCAATCCAATTTTCTACCATTTGTCTCGGTGGAGCAGAGTCCGGATAATGTTTATCAAGCCATGGTTTGGTTTCCACTGTATTTTTTTTATCAAAAAGCAACGCTTTATCAAAACTCGAAATTCACTTTTTCCATTTTTTTTTTTTCAATAACAATAGTTTCACACAAAATGCTATAACTCACGAATCAATCGTCAGATTGTTGTCAAATTTTTATACGTGTCGTTTGAAGGTTGGTGCTAAATAAAAATCATATGGAAAACAATCTTGTAACGCCATCTATGTGTCATCCTATAAACTTTTTGAACGTACTGTTATATTGTAACTGTTAACGAAAAAATTACCCCAAATATAAGCCTTTGTTGGGAAAATATTAACGAACACAAAACAGAAAGGTTGAAGAATTTTCGATAAATTTTTTAATGAACGAACACAAACCGGACTCGTTAAAGAATTTTCGACAGGAAATGCAAGAGATAAAAGTTATCGGTTATCGCGTGTTTTACTGTTTTCGTTGTTTCCTTGTTCTGTTTGATTTTTTTTTAATGTTGATGAAACCAATGCAGATGAGTTAAACAATATTCTGCAAGTCTGTTCTTGACGAAAAAAACCAGACGTGTAAAAGAATATCTACTTGTCTTGGTTATGCAGCAAGTTTCTTTAATTTATTTAAAAGCAGAGAAGGTAGTACGGTAACTTATTTGATAATGAAAGAACTTGTTACCATTAGGTTGTGTGTTCAAATACCACTGCATGCGATTTTTTTAATTTCAATATAAATGTGTGTTAAAAACTGCATTTGAATTATATGAAAGATATGGTATTTATATGAAAATTTACAGATCTAAGAATAAAACAAATTTTATATCTAAAGTTGCATTTGTTAATATTGCAGCCTGTGCTGTTTTGAAATCAGTCAAAGCAAGGCCTACTTCGAAAATTTTTTTTTGAGTTTATCAAAACTCAATTTGAGCAATGCCTAATATTCTCGAGTGCGCTAATATTCTAAAAAGAAGCTACGTTCAGATTCAAATCTTTAGACCGTAATGTACATTCAGAGTATTGAACGAAAGACTCAATTCAATCATAAAAGAAAGAATAGAACTACTGATTGTAAAATTTAACATAAGTATGAGCTACTCAAATAGATATGTCTCCGTGGCCCAGTTGGTAGAACAGCCGACTATGGATCCAAACGTAGTGTGTTCAATCCTCGGTGAAAGCAAAACTATGAACAATTCTTAAATAGCCATTTTTTTGTTTTAATACAACTAGTGCGGCAAATTGCTGTGTTGTTGTTTTCAGAAGAACCATTTCGTTACATTGGTCTTACCCCCATCTAGCTCGCCGTATTGTTGTATACGCGGCTTTAAAATTTTTACTTCAAAAAAATCCGATGTGAATTTGTGATTTTCAGTATTATCAATATAAACTAAATTTTCTAAAACTAACAGGCAATGGGGAACGTCATTTGAAATGCAGTCTTGAATTGGTTATAAGTCGGTCTAAATTTATCGACATCATCAACAAAGCGTTGTTCTCGTTTATATCTCTTCTTCCATCAATTCCTTTATAATTCTTTTTTTTTTGCCTTATGGGGAAAATCGTTTGCCAAGTATTTTCCATTCTTTTTTTCAAATGTGTCTGCGGAAATTGAAGCTGACCAACGGCCAGTCTTAGTTATTGCTGCAGATTTTTTATAAGGACGAGCAGCCATAAACTGCAGGCCAATAGACACGACCACATACAACAGGGGTGGTTTAACAGGTCGTCGGTTTTCACCTTAGGGCCTAATATTTAAAGCCCTTTATATATAGTTAGATATTAAAAATTTCCATCCAAAATCTAATTTTACTTGCAGATTCGCAGTCAGGCTTAAAATTTAACAATTTCAAGAAAGTTTGAGGAATATGTTATCTTAAAATACTACATAATGAACACCTCAATAAAGATTGTGTCAAATCCACTCCTGACTAATGACAACAGCACGTCCAGACACCGGACCATTGCTCACTTTTTTCTCCTTGCACTTTGGCACAGAAAATTGCCAACGGGGCATGAAACTAACCAACACTCTTTCAGCTAGCCACACGCACACATGTATTTGAGTATCAACACATAGTCAGGCAGTTAAAGGTATTGAAAAACACCGCAATTTCAACTTTCGATTAACACGTTCGTCGCTTTCTTTGGTGTGCCATTATTAAGGATGTAGTGTGTGCCACCCTCAACTAGCAGAAGTGACAAAACTCACGTGACTCTTTTACGTTCTTTAAAATTGCAGACACAATAATGTTAGTATGGAGGTATGTAAGTCAGTATTAGACGATTCACGTGTGCTATATTCAGTTGAATGCACTCTGGAAAGGACTGTGCTTGTGGTTGTTGTTGTTGTTGTTTGCTCTTATTCAATGATATTCTTTCAGACACCATTCGCTGATACAGAGTGCTTTCTTGGTACAGACATATATAAATTCATTCATTGAACAAGCATTGGAAACTCCTCCCACTGCGCTTGGCTGCCCTTCATCATTTATGACATCATTACTATTATTATTATTTTTTTCCTTTTTGTACTCGCACGCATTGAACGAACGCTTTCTTTCAATTAAATTTAATTTCAAGGATAATAAATTATCCTTGTCCTTGTTCGCGTCATCACGTCGATGCATAATAAAATATTCTGCGTCAATGATGGCGAAGTCGGGTCTAGAAGATGTCGCTTGAATTTCCAATAATAAAACTAGTAGTGATGATAATTTTTGTAGACGTTAACGAATCATGGTAGCTGGTGCTAAGCACTGATTTTTTTTTTTAAATATATAAAGCCTTTATATTTAGATAAAGGCTACTTATATCTAAAATAATTTCACATATTTCTATTATCGTACTTTTATCTTAATTCCTGACAAAAAAGGTCTGATAAAAGTGTATCTTTAAGGTATAATTACAGTTTCGAATAGGGAAAAAGTAAGCGATTTTCTAAAGTTAATTACTTTGGCAGTTTATTAGATATTAACATAATTTTTTTTTTAAAAATTTGTACATCCTTGAAGTTTGAGAAAAAAAATAATTTTCATAATTTGTATGAGTTATAGATGGCGCCAAAGTGAAGTACTCAAAAGTCCGATTTCCATAGGGCGGACAGTTAATTTCTGGAATAGGACGCCTGAAACAAAAAAAAAAAAACAAAAAAGATTCTTTTTTTTCAATATTTGAAAAATTTAAGAAAGAAAAAAATTCGGCAATATATAAAAAAAAAATCGATCACAGTTTTGGACCTATTGCCTTTGCTAATTCATTCTTTTCTAAATTTTTACATTTTTTTTTTTTTGGTGAGTGCGTTAGGGAATATGTTAATAAAGAAGTATAAAACAAGGTTTTTCAAAATCGGCCCAGCCAATCCTGAGATTAACTGTCCGCCATATGGACACCAGATTTTTGAGCACTTCACTTTGGCGCCATCTATTACTCATACAAATTATGAAAACTATTTTTTTTTTTTTTTAATCTTCAAAGAAGTTCAAATTTCATTTTTTAAATGTGTGTTAATATCTAATAAAGGGCAACTGTAACGATAAAATAATTGAACCAGCTCATATATTTTACCCTCTAGAAGGCCAGCTACGGCCGATATAAACTATTTTCGACAGTTTTTGTGATTTTTGTATGGGGACCCAAAGAATGGAGGCAGATGGGGGGTAGGTGTGTTCGAAAGAAATGTGAAGGGGCAAAAAATAATAGAACCTGCGCATATAGTGAACCCCTTAGGAGTCCAGGTAACGTCGATATAAATTACTTTCGACAGTTTTTGTATGGGGACCTACAGAAGGGTGACTGATAGGGGGTAGGTGTGTTCGGAAGAAATGTTAAAAAGCAAAAAATAATTAGACCCCTCTAGGCGTACACCTCCGGCCGATATAAACTATTTTCGACAGTTTTTGTGTTTTTTGTATGGGGACCCAAAGAAGGGTGGCAGATAGGGATATGGGTGTTGGGAAGAAATGTTGAGGGGGAAAAAATAATAGGACCTATTTATATTTTTGACACCTCTGGGAGCTCAGCTAAGTCCGATATAAACTATTTTCGACAGTTTTAATGTTTTTTGCATTGGGACCCAAAGAAGGGTGGCAGATACGGGGTAGGTGTGTTGCGATGAAATGTTGAAAAGCAAAAAATAATAGGACCAATTCATATATTTGACCTCTATAGGCGCCCAGCAACGGCCGATATTAACTATTTTCGACAATTTTTATGTTTTTTGTATGGAGACCCACAGAAGGGTGGCAGAAAGGGAGTAGGTGTGTTCGGAAGAAATGTTGAAGTGCAAAAAATAATAGGACCAATTTATACGTTTGACCCCTCTAGGAGCTCAGCTACGTCCGATATAAACTATTTTTAACAGTTTTAATGTTTTTTGCATTGGGACCTAAAGAAGGGTTGCAGATAGGGGGTAGGTGTGTTCTGAAAAAATGTTCAAGAGCAAAAAATAATAGGACCAATAAACTATTTATTTAAACCGATATAAACTATTTTCGACAGTTTTTGTGTTTTTTGCATGTAGACCAACAGAAGGGTGGTAGAAAGGGGGTAGGTATGTTGGGAAGAAATGTTGAGGGACAAAAAATAATAGGACCAATTCATTTGTTTGACCCCTCTAGGAGTTCAGCTACGTCCGATATAAACTATTCGACAGTTTTAATGTTTTTTGTATTAGGACCCAAAGAAGGATAGCAGATAGGGGGTAGGTGTGTTTGGAAGAAATGTTCAAGAGCAAAAGATAATAGGACCAGTTTATATGTTTGACTTCTCTAGGAGTTCAGCTACGGCCGATATTAGCTATTTTCGAGAGTTTTTCCAGTTTTTGAGTTTTTTGTACTACTCGCACAGGCCTTCAAATAACTCCTAAGTTCGTGCGATTTAAAAAAGTAAACTTACGCATTAGGCCACGTGCATAGTGAAGCATATAAGCGTTTTGTTGCAAGTGCGGTGCACCAAACGTATATATTGTTCGTTCGTTCGTTGATAGATTATAGATGTTCTTTCGTTCGTTCGCAGAAAATAGATGTTCGTTTGTTCGTTCCCAGAAAATAATTGTTCGTTCGTTCGTTCGCATAAAATAAATGTTCGTTCACAGAAAATAGTTGTTCGTTCGTTCGTAGAACATAGATGTTCGTTCGTTCGTTCGCAGAAAATAGATGTTCGTTTGTTCGTTGAAAATAGTTGTTCGTTCGTTCGTTCGCAGAATTTTCACAAATTAAAATATTACGTTCTTGCAATACTCTAGGCACAGCTATACACCAAAAAAGAAAAAGTACAGGTGCGTCGTTGGACACACGAGAGAAGCGAAGCTTTTTTGCAGTTACCTAAATTTGATAGCTTAATAATTTTTTACTTTTAAATAAATTAACTTTAAAATTCAAAAATTTAAAATAACATAAAATAAATAACATATATACAGAAAACATATTTACTGCTTATTTTTTATTGTTGAATGTCGAATTTCCACGCCAATTACATATACGGGCATATAACGCCAGCGACTCTCCATTTTTACTCTCCACACATGGTTGTGAACTTGGATGCACTGACTTATGCATGCGTTTGTTAATTCCATATTTATTGATATCATCTATTTTTTTGACACTTAAAACGCACTTGTCAACGCACTTGTCATAGAGTATAAATTATTATCTAGAGATTGCATCAACTCTGTTAAATCTCTGGCATGTGTTAACAGAGGTTAACAGAGTTTTTTTTCTTCATGTTTTTAAGTGAAATAACTCTGTAAACACATGCCAGAGACTTAGCAGAGTTGATGCAATCTCTAGATAATAATTTACACTCTATGCCAACAGCACCACAAACGCATTCACAATACAAACAAACCGATGCTGGAGACACTTTGTGGCAAATAAAAGTTGTAGCATAGCAAATACACAATCCTCTATCTATTGATAGATGGTGACGATCTACTGCAGCATAGCTTCGGTTATAATTAGCATTGAATTAACAACTGCTTCTAACATGTTTTTGGGGCCTAGTGGATAGTGCGTTGGACTCTCGTTTAAGAGGACGTTGGCTCGATCCCCACGGGCAGGCAATAAAATATTTTTAGTATTTAATATTAAAGTATAAAATTTTCTTGTTGTAATAAGCACTAACAACAAAGAAACCATCAAATTTCCAAGAAAAAATCTGTCGAAAATTTTTCAGATTTCACTCCAAGCAAATCACAGAACGAGGAGTAAAAAGCTTCGCTTAAAAAAAAAAAAAGAGAAATACCAAAAACACCAAATTCTTGATCAGTTTCGTTCCCATCAAATCGGGATTGTGCATGTAGGATTGTAGCGAAATTTACACATTTCCAGACAAATTTGCTATGAACGCATTTAATATGCGGAAATAAGCGATTTTTTGTACATTTTTATTGCTTATTGCTTGAGTTCAGAAATCATATATCAATCCGATATGGTAATTGTGCATCGAAGTATCAACACTGGTAACCATTTTTTTAAAATTAGGTGAGAAAGAGAAACTACAGTCTTACTAGTATAGCGACACTGCTATATGTCCTTATTTCTTCGCTGTTAGTTCATCTCCATTAGTGATTGGTGATTATTTCAAAATAATATTTTTAAATGCTTAAGACGCTGCAAAAATGTCCGCACATTTTTAAATGCAAACATTTCTTTTAGAACAAATTGAGGCTAACGAATTCACCGCATTTTCGATTTTATTGAAACTAAATATATTTGCAAATTTTGCCACTTTTCTGTATTGTTGATAAATCTGGGACAAATAATAAGAAAGGAAATTATTTGTACGGTGCCGTACGTCAAGGACAGCGTGCTGTATCGTCTGAACTCCCCCTATGTGAATCGAGGCGAGCGCAAATCGCTCTTGCAAATGAAGGCTTTCGAATTCGCAGCGTTACTTAATTTTGTCCCACAGGTTTCCCGCCGCGGTTTTCTTCGAAAGATCAGAAGCAGAAACAGGAAAAATTGCCAACGAGCTGACAATGCCGCATAGCTGTCTGACCAGAATCATATCGTTGTCGTGTCGGCAGGCAGAGGGCTGGTAGAAGCAATGAAAACCTTATGGGAGATAATGGAGGCAGAAAACGATAACGTCAAAACAGAAATACTTTTATTTAATTTTTTTTTTATTTTTATTTGAAAGCTTTCTCTCTAAAAATGTTGCCATATTTTTGTTAAAATAACACAAATTTTAAAGTTTATGACAGAAAAACATTGTTTTATACAGAGTTCGTAAATGCTTATCATTGAGGAGTTAAATATCCATCACTCACCGCAATACAACTCAACTCAGTGCATTTCGTTTTGTTTCTTTCATTGGAAATGAAAAACAAACGAGCGGACATTCGTTAATCTCCGAATGAGCAAGCGAATCGTTTATTTGCATATCTTTTTCGTTGCTGTTTGCTTGCTGGGTGCTGGGGCCAACACTAGGTAAAAATGGGTCGCTGAATCCGAATCCGAACACAAATAGAGGGGTTTATGTGTCCCCCATTTGCAATATTTTAAGGGGGGACCGAAACATGTGTTTGACTTACAATCTGACTTACAGTGGACAGTTAAACACGTGTTTCGATGTCCCCCCAAAAATTTGCAAGAGGGGGCTGACATATCCCTCTATTTGTGCGTCTCAGAAATGCTTTCCCCTCATAAAGCCCCAAAAAATGGTTAGTTTTTACCTAGTTTGCTTCCCCTTCGAGATATGGAAGTTTTTCTATTTTTTCGAGTATTTTTCGAGGATTTATCGATATTTTTCGATTTTATGTTGCTTCATATCTCGAAGGGGAAGCAAAATAGGTAAAATCTAACCATTTTTTTGGGGTTACTATAGGATTAAGCATTTTTGAGACACACAAATAGGGGGTATATCTGTCCCCATTCACCACATTTTTAGGGAGGGGCAGAAACACGTGTTCGACTTTCAATTTTACTTACAGTGGACAGTTAAACACGTGTTTCGCCGTCCCCCTAAAAATGTGGTGCCCCTCTATTTGTGTGTCTCAAAAAGCCTTCCCCTTAAAAACTCATAAAAAATGGTTAATTTTTACCTATATTGCTTCTTAATAAGCAAATATCAAAATTATAATTATCAAAATACTTATCATTGATGAATTCAAATGATTTTCAGCTTATATAAAAAGCACATCATTTGCAGAACTCGAGGGATGAAAACGGACGAATAACCAATACAAGTGTTTGAAGAGTATATGGTAGAGCGTAGCGTTCAGCGAATTGCTCTGAAAGGATTATTCATTGCTTCTGTTTTTATAAATTATAACTTGAAAGAGCGAGAGCGAATTTTGATTGCTCTACGCACTCTGGTTTTATATTCGTCTAATTATAAAAGCAGTATATTCCGGAAATAGGAGGAGTGTCAACGAGCTGACAACACCGCATAAATTACTGCAATCCATTTTTTGCTTTAGATTCCAAGCAGGGCTGCCGTTCTTAACTTTTTTTGAGTAGTACTATTTCGGAGTTTTGATTAGTACGGCGTAGTGTGGATAAAATAGTTACAAACTCTTTGTGCAAACAAATGTACCTGATACAGTTTTTTTAATTTCTATTTTTAAGCGTCTTTGAAAGGAGATTCTCAAAATATATTTTTAATGGCAAATATCTCATATTTTTTTTCAAAAAACTTATATTAATACGAAACATTAAATACACATAAGTAATACAAAGGATTTAACCAGAACGCATTTATATATGCTAAAATTTACTAAAGCTTAAAATCAAAATTTAATGACGATCAGTCGATATTGCTCATTTCCTTCAATCACATCAGAAATAAAAATACTAAAGAATTTCTGAAATGAATCGCAGAAACATTTGACGGGATATGAACTAAATTATGCGTCATCTTAGTAAAGATATCTTATTAACTTTCCACGTAAGACAACATTTTTTTTATAACTTCATCTCAATCAATAATCTCATCTCATCTCAATAAGTTTTACAGAAGAAGGACGTATTTCAAGTTTGCATGCATGTTAAAATCTTAAAATGTTTCTCCTGATGAATCGGGTTTGTAAATTATGACGATATTTTCTTATAAAATATTTGCTACTCAAATTATAATTGGTATGATATAAAACCTTATACACATCTATGTATATTGACAAAAAACATTTTTCCTAGATTAGTTTATTGCTTACTTAGTTTTAACCACACCCCCTTTACCACCCACAAATCAATAAACATGCAATGTTTCAGACGGTTTTGGTCGTATAAGTCTAAAATTTGGTAGTTAAGTTTGTATTAGTTACTAGTTACTAGTAATTAGGCATTAGTACAAAAAAATTGGTGTGGTACACTATAATAGCACCCACTTTTTATAAACCATGAAGACTCCAAAACTTCTGTGCCGATTGCGCTGAAATTTTGGCAGTATACTGTTTCCGATCACGAGATAGTTTACAGAAAAAAATGTTTGCCACACCCCCTTTCACCGCCCATAAATATAAAAGTATGATTGCTGGAAGGTCAAATGGGTCCTGCTAGAATAAAATTCATTATTTGATGATAAATAGTAAGAGAAACGTAAAAACTCATAGTCTATAAGATAAAAAATGACCCCCCAAAATGATTGCGGGAAATTGCGGGAAATCTTAATTGCGTCATAAAAAATATTTTTCACATATTCCTTATCGCTTACCATTTGTTTTGCAGTAAATTTCTAAAAATCGAAGCAATTACAGCAAAAGTACCCAGAAGTTCACAAATAAAATTCAAAGGTGAAAATCTTTTAAAATTTTTAAATCCTGTTTAGCTTATAGAAAATTGAAGAAGGGTGCTACTACTTTTAAGGATGCCAAAGTGCATTGAGAAATAATCAGGCATATTGCGTCATTTCAATTATTCCAGCAATTTATGCTATGTAGTACCAGCTAAAGTGCATTTCCGGAAATAAGAGAAGGGGAAAAAAAGCACAACAAAAAATAAGTAATAAAAGAATGAAGTTCGCATTGAGCGCAAGGATGATGATATCCTTTTTATATTCCCCGCTTTATTCATCCATCGCACTCCTTTCAATGGCGATGTAATAAATGAATGCGCAGATGAATCGTGGCAGTGCATTCACGATCTGTCAAATAAATAAGCAAAAATGTAATTTTAAAAAATGAAAACGGCGTCTAGAGTGTTCATCTTCAAAAGCAAGCAGAATGGAATGGAAGTAAAAGCGAGTGCAGAACAATGGAAAAAGGCAAGAAAGCTACTGACAGACAGACAGACAGACAGGCGGACAGATTGAATTGAAAAACGAAGCCGAATTGCTGTTCAGAAGTGTTTTTAAACGATTTCGGTTTGGATTTCTACAATAATAACTAAATGGAACACTTGCTTTGAGCAGTTGAGGCAGAATAAGCAGACGAGTTATTGAAAGGTAAGCATTCGCTTTAATATTTCTCTTTAAAAAATAAGCACTTTAAAGTATTAAAAATACACAAAAAAATCAATTCAATTGGTAGCTTATAAAAGAACCCTCAGAAATATTTTAGAGACAGCAGAAATTTTCGTCTACCTTGCATATTAATAAATTCTATCGTAAACGAGCAGATTTCAACTTATTGAAATCCATAAATAAAGCATAATTTTAAGACAAGCAACAATAGAATAGCTCTTTATATTTTTTTAATATCTCTCTAAGTGGTGTTCTACGTTGTTAAATACAGATATTTTTAACACCTTTGAGCAAGGGTGCAATACTCTGAACAGTCAATAAATAAGTGCCATTCAAACGTGCAGCTCAAGTGAAGTGACGGAGCATAAATGCTTGAAGGGCGCCCTGTATGTGAGAGCGCCAAGCCAAAAATTACGTAACTTTGGTGTTAAGGCAGTCCCCTGACATTGAAAATTCGTGTCTGCAATCGTTGTTTAATTTTCTTCATACTCGTAGTATTCCAAATTTAGACGCAGCATGAAGAAACATCGCCTGGATGTACCTCAATGACGGCGCCATAAATTAAATCAAAGAACGCACTTCAGAGATTGAAAAACATCTGGATTCCCTGCCTGTCAACACTGCAGAAAATAAACCAATGCACAGCATGCCCGAGCAATGTACACGTTCTTTTAAGAAAACTTAAGCTATAGAATTTAAGAAACGAAAAAAAAAATCCCCTTCACGATATGAGTACTAATTAATTGGATCGGATTTAGAAATGTTGTTTTGTCTAAAAATGAATTTGGTATGTTTAAATGGGACTTTAATATAAACCAATGTCTACATGCCTCTTCCAAGCCTAGAGCTCATTTGACATGGTTTATTACATGAACTCAAAAAAAAAAAATTAAGGAAAGTACAAAACACTTTAGTGCGATAGGTAAGAAAAACATCCCTTTGGCTATTAATATACAGCATTTTTAATATTCTACAATAGATATCGTGACATAATTTTCAGTTTTATGATTAAGTAGAAATCACGCTCAAATGCTATTTATAAGAAAATGCGACATAAGTCTGACTGACTCCTTAATTGCACTTTTTTAATTGAAATAATTTTGATTTCTTGCTTTAAGCAACCACTCAGATGCTCTGAATAATTGTTTAACCCATTTTGTGCCTCAATCTCGAGGCAAACCTCAAGACCTCGAGAGATATCGATCACAAAATTTGGCTGTTTTTCATTAAATAATCTATATATTTATTCCGGTAAAGGTCCCCTTATTCCAGCAAATCTACAAACGCTACAGTAACACTTGATATATCATTATAAAGGTCATGACCTGTAGGTATGCAGGAAATTATTAGATTTTTGATAAGTGGTAGCGTTGAGCAGATACGAGCGTTTAAAGTTGGAAAAATGGCAATAAGACTTAAGACACGAACTCGCTCTAAGGTAAATGAGAATATGTGATCTCCGAAGCGAATTTGCTAAGTACACCCGATTTTCGGGGCGTTATCACAAGTTAAATATATTAAGTTTGGCGTTTTGGCTTTCCGACATGGACTTTTTTATCCTCTCTTGCCTTTCTAAAGTTTTACCAGGAAGGACACAAGAATAGTCTAAAAATGGCATTTTTTAAACTTATTATAACTTTTTGTATAAAAAACAAAAAATAAAAAAGTTACTAGTAATATATAAAACTAGTTATTACAGTTACTTCAACATGGCTGGTCGAGATCTCGACCGTTGGTATAACAAGCGCACAAGATGCCTATATAAGGTCATTCAATAAGTCCGTAGGATAAGTTAGAAAAAAACAAAATTTTGATAAAACTCGATTACATTATTCAACATAGTTGCCTTTGAGAGTGATACAACGAGTGTAGCGATTAACAAACTTTTCGATACCACTTTTATAGTACGATTTCTCTCTCTCGTCAACACAGGCCTCAGTTTCAGCGATTACTCCATCATTGGACTTGAATTTCTTTCCAGCAAGCATTCTCTTGAGATCTGAAAACAGGAAAAAGGCGCTGGGGGCTAAATCTGGACAATACGGTGGGTGGGTAAGCAATTCGAAGCCCAATTCGTTGAATTTTGCCATCGTTTTCATCGATTTGTGACAAGGTGCATTGTCTTGGTGAAAACAAACTTTTTTCTCTTGCAAATGTGGCCGTTTCTTGGCGATTTTAGCCTTCAATCGATCAAAAATTGCACAGTAATAGTCGCTGTTGATGGTGGTTCCTTTATGGAGATAGTCGATGAATATTATTCCTTTCGCATCCCAAAATACCGACTCCATCACCTTACAAGCCGACTGTTGGGTCTTTGCTCGCTTTAGATTCGGTTCCTGTGGCCTTTTTGAACGTACTGTATGTCAAAATTTTTTTTGTTTCAATTTGTAACATTTGCCCAAAATGCAAGCATTTTTTGCAATGTTCTTGTTCCATGATTCATATTGAATAGTTGTGTCTTCATTCTGTTGTGTTTAAATTCCTTATTCTAAAAAAAAATGCAGCGAATTATATATATAAGTACAAGTAGAATTTGGAAATGTTTAAAAAAATTGGAAGGACGATGACGAAAGTAAAAAACAAATGGATAATATAACCAATGTTTTGTGTTTACCTTCTCCTAACGTTGACAAAGTTTCAGATGAAGAGCCGACCCCAAAAACTTACACAAATCTTATTGAATTAACGGTTTTTAAACATTAAACAAATAAATATTAATAAAAATAATAACCAAATTGTTTTATTATTTTATTCACCTGTAGAACTAGCACAAAGTCTTCAATCCCCACTCAACTCCCCCACGCCACACACCACGTTGTAACGAAAAACTTTTATTTTTTATATATATTTTGGTTTTTTTTTTAATTTAACAGTTTGTTATGAAAAAGTATTTGTATAAAGTGTTTGACCAACAATTTGATGAAATATTTGACCATGTCAAAAGAGCTACCCACAAATTAAATCTATTTTCGACAATTGTGTTAACTGTTATGCTTGTTTTAGTTTTTTAATAACATTTTGATGTTTCCTTTGAACGTGAAGTTATGACAGCTGTTTTAGAGTAATGCTTTAGAGTAAGAATTCTCACTTCAATTTAGCAAAAAAAAAATGTAACTTTAGCTCCGTTTGCTAAAATTTGCTTACTTAAAAAAATAAAACGAAATGGCCATATCTCAGCCCTTGAAAGCACTTTGGACGAGCTTCTTATAATCATTTGTGTTGTGTGTGATGTGAAATGTTTGCACACAAATGATCGAGAACTGGACCTACATGTTTTACGCCGAGTCCGAACGGCTTATGTTCTCAAGAAGCTTTTTATAGCAGTTTTTACTCTCTGAGGTCCTTTCGGAGGCAAAAAACTTTCTGTGTCTGATGGAGGATTCGAACCTGGGCTCTCTGGCGTAAGAGTCACATACTCTACCCACTACGCCACGGCCACTGCTCTTACTTGCTCATATTTAATTGCTACTTGATCTTTGTCTTTTGAAGCTGCCACACTTATTGAAGGTGTTTCAAGTGACTTTTATAAATTTGCTCAGCTGTCTTTTTTCGGCTTGCGATCCGTTAGTTTTATTAGGTGCGCTCTTTTACTGATAAAAAATGAAAGCAATATTTACAGTAAAACTAAATTTTAATAAGATTTAAAATTTTTTAAACTGAATTCAAAAATTTTGTTGTGACGTAACGCACGAACAAAGTTGCCAGTCAAAATTCGCAATTCCCACGGAAATTACCTTTATCCCACCGTACCATAAATTAAATACCACCAAAACTACCACGGTCAAAATAAACTAAAACGTTCCCACCGCATTTAAAAAATGCCAAAAAAAAATCCGCGATCATTAAAAATTACCACAAAAATACCGCGCTTTGTAAAAGTGCCACCAAAAATTCCATATGCATTTAAAAATCCCAAAAAAATCCCATACGTATCAAAAAATACCACAATAAATCAAAATTTTCCGAAAATCTGGAGATGTTCATAAAGCATTTATTAATAAGAAATAGAAAACGTACAAGCAAGGTCGTAACACTTAATTTACTCTAACCCTTTACAACTAAAAAACCAAAGATAGAATAGTGGTATTCAATGAAAGCCGTATTTATGATATTCATAGCATAAAAGCGATATATTTACAGAAGCGTATTTTGCAAAACCAAAAATTTAAGGAATTTTACAAAGGTAACTTTCTACATAAAATCGTGGTGTAAACAGAGTGTTTAATGCGTAAAATGGCAATGATTTCATATTTACTTTTTGCTTAATAAATGTGAAAA
This sequence comes from Coremacera marginata, assembly GCA_914767935.1. Classification (NCBI taxonomy): domain Eukaryota; kingdom Metazoa; phylum Arthropoda; class Insecta; order Diptera; family Sciomyzidae; genus Coremacera; species Coremacera marginata. Next base: position 121,077,510 of record OU612047.1, read on the forward strand.
AATATCATATCAAAAAAAATTCGCTAATTAAAATATACCACGCTAAATTAAAAAATACCATAGGAATTAAAAAAAAAAAAATTCCCAAGGGCAACTAAAAATTACCACTAATGGGATTTTTTTCCACATAACTGGCTTCCTTACGCACGACTGACCTCTCCCTCATGTCAATATCCCCTCTTCCCTCCCCTTCCCCCTAAGTGTGTTACGTAATTTATGAACAGCCTCTTTTCATAATTAACCCGATTTCATAAGCAACTTTATTTACCATCTATCTATCTGTCTATCTATATATATTATTATTATTACGCAAGCGCATTTTTTGTGATGACTATGAAATCTATACTATAGACGTGATGTTCTAGCGATTACAGCCTGGTTTTTACTATATCAGTTTTATGACAACATAAAATTTAATCAATTAAAATATCACTTAAACAAAATTATTCTATATTTTTGGTATATCCAAGGTTGATTTATAAGGTTGTCGCAAGGGAGAGAACGAGTACCCATAATTGTCAAATCGAAGTTGACAGCTCATAGAAAATCTGCAAGTGCTTTCTATTATCATCCTTTCTTCTTTAGTAGTCATTCGCAAAATTGGCTGGTTTTGACAATTGTGGGTACTGAGAAGAGTAGTACGGCTTTTCATTGCAGTTTTTACTCTCTGAGGCTTGTCATTGTCCGCAGAGAGGTGACGGCCGAACAGAAAAATTAATTCTATTAACAAAACTTTCTATGTCAGGTGGGAATTGATCCAGGGTTCTATTGCGAGTGGGCCACACACTCTACCCACTACGTCACGGCCGCCACAAATGGCAAACCTTAGACAGCACAAATTGCGATGTAAAGTTCTTGAGAACATGAACCGTTCGGAGTCGGCATAAAGCTCGTAGGTCCACACGGTTAGAAATTTTGGAATAAATTTTATTACAAATGGGCATAAGCCCTTTTGACCATTATGACCACAACAAAATTGTACTAAATTTTAATACATACCGAATATTACATTTAATTTCTAATAACAATTTGTGTTAGAATTTAATGCTCAGTTCGTATTAAATTTTAAAAATTTTTGGTTATATTATTTTATATCGAAATGTTAAAAAGTTAGCATTAAATTTTATTGCATATTAGAGTACATAATTTATTTATTTCTTCATACTTGTTATTATTTTTAAATCATCTCCTACTGTTGTTCCGAACTAACGTCATCATTGAAATGAAAGTAGTAAACGTTGCTTGTGCGCCATAAGCAAATAAAAAATGTTTTACAAAAATTGCATTATAAAGCTTTGTTAACCGAAAAGTAACTCTGAATCATAATACTGATTCTTAATTTGATTCTTAATCTAAATCTGAATCTTAACAATCTAAAAATGAAGACAAAAGTATTGCAATATAATACAGCATGGCTTAAAATTCAAATATAATATTCACCATAATGTCAAATTCATCCCAAACGGTATAATATATCATTGTAATTTGAATGGTATTAAAATTTAATACAGAATTTCTTTTAAAATTTTGTTATCTATTGAATGTTATACCTTTTGTATTAATAATCGTTATAATACTTCGCTTGTATTAAAATATATTCCAGGATTTCTAACATTGCAGTTCTCGATCAATTGTGTTCAAGCGCACAACACAATTGTTTATAAGAAGCTCGGTCAAAAGTGCTGTCAGGGGCTGAAATGAAAAGCATTTTTTTCTTTTTTTTTACTTAAGATTTAATATTTAAGATCACAGACTTATGAATTTAATATTATTTATATACAGATTACTGACTACTTCTTAAGAAAAAAATCCATTGCTGAATGTTTCATTCAGCTACTCACAGTTGGCGAAATAATGCTATTTTTACTTTCCTCATTTTATTTTATTTTTTTTTTCATTTTATTTGTAATAATTCCATTAGCAATTTAAGCAATTCTTTGTCTTTTATTTCAAAAAGATTTCGAAGTTGTAAATAACGTTGGACGAAGCCATTTATTATCACAATTTATAATTTCGACATTTTTAAAATTAATCGTTCTACTCAGGCAGCAATCGAACCCAATGACTTTGACTCCTTCTCTCAAATCAATACAATTTATTTGCTTCAATTGCAAGCACTTTTTACTATGATCCTTGCGTTAAAAATAAAATTTTTCCTTTCAAGTTTCCTTTGTTTACTCGACATGGTTCATCTTCATACACAAAGTGTCCGTCCTAGTGTCGCGGTGACTTCAGTAACGTCTTCCTGTTGCGCAATTGGAAAAGCTTAAACGACAATTCAAAAAAAAAAAAAAAACATAAACAATAAAATCTGCTTAGAGCTCCAAATCCATATCAAATCCAAGTTATGCCACAATATTTTGTGTTGTGCAACGATTTAAGAATCTTCGATATCGTGGAAAACAAAGACTGCAGTCCAGGTACCAAATCTCAACTCGCTCAAAGTTCACGACCCCTTCGGCTACATATTGTCATGTTTTATAATTTATTGCGGAAAATACGCCAAACGAACATTGAACCAACTACCACCAAGGTAAAACGTTCAAAACGGCGACGAGCTGTGACTAAAACGTTTCATTATTCTGCAGCAAAAACAGGGGGAGAACAATTAGTTAATAGATATAAATTTTTAATATTTGGATGTGATTAATTCTAATGCTATCTTAAAATCTTATTTATTCCTATAATTTCTGAAGTTTGGGCTATTAAGTAGTTGGTACATATTGTTATGTAAGCCTCAGTAAAATTGATTTCAGCTATTCTTATAAATTTTTATATCCTCTTTTGATCGTGTCCTACTTTTGTAGATGTTTAAGCAATAATCATTTTAAGTAAGCTCCTTCTGTAGTAAATAATGGACTTTTTTGAACCAATACTAATAGCCCTATTCTGTTGATTGACAATTGTAAATTTATTGACAACTGTAAAAATTTCTTATTCTTAAATATAAATAAAAGCTCATAACATTACAAAACTGTTAGCAACATAAAAAAAATATTCAGAACAAATAAAAAAGCGAAACATTTTGAATGTTTTCAACCCCTTGGACCAAAAAATATCACATAAAAGACTAGCTTGTCAATGAATTTACAGTTGTCAATCAACAGAATAAGGCTATAAATTTGAAAACCTAGAGGGACTTTCAACCCCCAAAAATCAACGACGTACTTATATTTCTAAATAGCACAGGCTGTCTATATAACCAGCATCACCACAAGACTAAGAAGTTTGGCACCAAAAAGTTTCACCACGTTAAATATTTGTTGACTATTGTACATAAACAACACCTAAGGCTATTATATATAACATGTGTTTCCCAATATTCCGGTCCTTCCCGCACAATTTTTCAAGTTTGTAAATTTGCTGATTTGTGATTCGCTTGATCCGCTTAATTTGTGATCCACATATAGATATTTTTTATGATCTATAAATTGCCTTTGAGTAATTACATATTTCTTTCACAAAACCTAATGTATCCATTAACTTAGCTATAGTCAGACTTTTATAAAGAATTCTTTTTGTTTTTTTTTTTTGATTTGGAAAAACTTGGAAATTTATCTGAAAAGTTTAAGAATTTCTGTTATATGTTAGAAAACATTCACCAGTTCATTCAATTTCCATTTGCATATTGCAAGCGCAAAAATTATTCAGCCAACAGTTAACATCACCCTGTTTTTAGGTAAAATATTCGTATTCGACTCAAAAGTCTCCAAATATTTGCCGAATTAAGCCAATGCTAGTTATTTTTGTACATCGGGAAACCAGATCGAAATGTTGCAACTATTGCAAAATAACAACGAACACGAAAGAAAAAATAAATAAACACAAGCAGAATAATAAGAAAAACAACAACAACAATAGCAAAGAGAAGTAGAATTGCACTTCATCTTCATCAGAGCCATAAATAAAAGATACTCTTGTGCATCCATAGAAATGTTAAAAAAAAACCAGGGCCGCGCGCTGAAAACTAACCTGAATGCCCACCTATTCAGTTCTTCTTCCCATTGCCAATGGTTAACATTTACTGTATATGTTCCGGCGGTACCCTAGCCCTTGATTGCATCGCTAACGATTCTTCAGCGTCAGTTTATTTAACGTGTTTTTATGTTTTCATTGAAAAATAATGCAACTTGCTGTATTCACTGCAAGTGTTGCAATTGAAGTTTAGTGAATAGCATAAAAAGGTGTTTGCAAATCTTGCACTTTTTGGACCAAACCATCTGGAACAGGTTTTCGTAAAGCTTATAAATTTTTGTAACAATGTTTCTACTGTTAAAAGTCTTAACTTTATCACAAACTTTTTTTGGAATCAAAAAGCAAAACAATTTTTTAATAATTTTCTAATATTGATTTTTGTCTACCTAAGCTTCATATAAAATTCTATACATATTAAGATTTTCTTAAACTAAATCTTTATGTAATAAAATCTTCAAAGCAAATCGAACACGATTTGATCATGGAACGAATTATTGCAGCAAAAGATTATTTCATGTTCGTTAGTCGTTGTTTAATGTCGGCTTTCCATTCGCCAAACAGATAAAACAAATCGAACGTGCAAATAGATCTTTAAGTATTTATTCTGTTTTGTTTTTCCTTGTGGTACCGCCTCCCCACAGTCTTGTACTCTGTCCTGACCACGGAATCAATGCATTCCCTACAATCGTTCTAAGTGCTGGCTTGTGCATTGACGCTGTTTTTATTTCGTATTCCTAGATTTCGCTTAAGTCTCTTGTTGGTGGACTCCAGCCAAAGCATTAATCAAGGCGATAGTCGTGCCTCTTCGATCTCATGGCCGGATGGCAACATTTTGGTCGACGTCGATCGTTTGGCTGAGTGAGTTTGAAATGGGTTTGCTTTTATTTTTTGCTTGCTTAACATTCACCAAAATGCATAATGGATGGGATACAACGAACGATGTTCGGACACCGAGACGTGATATTATAAATTGATCTTGTTTCGCGGATTTGGCATGAGATTTGTTCTTATTTTTTATTTTTTGTGCATTTATTTCTTATTTTAGTATTTCGTGCTGCTTTTTAGGTCACGCTATGGGACAAATACATGGAAATGTGGCTCGAATTAGAAAGAAAAAATTCCACGAGTTGGAAAAATACTATAATATGAACGCGAAAGTACTTTTAAGTGGTATTTCGAAGCATGAATTAGTTTTTGGCATTTGACGCAGCTTATCACTTTAGGATTTCCTTGTTATCAAACTAGAATTTTGAATTGTGAGCTATAATCTTGAAGATATGTGTTTCGAGAATTTCTTAATTTTCTTTTTCTCACCACAGAAAAACTAGGTAGGTTAAGTACCTACAAGAAAGAATTGGAAAAAATGTCAATCCTAGTATCAGCGCTTAGTAAGGAATGATCTTCGACTGGGTCGAAGTCAAAATAGCACCCGCGGCCGAATTTAAGTATATTCATAGTCTTTCGCCTTCTTTATAATGTTTATGTTTTTCTATTGTGTTGAATATTAATTTTTGTAGATTAAATTGATGAATATTAATTTGTACCGTTCTCATTTTCATTCGAATTTGTAAACTTCATAGTCTGAGAGCTTAAGCTCAGAAGTTTATGCTTTTACGTTAAAATCGTACGTATATTTTTGCTCATATTTCGGTTAAAATATGCAAAAATTTAAAATATCCTTCTGCTTTCGATATAGCTAACTATATGTTTAAAGAATTATAGAATTTTGAATTTCAAACCTGAAATAGTTTGGGCCATTACCTACTCACCCCTATGCCAAATCTCAATATCAAATGTTAATATTTACTGAAATAAAGTATTTAAACTAATATGAATCGCCCCCGAATCGAAAAATTAGAGTTTATCAGTATTTGTACAACAGCGGTCTCTGGCTTTGGGGATAGTGCAAAATTGATAGCGCAAAAATAATTGTCGTACTCGGAAATGAGCGGTTTTTGAGTATCTCACGATTGCTTAAGAGATTTGTACTACAGCACCCTCTGGTGTTCAAGATAGATTAGAAAATCCGAACTTTAAATGAGCTGCTTAGGAGTTCTCGGGGTTTTTAAAAATATTTGTGCTACAGCGCCCTCTGACCTTTTAAATAGAACAAGAAAGATAAGTCATCAACACTCAACGTACCCGAAAATCCCTTAATACTAATTTTCTTGCAGATCGGATGAGCAATTTCGAAAAAATTTCCTGTAACTCGATCGAAGCGCCACCTACGGATTCTATTAAAATAAACAGATTTTTCAGTTGAATTGGAAATACGAGTATCAAATATTTTTACCTGCCACTTATTATGAATGGTAAAATATAGGCTTTCAGTCGATAGCAGTCGATTTAATGATTTCTAAAAAAGTGGGCGTATGTATAGTTTGACCACGCCCATTTTTAGCACAGTTGCCGGCAATAACCATACGAACTTAATTACAAAATTAAAGTCTTATACTCGTACGACAAAAGTCGTTTGAAGTAAGCATTTTCATTGATTTATGGGCTGTAATATAGGGTGTGGAAGCCCATTTTTGGCACAGTTGCCGACAGTAGCCATACATACTAAATTGCCAAATTTTAGTCTTATACGACCAAAACTGTCTAAAATATATCATTCAAATTGATATGTCGGCGGTGACAGGTGGTATGTCAAAATTTATCTAACGTATGTAGAATGGGATAGCCAAAAAGAGCACAACAAAAAAATCCCCAAGCAAATCAGACGCTTCGTTCTTGAGTTGTGGGTTTAGTAACACATTTCACGACTTTATTTTATATACAGAGGTAGTCAAAAATATATACAGTTGTTTTAAAGAAAGGGCTCCCTTTATTGCTGTTGGAAATAGTTTATAAAGAAAGTTTTTGTTGTTGCATTCCTTGCAGTATGCAAAGAACCTAGAGCAAGTTTTAGTAAAAGTAACGGTAAATAGAAAAATATTAGCAATGTGTTAATATTTTTGTCTATCTCTGTATATAGATACGTTCTTTGTATTGCTTATGGCTTAGGAATTATGTGCGTTTAAAGTAGACTGCCACGTTTCATGATTTTGGAAGTGTGTTTGCAAAAAAACAGTCCCAACGTCCATATCACTGTTGACAACACCTCCTTCGAGGTTGCGAATGACTTCGTCTACCTGGGATCAAGCAAAAACTCCACCAACTCTCGACGAACAAAAGTCACGCTCTATAAGTCACTTATCATGCCCTTCCTGTTATATGCAGCACAAACCTGGACGTTGAGCAGATCTGATGAAAAGACTTTGAGAGCTTTCGAGAGAAAGATGCTTTATAAGATCTACGGACCAATCTGCGTTAAGGGCGAGTACCGAATACGATGGAACGATGAGCTATACGCCGACATCGACATAGTAAAGCGCATAAAAATCAAACGGCTTCGCTGGCTAGGCCATGTTGAGCGGATGGAAGACGACGCTTCAGCGGAGAAAATATTCGATTCGGCACCCAGCTGCGGTCAACGCAGAAGAGGACGACCGCATCTCCGTCGGAAAGACCAAGTAGACGGTAACCTGACGAAACTTGGAGCTTCCAACTGGCGCCAGCAAGCACAAAATAGAAATGGCTGGCGCAAATTCTTATAACAGGCCAAAACCGACTTACGTTTGTAAGCGCCACCTTATTAAGAAAGTGATTTTAGAAATCTTTTCATCCATGTATTGCAAGAGTTTGGAAATCTTTTATCAAATTACAAAGCTATGACAAAGGACTATTTCGGAGGTTATGCTCTGGTCAAAAATAAAAAAGTTTAAGGTGCCGATAAGCTCTAAAAATAAGTTTTCAAATAGGGGGTGGATTTATTAAACCTTTTTTTTATGCAGACTGACCCAGACTGATATAAACATTATTTACTTTACATAATTTTTTTTTTTAATTATGTTTTTCCTTTTCTTTTATTGGAAAAAACATTAATTACATTGCTTAAATCTATTTCATAGCTTAGTTGGTTATCTTTGGATAATATGGCGGCTAGATTATGTGAACGCAAGGTTCTCATTGTAGATCATTGGATAAATTTGATTGTATAAGTCTTAACTTAGAATAGCTACTTCCACAACTAGCGACACATGCGACAATGTATGAAAAATTAGAAATTGCATCAGAATTACAATTTATGAGCTTTGAACAAAACTCTAATTTTTTTTATTATTAATGTAGGTACAGGTTAAAGAGGTAGTCCGTAAAGTCTTGGACCGTATAGTCTTGGACCAGAGAAGATGAAAGTAGTTCTTTGTGTATTTTTGTGCTCTGAGTTCAAATCCGTAGTCCGTTTTTATATCAGGTCAAGTTCTGGAGATTTAGGCCAACAATTTGAAAACGGGTCTTTTTATGTTAATTAAATCGCATCTTTTTAACGCAACCATCGATTTCAATGACCTTTAATGGGTTTGAATAAGTAATATTAGGCCTAACTATTTCAGCTTAGTTCAATTCATTATCTTTAATAGTTTCCAAAATATTGGCCTTCTAAATAAAAACATGTTCAGATTTTTACATTATATGCATTCTATATTTGCAGCCATGGAACTTATTTATATTCCCATGGAATTTAAATTTATATTTAATTTTATTTCATTTTGTTTTTGTTCCATGAATAATCTCTGGAATTTATATAAGGAGTTTACTTTTCCCAATGCCATTGATAGTCTTAGGAGTTATTTTGGAAAACCCGAATTTGTATTAAACTTATTCTAAGAAAATCTAAAGGCGGAAACATAAGCTTCTTTTTAAGTTTTTTCTAACTATACTAGATTTTCTGAGAATTAATTTAAAACAATTAATTTTTTTCAAAATAACTCTTAAACTATCAGTTGCATTGTCGAAAAGTAGGCTCCTTAGCTAAATTCCAGAGATTGTACATCTGAGAAACAATTTTTTTTAAATTGCATAGAGAGATAAAAAAGTTCCATAGCTACAAATGTGCATATAATGCAAAATTTTTAAATATTTTTAACTTAGAAGGTCAACTACAAAAGACAATACTTCTTTTGTCTTCTTTGGTCCAAAAGTTGACTTGTGGTCCTTATTTGCAAACTTGTGTGTAATAAAATTGTGTGTAAAAAAATTGTAATAAAATTTCTAAAATTGGAGTTATTATGCATTCATTTTTGTGTAAAAATCTTTAATTAAGGCTGAATGCAAATAGTGTGTGGTTAACGTGGTACAAGCTAAAAACTCCATAAAATTGGTAGATCTACCACAATTGTGGTAAAGTGACAACACTGACCCCAATACGTCATAAAACTTGTAGGTCCAGTTCTAGGTCATTTGTGTTCAAACATATCACAACAAGCACAAACACAATTGATAAGAGGATCGGTCAAAGTCCTTTCAAAGGCTGAAGTGGCCATTTCGTTTTTTTTTTTAACCTCAATACTTAATTGTACTGATACGTACAACTCCTTTGTTACTTTTATTTGTTTTTTTTTTTTAACATTCTTAAGTTATTTTATTGCTTTATTGCAATTAAGTTTTAAGAAATAGAAACTGCAGAAATGTGTGTAATACAGATTTAGAAAAGTAAGTCAATAAGTTCACAATAATAATAAGATTGTATAACTTGATACATCTATTTACTGTTTACATTCGTTAATTCTTGTTATTTATTTACTATTATTCACATTATAGGGAGACAATAGGGAAATCACATGTTAAGCGTCCAAAAGAGAATCGAAAGCGGAAAAAAGTCAAACGGAGTGTTTGTATTGAATTTCCAATAAATAAATATTTTTTTTTTCTAAAATTTAAATGAAACTTTTTGATTTTTTTTTATTTGATTTGTTAATTCGTGCATATATAAAATAAATAAAAAATTAAAAAAAAAAACTAAAAAATTTCGTAAGCTTCGAACTTCGTTCCTGGCCAGGGTCCACCGATCGCAACACTTTTATTTTAATTATTATTTAATAAAATTTTTCTGAAATTTCAGCAACCTTTTTTTTAGAAAACTTACTTTTGTTTTTGCTCCATACAAACCATGTTCACCTCAATGAGCCACGTTTCAACGCCTCTATATCTCAAAAGGAAATAAAATAAATTTCATCACATTAACCTTACATTTCATCCCATGAAATTTCTATATTGAACATTTTACGAATATATAAGGAAAGACCAATATTTAATTTTATCTTCCCATGCGAATGCAAAATTTGTCTTAATAAATTTTTACCGCACATATGCTTTTCTTAGATTTTTTTTTTTATTTGATTTGCTAATTCGTGCAAATATAAAATAAATAAAAAATTAAAATAAATCACTAAAAAATTTCGTAAGCTTCGAACTTCGTTCCTGACCAGAGTCCACCGATCGCAATACTTTTATTTTAATTTTTAATTAATAAAATTTTTCTGGAATTTCAGCAACGTTTTTTTAGAAAACTGACTTTTGCTCCATACAAACAATGTTCACCTCAATAGAGCCATGTTTCAACGCCTCTACATCTCAAAAGAAAATAAAATAAATTTCATCACATTAACCTTTCATTTCATCCTATGAAATTTCTATATTGAACATTTTACGATTTCTTACAAGGTAAAAAAAAATTGGAAGACTTGCTGAATGTAAAAGGAAAGACCAATATTTAATTTTATCTTCCCATGCGAATGCAAAATTTGTCTTAATAAATTTTTACCGCATATCTGTTAAAAGTTTTCCCATTTCCGTTTACGGTTGCATGCATTTCATTTATGTGACATTATTTTTACTTTTCGTCTAGCAGTAAAGCAGCACGCACCCTGACAGTGTTTTCCGACTCACTGTCAGCGCTCTGACAATCAAAACTCGAAACGTAGTACCAGTTACTGGTTCCAATACAGCTGCTGTTGCTACAAGACAACCAACACACTTCATGCACCATGCTTGTGTCTTACTTTGCTCTACGCGACTACTACGCGCATTGGCGTCGAGTACAACTACGAGTGACACTTCACCCAAGGGAGTACTTTGCGCAGTATAAACCAAACGTCGACCCACGCTTCAGCTACTGACAGGATTGGCACCTCGAGGTTTAAGGGGCAAGCTGCATGCCCTATTAATCCTTCGCAGCACAAAAAAGGAACTACTGACAATCAGTTCGATTTTCGCCAACAAAGTTGTGCAAGCGAGCTCAGGACGACGACATGGATTTGGCATATGAACACGTCGTCGTGGCAGTCTTCGTTTTGTATAGGGTCTGGGACATGTCGACATGATGTGTCGAATGCTTGACTGGCTGCTGGTTATCTCTGTTCACCACGAGTCGGCGTGGAAAATTAAATTTTACAATGTTGCAACTTCAGCTATTTGCTGAAAGGGTTCAACTACTTAGTGGCATACCAACTAGTCCGCTTCACACCAACGAACCGACTCACTCGAAGAACTCTCCACTGTGGCAATTGAGCTTATAATAACGTGTAATTAAGAGCTACTTCAATGCAAGCGATTCTTAAAATAGCTCGCTAGAAATCCTTTTAAACACTGAACGCTGCACTGATGAGCTCCACTGCAACGTTGCAAAGATCGAGCAGCGTGTGCAGCAGGTTTGGGCTACCGCATTTGCAGCTGCTTCCACTCATTAAGCATTTCATTGAGTGCGTAATTTGCAGAACCACGCAACTTGGAGTTAATTGATATTAATTCAATTGGTCGTCGAGTTGCTTCTCACTTCAACTAACCCATTCAATAACTCCGGCAACAGTTTCGCAGTGTTGCAACAACTCTGTGCACTGAAGTCGACACGATAGTTGGTATACATATCTATGACGGGGCCCACCCCTCCAAGTGGCTTCTTACGAATACAAATTACCGCCCACACATATAACAACAACAACCTCTTCGGATAACAGCTACTCTTCGACCTTTTATGGCAAAGTTCTTCAGCGCCACCGCAAACTGATGTTATTTAAGCAGGCGGGCAGGAAGGCAGGCAGGCTGGAAGGAAGGCTCAACAAACTAGGTATTTTTATTGAGTGAACTCGTTTAGTTCGTAGTTGCAAGTGAAAGTTTTTACTTTTAAGTAATTTAATTAACATTTGTCTTGCATCGTTGCAGCAAATTTAATTAATTGTGTGGACTGTGAACTATTTTTTTTTCATTGTTGGCTGCATTATTGCAAGTGTAACATAAGTGGTCGTGCGTGGTGTTTCGAAGACCGCAACTAATTTGATGCTACAATTTAAACTAATGCTTCGAATTAAAGGGTTGAAGACTGTTTTCTCAGCATTCTTCTGTGCATATTTGATATGCTAAAGAAATGAAACTTAGGGCTTATGTATGGGAAATTCTAAATTCTGCCTAAAGTAAAGTAAACCGCTGCTCAATTCATTTAAAAACAAAAAAAAAAAAAAAATTTTTAAGGACCTCAAAATGTTTGTTCAAATCACAATTTGTATACCTTAACCGTATGCTGTTTTTTATTTCCTCTTAACACTTTGCGGCAAAAGGTATGATTACCCACTTTCACTTTTGTAATCTTTAAAATCATATTCTCTGAATATATTAAGATAAAATAACATATGGTACGTTTCTTAGATGACGATAATGACCTAAGGATGTTGGAAATTATAAAAAAAAAATGTAAGTAAAAACAATTTATTTTCAACAAAAACTCACTTACTTATAACAACCCGTGTTCGGGTTTCGGCCGACCTCATCAGCTCTCCAGGCGCCCCTGCTTTGAGCGCGGCTTCTCCAATCGGATACACCAAGTGCGGTTAGGGCTTCTTCGGCCTGGTCCATCCATCCCTCCCTCCTCGTCGTTGACCAACGACCCTTGCCTCGAGCACCTTTTTCGCTTGATCTTCGTCGTCCATACGATGGACATGACCCAGCCAGCGTAGTCGCTGAACAGCTATACGCCGAACTACGTCAATGTATTCGTAGAGCTCATACAGATCGTGGTTTATTCGGATGCGATAGTCATCGCCGACTCGAACAGGACCGAAGATTTTGCGAAGAACAACCACAGACACATCGCCATAAAGAAGCACAGGTACATGGCAGAATTATAAGGTTGGGCCGATTGGCTCAGTGTCCTCACGCGTCAACGAATAGTGGATTATGAAAAGGTTCAAGGATTAGGAATTCCAAATGAAGAAAATATTTTATGTTTCTGAGTTGCAAACAGTGCGTGTGTTAAATTTGTGATAATTTAAGTGAAAATATTTTTAAAACAGTGAATAACAACTATAAAATTAAAAAAAAAAAAAACCGACTACAAAATCACTACAAAGTAAACAATCATTTTAAAAATACTTTTCCTTTTAATTTCTTGGTCATATTTGATAATTTATTTCAACATATTATTATATTTGAAATTTTATAATCTTAATTTTTTTCTTATTTGTTTTATTATCATAAATATATTAATTTCGTGATGAATACAAATGCTTTTAAGGTCGGCGCTAATATAATCAGACTGTTAATCAGAAGCGCCAACTTCAAAGCATTTGTATTTATCAAGAAATTAATATATATATATGATAATAAAGCAAATAAGAAAAAAATTAAGATAATAAAATTTCATATATAATAATATGTTTAAATAAATTATCAAATATGACCAAGAAATTAAAAGGAAAATTATTTTTAAAATTATTTTTTACTTTGTAGTGATTTTGTAATCGGTTGTTTTTTTTTAAAAAAAATTTTTATTTCTTCCTTTTTAGAGAATATGATAAATTTTCGAAAAAAGAGTATAAACAACATTAGTACAATTGTTCAAATATCTGCCTCTTAAATTTAAATTAGATGTCACATGTTTTGAAATTATTATACCCATTCTTGTAACGAGTTTTATTACCCTAGTATCAATTTTATTCAAGATATAGTGTTTTTTAAATATTTCCACGCCCCTCTGTTATATAAGCGCCCACTTTCTTGAGCGTTATTTCCAATAATTGTGCCTACCCTTGTACTTTATTTCAGTACCCCAGCGTCAATATTAACTGCGATAGTGTTTATCTAGTATTGCCACGCCCATTTATCGAATAAAGCATACTTTATTGACCATAATTTTAAATAATTCTGCCTACCCCTGTACTAGAATAAATTTCAGTGCCCTAGTGTCAATATTATTCAAAATACACTGTTTTTCTAATATTGCCACGCCCAGTAGTCGAAAGCCGCCCACTTTCTTCACCGTAATTTTTACTAAAATTGCCTACCCTTATACCAAATTGCAGTACCATAGTATCAATATTATTCGAGATATACTCTTTTTCTAGTATTGCCATGCCCATTTATCAAATAACGCCCACTTTATTGGCCCTAATTTGTAATAGTAATGCCTACCCTTATACTAAATTGCAGTACTATAGTATCAATATTATTCGAGATATACTCTTTTTCTAATATTGCCAAGCCCATTTGTCAAATAACGACCATTTTCTTGACCGTAATTTGTATTAACTGTGTCTACTCCTACACTAAATTTCAGAACCCTAGTGCCTATATTATTCAAGAGACACTCTTTTTCAAATATTGCCACGCCCATTTGTCGAAATACGCCCATTTTCTTGCCCGTTATTTGTAATAATTGTGCCTACCCCTACATTAAATTGCAGTACCCTAGTGTCAATATTATTCGAGATACAGTAGTATTTAGTATTGCGAGATCTATTATTGCCACGCCCAGTTCTCGAATACCGCCCACTTTTTTACGGGCACCTCCATGCTTATGATATCTATCTGTACCCCAAAAATGATGGCAATCAGTCATATGGTTTAGGAGTTATTGATGTACATAAATTAAAAAAAAAAAAAAAAAAAAAAAAAAACAGAGAATCCGACGAACTTGAGAACCTCCTCCTTTTTGAAGTCGGTTAAAAATATCAAAGAAGTCTTAAATTGGCAAAAGAAAAACTAAAAATTTTAACCCAAAATCAACCACGAAACATGAACATAAGGAAACTCGAGATTAACAGCTAATTTTGAAAACTAGCCCGCTTTATTCTGCTTTCTACTTCATTCCTCTCCGAGTTGGCCCTACCTTATAGTTCCACCATGCACAGGTAGAGCGAGCGTCTTGTAGAGTGTTAGTTTTGTCGATCGAGAGAGGGCTCTGGAGCTTAGTTGCTTACTGAGCCCGTAGTAGCACCTATTAGCATTTATTATTCTTCGCTTTATCTCCAGGCTGAGATCGTTGTTGTTGTTTATGGCGGTGCCAAGGTATACAAACTCCTAGACTACTTCAAAATATGGCTGCTGCATGAAACGTGGGAATCTAGAAAGGAGAAAAAAAAAAATTTTTGAATAACAAAGCAAAGAAAAGTTAACAAAAAAAAAAAAAAAAAACTCAAAGAAAGCAAAACCAAATTAAAAGAGTTGAAAAGCTGAAGGTGTTATACGCTTCTCAATCCTTCCTACCCAACCAAAAAATTCTGGATCAATCTTCGATCACCAATCCCAACCAATTTCATCCTAATGGCCTAAATCAATTCACAACATTATGTTTTTAAATTCAATATTTATTCATTGTTAACTTAGCAAATTATTCAAGACTTAAACACTAAAACATATTCAATTATCGCTAGCATGATTGCAGCGGATCAAAATGAAAAATGGAACATTATTGTCTGAGAGTTTAAGACTTAGTTCTCAATAGGTAGCCAATAAACTCTGCAATTGTTGCAAACAAAATGGAAAATGAACCACGACAAACAAAAAAAATGGTAGCAAAAAGGAAATAACTAAAATCTATCCCTACCCTGTAGGAAAATCAACTAATTTAAAAGTAGTTGATAAAGTAGTTTTTTGTCAACCACAACTAGTTAAAATTCTGACTTTTTTCCATAGAACGAACTAACATATTTTGTATGGTGATGTCCGCTAAATAAGTCAATTGACTTTCGTCTGCATATATTTTTAACTACTTGTTAAATTAGTTAAATTTAAATTAGTTTTTAACTACTTTAAAATAAACAATTGAAAACTATTACTGATAGCGCAAAGTTAATATTTGATGAAATAACATGGTTAAATATATATAAACTTGTAATCTTATAAAAATTTGCAATTAAAACATGTCAAAATCAGAGTAGTTGCCGCCTTAATATAATTCAAAGTAGTTTATCAATTACTTGTTTTTGAGTAGTATTTCAATTATTTCATATATAATGCAAATAAAACTATTTACAATTGAAGTAGGTGCCGCGTTAATATAATTCAAAGTAGTTCATATACTGGTTTATTTTAAACTAGTTTTTTAACTAGTTGTTTTTAAAAAGACGTTAGTTTGTTCCTATAGGGTATGTACTACTATGCTTAACCAAAACATATGCATACACAATGATGCATTAAATAATATGTTTATATCATAAAAATGATTGTTTTATGTCACATATTACATATTATAAAAGAAAGAGAATTGAAGATTTATAATATTTTTTTCAAACATTTTTGATCTTTAAATTAGATTATTTACCATTAATTTCTATAAATTAGTGCAATATTGGGATTCTTAGATAGTTAGTAATTTTAGTTAAGTAGCATTGATTAGTTTAAGCAATAATAACAAAATTGATCACTTACTGTCGGTAACAAGGTGCTCCCACGACGCTAGCGCTAACGTTTTGGTGACTCGTTGTTATTGTTGTTGTTGCATTTAATTGTATGTACATTTTTAGCTCTATTTACATGTTAGCCTATAAAAACCTTTTTTTTCTCTTTTTCTTTTCTTTTTAAATTATTTATATTAATTCACTTTTTCCGAAATTCAATATAGATTTTTGACTTATTATTAATTTTTTTGATTGAAAGAAAACTTCTTTTCGTTTCTTCCCATTTTTTTTCTCTTTGTTTTTTTTCTATTATATGGAACTAACTAACACCCTATTGCACAATTTTAATTATTTAATTTAATTAATCCCGTTATAGAAAATAACTACTTTAGGAAAGTTTGATTAGATTTAGATAATAACTTTTTTTAACTATTTGAATAGAAATATAAAAATTTACCCACTACTGCTATGGACCATATTTTAAGTTTAAGAACTAAAACAAAACTAAATTTAAGAAAGCCACAAGAAATTAACTCTAGCTAGCCTAACAAATTTTTTTTTTATACAACCACCAACGGCATAAACCGGTTTATGTGGAGAGGAATAAAAAAAATACTGGTGGAGCTTGACCTCTGCTCCACCCAGCGTTTGTGCGACGTAACCGTCGTAGAGCTCGCTCCAACAGCGATCGTGTCCAAAATTTAGCTCTATTAGTTTGATGTTCAAGCAGTTAGTATTTTATGGTCTGGCAGAACCCAAAATGCGTGGCCCTTTCTGAGAGAAGATATGCGTGATTTCTATGCATCCTGCCGATATATTAATTTGAATAATTTCCTTAAGTTTTATAATCTTGCAGCAGTAGCTCAGCTTAGCATGAGGCAATTGGAGAATTGCCTGAAATTTTAATCCAAATTTATCTCACTTATAAACGAGTCAAGACCCATCCGCGATTGCGTAGATAATTTTTGATTATTAACCAAAATTAAATTGCTTTTATTTTATCTTTAATATCTTTTAATATATTTTATTATTAGAAATAAAATTGTTCCAAAAATACTTAAAGATTTTTTTTTTTTAAATTTCCCGGAGTTGTGTGCACTCGTAGACAGCTAAAAATTGAAAGACGCGGAAATAGCATGCTTCAGCTAGTCAACGTCTATTTTACTAATTTCATTTTTTTCTCAACTTTGCTGTGTTATTACCAACACCGACATGACTGCATTAAAGTAAAAGATTTTTTTTCTGAGCCTTGACGGACTTTTTACCTGTTTTCCTTATGTTTAATAAATTTAAAAGCTACCTTATAATTATTCGGTATTTCTTTCTTTTTTTTTCTTAAATTTTTATATGTGGACGTAACTCGCCCATTACAAGCAGTTACTAAAAATATTCCCAAAAATACATTTTAAGCTATATTATAACAAAATAACTATTATTCAAAAGGTAAAAGAAAAAAAAAGAATATGTTTTTCATTTCATTGAAAAAAAAATAAAAAACATGTTTAAATGTTATTTATTGATAAACAGCGAAGTTTTTTCTGCAAAATATATAAAATTTGACCATTTTTAATTGTCAATAAAAAAAATCGCCCAAAATTGCCCAAAAACTAAATACAAGGCCATTAAATATATACATTTAGCTCTTTGAAACATGTATTACCTGTTCCGATTTTTTCCGCTTTTTTAATATATTGACTTTTTAAAAATGTACTATCAGGCCATTTCTTCGCCGCATCAGAATTATTTTTAAATAAGTGAATTTTGGGCACTTTCTTATCTTATCACTTTTTTATACAAATCCATAACTATATTTTTTTAGTATTGTGGGCCAAGTTTCATTAAGAAAAAAATAATTTATGCCCAGGGGAAATACCCTTAGAGTCTCACCGATTCAGTGCGGTTTTCAGTGCGCACCAGAGATCTGCAGCAAGTCATTATAAACATAGTTGACTCGAGTATATACGCATTAATTTGGCTTCTACTTCATATTCAGACTTATCAAAAATGTTGAAGCATTCATAACACGCAACTTAAATCCAATGCTTCAAGAGTCATACTCTGACTCACAGTCGAACGTAGTCGGTATGATTTTAACTTCATTTCAATAAGTACAACATGTTGTGAACAACATGCACAAGCACTTCAAAGGAATGATGTGTTTTTCAGGGTTACCAGCTCTGGTATAAATTAAGAATTTTAGTTTGATAAATGCTATTATTGAATTGTTCTAATGCTATTGACTATATGGTAATACTTCCTATAACGGTACGAAATGAAGGTCAACGCTTCTGTTTTATTATAATTTGTTGAAGTGAAGTGTCATTTTTTAAACGGAACAAAGCTAAATAAGTAAGTAAGTAAGTAAGTAAGTTAATTCAGGCAACTCGGTATACAATGTCGCAAACACTTCAACAACTGCAATTCCTTTTCCTTCACAAGATATTGGATTTTTCTTCCCAGACTTATTAATGGAATCTAACATTTCTGCATCAGAAAGTCCAAGAGATGAGGTTGAGAGGTATTCAAGAGAAAATGTGACAATAAATGCAGATTTTGATGTGATGGAGTGGTGGAAAATCCATTTTAGCAGCTATCCAAAGCTTTCAAAACTTGCTCTAAGGGTTCACTCCATTCCAGCAAGTAGCGCAGCGTCAGAGCGTCTATTTTCATTAGCTGGGAACATCATAACAGAAAAGCGCAACAGAATTGCTCCAAAATCTGTTGACAGTGTATTATTTTTAAATTCTCACTATAAAAATTTAAAAAAATAATTTTTTTTACATAACTAACAATTGAATCACTACACTCTGCTGATTTATCAATTGAGTCAGAACTGCTGATTTATTATATTTAAATAATGTATTTTCTTTTTTTTATGTGAATATACGTGAAATTACCTATATAATTATTTTGCTGAATTTAAATAAACAAACTTTATTAAATTGAAATTTATTTTTATTATTTCTTTTGGAGAAGTTCCCTTTATATACAAGGTGTGTTATTTTACTTTTACACCATTTCGTGAAACGCACAGCGAAATTCTATAAAAAAGTGTTTACTGCATCTTAAAATCCAATTAAATGTATTTCGTTATAAAAAATTCTATGGTAACCCTGCTTCTCTTCTAACAGCGAGCGTAAGTTCAAAAACAGCCACTGCGTTTGACTGAAAAAATTCGCACGCATTCCTAATGAACTATGGGACTTTAGCTTGAGCTATGAGTACTTTGTTTGAGCTATGGGTTTTCGGTATGATTTATAACAAGTTCTTTGATGTTGCAGAGTTTTTGGGTAGACTTTGACGTTCGATTGACGAATCAAACATTGAACTATGATTTTCTTTCTGTAGCAAGAGTGCTTCGAGTAGTAGTGGTGGTTTTTGTTTGAAGTGCACGCACTACAACTCGGTTTTGCATGAATCACTATAAGTCGCAAAAACGTGACTCGTTGCAGATCTCTGGTGCGCACCTATAACTACCCAGTTAACCAAAACTACCGTTTTTGAATTCATTTATGAACCTTTTCGGGTAGAAACGTTCATTTTCGGCACTCATAAATAAACCCTTTTTGTATCATTCGTCGGACTAAAATGCCTCTTAAAAACGAATCTTATTTTGTTCGCAAAAGAGTTAAAAAAATAACCATAAATTATCCTTTTTTTTTTGTTCGGAAATGAGTTAAAAAAAGAACCATAAAAAGTTATTTTTCGGCACTCGAAAATGAGCCCTTTTTGTATCAATCTTTGGACTGAATTGCCTCTCAAAAACAAACCTTTTTTTGTTCAGTAATGAGTTGAAAAAAAACCTTTTTGAATTATAAATTTTATTATTGCATAATACTATTTGTTATTACATATTGATATTTTGTTAAAGAAGAAATGATTATTGCTAAAATTAGAGATCATATTAATCATTGGGTTTTTATGGAATTTTTTATGGAATTTTTATGGATTTTTTTCGTGGTTTTCATTCTATTTGGGCTTGATTTTAATTTTTGATAGAAATGTTGAAATGTTGAAAGTGAATTAAATGTTGAAATGCATACGTGTAGCAGTACATCCATCCCGCACTGGTAAAAAAGTTCATATGACGTTTGTACGAAGGTTAACATTTTCATTTTAAGTTCCTTTATTTACCTGATTTTAGAATATCAAAAGTAACATTTATGATTCATTTGTGAACTCATTTATGAACAAAAAATGGTTCGTTTATGAGAAATTGTTTCCTACTGATATGATAAAAATAATTATTCTTTTTTAAACTCATTTCAGAATGCAAAGAAGAAACATAAATGATTCATTTCCGAACTCATTTATGAACAAAAAATGGTTCATTTACAAGGAAGCCTTACCTACTGAAATGATACAAAAATTATTAATTTTCGACTCAAAATAAGTTTTTAATGAATTCCGCAAAATATGCAAAATGTTTCTTTATGGGAAAAGCTTTCACGAATTTAATCTTTTATAACAAGCACTTTTAAGCGACAAAATAAAAAAAAAAAAATTAAAAAAAAAAATTCTAACCAAAAACGTTCGCACTCTCACCTTACTCAAAACCTTCGCTTATGGTTCAGTGGGTATATTTTTTTAGTATTTTGGCTGAGTTTCGTTAAGATCGGTCAATTTTAATATGCACCTCCCATACAAAATCATATGAAAAATTTATGTAGGTCCAAGAGAGGTACCACTAGGATTCAACCGATTTCAAACATTTTCAGGGCACATCTATGCGTCTATTTGCTTTACTTTTCGACCAAGTTTTGTTAAATTCGGCCGAGCTTTGTTTGTACTGCCCATACAAAATCATGTAAAAAATTAATATAACATAGGCTTAAGGGAGGTAGCCCAAGGGACTGACCAATTTTAACAATTTTTGAAATTTTTGTTAATTAGATTAAACTGAAGAAGTATACAAAATTTCATTATAATAAAAGCACTCCTTCTATTTTTGTCCCTTGTTTGTATGGGATCTACGCACTGTGCGCACAGTGATGCGATTGCTACAAGTTAGGCGGAAAATATTATTTTGTTAATTTTTTTTCGAAGTTTTCGATGTTTAAGGTATAGGAAAGTACAAAACAAAGTCCTTCAGAAGTTTTGGACAAGTGGGCGTGGCAGCTGTCATACAACTTAAACACATTTTCTGCTTTATTTTAGAAATGGAACAAGCTACGATAACAAAATCTTACGTAATCATTTAATATGTGATTTCTAAAAATCTTAAAAATTTCGGCACGATTGAACAAGTGGGCGTGACAACTGCCATACAACTTAAACACCTTGCGCTTTACCTTAGGAATGGAATAAGCTACGAGAGCAAAATTAAGCATAGACGTCTAAAATGTGATTTCAAAAAAGTATCAAATATAAGTAGGCGTGGCAGCTGCCATTTTGGTGCACTTCCATTGGGACCTACCCACTTTTACATGCAATAGGGTGTAAATATGAAGAATGATACTAATATGATCAGAAATCTGAAATTTTGATTTAGTATCTTTTAAACCGAGTGCGCTCAAAGCAAAAAACCATTTTTAAATAATTTTTTTTTTTTTTTTTTTTTTTGTATTAAAAGTTGTTGTTCTTTTATTTTAAATACGTTTGCTTCGCATTAATTTTTATCATCTTGAACTGTCGGTAAAAAATGAAAGCTAGATGGAAATATCAGGAAATAATGCAACAATCCACTTAAGATCAAAAATAATAACTACTCTAGAGGCTAAACAATTTCAAGCTAACTAATAGCGCGTCTGTCGGCCGTAGGGTGGCGGCTGATAATAACCACCTGCGGAGCCAGGTGGTGGGGGTGGCGGTGCGCATCCAGATGGCGCCATTGCACCTGATACTCCACCAGCTACACCTGGTTGTATAGTCGGAACGCCTGCGCCGTAATGCGATGACGGCATTGCTGAGGGAGCCCAAGCGGCAGCATATGGTGCCATAGGTGGTGGTGGCAGCGGCGGTGGGGCAGTTACTGTTGGGCCACCCATAACAGCTGCTGGTGCACCACCTGCTACTACACCATAGTTAGGTGCATGTGGTGGTGGCGGTGCAGGTGTAGAGCTGTACATTGGATGTATTTGATGTGGCGCATACAAATGATATGCAGCAGCAGCGGCAGCAACACTAGCAGCTGACAGTGTTTCTTGCACAGCCGTGGATGGCGGTGCAGTACCAAGAGATTTGATAGATTGTATGTTGTTCAATTCGGTTGGTGGCGGTGCACTTACTACAGGCGCTATGGTGGCTATGGTGGTAGTGACCGCTGGCGGTTTAATAGGTTTGACAGCAGGCGTTTCCGTTGTCACAGGCACGCTCGGAGTTTGGGTTTTGAGTGGTGTTGGACTGTCGGCACGACTGGGTGGCTTCTGTGGTGGACTATGCGACTCACTCTGTAGCTGTTGTAGTTGCGTTTGATAGAGATCCAATACCTGATGGCATATATCTTCGAGTATCTCCATTGTTACGTCCGATACGAACATATCCCACCATCGCAGATGATGCTGTTGCCGCCCGATCCAATCGGCCACTGTAAATTTACTTAGTTTACTGGCTAAATGTATGAGTGCTACAGCAATAATTTCCGGCTCCCATTGCAGACAAACAACGGTGCTCAGCGAGTCATTGACGAAGTTCCAAGCCATTTGCACCATCTTCTGTAGTTTTTGTTGGTCGCCCTTAAAGCTTTTGGCATTCTTGAGCAGAAATGTGTACGGATGCTCCACTTGCAGGTCGAACTTGATGGTTTGCAGCTAGATGCGCTCTAACGTCATAACCTCCTCTTTGGGATCATCACCAAACGAGTAAAACTGTGTGTCGGTCAGACGCGAGCGCGCCGTCTTTATGATATCCCTACATTTCTTTGGCGTTTCCTCCACTTTGCCAGCCAAAAAGAGGCAGCAGCATGCTGTTACATAGCGTGGAAAACTTTTGAACGAGTGAAACATGTTGAAGCGATGGAAGTAAACAACGCCGGTCGCTATGGTATTATGTCCCAGGCCCATTTCTGTGCCACAGCTCATTATAAAGCGTGCACCTTCCTTGCGATAGCGTCGCTCGGTTTCAAACGTTATGCCTTCCAGTATGGAGGGTGTGTCTTTGAGTTCTTTCTTGTCATAGTACCAGCAGGGCATGGTTCCAAATAGGGCGCTGATGCTACTTTTACTACCGGACTGCGATTTGCTGCTGATCAGTTGGTGCGCCTGATTCTGCTGATTGTTCAGTTCTTGCTGCTGCAGGTACAGACATTCCTTCATGAGCACAGCTATTCTGGGCACTTTAACCCGCACACGTCCTCGAAAAATTGTAAGTTTATAAAGTTTTCCAAAGTTATTTTTTAAAGATATATAATATTTACGTAAAAATAGCTAAACACACCGATTCCATAATAAAATTAATCGCTTAATCGAATGCCATTATCAGTCTGCAAAAATTTAGTTCTTTAATCCTCTGCACCCTGCCAAATTTAAATAATCAGCAAAGCTTATTTTTTATCAAAACATACGTTTTTGATAAAATTATTTTAATGTTATAGAAACACAAACTAAAAAACATTCATAAAAACACAGATTTTCAGAATATTTTATTGTTAAATAACACTATTAAAAGTTTTTCTTTCCCTTTTGAGTCAGTCCAAGTGAACTGATCCAAAAAAACGAAAGTTGGTTGCTCGACCAATTTTAGAAAAGTTGATATTTTTATTAAGAGTTGCCCGGTATATTTGAATTTCAGAACTGCTTTAAAAATTTTTTTTCTTCTTTTTCTTTCAAAATAGCGGCCATATTTTCTTTGCTACCTATAGCGATATGCATTTGTGTTAAATTATATTGCTCAGCTACTATTATACATAGAATGAAGAATTAAATCCATAATGCCTTTTATCTCACGTATAAAAATGCATACGAAGTAATTTTTTCATATTAGGGCAGTTCACGATCTTATTTGCATCAGATTTCAAAATTATCCAATTGCAAACATTTGCAATCAATTGTGAACAGCTCTTTTTAGAATCCTCTGCAACGCTTGATGCAAAATTAATAAACAGCTGATTTGTTAAAAAAAAAACAAATAACTTGTGAAGTATTCATTTATTGTATTTTGCTTGAATCTGCAGTATTATGCCGAAAATAAGTGTAAATGAAACAATAATAGACTCTCTAATAAGAGAAGCTGTTAAAAAATATTTTTATCGAAGGTATGTAGTATTTTGATAAGATTAGGTATATTAGATTTGTTTGAGCTTGTAATCAATCCCGTGTATCACATGCGTAGCATTTGTATGCAACAGGTTTTCAGTGTTGCATTGTTGCAAGAACATTGCAAGTGCAAATCTGTGTATTTTGTTAGTGTAGTGCAAATATATGCAATAATATTTTGCAAATGCACTCATGCAAGACCATTTGCACTTAATCGTGAACTCCGCTATTATATTTTTGTGTTCTAAACGTAATATGTTGCAAATTTAAAATTTTTTTTTTTTTTTAATAGAAAGCAGCAAGTTGGGGTCATGAATTTTTCTTTGCTATAGTACAATTAACTGCTTGTTTAAAAATAATTTTTTTTAATGTTCTGACTCATCAATTTCTTTTTTTTTTTTTTTGCTTACAGCCTCATAAAAATTCGAATTTTGAGAAATTTGCAGAATTGTGCTGGCTTTGGGCACTCAATAATTTTGTATGGAGTGAGGATCTACTGCGTTTTTAACAACACCTTTTTTTATTTGAAGTTCGCGAACTTTGTTATCGAACTTACGAACTAACGCACTGAACTTACTCGCTGGTTTCTACAATCGGTAAACTAACGAGTTCGAGTAATTTTCCCGCCGGATTCCACAATCAGCATGAATATGAGGCGAATTTTTATGAAGTTTCAATGGCTGTATCTTCCAAACGAAGTAAATATCAAACTTACAATTTTAATTGCAATACTCGTATTATGCAGTTATGTACTTTTTGTGAATAAATTTCAAATTTTTTAACCCGTGCCCACCAGAGATACTTGACCCCAAATTCAGCAAAAATTCAGCAAATTTCTCAAAATTCAAATGTTGAAGAGGCTGCAAACAAAAAAGTTGATGAGTCAGAATGGAAAAAAATTTATGCTTAAGCAAACAGTTAAAATGTACTCTAGAAAAAAGTTTATAACTGCAACTTACTGCTTTCTATAAAAAATAGTTGCAAGGTATTACGGTTTGAGCACAAAAATATATATAGTTTTTTTTTTTAATATGAATAAATTACTTCATATGCATTTGTTATATTTCAGATCAGAGACCAAAGTTTGCGAAATATTATGGTTTTTAGTTCATCATTCTATGTAGCAAAAAAGTATGGCCGCTATTATGAAAGAAAAAGAAGAAAATATTTTTTGAAAGCAGTTCTGTGATTTAAATATACTGAGCAACCGTTGGTAATAATATCAACTTTTTTAAAAATGGTGGAGCAACCAGTGTTGGATCAGTTATTTGGACTGACTCGTTTGTGAAATCAAGTTTGTGATTTCCTTGTCGAAAGTTACTTTGTGTGCATCACTTTGTGTGCGAGGAAGGCGTACTTCCGGTCCGATCACTCCAATTTTATACACATCGTACAACCACCACACAACCACCATAAAAAACAGACAACCAAAATTTCAAAAAATCGCTTTACTAATACACAAGGGAGAAAATGAGAAAACCTTTCACTTACAACATACAACTTGACAACGTCTTGTGAATTGTCTAAGTATGTTTTGATATAATTTGATATTATTAGTAAATTATGAATTAATTAAAATTTTTAGAGTAAAATAAGTATTATTGCAATGATCCTGCCACAACCGTATCTTTTCTTTGCGTGTAATGGATCAGCCCACAAGCTTTATTTATTACTAACTCCAACTAGCTGCTGCTCTTGTTGACCACTGCAATTAGCTTATAAAATGAGGGAATAACTTATTCGAGACTAATTGATGGTCGAAAGGACTAACTTTCAACATGCCTGGCAAGCTACTCTCAATGACCAGCGAACAGTAAACAACATCAAGAACAACAACATAACAACAACAAATCGATTCCGACACTAAATGGCTGTCTATAGCAGGTTGACAATTTGTCGTTAATCCAACACGTTTTGGAGCGCCACGTAGAAGGCAAGGCTTTGGCGTGTAGCACTTAAATAGTGTGTGTGCTTGTATGGAGACCCTGTAGGAAAATCAACTAATTTAAAAGTAGTTGATAAAGTAGTTTTTTGTCAACCACAACTAGTTGAAATTCTGACTTTTTCCATATAACGAACTAACTTATTTTGTACGGTGATGTCCGCTAAATAAGTCAATTGACTTTATTCTGCATATATTTTCAACTACTTGTTAAATTAGTTACATGTAAATTATTTTTTTAATTGCTTTAAAATAACCAATTGAAACTATTACTGATGGCTAAAGTTAATAATATTTGATGAAATAACATGGTTAAATATATATAAACTTGTAATCTAATAAAAATTTGCAATTAAAACATGTCAACATCAGAGTAGTTGCCGCCTTAATATAATTCAAAGTAAATTATCAAGCACTTGTTTTTAAGTAGTATTTCAATTACTTCATATATAATGAAATTAAAACTATTTAGAATTGAAGTGGATGTCGCCTTAATATAATTCAAAGTAGTTCATATACTGGTTTATTTTAAACTCGTTTTTTAATTAGTTGTTTTTAAAAACAAGTTAGTTTGTTCCTATAGGGGAGTGTATGGCTGAGTGTAGGTGTGTAAATGTGAGTGTAACGCCTCCATGCCTCCAACTATTTATTTTACGTTTTATTGGCACTCTTGCCATGTGCAACAATTATTCAATTTGAACTGTCATATATGTCGATTTTTGCATTGTCTGTTGTTTTTTTTTTTTCTTTGCGTATTTGTTATAAATTGTTTAGCACGAGCATCCTTTTAAATACAAACGCGCCATTTTGTTCCAGTTGAACGCATGCCAAATGCACCGCCATGGCACTGCTACTGCGGGCACTAGGCCAATAACCGGAAATAACACCTGGCTTCCGATTAAGCGATTATAAATACACTGAGATAAAAGAAGATTTACTAGCTAAAAAAGTTCAGCTTCACTTAAGCAGATTTATTTTATAGCTTGTGGTAATATGCAACTTGAAAACACACAGTTATTAGGGTCATTTTGCATACTTAATTTCCCTCAGTGTAACTGAGCTCGTACGTGATTCGGAGTATTTGGCGTTATGTGGGTCAGAGTGTGTGCGCGTGTGTACGTGTTGGCGACTTCCGCTGCGGAAGTGAATCGGTACGTGTCCTGATTTTAATGTTGATTTTCCGTTTGTTTGCACGCGATGCCAGTGCATGGACGCTGCAGTACAGTTCATTAATGATAAAAGCACTTTAATTATGTGTGGATATAAATTGATTAAAAGTATTAATTCAAATGTGTTTCGAATGAGTTAAACAAATTATAACGAGCACGACATTTAACTAAATGTGTTTTACTTTCACCAACCTATAACAAGGAGAAGTGAATGCTTCTAAAGTGCTTAGGCAAAAGTAAATAAATTTTAATGAAATTTAGTAAAAAGTGATTTTTTTTCTTCTTTTTCTATAAAAAAATATAATATTATATAAAAATATAATATCATAAAAGGTAGACTAGGCTCAACTTTCTTAACTTTTTCAAACTTATTCCGCTTAACTTTCAGATAAAAACAATTTGGCAAACAATGCTTTCAAACATACTAAATATTGTTGCATTTCTCGATTAAAGCTTGTATCGTATTTAAAAATACCTTTCATAATATATAATAATTTATAAGGTGAATTTTCCGGAAGCAAGGAGGGTTGTATCTTCCAAACAATGAAAATATCAAACTCAGAATTTTAACTGAAGGAACTTATTTTGTACTTTTCTTCTTTATTGTGAATACATGTACAATTTTTATATTTTATATAAAAATTTATACTTATGCCCAATAGAGATATTTGACACTAAGGATAACAACATTATAAAAATTGTAATTCTAATTAGGATGTAAGCTAAAAAGTTGATAGGTCAGATTCATCAACGATCTTATACAACAAAAAGCCATGCTCAATAGCTCAGTGGCAAATCGTTTGACTGCAATTTTCGATGCCACGGTTCGAGCCTCAACTTCGGCGAAGTTTTAATACAACTCATAACAAAGTTTTCAATAAATACTAACAATAACATTAAATATTCATTAAATAAACACAAAAACACTCTTTCATAAAAAGAAACTTGTCCACACATTTTCTTATTAAAAAAAAAAAGAAAAAAAGAATTAAAAAAAGACACAGTTTCGATAGTATCGTAAGTGTGGACGTAGATTTTTTGTTCGATATATTTGTTGTTCTTGTTGCCTTTGTTGTTTAAAAATAAATGTAATGCAATTTTTGGTTAAAAAATTTAAATAAGTATTTCGGATTTATATGAGTTTATTACTTTTCCTGCAGTATAGAACTAATAAATATTTTAAATTTAGTTGAAAATTTAAACTTTAACAAACAAAATATATTTTTAATATAAAATTGGTTCAATAAATAATTCGAATTTATTATATTTTAAAAATAAATTACGTTTTTAATAGCATTACTACCACGTCAGCCTCCAGACTCCGTATATGTAAGCCAGCGTGGTAGTAATATAGTTTTTTGTATTATTTATGTATTATTTATTGTATTAATTTTACTGAAGATTAACAAAAACAATAACAAACTACAAAATCGAAAGAAATATATTTATGCAAATATTTCATACATACGTATAAATAACAACAACGCAAGCAGTTACGATTCTTGATTTATATAATGGTTTGTATGTAGTAGCCCTGCGTTTTTTAAATACCAAATATTAACTAATATAGTAAACTTTGCATCACTTCTTCATATTGCAACGTCTTATTTTCTCAGGATCAGGCGGACAAGGCGACACAACCACAACTGATTGGAGTCTGCCAGCATACTGAAAGCTTCTTAGCGGCGCAAGCATTTATATACGTATGCATTACTTGTAAAGCTCTGAGAAATTCATAAAACGGTTGTTGATGTTGCGTTCGAGATTTCGGCATGAACTAAGGCCACAAGCATATGAACGTCAGCAGCAACGGAATTATCAATGCATTTTTTCTCATACAAAGATGTGAATTTTTCTTCTTTTCTTTTGCTATCTTTTGTGGCTTTATTAAAGAACTGACAAAATCCAAAGATAGCTTTTCTTTCTATGCACAAAATAACTGATATTTTAGCATACGTTTTATTTTCGTACGATGAATATTAAAGGCTGTATAAGGCCCTAAAGTGTCCCCCAAAAAAACATTAGCATGGTCTTGAAAAAAATTGTGAAAATACCCCATAAAAACCACGATGTAAGACGTAGTTCTATGTCAAAAAAAACTTCTCTGATCACGGAGTCGAGCCGCGGATCTCTTGTCTGGTAATCTTTTCGCTTAGACCGCAGGGCTACCGAAACAATTTTTGACCGGCAAATTATGTGCTTATATGAAATGATTTCAGTTGAAGTAAGCAACAAAAAATATTTTTACTGTTTTCCATAAACACTGATGATAGATTGACAGGAATATTATTACAGATACTTTAAATGTTTTCGTCATTTATTTCTTATGACAAAAAAAAAACCAAATGGCCATTTCAACCGTTGAAATGATTTCCTTGACCGAGCTTCCTATGATCAATTTTGTTGAATGATCGAGAACTGGACCTACAAGTTTTTATGCCGACTCGGAACGGTTTATGGTTTCAAGAACGATATTTTTATCAACAAGTTCCTGGAGTCGGAATTGATGTTTATATTCAAAATCACAATGACTCAACCTCTATATTCATGAACTTTTAAATGACTGTCATATACAATAGTTTTGATACGATTGCAGTTAAGCAGAAATGAGTGATTTTCAACGCTAACTAGCGGTACTCCTTCAAATCAGTGATTAGCGCTGATAAAGATACTTTACTTAAAGTAGTACAGTTTGTTCTCTGATTCTGTGTTTGAGCTTTCTTCTAACTGTAATAAACATAGATTTGCCGAGAGTGCATAATAAAATTGGTTTGGTGTCGTATAGTTTTGATAATCACCTTATTAGATATCTAACTGACTCTGAATCTAGACTTTAACTTGAGAAAATGGCCCTTAATTTTTTAATCTCTATTATACGATATTTTAGTATATAAAAAAAAAAATGTGTGTGGTCACCACGCACAGTAGAAGTGAAACTTTTACCCGAAAATGGAAATGGAAACATTCCCTCCTTCAGTGCAAGCCGTACGCGTTAACCAATTTTCGACAAGAAGTACAAGATACAAGATACCGATAAGAGTTATCGGTTATCTTGTCCTTGAAAGAATATTCTGCAAGTCTGTTTTTGACAAATACAAGCCAGACGCGTTAAAGAATATTCTGCAATTCTGGCTTATGCAGCAAGTTTTTTAATTTATTTAAAAGCAGAGTAGGTAGTCCGGTAACTCAGTTGATAATGGAAGAACTTGTAACCATTAGGTTGTGTGTTCAAATACCACAGTATGCAATTTTTTTAATTTCGATATAAATGTGCGTTAAAAACTTTATTTGAATTATATGAAAGAGAACGTATTTATATGGAAATTCACAGATATAAGAATAAAACAAATTTTAGATTCAAAGTTGCATTCGTTAATATTGCAGCATGTGCTGTTTCCAAATCAATCAATGGAAGGCCGACTTTGAAAATTTGAGAAATGCCTAAACCTATGCTAATATTCTGGAAAAAAGCTACGTTCAGATTCATATTTTTAGACCGTATGTACGTTCAGAGTAATGAACAAAAGACTCAACACAATCATCAAAAAAAAAAAAAAAGATCTACTGATTTCAAAATTTAACAACAGCCGTCTATGGATCCAAGCGCAGTGTGTTCAATCCTCGGTGAAAGCAAAACTATGAAAAATTCTTAAATAGCAATTTTTTTTTGTTTTTATACAACCAGTGCGACGAATTGCTGTGTTGTTGTTTTCATAAGAACCATTTTAGCCCCCATCTAGCTCGCCGCATCGTAGTATACGCGGTTATAAAAGTTTCACTTCAAAAATGATTGCGCATATGTTTGATACCACTAATCTTAGAAATTGTGATCCAACTGTCACCGAATTTGGAACAAGTGGACATTTCCAAACTGGCGTTACGCACTATTTGAACGAAAAAATATTTAAAAAAATCTCTCCTTGCCTCAACCATATTTCATTATTTTTAGCCAATTCCATCCATTTTTACTTAATTTAAAACGTCTACGAAACATTCACTAAACATTTACTAATAGGAAAAATTACATTTTTGAAACAGCGCAGGCAATTTAATCATCATGGTAATTGAAGATTTGTTTAATTGCGTAAAAAAAAAATTAAATTTATATGTTTCTCTAAGATAATATCATTAAATAATAAGTTAATAATTAATTTTAATTTTAATTTTTGGCTCACGGTGCTCATATGTTGTTCTTAGCTGTAACCAGGTTTCTGTTTTTAATTGGAACCGCCAGGTAGCCCTGGGGTCGGGAATATAGAAAATCCTTTATTTCTGCAGCAATAAAGAACCAAATAACACCAAATTTTGTTCATATGTTAGTATAGGACTATACTATATACACATTTGAAATAATCAATTTTTATGGGTATAAAGTAGTACAAATACCATATTTCACAAAAAAGGCAAAACTTTCTAACTCCTCTAACATTTAAAATTAAAATTTGTACAAAAATTTATTATTTTATTTTAATTAAAATTATTAAAATTTATTATCTATTTTGATCCATCTCAAACAGCAGAGAGCGCTGTAGTACAAATATTTTAGAAAAAGCCAAAAACTCCTAACCCGCTCAGACGATTAGCATAAAAATTTGTATTATAAAGTTTTTAGGTATGATGAGTATTATAGCGCTATCTAATATGATCCACCTTGATTACCAAAATTTGTATAAACAAGTTATACAACTCGAAGAAGATGTGATTCGAGTGTTATATATAAAAATACGTTCAATTTGTGTATGTTACGCCATCACTCGAAAACGGCTGAACCTATTCTCAGGACACTGTTGAAAGTTATTAAACACATAACAAGTATTATTTTAGCATCAAACATTTTCCAAAACTTTGGAAGAAAAGCTGTTCAGTAAACCGCGAGAATTGCGATTTTTCAAAATGCCAACAACTTTACATATCTATACACATTAGATGAGTTTTTTTGCAATTTTTTAAAGTATTAAGTTCCGTCAAAATAACTAAACAAACCGATTCCAAAATAAATTTTATTAATTATTATTTTTTAATAATTATTATTATTTAAAAACTTTTGTTCCAAAACAATGTTTTTAAATATACATTAAAAGTAAACATTTTCAGTCTAAAAACATATTTAAAAATAAATAAAACAAAATCATTAATATTGAAAACAAATATTTGAAACCCCCGTTTTCTCGATGCAATTTTTTATTTTCTTCGAGTTTTTGATGCCAGATTTGTGATCAGCGACTTCTGGATCCCCTCGAATACTAAATGTGAACTCCATTACTTACATAATTACTTAGGTGGTCATAACAACCCGTATTAGGGTTTCGGCCGACCTGCTATGCGTGCGCCTTCTCCAATCAGATACACCTAGTGCGGTTAGGACTTCCTCGGCCTGGTCCATCCATCGGAGGCATGGTCTCCCTCGTCGTCGTTGACCAGAGACCCTCGCCTCGAGCACATTTTTCGCTGGAGCTTCGTCGTCCATACGATGGACATGACCCAGCCAGCGTAGTCGCTGCACAGTTATACGCCAAACTACGTCAATGCCTTTGTAGAGCTCATGGCCCACACAGCTCGTGGTTTATTCGGATGGGATAGTCATCGCCGACTCGGA
This sequence comes from Coremacera marginata, assembly GCA_914767935.1. Taxonomy (NCBI): domain Eukaryota; kingdom Metazoa; phylum Arthropoda; class Insecta; order Diptera; family Sciomyzidae; genus Coremacera; species Coremacera marginata. Next base: position 121,110,875 of record OU612047.1, read on the forward strand.
GAGAACCAAAGATTTTGCGAAGAACTTTTCTCTCGAACACTCCCAGAGCGGCAGCGTCAGTTTGCGAAATTACCCATGCCTCAGCGCCATACAGAAGCACAGGTAGAACGACCGTCTTGTAGAGTGTTAGTTTTGTCGATCGAGAGAGGGCTCTGGAACTTAGTTGCTTACTGAGCCCGTAGTAGCACCTATCAGCAATTATTGTTCTTCGCTTTATCTCCACGATGACTTCGTTGTTGTTATTAATGGCGGCGCCAGGGTATACAAACTCCTTGACTACTTCAAAGTTATAGCTTCCAGTGTTTGTCTAGACGCCACGCTGCCTTGTTTGTATACAGCATATACTTTATTTTACCCTTATTTATCGTCAAGCCCACTGGCTGATTCCTTTTCGATAGCGGTGAAGGCAGCGGTAACATCTCTCTCGGTTCTGAAGACAATATCAATATCATCAGAGTAAGCAAGGAGCTGGACACCTTTCTAGAATATAGTGCCATTACGATGCACACCGGCCTTTCGTAAGATCCCCTCCATGATGATGTTAAAGAGATCGCAAGTCAGTGGATCGCCTTGTCTGAAACCTCTTTCGGCAATGAAGGTTTCGGAGAGGTCATTTCCTACCTTGACGGAGCTGCACCACCAACTTTGCAGGTATACCGAACTCAGATATTGTTGCGTATAGGCAATCCCTTCTCGGGCTATCGAACGCAGCTTTGTAATCGACAAATAGATGATGTGTGTCAATTTGGTTTTCGTGGGTTTTGTCCAGGATTTATTGTAGCTTGGATTTTCCAGGTCGAAAGCCACACTGATAAGGTCCAATCAGTGTTTTTGTAATCGGCTTTAATCTTTCACACAGTACGCTTAAGAGAACTTATATGCGATGGAAATAAGACTGATACCTCGATAGCTGGCGCAGATTGTTGCGTCTCCCTTCTTATGTTTAGGGCACAATTAGATACTGGTTTGACAAGTACGCCTGCCGCAAGGCTTAAGTACTTGGGTTATTCCAGACCTAAGGTAATAGTTCATGGAACAGACAACCAGAGCTTATGTGTTATACCACAATACGGACCCGTTTATGTTTTAACTAGTAAAACATACGGGGCATCCGGTGTGGCAACACGAACATGGAAGCTGTTTCACAAACACAAAGCATCACCCAGTGCCCTGCTGATTAGGAGCATTAGGCAATAAATTACATACTACCCGTAATAGCAATACCAGTTTAGACTTCAGTAGTGACGTACTTACAATCCATCTACTGGTGAACCCGAGACCTACCCAATCTTTTGCATATTAAGACAGATATGCCAGCCCGGTCGTACCACTGCGTGACCCCGCCGGTCAATCTAGACCTGTGTAGCATTCACACAACCACAACCAGTACGAGACTCCCCGAAGGGCCAGCCCACGACAGTCATCTGGGCAACTCGATCCCGTCGATGAGGATCCACAACATCCCCGCAAAAAGGCCAAGAATACACAAATGCGATTATGAAAAAGTGCATTCTTATGCATGACCGTGCTCAATGAGCACTTAAAGGGCTAATTTAACAATTCCCAGCTGCCGGCTCAACGGCATGTCGGGTACCTACTCTGAAGGATCTTTGCAATTGACACTCTTACTCTGGCCGTCCGGATTTCAACATCCAGACATTGAATATAGGCCACTGTTCTCAGGGACTGCCGTGCTCAGTATGAGAACCCTTAGATTAACAACCATTACTATACTTCCCTCAGTGACTGCCGTGCCAGTTTGAGGGTGCAAGTCAAACACGTTGACAAGCAAACCACTTAGGAAAGCCAGAGCGTTGACACTTTTATGCACGCATGCCAAAACACTCCACATCAATTTAATCAGCCGAATTAAGGTCTCAGTGTGGTGGATAGATAGGATCTACCCCATTTAAGGTCAATTGCTATACCTTCGCAGGCTTGTTTCATATCGATATGCCGATTATGACCTGCTACCAAGATGGGCGCCACCCCGAGCTCTTGGTTGGCCCTATCAGTTTTTACGTTTGCAGGACGTATCCTACAAACAACCATCCTCCTTTATCCTGGCTGTGGACAGGCAGGCGCAACTAAGTTGCTAACCTGGCGGAGTTGTATAGGGCACAGTACGCTGAGGTTCCAATCGTCGGGCATGCTTTCTGCTAGCCAGATTTTGCTGATGAGCTGACGCATGCGTCTTATCAATTCATAGCCGCCGAGAAATGCTGTCTCCATAATTTTAGCGCACATTGCGTATCTGTAACCAGATCTCCATTTTCATCTCTACAAGTGGGTGCTCCGAGCTTGAAACCTTGGATTAGACGCTTAAACTGTTGATAGACTTTTCGTGCATCCTTTTTGCCCTGGTATACCTGTAGTTCCTCACGCTCACGCTTTTCCTGCTTTATTTTCTTGCGTCTGAAAAGGCGCCTCTCCATTGCCCCTCAATTGTGAACTCCATTGCGGCTTAAAATATTAAAATATTTTAAATATTAAAACAATTAATTAGTTTTTAGTTCATCTAATGTTAAAATTTTGTAAGTCTAATTAAAAAATATTTTGAAAAAATCAAATGAAAATCGAATTTTTTCTCAGCTTGGTCTCAATTGTCTGGTCAATGATTCTACTGCACATCATTTTTTAATTCAAGCTCAAATAACAACGTATTTTTTGTAATAGTAAAGCAATTATTAGATAAAATTATACTTTTCAAAATTTTAAATTAATAAAAAAAATTATAATTTTAAAAATTACAAAAAAAAAAAGAATTTAAGTGGAAAACTAAACACGCTTGTTCTAAACTTTGATTCGTGGAAACGCAAATGCGTTAAATTTATATGTTAAAATTTTTTGTTGAATTTTAAAGTATGTTTTTCGTCTCAGTGTACAAATTTTTGTTAGTGAAAATTGGTGCGTAGGTGCTATGAGTTCAAGTGACTGTCAATATTTATATAAATGTCACCACTCCTTCTTTTACAGCCCATCTAATATAGCTGCTTGTTCGACTTTAATCAAATTTTGCACATATATTCAATTGAATAATGAGCAGTCCGTAGTCCACAAAGGTGGGCGTTATTAGGAAATGGAGCGTGATACTTTCATTTTAATCGAGCTCCTTCTTCACAATTTGTCCGACTTCAATGAAATATATTGTATTTTGAACAGTCCATAGAATAAAAGTAGGTGGGAATATGCTAGGAGGCGTGCCATTTTAATTTTAAATCGAACTTATTTTTCACCGTTTTTTCGAAATCAACTAAATTTTGCATATATGTATATTCTTGGTGTAATAAAGTAATAAAAATTTGTGAATGTGGTGATCTTAAGAATTATTTAAGTAAGTCAAATTGGTAAATCAATTTTTGATACATGTTGAATAAAAAAAAAAAATGTCAAGGTTGTATTACGTTGCCGATTTTCCGATAACCGAAAAAGCCATGGTAAAAGTTTATTTGAACTAACATTTCCTTAGATTTGCGGCAAATTCATTTCAGCATAGTCAGTATGACAAAATTCAAACCATTCACCGATCAAAAGCTCTCTGCTATCTCGAGTGTGAGTTTTATTTTCGATACGGCCTACTGCACATGGTAGTTGTGCTATGAAAACTCCATTTATATATCTACCATCAGTGCATAGTGGGCTTAGTCGAATTTTGTGAATTTTGAGCTATCTGCATCACTTAAATCATAATTTTTTAATCTTTCCTTGTGTCTAACGGGATAAGTGTTCTGTCCATTGCAATGAAGGATATACCTTTATGAATTGTGGGCTGATACTCCAATCTTGAACTTTTACTTGTGAAAAGAGAGTTTTAATCCAGTTTTCCTAAAAACGTAATTTTAGCACTTAGCCCAATATGCACAGGTGACACAGATATAAAATATCATAAAAATTCGAAATATTAAATATATTATTATTATATCTATTCCATATCAAAAAACAATTCTGTTTGCTAAAATTTTAATTTCAATTAAATTATGTATAAATGATGTTTGAAAAAAAATTATTTCATATTTTTCTGAAATATTTATTTCAATTTATTAAATATAATATTGATTTCTGTGGTCACAAATTATAACAGCCTAACTCAAAATATCGTAAAGAAACGATCTGGTATTTGTGCAAAATGATGGGGCATTCATGTATCTAAAAGTTTCATGTTCAATTGTTCCGTTAACTATCTCCGCATCTACAAGTTCTATGTTCGATTGTTCCGTTAATTTTCGGGATACAGATAATGTAAGGAAATAAAACATTCTGTATTTACGATATTTTGAGTCAGGTTGTTATGACTTGTGACCACAGATTTATCTTTAACCAACATTAAAATTAACAAGAACAACAAATTCTTCATTAAATATATGAACCAAAAAATTCTAAAAATTCCCCTTACTGGGGGATCTACGCCATCAGCAGCAGATGTCTACCAAATTTTATGTTTCTAGGGCCAGTAGATTGCTCTGGGCGTCGATCAGTTAGTTAGTGAGTCAGTCAGTCAAGACAAACTGTTTTATATACCTATATAGATAGGAGACACGGCACGCCTTCCCTTTATTCGATCAGCCTTAAGCTTTGCAATTAGTTTTTTAATTTTGAACACTTTTAGAGGGCGGCGTAACACCTCGTCTGAAATCGAAAAACTAGGACCAGCCTAATATATACTCGTACCATACATACTTAAAAAAATAATTTCTTTTCTATTGTTTAAGTAGAAAATGCATATTTAATTTTGAATTTCACATAAATACTTGCTGTATTTATTATATTCTTAAGGAAATTCCTTAAATCAGTTGCGCTCGTTTTGCTTTAACATTCGATTCGCTTTCCTTCGCCCATCTTCTCTTTCATAAGCTTTGTCTTTAAAAGCAATTCCGTCTTTCCATTTACCAATTTACAACAGAGATTAGAACAGCCAGCTAAATCCAATCCAATTGTTTCTGCTGACAAAAGCGATTTTATCGTTGAGGCTAGGTTTCCTCTTTAACACCCGAAACCAAGCCATAGTAACGTTACCAGCATCCAGCTTCAAGGACCGGAACAAATGCAATGGAATTTTCATTATGTGGACGCGAATTAACAATGAGGAATTTCCGTTGCTGTTTTTCACACTTAAATCGTTTGCAACGACGAAGTCCTTTGTTGTCTGCTGTGTGTTCCTTGCTCTGCTGCATTGTCAGCCGTTCTTAAGCCCTGTTGCTGGTGTCCAAGCCATGTTTTATGCTTGGAGCCCGGTTGTTTTGCCAACAACATTGCATGTAATTTGCATGCATTTGTGTAAATAAATGCTAACGTTAGTGACAAGTTAATGCGATTTCAATGTTTGGCTGTTTCTCATTATCAAGTGAGCGATAATAAATCTTAATAGGTATTTAGAAATGAGACTGTAAAGAACCGATAAGAGTTGGTGTGCCCTTAGTGCATGGGAGTGGCTATAATAAGCCACTTTATGCCAGCAGGTGTTTGACTTCTTTGATTCTTGCTACTGAAAGTGTCCTGAAAACTCATTAAGATATCATAAATGTAAGACTTAATGTTTTTGACTACTTAAACAATATACATTTTCATTAAAATTAAGTAATTTTTGCACATGCTTCGGTAAGTAATGTTATTTCAAGCAATTAGAAATATTTTTATAGTTTTTCTGTCCTTCCCTTCGCTTCTTTTACCCTTAAAGCCCGTGGGAGATTTCCATTCGAAAGAGACTGCTTCTAACTTATTTCTAATAGTTTGGTAAATGAGTGCTCACAAGGAGAGTGTGGATGGAAAGGTTGAAAGCAGAAAGTTTGACTTCGGATCTTTGTTTTGGACTAGTTAGGTGGCGAACATACTTTTTTTGCTTACATCTTGAAAACGATGCGTCATTGGACATTTTGTTATACTACATTTTTAAGGCTAATAAAAATCTCTACAACTTTTTTTCCGTACACTTTTTACCTATTCACAATCGGTGTCTATATATGAGCTCCGAAAAACGGTCGATTTTAAAAATGTGTGTCTTACATCACGTTTTTTGTCATAAATTGCTCTCTTACTTGCAAACAATTCATCTGAAAAAAACAATCCCTAAAAAATACTGGGAGATAATTAAATTCTCTTTAAGAATATGCTTACATACACTAATACAGGGTGAATCGGATGGCGAGGTCAATCTGAAAGCTGGTGATTCTTTGGCTCAAGACAAAAGAAATATGGTATGGGGTGGGGGTCTATTCTCGACCCCTTCCTAGTTATAAATAAAAGTGTGTAAAAAAGTCGAATCTTAAGGCAATATCACTTTTTACACAATAATTTTAAAAGTATGATAGTTAAAAAAAAATTTGATACCAGTTTTGGAAACTGAATTTAATAGTTTGAGTAAAAATGCAAAATTTGTTAAAGTTTTCTTGTTAATTAAAGAAATAAAAGTTGATCAAATTTAAAATTTTTTTCTCGAAATTTTATCTCAAAAAAATTTATTTTTATTACGTTGTTTTGTACTCTCAAGTGTTCTCTAAATTTTTCTAATAGTAAATTGATTCTGTGTTTTGGAGTTTTAAGGGAGGATAGCAAAATCAATTAAAATTAAGGCAAATTTTAGAAGATATTTTCTAAAAAAGTTTATTATAACAGTAAGTTCAAAAAGTCCATAGGATGACACATACATGGCGTTACTTGATTTTTTTCCATATGATTTTTATTTAGTACCAACCTTCAAACGATACGTATAAAAATTTGACAACAATCTGACAACTGATTCGTGAGTTATAGCATTCTGTGTGAAACTATTGTTATTGAAAAAAAAAAAAATGGAAAAAAGTAAATTTCGAGTTTTGATAAAGCATTGCTTTTTGATGAAAAAAAATAATGTGAAAACCAAACAATGGCTTGATAAACATTATCCGGACTCTGCTCCACTGAGACAAATGGTAGAAAAGTGGATTGCTGAATTTGAACGTGGTCGTACCAGCACAAATGATGCAGAGCGCAGTGGACGCCCAAATCAGACTGTTATTCCACAAAACATCAAAAAAATCCACAAATTGGTTATGAACGATCGCAAATTGAAGGTGCACGAGCTAGCTAACATTGTAAAGATATCAGATGGTAGTGCTTTTACCATTTTACACGAACATTTGGGTATGCGAAAGCTCTGTGCAAAGTGGGTGTCGCGTGAGCTCACAGTCGACCAAAAACAACAACGAATTGATGCTTCAGAGGAGTGTTTGGCGCTGTTAAACCGCAATAAAATCGAACTCTATCGTCGATATGTAACAACGGATGAAACGTGGCTTTAATATTACACACCAGAATCCAAAAGACAGTCAGCTGAGTGGACAGCAGTCGACGAACCGAGTCCAAAGCGAGCAAAGACCCAACAGTCGGCTTGTAAGGTGATGGCGTCTGTATTTTGGGATGCCAAAGGAATAATATTTATCGACTATCTCCAAAAAAGAACCACCATCAACAGCGACTATAACTGTTCCCTTTTGGATCGATTGAAGGCTGATATCGCCAAGAAACGGCCATATTTGCAAAAGGAAAAGGTGTTGTTTTACCAAGACAATACACTGTGTCACAAATCGATGAAAGCGATGGAAAAATTGAATGAATTGCGCATCGAATTGCTTACCCACATACCGTATTCTCCAGATTTTGCCTCCAGTGACTTTTTCCTTTTTCCAGATCTCAAGAGAATGCTTGCTTTAAAGAAATTCAAGTCCAATGATGAAGTAATCGCTGAAACTGAGACCTATTTTGAAGAGAAAGAGAAATCGTACTATAAAAGTGATATCAAAAAGTTGGAAAACCCCTATACTCGTTGTATCGCTCTCGAAGGCAACTATGTTAAATAATATAATAAAGTTTTATCAAAATTTTGGTTTTTTTCTTACTTATCCTACGGACTTATTGGATGAAATGTTATATACAAAAATTTCCCTTTGCATGTTAATTTTAAAATCCTTCAAAAAAGAAAATCGGCCCACATCATAGCGTAACTCCAGATTGTCTTAGCTTGTTTGCAGTAGTGCGGGACGTTTTGAAAAATATATTTCGAGAAAAACGCATTTAAAGCTTCAAACTTTAAAAGCATCAAACGGCCAAACTCCAAAACAAAATAGTAACAATTCAATATGTTTCTTTTTCTACAAGGTATAGTTTATATAGTATATATACATAGAAACATTCCATACACACATACACTTTTGCATACACCCTTACAGCGAACATCACGCGTTTTAACAGCTTCTTCGGTTTGATCTATTGCTACTCTGCCGCACCGGGTATTAAGCGCTATAGAATCTATAAAATCGCTCGCTATAAAATAAATTAATTTTCAAAAATTGTTCGCCTGAAACCTCCCATAAGTTGTGCTCAAAATACCTATGCAAAGCAAAAAAGCTCACATTGATATGTAAACAAAAGGAAACAAGATTTATCAATGTGATGTTTTTTTTTTGTACGATCGACAGAATGACAGTAAAAATTAAAATACAATAATTATCATTATAATTATTTAATCCTTATTTTATTTTCTTGCGACTCTACACTTCTTTCTAGTACATTATCAAGGTAAGACACAAATCGAAATTCATAATACTAAAAAAAAAAAAATCGAAATGGCCATTTCAGCCCTTGAAAGGACTATGACCGAGCATCTCATAAACAATTGTGTTGTGCGTGTTGTGAAATGTTTGAATACAAATGGTCGAGAACTGAATCAACAAGTTGTATGCCGACTCCGAACTGCTTATATTCGCAAGAAGCTTTTCATGGCAGTTTTTACTCTCTGAGGTTTGACATTTTCTACATTTTTCTACAATTGAACCAGGGCTCTCTGGTGTATGGGACAAGCACTCTACCCACTGCACCAAGGCCGCCACCATAAAATTATGAAGTTATATAAGTCAGATACACAGCAATTACAAAGCAGACTCTGTATTGCACAATCGCGCAAATGCATTAGCAAATGCCCGTCTACAAGGTGTTCGTCGATTAGGATATCTTCTTTGGTACTCCAACTCCGACATGGAAGAGTTTTTATTGCAGTATCCATATACAAAAATCATAAATTCATAGTTTTATAAATTTCGAATTGTCTTACCTTGATAATGTACTAGAAAAAAGTGGCGAGTCGTACGAAAATAAAATAAAAATTTAGTATTACTATAATTACAGTATCTTAATTTTACTCTTATTCTGTCAATCGTATAATGAAAACATCACAGTGATAGTAAATCTTTGTTTACATATCAATGTGAGCTTTTTGCTGAACATATGCGCAGAGAAAATAAACGTGAAGAATTTGCTTGTTGCAAATGAAGAATTTGACTCTTAAAACTCGTTTGTACATGGAGAAAAATGTTTGCTAAATTTGTTTGGAGATTAAACAAAACTTGAGCATAATTCCCAATTAATTCTATTTTGCTTGTTTTCAGTAAAAACCAATACAAATTTGCTATTTAAATTTAAAAATATGATAACTAGGTAAATTTTTTAATAATATGTAATAAAATTCAAGCCAAAAAATAAGTCTAAAAGGGTGACTCAAGCCGCCCGCCAGACTCAAAAAAACTAAATAGGCTGTCCCTTTACTATCAAAATGTAAGGGGACTACGTTCTAAGACGCAGAGCTTATTTCTATCAACTCAAAATTGCTCTGAGGATATTATCGCGTTAACAGAAACGTGGCTAAACGGAAGCATTACTGATTTGGAATTGTTTGACAATAGTTTTCAAGTTTTTAGAAAAGACAGATACACTGACAATATTTCTTCTGTCGGTGGTGGTGTCCTTTTGGCTGTGAGGAACTGCTTTGTCAGTTTTATTGTTGACATTCCCTGCTCTTGTAATATTGAACTAATTTGCGTTAAAGTTATACATTGTAACTCTAATGTATATGTTATTAATGCATATGTTCCTCCTAAGAGTAGTGTAGAGGTCTATGCAAGCCTTGCGGAGTGCATAGATTACATAATTGATTTACTTGACGTTAATGACGACATTTTATTATTGGGCGATTTTAATCTATCTGATTTAAAATGGCATTCTTCTGACGATGATACGTACTATTGTGCATCTAATTCGCAGACCCGCCAAGAACATATATTTGTTGATAATATATGTTCAGACTTACAACAAGTGAGTTGTATTTATAATAGTCTTGAAAGACTTCTTGACCTGGTCTTAACTACAGACAGTAACAATGTTGTTGTTAAGAGGGCCTTTCATGCTCTAACTACTGTTGATGAATATCATCCACCATTGAGTATTTGGTACAAGTCCGACAGAGCAAATATAGTAAATTCTAATTCAGCAGATAAGCTTTATGAATTCAATTTTAAAAACGCTGACTTTTTGAAGTTGAATCAGTTGCTTCATGGTAAACTTAATGCAATTTTAGAATATATAAATGTAAATTGCCTTGATGACTCCATACATTTTTTTTATATGGAACTCATTGCTGTGTTTTCTCAATCAGTACCTTATAGTCTCAAATTTGCGAGGAATTCTGCGTACCCGTGGTACACAAAGGATTTAAAGACTCTTCGCAACAACAGGAATAGGGCATGGAAGAAATACATCTGTAGCTGAGGCTCAAACGACCTAGAAACTTACAAACGTTTGTTTCTGGAATTTGAAAATCGCTCAGCTACATTATATCACGAATATTTAGATAATGTTAAGCTGAGAATATTGACAGATCCAAAGAAATTTTGGGGATTCGTAAACACAAAGAAGAAATCTGATGGATTTCCTTCTTCTTTTAGAACTCCTGAGGGATTTACTGACAATCCTGTCAAAATTTGTGGCCTATTCGCCAATCTTTTTAAAAAATCATTCTGTTCAGATTCTTTTACTCCTGATGGAGAGTACTTTGATTATATGAATTCCGAACCCAGAGTATCTTTGGAACATATATCCTTAACTCCAGAGGATATTTTAATGTATATTAGATCGATCGATGAGGAGTTTGGTGCTGGACCTGACGGTGTTCCTGCCGCAGTGTTAACACAATGCGGTTCCGTTTTGAGTCAACCACTTTCTTTATTATTCAATAAATCTATTAACGAAAGTTATTTTCCACTTTTTTGGAAAAAATCATTTATAAGTCCTATTTTTAAAAAGGGTTGCAGGAACGATGTTAGTAACTATAGGCCTATCGCTAAGTTCTCATCAATTCCAAAACTTTTTGAGCGGATGGTGTATGATCGGGTGAAAATTCACTGTGGGGAAGTCATAACAACTCGTCAGCATGGTTTTGTGAATGGCAGATCCACTGTGTCTAATCTTCTCGATTTTACAACATTCTGCTTAAATTCTATTGATTCTGGTAACCAGGTCGATTGTGTTTACACTGACTTTAGTAAGGCATTTGATAAGCTACCACACAATCTAATCTTATTTAAACTTGAGTTAATGGGATTTCCACAATATTTTGTGAACTGGATTAAATCGTATTTGGTAGAGCGATCTTATCAAATACGTTTCCGAGGCGCATTGTCTTCTGAATTTATTGCTGGATCAGGTGTTCCTCAGGGTAGTCACCTTGGTCCTCTTCTGTTTATTTTAGCTATCAATGACGTAACTCACGTCATTGAACACTCTCATCTGCTTATTTATGCCGATGATATGAAAATATACAGAACGATTAATTCTAGAGATAATTCAGATCTACTCCAGTCTGATCTAAAATCCTTTGAAGTTTGGTGTTCTAAAAATAATATGTTTTTAAATTCAGATAAATGCCAAACTATGACCTTTTCGCGAAAAAGGAATAATTTTATATTTGATTATAAGATTAAAGATACTGCCTTGAGTCGTGTAGACACCGTCAAAGACCTAGGTATATGCATGGATTCTATGCTGTCGTTTAACATTCATATTGATAATATTTGTAAAAAAGCATCTTCAATGCTTGGTTTTGTAAAACGCTGGGCCAAAGAATTTAATAGCATGATTACAACTACAACGTTGTATTATGCAATCGTGCGTCCTCACTTAGAGTATGCAAGTCAAGTTTGGTCCCCAAGTTACAATGTGCATGTTGATCGAATAGAAAGAATCCAAAAACGTTTTGTTCAGTTTGCTCTAAGGGGCTTAAGTGGAACTGACATATTAGACCTTCCTCCTTATGAGGATCGTTTAAAACTATTAAAAATGCAGTCTTTAGGTGATCGAAGGAAATCGGCAGATATCGTATATTTACACCAGCTCATAACAGGTGTATTCGATTCTCCAGAACTTCTTTCTCACATAAATTTTAACACTAACCGTAGAAGCAGTAGAAACGCTAACAACTTAATTTATTTGCCATTTAGTAGAACAAATTATATGGCTACTGCTCCTTTAAGTCGCATGAGTTCCTTTGTTAACAATTGTAGCGTTTTTGATGTTAATTTGTCAAAAGGTCAACTCAAAAAAAGATTAAAATTAGTTGTGTAATTAGATCTATATATACGCATGTTTAGTTGTTACGTCTTGTGTTGTCCCTGAGCCCAACCCATTTATTGGTGGGTAAATTTTTCCCACATTAACTTGTTTGTGGTCACGGGTATCCATAACATTGATATTTTCAATGATTACTGGGTAGTGGCTTTAGATGGGTTAATGCTGAGGAAGTGCGATATAGCTGTAGTAGCTGAACTCTATTGTTATTGCATGTTATAATAATAAAACCAAACAAAAAAAAAAACGAAAAAGTATTCTGTGTCAGCCGGGGACTAGAACCTGGGCTGCTACGCATGCAAATCAAGCACCCTAACTAGTATGCCACTGCCACCACAAAAGTTCGGTATAAGGTTTTCGTTATTGTTGGACTTCTGTCGATGATAAATGTTTAAGTTTTGGCATAAACGAAAAAAAAAATCGTGTACCTTTACTTCAACACAATTAAATGCCACGTAGCAGCATTAGCAGCACTACACGAATATAAGCCGACTGCAACAGGTTAAACAGAGCGCGCAGTAAGCCAGACATCGACGCGGTCCTGGTTCGAGTCCCAACTATGGAAGTAACAATTTTCTGCGTGTAGGTATTTTGAGCACAACTTAAAACTTCAAAATCGGACAAAAAACAACTGACAATATAAGTTTTAAAAAAATTATAAAAAATTTTTGTTTAAAATATTTTAAGAGTTGTCCAGTTAGCGCAAACAGTATTTTTTTTTTTTGTCATTTACTGCTCTGGAATCGTAGGGTAAACGTTATTGTAGGTAGACAGAAAATAAAATGTTAGGTATGTTTGCTTGAGATATGAAGAAAAAACTATTCACTAATCATTATTGTGCACTAAGCAATAAGAAGCATTAAAAATAATTTTCTCCCGCTATCTTGGGTTAAACGAAACACTGTACCAGGTTGCAGAATTACTAACTTACAATGTTCAAGTTCTTAGCCAACTACCTGCACTACAGTGGGCACAATTTCTGAACAACAAAATTCTAACAAACACTTAATAGCTTCTTCTTATATTTTTTTTTTTTAAGTAAAAGCTTTGTATAAATATTCCAAAACAAGACACAAAACTTTTGAATTCATATAAAAACCTCTTATTTTAATAATCACGTTTATTTCTGCACACTTTAACAAAAAAAAGAAAAAACTATAAGGTTTTTAAATATCAAAAATGTTATTTCCTGGGTGGAAGGCTGTTTTTGGACCCTTTTTGAAAAACTTCTCATTTGAAGACGCAAAGAGTTATTTAAATTCTGTTTTTTTTATTGTGTTAAGAACATATTAAATTAAATTTTTTTCCTTTGTACGAGGGCTGTTCAAGAAGTTTTTGGCCTTCAAAGTTGTGCGTCGAAAAAAAAGGTATGCTGCTTGCGGCCCGGATAACTCGACTTCGGATCATCTGAAATGGAAAAAGTAAACGGCGTTAGATTCGGTACAAATGTAATTCTTGTTCCTACCTCAATCATAATTTTGCGATTATTTTTTACAAAATAGCGGCCATTGAAAAATTAAAAAAAGACTAGAATTGTGAAAATTCTGCGTCGATTGCACTTTGTTTCATCAAAATCGGTTCAGAACTACGGGCGCAATCTGGGCCGCAAGCTCGAAAAACGTGGTTTCGTTTTAAACGCGTTTCAGTTTGAAGTTATTTTTTTGCATCAAAAAATAAACTAAAATGATAAATTTGAGCATGCTTTAGAGCATGTTTTCGACAATTGAAAACAATGAAATTCGACAATTCTGCGTCGATTGCACTTGGTTTCATCAAAATCGGTTCAGTAGAACCGGAAAAAAGTGACTTCGAAGTTCAAAAACGTGATTTTGGGAAAACTCAAAGAAAATTTTAGGCAATAAAACATTTTTTTTTTTTTGTGAAATACTTACATATATCAATCTGCAATGCAAGCCCCATAAAGAACCCCTTCCTCTTCTTCAAAAAATGAGGATTCAGCTGCTCTTTGTGCTCTTCGGGCAGTTCTACCTTCTTTTGATGCGGCCAGAGCTCTGGCTTCGGACCTTTTCAAAAGTTCTTCGTTCCGAGACATGGTGAAATCATATGTGACGTTGCCAATCGGGATGCCCATTAGGTTCATTATTTGAAGTATTGGCAAAAAACCTTTGTTAAATATGACAGTTGCAATATAATTGGCTATCTCAATAGTGCGTGTCCTCATCTCTTTCATGTTGGTTACCAAGAAACTGGTGTTTCAAGGGACGAGTTTTTCGATTGCTACCAGTGTTTCTTTTATTTTTATTTCTATTACTTTTTCTATCCATTGTCTTTACACAAACAAAAATTTTTATCAAAACTGTACTTTTCAAAACTGTATGCGCGCTCGTCTAGTTTATAATTCAATTCAAAGTGAACTAAACGCTGCCGACATTCGAATACGTAAGTTCTAAAATGTGTATTCATTTATTTTTAAAATGCGTATACAAATAAGTTATTACCTACTTAAGAACCGCGTTGAACGAAATTCGGTGGTTGCTTCAAGCCGTAGCATTCAAAAAGTAGCGAAATTAAGCAAATCGCATTTTGGCGAAAACCTTTACTGGACAAAGAAGGCCATATCTCCTAAAGTGTTTCAAATTTCGAAAAAACCCTTTTAGTACGATATAAAGTATGCAAAAAAAAAAAAAATCGAAAAAACCAACCAGGAATACTCCCTTTATTATTTAATAATATAAAATTCATAAATGTCCACTTGTTTCAGTTCAACAAAAAAAAAAAAACAATAACAGAAAATAAAAACAAAATAGAATGTACAAAATCCACAACAATTTTGTTCAAGCTTTTGCAAAAAGAAAGAGAGAAAAGAAATTTCTTAATGTGAAATTATAATCTAATATTAAAAATGTTTTTTGTTTTGTTTTTTGTAGCTTTAAATTAAAATATCTTAAAAACGAGTTTTGTTTTTTTAAGTTTTAAACTATATTTAGAATTATAATATTTCAATTAAGTAAAAATGTATGCTTGCAAGTTTCTTTAATTTTTATTTCGAGTTTTATAATTGATAATCTGAAAGCTACGATTTTGCCAATTAAGATATTTGAAAACACTTTTTTCTAGTTTGTGCAAGTAAATTAAAAAGCATTTTCTGAAAGTAGAAAAACTTTATTTAACTAATCATATAAAAACTAACCAGCAAAATGCCGCAGATTAAAAAAAGAAATAATCTAAAAATATTCAAATAACTATTTAATCTGACGACTAAATGTGATCACAAACATACAGACGGATAGACAGACGGACATGTCTAAATCGACTCAGGTGGTGAAGGTGGTAGAAAATATATATACTTTTTTATCATCCACGCCTCCTTATTGGCGTCACAAACAAAAGGACAAAGTTAATATACCCCTTACGCGTAGAGTTATAAAAAAAGAATGTTTTCATATACTTGCATTGGCAATTTTTTTGAGACTTTCAAAATTTTGATCTCCTAAACCATTTGAGAGCGGCTGTTTTTTTTTTCTTGAGCTTTGGATTAAGAGGCTTCAAATACACAACTCGATAAAAAAACAAAAAATGGGACCGGCCCCTAAAGTAAAATTACTAACATATTTTTAATATTTGACGTCGATTCAATTGTAATATGGTCGTCATTATGACGAGGTGTTCAAACCCCGCTCCCCCCTTAGGGTCGAGAAAGTATGAAAAAATAACACATATGAAACTATTAAATTCAATATGTGATTTATTCTTTAAGTCAAGCTGAGATAATGTTGTAAATTTACTGAAAGATGCAAAATTTTCAACATTTCAACGCAAATTAGTGAAACTTCACTTAATCAATGGAATTTTTTTGGCCAAATGAAACATTATGTGCAAGAAGTTTTTATATTAAAGAAACTTTTTCAATTATTGATTTTGATGCTCAAAAATTCTGTGATATCTAGAAAAATATATATGGACCCAAATCCTTTTAGAAAGCATTCGTTTGAGTGGATTTTTTTTTAAAGTTTGAAAAGCATGAACCACGAAATTCAACACATTAAAGGGTATTCCACGTAAAGCGGATGACAAAAACAATTTTGCCATTCTCTTTTGTTGCTTTGTTGGTGTATAACACATTTTAAATCTCCAACTTGTCACAACAACGAAGTTGTACGACAAGTTTTGTACCTGTACCTGTACGAAGTTTTCTCTAAATTACAGGCTTCAGAAAATCACTTAAAATCTAAATATGCATTTTTTCGAAAAAAAATTCTGAATTAAAAATAATTTAAAAACATTTTAAAGAGTCCCATTCCCTGGGGATTTGATGATTTTTTTAATTATGTCACCAGAAAAATTAACAATTAAATTTTTTTATACTTCGACATTTTTAAAAACAATTTAGAAGTTGTGAAAATTTCATTTTTTATTTCTTAATTTCCATTTTGCAAGTAATTTAAATTTAAATTCACGACTGAACAAATTCGTAAAATATTCAAAAAAAAAGTTACTGTTTATTTCCTTTACAAATTTATCAAGCTGAGTTCTCAAACAAAAGTCTTCTTTTGATGTGATAAAGCAAGAATATATTGGCTATAAGATATTGGTTCGGTGTAAAGACCAGTTTTCGAACTACGGCTTTTGAAAAATAATCTTGAATTTAAAAATGACTTTTATCGTAGTCGATTCCTCTGCTCAAAAAATTTTATAAGAAAATATATTGTTATTGCTATTGGGAATTGGATGGTTTTTTCAATCATGATTTCAAATTTTTATGAGTAAATGGAACAGTTCAATTTTTAAAGATTTTAAAATATTTTCTTTTGAATATATGTCAAATGGTGGAAATCGTTTTCTAGAAAAGTAATATTTTGACATTCAACGATAATTGAAACTAGGCTTCACACAGGTCCAAATACCTTGTGCATAAGTATCAATAAGGGATCAGATCAAAAGAAGCGTAAGGCAGTCAAAAAGAAACCAAATCTAAAGACTATCATTTTTTGGCTCTCCTGTTTATAAAAGTATAAGTGAAATTTTGTGATAGTTATTTTAACGACAATTAAAAATTCACAATTTGGACCATTTCTCAAAAAATTAAAGGCAAAAATCAAAAACTTAGTACTCAAAATTAATTTGATAAAAAAATTCAATAAACTCTCGTCATCTCTTTATCGTCATTTAAAAACAGGCATATTCACGAATAGTCTAAAAAGAAATCGGTTTTGCTTGGAAAAATTTCCATATCCTCGCTTTTAATTTTCTACGAGTATCACCCTAAGGTAAGTCCTGGCTACGGGCCTGTCGTCATATATGCAATACACGGTTTATTAGATTTTAGTCCGAAATTTTTTATCGTTCTTCAATATTATTGGGCTTCACGTTTTGTTAACCCGAATTGTCCCAGCGGCTCCATATGGAGCCACAAAATATGCTCGTAAAGTTTATTTAAGTTTTAATTATTAGAATGTTACTTCATTGTACTAAAGCGTCTATTACTTCTTAAAATATGGTATTTTAAGATCTAGTAATTTTTGTTATTCTAGATTGCATTATTTTTTCACCAGGCTCTTGATAAAAGCCATTAAAAAAAACCGCAGAAAATAGCAGTGAACATGACAATGAAAAAGTACTTTTTTTTAATTTTTACGCAAATTTTTTGAAAATGATATGTATGGTATGTGTTTAGAATAAAAAAAAGCATATAATTTCCAAAATAATCTTTTTTGATACTTTCATACTTTTAGTGTAATTAATTCAATGATTTTCTTTGCCGGTCCCATATGCAGCCGCTGGGCGCAACTGGGTATTTGACTTTCAGAAAATGATATATGCAGTTGTGCCCAGCGGTTCCATATGGTACCGCAATAGTAGATTGCTTGAAGCTGACACAGCTTTTCAATGGGTTAAAAACCTTTGTAAAGTTAAAACAAAAAGGAAATTTTTTTTATTGCACATAACTAAGCAATGCCTTTTTAACATTCGCCTTAAATTTGGTTTGTGGAAACATACAAACACAGAAGTTATGGGCAGTTTTCTAGAGTTTTTGCCACATAAAAAAAGAACGCATTTTCAATGGAAGCTTTCTTAAGACTTTCCCAAAAATTTTGTCTGCGGCAGCTAAAAAGTTAAGAAGTCATAGGTAATTTTGTGGTTATAGGTAATCTGAAAAACAGATTCAGGGTGAAAATAAATTTTTTTTCAAATCCGTTTAACTGATAGTCATGTATTTTTTTACATATGAAACTATTTTTTGCTATGAGATAATTATGTCTACCAAATTTTAATAATCTGGGATAAGTTTTTTGATAAATATACCAGATTACCGATTACGCTTATATTAGAGGTAAGCGTATTAGTCGGCTGATTTGATTTATTTTAACGCCAACTACTGCTTTCTCTTAAATAAATATGCATACGAATTTTCATTGATCTGGGATAGTTTTTACGGAAATACACCAGATTACCCATTTCAGTTGTATGGGAGCTGAGCGTGCCATACGTCTTATTTGAATTAGATTTTGTGAGAACAATTCCTTTGTCTTAAAATTCATTCTCGCAAAATTTCATGATTCTAAAGCAACTCCTTCTATTTTTGTCCCATCGCTATATGGGCTCGTCACACTGTGTGGCGTTGCTCCGGGAGCCACAGGTCCAAGCCAGAAATGAAAAGCTGACGATATTCCAGAATAAACATTACGATAAGACAGCCTGAATCATTGGCTGACACCATCAGCTATTAGAAGAAGATGCGTTGCATATTGTTGCACATCCCAAAGCAGAACTGAATGTAATGTTGGTTTGTACATTCCTTGCTTCGAAAAATACCACTCACTAAAATAAACATTATTAAATATACATTCAAAACACTTATTTCTAATTTATTTCTCTATGTATAAAAAATAGATGTAATATAGTTTTCTTTTCCACTTGATTTTTTTAAAAAATACCAGAATACCCAAAACTTATTCTGTTTTCCTCTCTGAAAAGTGAGAACCTCAGTTGTGCCCAGCAGTTCCATATGGGACCACGCTTTTTAAAAAAAAAAACCAAGAATGGAAAATTGATAACGAGTATATACTTATGCTTTCTATAGCCAATTGATCTTATTTTATGCAAAAAAAAACAAACAATTTAAAAAAGTAGTTGTGGGGCAAATAGTGTTTATTTCAAACAGTATTATAAGAATCTTTGAAATCAGCCTCGTCCAGTCTTATACTGCGAAGAGCAAATTTACGATGAATTCCGGATAGAATTATCCGGATCCAATTGAAATTTTTAGTGTTTCATTATTTCTTCTCGAGGGTCATAAAAATCATAAGCATCGCTTCAGAAGTTTCCCATCAAAACCTCAACTAAACCAACCCAATGCATAAATTATGCAATAAAATAAATAATTAGACAATAAAAAGATGTCCATAACAAACAAGCTCTTCTAATCTGTGTATCTGTTAACTAAGTATCGATCTACACAAATACTAACTGTGAGTCATTTAACCCCACAAACAAGCAGTCAGGAATTAAAATTGCCAACAAATGTGTTGCGCATGGGTCGATCGTGGCGTTGTATAACAAACTGTCGCCCAGCTACGTGGATGAATGGCATCAGCATCAGAACATGCAGCAGCAAGAAGAAATGTTGTCGGTCTGGCAACATCACGAATTGAACTTTAACTAATGCCGAATGCAAGCATGACGTTATTGCCGACTGTTGCTGTAGATACTTCCAGAGAGGTTGTTGCTGTGGATGTTGTTGTTGTTGCACTGGCTGATGGTGAAGTTGATGCAATGTTAAGTCAAGCACAATAGATCGATGCGTCCAATGCATTTGTTCAGCTTGCAAGAAGGAAACATTTATTGCTGTGTTCAGCATTTTTGTTGGCAGCCACAGGCAGCAACAACAGCTGCCCACAGCATTGGAGACAATAAAACGCAAATCGCTGCCTAGATCGTGTCTGCATCTTGGATTCTCATCAACTAGCTGATGGCTTCGATTTGCTCCACTGCAAATGAATGTCGTTCGCTGCCTCGTTTGTTGCTGCACATTATGAAATTATATAGCTATTCCAATATGATATGCAACGAACCAATTTTGAAAGTTGCTAGGGTTTCTATAGCGGAGGAGTTGGTAGCGGCGTTTATCAAACACTGGGAAACATCAAGGAATCAATTTAATTATAAACATATTTTAAATTCTTTCACATATTCTTGAGGATCATATAATTCAAGTGAGATCACGAAACCGAGCACAATGAGATCTTGTCACCGATTGGACATAATGCGGCACATAATATCCAATCAAGCCTGGAGAATATTTTCAGCATAACCCTAATCGGCCCTCTTTATGCGCACGCATACTAATTCAGAATTCAAGTTAGTAAAAAATATATTTGATTTCAACCGATTGACTTGAGTATTTGGCAAAAAGATTTTTTCGAAAAAATCTACTAATTTTGCTACATAAAATTGTTGCCAAAAAGCACATTTGCAAAATTGATTTTTTTCTACAAAATAATTATTTTGAGAGCCTAATTAAGATTTCACTTTGGATTAATATATAAATATATATACATATTAGGGTGGCAATGAAAAATCCACTTCAGATTTTTGAACAACCCCGAACAGATTATTGTGCCACTTGGTCGTGCACTTTCAGGTCTTCTATTTGTGCTTAGGTGGTCAAAATAGCCCGAGTTTTTTAATATAACTAAATTACAAAATCAATTTTGAAAAAATTTTAATATGTTTGTAGGTTTGTGGATGAGTTTTTTATGATTTTTGAAAGACTAGCTCAATCTATTTCACTAACTAAATATATGATCACGATCGCGTAGCAATAAAGAAAACACATGTAATTCTAAGCAACGTTTTAACTGAACTGATTTTATTCTTTTTCTATGCTAGTTAAAAAGAGTACATAAATTATGCAAGTTACTGACTTGAGTCGTTATATAAAAATTGATAACGAAAGGTTTCCAGCAAATAAAAGAACAGTGCAGGGCACCGAAGCTAAAACACCCGCCCGCGCAGCGTTGCGTCTAGAACAAGCTAGTTGGACAAAATTATTTTTTTATGTTTTTTACTTATAAGATCAAAACAATAAAAAAATTGTACTAGAGGGTGGGGGGGAGGTCGGACTATGCACTATTCACCAGCTAGCAGACCTTTTACAGCGCCCCTCCTTTGCCCACAAATTTCAATTTTTATAAAATGTTGGTAAGCATAAAAGCAATAAAAATGTTGGTCGTATTAGACTTAATTTTAGTAATTTAGTTTGTATAGTCACTGTTAGTAAATGAACCAAAATTTTGCGTGGTCAAAATATATATACGCCCACCTTTTGCAGATTATTTTCGAGCACGAGCACGAAATTTGTTACACGTCCTTGTTAATTTTAAACACAATATCTCCATTAAAAGCCTGTGAAAACATTCACAGGCAAAAATCGTTCTTTTGATTTCCAACAAGAGTTCCATTTTTTGGAATTTTGCGTAAAAAGTTGAAATTTTAATTTTAATTTTTTTTTTACTGAGTCTCCTTGAGCGTCCGTAAAGTTTATACTTTAAGCTCAGAAACAGAACTGAAACAGACTGAATTTCTTACAATTTTTGGGAATTTTTCCCATTTTTAGAACAGTTACCATTTATTTGTCAAAAAGATGTACTCTTAAACACGCAAAAAAAATATAAGTACGAAAGTGAGCTTTCATACAAAGAATAAAAGTGAAGCTTTCATACAAAAAAAGAAAAAAGGTGATAACCGGTAGATAACAGCAAGTTCTACTCTCCAAAACTAAGCAATTTTAATAGAATATTGAACTTTATTAAGACCTAACTTTGTTAAACTGTTATTAAAAAACTATAAAATTATTTTCTTACTTGTATGTTAATTTCATTATAACACCCTCAACTTTCAAATTTATTAGAAGAAATTTGTTAAAACAATGCTCAACTAAAAAAATTCGTTTATTTTCACCAGTAGTCAATTTTAACTGAGCAGCAATTATAATTTCAACAAAACCACTTCTCTCACTTCCACTGCCTATAAATGTTAATTTTGATATGTTAAATGTTAATTGAGAATATTTCTTGTTAAAATATTCCGTTATTTCCATCAAACGCGAAATTCAATTTTGTCCAGCTAGCTTGTTCTAGACGCAACACTGTCCGCAGCCGTATTGAAGTATATTCGAAGTCCTTATCCGTCTATAAAATATTTATGTATTATCTGTAAAAATATTTGTGTCATACTCTTAATTTTATTTTACCCTTAGCTGCCACCTACAGTAATTTATAGACTGCTCATTATGCTAAGAAATATATCGCACACTAAATACAAAACCGTCACAACTCAAAATTTTTAAATTTCTAGGAGAAGCAAAAAACTATTTTATTTTTGAAGGAACTCCATACAAAACAATGAGACAAAATTTATTTTCAAAATTATACAGAAAGAAGATGTGAACAAATATTGACAGTCAAAGGATTCATCTCCTTTTTAAAACTACAAATAGTTTTACATAAAGAAGTAAAAATTTGGTAATTTTAAGTTGTGACTTTTTTTTATAAAGTGTGCGATATGTGCAAAATTTGGTTAATATATGCAAACTCATACCAATGGTGTAAAAAATTTCGTTCAATTCGTTCAAAAAGTGTCACGCCTCTCTTAAATTCCCCCCAATTTTCAAGACTACTGATTACTGAATTATTTCAAAGAATATTTCTGGAAAATTTGGAAGGAGCGCGCCCCTGTATAATTCTGCCAAATTTTTTTAATTAATCACTGCTCATTATTCCAAAGAATATCTTTGCAAAATTTGGTTAAAGTCAGAAAACCAGTGTAGAAGTTCCGTTAAAATTAAAGTAGCACGCCCCCTGTCTCTTTCCGTCCACTTTTGTAAACTACGGACTGCTCCTTGTGGTAAAGAATATATGTGCAAAATTTGTTTAAAATCGGACAACTGGTATAGAGGGAGTTTGATTAGAATTAAATTGGCACGCCCTTTGTCCAATCCAAACCACTTTTGTAGGCTTAAATGTTCTCATTATACAAAAGAATATATGTACGGAATTTGGTTGAAATCAGACAAACGGTGTAGATGGAGCTAGTTTAAAAATAAAGTGCCATGCCTCTTGTCTAGTACCGCCCAATTTTACACGGTGTAACAGAAGGTCGATTAAAAGTAAAATGCCACACCCACTTTTCTAGTCTAATGACTCCACATTTAAACTAAAAACATATGTATGGGTTGGATATAGGATGTGAACAGAGCTTGGGTATATACATACAAGATGTCATTCAGTTTTAAATACATATTTGCGAAAGTTTTTGAAGCGAAGCTTTTTACTCCTCGTTCTGTGATTTGCTTAGAGTGAAATCTGAAAAATTTTCGACAGATTTTTTCTTAGAATTTTATAAGATTTTTTTTGTTTCTGCGTTTTTTACAACAAGACAGTTTAATATATCAAATATAAAAATCATTTCTCCGCCTGCCGTGGAGATTCGAACCCGTCATTCTCACACTGGAGTTCTATAGCCTATCCACTGAGCCAATCACCCTATTTAAGCAAATGCGTTGATACAGTATTAAGTGCAATTGAAGCTATGTTGCTGCACATCCAATAATATATTAATGTTTTGTGTGGTTTGGGTAGCTGCTAAGCCACTTGCTACAAGAATCATCAGTATTGCCACTTTTCCACAATTGTGTAAATCTACCACTTTTTTGGTTTCCACCACTATTTTAATTTTTTTACAATCTATCACTTTTAAATATATTTATATAAAAATTACTGCATTATAATTAAAATTTTAGAAATTTTATTTCATATTATATTTAATTATTATTGCATATAATATTTTATATATTAGTGCTGTTTTAAGAACATTATAAGAGAATTATTTGCTGTAAAACTAATTCAGCGTGAAAAAACTTGCTTTATGGTATACTTCTTATGATTTGTTTTGCTGTAGGATTTCAGTCGAATTTTCCTTACGAAGAAAAATATATTCCAACGTTTTTTAGAATTCACCACTCAATTTAGACTCAACCTACCACTATCTAAAATTTGTTAGTGACAACACTGGTCATCATCCTCAATTTGGTAACGCCATCTGTTAACAACTGTTAACATAGCTGCAGTTATATATTTAATATTAAATTAACACCAAAACTTAACAGAGATGCTTGGCTCGGCGGAAAGAGAGTAGGTTTTGTAATCAGAGGGTCGTGAGATCGATCCTCGCGAAGGGCGAAGTATTATGTTTTTTTTTATGTAAATGCGCTTGTGCTGTTGTTGGTACATGCTTTTGTTTTAACAATGACTGTAACATGTAATAAAATAAATAAAATAAAAAAAAATAATAATGAAATGCAATAAAATTTACTGGTGTGAATATTAACGTGTGTTTTTTTAAGTTTTTTGATGTTGCTTTAAATTTTTGAATTTAAGTTCTTTAAAAAAAACATTCAATTATCAAATCTACACACAGAAAAATACCTACGGCGTTTTGCCTAAAACGACTTCGGTAGCTATTTTTGTATGAAGCCTAAGAAATTTGTGCAAATTTCATATGTTTTCTGTCAACTTGGTCATGCCAACATTGTATTAAATGCCAAAAAGTAATAAATGGGCAAAAGCAAATTGGGGTTCTTACAATCTTTTCTCTCATTGCTACTCTTTCTATCATAAGCGGTCATTATTTGCTTTCCTTTTCTTATCATTTGTACCAACGTGCATGTATTTCGCAGCAATTTATTCCTTACACTGACGAAGCAAGTAGAACATTAAGCTGAATAGTGTACTACAGCGGGAACCACGCAAGACTAGTGATGAGTTGTTATGAAGTAACAATTAAATTGATTAAAAAATAAAAAACTGAAAAAGGTGTTAAACAAAACTGAAAAGATGAAAAAAAACAAACAAATCCTAAGAGAACAACGCAAGCGCCTTGCATAGAGTATAAATTATTATCTAGAGATTGCATCAACTCTGCTAAATCTCTGGCATGTGTTAACAAAGGTAAACAGAGTTTTTTTTCTTCATGTTTTTAAGTGAAATAACTCTGTTAACACATGCCAGAGATTTAGCAGAGTTGATGCAATCTCTAGATCATAATTTACACTCTATGGCGCTTGTTGCAAAGGGCTTAGGAAATCTTCACTAGTAGTATAAGTATAACATACCCATGTTTCTTTTTTAATTAGCAACCCATTTTAGCAGAAGGCTTTCAAAAGAACACACAAGTTCTAGCATAAATTGCCTAATGGCCAAATAATGCGATTGACTAAATTCCCTTTGTTGTATTAAAAAAATACTAAGATAACCCATCCTGGCCGAAGGCCTTAGGCAAATTATACCCGAAAATTTTATAATTTCAAATGTTTCCTCTGTGTGTATGAAACTGTGAAAAAGCTTCGCTTCTCTCGTGTGTCCAACGACGCACCTGTATTTTTCTATTTTGATAACTTCACTTTGTATGGGAGGTGGTTTTCATCCAATTTTTCCGATTATCGTAGAGATGGTTCATTTTATATAACAAAGCTTATGTGCAAAAATTCAAGACAATTCCTTAATTGATTTTTAAGAGATTTTATGTTTAAAATAAAGCCAGTTTGTATGGAAAGTAGGCGTGGCTTCCATCCGATTTTTTCAGATATCACAAAGATGGTTTGTGTTATATATCAAAGCTTATATGCAAAATTTCAAGGCATTTCCTTAATTTTTACAGATTCTTACGAGATTTTACGTTTTAAATAAAGCCAATTTGTATGGGAGGTAGGCGTGGTTTTCATCCGATTTTGCCAAATATCATAGTGATGCTCTTTATTATAGATCGAAGCCTATAAGCAAAATTTCAAGGCATTTCTGTAAATAATAAAACAAATAAAACAAAATCAAGATAATAAGATTTCATATATAATAATATATTTAAATAAATTATCAAATATGACCAAGAAATTAAAAGGAAACGTATTTTTAAAATGATTTTTTACTTTGTAGTGATTTTGTAGTCGGTTGTTTTTTTTTTTTTTAATTTTTAAAGACAAAAAAACGCTCGAAAATCCATCTCTTTTTTTTACTTTTTACTCTAACTTTCACCATAATTTTAAAAAACCCCCGGGGGTAGTGCGTAGGGGTTTGCCGAATTAATGGTCTGTACTTTAAAATGATATTTGATTTTTTTGTTTCAGATACATTGGAAAGGCCATTTCCAGCGAACCGTTTTGGATGTCTTTTTTTTAATGTAATTTTCAGCGCCCTCTATATAGCCTGAAAATTATTTTCAAAAACAAAAACAAAAAGAATATATGTTCATAAAGTACTTTTTATGTACAATAAGCTGTATAAATTTGCAAAAAAAAAATTAACTCCTTGTATCTAAGCAAAACTTTTGAAAAAAGCTGCTTTTTTTGGTTGTTACACGTATATTGTACCTTTATAATACAAAATTTGGGCAAATTGTTTAAGTTTTTTGTTATTCTAAAGCTATAATTTCAAAATAGGTTTCTTATATTAAAAAACTCAACAGAACTTATATTACTGAGATCGCATAAAAATCACTTTATTAAAAATTTAAAATTTGTGTATCGATTGCATTCTATTTAGATGATATTTTTTCAGTAGAGTTTTTCAAAAGGGCATAAAATAAATCGAAAGGGTTTCGGAGCTTATGAAATCAAAAAGGGCTCAAAAAAGCCCTAAAAGCCCCCAAATATCATACCTGCTATGTAGTAGGCTTATATTTCTCTTTAACTGGCATTCGTTGGCCTTAACATGAGAACAATAATTAATGTGAAACAAGCTGATTCAAAAGTTGATCATATCAACAAATAAGTTCTTAAGTTCTGCACTCTTAATTTTGTTCAAAAACTTTCATATCTTTGAAATTTATTTTAGAAAGGAACACATAAGTAGTCTTGGGTGTGTGTGTATGAGTGTGCGTATGCGCATCTGAGTGTTTTTGTGTGGCACATATTTAAAATTCATTGTCATTTCATCCTGCACAACACGCCATAAAAATTATAATTTTTCTAATTACTCAAGATATACTTAATTTGCATACAAAAGTTTGTCTTCTTTGAAAACAATGAAAGCTTACGGCACACCGCACACAAGCACACCCACAGGCACCGCACTCTCACTCTCATATTAATAAAACACACACTTACTATGTGCTAAAAATAACCACCAAAACGGAAACTTTACCAAATAATGTACACAGGAAGAAATGAAAAACAACAACAAGTCACAAAATGCTTTACTTAACTAATCTAATGTGAGCATATTTTAATTTTTAAACTTAACCAGAATTTCTACATGGAAGGAAATACTTTTGTGAAATTTTGTGAATAATTTTTTTTTTTCTGTTTATTATCCGATATATAAAAATAATGCAAAAGTCCAGTATGCCTGTTTGGCCCTTTTCTGGTATTACAAGAATATATGTATCTTCAATCATTCTAGCATCATTTTAAAAGTTATAAGAAAACAAAAATATTGCCTGGATATATTTCTTATTGCTCTACTTACATACCATAAGGCTATGGATAAAATTATAAAACTAAAAATAAGTGTCCAAATAAATATTCGGTTTCGGTCAGTTACGGCTGACGGTCTTGATATGGCTAAAACCGAATCCGAAACTTCAAAAATCTCTTGCAAAATCTTATATATTGTATGACATGAAAAAATAATTATTGAAAAAATTAAATTAATATTGTTATTGTATTAAATTTTTTGTTTTAAAAAGATGTTGGAAGTCGATGTCGGCTTTGTTTAACCCGAGCTATGGGTGTCAAGTCTGCATTATAGTCAGGCAGCGAAATTTCAAAGATGTCATCCGTAATTAAGGTTTGCGGGATACCATATCTATTAGTGGGACTGTTGTCATTATCGCCATTCAGAAGACTAGATACGTGCTCTCTTCATAACGTTAGTGTACTCTGGATATCTGTGACTAGATTCTCGCTTTTATTCTTGCAGGAAGAGGTCCCGGTTCTAAAACCAATGGCCAGGCGTCTTTTGGAAAAATTTTCGGGCCTCATTTCTGTTGTCATACATCTCAATCTTCTCGTACTCGTGCTTTACTGCCTCTCTTCTTTTTCTCCTGAAAAGACGTCGCTCATCTGTCTTTTTCTCTCTTTATTGCTCCTTAGCAGCACCGGTTACATCCTACTGCAGGGTGCTTTATAGGCGGCGCCTTTCTCTAGCCAATTACCTCTTCGGCAGTCGCGCGCATAGAGTGGGAGATTTGTGGGAGTGAAAAAACGTGATCAGTTTTTTGTTTGTGGCCTTATGTACTACTGTGGGTATTGTGTAATAAAATATTATTATTTTCAAGGTGGCATTACTGTCACTGACATCTGTGCCAAATTACACGTCAGAACACTCATTAGTGTTTGAGTTACGCGTGCCTTTTTAAATAACTAAAAGTGAATTTTTCGCTTTTTATAATGTCTGAAACTGTTCAACAACGCAGTTCCATTAAATTTTGTGTGCGGAATGAAATTTTTGCTAACGAAAAGTTGAAAATAGTGCAGAAAGATGGGGGATTTGAACTTGGGTTCTCTGGCGTATAAGCCACACACTCTAACCACTACGCCACGGTTGTGCCCCTGTGAGCAAGCTCTATCGAAAACAAGAGTTTATGAGTGGTGCAAAATGTTCAAAGAGCGTGGAGAAAGTGTTGAGAAGTAAAACGAGGCACGGCCAGGAAAAAAATTGGTGATCCAAAATCGTCGGTTGATAGTCCGTAACCTTACTGACCTTGTTGGAATATCAGAAGGATCAGTGAACTATCCTACTAAAACTAAAACTAAAACAAAAATGCTCAATTTCATGAAAAAATAACGCTTTCAGACTATCAAGACAAAATGAAACGCATCATAACTGGAGATGAGACTTGGTTGTACGCGTGCGACCCAGAAACAGCCGATCAATCAGATAAATACTGTGCCAAAAATGAGCCGAAGCCAAAAAAACCACGTCAAAGCAAGTCAAAAATCAAGTTCATGTTGACAGTTTTCTCCGATTATCGTGGTATGGTGCATAATGAATGCATTCCAATCGACCTAACTGTCAACAAAGAATACTACTTGGATCTTATGCGTCGGTCGTTTGCGTAATGGTATGCGTCAAAAAAGACCGGATTTGTGAAAAACATTTCTTGGTTTTTCCATCACACATCTCACACTGCACTCATAATTCGTTATCATAACACCCAAAACTCGACCCATATTGTTCCGCAACCACCGTATTCGCCTGAATTAGCACCATGTGACTTCTCGCTATTCACTAAACTCAAGAAACCGCTCCGTGGACACCGTTTTGTATCGATAAAAAAGATAGAAACCGAAACCAAGAAGGAATTGAAGGCTATACCGGATGAGGACTTTGCAGCATGTTTTGAAAATTGAAAAAAACGTTGGCACAAGTGTATTGCATCCGGTGGACTATTTTGAGGGTAATGAAATGAATTTAGAAGCATGAATAAAGATGTTTTGATTTATAAAAAAATTTCCTTTCCAAAGTTTTTTGCCAACAGTAGTAAGTATTTAAAATAAAAAAAGTGTTTGTATTTGATTGCTTAGTTTCTAACTTTTTATTATATTTCGTGTTTTTGGTGCAGAGCTTTTTCCAACAAAACTATTAAAAAATCAGTTAAAGTCCTGGGTGTTGTAACGACATCAACGTCTATGCAGCCGAATTACAAAACTTTTTTATTTTAGTTTTCAGTTTAAGACAAATATACACTCGTATGCACTTCTGCAAAAAAATATTTAACAGAATTTTATAAAGAGCGTAACAGTGATTTTAGATTCTTCCATAAATTTCCACAACATTGGCCATGTTTGAAGTTGAATGATATTAAAGTAGAAAAAATTTAAAAATTTCTATGTTATAGCCATATATTTTGAAATTCAACTGTTTAAAAATTTTCATGCAAATCGGATTAGCGGTTTGGGAAAAAAACTATACAGAAAAAATTGTTGAAACCCGATTGCAGCGCCACCTATCGGGCCTAATAGTAAACTTAAACATGCAGGGATCCACTCAAATTAAAGACAGATTTTTCTTCTTAAGTTTGCTTGCGAATGAACCGTTATTTTGTTCTTTTTTAGTAGATAAAAATTATCCTGTATGTTAATTAATTCGCAAAGGGAACTAAATGCCATTCTGAAACCGGCCTACCAAAAATGCTTTCAAGAATAAAAAAAACATTAACATATGTGTATCGCCTACAATGGTGATTATTTTGAAGGGGATATAATAAATATTGAAGAATAATTAACTGTTGTTGCTTTATTTTCACAGTCCGTTTAATAAAAAGAAATTCGATATTTCCCAGAAAAATTCACTGTGGAGTTGCGTTGCTTAAAAAAAAAAAATGTCATGCCAAGAACCTTCGAATTATACACCACAATTGTTGGTTAAAAATTCTTCAAAATACAAAATCCATACAATTAAAAAATTCTTCCTCATGCTCTTTTAACAAGGGGTAATAAGAGTTGTACTTATAGTCATCGAATTTTCGTAATAATCAGTTTCTTAGTTATATGCAAAATACTTAAGAAGAAATTTAACGTTTTTTCGAAATAATGAATTTTTAGCTAAAAACCCTTTAAGCGTTTTGCGCGACCATTTACCGTTTTTTAATATTGAAGTGTTGTATTCCAAAATTCATATTTTTAAAAGTAGAATCAGAAACCAGCGTGTCCAGGCAACTTTTCGAAAAAGTTGAAAAAATGAACCGGTCTAATGCACAGACCTTGTTCTGTTACTATATGTAGTATAAATTATTCTTTGGAGGCTGTATAGGGAAGTTTTTCAAAACTGTCTTTTAAGCGGTAGGACACTTTGTGGACTTGTGGACTGCAAAAAAAAAAAAAAAATACTCCAAACGGTTTCTATGCTCCAGATTTTTTTTCTATGGGATGAATATTAAAAGTTCATATCCTTTTTTTTACAAAAATTGTGAATAAAATGATACCAAAACACGAATCAAATAAAATGGGGAATTCCATATAATCGAAAATCCGGCTAATTGATTTTTAACGAAAAACGTAACAAAAATTAAAGAAAACCGATCAGTTGTGCGCTATCAAATAAAATTAAACAATAACAAATACTATCGCGCAAGCAAATGAGAGCTGGAGTACTTACATGTCGGAGGCGTAAATAAGCTCGTCGTAACATGTCTCGTTGCGCCACCAAATCACTTTTAAATCGGTGTTGAAAGTCGCGAAAAATAAGTCCGGATAACCGAATATTCGGATAATCGAAATTCTACTGTTAATCTTTCAAGATCTTCAGTTCATATTACGAGTGCATGAAATGCAAATAAAAAAATTTCATTTTATCTCACATACCTTGAAAATAATACATTGGGTCTAATGCATTAACATGAGTTAGTTCTCGGAGAACGATCTGGCGAGACCGAACAACCGATCAAGATCAAGTTCATGGCAATTAACTCAACATAAGTGAGCTCGATCTTAAAGCACTCCTTGAATTTGTAAGGCAACTTGCAAGAGCTGAAGTTCATCTCGTTTTTTAGAAAGTAGAAACAAGTAGAAAAAAGAAAACTGCCTCAAAACTTCAATTACAACACGTATTTACAATTGTGCTTTTGTTGAAAAGTTGAAGAAAGTCATCAAGGATTGGAAAGTATTATAAAAAATGCTTTTAAAATATTCTCTTATTTTTTTAATGCTAAATTTTAAAAAATATTTGTTTATTACATAGATTTGTATTTCAAAGAGTTTAAAAAAAAAAATGTTTTGCTGAACTTTTAACAGGATGCGGTCGTTTCCAAGATCATCAAGCTAACTTTTTAATAAGTAAAGATCAATTATTTGTTGGATCATATTGTAATTTGTCAGGCTTAAAAATTGGCTTCGAAAAACAATATCACAAATTCAACAAAAAAAGATTATGCATAATTATATTCGTGCGTTTGAGAAAAAGAAAACTTCAATTAGCTTGCTCTGCAACAAATTTAAAACAAAATAATGAAGTTACATTTATATATGCTTTGTTTTTATTGGATTGATATATAACAAATATACTCATAAATGTTAACTTTTGGCTCAAATGAAAAAAATATTGCAACAAACTTTTAACTCTTTGTTAAACAATCAGCTAATGCAATGAGAAATGATGGTGTGAAATGAGAAAATAATTGGCGAAGTAGTTTTGGAGGTATCAGGGCATGGCTCTCAAAAATTGTTTTAGGTTTTATTTTTTTGTGTAAATATAACAAAAATTTACTTAGATCAATAAGGATATTGTTAGTTTCAAAATTATAATCAAATCAAAAAAACAATTCCTGAACTTTTTTTTTTTTTTGGATAGCAATATCTGGTCCAACCCCTTGAAAAACGATCTTTTAATTAGAATCGATATGAGATAATAAATATTTTGCAGGATTATCGAGTTGTATGGCACTATTTTCTCTTAAGTAAAAATAAGATAATAATAAAAAAAAATGCGATTTCACTGCATATGTGTCTCAATATTTACCGAGAAAGTTCTCAGATAAATCGAGCTGCATCTCATGATTATGCATTTAGTTTTGAGAATTTACTCACTAAGAGCTTTCGTTTTAAGAAGTTTCTCAGGTCTTGAGATTCATCTCGATGAACGAGATCTAACTAAGAAGTAACGATTTTTTTTTATGCTTATGACAGCGAGTATTTGCTTAAAAAATTGAGTAAAAAGCAATTTCTCACTTTTATGCATGGGACCCAATAATGTAACAATTATAACGATACTTCATTAATCTAATAGATTTTCTGACTTAACTGAAACTCTTGCATCATATCGCCACTCTTAAAAATAATTTTATTTTAAATTTAAAATTTGCATAATTTCTGAGTGCATCGTTAGATCAGCTCGAGTTTATATGCCAAAGTTTTTTTTAGTGTCCAGAGGTTGTACATAAAGTTATTTCTATAAGTTTCTTTAAAACTTAGTGCAGTATAAGTAACTCATCTGTTTCAAAAAATATAAAACTTCGATGCGTTGTCATCAAAAAGACATTAGATGGAGTTAAGCATCTTGCAGCTTAAAGTGTAATGACTTGGAATAAAAAAAAAACTCTAAAACCGAATAACTTTCCTTACTTGATGCACAAATAAATGAGGTCAAACGTTAACGAAAATGTGGACATTAAATGACCTCCAATTTCATTTAAATCCCTGCATTATTTGTTAAAACCAGAATAACTCTTAGTTATCCTCTTTATTGGCTTCGAATTAATTATAAGTTATAAGACTTACAAGTTTTTATCCTCATTTTAAAATATTCCCTCATAATTTAATAATTCATGAAAATATTTGCAATGTGCTTTTAATTCCTTTAAGCAACAAGCTTAACAGTTGTTATTTCAGGCAAAACACTTCCAGTACCCAGAACTTAATCTTGCCTTGTGTTAACTTTATTTTTAGATACGCTTGAAATCTGTGCCCAGCATCCGCAAAGTGTGTGTGTGTGTGTGTGTGTGTGTGAACGTGTGTCGTCAACATGTCCTAACTTTATCAACAACTTCTACATCTTTACTTTTGTTATCCTGCTTCTCTGTCAATGTTCGCAACAATCACCGGAATGATTCTGGGAATCTGTGCAAAGTGTAGAGCAGCTGTGGATGGGTGGATGCAATCTTAGAGTGGCGCTTAATTCATGCCAAACAAAACTGAATTGAATAAGAGTTTGGATTACAGCACAGAAAGCATAATGTTTGGTTTTCAGAAATCATCATAACATCTTCATCATCATCAACATTATCACCATCATTGTTCTACTTGTCCTCGTCCTTGACGTACTATGTGTGTAGCTCGTATGGCGTTAAGTTAAACTTTACTCAACTTTTATATTGTTAATGCTTCTTCGTCGTTGAAATTTCTATTCGTATTTCGCTTTTCAAAGAAGATTATGATAAACACGTCCTTGGAAACTGCATTATTCCTACTTCAGTTGTGTTATGATGGTCCATATGTGGGTAATTGTATGGATGTAGTTCTTAAGATTGAGTGTCCGTATTCAAAAGCTCTGTTTTGCTAAAATAAATGCACAACTTTTGATGATTCAGTGTTTGGTGAGTCAACAACTTTTGCTTTTAGTAACTTTTAATAGATTTTTATTATTTCAATTTTCCTTCAAACTTGCAGCTCATTCATTGCAGCAAGTTGAATAAATTTAAAAAATTATGACATTGTTCATACCTTGAAATATTTATTAAATTAATTAGATGTCGGAAAAACTAGTTAATCCAAAACTAGTTATTTTAATTGAATTTTTTAGGTGGAATTTGTATAAAAGTATGAGTTTATTATCTATAAGGTGATATATAAGGTGATAACAAGGTAATAGTTAAATAAGGAAGTTGACCTTTATAATATGACCTTAGATAACAGTGCTTAAAAAAAAGGTTTAATAGACCCCGTTCTTCACGATTAGAGTAAAATACTGCTCAGAAATTATTATGTTGAAGGGTAAATTTTCACCAAGAAATCTACGCTTAAATAATTAATCCAAAAATAGAATTTCATAACAATTGTATTGGTCTTATGGTCAAATATCTTCTGTCTCAATTGCAATTAAATGCACAACAATTAACGAGTGAATTAAAACAAATTATTACCTGAAAGAACATTTGTTTTATAAGGTTAATATAATTTAACCCTTACCTGCCACATGGAGTAGCTCGTTACCACATTTTAGCAAATTCAACTTTTTCAAATGCTTTTCGTAGCAGTGAGCTGGATTACAAATTAAAAAATAAGAAGAAAACAAAATTTGAACTTCGATGGTGACGAAAAAAATTTAAAAAAAAACAAAAAGAGCTCAACAACTTGAAAAAGCCTCAATAAAAAAAACTAGCCACTACTTTCCCTGTAGGAAAATCAACTAATTTAAAAGCAGTTGAAAAAGTAGTTTTTTGTCAACCACAACTAGTTGAAATTCTGACTTTTTTCTATAATTCTATATTAAAAATATATACATAAATTCATTACATGAATGCAGTTTACGGAAACAGTTTCCAAAAACGGGCACGCCACCGCCTGGGTACATGAGCGAAGGTGCCGATCCAATTGATCGGAATTGTGTGGATACTGCACCTGTTATTTAACACAAGACAGCATTTTGATGCTTCATTTCAAAATATTCATCAATCATGGTCGATGGACACACCGATATTTTGCTTAGTGCTTATTTTAAGTGTTAATCGCAATGAAGTGATGGAGCAGACTCGACGCTACGTAGGGAAAGGCGTGCGTCTTTACTATTGAAGTGATGAGGTGTTGGCTGAATGCTTAAGCAATGCATCAATTTCCGCACAAAGTCCAAATTGGTTAATGTTTGCTAAACACTACTAGTTTGTAATTTGAATATCTTAAATAATAAAGAATTTTTAATCGTTTCACAGGGTGTTGAGGCGATCTATCAGTTTTAAAGTGTGTTTACCACGTCTGTCTTGCAGCTCAATGTCGTAAATAAAAAAATATGTCTTTTTGAAACAAAATGTTAGTGAAGCCTAAAGTTAATAATATTTGATGAAATAACATGGTTAAATACATATTAACTTGTAATCTAATAAAAATTTGCAATTAAAACATGCCAAAATCAGAGTAGTTGCCGCCTTAATATAATTCAAAGTAGATTATTAACCACTTGTTTTTAAGTAGAATTTTAATTACTTCATAAATAATGCAATAAAAACTTTTTAGAACTGAAGTGGATGCCGCCTTAATATAATTCAAAGTTGTTCATATACTAGTTTATTTTAAATTAGTTTTTTAATTAGTTGTTTTTAAAAACAAGTTAGTCTGTTCCTATAGGGTTGTGTGTGCGCAACGAGAAAATAATAAGAAAATACATACAGCAGCAATAACCTTATATTCTTCGACGCAAGCAAACAACAACAATGCATGCACATTTTTTTCTTGCCGTCACGCCGACGAAGCGAATTCTTTGAATTACAACACACACGAAAATTATGAAGTTGTAAGTGAGCTAAAAGAGCTAATTGAGCTATGGGACTTACAACTAGCTGGAATACCCGACGCCGCACATTGTTGTGATTGGTACAAGTTCGACGGAAAATATTGTATTGTTAATTTTTTTGGTAGTTTTAGATATTTAAGTATATAAAATATTTCAGAAATTTTGGTGAAGTGGGCGTGGCACCTGCCATACAGCTTAAGCACATTTTGCGCTATATCTCAGGAATGGGCTGAGCTACGAAAGCAAAATTAAGCACAGACGTCTTATATGTGATATTCAATTGCGTGGCAGCTGCCATACAACTTAAACAAATTTTGCGCAATATCTCAAAAATGAGGTTAGCCACGATAACAAAATCAAACGAAGTCGTTTAATTTGTAATTTCCAAAAGGCGTCAAAGATTTCTCGTCGATTGGATAAGTGGGCGTGGCAGCAGCCATAAAACTTAAACATATTTTGCGGTATATCTTAGAAATAAGAAAAACTACGATAACAAAATTGGGCATAGACGTCTAGTATGTGTATTGTAAAAACGCTAAAAAAGTTCAGCGAAATTTGATAAGTGGGCGTGACATCTGCCATGCAACTTAAGCACATTATGCGGAATATCTTAGAAAGGAGATGCACCACGAGAACAATATCAAACGTAGTCATTTAATCCATTATGGACTGACCCATGTTCCTAGAATGATGAAACTTTCCAAAAATATTTAGTTTGGTCTAACTTAAAAAAAAAATTAAAAAATTAAAAAAAAAAAAAGTTAAAAATCGAGTTGCCAAATCGTGATTTTTAATTTTCAAATTGAATGATATTGAACGATATTCTACAAGGAAAGTTGAGCATTTTGCGCCAATACTAATCACACACCGAGAAAATTTAACGTCTTAAAATCAAAGAATACAAGTTCTATTAAAACTGTAACCAAAATATCTTTACCACAATGAAAAAATCGTTGCAATAATGATTTATCCTTTATCTATGCAAGTCCTGCATAATTGAAACAAAAGACTGAAGTTCTTTGAAGCTAAATCAATGAAACAATCTTTGCCGTGAAGATAAAATACTTACTATAACAATTTAATTCTCTGTTAACAAGGAATTGAAAAAAGGATGTAAATTAAACAACTTCTCTTTGTTTTTTTTTTGAGAATAAGCCTCATTGTTTCAAAGACAAAGTTGGTTACTTTAAAAAATGCTTTCTTCAAAATCAGATGTGTAAACGAAGAATAAGAAAATCGTGTTCGAGTGCCAACATTGAATTGTAATTGTAAAAAAACACACGTTAATATTCGCACCAGTAAATTTTATTACATTTCATCAACAAAAAGAAAAGAAAAGAAAAAAAAACAATTTCTTCCCGCCGCACTGTGTGCGAAATTCATGATCTAGGACGTCAAAACCTCAAAAAAAAATTTGCCGCTTTCAATTGAATTTTGAGTAGAAATGTTAGAAAACATTCCAGACAGCATGCTTAAGCAGTCAAAGCAAAGAAAAAAATTGCGCTGACTGAGTAACGGCACTTCTAGTCTCAGAGTTTTTTCAGTTTGAATTCGAAGTACACGTGTTTGTAGCTCACATATAAACATTAGTGACGATAACTTTTTTGTATTTAATATTTTCAATTGAAATTTGTTGTGTTGAGAAGGTGGGTGTCTATTTTAATATAAATTCGTGTTTTTTTAAACTTAAAATTGTTTCTAACTTACTGTTAAAAGATATTAGGAATACGATTTTAATTTGATTTTTGGAAGAAAACTTGCAAATTATTTGGATAAGAACATTTTGTGCGGGTAAGTGCGGGACTTCATATTATCAAGTTCAGATTCATTGGTTTGTTCTCTTTAAGAAACCGTAATAAGTAGCTGCAGAGAGTTGCCTACGCTCCATTTATACATAGATTTCACAATGTGTTGCCAGTTGTCATATCAGCAAATTTTTGGTGCTTGGGTGTAAGCCAAAGGGCAAAACAAGTGTAGTCACGTTTTTGACTTTATTGAGGGAAATATAAGTACTGGATCAAGCAAAACTTTCGACGATTCGTTGTTACAAAATTTCGTTAGAAGGATTTGTAATGAATTCAATGATAGATGGAAAAAATCATATAGGACAAATCGAGTATTTTTAAAGAACAACGCCGCTTGGTTAACTAAAAATATTGATTTAACGACGTTCGTATGCCAACGAAACAAATCCATGCCAGTTAAAACAGGTGGAAGGCCAGAGAAGGATTTTAAAGATTGCTCCGATAGAACTAAAGAAAAAAAGGCAAAGGAATTATTGACAGCTACTGACGAGAATATGTTGTTCAAAGCGGCTGAAATGAAATTGCGTTCACATGGTAAGCGAGTTTCAGCTACAATAGTTAAAGAATTGTTTGTATCATCACCTCAAAGAGGTTCCCAAATAAAAAGAAGAAGAAAATCTGCAGAACAGTCTTTAAGTCTTTCTCCTGAACAGTCACTTGCTATGATAGTAGATTTGGGATTATCAACACATCAATACAAACTTCTTAGACAATATGCAATGTCAATTAATTCAAAAATATTTCCATCTTATGATCCGGTTAGGATTTCGAAGCGTTCTTGTTATCCTGAAGGAATTATTGTGACTGAATCATATGCTGAAGTAAGACTGCAATCACTTATAGACCACACTATTTCAAGACTATGTATGACATTAGAAGAGGTATTTGAACGAATTCCGGAATACTTATATGATGTTCAAATAATTATAAAAATGGGGTTGTGACGGTGCCCAACATAACAAATACAAGCAAAAATTCAAAGAAGAAACTGCTTCGGACGGAAATTTGTTCAGTATATCCATGGTTCCTATTGAAATCATTGCTTTTAAAAGATATAGCAAGCAAAAGGAGTGTTTAGCCTCTGGATATGAAATTAACTCTACAGAATTTGATAAGTTTGCAATACAGACTCGGAATTTATATCTAGAAAAATACCATTGGTATTATATGCCTGTAACCGTGCATAAAATCTTATTTCACGGAAAAGATATAATAGAGAACTGTATATTACCAATTGGGCAGTTATCAGAAGAGGCACATGAAGCCAGAAATAAAGACACCAGGAATTATAGACAAAGATTTACCAGAAAAACATCAAGAGTGGATTCAAATGCTGACTTGCTGCACAGATTATTGATTTCATCTGATCCTTTGATGTGCAGTTTACGAATGCCGCCTAAAACCCAACGTGGAAATATACTACCAGAAGTTTTAACCTTATTACAAAACCCCGATATAATCATTGAAGACCCTGAACTTTAATATACATAATATTGCAATACAAAAATTATGAATTTTAACTTTAATTTGTTTTCCTTATATTTTTTTAATTTAATTACCATATGTATTGAACAACATAATCTTAAATTTACTTTGCAAATATTAATATGGATTAGATATTTAATTTAATAAATTTTAAGCTTTCATTACAATAACGAGAAATAATACCATTGTTTTCCTTCTTTTATTAGGACGTAGATGCTTACAGCTAAACAACGTTAATAAGGTGGGCGTGGCACCTACTCGATTTCACCCATTTTTTTTCAGAAGTTTAGATTTGTCGAGAAAACCACTCATACCATAATTTATATTTCTATTTGCATTGGTTATAAAGATACAGACTTTCGACGTCCTAAATCTTGAATTTCGCACACTGTGCGCCGTGAGGAATTGAGCTTGGAATTTTTGGTGCCAGTCTATTGATTATCTACCCACTGATCCAAACAGCCTGGCTTTCCAAGATTTGCTGACATAACTACAGCTACGTTACCAACTGCTGTTCTAACAGATGCAGTATGTCACACTATTCTGTTGATATTCAACAAAAATCTATTAATAGATTATTGTGTTATGCTGCAGCATAGCTTCAGTTGTAATTAATATTCAATCAATCACTCTGTGTAATGAAAGAGCTTGGCTTGATGCTTAGTGTAATGACTTCTCAATCGGTGGTATCGGTGGGTATGGGTCCAAATCTCCACGGCAGGCGAAGGTAGAATTTTTAGTTTGATATTTAATTCAATTTAATTTAATGTTCTTGTTATAATAAACGCAAGCAGCAAAGAAAATCCGATAGAAGCCATTAATTTCATGAAGCCATATACTTTAAATCAAGGATCTTACATTCTGCGTCTTTGCCGTAACGAATAAAATTCTTTGCCGTAACGAAACTGCATTTTCTTTACCTTACATTTTCTTTACTTTTTAGTTTTAATTAATATTGAATCAATCACTCTGCGTAACGAGAGAGCTCGGCTCGTTGCGTAGTGTAGTGACTTCTCAATCAGTGGTATCGGTGGATGGGTTCAAATCCCTACGGC
The DNA here is from genome assembly GCA_914767935.1 of Coremacera marginata. NCBI lineage: Eukaryota > Metazoa > Arthropoda > Insecta > Diptera > Sciomyzidae > Coremacera > Coremacera marginata. The sequence goes on from OU612047.1 coordinate 121,151,600, forward strand.
AGGCAAAGGTAAGATTTTTAATATGATATATAATTTATTTTAATTTAATGTTCTGGTTATAATAAACGCGAGCAGCAAAGAAAAGCCGAGAGAAGCCATGTACACAGAAAGAAATATTGCGTAAATATAGCAAAAAACGTTTACAAATACTATTATTTTTTAACTAAATATACTCCAGTTAAAAGTTAATTGTAACAACTTTCAAAATGTCTTATCAATTAATGATTTAACTGATTGAAAAGGGTACCGTTAGAACATGAAAAAAAATGTTCTAGTTAATTTTTTGTAATAACAGCACACAGCATTAATTGTATGAATTAACACATTAACTGATAAAAGATGGTACCGTTATTCCATATTTGTTAAAATATATTGCTGAAATAAGGAAACTATTAATTATTTTAATTAAAGAATTAATTGAAACGAAAATTCTAGTGATTAACTGATTTGTTAATTCAATTAATAAAATTGTTGAAGTAGTTAATTATTTTAATTAATCCAATTAAAGTTTTTACTAAAATGAATACTAAATTTTGTTTTTTTTTTATACTTTTATTTTCTACAGGTGTATATATTTTTTTAATTACAAATCTCTTGGAGTTATGATCAATTTTTAAATACATTTTAAATTAATAAGTTATAAAAAAGAACATTATCAAATAAAAATTATTTTGTGCTTCAAAGAATTCATTTAATAAAAATTATGTAGGTATATACTTATGCGTCTTTAAGACATGAGATCAGTTATAAAAATATATTTATGAAAAAATTTGACTCACAAATATAGAATATTTATTTTAAGTTCTTACTTTAGAAAAAAATTAATTTGTAAGGTATATATATTAAGTACGTGTAGTTTGAAAATGAGAAAAATGTATAATATCAGTCATTTATAAATTAAATTTCATAACTTCTATGGTTAATATATGTAATATTATTATTGTAAGGAATTTAAGTCGTCAATTATTGTTGATATTTTTGTACTTTTGCGTTTCATTTCTATATTATAAAAAAATTTTTGAACAAAGTTATAAAATATAGATGATTCTTCTGGATAGTTTAAATTGAATATAAAGAAAATTTTAAAGCATATATCAGCCGCACGAATACATCTTAAAATAGGATACCGAATTTCATCAAAATAAACATAGATTTCTTTCACATCATTGAGTTCACCCACAATTAACAAGCAAGGCTGAATGTTAGCTTTTTGTAGTTTGAAGTTCTTCAGTTTATTTTCGAGATCATTTGATGTTTTACCAAGTAAAATAAAGGATTCTTGAGAATCACATATGGTGAAACGTTTCCTTTTTGTATCTCCAGAAGAAGTTGTTATGGTTGATGTAGTCGGTGGAAATAAATTGTGCAAAAACCAAAGGATTGAAAGATCTCTTGAATCTATAAATTAATCGATTAGTATACAGATTTGGAGTTATTGCTTGGTTTTACTTGCCTTCTTTTAGACTTTTCAGCTGCTGAAGTTGATTTGAGACACCAGCGGCTATAATTTTAGTTTGCATTAGCTTAACCAACTTGTCCACATTTTCTTCCCATTTTGTCAAAATAGTACTTGAGTCGGAATACTTTAAACTGAAATCCATATCAATCTATAAAACAATATACAATAAATTAAATTGTTGCATGTATAGGAGAATAGAAATATTTATTGATATTTTTCACCGACCATTCGAAAATTACTTACAAAACGGTAACCTGATGGGCGCCTATATTCTGGCCACTTTTGTAAAATCTCTTCAGTCGACCTTGATTCAGATATTGTTTTTAGGCGGTATTGGAAGCACTGTTTCCAAAAACTTGTGAAGTCCTCTGCACTTATTTCTTCACTTCTCATCATATTAATTATATACTCTGCATTTTCTTCTGGATCTATTCATGTATCAAATAAAGCAGAAAATATAATAAATTTGGGATGGAATTATATTGTTGTGACCATGCTATAAATATAAACTGAGAAATATGAATCCACTAATAATTTGAATATTTTACCAAATGAGTGCACGCTAACTGCAGACAATTCATTTGGTATTGCCAGCAACTTGGAAGCTCGTTTAAGATTGGCAACTTTATTGTAAATTCGTCCACGTTTCCCATTTGTATAAAATTCCTGAAATAAATAAAAAAATTTATAGAATATTTATGTAGTTTTATAATGCAAATCAATATTTTTTTAATTCTTACCAATTTTTCTGTCGGAAATATTTTAACAATTTCTTTTTCAATTTTGGCGGCGCCTTCTAATGAAATAGTACCCAAATTAGCATCGATGTATCTCGCTATAGTATTAATAAGAATATTTCTTTGTTCTTCATGAAATCTATTCTTTTCATGATAATATTTAAACAGCATTTTGCCACTCTTGGTCTCGTTTAAAATGCTTTCTACAGAATATTGAGGCTCCTGTTCAGTTAACATGTTTGTATTATTTAAATGAGTTACCGGCAGCTTAATTGATACATTTTCTGGAATGTGAGATTTTTTAGATTTTTTCCATTTATTAAAATTATATTCAAAAAGAGCTTGGTCCCCAATTGCAAGGTTTTTAAAAAGTCGATCGACATGTTTGTCTTGCAAAACCTCAAGAGACTGTATGTTTATTTTTTGATCTGCAAGAAATGTATTGTCATGATAATATTAGCTAAAAAATATACATATTTAAAAAATCAAGTTACCAAAAAATATAGTGTACAGATGTGATAAATTCCAGCTTTGCAACAGGTTGTATAATTCAACATCTTCGATTTCAGTTTCAATTTCAATATATGATGACAAATTTTCCATTTTTATATTGGCGAAATTAGCGATTTTTTCAGCAATTTATTAGGTAATGAATGAAGCAGCTCGTAAGTAATATGTACGTATAACAAGATTTGTAAGGCTCTGCAAGTGGCAAATATGATCATTTTATATACAGTGTTTTTAGTGTATGATATAGTTTTCCTAGATTGAGTTATACCATTGATTTATAAAGCTCTTTAAGTCTTATATACTGTTTGCCAAACTGAGTCTGCACAATTTGTACTGGTGGGCCAACTATTTCATTTATTGAAATAACCATATAACCAGTTTTTAATAGATTGACTTCATATGCAGCGTAGTGCGAGTTATAAACTGTATTATGAAATTCTTTGCAGTATAGGTATATGTCTTTAGCATTTGTTTTGATAATGTACTGAATTTTTAATAGCAACATGTCCGAATTTTTTACGCCAACACATAGCGTATTGTTGAATGTATATCCCCATAACTTAATTTCCGAATATAAATGCACTTCTACATCTGTTAACTGAAGATGAAGACATATATTATCTAAAGCAACTGTATCAACAATTATATTTTTTAGGATATAATCTTTTTTATTATTTCCGTGAATTAAATAATTCGCAAATATAAGCTGGTGCTTAATAGCAAAAGTTTTTGGTATGTTCCTTCGAGATGTGGATATGTGTGAATATATTTTAAATTCTTTATGTTTCGATTCATACCTGAAATTCCACACTAATCTGAGTGGTCCAATCTGTTTTATTATATTTGGATAATGCGTAAGAAAATGATGCTTTGGTGTTAGTTTTTTTTTAAATAAGTGTACGAATGCACTATTCATATGCATTATTTTGTTTTTTATGTGTGCTATTAAATTACAACTCATTTCATAGCATAAAAGATCATCAATTAATGCAAGAAAATTAAGTACAAAATGCCAAACCTCATCGTCGTCAGGAACTATTTCACCAATAATTAGCGGTAAAAAATAACAAAAAGCCATCATTTGCTTAGCAGACATTTTTAGTTTTCGATTTTCTAATTCTTTCTTTTTAATTTCATATTTTTCATTACCTGCCTCATGAATTCCATAGCTCATATTTTTTATTCTATTATTAAGTGTCGAAATATCGAAATATTGTACTTTGTTTATGAAATAAAGAATTGCTTCGCATAAATTGTAATGGCATATACCCTCAAAGAGATCATGCATTAAATCTACATAATAATTTTCAGTCACATGAAATGAGGGTATGTTATTAAATATACTATTAGAAGTTATGCCCGTTTGAGAATAGTCATCTTTGGTAATGTCCTCAGCATAGTTTTGTCTATCTCGAAGATATTGTTCATATTCTGCACTGGCATTTTGAGCTTCTGCTTTTGTTATGCGGCAAAATCGACAGTAATGATGTGCAGAAAATGACTTTGAAAAGTTGAGGCATGTATTTAAGCCCAAATTATCACCGAGTAACAGCGCCATTATAAAATGAACTTTTACTGTTTTTTGCTTTTCAATTTGTATATCCAAACCCAAAACTTCCAATGAAATAAGCTGATTAACTAAGGTATCGAAACATTTGTTACTTCCATGTTTTTTTATATCACTTGAATTCACGGAGCACGCAAGAAATATATTGCTTAGCTTCGACGATTTCTCTTGTAAGTGCGGAAATGAGTAATAAACATTACATATCGAATGTCTATTCGATTTTGCACCTAACGGATTATTTATACCAAAATCGTCGAGGTATAAATAATATGGAATAACAACCTCATTTGAATATATTTGCTTCTTCATTCTCCACAATTCACCTTGAGTAAAATCTTTCAAATCAGGAGTACCTTTTAGTGATTCCATTTTTTTTAGTGATTTTGTTAAATTATCGTCTGCTTCAAAAATTTTTCTGAACTGATAAGCAAGAGGCATTACTATTCCGCGTGATATTTTATTTTGACTTAATTCATTGGAAACGATATTAAAATTTTGGATTTCAGACATGAGACCTTTTCTTTTAAGCATATTTGTCATTTTATGTTCCGACTTTAAATTAGACAGCAAAGGACGCAAGTCTTGAATAGCATCTATTATATTGCATTCTTGATGCAATTTGGTACATTTTTGTAAAAAATTTAAAATAGGAAGTAGAATCGAAGTTTCAAGTTTTGATTGTATTTTAAAAACGTCAGAACGAGATATGTTGTGAATACTATGCAGCTCAACTGAAAATTGTTCCGCTAAACGAAATACTTCCAAAAGATCCTCATTATAATTAAAAACCTGTGGTCCAATAACTTCACCATACACTCGAGGAATATCTGCTCTGTAGTTATCGTTTGCTCCAAGATCTTTGCCACTTTGTCCATCACCGGCATTGATGTCCAATTTGCATCCATTACTAATTGTATTTATTTGGACACCAGCAAAAGGTAATTGTTTTACAATTTTGGGTTTAGTGGCTTTATGGAATCTTATAATATGTCTTTTGAATGATTGTATACTTGAAAACTTTTGATAACACGTTGAATAAGTGCACACAAATCTATCATTTGCCTTTAATCCGTGTTCTATTTTTAAATGAATAATAAATTTTTGAAGACATATGAAACATTCGCTGCATTTAAAACACTTCATTCTGTCATTAGAAACATAAACTTTTGGAAACGAAGTTATTTAGAAACTATGTAATCAGTTTCTTTGAAATTCTAAAAAAATACGTTCATTTCAATATGAAAGCTCAAAGAATATAATAAATGATGGACAAGTTAACTTTCTGTTAAGATATTAACAAATAACAACATTGAAATGCCTTATTTTATTTCACCGAAGTCTTAAGCATCAGTAAACTAGTGAAAAAATGGCTTCTTAAAAAAGCAAACTATTGCATCATTTATTATATTCAGACTTTTTTCAGTTTATAGCACATCAAAGGCATTTGACGCCTTCTAAATTGTAATTAAATTGTTTACTTACCAAATTGTTCACTGCAATTTACAAAATATTGTTTTATTTTTAATGTTTATTAAGATTAAATTATATATTTGTGTTGAATATTTGCTGCACTTTATTTCACACTTTAAATAACATTTAACATTCACTTAAGCTCAGCTGCAACTGCAAACCAAATGAGCTGCTTTGCTAGAATGAAATAAGAAAGCGTAACAAAGAAGCAGTGTTACCGCATTAATCAAATTTTTCAAGTGTTGCATCTTTGAATGGGCAGATGGGAATGAGTGTTGAAGAGTTATTGAAAATGAAGTGCGACAATAAATAAACCTGAGTTCAAATAGAACAACTGTCATATTTTATTTTTAAACTTCCGATTCTATTTAGGTACAATTCAAATAATTTTAAGACAAAATAAATTATAAATAATATGATTCCTCAGGTTGACCAGTAATTCTAACAGAGCGCAAGTTTTTTTTAATATTTTGCAGGGAATTTTTTGTAGTTGTTTTTTTGGGATTAAGGTGATTACGAAACTGAGGGAAATGTGTGCCAAAATTAATTCAAGTTGTGCTCAAATTTAACGAATTTGTTTTCTAAATATTGTGAATATTTTTTAATGCCCTTTTTATCATCTCACTGTAGTAATTAAAAAGACACGTTAAAACATGACAAAGTGAGATTTATATATATATATAATACTGAACAACAGCACGGTAAATACATAAATATATGAATTAATGTATCATATGTGCGATGTTTGATTTATTTTTTTGGTACATCATAGATTTTATTATATCAAAGAAATTTTGTAGCAAAATAAAAGAATTTATTTTGTTTTTTCGTTAAATTCATCAGCTTAAAACATTAATAATATAATAAAAAAATGTTATTGCTCGTTGTGAAATACATAAAAGGGATTTTAATAATTATAAATTGGCAACACTCTTCATGTCGTTCATTTCACTTACCAAAAAGTGAACACAAAGAAGAATTCGGTATGCGTTACAGAAATAACGGAACTTTTAAAACTTGTTGCGTGATCAATTAAAGGGTTTGCTACTTTGATACAATATTTTATTGAATGTCACGACTTTTTTCGTTTTTTTTCGCAAAAAAATAAAGAATACGAACACAAAGAAACTGAATTGAACTTTTTGATTAAATTTTTTGTAAATATAATAAACACATTTATAGATAAAATTGAGATAACGGTACCATATTTTATTTGTTAATCACTTTGCTGATTTGAAATAAAATTTCGCTGTATATACAAATTCGTTATAAAAAATATTTTGATAAACGCTATGATTCATTTAATTAACAACGTTTATAATATATACGAAAGACTTACTCCATATGACGAAAAATTTGATTTAACTAACAATCAATAATAATTACTATTGTTAATTGTATTGACAATCAATTTTTTTGTAATTTAATTGAAAATCAAAATTATGTACACTTAAATAACAAATTTCGTTGCTAATCCAATAAACGATGCTTGATTAATATTATTTGCTAAATAGATAACCAATAATTCTTTCTGTGTACTTAAAATCAAGGATCTAACATTCTGCGTCTTTGCCGTAATGAATAAAAGTCTTTGTGCCAAAGTACATTTTCTTTACTTTTACGATTTTTCCATGCTTTTTTAAAGACGTACGTCCTTGCCACAAGAATTTAAGTTTTTGATTCAAAGTATATTGGTCTTGGGAGTCTAAAAATCTTTGTGTCTTTGCCGTAACGATGTTTTGTCCTTGGGCACAATCTAAACAACAAAAGTCTTTATGGCAAATTGCATTTTCTTTGGTTTTACGATTTTTTTTCTCTGGGTGCAAGAATTTTTACAAAACAATAAAAAATATGCAAAAAGTATTTCGTTTAAGACCAGCGTTGTGTTAACCCACGGGAGCCGCGTATGTCAGTCAAACTTTATAAAAATTCACAAAAGTTAAATATAAAGCCTAAGAAAGACGATTGTATAAGAATACTTTAGATTTTACTTTATTTTTTTTAGATTTTTCAGAGATTTAAAATTTAGGATAAAAAATAATGGTAAATTCCCAAATTTCCTAAGTTAAAGTAATTAAAATTTTATATTCTTTTTAGAGATCATGAAAATATATCATTGTATGACTTCCAGGTTCAGAAAAGTATACCGTTGCGTATACGCAACGCTGGACAAAATTGGGTTAATATGTGATTCAAGCGTACATTAAATCATAATAATATAAGTACATAAGTTTATAAGCTTAAGTAAGCTAAGTTTAAGTACATTTTAATAAAAACTTATTAGATTTTGTATGAGAGCCAAAATTGTTTAATAAAAATATATTAAGCACTTTATTAAAGAAACCGCACTTTATTTTACTAATAGATTTTGTCTTCACTGTAGAACGATGATAAGGGGCATAGTGTCACACAATTAAAATAAATGCTTATATTTTTAATGTGATTCGCATAAAAAGTAGAACCAGTGACAGGTGGAATATAGGAAACAAAACAATATATAGTTAGAGATTCCACTGGTAAAAAAAATTTCAGCACAAATTTGCTCTACATTGTTAAACAATAAAGTAACGATCTTAGAAATTATGTATGCTGCCCCTCCCGGAACAGTCCAGTTTCAGTTTCAGATCGGTCTCTTCAGTAAACTTGGTCTTCATCTGTAAAGAACTCTGCAGTGCTTATATAATTATTTAACCAAGTTTCTGTTAATGCAATGATGTCGAATAGACAATCAGATGCAGCAACTTAGAATTAAATTGTTTTAGTTATTATTTCTTTTAACAAGAGAGATGATTTTTAGATGCAATGTTTTATGTCTTTTTTTTACGGAGATGAAGAAGAGTTAAAATTCCTGCACCTAGCATTGACGGAAGATTCATCCAGCTGAGCTGAAACTCGAATTACAATTTAACTGACGTGAAATATTAAAAATATGTTTAATATATCACTTGGGCGTAATTTGTAATATACACTTGTACATCAAATCTATTCAGACACTTCCAAAAAGAAATAAAAAAAACAGCATAAGTTTTAATAAAAAAGTATAAAAAATGTATGATTTCAATGACTGGACCCAAAATGAGTCGCAGATTTTTAACTGTGTAGTAGTATTAACAAATTTCATGTTTAACTTATGGCATAATGTTTTCAAAATATATCACTTATGTTGCTTATAGTGCCAGTTTACTAAATTATATGTTATAATTTTTTTTAAACGTAAATAAACGGGTTGTTCTTCTAAAGATAAACTGTATTATTTTTATATATGTATAGCCAAAACCAAACAAATGACAAGGCATGAAAATATATATCCTTGTGTAGGTACTGCTGACTTAAACGTTACTGTTTGCGCTTCATTCGAACATTTTCAGCTTTGAATTAATTAATTATAGAAAACTTTTCAGACTCATTCAGCTTAAAATAACGTAGTTCGAGCAGTTTGCACGATGCTTTTCTGCCACCCACGATGATGAAGGCATCCTTTGAGCACGCCGTAACCATTGTGTTACTTTAACTTAATACTCAAGCATAGAAGTTGCTGAGTGCTTTTGTGTGATATTCTTTCATGTATGTGTAAGAAATTTGTTTGTATTTAATATGTGTCTAAGTTTATTCATATTAAGTAATAATAGCGCTATTTAGTCAGTAGTCTGGAAAATTTATATTTTTATCAATGATGAACACTGGCTGCGCTAATTTATGAATTCTAATGACTTGTGTTGGTACCACGGAAAGAAAATCTACGGGAAGCATAATTATTATGAAGAAAAAAAAATCTATACATTCTGATAGTTTGTTTGTTTTAACAAAAGTACTTCCCTCACACTTTTTTAATTGAATGCAGAATGCCACAATGAAGCTTTGAAAAATGAGTGATTAATTTAAAAAAATAATAAGTACCTAGTAAGAAAATCTAAAAAATCTAATAAGCGTTTTTGCGTATATACTTAAGTACAAAAAAAAAATGTTTGTTTTTTTAATAAATAAAAATTATCAAAAAATTTTATCAAAAAATCTTTTTCAGTCTGAAGCTTCTTATATTTTAGTCTTTTGGGGCGAGTGTTTTCTTGCTTTTCACTTTTTTTATAATTTGCAAAAAAACTCTAACTGGTGAAACCGCCCTACACATGGGATACATACGCCACGCCCATAGGCTATATAATCCGCAAAATAAAACTTTGAATTTTTAGATAATACGTCGTGAATAGAATATATTCGGAAAGAAACAAATGAAAGGCAAATTAATTTTATTCATTTACAATTATATTTCACGTTAAAAAACAACTTAGTGAAATTTATGTTTCATTTTATTTTAAGTAAATTTACATTGTACTTCTTCCAATTTATTTCAAAAATTAAAGAAGCCGCTTGTCGAGATGTTACGCATGATGTTACGTATGTGACACATGTGCAGGCACTCATACAAAAAAAAATGCATCTTTTTTCCATCTATTAAATTGATTGAATGATTGCATTCACTAATATTACTGTTACAAGCTCACGAATTTTCAACTTCCCAATACAAGTGTCAGAATTTTTAAAAATAAATTTACTTGCCCAGAAACGTTTTCGCAGCACTACAAAAAATACAAAAACACATTTCGTCACAATCACGCTCGGTGTTGAAATGTCATTTTTACAGGGACGGAACTTTATCGATATTTGCATAAAACTAGGCTTATTTCGATTTAATAGTGTTGCCAATTTAGAAAAAAGTAGGGTTGGCATATGTGCTCCCAAGGCGAATGATTCCTCTATACCCTAAACTAAAAAAAATTTTGTTTTGAAAAAAATTTTTTTTCTTTTTAACATCATGCCTTAAGAGTAAAAAGATTTTTATTTACATAAAAAATTCATTATAATAAAAGCGTATCGTCGCTGCGCCAACAAATACAGTTATAAGATTTTTGTAAATTTTTTTATTGCACTCAAAAAACTGATTGTTTGATTTTAATTTGTAAGAAACAATAAATATTTAAAATAAATGCTTGATGATTGCAAGTAAAAATAATTGTGTATCTGAAATAGTTCCACTTTGATTTAAACACTGTGTATATATAAATTTTTAATGAAGACATTAATCATTCAATTAAAATATCTTATTTTAAATAGCAAATACTATAAATGTTTCAATAAAACACTCCAAGATTTTTAATTCAATGTACTGCTTTTGAACACTTCAATGTATTGTGGCAAATAAATGTTTTGCTTACCAGGTTATGACCTTACGAAATTTCATCAACGCTCTTAAACAACAACAACAAAACCATGAGCAATTCATAAAGACGTTTTGGTTTCTAATTTTAACCGCTATCAGTAGCTCAGTGAGAAATCGTTTGACTGCAATTTCCGATGCTACGTTTCAAGCCTCAACTTGGGCGAAGTTTTAATAAAACTCATAACAAAGTTTTCAATTTCTTATAACAATACTGCCGTCATAAGGAAGAGTGCGGCATCTAGCATGAAATCAAAATTAATTTTACTTTTTTTTTTCTTATAAGTCAACCATCTCTTTAAAATCTCTTTAAGATTGTAAAATAAAAATTCTGAGCTTTTTACCCCAAAGCTAAATATTTTTAACTTAATTGTCGCATCTACACAAAATTTAGGTATCATTCCAGGATAAAACGCAGTATTTACATAAACAAAGTAAAATATGCCGTATCTACATGTAGATGGCGCACTTTGCCTTTTCTTTTTTATATACAAAAAATTTTTTTCAGTCATAAAAAATAGAATTTGAGTCATTTAAATTTATTTCATTAAGAGTTATATATTTTTATTATATCTTCGCTTCAACCAAAATAATATTTATATATACTATATACCGGTAAGATGGTTGTGATGATATTTTAAATTAAAATAAGCAAATTATTTTTTTTATAGATGCGAAAAATGAGGTAGATACGGCATTTCTCAATGTTTTAATTTAATGCAATCGGAGAACAAACAAGAAAAAAGCAGTAAGTACAGTGTTTTATGCCACAGGTTTTTTATTATTGGTTAATTCATTAAAATAACTTTATCATTAATACTGTACTGAGCTTCTCTATCCTGACAAGCAAAATTTTTATATTATCTCATCCCTTTTTCATAAAATAGTGCTTTTTTATTGTGACACGTTTTGCTTGAATTTTTGGGAAATGTAAATGCCGCACTCTTCCTTATGACGGCAGAATAGCATTAGAAATTCCTGAATTAAATAAAAAAAAAAAAATTACAGTGAAAAAAAATGTCTCACACATTTTTTTATTTCAAAAAAAAATAATATGTAAATAAAAATGCCTGAGCATTCTGTAATCTGTTCGCTTAGACCGCAGGGCTACCGAAGCAACTTTCGGCTAGCAAATAAAGTGCTTATATGAAATGAATTTCAGTTTAAGTTGACAACAGAGAACATTATTATTGTTTGTCATAAACACTAATGATAGATTGATAGGAATATTATTCCAAATACCTTAAATATTTCAGTCATCTATGCTTAATACAAACACTCTCTTTTTTGAGTGTGCATATCTTATTAACAGTATCTATCGCCCACATTTACTCATTTGCCATTTTTATATCTCTTTTGGTTTAGAAGTGATCAGAAACAGCTTTTACCTACATCGAGAAAAAAAGCAATAGGTAAATCACGTAAGTCAGCTTGGGCAAAGAGAATTGTATGGGAATTATAAGCTTATACTTATTCACCTAAGCAATTTATTGTTTAATATGTACATTGTTTTTAAAGCACATACTTCGATATCTTGCCAAAAAAAAAAATATTTGATTCACCTAAGTCGGCTTGGGTAAAGATAATTGTATGGCAATTATAAACTTATGCTTATGTTTAATGCATTGCTTTGAAAGCACATAATTCTATACCCTGCCAAAAAAATATATTTCATTCACATATGTTAACAGATGCTGTATTAACAGATGCAGTATGTCGAAGTATTCTGTTGATAGCTTAGATAATTGTGTTATGCTGCAGCATAGCGCTTCAGTTGTAATTTATATTGAATAAAGTTTGGCTCAATGCGTAGCGTAGTGTCTTCATACACAGTGATATCGGTTGGTGTGGGTTCGAATCTCAACGACATGCGAAGGTAAGTAAAATTTTTGTATATCAAGCAGCAAGAAACGCCGAGAAGTCATTAATTTCTAAGAAAAAAACGGTGTTGATAAGAGAAAAGTTTGTGTTGTTGCCAATTTCAGTCAAGCAAATCACAGAACGGGAGGCGGCGGCAACTTCAAAAAAAGGAGAATAAAAAAAAACCAAAACCCGAAAAAAATTATATATTTGAAATTCAATTTTTTTTTTTTTTTAAAAATAGTGTATTACAAAATTACCAAATACTTTGTTAATTTATCACCCAATTAAAAATTGGCAAGTAAACATGTAAAACTTAGGCATTTTGATGAAGTACCTGTGAGGCTAAAAACTGTCAAAGCCATATTATAAATTATACTAGGTTTCTTTTTCAATTTAACATAAGCTTTTTTTTCGGTGTATTACAGCGCAAGTTCGAAACGATGAAAAATACCAAAATACAATTTCTTAACGTAAAATTGATCGCTGATTCTGAAAAAATATAATTTTAGCGAAAAAAATACAAGGTCCAGACATTCGGAATCTTGTACAAGACGATGAGTTTAATGTTGAGCTTTCTACAGAACAGTTAGTAGCGTGGGATGCAATGAGAGCAGTATTCGATAGTTTTCTTGAGAAAAAACGCATAGAAAATTATGCAGTTCTTATACGTATACGAGACATGTTGGATGCACTCAATGTAATTCATTTCCGTATGTCTCGGAAAATTCATTCTTTCCACTGTTATCTGAATGAATTGGATCATCCTAATACCCTCTGAGTCGGACGAGCAAGGAAAGCGTTTTCGAAATGCCAAAATTGTAAAATAACGACATTTAGCTGTATTAAAAGCAGATAACGTTAATAACTCTTTGCCTTAATTTATTTTATTTTACGTAATCGTTTTCCATACTAAAAACATTCAGAAACAATCAAACGTTTATAAAACAACACCAAAACGAAATCATAATTACAAATGCATACAAGGGTAACAAACCAGTTTTAATGTACAGAGAAGAATATAAGGAAAAAATATAAGTATATTTATATAAAGTAAATATTAAAAACCCATCTTGTATTTGTAGGGGAAACACTTGTAAATTCTTTATTGAAAAATATAAATCACCTAATTAAACTAAATTGAAAATATCAAGAAAGTAATGATTATGAAATGATCGCTTTTTTATAAGAATCAAAGTGTTTACGGTGCTTAATTAAGAATATGTGTTAAATTATTTAATATTTTCATTATATAATAAGTTTATTTAATAAAAAACGTACTGACTTTTTTTTATTTTAGAAAAGCTTAGCACTTACTTCAGAATGAAAACCAAAAATATTAAAAAACATTAAATTATATTGCACTTTTTAAACACAACAACAACATAAATAATTTACATTATGCAGTTAGTAAAAAGTATGATGTAAGTAAAATTTTATTTTGGAGCAAAAAAAAACTATTGCTGCTTTCAAAATTCCATGAAAACTGGAAAAAACCTAGTAGTCTAAGATCCCATCTGTTTTCCGAATGAAAAGTACTTTTTAGCAATTATTGTACATGAGTAAACATATTGCGAATAGGTTGCATAGTTTAAAGATGTCAAGACTTTTTCGATTTATACACTCATCTGTTTGCCAAGGAAGCATATGGAATAAGAAACTGTTGGGTTGCCTATCATTTTCTGGTGAAGAGTACAGGGTTGCCAGGTATGAATAGGGGAATTTAAAACGATATTTACACTCATCGGTTTTCTCATTGAAATTTATATTTCTATACAAATAATTTTATTACGAACACAATGGTATTGGGTTGCATAAGTGAAATCGGTCAAGGCTAGGGGTTGCCGCAATTTTAAACAGTAAGCGACGCACAAAACTGTTTCGCTGGCGCAGCAACAATATATACAAAAATTCATTAATCCTGAAAGGTCATGCTTATTTTACATATGTTAAAACAAACACGCAAACCTCCTATTTTAAGATATTTTTTTTGCGACAATGTTGCGTTTTAATTAACAGCATAACAACAACTAACTTGTCGGTTCGACGAAGCATGGCCTTCCAGGGTTAAAATAAAAGCAAATACAACAGCTTTATGACTTTAAGTTCTTGAAGGCGTTAGTAATAAGTCAGAGCTGTATAGTTGTGTTGAAATTGCATTTAATACAATTTCAGCGCACATTTCCTTAAAATGGTACGAAAAATTCGTTCACCGAGCACCAGAAGCTTCAACTAATCGGACATATTTTTAACCACTAGCAATTTTCTTCTTAAGTAAAGTGAATTAATCTTCAAATTGTAATCCACTTTCGACACCACCAAAAGCAATAAAGCCCGAATTGCTGATAGAAACAATGGCATGGACAGCACTAAGCACACACAATCTTACAAGCCAACAAACACATTTTCATGCACACACACACGTAAGCGCAGGAGTTCATCATGTCTTGCTAAGCAAGCAATGCGAAGGATAACGCAATGTCCATTCGTCTTAAGAACGAAGCCAGCTCAAGCACTCTAAGCCGGCGAAGGCGCTGATGCGAATAAGGATGAAGCTGAAGATGAACTAACTGGATGATGGCTGTGGAAGACTGACTGTGTTGTTATTGCTGTTCCGTTCAAGTTTTAACTTAAGAGCTGATTTAGTTGGGCGCCGCAAGAAACTATCAAATAATTTGGCAAAAACACATCAATACCACGCCCAGCCAAGTCATTATGTGGCATAGTAGTTACATTAGTTAAGTGCTCAACTCGATTGGTGGTCCTGCACTTGGCGAAGCTGGTAGTGGTAGAGGGTGAACATTACACTTGAGGCAATTTGGATAGGAATTTATATATGTACGAGTATGTCTGCGGCAATGTGAATGAAATGCTACAGACACTTACACTGAACGCAGCACGCAGTATGCTGCTCGCGAATGTAAGCCATGTCTGCACTTTTGTAGATAAGAGCAATAATGTAAACGTTGAAGCGGATGGGCCAGTTGGACAGACAGACAGATTTATACATTAACTTGCTGAAAATACACTCGACACGGCTCAAATCGAGATCTTTAAACATAAAACACGATGTTAGTTGGAGTTTTTGGTAAATATATGGCCAGCATTTGCCGCTCTTCTAGAAAGTGTCTTCGACGTGCACTCAAGCTCATTCAAAATTTAACAATTTTACTTTGAAAATTTCGAAATCTTAATGGGTTCTATTGAATATGTTTACTACCATCTGGATAACTTTAAGCTTAAAGTTTTTCCACAATTCACTCAAGACTCAAGTTTAAATGAAATAGTTTCCTTTTATTTAAGTTGGACGATCAATATTTATATCGACGTGCTCCGAGAAATTTTAAAAATTAATATATTTATAAATATCTTGCCTCATTTCATCTACCAATTCACTTCTAAATATATTCCTTATTCTCTTATAGTATAAAGTAGAGCCCTATAAGGTTGAATTATGTTGAAAGTTGAAATAAATAACCACGAGAAAATTTTGAATTTAAACTAACATATATTTAATGCATTTATATTTGTATACACGTTTACATCTTGAATGTGTATGTTAACTGTGAAAAACTGGCTTTTTTGCAACGTTGGGCTTTTGCCACGATTACTGACCACGTGAACCGGTGAAATTAACGAGCATAAAATTTGCAATGCTAAACATTTCTTTGAAGTTTTCATAATGTGAGGTAACAAAAGAAGCATTCAAACTGTATTTATAATGCTCATGAAGAGTTCTGCATTTAACGTATGCAAGTTTTATCCAATACCCAGTTGGAAATATATACACATGTGACAGAAAAATAGGTGCGGATAAAAATGTCTCATACATGCAGGGAATGGAAAAAAAATTAAAAACATGCAGTTAAAAGCAGTTATAAATTTTTATTAAGAACTTGCTGGTATACTCGGCACTGTGTTTCATTCGAGTTATAGACTATATATGGGATGTGGTATGATAATCGCTCCAATACCACACATTTCTTTTTTTCCAATCCCACCCATATATTATTGAACATGTGTCCAATACTACACATACTATTTTCGATGATTACACAAGTGTATAAATATTGATTGCATTTTTAAGTTATTATTCAACTCTCATATAAAATCTGTCACTTATTTCAAAAATCAACACCATATTATCAGATCAGTTTTTTTTTTTTTTGTAGAATTAATAATGGCTTCAATAAATTGCAAATATCTTGTAATCTGATGGAAACAAGCGATATATCAAATTGCAGGTATTAAAATTTCTTATAAGCCGTTCATACAAATTATCTCAATTGAATCATAAGTTTTTATGCAAGCACGGTTTGTATGAGGGTCTTTTTTTAAGTCCATGTAACGTTTTTGTAAACTTTTTAGGGTATACCTACAGACTTAAAAATTCATCGTACAAAGATAAAATATATGCCAAAATATCAGTTACATGGCGAATGAAACGATTTGTCACTTCTTTAATTAAGTCACAAAATAGCAAAATCTAAGAAAAAAACTTGGTGGAGTTATCAGAACTGCCGAGGTAAGCATTAAATGTAAGATTCAATACAGTATTATTTGAAAGATTATTTATGCACACTCTTTTAAGTTTATAATTTTTTTTTTAAGTTTATTAATGAAATTGATAGCAAAACTATTTTTGATTACCGCAAAACTTAGGAATCTTAATGAAAAGATAACCATGCAGTTTAATTAGAAATGACTTTTAAGTAAAAAAAAAAAATGAATAAAAAAAAAAATTGATCCTAATTAACTCAACTAGAAATTTGAAAATAATACGAAAAATTGATAGCGAAATTTTTGAGTCAATTTAATTTATGTTATTGTATATACACTGGCTTGATTAAATTTTGCTCATATCGCAATTTTTATACCCCAACGCGTACTGCGTAAGGGGTATATTAAATTTGTCATTCCGTTTGTAACGCCAAGAAGAAGGTGTGGCAGGTATAGAAAAATATATATATTTTTGATCAGCATCACCTCCTGAGTTGATTTCCGTGTGTCTGTCTGTCTGTCCGTCCAAAATAAAATCCACATGTTTTAAAATCCGTAAATGTTTTAAAGTAAAAAAATTAAAGAAATGACTTGCAATTCGGCACGTAACCTTTGATCTTCAATCTAAGTCCTGGCTCTGAAATTGGGAAAAATCGGATGAAAACCACGCCTACCTTCTATACAAATTGTATTTATTTAAAATTAAAATCTCTTAAAAATCCACAAAAATTAAAAAAATGACTTACAACTTTGCACATAAGCTTTAATATTTAATATAAGCCATATCTATGATATATGGCAAAATCGAATGAAAACCACGCCCACTTCCCATATAAAATGGCTTAATTTTAAAAGTAATTTTAATTTTAAAATCTTTTAAAAATCCACAAAAATTAAAGAAATGTCTTGAAATTTGACACGAATGCTTTGATATTCAATGTTAATCCTCACTATGAAATTTGGAAAAATCGAATGAAAACCACGCCTACCTCCCATACAAAGTGACTTTATTTTAACCGTAACATCTCTTCAAAATCCACGAACATTAATGAAGTGCCTTGAAATTTTGCATGTAAGGTTTGATCGTCAATATAAATCATAGCAATGAAATTTGGAGAAATCGGACGAAAACCACGCCTACCTCCCATACAAAGGGACGTCATCAAAATAGAAAAACTTTCTTTTCCCAAACTCCACCCACATCGTTTATCCAACACATACCAAATTTTGCACATATGTTCTATATACACATATGGTTCAATATGAAGTCCTTAGACTTGGAAAGTGGGCGTGGCATCTTAGTGCAAATCGAACTTTTTCATCACCGTGTGTCAGACATCCAGAAAATTTTGCACATATTATACTCGGTAATTTGAGCAATCTTACGAGTAAGTTTATAAAACTGGGCATTACTAGACAGGGGGCGTGGCACTTTATTTTTAAACTAGCTCAATCTACTCCGTTTGTCCGATTTCAACCAAATTTGTTATATATATTCTTGAGCATAATGAGTTATTGTGTTGTTGAGTTATTGAGCATATTGAGTTTTAAGCCTACAAAAGTTGGTGGGATTGGACAAGGGACGTGTCAATTTAACTCTAATTGAACGCGCTCTACACCGCTTGTCCGACTTAAACCAAATTTTGCACACATAATATTTGGCATAAGGATCAGTCTTTAGTTTATAAAAGTTTGCGGTACTATACACTAGGCGTGGCACTTTATTTTTAATCTATTTCCATCTACACCGTTGCTCCGATTTCAACCAAATTTTGCACATATGTTCTTTAGTATAATTAAAAGTTATAAGCTTACAAAAGTGGGTAGGACCGTTTTTCTGATTTCAAACAAATTTTGCAAATATATTCTTTGGAATAATGAGCAGTGAGTAATCTAAAAATTTTGCGGAATTAGACAGGGGCGTGCCACTTAAATATAAATCAAACTCCTTCTATAGTCTTTGTCCAATTTCTTCCAAATTTTCCATTTTGCTTGGAATAATAAGCAGTCAGTAGTATAGAAAATTCGCTCGAATTGAACGGGGCGTGGCACTTTAATTTTAAACGAAATTGTTTTAAGCCGTTGGTATGATTTTTCACATATATTCTTTAGCAGCCTAAAAATTAGTCTATGTGGCAGCTAAGGGTAAAATAAAATTAAGCGTATAACAAAAATATTTTTGCAGATAATATATAAACATTTTATAGACAGCTAAAGACTTCGAATATACCGCAATACGGCCGCGGAGGGGTATTTTAGCTTCGGCACCCTGCTCCGTTCCTTACTAGTTTTTAATTTCTTTTAGTCACTTTCTTATAAAAGTATTGAAGTTTAAAAAATGTAATTTTATTTTTCTTATGCTTGTGTGTACTATTTTCACATTCTTTTATCACATGTACTTGGTATACGAGCACAAGTAAGCGACGAAATTTCATATCGAAAACACTTCGGTTTTGAGTACCGTATTTGATGTATTACTTTTGTTTTGTGGTGTACTCACTAGTAGTTGGTTGTTGACAAAGATAGAGCGTAAAAGCCTTATTCTGGTGTTTGACAATTGTAAATTCATTGACAAGATAGTCTTTTATGTGCTATTCTTTTGTCCAAGGAGTTGGAAACTTTCAAAATGTTTCGCAAATTTATTTTTTCTGAATATTTTTTTTATGGTGTTAACATTTTTGTCATGTTATGAGCTTTTGGTGACATTTTAGAATAAGAAATTTTTACAGTTGTCAACAAATTTACAATTGTCAATCACGAGAATAGGGTAATAAGTATAAGTGTTTCAAGCAAATGTTTTGAAGAGATGTTCGGATGTATTCGTGCAGATGTCGAATAGCAAAGAAAATATAGTCGCCATTTTGAAAGACTAAGAAGAAAACATTTCTTGAGAGCAGTTTTGAGATTCAAATATATTGGGCAACTGTTAATAAAAATATCAGCTTCTTAAAAATGGTCGAACAACCAACTTTCGTTCTTTTGGATCAGTTCATTTCGACTTTCTTTTCATTAAAATTTTACATAATCAGGGAGTTCAATGAATTTCAAAAGTATAGCTTAAAACCCTCCGTGTGGGATAGGATTTTGAATCCCTAAAACCTCCCGTGAGCACGGGTCTGTGCATGTACAAATGTTGGATTGTCTGGTCGATTTTCTCGTACTGTTCTTACCAATAATAACGAAAGCAAAATAATAACGGAAGCAAAAATACGGGCAAAAATAATAAAATTAAGCAAAGATATGAATTACCTGTTGCAAAATATCCCAAATTTGAAAGTCTGGCAATAAGTCTCTGTGATGTGATGAAATGATCGAACGTAACAGTATGTTGATTTGGTTTATCAACATGCGAAAGCAAGCTCAATACGGCATTGTCTTAAGACCATAGCCATTTTCGACTCTCGAAGAGGCTCCAGCGTACGGAATGAATTGGTATAGATATACTTCAGATGAACAAAGATCCCAATATTTATAGCCGAAACGAATAAGTTTATCTTTTATAAACATTTTTCATGAATGATGACCATAATACGCAATCATTTGTTCATCGATTGACAATTCATGTGAAAATATACCAAATTTCACAAGCCTCTCGTTGAGGAGGTTGTTGAATGGTGCTACTTTTGAAAATTTACCGGTTGGATCAATTTTGCTATTGGAACAGGGATAGGATTTTGAATCCCTAAACCTCCCATGAGCACGGGTCTGTGCATGTACAGAAAAACTAGCTGTAAGCTAAAATACTTGGCATATGAGGCTTGGTCATACTTGATATTAAAACTTCATACCTCTTCAATACCGCGTATCAGCCACTTGCAATACCACGTAGTAGAAACTTGCAATACCGCGTTTATTGCAAAAAGGCCAAAATTGATATTTGGATTTTAAATTTGATTTAATTAATAAAGGGCGTATTTTCCATTAAACGGTGATTTAAGAACAAAGCAATTATCTAATTTTAAGAAACAAGTATCTTGTTTTTAGTTTAGTTGGAAATACATTCAATAGTTTAAAAGAAGGCAGTTTGTCTGTACTTCTGTATTATTTTACTATCACCGTTTGCGTGTATGTGCAAGTGGTGGATACGCGGTATTGCACGCCCAACGATTAGTTGCGTTATTTTTCTTAACAGAAAGATTGCACGTACAAAAGCTGAATACTTTTTGTAGATACTCCTTCTGATGTTTGTGGATCGATGGAAAAGTCCCTTGGCTTAGCTCTATGTTTATATAAGAAGTGTTTGGATACTTTTTTAAAATGAAAGATCAAATCGCCAGTTCAGTAGAATTCTTGGACCTTGTTAAAAATCAAATTGTTCCAAGAAATAAAATGTTTCACACGTATAACGGCACTGAGTTCTGCAATCGAATAATGACAACAATCAATCAAAAATCAGGAATAGTTTATCAAACATGGACACGCCGCATAAAAATGGCTTGGAAAAAAAATGAACAGGACGTTGATCGAGAAGGCTCAATTGTAGCCGAGTAAAACATTTTGTAAAGAAGCGACAAATTTGGCAATTTAACTTTTCAACAGATTAGCGTGTATGTTTAAAAAATTGAATTTCTGAAGAGGCATGGTCTGAAAAGAAGCCTACATTGTTGTATTTGAAAGTGTTTAGTTGCAAAGCCAATTTCATGTTCCGAAAATAACGTGACAGCAGCTTGATTTGAAAGGTACCGAGTTGGTATACATTGATTACTGGACAGAGTCAAATGTATACAGATTTCGGTATCCGATTACCAAGCAGGTTACCATCAGTGAAGATGTCGTTTCACTATAAGTATAAACAGAATTTTATTATAGTGAATACAATTTACATGATAGTGAAGTATTTTATATGTATTCTGACAAATAAGGCTAAGAAAAATCCTGTTGAAATAGTACAGATAGAAACTTAAATTTACATATGCACTAAATTGTCCAAATGCACAAACATGTGAGGAGGCACAAAAGATAATAAATAAGACTATAAAAACACAGGCAAGCAAACAGCATACACAATGGACAGTTTAGTCTATTCACCTGAACTAAAGCCACTGTTCTGAAGCTTATAAAACCAATTTATAAAATTTGCACCGAAAGTTCTGGTACCATTAGCTATGCATTAAGCAATGCGTTGGGTATTGCAGAAAACGGTATTCTTTGTTCCACATATTTCATCATGGTTAACACTGTTTTTACCGGGATGCTATGATTTTTCATCCCATTTTCAAATTGTTTTCTTTATGCATGCGAACGCAGCTGAAAACACATAGCCCACACACAGCGAACACATACATAACATCATACATACCTACATCATTCACATACACCTGTATATATAACTACCACTATAAAAACATCAATGCAAATATTACAAAAATATTTGAAATATTTTATTTTCGCTTTTGGTCAAAAGAAATTTCAATTTACGTTTACAAAAGGAATTTTAATTTGAAGCCAATAAAAATTTCGAGTTATACGGCCACCAAATTCACGTGAGTATATCCGTAGCTGAGTGTATTAGTGTATGTGTCTGGTGGAGTGTGTTGATATAATAAAATGCATTTACCACATGCGATTCCCATTTGAATATGTTAACGTTAACCAAAGCGAAACTAAATTGATAGGTTTTTTTGAAAACCACTTTGAGCTAGAATATTTTTTTATTTAATTAAATTTAAAATTATATTAGAAATTTAGCTTCACAAAAGGAGTTATTGTATACAAACAACCATTAGCAAAATTTTCAATTATAAAGAGAGTTGATTGTAATTGTACGTGAGCCGTTACCAAAAATATCAATCTTATATAATAGTATAGATATACAATGTCATATGAAAAGACTATTAATATTTTTTTTAAAATAAAAGTCTTTAAAGACTTAAAAATAAATATCTTTAAAGACTCTGGCGTTTGACTCTTATTTAAAAGGTTAAAAATAAATCTTAAAGATAAGAGATAATAAGAAATTTTTATAATCACTCTTATTGAAAAGCTCTTATTTTTTAACTTTTTTATTATTAACCCATTCTGGACTGACCTGTGTTCCCGTTGAGATAGAATGTTGAAACTTTCCATAAATACTTAGTTTGGTCTAACTTAGAAAATAAAAAAAAATTTAATAGTCCTTAAGGGATTAGCTGTTAGTACCGTTGCTTATACGTAACGCTGGTGTTTCAAGATACAAATTTGCAGAAATTTTATGCATACAATTTTTTTATTCAACTGAGTTGGAATGGAAATAAAAATTGAAGAAAATAATTAAATTTTGTTTTATTTTATTTTATTATTTTACTTTTTATGTATGGTATGTCTCAAAACAGTGTGGATGTAATCCAATATTGCATTTTGAGCAAACGAAAATGGTTTGACTATGGCATTGTCGACAGTGAAGGCGGTTTTCACGGCGCACAATGTTATGATCTACTCGAGCCTTACTAATAGAAGCTTGAGCTGATCTTCCACCAATTTTTCCGACAGGTTTCAGAATATTGTCTGTAGGCAACAAGTATTCCACAACAAATGCCCGGAAATTAGCTTTTGGCATATAAGATTGTTTGGCAACTTTGCAGAGTAGACAATGTATCTTCCATGCGTTCACCATAGCCGCGTCAAGGCCATTCGTAAAAACTGGCCAATACCACTTCTTGCCACGAGTCCGAATACGATAATTATTTATAGCATTATCAAAAAGATTGACGCCTCCCATTGTTTTGTTGTGTAGTTCAACAACTTTCGGCATAGGAAGCTACACCATTTTCTTCTTTTTAGGATTATACCGTTTTGCTTTTTTAAATGGTTGAGCCTTAGCATGATTTGACAAAACAGCAACAATGGAATTGTCATTCCAACGTACAGCCCACATCTCGTTCGACTTGTCAAAGCAAAAGTCACTTGCACCACGGTCCTTCCTTTTCAACAACTTCACATCACACAATGTTGGATTGCCTGCTCGATTTTCTTGTACTGTTCCCACCAATAATAACGAAAGCCAAATAATATCGGATGCAAAAATACGGGCAAAAATAATAAAATTAAGCAAATATATGAACTACCTATTGCAAAATATCCCAAATTTGTCTATGTGATGTGAAGAAATTATCGAACGTAACAGTAGTTGATTTGGTTTATAAACATGCGAAAGCAAGTTCAATACGGCATTTTCTACAAGACCATAGCCATTTTCGACTCTCGAAGAGGCTCCAGTTAGGAGTGAATTAGTATATACGGAATGAATTAGTATGGATATCCTTCAGATGAACAAAGGTCCCAATATTTATAGCCGACACGCTATAAATATTCAGACATGCTTTTACAAACATTTTGCATGAATGATGACCATAATACGCAATAATTTGTTCATCGATTAACAATTCATGGGAAAATATACCAAATTTCCTAAACCTCTCGTTGCGGAGATTATTGAATGGTGCTACTTTTGCAAATGTATTGGTTGGATCAATTTTGCTGTTGGAACAGAGATGAATGTTTGATTTGATTCGTTTGAATCGACCACGTGCTATGGATGATTTCATTATTTGAATTCCAAATATTGAACTGTCGGACCAATAAAAATTTAATTGGGCATTGTATTGATACAGTCAGTCCAGTCAAAAACAGGATAGCAATAAATTGTTTTCATTTCTTGGTTGTTGGTTACAAATTTTGGATCATTCTTATCCACTGCAGAATATTCGTTAATTAATTAATTATGTCATCATCAATGAACAATTCAAATAACTGTCATGGATTTAAATCTCTTTCATTTGAGATGTCAACGTCCTGTTTTCTCAAAAGATGTTTTGAGAAAACAGTACAAAAAATCATTCCATTTTCGATGCAGCTGCTGAAGTTGACGGTTGGTCAAAGGCAATGTCGTTATTTTGTATTGCTCTGGTAAATCAACTGGTTTATGCGGATTTTCATCATCAAATTCACAGGTGACTTCAATTTCACAAGCGATTTCAGCAGAAAATTCTGGGAATGAATCTTTCAAAACTTGTACATTGTCGTCGAAATCTTCATTGTCACTAATGTTATCAACTTTTGGTGGTGGCAAAATAACCATGTTTATGCGATCAGCATCTCGGAGATTTATATTGATATCTTCCTTATCACTGCTCTAAATCATGAATTCTTCAAATTCTTTTCCACTCAAAAACCTTTTTCGATACATTATTTTACGGTATTCTATCAGCTGTCCTACTCAGCACGTTGCCACCTCGACATTTTTAATTTTCGATGGAACGCTATCACTGAACATACTCTTCCAATAAGAGTTTCCAAATTTCTACAAGCAAAACCAAGCGTTTTGTGCTAATATTCCATCACATGAAATTCCACAATACAATAAAAAATATACAAAAACGTATACATAAAAATACAGGTGGAAGCCACGTATGTCAGTCAAACTTCATAAAAATCCACAAAAGTTATATATAAAGCCTAGCAAAGAGGCTCGTATAAGAATTATATTTTTTGTCATATCACATTTTTGATTTGTGAAAAAATGAAAAATTTCGAAATTTCCCGAGCTAGGAAATGTAAGTAAACGTAATTGATCAGCCTTGAGAAAAAACAGGTCGATTAAATAAATTCTTTGAATTTTATATCGTATCTGAAGATCATGAAAATCTTACATTGTATGACCTCTAGGTTAAGAAAAGTGTACCGTTGCGTATACGCAACTCTGGACAAAAATGGGTTAAAGTGTTTTTTTTTTAAATTCTCTTATTTTAAAGAATTTGTGGAAAAAGTTATAAATTTTGATTTTAATGATTAATGATTTTAACACGATTTTTTCTTTAAATGTGTTTAAATGATTAATTTTGCATGATAGCCACTTAAATCGTGTTTGATTAAATCACATTGAAAAACCATCATTACCATCAGCAGTTCAAAAATCAGCAAAAAAAATTATAACAAATAATTTATTTTTTAAGCCGGAAACGAGCCCACCAGCAAATTATATTATTAGATATTGAATATCTTTTATCGCTTAAGCGCACTACTATAATTTTAAAGCATCACTTACAAGGAAAGGTCCCCAGGTGTCACTCACCGATTTGAATAATTTTTGGATATGTGATAGAGGACAAAAATCTAAGGTTGACATATTTTTTATACGTAAAAAAAAGGTAACTTTTAGAATTCTTTTAAATAAAATATAAATGATAATGAAACAATTTCGAAAATGCGCTCCTTTTGATATCGACTAAATACTGTTAAAAATTACAACAACAAAATTACAATGAAATTTATTTCCCCAAAATGGATGCCAGCATATGTGGCTTTAAAATACCTTTCGTTTGATACCAAATTTGTATATATTTCTATGGAAAATAGTGAAATTGTGGCAAAAAAACGAAATTTTCGCTGATTTTAAAACGCCATTTTGAAACCGTAAACTATCGATTGAGCACGTATAAAAAAATACTTCGACCTTAGATTTTTGTCCTCTATCACATATCCAAAAATTATTAAAATCGGTGAGTGACACCTGGGGACCTTTCCTTGTTAGAAACCTTCATTTAACTTAGGATCTAATTTTGAATGGGATCGGTATAAGCTAGCTTGTTAAACCACCTGTTGCTTCAACTTTTAATCCGATAGTAAAAATAATCGTTTTTCTTAGGCTTGCTTTAATGTTTAGTTTGTTGGTAATATACACCAGCTAGAAATAAAGCTTCAGGTCAGTATAATAGTAAAACATTGTTGCTTTGAAGCTGTAGAAGTGTGCGCTAGCGCCAGTTACAAAGCAACACTTCTTCATTACACAGCATTCATTTTTAGCTCATGGCCAAAGATGGTTACAATGACTGAACGTGATTTTGTACAGGGGCTTTTTTTGTTTTGGTTTTTTTGGATAAAACCTCGTAGCAATTTTCAGCGCTATAGCAGGAAGGTGTTTGTTGTTGGTTCAAAACAACGGCTCATATAATAAGACAAAAAATTGGGTTGAATTTAATTTGAAGTTGTCTGCATGCGATTTATATGGAGCGCGAAACTAGCTATTTGAGATCAGCACATGATGATATTCAACAATTGCCTTTCTCTGTTGGGTTGCGCATGCGCCTTCCGTCCATTCGCGTTGTCTATCGTTGTTTGGTTGGCCCCATTGCCAAGTCAACCGCGGTACAAAACTGAACTGGTTTTAACACATTCCGCCACGTTAAGTGTAGGCAACATTGGCAACGAACTTTGTGGTGAAATACATTTTTAAGGAAATCTGTTAAATTTTGCACAGCAACACAATGAAGCCAAATCTGATTTTTTGCGAATGAAAAATACTAAATTGTACATGAGGGGCTTTCACGATGTGATACATTTGATCTAATATTGTACACACAGTCATAGTCAAACCCAAAAGTCAATTTTAGAACTTTTAATTATGAATTCTAAAAAATCGTCTTTGACAAGCAATCGATTACAATATTATGAAAAATTTAACTATTTTCCGACATTTTGTTGTCTTTTCTTCAAACAAAATTATTTTAAATCGGAAACTCAAGTTCTTTTCCTCAAAAGTAAAAAGAAAAAATTCGTTTATGAATAGCTAAATTATACATTTTCATAAAGTACTGTTTTAGAGCCTTAAAAATAGCTGTATTTTTGACAAATACTTTGACCCATTAAATTAGGTAGGGCATTAGGGATACCTGCTTTAATAACAAATACAACGAAATAATCCTTATTGTATTCATAGCAAAATTATTTCCACAAGAAAACATTTATTGAACTCCCCAATTAATAAAATTGAAGAAGAAATAAATGCCCAGTCAAATATTTAACAAAAAATTTATTGAACAATTGTTTTTTAACAGCGCCATATAGTGTCAGACATAATGTAGCGTACATTCTAAGTCATTGTAATCGATGGTTTTCTTTTAGCATAATATAATTGAATTGATTTTAAATATATTAGCGACTTTCTAATCGTGTATCTATAAATGTTTTGCTACAAATTGGAAATTTGTTTAAAAGGTGCCTATAGCAGTGAAAGGACCAGCGGGATTGGTGTTAACATTAACATAAATTTATTGCAATTTGAACTGATTCGGTTTTGGCAAATGCTTTTGAATTACGGATTTTTAACTTATTCTCAAAATGGAACGCTCAATACAAATAAATTGTTAAAATTACATTGAATTGTCTCTTTCAATCAGGTGTTTTTGGTCCAGAGCCCGTAAAATTCTCAAAACTAATCAACTAAACTAATTGCAAGCATAAAGATAGTCAGAGCTAAGAAAAATTTTCAGGAGCACAAAGTAAATTTTCAAGGAAGAATAAAGTTGGCGCTATGAATTTACCCGTCAGTTGCTACAGCGTATTTAAGTACTATGCTTACTATTTAAGTACTAAAAAAGAGTTTTCTTTTTAAAAAAATGGAATACATACACGGAAAAAATTTTCTACTTTAATCAAGCGAAAACGGATATAAATCATGACGAAAAATTACCGATTCTAAGGTTGGCCAGTTTCATTTAATATATATATATACAAAATTGTAAAAAACATGTACATGAAATATTTTTTTAAAATTTTTTTTGCGTTTAACATTTTGAATGGCGATGAGTCCAAAAATCGCATTTTTAAAATTTTTGTCTGTCTGTCTGTCTGTCTGTTAAAGCATCATGCGAAAACCACTGGATGGATTTAAATGAAATTTGGCACCTAGGTTCCTTATATCCCCGGTCATAACATGCTACTTTTTATCCAGTAAAAAAGGTTGGACATTCTTTTTTTAAGATTATCTCCGAAACCGTTGATACGATTTGCATGAAAATTTTTATGTAGAGGTTTTCGAATACGGTGAATTTTTATAACTTATCTACTCTGTTCTATCTCAAACACCAGGGAGCGCTGTAGTACAAATATTTTGAAAAACTTCGAAAAACTACTAAGTCGGGCAGCCGAATCGCATAAAAATTGGAAAATAGGGGATTTCTGATTCGGTGAGTGTTTTGGACTTATCTCTTTTGTGCTATCTTGAAAACCAGAAGGCGCTTTAGTACAAATATTAGGAAATCGTGTAAAACTCCAAAACTGCTCATCCGATTTGGATGAAAATTTGTAAATAGCGATTTTCGAGTACGGCAAGGGCTCTGGTGCTATCTTTTTGCTCTTTCTCGAAACTAGAGGGCGCTGTTGTCCAATTTGTACGTTTGTATGTTATTAAACTGTTCCTTAACTGCTGCACTGATTTTGATGAAATTTTTTGTGTGTGTTAGAGTGGATACCTGGATGGTTCAGATTCACAATTGTACTCGGTAGGTGGCGCTGCGATCGTGTTTAAGGCATTTTGTTTTTACAGTTTATCTCCGAAACCGTTCATCCGATTTACATGAAAATTTGTAAATAGGGTTTTTCGGATATGGTGAGATTTTATGACTTATCTTCTCTGGTCTATCTTGAACACCAGAGGGCGCTGTGTACAAATATTTTACAAAAACTTCTAAGCTGTTTATCCGATTTTCATGAAAATTGTTTTATACGGGTTTTCTAATATGGTGACTGTTTTGGACTTATCTTTTTTGTACTATATCGGACACCAGAAGGCGCTGCAAATCTCTTAAGAAATAGTGAAAAAGTAAAAAGCCGCTCATCCGATTTGGATGAAAAATTTTATTAAATGATTTTCGTGTACGGCAACTGTTATGTCGTTATCTCTTTTGCTCTGTTGCACAATTTGTACGTGTGTGTGTTATTAAACTGTTCCTAAATGGCCTCAACGATTTTGATGAAATTTTTTGTGTGTGCTTAAGTGGATCCCTGGATAGTTCAGATTCGCAATTGGACCCAGTAGGTGGCGCTGTGATCGGGTTCCACGAATTTTGTATTATAGTTTGTTTCCGAAAGCATTCATCCAATTTACATGGAAATTTGTATTTAGGGGTTTCGGGATTGAGCACCAGAGGGCACTGCAGTACAAATGTTTAAAATATCTCGAAAAATTCCTAGCTGTACATCCGATTTGCGTGAGCATTTGTACATAGGAGTTTTCGGATACGGTGGGTATTTGGGACTTTTTTTTCTGCGCTATCTTAAACACCAGATGGTGCTGTTGTACAAATCACTTAAGAAATCGTGAAAATCTCAAAAACCGCTTATGCGATTTAGATAAAAAATTTGTATTTCGGATATATAGGATTTGATATCGAGTAAGGAAAGGGCTTTGGCGTTATTTTTGTATTCTATCTCTTAAACCATAGGGCGCTGTTGTACAAATACCGCAAAAAACTCAAAACAACTCATCCGATAAGTATGATTTTTATAAGTGGTTTTCGGGTATATCTTGAACCCCAGAGGGCACTGTACTACAAAATACAGTAAGGCGTAGCAAAGCTCGAAGGG
Source organism: Coremacera marginata (assembly GCA_914767935.1). Lineage (NCBI taxonomy): Eukaryota > Metazoa > Arthropoda > Insecta > Diptera > Sciomyzidae > Coremacera > Coremacera marginata. The sequence continues at coordinate 121,182,256 of OU612047.1, forward strand.
TGATAAATATCTTCTTTTCTTCTGTATGTGTATTTACATACCACTTTCTTTTTTCGCAAATCAGGACAGCTGATGCCGAATTCTGTGGTATTTGATTACGTATCAACACATGCCAAGTCAGTTGCGTCGTAAGTTGGCGTTGTTTTGACATTTCAATTTCTATTTTCAATGCTTATTTAATTTGTGTCCAGTATCCTCGCGAATTGCCAATAATTCGTTTCTGCTCTGATTTTTTTTCAAAAATGTGCAATCTATCGAATACAATATAAAACTTGAAAATATATTTTTGCAAGCGATCGGCGGCACGCACACACAAATCACGATTTCCCCAAATTTTTCTCATAATTTTCGGATGTTGAAGCTACATTTTGTTAATTTCGCCGAAGTTGCCTGTTTGAAAGATGCACACAAAATTTATTCAAAAGTTTGTGAGAAGTTTTTTCAAATTGACGAATGAAATCGAAAATTATTTATATCAACTCCCGAGTTAAGCCGGGTATTCAGCTAGTTTTATACAATTAAGTGCTATTTTTATTTTACTGACAATTCTTATGAATTGCAATTTTACAGAATAATTTTAGGTCAAATAAGCTCTAATTTAGTCTGCATTAGCTATGCTAAAAACAATAACAGATTTCGTTATTTGAATATAAACTTAATGACAGAATTCACATTCATTTAAAAGGAATTAGCTCGCAAGCTCTTTCCCTTTCATGGCCCAGTTCGTTAAGATGATTGGTTTTGTTTTGGGCCTTAAATCAGACTGTGCTTACATTTTTGTTGTTAAAATATTTTTTTTTTAATTTTTCCAGGTTTTTTTGTTTTTTTTTTTTTTTTTTTGTTTTATAGATAAAATTGTTAAAACACCATAGGCGTAGCCAGAATATCAGCCAATCAGAAACAATAGGGGTATTCTCGCAGTCTTGCAACGTTGAAAAATTAGTAAAAATATAGAATTGCAAGACTGAAAAATGCAGCACTGCGAGAGCGCACATAAAAATTGCAAATATCTTAAAAAATGCCACGCACAGGTGAAAATAAAAAAATTTTGGATTTTCTTATTGAAAATGCTGCTTTTAATATTATTCTGGATGATGGTAATTATTTGTAGCAATTTTTGTTCCCGTAATTATCTGAATGGTATTGGCTTTCCAGATGAGCGCTCTTATTGGAGGATATTGACAGAATTGGAAGAAGATATTCTTGTCACTGTGTCGACCCGATGTGGAATCTTTCACAATGTTCCCAAATCTTTGGAATGGAGATCGACGGTGCTTGCAACGTTCGATGAAAATCGTTTTCAACAAATGCTACGTGTGACAAGAGATCAGTTTGGATTCTTATTATCATAAATCAGCAATTGTCCACAATTCATCAACTCACACATGCAGCAGCAGCACCCTATCGATCTTGGAAATGGGGAACCATTTATAAAATAACGTTTAGAATCTTTCAGTCTTTCTTGCGTCTCCAACCCAAATATATTTCATGGCTTGATTCCACCGACAGGCAAGATATTGTCAACAAAACATACCACGAGTTGCCGCATTGTGTAGGATATATTGATGGCACTGAACTGAAGCTTGCCGAAGCACCAGTGGTAAGCCACACAGCATAGTTTTTGAAAAGCCGCATATATTCGATTAAAGCGCAAGTCGTATGCGATTATCAGCTAAAGATACGTTATGTTGCAGTAGGCCATTTTGGAAGTGCCCATGATGCACGCATATTTCGGACAACCATTTGCAAACCACCCTCATTACTCCATTCAGGTCGAATTCCCAGGAATTGAACCTGTTGAAACGCAAAGCTTGCAACTTACGACATAGCAGATTCCGAGTTAGAGTGGAACATTGCTTTGGCATTCTTTTTGGAGCGTTCTGGTAGCCTTAAAGCATTAAGGATTCAAGTAAAAGATGAAAAAAGTCACAACTTCTGCTCACAGTGGCTTATGGTTTGCTGTATATTGCACAATATTTAACTTAGCCTCTCGTCTACCTTTGAGGATAACTTCAACAGCTTGACTCAGGAAGAAACACAAGCTGAGATCACTCCAGCCGACGATAGCCCAAGACCAATGAAAGCAGTTGAAAAAAGACTAGCATTACACCGAATTATGTTTGATAATGATTAAAAAACAAAAACAAATTCCATTTTTGTTTATATTTTATTCAGCATATTTTTTATTAATTTTAAAGACCAAAAAACAATTTCCATTTATTTTATATTTTATTTAGCATTTTTTTTTATCAATTTCGTAATTTGGCAACCCTCTCTTTCATCTCCATTTTTAATTTTTTAAGCTCAACTTTTTGTTCCTGCTTTTTTTCTTCACTTTGTAGCTTTTTTATTTCTAATTCTGATCTCTTTTCATCTTAAGCTATTAATTCTTTTGAATTTCATTTTCTTTCTCCAATTTAATTTTTTCGAATAAAATTCTATCCTCTTGGATTTTCGCCAGCTGCGATATGGCTGATCTGGACGCCTTTGTTGTTGGTGTGGTAGCTATCCGCGCAGCTGTTGGTGCTGGGGCGGTGGAAAATGGTGCGTCTGTAGGCGAAGTTGGTAGGATCTCTTCAGCAAACTGTGGTGTTGATGCAGGAGCAGCTAAAGAAGGTGGTGGTGGGGAATCGGTACATAAAATTGGCGCGAGCTCCACAGTTCGCCTCCCGAAAATTTTCTTTAGCCTATTGTAGTGTGGACACAACTTCAGTACTTTTGCTGTAATAATTTATGTTATCATTGGTTTTTTCCACCATATAAACATAACTTACCTTCGACATTTCCATTTCCGTCTTCCTCTAGCACTCCTGCCCCCGATGATCCAAGCAAGTCATTGGCTTTTTTGAATTGGGTTTTCAGGTGTCGCACCTTCTACCGCACAGGGTCCCACGTTGCCTCCAGCTGCGTCTTTTCTATCAATTCTTATACTAGAATTGAGCTGTGGAGTGCTGTATCATAAAAAAAAAAAAGCTTAAATAATTAAATTTTCTTGAAATGCGTAACAAACCTCAAAATCAGGCTCCTCATGTGAATATTCTATAATTGACACAATCTCGCTCTCTTTCCACGTTTTGCTTGGTGTGGTTTTGCACTTCTTTGCCAGCGTGTCCATTTTTAGCTAAAGAAATGTAGAAATATTTATTTTGAAGTAAATAAAGCCAAATTTTGTGCAATACTTACGCTTGCGCTTACGAAATTAAATTAACAATTTTGTACAATCAGCTGACGCACGGTTGCATCCCACACAAAACATGGGATGTTTTACATTTGTTGTTGGATCTTACATTTTGTTGTTGTATCGTTGCACGGATTGCAAGATTCTGAAAATTTTGCAATTCTCGTACTTTGCAAGGATTTTGCAAGACTGCGAGAATACTCCTAATGTTTTTTATATTGTTATGCATATAAATAAGCATTTTTCTACCTCACAATTTGCTTTTCCTACCAAAGAACTTTATTATACCTCTTATATATTTTTCTTACGAACAGATTTGTGCACAAAAGTAAAAAAAAAAAATCTTCAGTTTTATAAAATAGCTTTCAATTGAACAGCTTATTTAGTTTTGTTAGTGCTCGCAAACGGTGTTGCTTGATAGTCGACTAATCTTGTCTTTGCCTTATTCTCTGATTAAGGGCGATATTCTTCAAAATTCTTTTTGTTGTTTTTATCAAGGAATAATAACAAAATCATCTGTTTGTTGTTTGAATTCGTTCTCATAAATTGCACCGCCACTGTATATTACTTATTAAATACTAGAACTGTAATAGTAATTTGTTCTATGTTTATTTACGCTTGAATTATACCGCCAATAAAAAAATCATGCCTATCACTTGAATTTTAACCTACTCCCTGCTGTATTTTTTATTAATTCCGACTTCCTTTTTCGTGAACAGGACTGGAGAACTAGAGTATAATTAATTTACTAGGTTTAACCATAACTTAACATTTTTTTCTTACATCTCGCTTTATCCACCTTTCCATTTACAGCATAGGTGGACTCGGTCAGTCGTTTGAATGTCTGTTTCTTATCTTGATAATGATGACAGTCGTGCCAAGCCAAACATATTTTTGCCACAACATCCGTTTAATACTGGCACGCTACAGCCTGACTGACGAACTTTATGCCACACTGTGGCTTGTATCGAAAAAAAAAATCTACTGCTCTTTCGTGCTGAATTAGTTTCGTTTGTTGCGTCCAGAATCACAGTTCGTGGTGTTTTTTATGTTTTATAGTTTTTTGTTCAATTATTTTTTTTCTCTCCCTTGATCTGTTTCCCGCTTTACGAATAACTAGTTGCACGAACTCTTCTAGTAAGCGCATCTAAGTAAATAACGGTTTCAGTTTGATGTAAAAAAGTAGTGGAAAATCTACCAAAAGAATAAACTAGACAAGAAGCAGCAACGAAGAGCTGCTATGTTAATCGAGCTGATAAAAATTGCGGCTTGCAACTTGTCGACCTGAAGAGCTGTCAAACATTAAAGTCAACGTGTTCTGCTCAGTTAGATTCGTACAGTGCTTAGGCCACCTTAGTTGAGTTAGATGTTGTTTTTATGTGCACATTGATGTGTCTTCTTTTGGACAGATTAAGCTACAAGGCAGACACGATTCCTAACGAATGGTCGAATATATTTTAAAATGAATATATGAATTAAATGTATTTATTATAGTATCAAATAGAAGTTATTTCTTGAGATCTTCCCCCTCAACGTCATCCTCATCGTCGTCGTCATCATCATCAGCCTGGCCATCACTAGTTCCTTCATTAGGTGACACATTGTAGTCGTAATCGGGAAGATTTTTAATGAAGGAGTCAGAGTCAGTAAAGCCCAAAGAACGTGCAGCCGCTCCGGGTGGTCCTATTGGACCTGGTGGTCCCGGAGGTCCAATTGGACCTGTTAGTCCACGTTCTCCAGGAAAACCGCGACGCCCTCTGCGTCCAGGTGGACCAATTGGTCCAGATATGCCGGTACGGCCAGACTGACCTCTTTGACCTGGTGGACCAGCTAATCCGATCGAGCCTGCTAGGCCTTCACTGCCTCTATCGCCTTTGGCGCCCTGCTGGCCTGGTGTACCTGTTACTCCTGGTGGTCCTGGTGGACCCGGTAGGCAACTACATTGTGCCAGAGCCTGGCCTTGACCTTGTGGAAAAAGAACAGCAGTTTGGCGTGATCCCAAAAAAGCACGTGATCCCTCTTGTTGCAACTTATTCTTACGGCTTGCAGCATCAGCTACAATGACGCTGAGTACGACTGTTTGATGAAAAAGAAAATGTAAACATTAAAATCAAAACTACTCTGTATCACTTACGAACTAAAATAGTTGTAGAACACTTCATGCTTGATGTGTCTTTGACTTATTGAGTCCAAGTTCTTATATTTATATGTGTTCGCTAAAGCATTTGCCAAGCCAAGATGCCCTTAATAAATGATCTGTTTGAATCGAAAATAACTGTTAATCGGCAAGCATCTTGATAAGAGACTATTACATAGAACTGAGCTAATATTTTGCCAAAAAAACTTTGCCACAAGCAATTTTGTGCTATTTTGGAATTTAACGACATTTAATCTATTTAGAAGCAGAATTAGTGCGAGACCTATAAATAAGGCAACGCTTCTCTACTGATATTCATTGGTTTTAAAACAATGAAGGTTTTAGTACTCTTGGCTTTGTGTAAGGCAGTGAAACAGCTTTTTACTATGTATAATTTTTACAAATTTTAATTTCTAGCAGCCCTATGCGCAACTCTAACGGTAGCACAGTTCTTTACTCAAGTTGGTCCTCCAGGCTCACCTGGACCACCCGGCTTGCCTGGTCAACTAGGACCTAAGGGTGAGAATGGTGATCGTGGACCTGCGGGTAGACCGGGAGCGCAAGGGCCTCAGGGTGCAGTAGGACAGCGAGGCAGAACTGGAAGGCCTGGACCTGTAGGGCCAACTGGAACATCTGGTATAAGAGGGCCGCGTGGGTATGCTGGAGAACTTGGTCCTGTTGGGCCAATTGGTCTGGCTGGTCCGCAAGGACCAGTAGGTGTTCCAGGCATGGCATAAGGAACAGTTATAAATAAAAATAAATTAAAGAAAATTTCAATAAAAAATCCAATCTTTTTTTTTTAAGTTATTGACAATTTTTTGATAAATTAAATTAAAGGTAGTAACTATCATGTTTTGTTTCTGCTTACGAGTTTATCTCACAAGTATCTTTAACACAACTTTACAAACATTGGTCAACTTTTGGACCACAGAAGACAAAATACGTTTCATACGTATTGTTGTGCACTTAATTCATGTCCGTAGTCCGTTTTTTTCTATCAGGTCAAGTTTTGGAGATGTAGGCAAAATTGCAAAAAACGGGTTTTTTATGTTAATAGGGCCATATCTTTTTAACGCATCGGCCGATTTAAATTGTTTTTAAAGGGCTTGAATAACTAATTCTAGGTCTAACTATTTGTTTTCATTTCAGTTCATTATCTGTTGTAGTTTTCAAAATATTGGCCTACTAAGTTGAAAATATGTAAAAATTTTACATTATATATATATTTGTAGCCATGGAATTTTTTTTTCTTTCCATGTAATTTAATTTTTTTTTTGTCGGTTGGAAAATCTTTAGAATTTAAGTAAGGACCTTATTTTTTGCCAATAGTTTAAGGAAGCTATTTTGAAAGAACTAAATTTTTCTTAAATTTACTCTCAGAAATCTTATATAGTTACAATATACTTTGAAAGAAACTTATGTTTCCGCCATTAGATTTTCTTAGAATAAATGCATTTATGATTTAATGAAAAAATCTATTATTCTACAATGGTCCACATAAAGTCAATTATGATTCACCGAATCACAAGTACCGAATTCAAAAGTATATCGGCAAAAAAATTTAAAAATAATGAAAACAAAGACATAGGCATTGACAACAAAACGGAGAATTATACAGTTTTCTCAAAGAACGCTTGAAAAGGTCCAAAGCCAGAGCTCTGGCCGCATCAGAAGAAAGTAGAACTGCTCGAAGAGCACAAAGAGCCGCTGAGTCCTCATTTTTTTAAGAAGAGTAAGGAGTTCTTTATGGGGCTGGCATTGCAGATTGATATATGTAAGTATTTCAGGAAAAAAAAATGTTTTATACGTATTGCCTAAAATTTTCTTTGATTTTTTCCAAAATCACGTTTTTGAACTTCGAAGTCACTTTTCTCCGGTTCTACTCAACCGATTTTGATGAAACCAATTGCAATCGACGCAGAATTGTCGAATTTCTGCATGCTCAAATTTTTCATTTCAATTTTTTTTTTTAATGCAAAAAAATAACTTCAAACGTAAACACGTTCATCTCGAAACCACGTTTTTCGAGATTGCGACCCAGATTGTGCCCGTAGTTCTGCACCGATTTTGATGAAACAAAGTGCAATCGACGTAAAATTTTTACCATTCCGGTCCCTACTTCAATCATAGTTTAAACAATTTTTTACTGTTTTTTTTTTACACTAAACTACAAAAAAAAAGACCCAAAATCGGTTTTTCATTTTTCAATGATCGCCATTTTGTAAAAAATAATCGCAAAAAGATAATTGAGGTAGGGATCAGAATTATATCTGCACTGAATCTAACGCCACGCCGTTTTCTTTTTCCATTTCAGTTGATCCGAAGTCGAGTTATCCGGGCCGCAAGTAGCATACATTTTTTTCGACGCCCAACTTTGAAGGCCGACAACTTTTTGTACAGCCCTCGTACAAAGGAAAAAAAATTGTTTATTTAATTTAATATGTTCTTAATTCAATAAAAAGAACAGAATTTAAATAACTCTTTGCGTTTTACAATGAGAATTTTTTCAAAAAGGGTCCATAAAGAGCATTCCAACCAGGAATACTCCCTTTAAACTCGTCATTATTAAAAAACTTAAATATATCAAAATGTATACTTATTGACAGAATCCCAAAAACAAAATGAATGTTTGAACCATTTTTTTCTTGAGCAAACTGTTGTTATAATATTTTTTCTCAGCTTAATCGCGTACACAAAATATATTTGAAATGCATCGCAGGTTCGTTAAGACAGATAAGACTGACCTCTAACCTACCTGTTGCTTTGCCATCATCATATTCTACTCTGTTGCATTGTTGCGTCTGCCTGTTGATCTGATGACTTTCTTTTGATGATCGATAAACTATTTATTATGATGGTTGTTCTTTCATGTTTTGTTTGAAGCGATTTTTTCATTTTATTTGTTTAGCGTTTGTATCTTGTTCTTACAATGAGTGAATGAGTTCTACTTTGGAAATAATACCAACAACTACAACAATTAAATTTGATAAGAGTACAAGTGGCTGATGAATAATGCCGAATATAAACAAATTAATTGAAGAGGCCTTATGAACTGATATAACGGTGTCGATGACCTTAACATTTTTTACATTCAACTTAATTAGACTGTAAATATAATCATTTTATTGATCTCAACATTATAGTATTTTTCTCTTCTTAACCTCTTAGCACTTTCTTAAGAAAAAGAAATTTGTTTTCTTTGGAACAATTAAAAACCATTATTAGATGGTTAAAGCAATAACAGTGAGTGCGATTCCGAGTTGCAAGCATTTGGGTTGAATAATTGAGATATTTTGAGCATAAATAATGCTGGAATTAAAATTGATTTGTGACGAAAGTACACAGTTGCCATGGAATAAGTTTACTTTTAAAAAACCTTCGGTAATATGACAATATTAAAATTTTCAAGTTATAGACAACTTTTGAACGTCAACGTTTTTTGGAGGCGGTTTTCTTGAAATAGTTGATAAATGAAATAATTGTTAGAATATGTACACAAAAAGTTTATTTAAACAGGATGTTTCACAGGGTGTGCTTGAAATTTGAAAATTATTAATATGGTTTTAATAAAATTTTTTTTAGATGCACCGCGTCTATAAGGCTCCATTTAATTGGATAAGTCATATCCAAGAAAACATGGTAGGTCAATTTTATAATTAAAGTTGATAAACATGCCCATGCTCTCACTAGTTTTTCTGTGGGGGCATGTCCGTCCGTATATTATTTTATTGTCCATTGCTTAAGGACAAGTCAGTTAAGTAAGATATTTTGAAATTTAGTTCATTTTAAATTCAAGAAAATTAAGATATTCTGAAATTTCGCTCAACAACTTATATTATCCCACAAATTAATTTTGTGGAAAACAAGTTGTGGTTCGATTAACGCTGCAGCCAGCGTCCATAAAAACTTAACTAACTTTTTTTCGTTATGTTCCTTTGTATAAATAAAGATATTCAGTCTTATTTAATAGTTCAGTCATTTGGTAGTTTTACCTGGAATGTTTTCCGGAAGCTTTGGAAATGGGTACTTTTTATAGATTTTAATGCACACTTTCCGAATTGCAACTTAACCTCTTCGTATTTTTGCCGCTCGTGCCGCCACATTGGCAAGATGGCGCCTAAGAGTAGTTTTTTGCCAATATCTTCTTTCCGACTCATTTCACGATAAAAAGATACATGTACTAAATGAAACTAGAGAAATTCCCTACTATTCATGTTATAACCTTCTTTTTCGAAAAATCATTAATTCAGGCGTACCGCTAAAGTAGAGTGCAGCAAAGTGTATTCAAATAATATAAAAATTTGCTTGATTTAAGAATATTTATATTGTATTAAACTGCGTTAGAATTGTATTTCAAATGCTTAAATATTTGGAATCCTGCGTGCCCCTGGAATTGTAAGCGATGGTAGCGATTGAAATAATTTCAGCCATTAAAAGTTCAAAAATTGTCGAAACCGGCCCGGTCTGCTTGAAAATACATTTTTTTTGAGGGTTTTTATATATTTAAAAAAAAAATATTCATTAGGGATTTGCACCAAAAAGAAATACAAACCACCATTTTGATGTTGAATTTGGTGACGAATCAAATTCTGGACTTGGTATCACTGAATAATTTAGTCCGGTGCTACCAAACTCATAGCAAAATTGAGATTTTTGATTATTTTCATACTACTATTTTATTTCACAGCTGACCCATTGGTCGATGCAATGATTTCTCAAAAACTTTTTATTTTAGTTACTTACTTACTTTACTTAGGTGGCCATTACAACCCGCGTTTGGGTTTTGGCCGACCTTATCAGCTCTTGCCAGGAGTCTCTCCTTTTTGCGTGCCTTCTCCAATCGGATACACCAAGTGTGGTTAGGGCTTTCTTGGCTTGGTACATCCATCGGAGGCATGGTCTCCCTCATCGCCGTTGACCAGCGACCCTCGCCTCGAGCACCTTTTTCGCTGGAGCTTAGTCTGCTATACGATGGATATGACCCAGCCAGCGTAGTCGCTGCACAGTTATACGCCAAACTACATCAATGTCTTCGTAGAGCTCATACAGCTCGTGGTTCATACAGCACAGGTAGAACGAGCGTCTTGCAGAGGGTTAGTTTTGTCGATCGAGAGAGAGCTCTGGAACTTAGTTGCTTACTGAGCCCGTAGTAGCACCTATTAGCAATTATTGTTCTTCGCTTTATCTCCAGGCTGACTTCGTTGTTGTTATTGGCGGTGCCAAGGCGGTGCCAACAAACTCCTTGACTTGGGATTCTAGACGCCATGCTGGCTTGTTCGTAGACAGCATATTCTTTGTTTTACCCTCATTTATCGGCAAACCCACTTTGGCTGATTCCTTTTCGATAGCGGTGAAAGCAGCGGTAACATCTCTCTTGGTTCTGCCGACAATATCAATATCATCACCGTACGGAAGGAGCTGGAAACCTTTGTAGAAAATGGTGCCATTACGATGCACACCAGCCTTTCGTACGATCTCCTCCATGATGATGTTGAAGAGATCGCAAGACAGTGGATGGCCTTGTCTGAAACCTCTTTCGGTATTGAAGGTTTCGGAGAGGTCATTTCCTACCTTGACGGAGCTGCATGTGTTGCTCAACGTCATTCTGCAAAGTCTAATCAACTTTGCAGGCATACCGAAGTCAGACATTGCTGCGTATAGGCAATCCCTTCTCGGGCTATCGAACGCAGTTTTAAAATCGCCAAAGAGATGGTGCGTGTCAATTTGATTTGACAAATCATTGACATTGATTTGATTTGGCGTGAAAATCTGGTCTATGGTGGACTTTCCAGGTCGAAAGCCACACTGATGAAGGTCCAATCAGTGTTTTTGCTGTCTACTTTAATCTTTCACACAGTACGCTTGAGAGAACCTTATATGCGATGGAAATAAGACTGATAACTTGATAGCTAACGCAGATTGTTGGGTCTCCTTGGCATGCTTTCCGCTAGCCATATTTTGCTGATGCATGCGCCTTATGAATTCATCGCCGCCGGTTTTAAACAATTCAGCTGACAGGCCGTCAGCACCCGCTACTTTATTGTTTTTGAGTCGTTGGATAGCAACTCGAACCTCTTCGTGGCTACGTGGTGATACTTCCACTCCGTCTTCGTTGATTGGTGGCACTGAACTGCGCTCTCCATAGGCGGCATTGGCGTAATCGTCGCCAGTAAGTAAATTGGAAAAGTGGTATTTATTAATTCTATTAATTTTATTTAATTCTATAAATATTAATTCTATTAATTAATTCAATTGGAAAAATTTTCTGTGTCAGATGGAGGATTCGAACCTGGGTTCTCTGGCGTAAAAGTCACACACTCTACTCAATACCCACGGCCGCCACTCATTGCACTTACTATTTACAAAATACCGGCAACGCAATTGACGGCTTTTTATTGCAAAGTGACAAGTAATTTTGACAGGGTTGCTCCTTACGCAGTCTTTGGTGCTTAAAGTTTTACGCAAATCGTGTCGTAAAGTTCATATATAAAAAATTGATATTGCGTAAGAGATACGCGGTTACGTAGCCCATACGAAGTGACTTGAATCCTCTTATTGTGTAATTTGTAGCAAATGGTATTTTATAGACATTGCAGTTGTTGTTGTAGATGTTGCTGTTGTGGTTGGTGTTGAAGTTAGTTGATGAAGTTGTTGAAGTTGTTGTTGTTGCTATTCTTTCAGTAGAGCTGTTGGTGGTCGTGAATTTGAGCGCTGAGGTTCTATCAGCTGTGTATTTACTGTGCACAAATACAATATAAGTTACTCGATATGGGCTTTACTCGGAAGATATCCTTCATCGTACCTTTAGGCAGGTACTTTTAATTTATCTTGTCACCTCACTTTAACACTTAATCATTTAATGGCAATCCTGCCACTTCGGTACTTTATGCCCGACATAAGACATTACACAATTATAAATTTTTAAAGCATTAATATTAACGTTAAACTGTTTTTTACTTTCTTAAAACCGTGCTTTATTGCATATAAAATAATAATTAGACATAATTTAAGTAATTATTTTTTATCATTAATCGAAAAATTTAGAAACAATGAAAAATAAAAAAAGTTTGCTTTCGGGCGCCATTTTTTCCATTGTAGGGATGAAAAAAAAATTTTCATTGCATATCTTTGAAGTCAAACCATCGGGAACACGTTATACTTGCATTTCAATGCACTCAAGATATCCGGTATCATCGAGAATATCGCGGTTAAAAAAAAAAGAATTATATTTGCATTTTTTTGGGTATTTCTGCAAAAATTAGGAGTAAATTGCAATTTTTTTGAAATTTTATGCACTCCATTCGGAAGAGCGACGTTCAAATAATAAAGTATGTGGCTTTTTACACGGGGTTGAAAGCCAAGGTAAACACCAGAATATTTGGACGTTAAAGAGTTAAGTGAGTTGATAAAAGTTGTTGACTTTCAATCTTCTTTTGTAATGGAAAACTTTTGTGAAGGTATGTAGATTAATTTAAAACAAAATTATTTGCTTAAAAAGCCTTGGTATATTAAATCAGGTTATAAATTAGCGATTGAAAGTGTAGCATGAATAAGAAAAGATAAATTGAGCAAACATTTTAATAGGCTGCCAAAAAAAATTGCTTTTTAAATTCAATTTTGTATTAACTTTCACTCTCGTAGATAGTTTATACAAAAATTAAGCTGTTAGCTTTTAAAAATAAAATCTTCAAAATATTTGCATTTTAGGAAGAGGCCTTAATAACTCAAGAACAGAACTCTATTAAGACCTAAAAAAAATTAAAATAGACCAAAACCTCACAAATTACAGATTCAGATTTTATATGCATATTCATTGAACGTATTCGCTTCCGAGCTTTGTCCACAAGTAATCGCTTGCAAAACTTTTCGTAGACGTTGAGTAATTTCGATTTTAATACCCGCACTTTCTGAGACTTTGAGCAACTCTGATGAAAAGGCTTTGGGAGCTTTCGAGAGAAAGATCCTTTGTAAGATCTACAGAACAATATGCGTCAAAAAAATTATGAGCTGTTTGAACTATACGCTGGAGACTTCCGCATTTCCGTTGGAAGGACCAAGTAGAACAAAGTCCAAAATAGAAATGGCTGGCGCAAATTCTTACAACACCTAAGTAAGTAAGTCTGTAAGATCCAAGCACTTTAACATGAGTTAACAGAATTTTTTTAACCATGGATGATTTTTGCTTTAATTCATAACAATAAAAAAAATAAATAATAAGCTGTATTATCACTTAATTATGAAAACAACCTCCGTTGACCTGAATGTACGTACAAACCGTATTACCATGTAAGTACAAATGGAAAAAAGTCTTTCCAAACCATAATAAAACTGGTGCCAGCGCCATGTTTGAAAATTATCGTTGTATGAATGGCGACGCTACGATCACCATCAACACTAATTGAGCGGAAGTAACGCGAAAAATCGTTGAGTTTTGTTTTTTTTTTGTGGATTTTATTGAAGCATCCTGTTGGTATTTTAGATAGACACACACACACACACACACAGATGCAAGCAGAAGAAATAAACTTTGCAAAAGTTTTTTTTTTCACTACAATTTGTTTGCATTGTTTTCTTGTTCCAGAGCACAGTGCCGACCAATGTTCCTGCCACTCATTTAACGCTTTGGATTTATGTTTTTGCTCGGTTTGTTATTTATTTTCTTTACAATTTCATTTCCGTTCATTTGAAAATGTAATTTTCACTTTTTGCCATGAATGACAAGTGTGGGGAGTGGCACAGTAGGCGGTCCGAGAACCATTTAGATTCTTTAGGTATTTCGTTGGTTTTTATTGCGAATAGCGTTAAAGAAAAGAAGATTTTAATTATGTAAAGTTTTTTTTCTGTTCTATCTGTATGTTTTTTTTTTTTTTTGTCTTGTTGGTTGTTTCTTTTTTTCTTGGTGAATGTCTTTTGTGAGCTTTTATTAATAGGATAGAAGCCGAGCTACAGTGAACTTTACTGAATTGAAAGAAGCTTTCAATTAAAGCGGTTGAATATCTACAAAGTCCTGACTGCTAGCCTGCTTTTATTGCTGTTTTGGCTATGGAACTGTGACTGTGTGAATATATGTATCCTACGTCCGTCCGTCCGTCAGTATGTCTGTTAGTATTGCTGTCTGTCTGCCCTTTGTCCATTCCGTCTGAATATGAGTTCAGAGATGGTCTTAACGTTGCTCTTTTTTTTTTTTTTTTTTTATAATGACAGTTACTCTGGTGTGTGTGCGTTTGTCTTTTTTGTATTGTATTGTCTTATCCTGCTGTCTGTTGTATATGTAAATTGAATGGATGACGGCAGCAGGGAAAACGGAAACTGCCAAGCAAGCTAGTGGCACATTAAGAGAAAATTACAGTAGGTTTTTTCGAATTGAATTTTATTGAGCGTCGTAATCGTAATCGGCTAATATCGCAGACAATTTTATTTGCCTACCAGTTCATACTCTCGACAAAGATCTGGCCAATTATATTAATTGTTCAAGGCTTCTGCGATGAAGCGATGCAATTGACAAAAACAACAAAATTAAATAAAAATAAAAATTACTTGATTAAAATGAGTATCTTGAAGTATTATGTTCAAATGCTTGATAAATTGAGCTGAAAAGTTTGCAAAGTATACTTTTCGTCATAAAAAAAGCAACGAAACCAATCAGCTTGATTGGCATAATTCTGTAATTTAAAAAGGCTTTATAGAGACATGGCTTTATAGAGATGTCATTAGCTATGTTTTGCCCATGAACACAACAATTAAGTTTGCTTAAAATTAAATTATTTAACTTATTTTAAAAGTAAGCAATAACCATTTAACATAAAGAACTACTTCACAATCTAGTTCGTAGTAAGAAAAAAATTTCATTGTAAAATCCATTCCGTATTGAAAATGAAGAATAGGAAGTAGTTCCGCTCAGATTTAGAGTAACTCCATATTCTTGGGCTTAAGAGTAAGTATTATTTTCTATACTGTACCCGATTACTAGATGTTTTAAAAATGTATTTTTTTTATGAAGCTCCAACATTTTTCACTTTCTTACTTTTGCTTTACTAAAATTATGATAACATAAAAGTACTGATTAAGTAACTGACTTGACTACAATTTCTGTCTGTTGAAATAAAATCGTAATTTTTGCTGTGCCAAAAGGACGATGAAATTTTTGACGTTTTAGATTTCTGAAGTGTATTATATAATTCTAAAATTTAATTCAAAATGTACAAAATGTACTAAGCAGAAACATTTCTAGGTTAGACCCTAGTGTCCCATAAATTTTTTACAATTCTGATTTAAGATTTTTAATCAGGGACCCACTAATACTGCCTGCACATGTACAAAATGTGTAGAAAGAAAACACATTTTTAGTGTCACATTCTAGTGTCACATGAAATTTTTGAAATTTTAACATTATCTAATATATAAAAATCTCGTGTCACAATGTTTGTGGCCAAACTCCTCCGACACGGCTCGACCGATATTAATGAAATTTTTTTTGTTACTTGGTAGGTATGAGAATAGGTCGTAAAGTACTTTTCACCCTTCTATGAAAAACGGGCGTGGCTTCGCCCGTACAAGTCACATTTTCGATACAGAATATCTATGGCAGTAAAAGTCACAGAACATTGAAACTCAAAATGGAGTTACCACTTGGTGATGTCTTTTTAATGCAAAACTTGGACGAGCATTGGACAAGAGGGTGTGGCTCCGCCCATATTAGCCAAATTTTTCATTTTTCAAATCGAATAGCTATGGAAGTAAAAGTCACAGAACATTGAAACTCAGAATAGAGTTACCACTTGGTGATGTCCATTTAATGAAACACTTGGACGGGCGCTGGACAAGGGGGTGTAGCTCCGCCCATAACAGTCACATTTCTTATATCGAATAGCCTTAGATGTAAAAATCACATAACATTGAAACTCAGG
Source organism: Coremacera marginata (assembly GCA_914767935.1). Taxonomy (NCBI): domain Eukaryota; kingdom Metazoa; phylum Arthropoda; class Insecta; order Diptera; family Sciomyzidae; genus Coremacera; species Coremacera marginata. The sequence goes on from OU612047.1 coordinate 121,198,478, forward strand.
ATAGAATTACTTCTTGGTGATGTCGTTCTAATAGAGACGTGGACGAGCATTGGACAAGAGGGTGTGGCTCCTCCCGTTTAAGCCAAATTTTTGATTTCGAATAGCCTCGGAAGTAAAAATCACAGAACATTAAAATTCAGAATGGATTTTCTGACTATTTAGTGATGTCCTGCTACACCGAGAAAAAAAGCTATAGGTAAATCACGTAAGTCGGCTTGGGTGAAGAGAATTGTATGGGAATTATAAACTTATGCTTATTCACCTAAGCAATTTATTGTTTAATACATTGCTTTGAAAGCACATACTTCGATGCCTTGCCAAAAAAAAAAAAATATTTGTTTTTTATTACAAAATTACAAAACAACTAGCATGGATGGCTTAAGAATAGTTTTGAGCTATTTTGAGCGTCATTAGACACACGAGAGAAGGATAGATAACTTAAAGGATTTTTTTTTTGTAAAAAAACCACTTTTAAATTCGAAAATAACATAAAGTAAATTGAAAATCACGTTAATATTCACACCAGTAAATTTTATTACATTTCAGCGTGCTGAATCGATCCCTGGAACTTTCAGTGCCAGCCCATCGCTCTACTAACTGATCCAAGCAGCCTTGCTGCTGTTTGCTGACATAACTGCAGCTATGTTAATTCACCTAAGCAATTTATTGTTTTGTACATACTTCGATACCCTACCAAAAAAAAATATTTGATTCACAGATATGAACAGATGCTGTATTAACAGATGCGGTATGACGCAGTATTCTGTTGATAGCTGCAGCATAGCTTCAGTTGTAATTAATATTGAATAAATCACTCCGCGTGACGAAGGAGTTTGGCTCAATGCGTAGCGTAGTGTCTTCACATACAGTGCTATCGGTTGGTGTGGGTTCGAAGTTAAAATTTTGTATTTGATATTTAATTTAATTTAATGTTCTTGTTATAATAGACGTCAATCAGCAAGAAAAACCGTCATTAATTTAAAAAAAAAAACGGTGTTGATAAAAGAAAAATTTGTGTTATTGCCGGTTTTAGTCAAGCAAATCACAGAACGAGAGGCGGTGCTTCAAAAAAAAAAGGCAAATAAAAAAACCAAAACCCGAAAAAAAGTAAAATTTTTTAATTCAATATTTTTTTTATTGAAGTAGTGTATAAAAAATTAACCAAATACTTGGCTAATTTAGCACCCAATAAAAATTGGCAAGTCAACATTTAAAACTTAGGCGTTTTGATAAAGTACTTGGGTGGTTGAAAACTGCTAAAGCCATCTTACAAATTATACTAGGTTTTTTTTCAATTTAACATAAGCCTTTTCCTCGGTGTACCGAGAAACTAGGACGGGCATTTGACAATAGGTGTGATGCCAAGCAAAGGGTCAATTGAAAGTTGTTTGTCTTAGTCGTAGCAACGCTACGGATAGGGTGGATAGGGTGCAGTGGGTTGAAGCGTTTCACTTTTTTTTTTTTTTTAACCCTTATGTGAGTGACAAAAAAAACACCTTTATCAGAGTGACGAGGTACCCGGGTACCTTTATACTATTTATATAGAAACACAGCGTGTAAATGCTTAAATGTTCAGCTATGTCCATGTTTCGTGAACTCCACACGTTTAAACAATTCAAAAATATATTCTTAAGCCTATTTTTTTTATTTGTTGCTGAACTTAGAGGCAATAATTGTCTAACTGTTGCTATGTGCATCAATAATTTCACTGCTTCCACGTATTTTCTCGCTGCTGTCTATGCATCAGAATATTTTTGCGGGCTTTCGCTGTTCTAGTGAATTATTTTGCTTGCGCTGTTAACGGGACATGTTAATTTGAATTCATGCACATGAAACATTCAGTTGAATGTGATTTTTCAAATGGGCGACATCGATACCTTTGTTTTTGAGTAAATTTTGGAATTATTTTGTGAAGTGAGCATATGAACGCAAGAAACATGAAGTGCTTGTATTAATTAATTAGTTTTTTTTTTTTGCTTTACAAGAACATGAACAATATGGATACTTCAACAAGAGCAAGATTTCAACGTTTTACTTCTGTTGAAATTCAAGAAATTTTAAATGAACTTTCAAATGACGAAGAAGAATTTGCGGCTTCTGATACCGAAGAAGATTATATTCCACAAGTTGACCAGACTGCTTCTGAAGCATCGGATATTGATCAAAATGGTGTAATTGAAATAGAGGAAGATCCATATGATTCAGATGATAGTGTTGAAGTGGAATCAGGTAATTTTCTTGTTGCAAAAGATGGCACACGTTGGAGTCTTGATCCAGTTACACAAACACAAACAATTGGTCGAAATATAATGCATTATAGAGGTGGTGCAGCAAACAACACGAAAATATATACTGCTAAGGAAATTTTTAAAATTATATTATCCACTGAAATGTGCGATATCATTTTGCGAGAGACAAACAGAAAAGGTCGAAAAGTTACTGAAAGCTACAACAATAAGCTAAAAGAAAGTTATCCTGATGCTAACAATCGACCGAATAATAAAACGTTTACGCCTTTCACTGTATCTGAATTAGATGCATTTTTTGGCATACTCATTTGTTGTGGTGTACATAAATCTAATAGGGAGCATCTGACTGAATTGTGGAAACCTTATCACTTGCCTCTTATTCGTGCTTCAATGTCCCATGATAGGTTCAAACTCTTGCTACGTTTCATACGGTTTGACAACGATATTACTCATCCAATTCGGCTAGCCACCGATAAAGCTGCTGCCATTCGAGATATTTGGTCTATGTTAAATGCAAACTTACAAAAAGTTTATAAACCATACGAATGTATTACTGTTGACGAACAACTTTACGGTTACCGTGGACGAACACGTTTCACGCAATACATGCCATCTAAGCCTGAGAAGTATGGCATAAAAATCTTTTGGGCTTGTGACGCAAAAAACTCATTTCCACTAAGAGGCCAAATATATACAGGTAAGCCTTGCGATGGCGATCGTCAAATAAATGTAGGCGAACGTACAGTCTTAGACCTTGTTGCAAGCTTTAAAAATTCTGGGAGGAATGTGACAACCGATAATTTCTTTACGTCGTTGGAACTCGCAAAAGTTTTAAATTCGTGGAAAATGACACTTGTAGGAACTGTAAGAAAAAACAAACGTTTTTTGCCAGGAAATATGCAAGCGCATAAAGATAGACAAAGATAGATTCGACTAACTTCTCATTCAGTAAAGAAGCAACTTTGTGCAGTTACGTACCGAAAAAGAAAAAAGCAGTTGTTCTGTTGTCAACCATACATATGTCACCTATATTAGAAGAAACGGTAACTGCTAAACCTGATATTATTACGTATTACAACAAGGCTAAAGGTGGCGTTGACAATATGGACAAATTGTTGGGTGAGTATACCACAAAACGAAGGACAAATAGATGGCCTTTAGCATTGTTTTTCAACGTAATAGATGTAGCAGCATTGGCTGCATATATTATATATATGGAGCACAATCCAAGATGTGTATCAACCGATAGCCGCAGAAAGTTTTTGAAGGACTTAAGTTTTGAATTGAGCAAAGAAAACATAGAAAAACGTTCTGAAAATCCAATTGTTATGTCCAAACCGTTCATCCGCTCAGCAATTCAAGTCGTGTTTGGACGAGAGCCCCGACCTCTTTCACGATTAGTGGCTTCTCCTAATATACCAAAACGAGACTCAAGTGGTCGCATTGCAATTGATGGAAGTTGCTATCTATGTAGAGAACAAAATCATACACAAAGAAAAACTCGTAAGGCATGCACAACTTGCTGCAAACCAGTTTGTGATGTACATGCAAAAAATCTTCCAAAATGCAACATCTGCTTCCAAAATTCAGAAGAATAGATTTTTTCTCTAAGTAAACAAAGAATTTCTTGTATGTATTTATTTTTTATTGGAATAAAATAAAAACATTTTTTTAGTTTAAAAAAAAACAACATTATTATTTTTTTAAAACAAACAATGGTTTCTAAGGATTTAAGTACAGAACACATAAAGGTACCCGGGTACCTCGTCACACCGATGAAGGTGTAAAAATATTTTTGGCACCCCACACCTACAACAATTTGTTAACTATGCTTTTAGTGTAAAAAAGTCGAAGTCAATAGAAAGTTAGAAGCTCTCAATGAGTTTCAGCTCTCTAGGTTGGTTATTAATGAACAAATTCGTTGCTTGAAAATGCCAAAGGTACCCGGGTACCTCGTCACTCTCATAAGGGTTAAGGCTCACAGCACCCCAAAAAGTTTAATTTTTGAATGGTTTTTGACAAAAATCGGAAGAATGGACATTTTTCTTAATTTCTATACGCCCGAATGTGAACATTTTTTATTTTGGCGAAAAACTATGATGATACTTCGAAAATTTCGTTTTTCGATTTTTGAAAAATGGTGAGATGAAGCGTTTCACCAAAAGAATCTTTCCGTTTTCATTTATAAACATCAACATAAGTCGGTTTAATGGCGTCAGGCAGGCTCTTAAGTCAGCAAGAAACTAAAATACTGCATTAAAGTCATCGAATCCAAATATATTATTCAACGCTAGTATCGACGCTATTTCGTCGCATAATAATACGCGATAAATAATATGTCGCATTTTCGACAGGTGTTGTAGCTACGGTTGCCCATGTCGACACATTTCAAGTGATATGGCCGGTCGCATTTATTGCAATGAATTGAAAAATGTAAAAAAACCAATAAAAGTGCATTAAACATACACAAAAACACTAAGCACGCATTAAAACGGAGTTTGTAGGTCACTACGGCCATTTTGAAAACATGGCTGACATCACACAACCACTCGATAGATATTTAATAAAAACATTATATTTTTTAAGGACAACATTAAACCAACACGACTTATATATTTACCTCGAATTTGTGTTGAGTAGTTGGCATAAAATACGATAAATCCACTCTATCAAAAAACTTTTGGAAAAAATGTGTACCACTGTGTACCACTGTTTTGAACGCTTCGCTTTTCATGTAAAACTGTGCGGCAATGAAAGCCACATGCGACGGTATGACACTTGCTTATATGTTAACGTGTTAACGTCAAAATTTCGCAGGTGAAACGCTTCAACAACAAAAACGCTTCACCCCACCTCATCCTAAATAATAAAAATAAATAAAAAAAACTTCTATACACATATCTGATGATTTTGATCGTATAAGACTTAAATTCGATAATTTTGCTTGAATGGAAAGTTAAGAAAAAATGGGAGTAGTCGCACTATAGTTACACCCCCTCTTAAGAAATCATTAAAATTGCATATGCTTTGATAGTGAAATACCACGCTTGGTATTTAGGGTGTATTGATCCAAGCTGTATATGGGCATTTCCAGAAAAAAGTCCACCGTGACACGAAAATTAGAAGTTATGAAAAAATTATTATATAATAAAATAAGCTTAGAGAAACATTTAAATTTTATTGATTTAAGCAATTTAAACATAAACTCGTAATAATTTTTCTTTTTAGTAAATGTTCAGTAAATGTTTTGTAAAGTTTTTGTTTTAGTAAAAATAGAAGGCATTTGCTAAAAATAATGGAAAATGGTTGAGGCAAGGAGAGGCGGAATATATTAAATTTGTTTTTTAATTACTAAATTACATAATTACTTATTTACCTTACTACTCCATTTCCCAATTTAATTTCAATGGAAATTTAAGTAACGTAACGCCACTAACATCAAGTCAGACGACTAATACGCCTAATAACAAAAAAATCGGGAAAAGATTTTTAAGTCTGAGTACTTGGAAAATAAACTAATATTATTTCAAAATCTTCAAAAAGAGGTATTATACAAAAGTCTTGCCCAATTTGCAGAGTTTTGCAAATTTTGTAATCGAAGTCGAAAACTATACGTACTTCTGTTTTTTGTAACGTCAAGTCAAAGCATAGTTTGGCTTAAATCCTTAAATCCTTAGGAGTGATTATTGTAATTCTTTTACTTCATATAGTGTTACTTAATTACTATGATAATTTAAAAAAACCGTTTTAAAAATTTGACTTTTTCATTTTATTTTTAATATGTTATTAATTTTTCATATTTTTAATTTTCATTTATTAATCAATGGAATAATAATTTCCTTACTGACTAGATATTAAGTAAATAAATAAGCACCTATATGAGAACAAATTATATAGTAGGTATTAATAAATTGAGGCTAGTTGATTAAATATAGTTGCCTTAGATACTGAGAAATCTATACAATGCAAATTAGATAAATTATTACACTCTCGAATAGCTCTAACCATTTGAGAATTTGAAGCATAATTTGTTCTATGAAGTCCTATATTAAATGGTGCACTATTTCTTTATATTCTAGAGGGAACATTAAAGTTTATGTGCTCCAGAAGGTATGAGGAATCCGTGTTGCCAGAAATAATATTGTAAACAAAAAGAAGTGACAAAATAGTCCTACGATTTTGAAGTGATTTTAACTTAATAAGATTACATCGAACATCATAGGTGGGAAAAGGATCAGCAAAATGAAAAGAACGAAGTGCAAACCTTAGGAGAATCTACGCTAAACATGTTCCAAGCGATTCACGTGTATATTGTAATATTCCAAATAAAACTTGCATATTCAAGCCAAGATCTCACTAGACTTGTGTACAGAACTTTTAGCGTGTATGGATCTGAAAATGCATTGCTTTTGCGTTTAATAAGTGTTAACTGAGAATAAGCCTTTGGAATTATATAATTTAAATGGTGTATAAAAGTCAAGCTTGCTTTTATCAGTGTGACCGATTTTAAATTGAGATTTTTCAATTTGTACTGATTTTGGGCCCTATTATTAAGTTTCGAATAGGAAACTTGGAAACATTTATCTATGTTTAAGGGTAAACGGTTTTTAGAACACCAATCATACAAATTATTTATATCTGCTTGCAAATTATTCATATCATTCTGGTTTTCAAGTCGTAAAAAGATTTTTAAATCATCAGCAAACATCAAAAACTTTGAGTTTACAAAACAAGAACTAACATCATTTATAAAAATTATAAAGAAAAGTGGGCCTAAGATGCTCCCTTGAGGAACACCTGAGGAAGCTATAAACGGCTCACACATAAATCCTTCAACGGACACCATACATTTTCTATTGCTTAGGTATGACTTAACCCAAGATATGAAATTTGGATGGAATCCTAGACGCACAAATTTAGATACTAAAATATGATGGGAAACCCTATCAAATGCTTTTGAAAAATCAGTATATTTAGCATCAACTGACAGGCCATTTTCAAATGCAGATTTACAGTAATCTGTTAAGGCTGCCAGATTTGAGACTGACGACCGATTAGGCATAAAACCGTGTTGCCTATGGGATATTATATTCTTTATTTCAAACGAAAGTTTGTATTTTATAATGCTTTCAATAAATTTTTAGATATTTGATAACTTTGAAATTGGCCTATAATTACAGATTTCAGATTTACTTCCATTTTTATTGGAGTTATGAAAGAGATTTTCTAAGCATCTAAAAAGGTTCCAGATTGCAAAGATTTATTAAAAATAATTTTAAGCGGTTTTACCAGAGCATGATGAATTTTTCAAAATAAATGCAGAAAATCCATCCACATCATTCTTTTGCGAGTTTTTTAGGCTAGCAATTGCGTTGGATACATCCATGTCAGAGATTTGAAAACTATCAAAATCTACATTTACTCCAAGATTGGAGTTAATATTAATATTATTGTCGCAGCCCGAATTAAAATTAGAGCAGAAGAATTTGGCAAACAAATTAGCTGTTTCAACAACTGATTGAGACCTAACTTCTTGTTAGCACATAGAGGACGGGAAGGCGGTATTTAATTTTTTTGAATTTATAAATGTCCAGAAAATTTTTGGATTATACTTTATATTTAATTCATAACGTTTTATATACTGTTTATATAAAAACTTATTAAGAAAATTAAACTCCCTTAAATAATACTGATGTTTCCAATAATGTTTCATATTATTTTTGGCTTTATATAAATTGAAAAATTTATTTTTTAGATTTTTTCCATGTTTTTAGTCCCGTAGTATACCACGGATCCTAATCCTTTCACAGATATTTAAAAATTTTAAAATATATAAAGCTATCATAAGTACTTTTGAGTTTCAAATTATGCTCCCAATCCAACATCATAATGGCAGTTATTAGTTCATCATAATTACATTGACTAAAATTATAATATATGTATATCAGTGTTCAGCAAGTTAACACTTTTGCAAGAGAAATTATAGAAAGAAATGTTTAATACAAGCGGTAAATGATGCAAGTTAGGCTCACATATCGGTATAAGGCAGACTTCAATACAATAATTAAAATCCTTACTAATTAAAATGAGGTCTAACAATCTATTTAATTGATTAGGAAATCCATTAATTTCAATAAAATCTAGACTTAAAAATGAGTCAATAAAATAAATCTCATGTGTAGTTTTCATACAAATCGTACGTAACGCCAGTTTGGAAATGCCCATATACAAACAGTCACTGTATGTACAAATGAGGTCACTTAATAAATTACCATCAAACAAACAAAAACACAACAATAGTTGAAAATAATTGGATAAGGGCATGGCGTCACTATACGCCCACTTTTCAGGGGGTTAGCGCGGAGCCCAGCGAAGCGCGCCGGGTATAAGCTAGTTATATTATAGATATTTCTTTATGAATTTATAGATAAATTTAAAAATATATTGAATTCAGTGGCGTAGATATGGGGGTATCCACGGCTGCAGACCCCCCTTACCCCAGAGCCATGAAAACAGTTACCGAATATCTCAAAGCACGAATCCACATGTGTATGTATTGCAAACAATTATTCTTTTTCTCGAGAAAATTCTGAAAATGGGATTTAGTTTAGTGTTCAATTCTTCTAAATTGGTCAACAACTACAGTATATCCTGTAGAGATGCAACTTTTAGTAAAGAGGCCTAAATTTACTATTCGGCCAGATGCCGGATAGTTTCTTAAAATTATTTTATCTATATAAACAAAAAAGTTTGTGATCCCTTTTTTCCTGTGTTAACTTCAACATATTCGCATAAGACTAATATCGATGGAAAAGTATTTTCGAATAGATGTGCACAATATAATTTTTATTCGAATATATTTTCGTTAAAATAGGTAAAAGTAAGCAAATGTCAAAAAACCCTTTTTTTGCTAATGAAGCCAACAAATATTAAACACCGTTGCTGTAGCATACACGAGCAATAGTAGAATGTGAAGAGTCTCAGCCACTTCAAAAGAGCTGCGCATCCTTGTTGTTGTTTGTGATTTCTCTTAATTTCTCTCTCAATAAAATAAATTTGCCACCGCGTCAGCGTCAAAAAGACTGTTAAACTGCAGCTTGCTTCATGTAACATGGAAAGACATTTAAAATTGCTTATTTTGTTCAATACTTCAGTTCAGGCTAAGGGTTGGTGCGTTCAGCAAAAAATCAAAAGAAAAACAGATTTTGATATGGCCGGATTTCGGCCACAGGCGATACTAGTTTAAATAAATCTTGGTTAAGTTAATAACAATTAATTATAATACTAATTATATCGGCTTTTATTTAAGGGTTAAAAAGTAACAAAAAAATGTACAAGATATCTTCCAAAAAACTTTGTTACATTCTTAGTATTCACATTAATGATAAATTGATATATAAACTAAAAACTTAAAAAAACGTTTAATTAGTAATAGATTAAAATTAATAATCAAAATTATGAAGAGGTAGATTATGGTGAATAAAAACTTAATTTTCAGTGTTCAAAGACAATAGGCGATTTTTTTATTGACAATATGACAAATACACAAGTTAACAAATAATTAACAAATAAACAAATAGCTGTTTTAATGTGAAAGTTTTCAGTACAACCAGGTTGAAGTATTTAACTCTTTCAAATTTTGGAACCATGACACAATCATAAGATAGTCAAATCATAGTCAGCTTGGGGAGAAACTGAAAAAAAGGAAACTAGATGTCAAAGTTACTATTGCTGACGTTTAAGGCTCTTTGTTGTTGGAAAACTATCTTTTCAGCAGCTATTTTAAAATGAGTCTACCTTTGATTGTATCATGATTTGAAAAATTGTTGAGAAGAGAACTAACGCTGAACAAGAAAAATTATTTAGGGTTTTAAAAAATTTTAGGTTATTAATTATTTAAAAATTATTTAGGTTTTAGGTTTGCTCCCGTACTTTTTGGACTAAAGATGGTAAAACTGTCAAAAGCGTGAGCTTAAGAAAAAAATATGTGTGTGGCCGCCACGAAGTGAAACTTTTACTCAAAAATAAAATTTCCGAGAGATTGCTAATTTATTTCTTATGGCTCTAAAGCAGTCTGCATACTAGTAGTAGTTCAAGAACTGTCTTTTTTTCATAAAGCCAACTTGTATTTACAACATGGCGATATCATGGGAAATATCAATTGTACCTTTTGTTTATGGACAGTTACTGAAAAGTTCAATATTCACGTACGGAATTAGATTGCAGTTTTTTTACCTTCGTGGCACAGTTGGTTATCAAGAGGATTTATTATTTTAATTTGATGACTTAAGTAGACCCAGGCTTGATTCTCATAGCACATACGACAGATCTTGCTGTTTTTTGTTAATTACATTTTTATTTATAAATATTTAAAAGACAAAATTTGTCGTTAAACCTGTGTCGGAATAATGCAAAAGCCAAAGTTTTAAAAAGCAATACGAAAACATGTTCTACAATGTACCAATGCCACCTCAAGACGGCGGTACAACAATTTTTTCACACTGCTTTTTTGGTTTCAAAATCTAAAAATAAGTATTATTTACAGTCTGATTTTTTTAGTAAAATTACTAAATGAATAAAAATTACATTTTCTTTAACTAAAAAGTAGTCAGTGCTTAAATAATTTCATATATCACTTTTCCTCAGCTATTACCAGAAGAACTATAAGAAAAGTCATTCTAAGAAAGAGATAAAAAATAAATTCATTCACATTACAGAATTATCCAGAAATACTCATCAGCGTTAAATATCAAACTACGACTACTTCAGTTTTATATGCCGAGTGTTTCCCTGGGGTAAAATTCGTATACTTCGCCCAGCCCACTTTGCATGCATCTCAGAAGATTAACTTAATTTTCGCAAATATTCCGCAAATTGCCAGCATTCATAACAATCACAAATTCGTGTTGTATGGGCCTGGCAGTGAAGACATCTTGAAATCCTGCGCTCAGTCAAATTCCTTTGCAGCCATAGCAAGGGAATGCGAAGAAGAGGAGTGTGATTTGTACAACATTTTTTTGGTTTTACTCCTCATTTCCCACCAACGTTTTTCAACCGATGATGGATGTGAAATTCGTTCTGGCGCTTGAAGTTGTCTTGAATGGTAAGTATGGAGTGCTGGATTCTCGCATCGCTTCAACATTTCATTGCCAATCAAATTCGAATAACGAGAATAACGCACTTTAAGCGTGTTCAAATGATATTTATTTACGCACTTTTATTTATCCATGTTGCGGCCCCAAAATACGCTGAAGTATTGGTAGAATGGCATTGCCAGGAGGTGGAGCGAGGGTGTTTGGTTTCGTTAACTCAATAATAAAAACCTCGTCGTCTTGTTTATATTAAGCTGAAAATGTTTTGTTGTTGTTGTTGCTATTGGTATTGAAATTGGTGGTAGGTAGTGATAAGACAGGACTTGATGCGAGTCAAGTCAAATTGAATCCTAACGGCATTCGTCTTAAATTCTTATAATTTGATTTGTGTTTTGAATTCATTTGAATGGAGTTTATTGAATTTTTAAAATAAGAGTGGGTGCATGTGGGTGACTTTTTTTCTGAATGTCTGATGAAGATTTTAACGGCATATCTATATATTTTATACCCCTCAATTGGTTACAGTACAGAACTGGTCTTTAAACATTAATATAGAAGGAAATGTGAAAAATCGCAGTTTATATAAATTTAAGCTGAAAGTAAAAACCGCTGAATATGAACACTGTAGCGAAATAAACTTCTCTTTTTATATTTCTACTTGATTTTAAAAAAATATGGGAACTGCAACGGACGGTGAAAACTTATGCCAAAACAAGAAGTTCTGGAATAACTAAGCATAATTTGTTTGCTTAACCCTCCGATGGGTGAGTCATCCTTTGCCCTTATATGCAGTACAAGATCCCCAGGGACCTATTTGTATTTGTATTTGTATGGAATTTTGTACGAAAATTTTTTTTTTTTTGTTTTGTTATTATTATTTATTACTTATTAATTTTAAATGAATTCCAGAACTTTTTTTTTTATATACTAATACTTTGAATTTTTTTGGAGTATTATATGAAAAAAGATTAAATAACTATTGTTGAGTAGATTGTCCCTGTTGTATTGTTGGTGTTCCATCGATGCATGAGTGTAGAATGCTCTGCACAAACTGGATTGTTGCAGGAATTGCAATAGGACCTAGTTTTCCGCTGCCGTCCGTACTTAGAACGTCTGTTTCCTCTAGGCGCAAATGGTGGTACAGCTGCTTCTGTAGATCTTAATAATATCTAAAAATAACAAAAAGAAAAAAGAACAAAAATATGTTAATATTCTGCTTTTGAACATAAGAATTGATTTTTCTCACCTTTAAATCAAATGCTTCCATTGCGTTCCGTATCATTGGATATTTGGTTGTTGAGCGCTCGTTCCTTTATGTTTGGTACTGCCAATTGTCTTGTCAGCATCATCAGGAATAACCGTGACGAGTGCGAGAAGTCGGTGGTGCATTTTTACTCCATTTGGTGCCATTTTTGGAAATTAAGTAATTATCACTTATTTGCGGAGCATCAGTTTCTTCCTCTTTATCATCGTCGTCATCACTAATATATTCATTGATCTCTACATTTACTTCACTTTCGGCATCAGAATCATCAACAAGAAAATTTGGTTGATATGTCAAGTCATCTTCCGCACCTTCAAGATCAAATGCAGGAACATCAACTTCATCTTCCTCACTAATGAAGTCTGCAAATATCCCATCCACTGCATTCTTTCTTTCTTCCTCACTCATTTGCTGGTATCGTGTACTACGACGTACCACCATTTAAGCAATATCTAAATTTCTATCTGCCATTGTATTTTCATTATGTAATTCAGTATATTGCGCCTGCAGTAAAAAGCGCCGCATATAGAAAAACACTGCAGTCAGCTGCAACGCGAGCCGTGCGAGAAAATTACCGCGAAAAGAGGAAGGAAGAGAGGCGCCTTTTCAGACGCAAGAAAAGAGAGCAGGAAAAGCGTGAGCGTGAGGAACTAGAGGTATACCAGGGCAAGAAGGATGCACGAAAATTCTATCAACAGGTTAAGCGTCTAACCCAAGGTTTCAAGCCCGGAGCATCCACTTGTAGAGACGAAAATGGAGATCTGAATACGGATACGCAGTGTGTGCTGAGATTGTGGAGACGGCACTTCTCCAATTTACTTACTGGCGACGATTCCACCAATGCCGCCCATGGAGAGCGCAGTTCAGAGCTACCAATCAACAATGACGGAGTGGAAGTACCACCACCTAGCCATGAAGAGGTTCGAGTTGCTATCCAACGACTCAAAAACAACAAAGCAGCGGGTGCTGACGGCCTGTCAGCTGAATTGTTTAAAACCGGCGGCGATGAATTGATAAGGCGCATGCATCAGATCATCACCAAAATATGGCTAGAAGAAAGCATGCCCGACGATTGGAACCTCAGCATACTGTGCCTTATACTTAAGAAAGGAGACCCAACAATCTGCGCTAGTTATAGAGGTATCAGCCTTATTTCCATCGCATATAAGGTTCTCTCAAGCGTACTGTGTGAAAGATAAAAGCCAATTAAAAGATAAATTAATAAAAAGGTCTAAAACACTGATTGGACCTTATCAGTGTGGCTTTCGACCTGGTAAGTCCACCATAGACCAGATTTTCACGCTACGACAAATCCTGGAGAAAACCCATGAAAATCAAATTGACACACACCATCTCTTTGTCGATTTTAAAGCTGCGTTCGATAGCCCGAGAAGGGATTGCCTATACGCAACAATGTCTGAGTTCGGTATACCTGTAAAGTTGATTAGACTTTGCAGAATGACGTTGAGCAACAAACGCAGCTCCGTCAAGGTAGGAAATGACCTCTCCGAAACCTTCAATGCCGAAAGAGGTTTCAGGCAAGGCGATCCACTGTCTTGCGATCTCTTTAACATCATCATGGAGGGGATCGTACGAAAGGCCGGTGTGCATCGTAATGACACCATTTTCTACAAAGGCGTCCAGCTCCTTGCGTACGCTGATGATATTGATATTGTCGGCAGAACCAAGAGAGATGTTACCGCTGCTTTCGCCGCTATCGAAAAGGAATCAGCCAAAGTGGGTTTGACGATAAATGAGGGCAAAACAAAATATATGCTGTCTACAAACAAGGGAGCTCGGCGTTTAGACTCCCACGTTTCATCCGGCAGCTATAACTTTGAAGTAGTCAAGGAGTTCGTTTACCTTGGCACCGCCATTAATACCAGAAACGAAATCAGCCTGGAGATAAAGCGAAGAACAATAATTGCTAATAGGTGCTACTACGGGCTCAGTAAGCAACTAAGTTCCAGAGCCCTCTCTCGATCGACAAAACTAACACTCTACAAGACGCTCGTTCTACCTGTGCTGCTTTATGGCGCTGAGGCATGGGTAGTTTCGCAAACTGACGCAGCCGCTCTGGGGGTGTTCGAGAGAAAAGTTCTTCGCAAAATCTTCGGTCCTGTTCGAGTCGGCGATGACTATTGCATCCGAATGAACCACGAGCTGTATGAGCTCTACGAAGACATTGACGTAGTTCGGCGTATAACTGTGCAGCGACTACGCTGGCTGGGTCATGTCCATCGTATGGACGACGAAGCTCCAGCGATAAAGGTGCTCGAGACGAGGGTCGCTGGTCAACGACGACGAGGGAGACCATGCCTCCGATGGATGGACCAGGCTGAGGAAGCCCTAACCGCACTTGGTGTATCCGATTGGAGAAGGCGCGCGCAAAGCAGAGGCGCCTGGCGAGAGCTGATGAGGTCGGTTGAAACCCGGACACGGGTTGTTACGACCACCTAAGTAAGTAAGTAAGTAAGTAATTTAGTATAAAACTGCTCGCTGTGAAAACTTTGTATGATTCGGTTCACGAAACTGAAGCCGCTTTTATACTCTTTTTCTACGTTTACCTATGTTCAACCATAAAGCAGGAAATACAATTCAAAAAGGGATGGACCGTTTGTTATATTTCCAAGCAAAGACACAATAAAAATAGTCCAAAAGGTACCTTAAATAAGAAGAATACATTTGTGATGTGGTCAAGCAATAAAATAATTCAAAATTCAAAAACGGTTGAATTTCCCCAGATAGGTAATTATGTTTTCAAGGAAAGGGCAAGAATAATGTAGAAAGTACCTAAAATTCAAAGAATACGTTTGTGATATGTTCAAATAATAAAACAATTAAAACCAAGCCAAAATAAATTGCATTTTTTTTTTGTTGAAATTGAAGAAATTGCATGCACAACAATTTCTTGCAATTTAAGTACAAGGTCCATAGGGACTTTATCACCCTTTCCCGTACTTTACACCTTTAAACCCTTATAAATCCTAAACTATTGGTCGTATCGCCTTCATTTTATTTAATGGTTCTGCATAAAATTCCCTTGGAATACATATAGGGGTCGGGTATATCTCTCATGGACCATCAAGGAATAGTTTCAGTTTGAAAATGAAAAAGGTCTCCAGGATGGAGGATTAAGTCTAGTTAAATGAACTCATCAAATTTCAAACAATTGTTTTGTTCAAAGTGGGAGAGAGCAGCCCTTTTTTCAACACAATTATAATCTATCAAACGACTTTTTGAAATTCAAACATTTTCATTGAACTGGATATGTTCTAAAATAATGAAGCATATATTATTTTTAAGACCAATGAATTCCATTCATTAGACAAAGTTTGTTGATTTAAATGAACAATTCATTGGCAGTGTTGCCGTTTTCACTTCGATCGAAGTTTTTCACTTCTATGTCGACCACTTCCACACTTCCTCTCTTGTGAAAACACTTCGATTTTGTTGGATGGCATGGTAAAAGCTGTTTTTATTTAGTAATTAATTTCACATTTAAAATGGCTTACTATTGAAGTAAATGAATAACTTTTGCTTTTACAGTTTACAGTTCTATTTCACAATTTGTACGAAAATTATGAAAAGAATGAATTTCCAAGATCCAGTTTTGATATCAGTACAAATTTTTGGATAAAAGTTCTTTAGGTATTAGTTTGGTGTCCTTCAAAAAATGCTTCCCTAATCTTATCTACGAAAAAGAAATTAATTGACTAGTAAGAAAATAACGTCTTTGGATAATAAATGATTTTCATGAATGAGAACTGGTGTACCCAAATATACGAACATTCGTAGAAGCGTTGCTAACCTTACCACATAGTAGTGCAACAAGTGAAAGAGCATTTTGCCAAACCAAACTAAATAAAAATCCAACAAAGGTATCATCGTAAATTCCATAATGCTGATAAGAGTCTAGTTTCCAAATGATGATTTTTTTTTTGGTTGGATTCCTTTTAAAAATATTAATCAAATCAAATAAAGTAATGTTATGTACTTTTTATAAATTTTCTTAGACGGAATGTTCGAAATACTTTCTTTCACATTGTTGATTTATACATTAAAGTGATCAAAATGTGCTTTAGTTTTTCTAATTAAACTTTTTTTATTAATTTCAATTTTTTTTTCAATAATATTTTCACAATTTTTCACTAATTTCTAAGGATGATTTATAGTCATACGTTCGAATCATAGACTCGTTGCAGTTCTCTGATCTCTACCCAACATCAAAATGACTGGGCATTAAATATAACCTAAAGCTTATTTATCACCTTATAAAAACAAACATATTAAGGCCTATTCGGCACAATCTGTTATGAAAAAATTCTGTTATTCTGTTATTATTTCCCATACAAATTTTTGAGCTGTCAAAAAATCTGTTACGAGACCAAAATTCGTATTCTGCACAACAATCTTTTATGAATTCTGTTATGAATCATAGCAGATTTTTCGAACTGTCAAAAAATCTTTTACAAAACCTTAAATTGGTATTCGGCATGTCAAAATCTGCAATGAAATCTGTTATGAAAGACAACAGAATTTTAATGAAATAATAATGTTTGATTAAATCGAATAAAAATACTTCATAATTAAAATATTTCCTCTTATTTAAATTTCTAGGAGATTCTGGATTTCCGTTGGAACCATGGCTTCTAACACCAATAAATAACCCCCCCCAAGAAACACTTCAATCCGATTTTTAAAAACCGCTTCTTATCCACTAGAATCTCTGTAGAAAGAGCTTTTGGTGTTATTAAAAGCCGATTCAGATGCTTGTCTCGTCAAAGAGTATTGCATTACGCACCCGAAAGAGCTGTAAACATTGTATATGCTGTTTTTTGTCTGCACAATATGTGTACAATGGGAGTTGAATATTTTATGGAGGATGAAAAATCAGCAGATGCAGAAAATGATATCGCTAATGAGGGAAACCAAAGTAACAGAAACTATTGGCACAATGTGGGATCAAGAGTTCGAGATCGATATGTTATAAATAATGGTAATTAATAATTTATAGATTTATTTTTTATTTATAACATGTGCTTTATGTAATTATTTTTAGATTTTTTTAACGAAACAAGCATTGTGAGAATTGGACAAATTCAAAATACATACTCTGTGGCGGGCATATTAAAACCAGTGCATATTTTGGTTCAACCGTAAAAAAACAAAATAAAAAATAATCGGGTTTTTGCTCAAAATTATAGAAGTCAAAAGTTTACTAAATGGTTTGTTTTTATTACAAAATTAGACAAAATAAAAAAAATTCATTTAATTAAAATAAAAAAATTAAACAAAATTAACTAAAATAAAAAATTCATTGAATTAAAATCAAAAAATATCAGGTACTATTAAAAAAACAGAACTATTTCATCTGCTCACGACGAATCACGCGCTTGAATATCGTCCAAGACTGCGACACCCTGTATATAAAAAAAGAAAAACAGATTAAAATAAATTTAAGAATCACAAAGAAAAAATTAGGGAAATTGAGTTATTACACAATGATTGCTTAATGCTGCAGCTATTGTTCCCATAGCAGCTACTATCGCCATTTGGGAGGCAGCTAAATTGTCAATGGCCACTACAATTTTGTCCAGCCTGCTAACAATTGCGTCCGCTTGTACCTGCCTGTTCGCCTCGCTGGTCACCAGCATAAAATTGAATTAATTTTCTATTACAATGGGTGGAAAATAACGATTATTTTTTTATTTTTAGTTCAAATATCATGTATACAATGTTATTGTAAAATAATTTTAAATGCACCAATATGACGCTAGGGAGTCAGAGATCACTTTTTTTACAGAAAAAAAAGCTGTTTTTTATCGATATTTTTTAGATCAGAAATAAAACCCAATCATTCTATATTCTTTCACTCTAACGATCACAAATAATTTTTATTTTTGATTAAAAAAATAGTGATCAGAAACTAATTTTATTTCTGATTAAAAAAATAACAATCAAAAAATAACTTTCATATCTGATCGAAAAAATAATGATAAGAAAATGATTTTTTTTTTTTTGATTGAAAAAATAATGATTAAAAAGTAAATTTTATTTCTGATTGAAAAAATAACGATCACATATAATTTTTATTTTTGATCGAAAAAATAACGACCAATAAATGTTTTTTATTTCTGATCGAAAAAATAACGATTCAAAAGTAAATTTTATTTCTGATTGAAAAAATTAAGATCACAAATAATTTTTATTTTTGACCGAAAAAATAACGATCAAAAACAACTTTTATTTCTGATTGAAAAAATAACGACCAAAAAACAATTTTTATTTCTGATCGAAAAAATATTGATCACGAAATGATTTTTATTTCTGATCGAAAAAAAAACGATCAGAAAATGTTTCTTATTTCTGATCGAAAAAATAACGATTAAAAAGTAAATTTTATTTCTGATTGAAACAATTAAGATCAAAAATAATTTTTATTTTTGACCGAAAAAATAACGATAAAAAAACATCTCTTATTTCTGATCAAAAAATAATTGCTATCAAATGATTGATTGATAGCGATAATCGTTATTTGCGGTCCCTGATTAAAACTTACCCAAGTTTTTTGGTGCACTTTTGCGCGGCCTTTTTGTAGTTTGTGCACTACCACTGCAGCCCACATCCTCAACAATCTCCTCCACATCGGCAATCCTGCTACCTGAAGGCTCCTCAATTAAAACAGTGGGGATATAAATATCCACCAACTCCTCTCGTTCCGCCTCATTCGGGAAGTTGGAACAGCCCACAACTGCGACCTGCTAGTGCCCTTCAACCACGATTCCCCCCCAACAGGCCATAGCTCTATCCTCTAGCCGTTCGAAGCTATTCTTGGCTGTTGGAGGTCTACCACCAGTCTTTTTGAGTTCAGTCTTCTCCGAGCGCAGTTTGTGTGTAACTGAGTATCTCCAATTATCGAACACCTGCAACTAAATTGTATTAAATTAAATTGCAGCAACTATGTACAATATAAACAAAAGCCTTACCGTCTTCCACTTGTCTCATGAATACTGCGCACCACCTGTTGAGTTAAGGCTGCCAGCCAACTCTTGCCACAGCCCCTGCACTGATGCGTCGCAGTGTTTCCTCCTCGCCAGCATTGGGTTCCCTTCCAAGTAGGAGCAATAAATCTCTTTTTGCTCCAATGAGACTTTCTTTTCGCGTTTTCCTATAAAAAATGTTAATCGATAATATGCAATTGCTTATTTCAATGATTACTTACTTTTTTCGCTCTGCATTCTGATTTGTTTCTTTTTATGTGCACTAAGAATTTATTGACAGCAATCAGCTGTTTCATAACAGAAGTTAACAGAATTGTAATAGATTTTTGTTTTCGAAGATTGATTGATTGACAGATCTTTTATTGCCGACATCTTTTATGATTCATAACAGAAAATGCGTAACAGAATAACAGATTTCGCCAAATAGGCCCAATTAACTCTTATGTAGTTTATTGAATACTCAGAAAAAAACTAAAACAGCATGAAACTCGCAAGCTCAGCTCAGTGCAAGTGTGTATGGAAAGAGAACAGAGAACAAATAAGTATTTATTCCCTTGCGCATATTGAACCTGTACTACACGACCTGTTGTTTACATTTATTCGCTGGCAGTGACTGCTAGAACAGATAAGCAGGGTATATTCGCTTGATGAAACAACAACTTTTTTCGTGTCTTCGATTTTTACGATGGAAGAAAAAATTGAGCAAGAAAAAATTGAGCAACGAGTTTATAGCAAATTTTGTGTAAAAAATGGTTTCAACTGCGCCAAACACGTAAAATGTTGGTGAACTGTTACGGTGACTCTGCTCTATCGTATTAGAAGGGAAACAAATGGTTTCACCGATTTGTGAGTGGCCAAGACGAAGTAGAAGACAACCCTCGTACCGAGCGGCCATCGCGTTCGACTAACGAAGAAAACGTTGAAAAAATCATAGAAATGTTAGTCACAAATCACAAATTGACGATTAGAGAGGTAGCAGAGGACGTCGGCATTTCAACTGGATCCGTTCAGAACATTTTGAAGAATGAGTTGGGCTTGAGACGTGTCGCTGCGAAGAAGTTTGTACCGAAAGAACTCAATTTTATGCAAAAAAGAGAACGAAATGCTATCGCCAAAGACATGCTGGAAATGGTCGAAAACGACGAATCATTCATCGAATCATTCATCGAATCCATCATTACTGGTGATGAGACATGGGTATACGAGTATGACACGCAAACCAGGCATCAGGCGAGTGACTCAGGCTCAAGTTTTTCTTCCGTTGTAAAAATCGAAGACACGAGAAAGTTGTTGTAAACAAAACACTGTCACTTTCCCAAATGTCAACAAGAGACGCTGATATTTGGCAGCCTTGTCATAGACACATGTGGCAGCCTACTAAAAATAAAATTTCGAATCGGACAGTTAAGTCCGGTTCATAGTGTGAATGAACCTTTCTTTTTGAACAGGTTAATAGTTAAGTCCGGTTCACAGTGTGAATGAACCTTTCTTTTTGAACAAGGTGGTATTTTCATGCAAGGCTCTAGTACCGTAACGTTTAGATGAAGCATCTTTTTCACAACTAGTTGGCAGCACGTTTGGGTTATGTTTTATGTAACACAGCTTGCTGCAATTTATATCAGGGAATTGGGTTTTTCTTAATAATTTAACCCTAATAGACACACCTGGGTCCAAACGTACCCATTTGCAAATTTAAACTGCTGTCTCTTTTTAACCAGTCCCAAGAGCATATTGAAACTTTGGATCTAGGAAGAAGACATAACTATACGTCATTTGACTATAAGACTCCAAAAATCAGACCTACGACCTTACTTTACACACCCGGGGTACGTTTGTACCCACGCACTGAAACAAAGTGGTTAGATGTAAAAAGAAAAGATTTTTTTTATTATTAAAAAAAATTATAAAATTAAATTATTTATAATTTTACAGAAAAAGAACATCGTAGTAGTTGTTGAATGTTGTGAGTTATACTGGTTTTTTGCACGAACCAGCATGTGTGGAGTATTTGCTGGATCGAAATTTTTTGCCTATTATTTTTGATAGGAAGGCATACAATATTAACTGTATCTTTAACAGCCTTTTTATGCTTAAACTAACGAAATCAACTAAAAAAAAAAATAAGTATAAATGAAAAACACTCAAAAAATCGAAATAGTGTAAGTGGATACATTTGTACCACGGGTGTGTATTCTCGTAGTATATTTTGGGTGTATATTTAGGGCTTAAAACAATTTTATGGTACTTGTTGTGATGCAGTTTGTATTATTTCTTATATACGGATAAACTCCAATTAATTTTTGAGTTGTATTCTTTGCGTATAGAAATAGGAAATAATTTCATCTTCACTAGAATCACTTTAACACATTTTGTTTAATTTTTATTTTTTTTTTTGTTTAAAATGCTTCAATTTCGATCAATGTTGCGATGTGCGCTTGCTCATCTGAAAGCATAAGTTGCAATAATGTTTGAAATTGCAGTGTTTTGCGACTTTCTAAGCAATTGTGTTGCAGTTGGATTACTTTTGAATTTCTCCGTATGGAAAAACCTAACACAAAATCTACGCAAAAAATGCTGCCTTATACCCAAAGCTAGGTCGAAAAGTATTCAATCACAATCCTTGGAATTAGGGATTGGTAATTGGCAATTCCTCAGGATTGGAATTGGAAAAAATAACGTCAATTCCATTACAGAAAAAAATCGTCAATTCCATTACAAAAATTGTAATTGGTAATTGAACTTTCAATTCCTATGGAATGGTTGGAAAAAATTGTCAATTCCATTACAGGAATTTTAATTGGGAATTGTACGTTTCAATTCCTCAGGAATGGAGTTGGAAAAAAATCGACAATTCCATTACAGGAATTGTAATTGGTATTTGTACGTTTCAATACCTCAGGAATGGAATTGAAAATTTTTGCCAAGTAGCTATTGTTTACTTGAGATCTCTTTTTTTTCTTCTCTTTTTGTCTTTTCCACTTGAATGATGAGGCAACCTGATCTATCGCCGACATAAGGATCTTTAGAAAAAGGGTTATATACAATACAAATGAGACATAATCATCCTTTAATCCATAATCCTAGGAAAGGAAAACCTCGACATTATATACTTTAGAATTTTCTGTCATGAGCCACAGTATCATTAACTTATTTCTTTCCCAAGTACTTACACTTATGATAAAAAAATTTTTTACACTGATATAAATTATGCAATAGAGTAAAATTGTTGATTTTCTGTTAATAGTATATTTTTAGTGCATTACTGTGTAAAATGGAGCAGCTTGTTTCAAAAACTCTTCTTGTTTTAATGTAAGCTCAGCTGGAAACTCTAATCAGAGCATATTTCCGATTCCAGACGACATGGTAGCCTCGTATAGCCTTGACAGTAGCACAAGTAAGCAATATGTGTGTTAAAGATACTTACACGCACATACTCCCACACATGCTCACACTTAGATGTAACCACAGCTACCAGCTAGACGTCACGAACTGTTGTATGCAAATTTTGCTTCCGCTAGAGTCAGGACAAGCAACTTTACTTCCACTTCCTTTACAATCAAATGGAACAAATTTGATATACTCTGTGGACCAGACAGTGAAACCAATGGAAACAAAATAATGCTGCTCACACACACACACACTTGCATTCGTGCTCACACGCACACCTACTGATGCAGACTTTTAGACAGACAACCAAAAACCAAGCAAAACATATTATTTTTGAGTGTTCAGCGGAAGGACATTCGCTAAATTTTCATCTCGGAAGCAAAAGGCAAGTTTTAAATTAACAACTTGATAGGAGACCAACTGGCAAGTCGGTGTGATAGTGTGGTATTAGTTGGGACGAGCTCGAGTTGCTAGTGGATAGCACATTGTTTCCGCACCCATTGCGTATATTTAAATCCGATTTACCACTTATATATTTTCATAGCTTTGTTCTGATGCTTTCATGATGCTTTGAAGCCCTCTCTCTTTCTTCCTTACTAAAGCTTTTCTTCGCCCTACAAATTACTTTTCACTCTAAATCAGTTACATGCAAATTGCTTAATTTTGTGCAAGATAATAATGTGTGTGGAGATGCCCTACAAACATTCTGGTAACATGAACACACACCTATACATTTCTAGAGAAAACACCACTCTTACACATTTTAATATTAATACACAAATGTTAAAGTCAAGGAAGAATGCATTTACAAGGCATCATAATGAATATTTTGTTCTTTGGTTTGATGAGCAAATTAATTGATTAATTAAAAAAGTAAATATTTTGCTGAAATGTTGTCAAGCTGAAATTTTTTATTTTCAAAATATTTTGTTCCTCCTTCCTAGTATAATGTATTGTATTTCGTTTTATATTAAATAAGGTAATTTGTTAAATAACACTGGCTTACAGGCAAAATCACTTAATTCTTAAATCACATTGAAATTTTTTTTATTGATGTGCTTATGGAGACATGATTTTTTTAATTTTTTTTTTTCGGAGATAACTTTACATGGGCCATACACAATAAATTTGATTAAAGGTAAGCAATCAATAAAAGCTTTGTTCATTGTTTTATTTTCAAGTGAAATGATAAACGAACAGAGCTCTTACAATCTGACATATTTTACTAATGTATTAAATTAGGCTTATCAGAAAACCAGGGCGTATGATGAACATTTATTGCAATTATCGACGTTTCTTTTGTATTTTGGCCCATAACATTTGAATTACCGAGCGGTATGAAAAATAATTTTATAAGTGATTGTTGAAAATTTTATTATCTTTAATTTTATATTTCGCTTAACCCAATCAAACGTTACTAGCTCGAGGTATAGCAAAAAATTAGAAGCTACCTCGAAAAAAATATAAAAAGTTAAAAACTCACCTCGAAAACGTACACATAAAGAATTCAACATCAAATGTGACTTCTCAGTTTAGTAATCCAAAACAAGTACATGAACTGTTTTCATTTTGTAGGCCAGGATAATTATCTTTAAAAATTGCAACCACCTTTAAAATTGTCGTGGGTATTTCAAATTACAAAATATTAACCTCAAACTAACACAGAGTCTACTCTCATATCTTACCCTCAGAATGTAATTTTGCACAAAATACCAAAATTCAATTTTCAAGAAGTTCATAGAAGTGTTATTTGTTTGACATTAAAAATTAAACTAAAAAAAATCTAGACCAAGAAATTTCGAAAAAAGTTTTGCTTTAAGAATGGTTGCTAAGTGTTGCTAATTAACGAAAGCATTTCATCTTATTATATTAATTAATAAGTAAAATAATTTTTCTTTTACAATTTTCTAACGTAAAGCCAAGATTTTTCTATGCGATTGAAGATTAACCTGAGCAATTTGATAATCACGATGAACGCTAAAGGCACTGTTAGATACACACTTTGAAACTCTAACGAATAATGTAACTCTCTAACTCTAAAGAAAACTTCAAGATAGTGTCCTGAGTATTTCTGTACGAAGAATGCAAATAGGGTTCAATATCGGTTTAGATCTCTTTGTTTTTTATGAGGATGATTTTTCTTAATACAGTAGAATCCAGATATAATGACCTCGAAGGGACCGGCGAAACTCCGTCGTACTAACCGGACGACACACAAAACGGACGAATAAATTAAGCTTGTTTTTAGTATATGCATATGTATGTATTTAAATGTACAGTTAGATAAGTTTTATTAACGAAACATTATAAAACATTATTTACCAATTACAAATAGCTTTAATGCAACTTAAACATTCCGCATTAAAAACATACAGTAATATATACAAAGAGTTACAATGTATGAACCTACATTCTATGCAACTACATATGCAGTTACTAACGTAGAAAGTCTGTAATTCGAGTTTGTTTTTAATTAATTTTTGTTCGATAGTAAGAACTTCATACATTATTGTTAATACTCGATATCCTAGTTTTCATAATATCATCATCAAATATAGTTTGAATAAACAGCCTTCACAGTTTGGTATGAAACCAAACTTGAGTTAACATTGTGGTCGCTAAAAACGGTTAGTCGTTATAAGCGAAGTCGTTATATCCAGATTCTACTGTATATAATATAAGGTTTTTTCCATGGTTAAAGCGAAAATAATTTTTTAATAACGTGAAGGGGGCGGGGGGAGAGGGGGGTTTAAAGTAAACAAAAATGTGTTTGTGTATTCATAAAAAACATTTTTTCTTGGACAAAAATGCACAACAAAATTCGTTTTAACGCTTCAAAAAGATTTCCGTTAGAAAAGTTATTTATGTTTCAATACGGATTTTAAATACAGTGGCAGATTCTCGATTAGGAGTCCTAAATAAATAAAAAAGCACAGGTGCGTCGTTGGACACACGAGAAAAGCGAAGCTTTTTCACAGTTACATAGATTTGATAGCTTAATATTTTTTTCTTTTTAATAAATTAACTTTTAAATTCAAGAATTTAAAATAACATAAAATAAATTACATATATACAGAAAACATATTAACTGCTTTTTTTTTATTGTTGAATGTCAAATTTCCACGACAATTACATATAATGCCAGCGACTCTCCATTTTAACTCTCCACACATGGTTGTGAACTTGGCTACACTGACTCATGCATGCGTTTGTTAATTCCATATTTATTGATATCATATATTTTTTTGACACTTAAAAGCGCACTTGTCAACGCACTTGTGGGCATTGCTAATTTTCTTCGTACCAACAGCACCACAAACGCATTCACAATACAAACAAACCGCTGCTGGAGACACCTTGTGGCAAATTTTTGATAGTTGTAGCATAGCAAATACACAATCCTCTTTCTATTGATAGATGGTGACGATCTACTGCAGCATAGCTTCTGTTATAATTAGTATTGAATTAACAACTGTCTGTGTAGCCTAGTGGATAGTGCATTGGACTCTCGTTTAAGAGAACACGGGTTCGATCCCCACGGGCGGCACACAAAATATTTTTAGTATTTAATATTAAAGTATTAAATTTTTTTGTTCAGAAGCGCTTGTAGGGACTTTAATTTTGTTTCAGATGCAATTTTTTTAAAGGAATCCGTTTACTCAATTAAATTTAATATTTTAGATTATCTACAGTACCGCCACTAATCTGGATCATGCTTTCCAAGGATACTTAATATTTTTCTGTGATGTTTGGTAACAACTTATACAATCTAGCTGTGTAGTTTAATATGATTATCCAGAGCGAGACCACGTCCGTTTTGCCTGGCATATGCCGGTTTGACGCCGTACGACTAAATTTGCATGTGTGAGCTGTGCTCTAATCCATATTTATATAGATATACATGCTATTGATATATTTTGATTATCCAGAGCAAGACCTCGTCTGTCTTGACTAGCACATGTTTGAGCTTGACCTCGTTCGTCTAGCCTGGCATATGGGACCACCGCTCTTATCAATAATTCTATTTACTACTAAGAAGCTAACCGGATTGCAACTGTATATACCTGAGAGCCTGACAATTTTTCATTTTTGTAAAAATTTAATTGTACATATATAAATTGTTTTAATTTTGTCTAATATTAATTGCTATAAAGCCATATGTGCTTATCATTCAAATAAATAATAATAATAATAAAAAGAAACACAATTTTGACAACTTTCTCTCTGTAACAAACTAAAAAATATCCTGCAAAGTCCATACGGACCGCATTGATTCCATTTTAACTCATTGTTGAATCACTACTACATATGCTCAAGCGTACCCAGAGATGGTGCTACTGGTATGTTATTGAACGTTTATTTTGAAAGTTCGAATACCACAATTCGGTGCATGCAAAAAATCGGAAATTCTTGAAAAAATTGTTAGTTGTCCTAAATTGGACGGTTTTCTGTTACACTACTGGGTGAGTACCTAAAATACATATTAGATTTCCACGCACAACAGGGAAAACTATACAATATTAGCACAATGTCAAAGATCTGCCACACCCCTTTTATTCTGTAATAAGTAGATATATAATAAAAAAAAAAGATTTTTTTAAAAAATACGTGCTTTATTAAACTCAAAAACAAGTTTATAAATGTTATTTATTTTAAAATTTATGATCATGGGTTATGAGGGGTTAAAATACTAAATATTTTCTCAAGAACCGGTCTGACGATGTGTTGTAGTTAAATTTTTTTCAATTCCTTTTGTATGATCATGTATTTTGCGAAGAATATGCAGTTTTATACAACTACTAGCAGGACCCAGTGGTCCGCGGCTTCGCCACAGACGTTTTCTTACATCAATATATACGATAGCAGTGCTGGTGAAGTAGTAGAATATTAGTACATGTACTACTCTTAAAATGTACTTCTATTAATGAAAAGTCTAAGGGTGTGTGCGAATTGAACTAAGTTGCTACGTAAACTAAATTGTGTCGATAAAGCAGTGTTTCCTAAATTAATTTACAAAAATTCCGAGCTACCTAAATGCTTGCTAAATTAATGACATTTCTTAAAAGAAGAGAATAATTACATTTCTTAACCTTTAATCTATTTGTAACTAGCATTAATTAACCTTAAAAAACCTTAACTGCTTTACCTTAATTTAGTTTAGGTAGCAATTTAGTTCAATTCGCACACACCCTTAGTTCCAAATTTAATATGTTTTACTATTTGCTCAATTTGAAAAACTTGGATTTAGTTTCGTGCTTAATTTACCCTTACTCTTGCATACAGAACAACTTTCTTGAGCATAGTTAGAATGGTAAGAATCACTCTTTTCACTTGTCGTCGTTTGACTTTGCGGGTTTTGAGTTTTATTAACCACAGTAAAAAATAAAACATTCCAACAAAAGTCTTTTTTGTTAGTTCAAACTTTTTAACCCAATTTGTTCACTTGAATTAAATGGCAAAAAATCTGAAAAGAATTCTGACATTTAAATTTTTTTTGTTTTGACATAACTTATGACAATTGTTTTCTTCTTTCCCTCTTTTTAATTATATACCCTTTTTTAGAATTGGACGGAAAATTAGTTTTTGAGGGCAATTTTTTGAATTTTAATGCAGAAATTTCGATTTTAAAACAGTCACAGTTTTTTTTTTTTTGCTAGTTTTTTAAAAGCACACTACCATGGTACTATAATGGTTAATAAATCTTAAATTCTATGTTTTTTGTTAGAAAAGCAAACAAAACAAATTTAAAAAAAAAAAAATTATATGCCAAAATTTTCTCACATTGCTTATCATCCAAAATTGACCGAACAATTAGGCATACTTGCTTCGGTAAAGTAGTTCTAATTGACTTGCTCTACAACTTTGCTGAGGGTAATATACAAATAGAGATTTTGTGGAACTTATTTAGAATTTTTATACAGTTTTGCACACTTGTAAAACACATTTTTTCCCCGTTTAAGACCTCTATTATAATTTACTTGACGTAAATGTAAATTATTGATGTATTGTTTGATTACGTTGAATAATTCTGAAACTAAAATACTCCTCACATTTTTGATGATAGCGATGATTTTGGATACGATCCACCTACACAAACAGTTCGCATATTGTAAATTTCTATAAAATAAGTAGTTCTAACACACAACACCCTATCTTTAGAACTAAAATAAAAAAAAAACTTCGGTGCTACGTCAATGCAATTCTAGCCATAATTTGTTTTGAAAGTAGTAGACATACGTCAGAACAACTTTGCCGTAGGAAGTATAAACAAATTTTCAACCTCTTTCAAGTTGCAATTAGTACAAAAATAAAAAAAGGAAAAAAAAAACAAAATGACCATCTTCGCGACAAAATTTAAAAATATGGAAATTTTGCACCAAAGCAATGATATGAAACAAATTGGACCATAAATTTAGTAATAATTCAACAATGGCGCCACCTAGTGGAACAATTTTCTGCAAACATAGCTCGCTTAC